>CM042032.1:27820000-29070000 GCA_023525975.1 Smallanthus sonchifolius
AAATTGAAAATTCCTTGGAAATTAACAGCTTCAGACATATTTGGATCTAACAACGCCACTTGATTATGTTTGTACTCAACACGACGAGCCATCTGGAAATGTATTGGACATAGAACTCACATTAGTCATATAACAAACAAAAGAAAAAAATCATAAAAAAATTTCTCACACAAAAAAAATTACAAGTCTAAACACTACTTAGCCCTTAGGCGAACTTAATAAGTTCGCTTAGTGTTGCAAGAGCCGAACATAATAAGTTTGCCTAAACAAGTTCGCCTGAACAAGTTCGCGTGAACCAGTTCGCGTGAACCAGTTTGTCGATACAAATTCAACAGCAGATTCCAAAATGTTCAAATCGTCAAATATTTTCAAATCAAACACAGTATAAGCATCTGTTCACAACAACTAAACAATATTAAGCTTCAATTTCAAGATTTACACCTAGATAAACATGATTTACTCAGACAAGCGTATGAACATAAAAAATACAAAGAACACAGGGTTAAAGAAGCAATTTCCCGTCGATTTAACGAATAAAAATCCATGAAAGTACCTTAGATAGACTCGCAATTCAAAGCCGATCCAGAAACAGACACGAAAATTACAAATCGAAACACCCGAATTCAAAATTTCACAAGTTCGCTAAAACCTAGTAAGTTCACTCACAAAAGTTCGCTCACACTGTGAAAATGGTAATAAGGATAAGTTCGCCTGAACAAAATATTTATTCACACAATTAAGTTCGCTTCATTAGGCGAACTTGTTAAGTTCTCTTAACAAGCTCAAGGCGAACATATTAAGTTCGCTTAATCAGAAATAGGCGAACATATCAAGTTCGCTTCAAACCTTTGCCTTGAACAATTTCGTCAACTTTCAACACGTCACATTCTTGTCAACTTCCATCTGTAGCATGTATCCGATCCAATCCCGAATCATTTTAATAAAAGATAGAATTTTCATGGAAGACAGAAACAAAATATTTTTGGATTTTATCTGTACAAACGGAATCACATATTTTTTGTTTTTATCTGAGCAACCTGAAACACATATTTTTGGTTGAACATCATGAGCAAGAAGATCATATCAGTATATGAGCAATTCATCACACAGTCTATTATCAACTATGGGTAACCTATGATATGCACAAAAAAATGATATGAAACAATCAAACTCATTCTTATGTAACTCGTATCTTTTTCATTTTTATGTAATTTTTGCAATGAATATTTATAAATCCATCATATTCACTTTTCAACTTTTCAATCAATTTGAATAATACTTGAAATGATACGCGATAAATTTCAAAGTAAACAAGATCAGGTCATGAAATGCTCAATTATTCATACCGAATTTGTAATACAAAGCATGAATTCTTAAGTTGTCAATATTATATAATTTGAAAGTATAAGCATTTTTCTTCCAATTTCATGTGAGTTAGTACCATTTAGATGAAAAACATCGTGTACCCCACATATATGCCTAATAGAAATTTAAAATTGCACTATCTTCAAGACATACACAGTTTATTGCAAGATTAGATCAATCTCCAAGATGAAATTATCTCTATTAGCACAAGTATAGAATAGCAGATCCCAAAGGATATAAGAATTAGGATGGTTCAGAATCAAAAGATTCTAATGAATTGGCTTTATAATGAGAATCAATAGATTCAGGTAGGAGGCTCCAACTATTATCTGGATAATTTTCAATGAAGTCAGAATAGATGATGTATCTAACTGATCCAAGGGCTAGTATATGTTGCAACATATGTTAGAAAACATATTTTAGTCCAGCAACACATTGCATGTTTTTCGGGGCATGGGCAGTGAAGTGAACTGAAAGAGTTTGTGCTAAAGACATAATTCGATATTGGTCTCATGAAATTCTTAAAACAATATATTCTTTATCTGATAATGATCTTTTACACACACACCCAGGCATATAATGGATTCAAATCATAGATGTAATCATATCATATTTAATTTTCACACTACTATTGGTTCAAAAACACTTCTAGTCTATTGACAATTCATGTTTCAAACTCATATTCAAATTAAAACATATTATCAAGATTAGAGCATTCAAAACACTATCATTTCTCATTTATGCAGACTTTGAAATTTAGATCACATCAATTTACTTTAAACTATCATATATCAAAGGTCTACTATGGTCATGTGTAATGAACTATTCACTGACGTACTATCATTTCTTCTCTAACTTCAAATGATGTCAATTTTATATTTTTCATTTTGTTTTGAATTTTTATAAATAACAATTTTTGACTAAAATTTAAAATGCAGAAATGTAATAAAGCAATAAAAGAAATTAAAAACAAAATCTACCATGAAAAACTGTTTTTGAAAAACTTTTATTCAGAATTGATCAGAAATTAAAAACTGGTACGATCAAATGCCTTGGTAAAAAGATCAGAAAATTATTATCTGTATGTACCTTCATCAGCTCAATCAACTTTTTATCTGCATAATCACGGATAAAATGATATCTAATTTCAATGTGCTTTGTTTTACTGTGCTTAAAAGGATTATTTGTGATACACATTGTAGAATTATTATCAATAAACATGGCGTTCTTGTAAAATTCAAACCATAGTCACTTAATTGCTGTTGCATCCACAAGATCTGTGAACAACAACTTGCTGCAGCAATGTATTCTTCTTCACATGTTGAAATGGAGACCGTAGTTTGCTTTTTGCGTTGCCAGGAAACTAGACGATTACCTAAGAACTGGCAACCACCTATAGTAGATTTCCTGTCCACACAACAGCCACCAAAATCAGAATCAGTGTATGCATTGAATTCAAAGTTAGAACCATGTGGGAACCATAGTCCCAATCTTTGTTTTCCTTTCAGATAACGAAAGATTCTCTTTACTGCAATCAAATGAGACTCTTTTGGTTTTGCTTGGAATCTGGAACAAATATACACAGCAGACATTATGTCTGGCCTTGAAGCGGTTAAGTACATGAGAGATCCAATCATTGCATGGTAGAGTCGGAAATCAACTTCTTTTCCATCCGGGTCAGAATTCAATTTATGATTGACCGGAATCGGACTATCGTATGGGTTACAGTCCTCCATCTTGAACCGGCTCAAGATGTCTTTTACATACTTGGACTGATGAACAAAGAAACCATCTTCCTTCTGATTAACTTGAAGACCTAGGAAAAATGATAACTCTCCCATAGCTGACATTTCAAACTTCGATTTCATAACACTCTCAAACTCTTTGCACAACCCTTTATTTGTAGAGCAAAAAATAATATCATCTACATATATCTGCACCAATAGGTATTCTCCCCCTGCTTTCTTAATGAATAAAGTTGAGTCAATTTGGCCACGAACAAAATCATTATCCATAAGATGTGTAGACAACATTTCATACCATGCTCGGGGAGCTTGATGAAGACCATAGAGATCCTTATCAAGCTTGAAAACTTTAGATGGATTAAGTGTATCTTCAAACCCTGGCGGCTGACATACATAAACCTCCTCCTTGACTTTACCATATAAGAAAGCACTCTTAACATCTAATTGAAACACCTTAAACCCTTTGTATGAAGCAAAAGTGTAGGTCCCTAATTCGGTGCGTGACGGATCTCTAGACTCGCAGTACGACACGGTGATAACGTGTGGAATCCATGATCAACGTGCTCGTGTAACTCAATCAACAACAACGGTGTAAATAAACGCTTTGTATTCCACCAATATCAGGTTACAAGAATTCTCTCTCGTCTACTCTGATATTGTCTCACACCTCTAATCTTTTTTACACTATTTCTAACAGACTCTGTTCTGTATTTATAGGCACCAGTTCTGCACCAGGCGAACTTATTAAGTTCGCCTCTAACAGGCTAAGCGAACTTAATAAGTTCGCCTCAGATAGACTAAGCTAACTTATTAAGTTCGCCTCTGATATACCAGGCGAACTTAATAAGTTCGCCTCTGATAGGCTAGGCGAACTTATTAAGTTCGCCTCTAGCAGAACTTACACAGAATTTTATCAACACTTACAAAACATGTCCTAACAGACTCCCCTTTAACTGTTGCTAACAATTCTATCAATTACAAGTCAAAGACTCTAAGACTAAGACATAATATCTTCAAGCTTGTTGTCACCAGAATATGCTCCAACAGAAATATCAGAAGGTAATTGAAAAGACTTGAATAAATTGTCATAATTAAAAGCCCAGTCTGGTCCAATCGCCATTTGAGGTAAAGACCGATTAGAACAGTCAATATGAAACCATTCCTCAACCTGACGAGTCTCTTTGTTATAAACCTTCTTGGTAGTAGAATTTGCAACATACCCCAGAAAGATCCCTTCAATAGCCTTAGCACTGTACTTGGTTGGAACATCTCTAACTTTCAACAGGGTGCATGGATTACCAAAAGGTAGTAAATATTCCAGATTTGGCATCCGATTATTAAGCAACTTATAGCATGTCTTGTTGCGTCGCTTAACGGTCAAAACTCTGTTCAAAACGTGACACGCAGTATTCACAGCCTCAGCCCAAAAAGTAACTGGAAGCTTAGAATCTGCAAGCATCGTACGTGCCATTTCAACCAAAGTCATGTTCTTTCATTCAGCAACTCCATTTTGTTGAGGTACATATGGCCCACTAAATTCATGATGAATTCCCTTTTGAAGACAAAATAAACCCATCTTGCTATTTTTAAACTCGCTGCCATTGTCACTCCTAATTATTCTGACTTTCTGTTTGTACAAATTCTCTAAACCCATGATTAAGAATTGCACCAACTCTGTGGTTTCGGCTTTAGAAGCAAGGAATTTAACCCATGAAAATCTAGAGAAATCATCTGTTACTACCAGACAGTAAGATTTAGCGCCAATGCTCCTGATACTAATCGGTTCGAACAAATCCATATGCAGTAGCTCCAAAGGAGTCACAATTGAATTCTTTGTCTTAGATTTGTGGGACTTCTTGTTTTGTTTCCCCTTCTTGCAAGGAATACAGTCATCAGGAACGAAAAATTTCATTTTCGGAACACCAATAACTAGATCATTCTTCACGAGATAATTCATTTTTCGATAATTGATGTGAGCAAGTTTCCTGTGCCACAAAATAGAATCCGACTCTGACGCCTTGGAGAGTAAACATGTAGGAATTGAATCTGTTGTAGTAGCAACACTTATGTCTAGGACATATGTGTCATTTCTCATCGGAGCCTTCATTAGAATCCATTCGTCAGGAATAACAAAGCCCAGTTTCAAGATATAACACTCAGAATCATTGAATTGAAATGAAAACTTCTTGTCACACACTTGAGATACACTAAAAAGATTGTGTTCAAGTTGTTCCACATAGTTCACTTTCTCAAATTTGACTTTATCATTCATCAAAGTACCCTGACTAGTTATGTACCCGCCTTTATTTCCAGCAAAAGCGACATAACCACCATCAATATTAATAACATCTTCCAGCAAACGAATATTCCTTGTCATATGTCGAGAACAACCAATATCCACATACCACGTATTGTTGATAGTCCTCCTTGTTTGCCCCTACATAAACAAAGAAAATCAGTTAGAAATAGGAACCCAAGCCATTGTGGTCTTGGGTCGTCCAGATGGATCAAAATAAACAACTTCAAACAGTTCACAATCAACATTGTCATCAACCTTTAGAACATAAGATTCACAATTAGACCTTCTCAATTATTAGATTTATGATTATCAGATTCAGATATTTCCAAAAGTTTCTTTAATTTTCTGTTAAGTCTTCTTCGTTGTGGTCTAGAAAGTTTGACCTCAGGTTGAGAATCTTTTGGAATTCCAACATGTGGAATCTCAAACTTATTTTGATAAACAACTGGTTTAGAAATATGCTTATCATGTTGCTTAAATCCTGAAGATTTAGCAAATGATTGACAAGGCACATTCTTTACAACACTAGAAGTAGGCTTTCCCATATTTGGTCTTTTCAGAATCGTCACCACTCATTGTTGTGAGGGAACACTCTTTAATTTGCCTTGATTCTTATAAGGACAGTGAATCAGAATATGACCAGCCTCATTATAGTGAAAGAAAACTCTTCTATCTTGATGATTTCTGATATAAGGAGTTTTTCTTGAATTTAATGACCCTTCCGGTGAACAAGCTTCAGAAGATTTTACTGAACAGTTGACTGGCTTCTTTTGAACAAAAACTTGTTTAGTCACCGTTGATGAATTCTTCTTCTGATGACCAGCAGCAACAAAACCACTTGATTGTAACATTTTGGAAAGGTTAAGTTGATCAACTTTCACTTCATCAGGTTCTGTTAAAATGCATCTATCACGGGTAACTTGTTTCACCACCTTTGGTTCAACAATTTTCACTTCCTTAGGAATGCCTTCAACCTTTTTATCATCAAAAACTTCATTCTCAGAATCAGAATCATAGATCATATCTTCACCAGTTACTAGATTTACTTTCAACACCTTCTTTGGATCAATTTCCTCTTCATGAATAATTTCTGGTTCAACCACATAATTTGCTTTGAAAGGTGGAGAAACAAATCCAATACCAGCAACCCTCTTTGTAGGATCAGCATTAGCATTAAAGTAATCCAATACGACAAATGAATTTTCAAAATTCTCCAGCTTTCTATGTAATTTGATCATTTTATTATAACAATTTCATTTCGCTTCTCAATCGCAGCATAAGCCATATCCAGATGATATGCTTGTTCCTTATATTTCAATCCCAAAGAGTTCAAATCTCTTTTCAAAGACTCAATTCTATCTATACAAAATTTAACATTATCTTTCAATTTTTGATTAACTGAATGCGTCGATTTCATATCACAAATTAAATTTGTGTTATCATCCATTACTTTTTGCAGTTTATCTTTTATACTGATGCAATTAGAGCAATAAATGTGACAGACAGAATCTTTTACCTTTGAAGGATCTGACATATCTGCCATGAAGATTTTTGCAATCGAAATATTTTCAGAATTAGCACCATCAGAAGAATTTTGAGTTAATACTATGTAACATCCCAAAAAATAAGATGACGATTAAGATATCGGGTTGTACGTGAGATCAGAGGAATAAATGAACGAGGCGTGACGGGCCGGGCCAGATGGGCCGGCGAACTTGAAGGGAGGAGTCCCTTCCCTTTAAATAGCCAACACACTCCACCATTCTCTCATTTGCAAGTTCTAGAGAGAGAAACCGTAGAGAGAGAAAGTTAACGGATCGACCCGAGATATCAGCAAAGTGTTGCTCCATAGCTCATGAGAAGAACCTCCAAATCAGAAGCTCGATACAGGTAACGATCTATCCTAGATCTAAGTTTTTGTTCGTTTTTGGGTTTTTGACAAAAATGTGACGTTTTTATGGATGAAACTGGAAGAAAAACAAATATTTGAGTTCTTAAACGAAAAGAAAACGTTTTGAATGTAAACAAGTTTCGGATCTTGACGTGATCAGACCTGTAAGTGAAAGTTAGGGTCTTTACGGGGAAGAAAGTCTGCGTACTTATCAAAGTACGCATGAAGAAGTTCCTGCGTACTTATCAAGTACGCATGAAGCAAAGTCTGCGTACTTATCAAGTACGCATGAAGCAAAGCCTGCGTACTTATCAAGTACGCATGAAGCAAAGCCTGCGTACTTATCAAGTACGCATGAAGCAAAGTTTACGCACTTATTAAGTACGCAAGAAGAAGGACTTGCGCACATGCTAAGTGCGCAGGCATCAGGCTGGTTAAGTAAAGTCAATATGTTTAGAATGGTTAAACCGTTAGAGTCAGGATTTGGTCTGATGTGTATTTAACTCACCAATTCAGATCGGAAGTGACGTTGTTGGACCTTTGTTTAGGACAACCCAGATTAGCTTATCAGGTGAGTTCTAGAAGCCCTTCTTTAAATGTTTTAATTAAATGTTTTTGGGCTGGTGTGCATACATACGGAATGATGTTTTGAAATGAGGTTTACGAAACGAGGTTTACAAAATGATATTTACTAAATGATATTTACAAAACGATGTTTACGATATGATGTTTATGAAATGATGTTTACGAGATGATGTTTATGAAGTGTTTTTCCAAATGAAGTATACGAAAGGTTTACGAAAGAGATGATGTTTTATTTAATAAAACGTACGAATGTTTTAACTAAAATGATGTAAAGGCGGTAACGGATATTTTTATGAAAGTCATGAAATGAACGAATCTGCCACGAGTTCCTATGGGAACTAAGGTATGTATTCATGAATGGGCCTTACCCTTATGGGGGCCTCTGTGGCTGGCTAACGGTTGTACAACTGGGTGGATAAAGGGGTGACGACGGTCACCATGGGATTACCGGGATCCCAATTGAAGGTACTATTCCATGCGAGGGAACAGTGCTTAAGGTGAAGGTACATGCTGTCCTTTGGGACGCCGTGCTTAAGGTGAAGGTGCGTGTATCCCTGTTATTCCGTTCCTAAGGTTTTGGTGTCGAACGGCTTTGTCCCTAGGTTTCTCCGCCTACAGGTAATGTATGGTGTCGAAAGGCCTAGTGGTGGCGTGCCTCGGGGTTTCTCCGCTAGTATGCGATGAATGGAATTGACGGTTACGAAAAGGCACAGATTCGGTTCATGTTGACTTATGTTATGATGATATGATTACGAGGTTTTGATGATGTTAAGTTATTGCATGTTTTTACGTACGGTTTTATTAAATGAATGAATGTTATGTTTTTGGCAAATGTAAATTTTTAAAGTTTTATGTAATGCTAGAATTCACCAGCGTAGCTGACTTTTTAGTATGCACATTCAGGTTAAGGCAGGTATGGACGATGGACGGTGATGCTTGGCAAGCTAGAAGAGTTACCCGGTTGATCATGTAGACTGGCATCCCGTTATGAGTTGTTTATGTTATGTTTATGTATTTGAAAATGTTACGCTTCCGCATGATTGAACAAGTTTTAATTATGATGAATGAATGATTCTGTTGTGTTATTTGATATTCAAGTTTAATAATTGTTTGTGAATGAGTAAATCCAACAAGTGAGGCCTCCCGGGTTTGGGGCCTTATAAGTTGGTATCAGAGCAATAGTTTGAGAGATTCGGACTGTCTCAGTGTCTGAACTTAAACTATGAATGGGACCGAAAGCGGATGCCAGTACGGGTAACTCGAGCCACCGCATTAGGTATGAAGGTAGTATATACTTACATGTATAGTATGCCTTAGAAAGGGTTAGGTAAGGACTTGTGTTCTGATGGAATCACAAAGGTGGTCAAATAGAAATCGAAAGGTAGTGTAATGGTTAATTGCAGATGGCCAGTGTATATTAACATCTTACCGTGCTTGTTGAATTCTATTTGTTAACTAGCGTGATGACATTGGATTCCTTGTCTTATAGAATGAAATGGCAAGGAGAGGAAACGGAAGGCGTGGTGGGGGTCGTAACGGTGGGCGCGGCAGGACCCCTGCACACCAAGAGTACAGTGAAGAAGGAAGTGTTCACACTGAGCTAGAAGTTAGTACTTTCATCAAAGGGTAATTTTAGAGGGCTCGGGTGGAGGAGATAGCCTAACCTTGGATGTAGCAAGTAATCTTTCTCGCCAGAACTCATGGTAAGCCTTATATTAACCCAAATGTGGTTAAACCTCATGATACACCAAAGGGTAATTCAAAAACTAAGGTTAGGCTTTCTAGACCTCAAAGACGGAGGAGAAACAGAAGATTGATAAAATTTTAGAACAACAAGAGTTTTCACAATCAAATCAATTTTCAAATGAAAGAAAATGTTCAAACACTTCACATTTTAAGCAAAAAGAACTTAATGAACAGAAGTATGTTTGGAAATCTAAAGTTTCTGTTTCTGACTCGTCGGAACAATCTCCGAAAATCGATGAGAGATTCGATTGTGAATGGAGTGAGGTTTATTATTTTGATACAGATGGAAGACCCATGACTACCATGGCTTGGGTCCCAATTTCAAATTAATGTTTCTTGTTAGTTGTGCAGGATTTCCCAAGAGGGACTATTAATACCATTTTGGTTGTTGATAGTGGTGGTTCTTAGCACATGACAGGGAATGACATCTGCATGAGTAAAGAGTTGTTGATAACTGCAAATATATTTTATTCAACGACTTGATGCTCAAGGGGGAGAATATGTCACACACAATGTTTTGGAAAGAGTTTTACAAGTCCAAATGATAACCTGGAACTTAGGATGACGATGGTGAGCATAAAGTCGTTGATGCAACCATTTGACTAGTTGAGGGGGAGTCTACAAGACAGGGGGAGTACAGAACTGTGTTGGTGACAAAGGCAATGACATTCAATTACAGGATTACATCGGTTTGAGTTTTTAATTGATTGACTTGCTTAATCCTGAGTAACCAAGTAAAATGTTTTTCATAAAATGTTTTCATGGAAGATTTTATTTTCGTTTGTTTTACTTTCTTTGAAAAAGATTTTGAAAAAGACAAACAAATTGAAAAAGAAAAAAAAATCGACATTACTTGAAGTTAAAGAAGAGATGATAGTACATCAGTGGATGTTCTTTCACACATGACCTTAGATTGACTGGTTGGTGTTTTATGTTAATATATCTGAATTATATGTTTTGATCTAAACTTCAGAGACTGCACAAATAGGAAATGAAAGTGTTGTGTATGCATATAATTTGAATTGTCAGTAGACTAAAAGGTCACTGAATCATTAGTAGTGTGAAAACATAATTTCTTATGTTACAACTGTAATTTGAACCCATTTTATGCTTGGGTGTATGCGCTAAAAGATCACTATCAGATAAAGAATATTAGCTTTTAATAAAGATTTTCCTATGAGATCGGTTTCGGGTTATGTCCTTAGCACTATTCATTCGATTTGCTTCAGTGCCCATGTCCCGAAAAGCATGCAATTTGAAGTATAATCAAGATATGTACTTGACAACATCTGTCAAACATATACTAGCCCTTGGATCATATTGAAAAACAACTTTTGATATTATATGGATTTTATATCCAAGATGTGTGATTGATGCATTGCTTTTACTGATATGATCTTCTTACTCGTGATGTTCGACCAAAAAGATGTGATTTTGTATTTTACATTTCAGTTTATATAGAGAAAAACCAAAAAGATTTTGTGCTTCTTATGTTTGAAAAACCAAAAAGATTTTATTCTTCCAGCTTCCATGGAAATCTTAATTGTTGGTTATTCTTGGTTGTTCTCCTTTGCATAAACTGAATATTGCAGATAGAAGTTGACAAGGGGTCCTTCTCCCAAGTTTTCTTCTAAATAGAAAGAGAAAGTGCATATGAACAAGACGAAGACTACAATGTGTTTGATGATATTTGAAGACGGATGACAATCTTCTGAAGCTGTTGTCAAGGGGGAGCCTGTTGGAGCATATTCCGGTGACAACGATCTTGAAGATATTATGTCTTAGTCTTAGAGTCTTTGACTTGTAATTGATAGAATTGTTAGCAACAGTTAAAGGGGAGTCTGCTAGGACATGTTTTGTAACTGTTGATAAAATTCTGTGTAAGTTCTGCTAGAGGCGAACTTAACAAGTTCGCCTAGCCTATCAGAGGCGAATTTATTAAGTTCGCCTAGTATATTAGAGGCGAACTTATTAAGTTCGCTTAGCCTATTAGAGGCGAACTTAATAAGTTCGCCTAAGCATCTTTTAGGCGAACTTGTTAAGTTCGCCTGGTGCAGAATAGTAGTTTATAAATACAGTACAGAGTCTGTGAGGAGAGGAGTTAGATAGAATAGGATATCAGAGATACTGAGAGAAATTCTGTTAAATCTTGTAAACTGATATCTTGGTGGAATACAAAGAGTTTATTTACACCGTTGTTGTTGATTGAGTTACATGAGCACGTTGATCAGGGATTCCGCACGTTATCACCGTGTCGTACCGCGAGTCTAGAGATCCATCACACACCGAATTAGGGACCTACAAGCTCTACAAGTGCTATAACTGTGGGGGAACCGGGCATCTGAGTAGGGACTGCACAAAACCAAGAATGGGGGAAACTGGGAAAGGGAAGAACACCGAAAAGAAGGATGAAAGGCCCCGGACAAGGACCAGAGCGTACGCACTGACGCATGACCAAGCCAGGGCAGACCCCGTTGTGGCGTCAGGTACGTTCATCCTTTGCAACACTTTTGTTTCTATGTTATTTGATTCGGGTGTCAGTAAGAGTTTTATATCTGCGACTTTTTGTAAACGAGTGAAGTACACTATCAGTAAGCTAGAAAGGGCCTTTAGCGTAGAAACCGTTGAGGGTAGAACTGCGAGAGTGACCGATGTAGTTGACAACTCCATGATAAAAATTGACGGTCATAGGTTCCCTGTTAGATTGTTTGTTATGGTTTTGGGAGGGTTTGATGTTGTGTTGGGTATGGATTGGTTAACTGCCAACGAAGCACAAATCATATGTAAACTAAAGATAATCCGACTCAAGGCTCCGGATGGTAGCAAAGTCGAGATTTTTGGAGATCGTGACGCCCCAATGCCAAACGTCATCTCGATGATTAAGGCAACAAATTACTTGAGGCGTGGATGCGAGGCTTATCTGGTGTACGTGTTTGACAAGTGTAAGGAAGTGAAGGAACTAGACGATGTACCTGTGGTACGCGAGTACCCGGAGGTGTTTCTAGAGGATTTGCCTGGGATACCACCCGACAGAGAGATTGAGTTCCGAATCGACATAGTACCAGACGCCCAGCCCGTGGCTAAGGCTCTATATCGACTAGCACCAATGGAGATGAAAGAACTTATGGCCCAATTAGACGAACTACTTGAGAAGGGATTTATACAACCGAGCATCTCGCCTTGGGGTGCTCCGGTGTTGTTTGTGAAGAAGAAGGATGGTTCGATGACAATGTGTATTGATTATCGCGAGTTGAACAAACGAACGGTGAAGAACAAGTACCCTTTACCAAGGATCGACGACATGTTCGATCAATTGCATGGCGCAAGTTGGTTCTCAAAAATTGACCTTCGATCCGGGTACCATCAGTTGAAGGTGAGGGAAGAAGACATACCGAAAACTGCATTTCGCACGCGTTATGGACATTTCGAGTTTCGCATAATGTCTTTGGGATTGACGAACGCCCCATCAGCGTTCATTGATTTGATGAATAGGGTGTGTCGACCGATGCTGGACCGATCAGTAAATGTGTTCATCGATGATATCCTCATCTAATCCAAGAATGAGGGTGATCACGCATGTCACTTAAAGGAGGTGTTGGAGGCTCTGAAGAAGGAAAAGTTGTATGCTAAGTTCTCCAAATGCGCGTTCTGGCTTAGGGAAGTCCAGTTCCTAGGTCACATCATTAACCCGAACGGCATTATGGTTGACCCAGCAAAGATAATGACGGTAAGGAATAGAATATTCCTAAGACGCCAACTGAAATCCGCAGTTTCTTGGGATTGGCAGGCTACTATCGGAGATTCATCTATGATTTCTCAAAAATAGCTTCGCCATTGACAAAATTGACTCGGAAGGAGGTAAAGTAAGAATGGGGTTCGACCCAGGATGAGGCGTTTAATGAATTGAAGGAAAAGCTAACCAAAGCTCCAGTCTTGGCACTTCACGAGGGCAATGAAGACTTAGTGGTATACTCTGACGCTTCGGGTCGGGGATTGGGATGCGTGTTGATGCAACGCGGGAGAGTGATCGCGTATGTGTCACGACAATTGAAGATTCACGAAGCTAATTATCTGACTCACGATTTAGAACTTGATGTTGTCGTATTCGTATTGAAAATCTGGAGGCATTACCTTTACGGGGTGAAGTTTACTATTTACTCTGACCACAAAAGTTTGAAGTACTTCTTCGAACAAAGGGAACTTAACATGAGGCAGAGACGATGGTTGGAACTATTGAAAGACTATGACTGTGAAATTATATACCATCCTGGAAAGGCAAATGTGGGGGCTGACGCTCTAAGCCGAAAGGATGTGCCTACTCCTATTAGAGTGAAAGCTTTCCAGTTGATAGTAACATTAGATGTGATGAGGGAAATTGAAGGAGCTCAAGATGAAGCACTTAAGGAAGAAAACATAAAGAAGGAAAGAATGGTTGGACAACAGGAAAAGTTGGAATATAACACCCTTGGTGTTAGGACACGTTTTGGACGAGTATGGATACCTATGGGTGGCGAGCTTAGAACCAAAGTCTTGGATGAGGCTCATAAGTCTCGGTACTCTATCCATCCTGGCACCAATAAAATGTACCAAGATCTGAGGAAGGAATACTGGTGGCCTGGAATGAATCATGAGGTGACAAAGTATGTAAGCAAGTGCTTGACTTGCTCACAAGTAAAGGCCGAACACCAGAAACCGTATGGAAAGATTCAACCACTTGATATACCGGAATGGAAGTGGGAACACATTACCATGGACTACATAACCAAGCTACCTCGCACAGCTAAAGGTCATGACACCATTTGGGTAATTGTAAACCGTTTAACGAAGAGTGCTCATTTCCTACCTATTCGCGAGACGTTCTCGTCGGAAAGGTTAGCGGAAGTATTTATTAACGAAATAGTAGCACGACATGGGATGCCATTGACGATCGTATCTGACCGGGACACACGATTCACATCGAGGTTCTGGAAAAGATTTCACGAGGCGATGGGCACGAGACTCAATATTAGCATGGCATACCACCCAAAAATGGATGGTCAGTCCGAAAGGACCATTCAGACATTGGAGGATATGTTTCGTGCTTGTATTATCGATTTTGGCGGAAGTTGGGACAGTCATCTGCCGTTAGCCGAATTCTTCTACAACAATAGTTATCACACGACGATAGGCATGCCGCCTTACGAAATGTTGTACGGGAGAAGATGCAGGACCCCTGTTTGTTGGGGTGAGATTGAACAGAAGGAATTTGGAAGTATTGAAGTAGTAAGAGATATGTCGAAAAGGTTTGATCAAATCAAAGCACGAATGAAGGCCGCACAAGATCGTTAGAAATCCTATGCGGATAAACGACGAAGGCCTATTGAGTTTGATGTTGGGGACAGAGTAATGTTGAAAGTGTCAACCTGGAAGGGAATCATACGATTCAGAAAGAGTGGAAAGTTAAGTCCGAGGTTTGTTAGAACATTCAAGATAATGGCACGGGTTGGTGAAGTTGCTTATCGGTTAGAGTTGCCTGATGAGTTAAGTGGGATTCATCCTACCTTCCATGTATCACACTTGCGAAAGTGTTTGGCGGATGAATCGGCTCACGTACCACTTACTGACATCGAGGTCGACGACAACCTTAACTACATCGAAGAACCAGAGGCCGTCTTAGACAGAAAGGAGAAGCATTTGCGTAATAAGATTATTCAATTGGTTAAAGTCCAATGGAAATATCGAAAGGGATCGGAAGCCACTTGGGAAACGGAGACGGAAATGAGGGAGTCGTACCCTCAACTATTTGACTTATGATAGGTTTCGGGGATGAAACCTATTGTAAGGGGGGTAGACTTGTAACATCCCAAAAATAAGATGACGATTAAGATAACAGGTTATACGTGAGACGAAAGGAATAAATGAACGAGGCGTGACGGGCCGGGCCAGATGGGCCGACAAACTTGAAGGGAGGAGTCCCTTCCCTTTAAATAGCCAACACACTCCACCATTCTCTCATTTGCAAGTTCTAGAGAGAGAAATCATAGAGAGAAAGTTGACGGATCGACCCGAGATATCAGGAAAGTGTTGCTCCATAGCTCGTGAGAAGAACCTCCGAATCATACGCTCGATACAGGTAACGATCTAGCCTAGATATGAGTTTTGTTTGTTTTTGGGTTTTTCGGGTTTTTGATGAAAATGTGACGTTTTTATGGATGAAACTGGAGGAAAAACATAGATTTGAGTTCTTAAACGAAAAGCAAACTTTTTTAATGTAAACAAGTTCGGGATCTTGACGTGATCAAACCCGCAAGCGAAAGTTAGGGTCTTTACGGGGAAGAAAGTCTGCGTACTTATCAAAGTACGCATGAAGAAGTTCCTGCGTACTTATCAAGTACGCATGAAGCAAAGTCTGCGTACTTATCAAGTACGCATGAAGCAAAGCCTGCGTACTTATCAAGTACGCATGAAGCAAAGTTTGCGGACTTATTAAGTACGCAAAAAGAAGGCCCTGCGCACTTGCTAAGTAGCCCAGAGTTATTTGAGAACATGAGGGTCAAATGAAGCTCAATTATCCACACCTCTTTTCTCATTCAGTAGCCTCCATCAGTTGAATTTCGGGACAAAATTCCCGCAACATGGGGATACTGTAACATTTTTGAATTTTTCTTCCATGTAATTGTTTGGAGCAATAAACTATAATCTGTAACATACCGAAAAAAAAAAAAGTAAATAAGTAAATAATAATACGATGGGGATTTAAACGTCATAAAGCGAAAGAAAGACGGATGGGCTTGGGCTCGACTCTAACGGGCCGAGGGAAGCCCAGGTATAAAAGGGGCAAGACAGCCAATTTGACCATTTCACCTCCATTTCACCAATTCTAGAGAGAGAAAGGGAGCCCGGGTCTAGAGAGAGAAAGTCGACGGATCGTCACAAGATTAGAGGAGCACGTTACAGCTGAGCTCGGGAGCAAAACCTCGGAATCAAAACTTCAATCCAGGTAATGATTCATACATAATCTGAGTTTTTGTTCATTTTGGGGTTTCTCGAGTTTTAGCTAAATAGATAATGTTTTTACGGATGAAACTTGATAATAAGCTTAGAAATAGCATCTAGAACGAAAACCGCATGTTTTGATCAAAGAAAATTGTAAGATTGGCACGATTGTAACATTTCTGATTTTCATCATGTAATCGTTTGATTTCAATAAACAAACACATTTCAGTTTCGATTCGTGTACAAACAAACTACGATGCAGTTACATATACAAACTATTCTATTACAATAACAAATTAAACAAAAACGCAATTATCTCACAAGCCCCGAGGACCAAAACTGACAAAACTCAAAAACTACAAAACTAGGCAAGCACGGTCGCGCCTGCAGACCTAAGCACGGTCGCGCCTAAAGTAGGCACGGTCGCGCTGATGAACCCACTTGACTGCAGAAAGTCAAACCATACCATACCTTCTGAATTCGCGAAAATTAAAATAAAGAAAAGCCGGTCTTCGCGCGTCAGACCATACTCGACTGAAATTCGTCTAAAACACGCATCAATTGTCGTCCAATTTGCACAATTAATTAATCCCATTCACACCACAACCGAGCCTCTCAAATTCGTCGATATAGAGTCAGTTGCACGCTTCCTACACCCTCATATACACCCACTCAATCTCTCAGAACTCTCACTCGACGCTCACAACACCTCTGTCGTCCGATTGATCGCCAAGAAACGAAGCCGCTCGACCCGTAGCCGACCGCATTCAATTGCCCACTTTCAACAAGTAAGTAACACGTCTTCAGCTTTGTATCTACCTCTACTATGAAAGCCCTATGTCAATTCGTTGTAGAAACACTCAAATCGATCCGATTTTGAACCAAAAAGCCGAAACATAAATTTTACTCGAACTACACTCTAGACATGATATAAATACAATTAAACTATGTAGAAACATTCGTAATCATCCACTAAGTGAAAGCCCTAAGAATATAGAAGCTATTAATATAAGAATCGATCGAATTGTGTCTGAAAAAGGCCCGACACGGTCGCGCTCATCCCTGAGCGCGATCGTGCCTGACCAAGCACAGTCGTGCCCCAGGTGTGGCCCGGTCGTGCTTACCGAGCAAACAAGTCTTGACCAAAAACAAACACTAGACGCGGTCGTGCCAGATACGAGCACGGTCGTGCTCTATGTCCAGACCCTCTGTAGTGACTTCTGACTCGACCACGGGCGCGCTCAGACCACCACGGTCACGCCCGGCAACGAGCGCGGTCGTGCCCTACTTGAGCACGGTCGTGCTCCTTGACCAGAAACTTTAATTTTATTATTTTCAAACTTAATTTAATATGTTTTTATTTAAACATTTCAAAACTTGTTTATAAAAATTTAAGTTATAAAATCCCAAAACCCGGGAATCATTTATATACCAAATCGCTGATTTAGAAATTTAAAACGATTAATTCCCGATAGTTTCAAAACCGATGAAATCATGAATTTATATAATCATTTTTATTTATACAAATATATATATATTGCTACTAATTTATTATTCCAAAACCAACCCTGAACACACAAACCACCAACGAACCCACTTTGGACACAAAATAACACAAACAGTGACACGCGTTATACCCTCATTCAATAGGTCAAACGTAGCGACCTACAACACGCTTGGTATTTTTGTTGATCTGTGCAAACTACACACCCCAACACAAGTGAGTTACATAGCCCCTCTTTTACTCTATTTACAAACTTTTGGGGTGGAACATGCGTTCTATTTACTATGTTTACAAACTACACAATATACAATTCCACCCTACAATCATGTGTTACAATTTTGAGCTTTGTGCTTGAGTACTAGGTGTGTAGACCAACACGCAGTTTGCTATTCACGTGCAATCATTAACTATTTTATAGCCTATAGTAAACAGTGATAGATCTATTGAGTCTGACAAACCCACCCAGGTAGGGTGACTGTTACTGCCAACACGCGTTTGTTTTGCATGCTAGTTACAAAGGTTTGATTGTACTACCAGGTCACACGATGGTATCTCTCCATAAATGCCTTAATTGCCATGTTTGTATGAATTGTATACACACAACACTATATTCTATTACATGACACGAAAACCTATGTATTCTCACCAACTTTTTAGTTGACTTTGTTTTTAACCATGTTTCAGGTGACAATGTTTGAAGTATTACAAGCTGCTACATATAGGATTTGGACCTAGCAATTAATCTAAACTATTTATATTTTGTAATTGCTACATTTGGTTCTTGTATGGTATGAACTTGCTACGTGTAATGAAAATGAATGTTTAAATTATTCAAACTTTAGCAACCATGAGCTATGAACAGTCAGCACAGCTTCACGCCCCGACGTTTTCCGCCGTCGGTCGGGGTGTGACAGATTGGTATCAGAGCCTTGGTTATAGGGAATTAGGTTATTAGACACCATTGACCTAGAGTATAACTTTAGGACACCCAACAATGCCATGCTACATGTTTTATGTGATACGTGCTATTTGCTATATGTCACATGCCTTATGTGTTAGTTATTTGATACTTAAATTGTTTAGACTACAAGACTTAATAAGCATACGTAAATAATAAAAAAAATCGTATCCATACCCGTATCCTAAGCCGCATATCCTCCTTAACTGCTTCTATGTCATCATCGCCATAACTTGTGGAAAAACTCATACTCGTGGACCTATGCCTATCAAAAATATTTTTCATACCCGTTAAGGTTTTAGACTCTGTTAATTATTAGAGGACACGAGCAATCTGGAAGGGTGACACCTGTATTCTGGGTTTTCTGTCTAGGAAAGCATTTCATATAAATCCCAATCAACCGATGGATCCGTATGCTTTCCTGGGAATTCCCGGGATGAGTGTTTACCTATAGGCTAAAGCACGTCTCCTTGAAAATTATATAAGTCTAATTAACCTTAATATGTCATTGTGTTCAAGTAGAAATGTGATTACTTGAAAACAATCCGAACTATGAAATAAATGTGTTATTATTCCTCCTATCCTAAATTTCAACGGATTTTTATAAATTTTCACAACACTTTTGTATCATTCTCTTTTTATAGAATGCCTCCTCGTCGTAACATCAACCGCAACAACACCGACAACGCCAACGATAGCACCAACACCAATACCAGCAATGCCAACAACAACAATAATACCGACCTTGCTGCTCTCCTCACTCAGCTGGTAACTCAACTAATTCAAGCCAATAACAACAACAATGGGAACGCCAGTGGTAGTGCTAATACTGGTGGTGGCGGTGGTGCCAACCCGCCACAATGTACCTTCAAGCATTTCAACTCTTGCAATCCCCTGAAATTTTATGGTACCGAAGGAGCCACGGGACTCCTTCAATGGTTCGAAAGTATTGAGGGCACCTTCCTCAATAGTGACTGTCCGGACAATCTGCGTGTCCGCCATGCCACTAGTGTCTTCCAAAAACGGGCACTAACCTGGTGGAATGGGGAAAAGAGAACAAGGGGAGTAGAAGTAGCAATGGCTCTGCCATGGGATGAGCTGAAAAGGATCATGACCGAGGAATTCTGTCCTCGAAATGAGATGAAGAAACTGGAAGCGGAATTTTGGGATCTTACCCAAGATAGCGGTGAAAGCTTGGCGTACACTAACCGTTTCCACGAACTCAGCATGCTGGTACCGCACATGGTTACACCTTTGTCTAGGTGTATTGAAAAATATATCGGTGGTCTACCGAGACAAATCCAGGACACTGTTCTGGGAAGAAATCCTGCAACCCTAGAAGATGCTATTCGTCTAGCTGCCACACTGACCGATAATCACGTTAAAGCAGGTACTCTTACCAAAAAGGGGGCAAAGAAAGTTTCTGACACCACAACTCCTCCTACTCATGTCAAAGAAGTTCAAAACGAACAGTATCGAAACACCAGGAAGAGAAAGGCGAAGAATTTTGCAATAGTCACTCCAGCCTCCCCAATTAATCAAGTTGCACCCTTGGCTCAAAATCCAGCCAAGAAAGCTTATGGATGTACCTACCCACTCTGCAACAACTGCAACTATCATCACCCACAAACTGTCCCATGTCGCCTTTGCAATCATTGTGGGAAACTTGGCCATACGGCCAATATCTGCCGACAAAAGGCACTTACTACTCAAGCCAACCCGGTTAATCAACCCGGAGCTAATCAAGTGGTTCCAATCAATGCAAATGGGCGGGCATGCTATGAATGTGGCAACCCGAACCACTTCCGAAACCAATGTCCAAAACTTGTGAACAATAATCAGGGCGGAGCTCGTGGGCGTGCTTTCAACATCAACGCCAATGAAGCTCAAGCCAACGATCATGTGGTCAACGGTACGTTTCTTGTAAATAAACAATTTGCATCTATACTATTTGATACCGGAGCCGATAAGAGTTTTGTGTCACTTAACTTTGAACCTTTACTTGCAAAAACACGATCCAAACTCGACAAAACCTTCACCGTTGAAGTAGCGGATGGAAACTCCATCACTATTGACTCCATCATTCATGACTGCTCACTAGAACTCAATGGTCACACGTTTCCAGTCAACCTTATACCAATGCCATTGGGAAGCTTTGACGTCATCATCGGCATGGATTGGTTATCTAAAAACCATGCCGAGGTCATGTGCTTTGAAAAGTACATCCGAGTACCTCTTCCATCGGGAGACATATTGAAAGTCTTTGGCGAGAAACCTTGCAAAGGACTCAAACTAATGTCATGCATAACTGCCCAGAAATACATTAGAAAGAAGTGCATGGTTTTCCTAGCTCATGTGATTCAAAAAGAAGACAAGGAGAGAAGAATAGAAGATATTCCCATCATTCGGGAGTTTCCCGAAGTCTTTCCCGATGACTTACCCGGACTTCCACCTATTCGGGAAGTAAAGTTTCAAATCGATCTTATACCCGGAGCAAACCCTGTGGCTAAAGCTCCATACGGGCTTGCACCTTCCGAATTGCAAGAAATTGCAAGTCAACTTCAAGAGCTCGCTGACAAAGGTTTCATACGGCCAAGTCATTCACCATGGGGTGCACCAGTCTTGTTTGTTAAAAAGAAGGATGGTTCATTCCGCATGTGTATTGACTATCGAGAGCTCAACAAGCTTACAATCAAAAACCGCTACCCGTTACCTAGGATTGACGACCTCTTCGATCAACTCCAAGGTTCTACTTGTTTCTCGAAGATTGATCTTCGATCTGGTTATCACCAACTGCGTGTCCGAGAAGAAGATATTCCAAAGACCGCCTTCCGAACAAGATATGGTCATTACGAGTTCACGGTTATGCCTTTTGGGTTGACCAATGCACCTGCTGTCTTTATGGACCTCATGAACCGCATGTGCAAACCATACCTTGACAAATTCGTGATCGTTTTCATCGATGACATCTTGATCTATTCCAAGACTGAGGAAGAACATGAACAGCACCTTAGACTGGTTTTGGATCTCCTGAGAACCGAACAATTATACGCCAAGTTCTCCAAATGTGAATTTTGGCTAAAGGAGGTTCAATTTTTGGGTCATGTTGTCAATAAAAAGGGAATACATGTCGACCCTGCCAAGATCGAAGCTGTCAAGAATTGGAGTGCTCCTCAAACCCCTACCGAGGTTCGTTCGTTTCTTGGTTTAGCGGGTTATTACCGAAGGTTCATTTCTAATTTCTCCAAGATTGCTGTTCCCCTCACCGCCTTGACACATAAAGGTAAACCTTATGAATGGGGGCCAAAACAAGAAGAAGCTTTCCAAACTCTTAAACAGAAGTTATGTGATGCTCCTATTCTGACTCTTCTAGAAGGAAACGATGATCTAGTCGTCTACTGCGATGCCTCTAACCTAGGCCTTGGTTGTGTTCTCATGCAACGAGGCAAGGTAATCGCTTATGCATCAAGGCAACTCAAGATCCATGAAAAGAACTATACGACGCACGATCTGGAGCTAGGTGCAGTCATATTTGCCTTGAAGATTTGGAGACATTATCTATATGGCACGAAATGTGTGGTATTTACCGACGACAAAAGCCTCCAACACATCTTCAATCAAAAAGAACTCAACATGAGGCAACGACGTTGGGTTGAACTACTCAATGACTACGATTGCGAGATTCGTTATCATCCCGGTAAGGCTAATGTTGTAGCCGATGCGCTGAGCCGTAAAGAACGCGTCATGCTCCAAAGTGTCAAGATTCATTCCGACATTCAAACCCGTATTCTAGCAGCTCAACACGTCTCGATTACCGAGGGCAATATGTATGAGGAAATGTCGTGTGGTGCTGAATTCCAACTAGAGACTAAAAACAATGGCTTGCTTTATTTCTTGGATCGTATTTGGGTTCCCAACCGCAATGATCTCCTGGAATTCCTCATGACTGAAGCACACAAGTCGCGGTATTCTATCCATCCCGGTGCGGATAAAATGTATCACAATCTTCGACCACAATATTGGTGGCCTGGTATGAAGAAAGACATTGCACTCTATGTTGCAAAATGCCTAACCTGCTCTAAAGTCAAAGCCGAACATCAACGTCCTTCCGGTTTACTTGAACAACCGGAAATCCCCGTGTGGAAATGGGAAAATCTAGCCATGGACTTCATTACTAAACTCCCCCGTACTTCAAACGGCTATGATAGCATTTGGGTAATCATTGACCGTCTCACAAAGTCCGCACACTTCCTGCCCATCCGTGAAGACTATCGGGTTGAGAAATTGGCCCGAATCTATATTAACGAAATTGTGAGTCGACACGGTATACCTTTGAACATAATCTCCGACAGAGATGCTCGTTTCACTTCCAGATTTTGGCAATCTCTGCAAAAGGCACTTGGCACACGATTGGATTTAAGCACAGCCTACCATCCCCAAACTGATGGCCAGACTGAACGAACAATCCAAACCCTCGAAGACATGCTGAGAGCCTGTGTCATAGACTTTGGTGGCAATTGGGATTCACATCTAGCACTTATTGAATTCTCCTACAATAACAGCTACCACACCAGCATCAACATGGCTCCATTCGAAGCTCTTTATGGTCGCAAATGCCGTTCTCCTATATGTTGGAACGAGATTGGTGAAGCACAAATCACCGGTCCCGAGTTAATTCAGGAAACATCCGACAAAATCCTTCAAATCCGTGACAACATCCGAGTAGCGAGAAGTCGACAAAAGAGCTATGCCGACAAGCGACGAAAACCCTTGGAATTCCAAGTGGGTGACCTTGTGCTTCTCAAAGTATCCCCTTGGAAGGGTGTGATCCGTTTTGGAAAGAAAGGCAAACTAGCACCTCGTTACGTAGGCCCGTTCAAGATCCTTGAAAGAATCGGGAAAGTGGCTTACAAACTTGAGCTACCTCCAGCACTCAACAATGTTCATCCAACCTTCCACGTGTCCAACCTGAAGAAATGTCTTGCTGATGAGAACCTCCACATACCTCTTGACGACGTGCGCATTGATGAAACGATGCACTTTGTCGAGAAACCGGTGGAAATCATGGACCGTGAGATCAAGCAACTCAAACGCAGCCGCATTCCTATAGTCAAAGTCCGTTGGGATTCTAAACGTGGTCCTGAGTTTACTTGGGAACGTGAAGACCAAATGAAACTCAAGTATCCTCACCTATTCACCAATTCTGCAGCCTCAACTAGTTGAATTTCGGGACGAAATCCCCTCAACAAGGGGAGACTGTAACATTTCTGATTTTCATCATGTAATCGTTTGATTTCAATAAACAAACACATTTCAGTTTCGATTCGTGTACAAACAAACTACGATGCAGTTACATATACAAACTATTCTATTACAATAACAAATTAAACAAAAACGCAATTATCTCACAAGCCCCGAGGACCAAAACTGACAAAACTCAAAAACTACAAAACTAGGCAAGCACGGTCGCGCCTAGGACTAGGCACGGTCGCGCCTGCAGACCTAAGCACGGTCGCGCCTAAAGTAGGCACGGTCGCGCTGATGAACCCACTTGACTGCAGAAAGTCAAACCATACCATACCTTCTGAATTCGCGAAAATTAAAATAAAGAAAAGCCGGTCTTCGCGCGTCAGACCATACTCGACTGAAATTCGTCTAAAACACGCATCAATTGTCGTCCAATTTGCACAATTAATTAATCCCATTCACACCACAACCGAGCCTCTCAAATTCGTCGATATAGAGTCAGTTGCACGCTTCCTACACCCTCATATACACCCACTCAATCTCTCAGAACTCTCACTCGACGCTCACAACACCTCTGTCGTCCGATTGATCGCCAAGAAACGAAGCCGCTCGACCCGTAGCCGACCGCATTCAATTGCCCACTTTCAACAAGTAAGTAACACGTCTTCAGCTTTGTATCTACCTCTACTACGAAAGCCCTATGTCAATTCGTTGTAGAAACACTCAAATCGATCCGATTTTGAACCAAAAAGCCGAAACATAAATTTTACTCGAACTACACTCTAGACATGATATAAATACAATTAAACTATGTAGAAACATTCGTAATCATCCACTAAGTGAAAGCCCTAAGAATATAGAAGCTATTAATATAAGAATCGATCGAATTGTGTCTGAAAAAGGCCCGACACGGTCGCGCTCATCCCTGAGCGCGGTCGTGCCTGACCAAGCACAGTCGTGCCCCAGGTGTGGCCCGGTCGTGCTTACCGAGCAAACAAGTCTTGACCAAAAACAAACACTAGACGCGGTCATGCCAGATACGAGCACGGTCGTGCTCTATGTCCAGACCCTCTGTAGTGACTTCTGACTCGACCACGGGCGCGCTCAGACCACCACGGTCACGCCCGGCAACGAGCGCGGTCGTGCCCTACTTGAGCACGGTCGTGCTCCTTGACTAGAAACTTTAATTTTATTATTTTCAAACTTAATTTAATATGTTTTTATTTAAACATTTCAAAACTTGTTTATAAAAATTTAAGTTATAAAATCCCAAAACCCGGGAATCATTTATATACCAAATCGCTGATTTAGAAATTTAAAACGATTAATTCCCGATAGTTTCAAAACCGATGAAATCATGAATTTATATAATCATTTTTATTTATACAAATATATATATATATATATTGCAACTAATTTATTATTCCAAAACCAACCCTAAACACACAAACCACCAACGAACCCACTTTGGACACAAAATAACACAAACAGTGACACGCGTTATACCCTCATTCAATAGGTCAAACGTAGCGACCTACAACACGCTTGGTATTTTTGTTGATCTGTGCAAACTACATGCCCCAACACAAGTGAGTTACATAGCCCCTCTTTTACTCTATTTACAAACTTTTGGGGTGGAACATGCGTTCTATTTACTATGTTTACAAACTACACAATATACAATTCCACCCTACAATCATGTGTTACAATTTTGAGCTTTGTGCTTGAGTACTAGGTGTGTAGACCAACACGCAGTTTGCTATTCACGTGCAATCATTAACTATTTTATAGCCTACAGTAAACAGTGATAGATCTATTGAGTCTGACAAACCCACCCAGGTAGGGTGACTGTTACTGCCAACACGCGTTTGTTTTGCATGCTAGTTACAAAGGTTTGATTGTACTACCAGGTCACACGATGGTATCTCTCCATAAATGCCTTAATTGCCATGTTTGTATGAATTATATACACACAACACTATATTCTATTACATGACACGAAAACCTATGTATTCTCACCAACTTTTTAGTTGACTTTGTTTTTAACCATGTTTCAGGTGACAATGTTTGAAGTATTACAAGCTGCTACATATAGGATTTGGACCTAGCAATTAATCTAAACTATTTATATTTTGTAATCGCTACATTTGGTTCTTGTATGGCATGAACTTGCTACGTGTAATGAAAATGAATGTTTAAATTATTCAAACTTTAGCAACCATGAGCTATGAACAGTCTGCACAGCTTCACGCCCCGACGTTTTCCGCCGTCGGTCGGGGTGTGACAGATTGGTATCAGAGCCTTGGTTATAGGGAATTAGGTTATTAGACACCATTGACCTAGACTATAACTTTAGGACACCCAACAATGCCATGCTACATGTTTTATGTGATACGTGCTATTTGCTATATGTCACATGCCTTATGTGTTAGTTATTTGATACTTAAATTGTTTAGACTACAAGACTTAATAAGCATACGTAAATAATAAAATAAATCGTATCCATACCCGTATCCTAAGCCGCATATCCTCCTTAACTGCTTCTATGTCATCATCGCCATAACTTGTGGAAAAACTCATACTCGTGGACCTATGCCTATCAAAAATATTTTTCATACCCGTTAAGGTTTTAGACTCTGTTAATTATTAGAGGACACGTGCAATCTGGAAGGGTGACACCTGTATTCTGGGTTTTCTGTCTAGGAAAGCATTTCATATAAATCCCAATCAACCGAGGGATCCGTATGCTTTCCTGGGAATTCCCGGGATGAGTGTTTACCTATAGGCTAAAGCACGTCTCCTTGAAAATTATATAAGTCTAATTAACCTTAATATGTCATTGTGTTCAAGTAGAAATGTGATTACTTGAAAACAATCCGAACTATGAAATAAATGTGTTATTATTCCTCCTATCCTAAATTTCAACGGATTTTTATAAATTCTCACAACACTTTTGTATCATTCTCTTTTTATAGAATGCCTCCTCGTCGTAACATCAACCGCAACAACACCGACAACGCCAACGATAGCACCAACACCAATACCAGCAATGCCAACAACAACAATAATACTGACCTTGCTGCTCTCCTCACTCAGCTGGTAACTCAACTAATTCAAGCCAATAACAACAACAATGGGAACGCCAGTGGTAGTGCTAATACTGGTGGTGGCGGTGGTGCCAACCCGCCACAATGTACCTTCAACCATTTCAACTCTTGCAATCCCCTGAAATTTTATGGTACCGAAGGAGCCACGGGACTCCTTCAATGGTTCGAAAGTATTGAGGGCACCTTCCTCAATAGTGACTGTCCGGACAATCTGCGTGTCCGCCATGCCACTAGTGTCTTCCAAAAACGGGCACTAACCTGGTGGAATGGGGAAAAGAGAACAAGGGGAGTAGAAGTAGCAATGGCTCTGCCATGGGATGAGCTGAAAAGGATCATGACCGAGGAATTCTGTCCTCGAAATGAGATGAAGAAACTGGAAGCGGAATTTTGGGATCTTACCCAAGATAGCGGTGAAAGCTTGGCGTACACTAACCGTTTCCACGAGCTGAAAAGGATCACTTTTGGGGTGGAACATGCGTTCTATTTACTATGTTTACAAACTACACAATATACAATTCCACCCTACAATCATGTGTTACAATTTTGAGCTTTATGCTTGAGTACTAGGTGTATAGACCAACACGCAGTTTGCTATTCACGTGCAATCATTAACTATTTTATAGCCTACAGTAAACAGTGATAGATCTATTGAGTCTGACAAACCCACCCAGGTAGGGTGACTGTTACTGCCAACACGCGTTTGTTTTGCATGCTAGTTACAAAGGTTTGATTGTACTACCAGGTCACACGATGGTATCTCTCCATAAATGCCTTAATTGCCATGTTTGTATGAATTGTATACACACAACACTATATTCTATTACATGACACGAAAACCTATGTATTCTCACCAACTTTTTAGTTGACTTTGTTTTTAACCATGTTTCAGGTGACAATGTTTGAAGTATTACAAGCTGCTACATATAGGATTTGGACCTAGCAATTAATCTAAACTATTTATATTTTGTAATCGCTACATTTGGTTCTTGTATGGTATGAACTTGCTACGTGTAAGGAAAATGAATGTTTAAATTATTCAAACTTTAGCAACCATGAGCTATGAACAGTCAGCACAGCTTCACGCCCCGACGTTTTCCGCCGTCGGTCGGGGTGTGACAACGATCGGGTTTGCATGCAAGAACTTCGGATTTTTGGTCCAAGAACCAGGTCCTGCGCACTTACCAAGTGCGCAGGAGGGAATCCCTGCATACTTACCAAGTACGCAGGATGCAGACCCTGCGTACTTACCAAGTACGCAGGAGGAAGGCTCCTGCGCACTTGCCAAGTGCGCAAGAGCAAGTCCCTGCGCACTTACTAAGTGCGCAGTCAGCAGACAGCAGGCAGCAGGTTGGTTAAGTAAAGTCAGTAAGTTTAGAATGATTAAACCATTAAAGTCAGGGTTGGGTCTAATGTGTATTTAACTACCTAATCCAGATCGAAAGTGACGCTGTTGGACCTTTGTCTAGGACAACCTAGAGTAGCCCATCAGGTGAGTTCTATGTGCCCCTTCTATGTTATGTACAAATAATTTATAAATGTTTTGGGGCTGAAGTGTATACACTAAGTGAATAAATGTAATGAATGTTAATGTGATCATACGTGGTATACAAACATATATATATACCCAAGTACAAAATGAATTATGAACAAAGAATGAATCGTATGATTATCAAGAATGAATGAAAAGAATAACATAACGTGTAAGAATGAAATCCTGCTTTATATCTATGTATATATTGCTTGCCAAGTAATAGAAAACGTTATGGACGCTTCAATGATAACGGCTACTTCGGTAGACGGACGGCCACTTGACTATTATGCAGCCAGAAAAAGTAAGTCTAGAAAGGTAGACTAAATAAAGGCCACTACGGTGGAGTAAGGCGCTAACTCAATATTCGGCTGTATAATTAGTTTAAGTGGGAAACGGATGCCTTATAGCAGACGGGCGAAATACGGCCTACGACGGTAGGACGGTTGTAAGATTACGGACGGACACAAGTTGCCGGACGGTTGTAAGAATGAAAAATACGGACGGACACTAGTTGCCGGACGGTTGTAAGAATAGGTAGACCATGACGATGGACCGTGGCGCTTGTCTTTGTGACATTCACAAATAAATGACGGGTTGATCACCCATGAATGAAAAGAAAAGAAAAGAAAAGAAAAGGGTGAATGCATATATATGTAGTCACAAAGAAAGATGAAAGAAAAGCAAAAGTTATGAAAGTAAATGAGACAAATGATGTGAATATATATTTATATGTATTTGCGAAGAATGATAAAAAGGAAAGCAATTCAAGTCAATGTGTATTTATATAAATGTATATATAATTATGCATACTTATAAAGAAAAGAATGTTTATACCTAATTGTATTAAACTAGAACTCACCAGCGTTAGCTGACTTTTAGTATACATTTCAGGTAAAGGAAGAAAAGGTCGTGCGATGCGTGAAGGTTACCCGGCACGAGACTGACATCCCACTTTTGTTTTATATGTCTTAGAACATTGTCATGACTTATTTGTAAAGACTTCCGCTGTTATGATTATGTAATTGAATGATGAATGTTTTAAATTTAAGCTCAGTATTTATGACTATGTTTATGAGTAAATCCAACAAGTGAGGTTACCCGGTTTTGGGGCCTTACAAGTTGGTATCAGAGCAATAGTTTGAGAGATTTAGACATCCCTAAATGTCTAGACTCAAACTGATTATGGGACCAACGCACGGATGTCAGTATGGGTAACCAACGCTAACGCCAGCACGGTAAGTAAGAATAAAGTTAATGCTCTTGCATAAGAATAGATACCATAACTTAGAACAAATAGATGTTAATGCCATGACTGATTTGAAGAGTTTTGAACCCAAAAAGCAATGTAAATTAGTAATCACAAACCGGTCACTGTAATTAAGAATTTACCTTGCTCGTACTGTTCCAAACTATGATCTGAAGAAATGACATTGATGTATTCCCTTTTTAACTATCAGGAAATTAAGAATTTATGGCTGGTGGAGGAAGAACAGGACGCCGAGGCGGTCGCACTGGCCGAGTAGGTAGACCTCCGTTGAACCAAAGAATAGAAGAAGAAGAAGAAGAAGAAGAGAGTGTGCACGCAGAGCACACCGAAAGTGTGCACGAAACAGAAGTGACCCCAGTTAAGGACGACAGTCCAGGGCCTATACAGTTGGAACCTGAAGTCAGGGATGCTATTGCCCGTGAAGTTGTGCTCACTTTGAAGAAGGTATTGCCTGATCTACTATCCGAGGCAATAAAGAAAAGTAGAGAGGAGGATGAAGGAGACAAGGAAGAGAAAGTATATGATAGTGATGGGGATGAAATAAAGATAGGATCGAGCAACCGTGGGTGTACTTATAAGGGCTTTAAGGACGGAGACCCACCCAAGTTCTATGGGAGCAAGGATTCAGTGGTAACGCTTGAATGGATAGAGAGGATGAATGCTGTAATCAACATCAGCGAGTGTCGACCCGACCAAGCTGTTAAGTACGTCGCTCATTCTTTCACCAACGAAGCACTAAGTTGGTGGAGGAATATTCAGAGAACTAAGTCACCGAATGCTATAAACAGAATGACATGGGACGACTTGAAGAAACTGGTCATCCAAAAGTTTTGTCCCCAGAATGAAATCGACCGAGTTGAGAATGAATTCCTGAACTTCAAGGCTGGCAACAAGACTCATCGCCAGTATACATCAAGATTCAATGAACTAGCTCAACTAGTACCCCATCTGGTAGAAACTGAAGACCGTTTGATCAAGTATTATGTTAAGGGGTTGCCACAGCGGGTCCGTGTCCATGTGAAAGCTAACCTACCCTCGACCTTCGAGTCGGTAGTGAATCTGAGCGGAATCGTCTACGACGACTACGCCAATGAGGACCCAGCACCTGAGACACAAAAGAGAAAGTGGGAGAACCCGTCTAGAGGCACCGGAAGTGGGAACGTAACAACTGAGAGCAAGAAACCAAGGTCCAATGAATATGAAACTTGCAAGAAATGTGGAAGGCAACATCTTGGCGAGTGTCGAGTCGGCACCACCACCTGCTATAGGTGTGGAAGGGCGGGACACTATTCTCGCGACTGTTTGAGAGACACTAAATGCCAAAGCTGTGGACAATTTGGGCATCTGACAAAATACTGCAGGAAGGCCGGCCAATCTGGTTCGGGAAAGGATAAGGAGCAGGAACAACAAAAGGCAAGGACTCGCGCCTATGCCTTAACGGAGGAAGAGGCAAGGGGAAACCCTGATGTCGTGTCAGGTACGTTTCTAGTAAATGATGAACATGCTGCTATTTTATTCGACTTTGGTGCTAGTAAAAGCTTTATATCAAATGCATTTAGTCGTAAACTGGGTTGCACTATTAACACCATAGTAAAGGCCTTTAGCGTACAAACTGCCGTTGGTAAAAATTCGACAGTATTCCAAGTAACAGAGGATTGCATAATAGAAATAGAGGGTCATAAGTTCCCTTCTAGATTATTCCTTCTCACCTTAGGAGGATTCGATATAGTACTGGGAATGGATTGGCTAGCTGCCAATGAAGCTCAAATCATATGTAAACGTAAGAGGATACACCTCAAAGCTCCAAGCGGCAGTCCAATTACGGTTTATGGGGATTGGAATTGCATGATGCCGAACGTCATCTCGATGATCAAGGCCGAAAGTTACATGAGACGCGGTTGCGAAGCTTATCTAGCATATGTTATTGATGATAGAATGAAAACTAAAGAACTCAAGAATGTACCCGTGGTGTGCAACTTTCCGGAAGTATTCCCTGAGGATCTACCTGGGTTGCCACCCGATCGGGAAATAGAATTTCAGATTGACTTACTGCCAGGAGCTGAGCCCGTTGCCAAAGCCCCCTACCGATTGGCTCCGTCAGAAATGAAAGAATTGATGTCTCAACTACAGGAATTAACAGAAAAGGGATTTATTAGATCGAGCATCTCACCATGGGGCGCTCCGGTACTATTTGTAAAGTAGAAGGACGGCAGCATGCGCATGTGCATTGACTACCGCGAACTGAACAAGAGGACAGTAAAGAACAAATACCCACTGCCTAGAATAGACGACCTTTTTGATCAACTGCAAGGTGCGAGTTGGTTCTCAAAGATCGATCTTAGGTCGGGTTACCATCAGTTGAAAGTAAGAGAGGAAGACGTACCAAAGACCGCGTTTCGCACGCGTTATGGGCGTTATGAATTTCTCGTGATGTCCTTCGGATTAACTAACGCACCAGCAGCGTTCATGGATTTGATGAATAGAGTGTGTCGACCCATGTTGGATCGATCGGTGATAGTTTTTATAGACGACATACTGGTATATTCGAAAAGCGAGGGTGATCATCACTGTCACCTAAGAGAAGTTCTGGAGGTGCTAGAGAAGGAAAAGTTGTACGCAAAATTCTCCAAATGCGCGTTTTGGCTTAGGGAAGTCCAATTCCTAGGTCATGTGATAAACCCAAACGGCATCATGGTAGATCCTGCAAAGATCGAGACAGTAAAGGAATGGAACATCCCAAAGACACCAACAGAGATACGAAGTTTCCTGGGTTTGGCAGGCTACTATCGAAGGTTCATTCAAGATTTCTCAAGAATAGCCTCGCCACTAACTAAATTGACACGTAAGGAAGTAAAATATGAATGGGGTCAAACCCAAAACAACGCGTTTGAGGAACTTAAGGCACGATTAACTCAAGCTCCAGTCTTAACACTACCTGAAGGAAATGAAGACTTGGTAGTCTACTCTGACGCTTCGGGGCAGGGTTTAGGTTGCGTACTTATGCAACGAGGAAAGGTAATTGCTTATGCCTCACGAAAACTAAAGATTCACGAGGTTAACTACCCAACGCACGATCTAGAGTTAGCAGCAGTGGTTTTCGCGTTCAAAATATGGAGGCACTACTTGTATGGAGTTAAATGCACCATCTACTCCGATCACAAAAGCTTGAAATATTTTTTTGAACAAAAGGAACTAAACATGAGGCAAAGAAGGTGGTTAGAGCTACTGAAAGACTATGACTGCGAAATATTGTACCATCCAGGCAAGGCAAACGTAGTGGCTGACGCTTTAAGTAGAAAGGAAGAATCGACACCCATCCGGATCAAAGCGTGTCAGCTGATTATAACACCAGATTTGATGGGTGAAATAACAAAGGCACAAGATGAAGCACTGTTAGAAAGAAATGTGAAACGGGAAAGAATAGTAGGACAACAAGGGAACTTAAGTGCAAATACATACGGAGTACGAACTAGGTTTGGCCGGATGTGGATACCTAAGATTGGCGAACTTAGGGCCAAAATACTCGATGAGGCCCATAAGTCTCGTTATTCTATCCACCCCGGGACAAACAAAATGTATCAAGACATGAAGAAAGAGTACTGGTGGCCTGGCATGAAGAACGATGTGACCGAATACGTGAACAAGTGCTTAACGTGTTTACTAGTTAAGGCCGAGCACCAGAAACCATGTGGTAAAATGCAACCTTTACCAATACCGGAATGGAAGTGGGAGGAGATCACAATGGACTTCATTACCAAGCTACCGTGAACAGCTAAAGGCAATGACACCATTTGGGTGATCGTCGACCGCTTGACAAAGAGTGCTCACTTCTTGCCAATACGTGAGACTTCTTCGTCCGAAAAGCTAGCCGAAGTATTTATCAAAGAAATTATGAGCAGACATGGTATGTCGCTGTCGATTGTGTCCGACAGGGATACTAGATTCACGTCAAGGTTTTGGAAGAAATTCAATGAAGCGATGGGCACTAGGTTGAACATCAGCACCGCTTACCACCCCCAAACCGATGGACAATCGGAAAGGACCATTCAGACCTTGGAGGACATGCTCCGGGCCTGTATCATTGATTTCGGTGGGAGCTGGGACAGCCACCTACCATTGGCAGAATTTTCATATAACAACAGCTATCACTCAACTATTGACATGCCGCCATTTGAAATGTTGTATGGGAGGAAATGTAGGACCCCGGTTTGTTGGGGGGAAATTGGACAAAAGGATTTTGCGAGTCTCGAAATGGTCAAAGCTACTTCCGAGAAATTTGATCAGATCATGGCTCGAATGAAAGCCGCAAAGGACAGGCAGAAATCATACGCGGACAAGAGAAGAAGGGATTTAGAGTTTCAGGTAGGGGACATGGTACTGTTAAAGGTATCACCGTGGAAAGGAATCATCCGATTCAGGAAGCGTGGCAAACTGAGTCCAAGGTTTGTCGGACCTTTCAAGATTTTAGCAAGAGTGGGTCAAGTTGCTTACAGACTCGACTTACCCGTTGAGCTTAGTGGAATACACCCTACGTTCCACGTGTCTCACTTACGTAAATGCCTAGCCGATGACACAGCTCACATACCTTACGACGAGATCGAGGTGGATAACAGCCTAAATTATGTAGAGGAACCAATAGCCATCCTTGATCGAGCTGAAAAGCGACTACGCAATAAGTCGATCCCTTTAGTCAAAATACAATGGAAGCACAGAAAAGGGTCGGAAGCTACATGGGAAAAAGAAGACGAGATGAGGGGACTATACCCTCAATTGTTTGACGTATAAACAGTTTCGAGGACGAAACCTCTTTAAGGAGGGTAGACTTGTAACATCCCGAAAAAAAAAAAAGTAAATAAGTAAATAATAATACGATGGGGATTTAAACGTCATAAAGCGAAAGAAAGACGGATGGGCTTGGGCTCGACTCTAACGGGCCGAGGGAAGCCCAGGTATAAAAGGGGAAAGACAGCCCATTTGACCATTTCACCTCCATTTCACCAATTCTAGAGAGAGAAAGGGAGCCCGGGTCTAGAGAGAGAAAGTCGACGGATCGTCACAAGATTAGAGGAGCGCGTTACAGCTGAGATCGGGAGCAAAACCTCCGAATCAAAACTTCAATCCAGGTAATGATTCATACATAATCTGAGTTTTTGTTCATTTTGGGGTTTCTCGAGTTTTAGCTAAATAGATGATGTTTGTACGGATGAAACTTGATAATAAGCTTAGAAATAACATCTAGAACGAAAACCGCATCTTTTGATCAAAGAAAATTGTAAGATTGGCACGATCGGGTTTGCATGCAAGAACTTCGGATTTTTGGTCCAAGAACCAGGTCCTGCGCACTTACCAAGTGCGCAGGAGGGAATCCCTGCGTACTTACCAAGTACGCAGGATGCAGACCCTGCGTACTTACCAAGTACGTAGGAGGAAGGCTCCTGCGCACTTACTAAGTGCGCAGGCAGCAGGCAGCAGGTTGGTTAAGTAAAGTCAGTAAGTTTAGAATGATTAAACCATTAAAGTCAGGGTTGGGTCTAATGTGTATTTAACTACCAAATCCAGATAGAAAGTGACGCTGTTGGACCTTTGTCTAGGACAACCTAGAGTAGCCCATCAGGTGAGTTCTATGTGCCCCTTCTATGTTATGTGCAAATAATTTATAAATGTTTTGGGGCTGAAGTGTATACACTAAGTGAATAAATGTAATGAATGTTAATGTGATCATACGTGGTATACAAACATATATATATACCCAAGTACAAAATGAATTATGAACAAAGAATGAATCGTATGATTATCAAGAATGAATGAAAAGAATAACATAACGTGTAAGAATGAAATCCTGCTTTATATCTATGTATATATTGCTTGCCAAGTAACAGAAAACGTTATGGACGCTTCAATGATAACGGCTACTTCGGTAGACGGACGACCACTTGACTATTATGCAGCCAGAAAAAGTAAGTCTAGAAAGGTAGACTAAATAAAGGCCACTACGGTGGAGTAAGGCGCTAAATCAATATTCGGCTGTATAATTAGTTTAAGTGGGAAACGGATGCCTTATGGCAGACGGGCGAAATACGGCCTACGACGGTAGGACGGTTGTAAGATTACGGACGGACACAAGTTGCCGAACGGTTGTAAGAATGAAAAATACGGACGGACACTAGTTGCCGGACGGTTGTAAGAATAGGCGGACCATGACGATGGACCGTGGCGCTTGTCTTTGTGACATTCGCAAATAAATGACGGGTTGATCACCCATGAATGAAAAGAAAAGAAAAGAAAAGAAAAGGGTGAATGCATATATATGTAGTCACAAAGAAAGATGAAAGAAAAGCAAAAGTTATGAAAGTAAATGAGACAAATGATGTGAATATATATTTATATGTATTTGCGAAGAATGATAAAAAGGAAAGCAATTCAAGTCAATATGTATTTATATAAATGTATATATAATTATGCATACTTATAAAGAAAAGAATGTTTATACCTAATTGTATTAAACTAGAACTCACCAGCGTTAGCTAACTTTTAGTATACATTTTAGGTAAAGGAAGAAAAGGTCGTGCGATGGCGTGAAGGTTACCCGGCACGAGACTGACATCCCACTTTTGTTTTATGTCTTAGAACAATGTCATGACTTATTTGTAAAGACTTCCGCTGTTATGATTATGTAATTGAATGATGAATGTTTTAAATTTAAACTTAGTATTTATGACTATGTTTATGAGTAAATCCAATAAGTGAGGTTACCCGGTTTTGGGGCCTTACATAATCCAATTTCAAATTCTAGTACAATACCCTGCATTATCTCCGCAAACATTACAATCCAAGTTATTCATTCAAATCAGTCCCATGATTTTATAATTCTTTCTTACTTATAAGATTGAAAATTGAAAAAAACAATAATGTTATATTTATGTATTTAAGTTTTAAACCAAAGTCAAATTATATGTATATATATATATATATATATATGTAATATATATATATCCATATAAACATATATAATTGCAAAGTAATGGTTTGAACCCTCCCTAACCTTGTGAACTCCCAATTTGAACCCTCGCCCCATTAGGATCGAACCTATTGCCCATAATTTTGACCTCACCCATAACTTTTGACCTATTTTTACTTTTTAAGTCAAATAAACCCAAATCTCTTGCAAATCAAGGCCAAAAATCGAGCTAATCTGTTTGATTCGAACTTTCCCTGGATACCTGAACAGATATCGTCCGGATTCAAACCCTCATAACAATCTAATCCAACATGTTACACGCTCACCTTCGAAATTCAAATGAATTGACTTCTTGAAGTCAAACCGAACCAATTCTAGCATCAAATCATGAAATTAAACGCAATCAAGACCCGTTAATCAAGCACGGATTAGCCTCGAATGCATCTGACCATATTACGCGACCCAAACCATTCACAATTGAACGAATTAACGCCGAAACACAGCTGTCGGCCGCTACCCTCAAACCCAAATCAAATCAAGGCCTTTAAGGCAAATTCAATCAAATCAAATCATTCCCACACTTTCGCATAAGCCTTTACAAATTCTCTCAACCCGCAATTGACCTGCTTTACACCCCAAGATCGAGTACGAGCCTCAAGAACATCGACCCTGATCTTTTAGCCGTCTTCATTCACTACTCAACCAAACCTCGTAAGTTTTATGTTGTTTGAATCGTCATCGAATGCTGGTCATTATCCTCTTATCAATTCGTGTTGACAGGACATATCGGGATCGATTGGGATTAGGGTTCTTGGTTGGTTCACACGAATTCACATTTAGGGTTAAGGCTTGATTTTACTTAACGTATTTAAAAATTTGGGTTTCATTAGCTACCAGTGAAACCACCTAGTCCAGCCGGTAAGCCACTACATCGCCGAACTAGGTGGAGTGGGTTCGAAACCCACACTCAGCAGCCTTTTTGGCGCAAACACTAAACCGGGTCTGGTCCCTTCTCAGTTACACGTTAAAGCATTACCAGGCCGGTTTCTCCTCAGGGGTTGCGCTTTTGGTCTAGTGGTTAGTGTGGAAGGGTACTTCCGGGCAGACCCGGGTTCGACCCAGGCAGACCCGATTTATATATTTTTTTTTCTAATTTCATCACTCCATTCACTTTATAAAATTTATTTTATGAAAGTTTATACCATTTGGGACAATTCATTTCAATACCAAACAATTTCAAATATAAAACGATTATTTTTATAATTTTTAACTATTTAAACACTTTATTTCCAATATAAAAATCATTTTTGGCAAAGTAGTCAATTTAAAAATAAAGTAATTAATTCCTCATTTAAATTTTCTTAAGATTTTACCTTTCCATTTTATAACTTTGCAAAAAATTATATTTTCCTTAAAAATAAAGTTTAAATATAATTAAACAAATTTTTAAATATAATATTATATATTTTAGATCCCCCACTTTTGAATCACATTTTATATAAATAAATAAATTTCTAGATTTGTTATCCTTACATACATTAGAGTTTAAATTATATCTAGATAAATATAATTTCTTATACATATACTAATATATGTTTACACTATATTTAGACACATTTTTATAAATAAATAAATAAATTTTATTTATTTAAATTATATTTGAATGGCTATATTTTCACACTACTTTTCTAAATAAATAAATAAAAAGGAATTTGTTTATGTAAACTATCTAGTTATTCAAATTTAACCCTAAGTCAATTATTACTAAAATCATAAACCATAAACTTTCTTCTTTTCATTAAATTCTTATTCAAAATACAAACACAAACATATACACATCCTCTATATGATACAAGTCTCTACACTCACACTCATTTTAACCCTAGACTCTATTAGACATAATGCATGATATTAATTCAAGTTCATACACTTTCACTCTAGGTTAACTTTGTGAGTTACAAGGAACACTTTGCTACCTATTTTCCCGTGCTATCTACATCTTTGATACAAGTGAGTTTACATAACTCTTTTTTACACTATTTACATTTTTGGGGGGAACATGAGTACAATTATACAATGTTTACAAACTACACAATACAATTCCACCCTACATTCATGTGTGCAATTTGAGCTTTATGCTTGAGTACTAGGTGTGCAAACTACGATTTTTGTGCAATTTACATGTGCAATCATTAACTACACAAGCCGACGGTTAACAATGATAGAACTATTGTTGATGCACTTTCCTGTGACAACACTCTGGATAGAGTCTTAGTTTGTATTTCTAATGTCTGTAATTTGTCTTTGTATGTAAGAGTCGTTATGTAATAGTTTATCGAGTTGTATTTACTTTTACATAGTGTATGTTGCATTTCTTCTAAGTGTTTTGCGCACTTACATGTGCGCAGGAGAAAGCTCCTGCGTACTTAGCAAGTACGCAAGAAGACCCATGCGTACTTGCTAAGTACGCAAGAGCATTTGGTCCTGCGCACTTGGTAAGTGCGTAGGCATCAGGTCTGTATAAATAGGTTTGGTTCACAGAGGATAAGGACGTAGAACTCATATCTTAGACGAACTCAGTTTGTTAAGTACGCAATTTGTATTATCTCTGTAACCGTCGAGTGTTTATAATAGAAAGAGCTTTTATTGTGACTCTCGTGTTGGTTTACTTTGTTTTAGTTAGACTCTTCGCCTAGTCAAGGGTATTCCGCACCCGGTCCGACTAGTAGACCACTTGCATGCAACGATCCGACACACACGAAGGGACCTACAAGTGGTATCAGAGCATTGCTCTTGAATTCGAGTGTTGTAAGTGAGTTTAGAGACGTTTTTACTGAGTTTTACAAGCAAAAATAGGTATTTTTGTTGATTTTTGTGATAAAAAAGGGGTAGCTCTTGAGCACTTTTTTAGAAGCAAAAATCTCTCAAAAACCAATTTTTGTTGTGTATTTGAGTTATTTGAGCATCAAAGGTTGGTTAGAAACAAGTTTCTGACCCTTTGGCTCATTTGCATTAATCATCAGACCAATTTTTACCATCTTCGGCGATTTTCAGGTCACCGGAAAAGGTTGGTGAGAGTTGCTGAAAAGGTATCCTGCGTACTTACCATTTTTGGCAAAAAGTACAGTCTTCTGCGTACTTACTAAATACGCAAGAGTTATCTCCTGCGTACTTACAAGTGCGCAAGACTGAACTTGTGCGAACTTAAGTCATATCCTATGTACTTAATCATTTCCTCCTACGTACTTACAAGTACGCAAGAGAAAATCTAAATACGCAAGACCATTTCTCAAGTGCGCAAGGCCAAAACCAAGTGCGCAACTGTGTCTGACTTTTCTGAAATTTGACTAAGTGTTCACTATGTCGAATCTTCAGAATCTTGGAAACCTGCTGAATTATGATAATGAGATCGGTACACCACAGAAACCACCAAAGTTGCTGAACGTGAACGATTATTCTAATTGGAAAGCACGTTTTGAGCACTACATTTCATATACCGACTCATCATTATGGATACCAATCCTTGAGGGATATAAGCATCCCACACACATCTATCTTGATGATGAATTGCCCAAGCCTATCTCTAAGCTTTCTGACGAAGAAAAGAAAGCTTATGATCGAGAAAAGAAGGCACTTGGTTCGATCACTATGACATTAACTCGGGAATTGTTCCACAGTTTTCGAGGGTATGACAATTCTAAGGATCTCTGGAAAGCCTTACAGAAGAGATTCGAAGGAAATAGTGACATCAAGAAGAGTAAGCGGGATCTTCTCAGGAAGCAGTATGAGTGCTTCAGATTCTTTGAGAACGAATCTTTAGATGACCACATCTCTAGGTTCTATCATTTACAGACTGAGTTGAATGCTTTTGACCTCAAGTATCCAGATGAAGAGATGGTGGAAAAGTTTTTGGATGCCTTACCACCCAAATTTGAGATGTACACAACCCTGATGAGGGAAAATCCTAAATTCTATGAGTTGACAGTTGAGGAAGCAATAGGAAAGATTCAAGCTCATGAAATGAACTTGAAAAGAAAGGAGAGCTCTGGAAGACCCCAGATACAAGACCCTTCTATGTATCATGGGACGACTTCTACATCCAAGTCATCTGGCTTTGGAATTGCCCTCTTCACTGGAAATCCTACTGAAGAAGACCACTCAACTGGATGTGTTGGTCATGCTCGCTATGCTTCAGGATCAGTGTTGGGGTCTCATCATCAAAATACCTCAAGAAATCCTCCTACTACGTCTTCAGCTAACAACTCAGCTATAGCCAGAATAGCTGAAGATCATGTAGCTTTATTCTCATCTTGTATGCTTGTGACGTTTCGGATTTTTCATTCACGCACTTGTAATATAATTATCGTGTAATCATTCTCAAACTAAATAAAATACGAGTGTTTTATTTAGTTTTATACAAATAGGTATTTTCATTTTACGGATTTAAATTAATTAAAATTTTATAAGTTTTAAAACTTATATAAAATTTTATATAAAAAAATCTAAATTTAAAAGTTTCATATTTAATAAAATAACCTATTTAAAAAAAGATAACTAACTTTTATAAAAAAAAAATTATTCATAATAATAATAATATAAGTTTATAAAATATATTAGAAATTAAAAAGAAAACTTATTAATTATTTTTATAAAAGTTGAGGGACTGTTTTGGAATTCTTCAAACTAAAAGGTTTTAATGTAAAAATAGTTAGGGGACTGTTTCTGGACAAAACCAAACTACAAGGATTCATCCGTAATTATCTCAGGGGTCGAATTAAAACAAAATCAAACTACAGGGACTGAAACTGCCGAATCTCTATTCGACTTTCCGGTCACCCCCTTCGTTGTCCGGCAGTCCAAGCTCTTTTCCGGCGACAACTCGACAGGGCTGTTCCCTGCACCTCGACAGCCGCTAAAGGCAGCCCTGACCTCGTCGTTCCCACGCGAGCAAACGCCCCTGACCAATTGGTCTCTCCAACATACGGATAATCTGATCTTGTTGGTGGCCGAGAACCCACGCCCGAATTCAAGCCCGAATTCAAGCCCGACAGTCAACCTCCACGCGTGCACGATAGCTCGATAGCTTCGTCTTGTCCAGAAGAGTGTCGGGACGTGCTCAATTTCACGTTTTATCATACGAAACGAGCTCGGCTATAAATAGCCATTGTCCCTCTTCCACCCAATCTCACTTCAAATTGAATACACCATTACCTTCGTCGTCTCTGAATGAAGCTGTGACCAAGGTTTTAGAGGCTAATTCCATCCAGAAGCTCGATTCCCATTCTGGACATTTTCGGATTAAGAACTCTGCCGACCAGACCCTTCGGACCAGGTTCGAGCCTCAATTTGGTTCCTTTACCTTCTAGTATCGCTTGTCAAACTACCCCAATCAAAATCGCGACCATCGCCCATGAGTTACCGGGCAAACCAGTGTCCTAGGACACGGTTTGCCGGTTGCCGAGGACCAGCGACCGATTTCCCACTTGTGTATTTAAATTAACGGGTACACACATAACCAGCGATGGGCAGTACCCCAGCTGGTTATGCGTGTGTGTGTTTGATCCTGAGGTCGCGGGTTCGATCCCGGTTGGCCTTCGGCCCAAACTTTTTATTCTGTTTTTATTTTATTTATTTATTTTAACTTATTTTAATTTTCTTTTTATACAATAAAAACTAAAACTAGCCGGTTTACTCGTTCGTTTATTTTAAAAACGATTAAACAACTTTTTATACATACTTAACCCACCCAATTTTTTATAAAATAATAAACACTATATTTTTAAAATTGTTAGAATAGTTTTAACTTACAAAAAAATATATAGATAATAATGATAATATAAATAAATAAATAGAAACTTTTATAAATACATAATAACTACTTATTTAAAAATGTAATATTTTAACAATATATACATTTTTATAAGTTAAAGTTTTTACAAAATCATTATCATTTTTCTACCATATTTTATACAAATAAATATTAAGGAATATTACTATAAAACCTATACACATTTAAATATGAATACGCACATATATAAACATACAATAATACTTATCTATCCACATAGGATTTCATCGTGCTTAGGTTTCAACGTCCTTATCACCCGCACTCGTGGATTATCATATCCGCTAGCCAGGTGAGTTACATAGCCCCTAGTTTACATTTTTACGCATTTTGGGGTGAAACATTATACATACTACTCACCTTGTTTACACGTGTTATACATGTGGACTATATGCTTATTATCTTGAGTGTACATACATTTACTTTAAACACAAGAAAACCAACAGTAATATTAATAGATCTATTGTGCCTGACCAGCCCACCCGGTTAGGGTGTTTTTTACTACATACTCGGATATAGCCGCGTGTTATATTCAAACATACCGGATATAGTGGGTAACTATATTCAAACATACCGGACTTAGCTGTTGTGCTATGTTCAAGCGCGTCAAGCAAGGTTTGAATTTTGATTAGATAAATGATACACCATATATATACTATGTTTAACAATATAAACAATGAGTTGCAAAACGTTTTTTTTTATCTACTACATATCGGAACTACAAAACCTATGTACTCACCAACTTTTTAGTTGACACTTGATTTAAATAATGTTTTAGGTTTGGATATGTGATTGCTTGTCGAAGATTCCTCCACTTAAGAACTATGGACCTAGTTAAATAAATCAATGTTTTTAACTAGACTAGGTTATTTGAAATGTATTGTATTTGGATCTTTGTTGTCTTTAAATTTAATTAATGAATTATGCAACATTTTAGTTATCATGTGCTTTTGAACAATCATTCCACTGTCGGCCTCGATGATTCCGCCATCGATCGGGGTGTGACAGATTGGTATCAGAGCCATGGTTATAGGGAATTAGGTTATTAGACACAATGACCTAGACTATAACCCTAGGACTCCCTTTTATGTGTTATGTGCTAAATGATTAATTGTTATGTGAATTATTTGTAGTTAGGTATTATTTGATTTTCCCAAGTTTGGTACATGAGACTTATACATACAAGGCTTAAATACATGATACATACTTTACATACACATTTGACAAAAAAAACTTATGCAAACAAATACACTACCCATCCTTATCCATAGTCTTTCCTAATCCATATTAATTGCAACATTCCAACACATTTTATACTCATAGACTCTCAAGTCTATTAAAATCTTGAAAATCTCGTCAACGACTTAATTTCTTGAAACCAGTAAAGGACACATGCAATCTGGAAGGGTGACACCTGTACATTGGGTTTTCTGTCTAGGAAAGCATTTCATATAAATCCAAATAAACGGACCCGTATGCTTTCCTGGGAATTCCTGAAGTGAGTGTTTACCTATAGGCTAAAGCATGTCTCCTTGAAAGTTTTGAGGAATTATTTAACATTGATAAGTCAATGTATTCGCAAGGATACGATCCGAACTTAAACTCAAAATTTGGGGACATTATAGCAAGATAGGAAGAACTAGACGAACATGCAAAGCAAATCATTATTACGGGTGCACACGTAATAACGATTTGTAGTGCATGCAAGTCCCGGCAATTCCTATTACGCGAATAATGATATATAACATCATGTTCTATCCGGAATAGATGGCTTAGTTTCCCCCCATCAACTTTGAATAAATACACATGCACTGGCATGCGTCATGATGAATCCCGCTTTTCTGCTTACATTATTTCCCACTATAATTCATATATATCCATCTTATCTAAAATATCATTGTCTTTTCTTATGGTATTAGAATGCCTCCTCGACGTGCAAACTCTAGCACTTCCAACCCGGATCTTGCCACCCTTCTTGCCCAGCTAGTGGGGCAAATGACCCAAGCCAATAACAACAGTGATGGGTCTCACAACATCCAAGGAAATGGTGGTACCAACCCGCCTCAATGCACGTTTAAGCACTTTAACTCGTGCAATCCTACAAAATTTTTCGGGACTGAAGGTGCTACCGGCCTACTGCAGTGGTTTGAAAGCATGGAAAGCACATTCCTAAACAGTGACTGTCCCGATAATCTTCGGGTTCGCTATGCCACAAGTGTACTTCAAAAGAGAGCCCTCACTTGGTGGAACGGTGAGAAACGCACTCGTGGTGTTGAGGTTGCTACATCTTTATCATGGGATGGTCTGAAGAAAGCCATGAGAGATGAATTTTGTCCTCGAAATGAAATAAGGAATCTCGAGACTGAGTTTTGGGATCTTGCCCAAGACAGCGGGGATAATCTGGCTTACACCACCCGATTTCAAGAGCTGAGCCTATTGGTACCTCATATGATCACTCCCCTTGCTCAGGAAATTGAAAAATACATAGGCGGGCTGCCTATACAAATTCAAGATGCTGTGTTAGGAAGCAATCCTCCTACACTTGAAGCTGCTATCCGTCTATCCGCTACACTATCCGACAACCATGTCAAAGTTGGAACCTTAACAAGAAAGGGTTCCAAGAAGGTTGTCTCCACTCTTGCGGCCGTCAAAGATGTAGAACCCGAGTCTTCTAACCGCAACAAGAAATGAAAAGGTCGAAACTTCGCAGCCGTAACTCCCGCTGTACCTGCTATTCAGGTGGCCCCTTTGGGTCAAAACCTAAAACCTTATCTGGGCCCGAATCCCCAATGCCAGACCTGCAAGTACCATCATCCTGCCAACTTACCATGCCGATTGCGTTCAAGCTGCGGACGATATGGACACGTGGTCACTACTTGCCGTACCCGTCCTCCCGTCCATCAAGCTGCTCCAGCCAACCGTCCAATCTATCCGGCACCTCTAAATGGTGGGGCATGTTACGAATGTGGAGACCTAAACCATTTCCGTGACCGATGCCCAAAACTTCATCATCAAGGTGGTCCTCAAGGACGAGCGTTTAATATAAACGCTAATGAGGCTCAAGCAAACAACGACGTGATAAGCGGTACGTTTCTCGTAAACAATCATTATGCATCCATTTTATTTGATACCGGTGCCGATAGGAGTTTTGTGTCTCTTACCTTTGAATCTCGACTTGCTAAACAAAGAACGAAACTTGACAATTCTTACTCCGTGGAGATAGCAAACGGAAAATCTATTACTATAAATTCTGTTATCCGCGACTACAATCTCGAGCTTAATAATCATGAATTCTCCGTTGATCTCCTTCCAATGCAATTGGGAAGCTTCGATATTATAATTGGCATGGACTGGTTATCCAAGCACCATGCCGAGGTTATTTGCTACGAAAAGTGCATTCGTATACCTCTCCCATCGGGCGACACGTTAGTTATTTTCGGTGAAAAACCATGTCGTGGTCTTCAACTCATGTCTTGCACATTGGTACAAAAGTACCTACGGAAAAAGTACGTTGCCTTCTTGGCCCACGTAGTTGACACGAATGACAAGGGTAAGAAATTGCAAGATATTCCGATCATTCGAGACTTTCCCGAAGTATTCCCCGAGGATTTACCCGGCCTTTCTCCTCCTAGACAAGTAGAGTTTCGTATTGACCTCGTGCCCGAAGCAACTCCCGTGGCAAAAGCTCCCAATCGTCTTGCACCTTTCGAGATGCAAGAGCTCGCAAGTCAATTACAAGAACTCTCATCCAAAGGATTCATCCGCCCAAGCCATTCACCTTGGGGTGCTCCCGTGCTGTTCGTAAAGAAAAAGGATGGATCGTTTTGAATGTGCATCGATTATCGTGAACTCAACAAGCTTACAATTAAGAACCGTTATCCTTTACCCCGTATCGACGATCTTTTCGATCAGCTTCAAGGTTCAACATGTTTCTCCAAGATTGGCCTTCGTTCCAGATACCATCAACTTCATGTTCTCGATGAAGACATTCCGAAGACTGCCTTTCGGACTAGATATGGTCACTACGAGTTCATGGTCATGCCATTTGGTTTGACTAATGTACCTGCGGTCTTCATGGACCTCATGAACCGTGTATGCAAACCTTATTTGGACAACTATACGCCAAGTTCTCCAAGTGTGAATTCTGGCTAAAGGAGGTTCAATTTTTGGGACACATAGTCAACAATAAGGGAATTCATGTGGACCCGGCAAAGATCGAGGCGGTAAAGAATTGGAGTACTCCTAAGACTCCAACCGAAATTCGTTCATTCCTTGGACTAGCAGGTTACTATCGCCGCTTCATCTCAAATTTCTCCAAGATTGCGGTTCCGCTCACTGCCTTGACTCACAAAGGTAAATCTTACGTGTGGGGACCCAAGCAAGAGGAAGCTTTTCAAACTCTCAAGCACAAGCTCTGCAATGCTCCTATTCTAACTCTTCCTAGTGGTAATGACGACTTTGTCGTTTATTATGATGCATCCAACCAAGGTCTTGGTTGTGTTTTAATGCAACGTGGCTAAGTAATTGCATACGCATCACGTTAGCTCAAAATCCACGAGAAGAACTATACGACCCATGATCTCGAGCTTGGTGCTGTCGTTTTCGCCTTGAAAATTTGGAGACACTATCTTTATGGCACCAATGCGTGGTTTTCACCGACAACAAAAGCCTCCAGCATATTTTCAATCAAAAAAAGCTTAATATGAGGCAACGTCGATGGATTGAACTTCTTAACGACTACGACTGCGAGATTCGCTACCACCCCGACAAAGCAAATGTTGTAGCCGACGCCTTGAGTCGTAAAGAACGTATTATGCTTCATAGTGTTTGTATCCATAACGATATCCAAGCCCGTATTCTCAAAGCACAACACGCCTCGGTTACCGAGGTAAACATGTATCAAGAGATGGCATGTGGTGTAGAACTCCTGCTAAAAACCAAAGCCAACGGTCTATTATATTACTTGGACCGTATCTGGGTTCCCGATCGCGACGACCTTCGTATATTTTTGATGAACGAGTCCCATAAAACTCGATATTCGGTACATCCCGGAGCCGATAAGATGTACATGGGTCTTCGTCAGCAATATTGGTGGCCCTGCATGAAAAAGGATATTGCCCTCTTTGTGGCAAAATGCTTAACTTGTTCTAAAGTGAAGGCCGAACACCAAAAGCCTTCCGGACTCCTCGAACAACCAGAAATTCCCATGTGGAAGTGGGAGAACCTTGCTATGGACTTCATCACCAAACTTCCACGCACTTCTAATGGACACGATAGTATCTGGGTTATTATCGACTGACTTACAAAGTCTGCTCATTTCTTGCCTATTCGTGAGGACTATCGAGTCGAGAAATTGGCTCGGATCTACATAGATGAAATTGTGAGTCGTCATGGAATCCCTTTGAACATCATCTGCGATCGTGATTCGCGTTTTACTTCCCGATTTTGGCCATCATTACAATCTGCGCTTGGTACTCGTTTGGACTTAAGTACGGCTTACCATCCTCAAACTGATGGACAAACCGAGCGAACAATCCAAACTCTCGAGGATATGCTTAGAGCTTGTGTCATTGACTTTGGTGGCAATTGGGATTCTCACCTACCACTGATCGAATTTTCCTACAACAACAGCTACCACACAAGTATTAACATGGCACCGTTTGAAGCTCTTTATGGACGGAAATGTCATTCACCGATTTGTTGGAACGAAATTGGTGAAGCAAAAATCACCGGTCCCAAGCTTATCCAAGAGACCACCGATAAAATCTCTCTTATCCGTGACAACATTCGAGTAGCAAGGAGTCGGCAAAAGAGCTATGCCGATAAAAGACGAAAACCCTTGGAATTTCAAGTTGGGGATATGGTTCTCCTAAAAGTATCACCTTGGAAAGGCGTAGTCCGATTTAGAAAGAAAGGAAAACTTGCACCTTGATATGTGGGTCCATTAAAGATACTCGAAAGGGTAGGAAAAGTGCCTACAAACTCGATCTTCCTTCAGAACTCAACAACGTTCATCCGACCTTTCATGTATCTAATTTGAAAAAGTGTCTAGCCGACGAAAATCTCCACATCCCTCTTGATGAAGTGCGTATTGACGAGAAAATGCACTTTGTTGAAAAACCCGTGGAAATCATAGACCGAGAAGTCAAGAAACTCAAGCGTAGCCGCATCCCCATTGTCAAGGTCCGTTGTGAGTCTAAACGTGGACCCGAGTTCACTTGGGAACGTGAAAACCAAATGAAGACCAAGTATCCACATCTCTTTTCATAGCATCCACTAGTTGAATTCCGGGGCGAAATTCCTTTAACATGGGGAGACTGTGACGTTTCGGATTTTTCATTCGCGCACTTGTAATATAATTGTCGTGTAATCATTCTCAAACTAAATAAAATACAAGTGTTTTATTTAGTTTTATACAAATAGGTATTTTCATTTTACGGATTTAAATTAATTAAAATTTTATAAGTTTTAAAACTTATATAAAATTTTATATAAAAAAAATCTAAATTTAAAAGTTTCATATTTAATAAAATAACCTATTTCAAAAAAGATAACTAACTTTTAAAAAAAAAAATTATTCATAATAATAATAATAATATAAGTTTATAAAATATATAAGAAATTAAAAAGAAAACTTATTAATTATTTTTATAAAAGTTGAGGGACTGTTTTAGAATTCTTCAAACTAAAAGGTTTTAAAGTAAAAATAGTTAGGGGACTGTTTCTGGACAAAACCAAACTACAAGGATTCATCCGTAATTATCTCAGGGGTCGAATTAAAACAAAATCAAACTACACGGACTGAAACTGCCAAATCTCTATTCGACTTTCCGGTCACCCGTTCGTTGTCCGGCGGTCCAAGCTCTTTTCCGGCGACATCTCGACATGGCTGTTCACTGCACCTCGACAGCCGCTAAAGGCAGCCCTGACTTCATCGTTCCCCCGCGAGCAAAAGCCTCTGACCAATTGGTCTCCCCAACATACGGATAATCTGATCTTGTTGGTGGCCGAGAACCCACGCCCAAATTCAAGCCCGACAGTCAACCTCCACGCGTGCACGATAGCTCGATAGCTTCGTCTCGTCCAGAAGAGTGTCGGGACGTGCTCAGTTTCACGTTTTATCATACGAAACGAGCTCGGCTATAAATAGCCATTGTCGGATCTGCACGAGCTCGCTACCCCTCTTCCACCCAATCTCAGTTCAAATTGAATACACCATTACCTTCGTCGTCTCTGAGTGAAGCTGTGACCAAGGTTTTAGAGGCTAATTTTATCCAGAAGCTCAATTCCCATTCTGGATATTTTCGGATTAAGAACTCTGCCGACCAGACCCTTCGCGACCAGGTTCGAGCCTCAATTTGGTTCCTTTACCTTCTGTTATCGCTTGTCAAACTACCCCAATCGAAATCGCGACCATCGCCCATGAGTTACCGGGTTACCGAGGACCAGCGACCAATTTCCCATGTGTGTATTTAAATTAACGGGTACACACATAACCAGCGATGGGCAGTAGCCCGGCTGGTTATGCGTGTGTGTGTCTGATCCTGAGGTCGCGGGTTCGATCCCGGTTGGCCTTCGGCCCAAACTTTTTATTCTATTTTTATTTTATTTATTTATTTTAACTTATTTTAATTTTCTTTTTATACAATAAAAACTAAAACGAGCCGGTTTACTCGTTCGTTTATTTTAAAAACGATTAAACAACTTTTTATGCATACTTAACCCACCCAAATTTTTATAAAATAATAAACACTATATTTTTAAAATTGTTAGAATAGTTTTAACTTACAAAAAAAAATATTTAGATAATAATGATAATATAAATAAATAAATAGAAACTTTTATAAATACATAATAACTACTTATTTAAAAATGTAATATTTTAACAATATATACATTTTTATAAGTTAAAGTTTTAAAAAATCATTATCATTTTTCTACCATATTTTATACAAATAAATATTAAGGAATATTAATATAAAACCTATACACATTTAAATATGAATACGCACATATATAAACATACAATAATACTTATCTATCCACATAGGATTTCATCGTGCTTAGGTTTCAACGTCCTTATCACCCGTACTTGTGGATTATCATATCCGCTAGCCAGGTGAGTTACATAGCCCCTATTTTACATTTTTACGCATTTTGGGGTGAAACATTATACATGCTACTCACCTTGTTTATACGTGTTATACATGTGGACTATATGCTTATTATCTTGGGTGTACATACATTTACTTTAAATACAAGAAAACCAACAGTAATATTAATAGATCTATTGTGCCTGACCAGCCAACCCAGTTAGGGTGTTTATTACTGCATACTCGGATATAGCCGCGTGTTATATTCAAACATACCGGATATAGTGGGTAACTATATTCAAACATACCGGACTTAGCTGTTGTGCTATGTTCAAGCGCGTCAATCAAGGTTTGAATTATGATTAGATAAACTATACACCATATATATACTATGTTTAACAAGATAAACAATGAGTTGCAAAACGTTTTTTATCTACTACATATCGGAACTACAAAACCTATGTACTCACCAACTTTTTAGTTGACACTTGATTTAAATAATGTTTCAGGTTTGGATATGTGATTGCTTGCCGAAGATTCCTCCACTTAAGAACTATGAACCTAGTTAAATAAATCAATGTTTTGAACTAGACTAGGTTATTTGAAATGTATTGTATTTGGATCTTTGTTGTCTTTAAATTTAATTAATGAATTATGCAACATTTTAGTTATCATGTGCTTTTGAACAATCATTCCATTGTCGGCCTCGATGATTCTGCCATCGGTCGGGGTGTGACAATGCTTGCATATGAAAATTTCATAGGTGGCAAGCTTACTGATCCAGAGACGATTGAAGAAGATTTTAATCAAGTGGATCCTGATGATATGGAGAACATGGATATTCAATGGAATATGGCCATGCTTTTGAGGAGAGCCAAGCATTTCCTGAATAGAACATGTAGAAAGTTTATTGGCGGACATCCTAATGCCAAGGTCGGGTTCGACAAATCTAAGGCCAAATGCTACAAGTGTCTGAACTATGGACACTTTGCTCGTGAGTATCAGAAAGACAGAGCACCTGCCTCTGGTTTTACCCGACCCAGCCAAGGAAACAGCCATGGCCAAAACAATCCAAACCACCACAATCAAAGCCAAAGTAGAACGTCCAATGCACTGGTAGCCCAACAGGACGACAGCTTTGATTGGGGCATTCATCTTGAGGATGCCATCATCGCACAAACACAGGTTGGTCTCATGGCTGAGATCATGGAAATGATGGAAGCAGAGAGAAGGGAAGCTTCTATTGCTGACCCAAAAGAGTCTACTACTACTGCTACAGAGGAAGAGGAGGAAGCTGAAGGAAATGAAGCTTCGGTAGCTGAGAAAGAGGAATCGACTGCTGTTGCTCTCATGGCCATTGGAGAAGCAACAAGTTCATCTCATGAGGTAGACTCTAATGCCTTTTCTGTTGTTTCATGTTCTAAGTGTCTAGGGCTAAAACTTGAAAACTCTAAGCTCCAAGACAAAATCGAACCCCTAAGTATGGCATCTCTAAACTATAAAGAAAACGAAAAACGTTTTAAAGAATCTATTGACACATTGACAAAGGAAAAACGTGAGTATTCTTTAAAAATGAGCGATCAACAGCTTCACTTGGATATTGCTTATAAGGGGTTAGAAAAACGGAACAATGAAATCAACAAACTGCAAAATGAGATCTTGCAATTAAAATGCACTAATGAGAAGTTGAAGAACTCTCGCTTTGTGGTGGAACACTACGAATCTGTAGTGAGGAAAATGAATGGTCTAGGTCTTGGTACCAATGCCATTCCTCCACCAGTGAGTGGGAAGTTTGTCAATAGCTTAATAGACATTGATCTCACTTGTCTAGATAAGTCCTCTGATAAGGATGATTCCCCTAAGAAGGATGAATCCTCAAGTAAGGCTAACTCCACATCTAGTGAGGAGTTTGTTACTGCTTCTGAAGATGGGTCGGTTAACTCTTGCCCTGAAGGAGTAGTATCTGAGGAGTTGTTGACTGAACAGAACGTCAAGAAAAACATTATCACTAATGGTGATAATTGCATTTTAACTGAACCTGATGTCATTGAATCAAATGATAAACTTAAGGTAATGCTTTATGGGGGGGTATAAAAACCTTAACCAAGTAAAGAAAGAGGCTTTTTCAGCTCACTTTGGTCTTGGTTACAAAGAAAATTTGGAAAAATACTATACTCCCAAAAATCAAATTGCTAAGGTTCAGACTGTTGTTCAGAAACCAACTCCTCCTGCTCATAATGGAGAGTTTTCTAAGGCCAGATCCAATGAGCCTTACAAGAGAACTTATGTAGATAAGAGGAACTGTTTTCACTATGGCTTGGTTGGTCACATTTTTGTGAACTGTCCTTTTAAGAACCAAGGGAAACGGCCTGTTGTTTCACAACCAGCTGTTTTTCCCAGATCGCCACCAGTGAAACCATCTCCCAAACATCCAAAGCAGAATGTGGTGAAACCACCAGTCCAACCAATGGCAAAGCCAAAGATCAAATCTGAGGCCAAACCATCTGTGGCAAGAAAGGTAAAGCAACCTGCTGTACCTCGTGTATCTACATCTGGTAGTACACGTACTGGTGAGAAATCTGTGGCTAGACTATCTAAGCCACAGAGAAGAAGAAGGAATAAGAGGTTGAGAAAGCTAGAACAGCTGACTAAATCTCAATCAGGTGAAGCTTCCACAAGTTCACCGGCTGTGGTTGAGCCAAAGTCTCCTGTTCTGGTTAAGAATCAAAAGAGATCCTGGAACAAGAAAGTAAAAGGTTCTCAATCTCCTGTTCCCAAATCCTCCAAAGATTCACCAATTTTGAACAGTCATCATGACTGTGAGTTGAAAGAAGTAGTTTATTTTGAGAAAGACGGACGACCCAAGACCACAATGGCTTGGGTCTCCAAATCTAACTAATTCTTTTTTGTTACTCGTGCAGGGACGTCCGAAGGGTACTATCTCTAACCGCTGGTATGTAGATAGTGGATGTTCCAGGCACATGACAGGAAACATGGCCCTGCTTCAAGACGTTAAACCATTCAGAGGCGGCTATGTGGCCTTTGCCGGAGAAAAAGGCGGCAGCATCACGTGTCAAAGCGTGGTTTCAAACGGTTGTGTCAGCTTTGACAATGTCAACTTCTGCGAGCAGCTGAAGCATTACCTGTTGAGTGTCTCCCAAATGTGTGATAAGGAGTACTCGGTGATGTTTGACAAGTCAGAATGCCTGATTCTCAAACCTGGTTTTAAGGTTCTCGAAGACTGGATTCTGATGAGAGCACCAAGAACGAATGACACATATCAGATCGATATGAGCGTTGCAACAACCACCTCATCAGTTGCTACTTGTTTGCTTACAAAAGCGACAGAGCTTGACTCTATCTTGTGGCATAGGAAACTCGGACGTATTTCGTATCGTAAAATGAATTATCTTGTTCGAAACGGTTTGGTAACTGGGGTTCCTAAGCTGAGGTTTACCGTTGCAGATGACTATATGCCTTGTAAAAAGGGCAAACAGCAACGGAAGTCTCACAAGCCCAAAGTCCAAAACTCTATTGATACCCCTTTGGAGCTATTACACATGGATCTGTTTGGCCCCATAAGTATCAGGAGTATTGGAGGTAAGTCGTTCTGTCTGGTTGTAACTGATGATTTCTCACGTTTTTCTTGGGTGCATTTTTTAGGTACTAAAGACGAGACTGCTGATATCCTTCAATACTTGATCCTGAGCTTGGAATCTCTTTGCAAGCTGAAAGTTAGAAGGATAAGGAGCGACAACGGAACTGAGTTCAAGAATAATTTGATGGAGCTTTTCTGTCTCAAGAAAGGGATCCGTCACGAATTCGCCGTACACGCCTCAGCAGAAGCTGAATGGAAGAACAGAACACTGATTGAGACTGCAAGGACTATGCTGTCGGATGCAAAGCTTCCTGTCACTTTCTGGGCAGAAGCAGTTAATACAACGTGTCACGTCTTAAACAGAGTTCTGGTAGTGAAGAGGCACAACAAGACTTGTTACGAGTTGATCAACAATCGACTTCCCAATCTTGATTACCTAGTTCCTTTCGGTAGTCCTTGTTCCTTGCTGCTACAGTACAAAGACTGCCAGTCTAAGTTTCATGCAAAAGCGGTGGAAGGCATCTTCTTAGGATACGTTGCCAACTCGCCTTGCAAGAGAGTGTACAACATAGGAACTCGTACTGTCGAGGAATGGTTTGAAGTGGATTGTAGTAAACACAGCATTCCACCCGAACCAACAGGTCCAGCTTGGGGTTTTGATTATGATGCGCTATTCAAGTCATTCAATCTTCCTGATATATTTGTAGATGATGCTGCAAATGTTTATGATTTTTTGGGTGGCAGCGATGACTTCAGCTTCTCTACTCGTGCTACTGTATCGATTGTAACTCCTGATTCCAATGCTGCATCTGCATCTGGAACTCATGACAGTGATAACAGTGAAGATGTTCTTGTCGTTGGAGATGACGCTCTAGCTAATCCTAACACAACTGTAGGAAATGAAGCTCCAGCTGATCCAATTAACATTGAATCTTCTTCCTCTGGAACACAGGAAATGGGGGAGTTAAGCACGAATCTTGATCCAGAAATTCAGGAACCAATTGTACCGGAGACGAGAGTGCATAGGAATCATCCAATTGACAACATTATTGGTGATCCTAATGCCGGCGTTCAGACTCGTCATCGAACCATCACTGAGAACACCAGTCTTTACACAGAGATACTTGTCACTGGTGTCATGGAAACATGTCTGCATTCGTGTCCCAGTTAGAGCCGAAGAATGTGAAGGAGGCTCTCACTGACAACTGCTGGATTGAGGCGATGCAAGATGAATTGTCTCAATTCCAAAAGTTGCACGTGTGGGATTTGGTTGACTTGCCAAAAGGCTTTCAGCCAATTGGAACCAGATGGGTGTTCAAATGCAAGACGGATGATCGTCATGTTGTTGTGAAGAACAAAGCAAGATTGGTTGTTCAGGGTTTTTATCAGCAAGAGGGCTTGGATTACACGGAAGTATATGCCCCAGTTGCTAGAATTGAAGCCATTCGACTGTTCTTGGCTTATGCCACATATGTCGGCTTCAAGGTCTATCAAGTTGATGTGAAGTGTGCTTTCCTTTATGGTAAAGTTCATGAAGAAGTCTATGTCACTCAGCCTCCTGGTTTTGAAGATCCGCATAATATCAATAAAGTGTATAAGCTCGACAAAGCACTTTATGGTATTCATTCAAGCACCGCGGGCATGGTATGAGACATTATCTAAGCATTTACTGTCTAATGGTTTCGACCGTGGACAGATTAACTCGACTCTCTTCATTAGGAAAGCAGGAGGTGACATTCTTCTTGTACAAGTATATGTCGACGACATCATTTTTGGGTCTACCAATGAAGGGATGTCTAGGGAATTCGAGCAGGTGATGAAGTCCAAATTTGAAATGAGTAATATGGGTGAATTGTCGTTCTTTCTGGGTCTACAAGTCAGTCAAAGAGAGGATGGCATTTATCTACATCAAATTAAGTATGTGCAGGACATCTTATCAAAATACAAGATGAATGATAGCAGTACTTATGGTACACCTATCCCAGTCAATAATGGTTTGCATCATGACAAAGATGGAAAGGATGTAGACAGCAGATTATACCGTGGGATGATCGGATCACTTATGTATCTCACAGCTTCAAGACCCGATATAATGTTTGCTGTATGTTTGTGCTCAAGGTTTCAGTCTCAACCAAAGGAGTCACATATGATAGCCGTGAAGAGAATTTTCAGATACCTGAAAGAGAAACCCCGATTGGGTCTTTGGTACTCCAAGCAGCAGTCATTCGACTTCAAAGCCTACACTGATTCAGATTATGGCGGTTGTAACCTTGATAGAAAGTCAACTTCTGGCGGATGTCAATTCTTGGGAGACAGACTGGTCTCCTGGCAGTCAACGGTTTCTGTCTCAACTTGTGAAGCAGAATACATTGCTGCAGCTAGCGGTTGTTCTCAGATATTATGGATTCAGCAACAGTTGAGAGACTATGGCTTAAACTTCACTGGAACTCCTCTATTCATTGACAACAATGCCACCATGTCCATCACAAATAACCCGGTGAAACATTCCAAAACTAAACATATAGAGATTCGTCGTCATTTCATCCGTGACTGTGTTGAAAAGCATTTAATTGAACTTGTAAAAGTTCACACGGATGACAATCTTGCTGACCTTTTCATAAAGGCATTTGATCGATCCCGTTTTGAGCATCTTGTCAACCTGATAGGAATGTTCAATCCTGAGTGAAAACTAAGTTTTCTTAACTCAATTCAATTCATGAAAGTTAAATTTTTAATTCTTTTAAATATTCTGTATAGTTCTTTTAGTCTTTAAAATATTTTACAAAAAAAAAATGGAGAAAATTTCGAAGTTAACTTGAGAAAAGAGGAAATGATAGTACATCAGAAATGATCTAAACACCATAGACTGCTCATATGGGAAATGATTGCGTCATGTTTACTTAATTGTTTAAATTATTATGTTTTTAATCTGTTTATTTACAAGTAATTTGAATTGTCAGTAGTCTATATGCGTCTTTGAATCACTAGTAGTGTGGAAACTAAATCTAAATTACAACCGTGATTTGAACCCATGTTTGCAAGCGTGTGTGCGTAAAAGAATATAAAAGATCATTATCAGATAAAGGATGTTAGATTTTGGCAATAATTTTCTTTTGAGATCAGTTTCGGGTTATGTCGTTAGCACAATTAATGCGGTTCATCTCACAGCCCATACTCACAAGTATGCAAGGAGAGATTGAATCAAGACATGTCTCTACATTAACCGTTGAGCATGTATTCACCCTTGAATCACTCCTGATTCATTGAAATCAAATCCAGATAAAAGTTGGATCCCCTTACCTGATAATCAAACACCATATCTATTATCCTGAATCATCATCCCGATATTCAAAGAAGAAAATCACATGAAACCAAGACAAATGAATCACTCGATTCTGAATCTCATGATTCCCGATAATCCTTATGGATTCTGCTTGATTTCTCCTGTGCTAATAGATGTAGCTTCATTCTGAAAATCTAGAAAATCATTGGGAAAATCTTAGATGCCTTGAGATAGTGCAAGTTAAAATAGCATTTCAGTGGGGTACACGTTGTATGTCTTATAATTAATACCTTAATACACAAGAACATGATACAAAGATGCGTATAGTTTCAAATCTTATGATATTGTCAACTTGAATTACTTGTTTATGTGCTTATTACGTATGAATAAAGAGTAATCCATGACATGATCCCATATTCTTTGATGTTTATTTTGTATTGTTTTTGCTAAAAGATAGCCTGATATGATCCTCTGCACCTGTCTTTGATCAAAAATAGTTGGTGTGAATACTTGTATATATCTATCTAGAAAAGAACAAAAAGATTTTAAGTTTATGCATTGTTCAAGCTTAATCAGAAAAAGCCAAAAATATTTTATGTTTAACCTTCATGAATTGTATTTGAAACCTCGTAATTGAATACTTTTATCTTGTTCGTTATTTGATCTGAAAATCTTCATAAATCTGAGTTTCAAATTTGCACACTTAAGGCTTGTGCGTACTTGTCAAGTTCGCACGAAGTAAACCTTGCGCACTTAGCAAGTACTTAAGAGTTAGTCTTGCGCACTTGTAAATGCGCAAGAGTTAAGTCCTGCGTACTTGTAAGTACGCAAGAGTTAACTCGTGCGCACTTAACAAGTACGCACAACCGATAAGTGAGGGGTATAAAAATGACACTTAGAAAATTCTTTCAGTTTCAAGCTTTCAAACCGATCACCTTCCCTCTGCAAATTTAACTCAAAATCAAGTGTGTCTAAACCATTTTTTCGTCCCGTCTATAGTTTCATCATCTCATTTCATCTCATTGGTGAGAATCTAGGCGATTTCCATCCATTAAATCGTGACATTGGACCGATTCTGACTTAGAAATCTTTAGGTTAAATCCGAAATATTTTGGGTAAAATTGGGGTTGTTTGGGTAACTTATTGACATTTCTATGCTAATAGGGTTCTTAATCGACTCCATATTCATCCATTTCGTCCTCGATTCTAGCCGTCGGTGGAATTTTAATCGACAGTGGGATTGGGCGATGTTTTTAAGTCGAAATTGGTCTTAGTTTGGTAGTTACTGGTGTTAATAATGGTCCCATAAGTTCGAATCCTTGATTCCGACCTATTGGCGACCTACTTGACCCGGTCTTTGAGCAATCTGTGATTTTCTTAAAAATTCTGAAATTTTTGCCAAGTGTTGTTGTTGCGCACTTAGCAAGTACGCAAGAAGCAATTCCTGCGTACTTGTTAAGTACGCAAGAGGAAAAGCCTGCGCACTTGCTAAGTGCGCAGGACCAACACTTAGAAAAATTTTCAAGTCTGAATTTTTTGTTCATAATGTAACTACTATACCGTGTCATGTTTCTTCATCTTCAATAATATACGTTGTTCTGATTATGTTTTCTGTGTGTTTCTACATACTATGGCTCGGGCATTCACTGATGAGTTCAACTTGTTAGCAAACACTCAACCTGAATGGAAAGGGGCAGCTTTGCAGTATCGGCAGATCATTGACTTTTTGTACCGATCAAAAATAAGTTATGCAATCTCAGCTGACCCAACCGTCTCAAGACCTTACTTGGAGCAATTCTGGGAGACGGCAGAGCACGACTGCACGGTATCCCCTAATGTCATAAGGGCTACCATTGATGGTCGGGCTATTGCTTCTCTGAGGATACAATAAGAAGGGTTCTGTAGTTCGGAGACCTCGCTACCGACCCTACATCCTATCCAGATTACTATGTGGATGGATGTTGGAGGCATAGAATGGGATATGTCGGAGCGAGGGACTATGCCTCTTACAAGAAGATGTGGGTTTTGGATCAATGGCGGTATTTTGCCCACATCATGATCGTGTGCATCTCGTCCAGAAAAGCGGGGAAAGATGCCATGGGTCATGACCTTGCAGCAGCCATGGTGTGCTTGTCTCTTAATAGGGGCTACAATTTCTCTCGCTACATCTTCAAAGCAATCAATGATCAGATTAATACAGCAGAGAAGTTTAGGTTCCTATTGTACCCGAGGTTTGTGCAACTTTTGATTGATGATGCATTGCTAAACCTACGTGCTATCGAGGAGAGACTGTAAGTAAAACGGGTGGACAAGAGAGTATTTGCTCAGTTTCTAAAGCCAGGCAGTGTAGATCCTACCCCTGTGCATACTGAACTCTTTGGCCACCTGCTTAATGAAGCATATGTCGCACCAGAAGATTGGAATTGGAATAGTCCCAATTCGGCACCAGAGATTAGTGATGATTCTGATGAACAACAAGAAGAAGAGAATGAAAGTGATGGAGGTGATGACGAAGATGGTGATGGTGGTGCTGAGGAATTCGATTCAGAAGCAACAGAATCAGATTCTTATGATTCCGATGACGCACCATCCCAGGCACACCCGAGGAGAACGGCACAGGTAACCCTGCCTGCGTCGTCTTCTAAAAGAAAGCGACAAAGCTCGAGCAGTGAATATGAGCCGACTTCTGACTCTGACGCTGCTCTACAAAGACAAAGGCAAGAGAGTGCCAACAAGAAGAGGGGCGATAGGCAAGAGGTTGCTATCCCCAGGGTTGTAGAGATCCCGACTGTGCAGCAAGTACAACCTGCAGTTGATAGTCCAGAGTCAGAATCTACCCCACCAGCACAGCAACTGTACAGAAGGAGGAGAAGGCCACTAGTACAAGATAATGTGGCAGTAACGGTGGTCACAGATGAGATTCCTGTGACGGTGACCCTCCCTACTCCAACCGTCCAGGTGACGGTGACTACTCCACTTCTCACGGAGTAAGTCACCATCACCCCAACCATAACACACACTCCCATCATTACCTCCCCACACCCACCTCACACCACTGAGCCGTCAGGTCAACCCTTCAACTATGGTGATTTCTCACAAGGGTTTGACTTTGACACAATCTTCTCCTCCCCCATCCATAATGCTGAAGCCTCATCATCTTGGCATTCTGATCCGTCTGATGCAAGGATCAATGTCTTAGAGACCCAAGTTGCTGAACTGTTGAAGACCATTCAAAAGTCAAAGGAGGAGTCTGATGCTCAACAAGCACAGATTAATTCCTTGGCCGATGAAGTTAGGATTCTCCACAGCCAGAGAACAGGGACAAATGAGCAACTGAAGAATGTTATGGCACAGAACAAGCTGCTGATGAAAACCAATGAAATGATTCTAGGCCACAGAACTTCACTTGAGCTAAGGATGGATTTGCAGAGAAAAGAGCACGAAGCGATGGTCAAATTAGTTAAAGAACTGACCAAGAAGCTTGGTGCTCAGGGGGAGAAAGAAAAAGAAAAAGAGAAAGAGAAAGAGAAAGAGAAGGAGAAAGAGAAAGAAAATAAATCCACTGGTGCTGAGCCTTGTCATCCAGTCGACTTGACTAAGGATGATGATAAAGACAAGGATCCTGAAGCCGGTCTTAGTGGAGGTGAGCACCAAGCTTTGGCGATTGTGCCCATCTCTTCTGTTCCAATGGCTGAGGGGGAGTCTACTCAGCAAGAGGGTGGTGATACATCTGGTGGTGGTGGTGAGACAGGGAAGTCACTGGCTGAAGTACTTAAGGACTTATCTGATGAAGAGATCCTATATCTAGAGCCTGACTACTCTAAAGAAGCCCAAATCGATGCTCTCTTCAATCTAGAAGAAGGAGAGATCGACTCTGGTGATGACTGGAATGATGAAGATGAGGATGTGGTGATAGAGATTCCCAAGGGCGACGGGGAAGGAGAGTATGAGTTAGAGGATGGTGAGATCTTTGAAGTACCATCGCTCGAATCTCTGCTCGACACAGGCTCAGTTGACATGGCAAGTAATGTTGAAGCTGCAACTGAAGCCTCCCTAGTCGACCCTACACCTGTGGACCCCGAGGCACCAAAAGATAAAGACATGCCTTCTGCATCATCTAAGGGTCCAGCTCCCGTGTGGCAAAAGACGTCCATCACAGACAAGCACGGAGCTACAGGTATGATCTTGGCTGTTAGGTTCGAGGAGGACAAGCAGTTGTTCGCCATCAAAAGATCTGGGGGGTTCAATACTTGAAACCAACCAGTGAGGCGTTCAACTCTTTGCCCAAGTACGACCTTGTGAACCTCACAAACCGCGACCTGCTGAGTCACTCGAGTCATGCAGTAGCAATGGGTTTGTGGGTAACACTACAGCGGGAAGCAAGATCAGGGAAATTTGAATACTTCAAGCCTCAAGTGCCCAGAAGAGTAAATGATAAGCACGCTGCACATCCTGTGACTAAGAAGCACATAAGATTGGTATACAAGCCAGTGCAATGTGAAACTAAGATTCCCTTGAGCAAGTTATCTCAGGATATTCTTGGTGACATGTGGTACTGGTACGTAGATCCAAAAACGGGCGAGGCTGTGATCATGGGAAAGGTTCGTTCCGAGAGTGGGAACACAGTACCAAAAGAACTGATCAGAATCTTTGATGAAGTCTGCTTCATCAACTTTTCTATGAAAGATCTGGAGGTACTAGCGGAACGCTACTGTGTCCACACGGACGAATAGACAAAGCTCCTTGCTTCTAAATATGACAAGGTGATTAAGTTCTGCCATGATTACAAGAAGAAGATGGAAGCTAAGGGACCAGTGCTGTGAAGACTGAAGATTGAAGACTGAAGACGATGAAGATCCCGAGCTGTTGTCAAGGGGGAGTTTGTTGATGCACTTTCCTGTGACAACACTCTGGATAGAGTATTAGTTTGTATTTCTAATGTCTGTAATTTGTCTTTGTATGTAAGAGTCGTTATGTAATAGTTTATCGAGTTGTATTTACTTTTACATAGGGTATGTTGCATTTCTTCTAAGTGTTTTGCGCACTTACATGTGCGCAGGTGAAAGCTCCTGCGTACTTAGCAAGTACGCAGGAAGACCCATGCGTACTTGCTAAGTACGCAAGAGCATTTGGTCCTGCGCACTTGGTAAGTGCGCAGGTATCAGGTCTGTATAAATAGGTTTGGTTCACAGAGGATAAGGACGTAGAACTCATATCTTAGATAAACTCAGTTTGTTAAGTATGCAATTTGTATTATCTCTGTAACCGTCGAGTGTTTATAATAGAAAGAGCTTTTATTGTGACTCTCGTGTTGGTTTACTTTGTTTTAGTTAGACTCTCCGCCTAGTCACGGGTATTCCGCACCCGGTCCGACTAGTAGACCACTTGCATGCAACGATCCGACACACACGAAGGGACCTACAACTATTGATTCTGACAAACCCACCCAGGTAGGGGGATTGTTACCGACAACACATTTTGGTTTTTGCATGCTAGTTACAAAGGTTTGATTGTACAATTTGGTTTCACAGTAGTAACTCTCCATATTTTCCTTATTAACCATGATATGTATGGATTGTATGCACACAACACAATGATACTATTTAGAGTCAAAACCTATGTATGCTCACCAACTTTTTAGTTGACTTTGCTTTAATCATGTTTCATGTACGAATGTTTGAGATTGATCAAGCTTGCTTCACTAAAGTTGTGGACCTAGATAATATAATAAATGAACTTATTATGTATTTTAAATTTCTTGTATTTGTTGAATTCTATTTGGTTTGAATTTTGAAATGAAATGTGATGTTTTAATTTATTACAACATAGTCAACCATGTGCTCATGAACAGTCTCCATGTCCCACCCCGACGTTTCCGCCGTCGGTTGGGGTGTGGCATTTTGTAAGGCCCCTTTTCAGGCAGATCTCACTTGTTGGATTTACTCATAAACATACTGATGTAAACTGAATAAACTTTAACTTCTAAAACATAGCGGAAGCGTACATCATTCTATTACATAAATAACGGAAGACTTTAACAATTTATGGAGAACAAGTTGTCTGAAAACACAAAATCACATAATAGGATGTCAGTCTTGTATCGGGCAGCCATCACGCCTTGGCATGTTCTTTCCTTTTGCTACCTGAAGTGCATACTAAAAGTCAGCTAACGCCGGTGAGTTCTAGTTTAAAAGCAATCAGATATAAAATTATCTTATGAGAATAAATATATATATATATATATATATATATATATATATATATATATATGTATATATCTTCTCACTCGGGCTTGATATGTCACACCCCGACCGATGGCGGAATCATCGGGGCGGGACATGTAGACTGTTCATAAGCACAAGGTTGACTAAATTGAAATATATTAATTGTCAAATTCCATTACAAGCATTCAGACAAAACCAATTCCAAGAAAAGAAGCATAATTGAAATACATAAGTTCTTTATTTATTTTAACTAAGTCCAAGCCTATATGTAGCACATCTTGATCAATCTCACAAATTAGGACCTGAAACATGAATAAAATAAAGTCAACTAAAAAGTTGGTGAGTATAACACAGGTTTGTATATAGATAGCATATAGTTTGACAAACAAATCCATACATAACATGATAAATAAGGCATTTATGGGGAGCAGCTATTGTGTAACCAAGTACAATCAAACATTTGTAACTAGCATGCAAATTGTGTTGTCGGTATCAATCACCCCAATCTGGGTGGGTTTGTCAGACTCAATAGATCTATCATTGAAAACCGTCGGCTTGAATAGTTAATGATTGCACATAATCGCATACAAAAGTTAGCACACACAGAACTCGGGCATAAAGCTCAAATTTGTATACATGAATGTAAATAGGATTTGTACTTGTGTTGTTTGTGTAAATGTAAACATGTAATTTGAATAGTGTTCATGTTTCACCCCAAAAATGTAAAACAGTAAAAGGGGGCTATGTATACTCACTTGGTTTGAAGGCATACCTAACAAAGATACTATATAGAATAAAGATCATTGAAATGCACAAGTTAACCTAAAGTGTAATGTATATGGTATTAATAGTGTGCACAAAGATTTAAGTCTAAAGTTGCATTTGGACTTGTGTAAAAAGTCATTGATTTGTAATTGAAAGTATTGAATAAAATATAAAGTTTGAAACAATATTTTTAGAATATTTTGATTAAGATTTGTGTTTGAATAATTAAATAAGTAATGTAAATGATTATTATTTATGAAAACATTGTAAGTATTAGTTATAATTTAGTATAAATAATTAATTGTTTTTGTTTAAATAAAAATTAAATAAATAATCATTTCGTTATTTATTTATTTATAATATATGTAACGTAAGCATTAAAATACTTTTTAGGGTTTAACAATAAATGTGAATTACATTTTATAAACTTTAAATAAATAATTTTCTATTTATTCCAAGACTAAATATTTGATCTTTCTAAATAGAATTAAATGCATTTTTATAAAAATCAACTATTTTTATTTTGCAATTTAATCAGAATATCTATTATTTGAAAAATATATAAAATTATAATTCTGCCAAAAATTTAACTCACACACGACCGTGCCTGGGAAGGGCACGATCGTGCTCGAACCACGGGCGCGACCATGTTAGTCAGGGCGCGACCGTGTTGATCAAACAGAATGCACAAATGAGTTGTTCTCTAGGCATGATCGTGTCCTGGACTAGGCACGACCGTGTCTAGGGTTTTGAGGCATGACCAAGTCTAGCCAAAGGCATGACTGGGTTTGAGTGTGTGAGGCCCGACCGCGCTGGTATTTGGCGCGACCGTGTCTCATGAAGCACGACCGCGCTAGAATAATAGCGCGACCGTGTCTGTTCCAAAACAGAAACGATTTGGCTAATTCTTATATTGTTAATGTTGGAATTCATGGGGCTTTCACCCATTAGATCATCACGAGTCTTTTTGTATAAATTAATTGTATTTAAAACGTGTCTAAGGTTCAATTCGATTAAATCATTTTTAATGAAAATGTAGGTTCGGGTTCATGGTGATTTTCATCATGAAAGTCCAAATTAATATTGGGCTTTTGATCTATGAACTGAATCGAGTGAGAAGAAGGATTAAATTACCCGAAGGAGTAGCGAATTGATAGAGAACGGTAGTGAGGAGTTCCGACGTCGGCGAGCTTGGTTTCCGGCGTCTTCTGCTACGATTCCGGTTGCTTCAAGTGGTTCAGTAGCTTCTAGGAGGATCGTTTGTGCGTTTGCTTGGGAGAATTGCAAACAAATTGGGGAATTCGATGGTCTAGTGGACGATTTTGATGATTATTAGATGAATTGATGTAATTCTGTTTATTTGTTGTAATTATGATGATCAAGTGGCTTAACTCTGTTTGTTAATAGTTGGAACGTGTAAAACGGTTACGAAATCGAACGTCTCTGTGATTAAAGGCTGCATTTACGTTTCAACTGGTACTAGGCGCGACCGTGCCCATATGCGGCGCGACCGTGCTAAGGCACCAGGCGCGATCGTTCCAAAGCAAGTCGCGCGACCGTGCTAGAACGAGGCGTGACCGTGCCTATTAGGGTTTCTTGCTTCTTTTCAACCTCAGACCTTGTAACTTTAGTCTTTTGCCATATTTGTATAATTAGATACTTATGTATTGTTTTAATAGGATAAAACCGAGTAAAATTTGCGGATTTGCATTGAAATATAGTGTTAAATTGATGGTACGAAAAGCAATAAAACAGTGCACTAGAATTGAGTTTGAAATGCATTACATTGATTGAAAATACGGATACTAAAAAATCAGAAATGTTACAGTCTCCCCATGTTGAGGGAATTTCATCCCAAAGTTTAGCTAGAGGAAGCTACGGCATCAGTAAAAAGATGGGGGTACTTGAGCTTCATTTGGTCCTCTCGTTCCCAAGTGAATTCAGGACCACGCTTAGACTCCCAACGAACTTTGACAATAGGAATACGACTTCGCTTGAGTTGCTTGATTTCACGATCCATAATTTCTACCGGTTTCTCAACGAAGTGAATCGTTTCATCAATGCGCGCATCATCAGGTGGTATATGGAGATTCTCATCAGCGAGACATTTCTTCAGATTAGATAAATGAAATGTAGGATGCACGTTTCCAAGAGATGGAGGTAACTCGAGTCTGTAAGCCACTTTCCCAATCCTTTCAAGGATTTTGAATGGACCAACATAGCGAGGTGCTAACTTGCCTTTCTTTCCAAAGCGGATCACACCCTTCCACGGGGACACCTTAAGAAGAACAAGGTCACCGACTTCGAATTCCAAGGGTTTTCGTCGTTTATCAGCATAACTCTTTTGCCGACTTCTCGCCGTTCGGATGTTGTCACGGATTTGAATAATCTTGTCGGATGTTTCTTGAATTAGCTCGGGACCGGTGATTTGTGCTTCACCAATCTCATTCCAACAGATAGGAGAACGACATTTGCGACCATAAAGAGCTTCAAATGGAGCCATGTTGATACTCGTGTGATAGCTATTGTTGTAAGAGAACTCAATTAGGGGTAAATGTGAATCCCAATTGCCACCAAAATCAATTATACAAGCTCTAAGCATGTCTTCAAGAGTTTGGATTGTCCGCTCGGTTTGACCATCAGTTTGGGGATGGTAAGCTGTGCTCAAATCCAATCGTGTACCAAGTTCAGTTTGGAGAGATTGCCAAAAATGAGAAGTGAGCCGGGCATCTCGGTCGGATATTATGTTCAAGGGAACACCATGATGGCTCACAATTTCATCAATGTAAATTCGGGCTAGTTTCTCAACCCGATAGTCTTCACGGATAGGCAAGAAATGAACAGATTTGGTGAGACGATCAATGATCACCCAAATGCTATCATAGCCACTCGAGGTGCGAGGGAGTTTGGTAATGAAATCCATAGCTAAGTTCTCCCATTTCCACACGGGAATTTCTGGTTGTTCAAGCAAACCAGAAGGACGTTGATGTTCGGCTTTGACTTTGGAGCAGGTTAAACATTTGGCAACATAAAGGGCAATGTCTTTCTTCATACCAGGCCACCAATATTGTTGGCGAAGATCTTGGTACATTTTATCCGCACCAGGATGAATAGAATAACGAGTCTTATGAGCCTTGTTCATAAGAAATGTACGGAGATCATCGCGATCGGGAACCCAAATACGGTTCAAGTAATAAAGTAAGCCATTGGGTTTCGATTCAAGCAGAAGTTCAACACCACACGACATTTCTTTGTACATGTTACCCTCGGTGACTGAGACGTGTTGAGCTTCTAAGATGCGGTTTTGAATGTCGGTTTGAATTCGAACACATTGAAGCATGACCTGGTCCTTTCGACTCAAAGCGTCGGCTACAACATTCGCTTTGCCGGGATGGTAACGAATCTCGCAGTCATAGTCGTTAAGGAGTTCAACCCAACGTCGTTGCCTCATATTGAGTTCTTTTTGGTTGAAAATGTGTTGAAGACTTTTGTGGTCGGTGAACACCACACATTTTGTGCCATAGAGGTAATGTCTCCAAATCTTCAATGCGAATACGACCGCACCCTACTCGAGATCGTGCGTCTTATAATTCTTCTCATGAATCTTAAGTTGCCTTGATGCATAAGCGACTACTTTGCCTCGTTGCATGAGGACACAACCGAGACCTTGGTTAGAAGCATCACAGTAAACAACTAAATCATCATTCCCATCAGGGAGAGTCAAAATGGGAGCATTGCACAACTTTTGCTTAAGGGTTTGGAAAGCTTCTTCTTGTTTTGGTCCCCATTCATAAGTCTTACCCTTGTGGGTCAAAGCGGTAAGGGGGACAGCAATCTTAGAGAAGTTTGAGATGAAACGACGGTAATATCCCGCAAGACCAAGAAATGAACGAACTTCAGTGGGAGTCTTCGGGGCATTCCAATTCTTAACCGTTTCGATATTAGCAAGGTCAAAATGAATACCCTTGTCGTTGACAATATGACCAAGAAATTGAACTTCTTTTAACCAAAATTCACATTTGGAGAATTTGGCATATAGTTGTTCTTTCTTCAAGAGATCCAAAACCAATCTAAGATGTTGCTCATGATCGGCTTTAGTCTTGGAATAGATTAAGATGTCATCGATGAAAATGATCACGAACTTATAAAGGTACGGTTTGCACACACGATTCATGAGGTCCATGAAGACTGAGGGTGCATTGGTTAGTCCAAAAGGCATAACCATGAACTCGTAGTGACCATACCTTGTTCGGAAGGCAGTCTTTGGAATATCGTCTTCTTGCACATGGAGTTGGTGATAACCGGATCGAAGGTCAATCTTCGAGAAGCAAGTAGAGCCTTGAAGTTGATCGAAGAGATCGTCAATTCTAGGCAAAGGATAACGGTTTTTGATAGTAAGCTTGTTGAGTTCGCGATAGTCAATACACATGTGGAATGATCCATCTTTCTTTTTGACGAATAAGACGGGTGCACCCCACGGTGAATGACTTGGACGAATAAATCCCTTGTCAGAGAGCTCTTGAAGTTGACTTGCAAGTTCTTGCATTTCAGAAGGTGCAAGACGGTATGTCGCTCTAGCCACGGGGTTAGCTCCGGGCACAAGATGAATGCGAAATTCTACTTGTCGAACGGGTGGAAGACCGGATAGATCTTCGGGAAATACTTCGGGAAAATCTCAAATGATAGGAATGTCTTGTATAGTCTTCTCTTTGACATCCTTTTGAACAATATGAGCTAAGAAAGCGATGTACTTCTTTCGTAAGTACTTTTGAGCAGTAGTGCACGACATTAACTTAAGTCCTTTGCAAGGCTTTTCACCAAAGACTCTTAACGTTTCCCCTGACGGAAGAGGTATTCGGATGCACTTCTCAAAACAAATTACTTCGGCATGGTGACTTGACAACCAATCCATGCCTATGATGATATCAAAGCTTCCTAGTGGCATTGGAACAAGGTTGATTGGGAATGTATGATCATTAAGTTCTAAAGAGCAATCATGGATAATGGATTCAATTGTAAGAGAGTCACCATTTGCTACTTCAACGGTAAATGTTTTCTCTAAAAGGGATCGTGTCTTTGCAAGTAAAGGTTCAAAGTTAAGTGACACAAAACTTTTATCGGCACCGGTATCAAATAAAATGGAGGCATATTGACTATTTACAAGGAACGTACCATTGACCACGTCATTGTTGGCTTAAGCTTCGTTGGCGTTTATGTTGAAAGCATGCCCACGAGTTCCACCTTGTCTAGCATTGGCAAATCTTGGGCATTGATCACGGAAATGGTTTGGGTTGCCACATTCATAACATGCACGCCCATTTGCAATAGCGGGAGTACCTTGATTAGTCACTTGGGTGTTGGTTTGGTTTGGTGGGTTGACTTGGCCCGCAAGAGCTTTGGCCCTACAAACATTGACCGTATGGCCGTATCTCCCACAATGAGTACAAAGGCGACATGGGATGCTTTGGAGATGATGATGATAGTTGCAGGTGGCACAAAGCGGGTAGATTCCAACATATGGCTTTTTGGCCGGTGCTTGAACCATAGGTACTGCTTGGTTAACAGGTATAGCAGGAGTGACCACAACATAATTTCTAGTCTTTCTCTTTCTATTATTGTGAGAGGGTTCAGATGTGGCTTCTTTGATGTGGGTAGGAGGGGTTATGGTGTCGGAAACTTTCTTGGTGCCCTTTTCAGTAAGAGACCCCGCCTTCACATGGTTATCGGTTAAGGTAGCGGACAAACGGATCGCATCCTCAAGTGTTGCAGGATTTCTTCCTAGGACAGTATCTTGAATTTGCCTCGGTAGTCCCCCAATATACTTTTCAATGCAGCGGGACAAAGGAGTGACCATGTGGGGCACGAGAAGGCTTAACTCGTGAAACCGAGTTGTATATGCCAAGCTTTCGCCACTATCTTGGGCAAGATCCCAAAACTCAGCTTCAAGTTTCTTCACTTCATTTCGAGGACATATTTCCTCGGTCATTAGCCTTTTAACCTCATCCCAAGGTAAGGCCATTGCTACATCCACACCTCTATTCCTTTTCTCCCCATTCCACCACGTGAGTGCCCGTTTTTGTAGAACACTTGTGGCATGACGAACACGAAGGTTGTCGGGACAGTCACTATTAAGAAAGGTATTCTCAATGCTTTCGAACCATTGAAGGAGTCCAGTAGCTCCTTCGGTACCATAGAAATTGGGAGGATTACACAAGTTGAAATGTTTGAAAGTGCATTGAGATGGGTTGTTACCACCATTTCCACCATTACCACCATTACCACTATTACTACCGTTTCCACCATTGTTTCCATTGGTGGCACTATTAGCTTGAGTGAGTTATGTCACGAGTTGTGCAAGAATAGCAGCAATGTCGGTATTGGTGTTGGCCAGGCACGACGAGGAGGCATTCTACAGATTTTCACAAGACAAGAAAAGATGTAAGAACTTATGAGAATTGTTTGGATTTAATAGAATAAGATAACAAAATAAATAGATAATCATAGTTTAGATTGTACTCAAATAGTGATATAATCACTCGAATACTATGACACATTAAGGTTAATTAAACTTATATAATTTTCAAGGAGACATGCTTTAGCCTATAAGTAAACACTCATCTCGGGAATTCCCAGGAAAGCATACGGGTCCCTCGGTTGATTTGGATTTATGCGAAATACTTTCCTAGACAGAAAAACCTAAATACATGTGTCACTCTTCCAGATTGCACGTGTCCTCAAATAATTAACAAAGCTTAAAAACCTTAATGAGGAAATAAAGAAATTTTTATGGATTTAGCTTCATGAAGTTTCCACATGCTTAGAAAGATAAAGATAGAGAAGAAGATAAGAATATTATGAGGTTTTAGGATATAGGAAAGGATATTGTTTATTTAATTTATCATTTAAGTATATACTAATAAGTCATGGATTTTTAACAATTAAGTCATCAAATCAAATAATAACTAATCACAGTAAACATGTAGCACATAGCATGTAACACATAACATATAGCATGTAGCATATAACATGTAATCATGAAACATAGCATAAGTAGGTGTCCTAAAGTTATAGTCTAGGTCAAGGTGTCTAATAACCTAATTCCCTATAACCAAGGCTCTGATACCAATCTTTCACACCCCGACCGATAGCGGAATCATCGGGGCGGGACATGTAGACTGTTCATAAGCACAAGGTTGACTAAATTGAAATATATTAATTGTCAAATTCCATTACAAGCATTCAGACAAAACCAATTCCAAGAAAAGAAGAATAATTGAAATACATAAGTTCTTTATTTATTTTAACTAAGTCCAAGCCTATATGTAGCACATCTTGATCAATCTCACATATTAGAACCTGAAACATGAATAAAATAAAGTCAACTAAAAAGTTGGTGAGTATAACACAGGTTTGTATATAGATAGCATATAGTTTGAAAAACAAATCCATACATAACATGATAAATAAGGCATTTATGGGGAGCAGCTATTGTGTAACCAAGTACAATCAAACCTTTGTAAATAGCATGCAAATTGTGTTGTCGGTATCAATCACCCTAATCTGGGTGGGTTTGTCAGACTCAATAGATCTATCATTGAAAACCATCGGCTTGAATAGTTAATGATTGCACATAATCGCATACAAAAGTTAGCACACATAGCACTTGGGCATAAAGCTCAAATTTGTACACATGAATGTAAATAGGATTTGTACTTGTGTTGTTTGTGTAAATGTAAACATGTAATTTGAATAGTGTTCATGTTTCACCCAAAAATGTAAAAGAGTAAAAGGGGGCTATGTATACTCACTTGGTTTGAAGGCATAGCTAACAAAGATACTAGATAGAATAAAGATCCTTGAAATGCACAAGTTAACCTAAAGTGTAATGTATATAGTATTAATAGTGTGCACAAACGTTTAAGTCTAAAGTTACATTTGGACTTGTGTAAAAAGTTATTGATTTGTAATTGAATGTATTGAATAAAATATAAAGTTTGAAAGAATATTTTTAGAATATTTTGATTAAGATTTGAATTTGAATAATTAAATAAGTAATGTAAATGATTATTGTTTATGAAAACATTGTAAGTATTAGTTATAATTTAGTATAAATAATTAATTATTTTTGTTTAAATATAAATTAAATAAATAATCATTTCGTTATTTATTTATTTATAATATATGTAACGTAAGCATTAAAATACTTTTTAAGGTTTAACAATAAATGTGAATTAAATTTTATAAACTTTAAATAAATAATTTTCTATTTATTCCAATACTAAATATTTGATCTTTCTAAATAGAATTAAATGCGTTTTTATAGAAATCAACTATTTTTATTTTGTAATTTAATCAGAATATTTATTGTTTGAAAAATATATAAAATTATAATTCTACCAAAAATTTAACTCACACACGACCGTGCCTGGGAAGGGCACGATCGTGCTCGAACCACGGGCGCGACCATGCTAGTCAGGGCGCAACCGTGTTGATCAAACAGAATGCGCAATTGAGTTGTTCTCTAGGCACGATCGTGTCCTGGACTAGGCACGACCGTGTCTAGGGTTTTGTGGCATGACCAAGTCTAGCCAAAGGCATGACTGGGTCTGAGTGTGTGAGTCACGACCGCGCTGATATTTGGCGCGACCGTGTCTCATGAAGCATGACCGCGCTAGAATACTAGCGCGACCGTGTCTGTTCCAAAACAGAAACGATTTGGCTAATTCTTATATTGTTAATGTTGCAATTCATGGGGCTTTCACCCATTAGATCATCACGAGTCTTTTAGTATAAATTAATTATATTTAAAACGTGTCTAAGGTTTGATTCGATTAAATCATTTTTAATGAAAACGTAGGTTCGGGTTCGTGGTGATTTTCATCATGAAAGTCCAAATTAATATAGGGCTTTTGATCTATGAATAGAATCGAGTGAGAAGAAGGATTAAATTACCCGAAGGAGTAGCGAATTGATAGAGAACGGTAGGGAGGAGTTCCGACGTCGGCGAGCTTGGTTTCCGGCGTCTTCTGCTATGATTCCGGTTGCTTCAAGTGGTTCAGTAGCTTCTGGGAGGATCGTTTGTGCGTTTGCTTGGGAGAATTGCAAACAAATTGGGGAATTCGATGGTCTAGTGGACGATTTTGATGATTATTAGATGAATTGTTGTAATTTCGTTTATTTGTTGTAATTATGATGATCAAGTGGCTTAACTCTGTTTGTTAATAGTTGGAACGTGTAAAACGGTTACGAAATCGAACGTCTCTGTGATTAAAGGCTGCATTTAAGTTTCAACTGGTACTAGGCGCGACCGTGCCCATATGCGGCGCGACCGTGCTAAGGCACCAGGCGCGATCGTTCCAAAGCAAGTCGCGCGACCGTGCCGAAGCACTCGGCGCAACCGTGCCAGAACGAGGCGCGACCGTGCCTATTAGGGTTTCTTGCTAATTTTCAACATCAGACCTTGTAACTTTAGTCTTTTGCCATATTTGTATAATTAGATACTTATGTATTGTTTTAATAGGATAAAACCGAGTAAAATTTGCGGATTTGCATTGAAATATAGTGTTAAATTGATGGTACGAAAAGAAATAAAAAAGTGCTCTAGAATTGAGTTTGAAATGCATTACATTGAATTGAAAATACGGATACTAAAAAATCAGAAATGTTACATGATAGGCTCTCTCATCATCCTCGTACTAATCCCCTTCTAGTGCAATCTTCCCATTTATGTGCCTTTGCTTGATTTAATACTCTCATCACTGGTGCATCAGGTTTTGGACCAAGTTTTGTCAATCTTTCTAAACTTGTTCCTTTGTGTTTACTCATTTTAGTAAACTTCATTTGGGGTCTCATTCCTTCTCGTTCCACCTTTGGTATGCCGTTGTTGCCATCATTCATCTTACTAATTTGCTAAGATCATTGTTACTCAAGTGACTAATCTCATAGTCATGGTTGGAGTGATTTAACTGTTTCGGTGACATGTGTATTGATCCACACGATAAGGTTCATCAGTATGCACGACCACCTGTGAATTCACAATTATGCGGATCCTGATGTAATTGTCAACTTACCTTACTCTTGAATTCCTGAATGTCTTATAAAGCTTCATAATATGAATGTCTTCTATAAACAGTGCCTAATCCATGTATTCTCTTTTCCTTTCTGAACTCCTAGTTGACGGGAGTCGCTCATGATTATCCGTCGCTGATCTGCTTGGACCGTTAATAATCCGCCATCTTTCTTTCATTGTGGTTTGAAGAAATTCTACTCGTTGTTTGTGGTTCACCTCACATGGATCACACAGTTCTTATAACTTGTGAGTCATTCGTAGTACTATTCTAACATCTCTTTCACTCTCTGTGACAAATACATACGGCGGATGACAAATCGAGACACACTTACACATCAAAAGCTTAATAACAATAGCTACGCGTTACTAAACATTTACTATACTTATGTGCTCAAATCGTCTACCATCGTATGTGATGTGTGTAATTATTTATATTATTAGTGACATTGATATCTAAGGCATGTGCTCTATCTACTATGAGCTACATGTATTAACCTTGCTACTTACTTACTTGTTTTGGTGTTGGCGTTAACTACCCACCGTTCTTATAATTTGTGAGTCATTCGTAGTACTATGCTAACACCTCTTTCACTCTCTGGGACAAATACATTCGGCGGATGAAAAATTGAGACACACTTACACGGCAAAAGCTTAATAACAGTAGCTACGTGTTATTAAACATTTACTATACTTTTGTGCTCAAATCATCTACCATCGTATGTGATGTGTGTAACTATTTATATTATTAGTGACATTGATATCTAAGGCATGTGCCCTATCTACTATGAGCTACAGGTATTAACCTGTCACACCCCCAAATTTCAACTAACGGAGTTTTACCGTTTGGGAAGTGACGAACAGGATCTCAGACATTAGTTACATTGAACGACTCTACATGGGACTCAAGTGAAAATTATCATATCAATCAGAGTTAATACGGAAGCGTAAAGAAAGTAAATGCAAAACACGCGCGCCCAAAAGAATAGTCCAAAAGTCCAAACCAAACACAAATTTAAAATAGACCAAACAGTTTAATAAAACAGAAATCATAGGCAGAATTCCATGCATGTCCTATTGTGTGCACCTGTGTCTTATCTTAAGCGACTTGAGAAAAACATGTAAGAAAATATCAACACGAGGTTGGTGAGTTCACATGTTTCAATTTATAGAAGCTTTTAGCAGATTAATGTACATTCAATATATAAATCAATAGGTAGCTAACCCATAAACATGTTAACTAATGCGCTCGCAACCGACAGCAGATTGTTTATATGCCTCCCACCATCATGGTGCATGTTTAGGTCAATATTGCACCCGTTTGACCTCCTATCGAGTTAGCGCGACTAACGCGGGTGAGGTTTGTCAAACCCAGTAGTACTACTCAAATTACCTCGCTATGTTTATATTAACGGTCCGATGTGAGGACTTAAAGGATAATGTATACGCATAGTCATACAATTGATATCATATATGAATTACAAAAATCAAAAAACACTTACGACATGTTTTCTCCCACAGTTTAAAACAGTAAAAAGGGGCCGTGAAAACTCACCTGCGTTGCGTTGTAGGTAGTATCACGCAAATGAAAGATTTGGAAGCTCAAGCGTTAGCCTGCACGGCTTACGTATGCCCTAAAATTATAAACACATAAATTAGGGACAATTTGGGAATTGTGACAACGACACGGAAAGTTAGAATGTCCTAACGTATTCTAAGGATTTAGGAATAAACGACCGTGTCGACGAAGTTTTATATATATATATAAATATATACATATCTTATTATAATGATTTTAGAGAATTTGCGCCACGCGTCGAATGTTGATAACGGATAGTAATTAAATAATTATTTTCATGCGTTTGAGTCGTTTACAAAGGTTAGGAAAATAATATAATTTAATATATTATTTTTAAGTTTGAAAGATTTACTAAATAATCCTACGAGTGAAAAAATAATAAATATATTATTTTTTAATCGGGGTAAATAACGGAGGTAAATAATATAATCATTTATATTATTTATAGTTTTAAAAATATCACACAAGATAATTAAATGAGTCGAAATAATATAATATATATTATTTTTATTAACATTGAATACGGGTTGAAAATAATATAATTATATTATTTTATACGAGATTAAGGTTTGGAAATAACGTAAATATATCATTTTCAAAAGTGGAAATAATAATAAAATAGGTTAAAAATTCAAACCCGAGCCTACGGGTTATTTCTCAGGCTAAAATACATTTATATAATATTATAATAGTATAGGGTTTGATTTTTAATAATTTAATATAATTAAAAATTTTCTAAAAAATAAATGTGGGAGCCCGGCCTCGAACCCGGGTCTCTCCCACACATACACTCTGTTTTAACCAATCCCGCCCGCTAGGGTATCGCACAAGAAACCGTTCCTAAATTGTTTTAACCAACTGGTCCAGTGGGTTCTTCTTCCCCACGCAGGCCGAACCAAACCAGCCTCATCCTCATCGATTTCGACTTCGATTTCGCTCGATAGCATAGGGGTTTTGATAAGCAAGAGTTTGCGAAACTGAGGGTTCGTTTAATTTGAAAATTATCGGGTTTAAGATCGTTAAATTACAGAAAAGGGGCCGTAACCCTATTTTATGAACACAAAATCGATTCTAAGGATTCTGATAATAGAAGTTGTTAGAATCATAGGGTTTTTGCTAATTGAAACCTTGCGAATCCGTTGATATGGTTTAATTGCATTGAAATTGTGTTTAAGATCAAAAACCCCAAAACGTTTCAAGAACAAACCCTAGTTACTAGACCATGTTCAATTTGATGATAGAATGTTGAATTAATAGAGGGCTTTCAAAGAGTAGGTCATTACGAAGCTAACCATATGATTTGATTGGATTTAAACTGATTCTAAGATCAAAACCCCCAATTCCCCAAGAACAAACCCTAGTCTCTGGATTTCGAATAATTCGATGATAGGGTATTAAATTAACATAGGTTTATCATTAAACGAAGGGTTGAGAATCTACTGATACGTTTTAATTTGATTTAAACAAAGTCGGAGGTAGGGTTCGACTAAATCCTGACATAACAAGAACCCTAGAATTTGAATGTGAAGAATTCGATAGTTTAAGCACCAATTATGATAGGGCTTATGTTCAAGAAGTGAAAGCGAAACTGTAGGTGTGTTTAGATACCTGAATTGGTGTCGAATTGATAGTGATCGACTGAAACTGATGCCGACAGTGACTGTGTTGGTCTCCGGCAACTTCGGGCTTGAATCCGGTTGAATTGGAATGTGCAACAGGTTCTTTGAGGTTCGTTTGGAGTGTGCAGAGTTCTAATTCGTGCGAATAATATGAGAATTTGCCGAATTCGATCGATACTAGTTGTTGGTCGACGGTTACTTGTTTAATTCTCATAATTAGAGTTAATTCGATTAAATGTCGGTTTTAATGGGTTAATGATGATCGTAATGATCATGAACGTGCAAAAGCAGTTTCGATTTCAACGAATTTCGGTTTGCAACGTTCGAATTTGATTGGAGCCGCGATGTTGACTTTCAAAAGTCAACAAATCAGCTTTAGAGTAATGGCAGAAATAGTCCCTGAGGTTTTCCTGTGAATTGTAGTTTGGAATTTGGCAGAATAGGTCCCTCATGTTTGGATGGAGTTAGAACTCGGTTAGTTTGACTTCCAAAGTCAACAGAATTTGAAATTTGACTTTTTAAAAAGTCAACAGAGTAGTTTAGGGATATTACATAACTAGTCCCTGGAGTTTAAGTTTGGATTATTGACAGAATTAGTCCCTGAAGTTTAAGTTAAGTTAATTTAGTTAACTTTAACTGGAAAAGTCCAGATTGTCACATCATCCCCTGGTTGAAATAATTTTCGTCCCAAAAATTAGAATAGTACCTTAAGAGTTTGACGTGGATTGCTTGAACAGATGAGGATACTTGCGCATCATCTGATCCTTGCGTTCCCACGTGAATTCCGGTCCGCGTTTCGAGTTCCAACGGACTCTAACAATAGGGATCTTACTACGTTTCAGCGTTTTGATTTCCCTATCCATGATTTCTACCGGTTCTTCAACAAACCGTAGTTGTTCATTAATATGCAGCTCCTCATGAGGAACCGTGAGTGTCTCGTCTACCAGGCATTTCTTCATGTTTGAGACGTGAAATACGTTGTGTACACCACTAAGTCCTTCAGGTAGGTCCAGTTGATACGCTACTGGGCCAATTCTCTTCACTATTTTGAATGGTCCAACATAAGGAGGGTTCAGTTTGCCTTGCTTCCCGAAGCGAATGACACCTTTCCAAGGTGAGACTTTGAGTAAGACCATGTCACCTATTTGAAACTCTAAGGGTTTACGACGCTTGTTGGCATAGCTTTTTTGACGATCACGAGCTGCCGCCATACGGTTTCGGATTTGAACGATCTTTTCGGAAGTTTCGAATACAAGTTCAGGACCTGTATGTTGGCTATCCCCAACTTCAGCCCAACATTTTCATCCATATAGTGCTTCAAATGGAGCTGCTTTGATGCTGGTGTGATTACTGTTGTTGTAAGAGAACTCCACCAATGGTAGGTGAGACTCCCAGGTGTTACCGAAATCAATCACACAAGCTCGTAGCATGTCCTCCAGAGTTTGAATAGTACGTTCTGTTTGGCCATCAGTTTGAGGATGGTATGTTATGCTCATATCTAGACACATGCCTAAAGCTTTATGTAACGATTGCCAGAAACGAGAGGTGAATCATGCATCACGATCCAAGATGATAGAGATTGGCACCCCGTGCCGAGATACTACTTCTTTCAAATAAATACGAGTAAGCTTGTGCATTTTGTCGGTTTCCTTTATTGCCAAGAAGTGAGCGGACTTTGTTAAGAGATCTACGATCACCCAAATGGTATCGCATCCGCTGCGGGTTCTGGTAATTTTGTTATGAAGTCCATAGAGATTTGCTCCCATTTCCACATTGGGATTTCAGGTTGTTGCAGTAGACCAGAAGGCTTTTGATATTCCACCTTGACCTTTGAGCAAGTCAGGCACTTGCTTACATAGGTGGCTATATCGGCCTTCATCTTTGGCCACCAATATAACATCTTAAGGTCATGGTACATTTTGTCAGAACCTAGATGAATAGAGTATCGGGATTTGTGCGCCTCATCCATGACTAGTTCTCTTAAGTTCCCATACACAGGAATCCAAATTCGTTATGCGAAGTAGCGAATACCGTCAGACTTGACCTCGAGTTGTGCTTCCATACCGCGTGTACCTTCCAGCGATAGATTTTCCTCTTTCAGGGCTTCAAGTTGAGCACTACGGATTTTTTCAGGTAATCCGGGGTGAATAGTAAGCTGTAATGCTCGAACTCGTTTGGGCTTGGTTTTCTTTCGACTTAGGGCATCAACTACAACGTTAGCTTTACCCGGATGATATCGGATCGCACAGTCATAATCATTCAAAAGCTTGACCCAATGACGTTATCTCATGTTCAGCTCTTTCTGCTTAAAGATATGCTGCAGACTCTTGTGATCGGTGTAGATGGTGCACTTGGTACCGTACAAGTAGTGTCTCCATATCTTAAGTGCGAAAACTACAGCTCCCAACTCTAGGTCATGGGTAGTGTAGTTTTTCTCATGAATTTTTAGTTGACGTGAAGCGTATGCGATCACCTTTTGTCATTGCATTAATACACAACCCAAACCCTGAATGGATGCGTCGCAATATACCAAGAAATCATCCGTACCTTCCGGAAGGGCTAGGATAGGTGCACTGCAAAGTTTCTGCTTAAGATGTTGGAATGCTGACTCTTGGTTATTGCCCCAGTTGTAGGCTTTACCCTTTTGAGATAAGGCAGTGAGGGGTTGTGCAATTTTTGAAAATCTTTTGATAAATCGACGGTAGTATCCAGCCAATCCCAGAAATTATCGCACCTCAGTCGGAGTCGTCGGTGCTGCCCAATTCTTGATGTCTTCTATCTTTGATGGATTGACATGTATTCCTTTCTCGTTAACCACATGTCCTAAGAATTGAACTTCCCGGATCCAAAATTCACACTTGGAAAACTTAGCATACAGCAGTTCCTTTTTAAGTAATTCCAGGATTAGACGTAGATGTTCCTCATGTTCCTCCTTGTTCTTAGAATAAATGAGAATGTCGTCGATGAAAACGATGACAAATTGATCAAGGTAAGGTTTACACACACGGTTCATGAGGTCCATGAATACCGCAGGCGCGTTGGTTAATCCGAAAGGCATGACCATAAATTCATAGTGGCCGTACCTTGTCCCGAAAGCAGTCTTAGAGATATCTTCATCTCGGACTCTCAATTGGTGGTAGCCGGACCTAAGATCTATCTTGGAATTGAAACTGGATCCTTGGAGTTGATCAAAGAGATCATCTATGTGAGGAAAGGATAACGATTCTTGATTGTGACTTTATTTAGCTCATGGTAGTCGATACACATACGGAAAGTTCCGTCCTTCTTCTTGACAAACAAGACTGGAGCTCCCCATGGAGATGAGCTAGGTCAGATGAAACCTTTATCCAACAATTCTATAACTGAGTAGATAGCTCTTGCAATTCACTAGGTTCCAGTCTGTAAGGTGCCCGAGCGATCGGTGCCGCTCCGGGTGCTAGATCGATTTGGAATTCGACTTGACGGTGTGGTGGCAAACCAGGCAAATCTTCGAGAAATACTTCCAGAAAATCATGAACGATGGGAATATCATCAATCTTCTTCTCTTTCGAGGGCTGCTCAGCAACGAGAGCCAAAATAGCAGTATGCCCTTTTCGTAGGCATTTCTGTGCTTTCATAAAGGATACGATGCCCATGACACCACCAACCTTTTTGCCCTGAACTGAAAGGGTTTCTCCACTCATGAGAGGAATTCGAACAATTTTCTCTCGACAGATGATTTCAGCTTGATTTTTAGATAACCAATCCATGCCGACAATTACATCAAAACTACCAAGTGTGACCGGCATAAGGTCGATATCAAGTTTATGACTAGCTAGTTCTAGCTTACAACCCTTAAGAATGTGGGTTGCTTAAATTTTTGTCCATCAGCTATCTCTATTATATACTTAGCTTCTAACAGAGTTGGAGTTCCTTTTATCATATCACTAAGTTTTCTAGATATAAAACTTCTATCAGCACTAGTGTCAAAAAGGACAGAAGCAAAGTACTTATTTAAGATAAACTTACCGGTGACCACGTTATGATCATAACGAGCTTCTCCAGATCCTAGCACGAAAGCCCGTCCTTTCGCACTATTCCCTCCATTACTGACATTATTGCCACCACTGTTAGTGCCTTGATTGTTGTTGCCGTTACCATTGTTACCGTGGTTATTGTCGTTACCATTTCCATTTCCATTCCCACTTCCATTACCATTCCTCTTCGACTGAGGACAATCCCTATGGATGTGTCCCTCTTTGCCGCACTGAAAACATCCCCTTGTGGATCCTTGCGGTCGGAACGGTTGCTTATTCTGAAGATCCACTCTATAATCTTTTGCAGCGTGGCCCATCTTGCTACACCGTTGACAACGGTTACAAGCACCGACGTGGTGATAATTGCACTTGTTGCACTTGGGGGCTCTCCCCGCATAACTACCTTGATTTTGACCTGAGGCGGTCGTCTGATTGAAGTTCTTAGCAGGCTCAAACTTTCGCTGCTACTGCTGGGGTTGATTGAACTGGGATCCTTTGGAGTGATAGTTGGAGTGGGTGTTGGAGTGGTGATCAAACTTGCGTTTATGATTGTCGATGGATTTAGAGACCGAACCTCTCGGGGGTAAAGTCCCTTGTGTTACCGCCTGATCAGTTAGCTTGTGAGCCAGCCTGATCGTCTGTTGGATGGTAGTAGGGTTGGACGAAGTAACCATACTTTGAATTTGAGGCACTAGACCTCCAATATACAGCTCAATTCTCTTGAAATCTGGATTCGCCGTATGTGGGCACATGGCAGCGAGCTCATGGGAGCGTGTGGTATACAGCTCAATTTCAGAACCTTCCATTTTCAGGTTCCAAAATTCACCTTCCAACTTCTGAATTTCATCGTGAGGACAGTACTCCTCCTTCATCATCATCTCAAACTCCTCCCACGGGAGTCCATTTGCCATGGCCAGACCCAACATCTGGACCTGAGCGTTCCACCACGTGAGAGTCGGGCCCTCCAAAGTTCCAGCAGCGAACTTGACCTGATTGGCCACTGGGCAGTTGCACATGGCAATCACTGATTCTACTTTTTTGAACCAACGGAGCAGTCCGATAGCCCCTTCATCTCCCCTAAAGGCGTGGGGCTTACAGTCCATGAATGCTTTGAACTTGCATGCTGGTTGCTGATTTTGATGGTTTTGCTGGCCTGGATTTAGAAATAACATAGGATTGGGATTATAGAGCTTAGGAAAAGCGCTTTAAGAGATGAATTAACCTCATTAGTTAATAGTTAAAGCATTTACCTGTAGCATTCTGTGATGCTAGAGCCTCATCAACACTATCGTTGATTGGTGCCGCTAGCTCCGTTGCTGTCATGTTGTTGGTACCCCGGCCACCAGCACGACCTCCACGTCCACTTACTGACATGATTCTTCACATTCAAAAATACAAAGAATGAGAAATATATCGCATATTAAACATTATTTATGTACAAGTAAGGAAATACAACATCTAATAATTTAAAAATTAAATAAATTGTAAGGCTACAAAATAAATAACTCAAACATTAAACTTCTCATGCTTTTATTGAATGGGAACAACCTTACCCATGTAGGTTTGAAAAGAGAAATAACGTAAGTAAAACATGAATGAAATGAAAGATAGAATAGGAAGATCATCAAACATCCTCGTCATCAGATGAAACGTATGATTGAGCATCATCGATCTCCACCGGTTCCTCCTCGGGTGGCTCCTCCTCTAAGGGCTCCTCCTCGAAGGGCTCCTCCTCGAAAGGTTCTTCCTCGTCGTCCGAAAGTGGAATGTCTTCCGGAAATAAGGCTGCATGCAGTTGGGTTTCTAAGTGAGTCACTCTTTCTTGAAGTCCCTCGGCAGCATGGTTTGCTACTTGCAGATGGCCTTCCAGATTAGCCACTCTCTCCAGAATCCCTCCTACCTCAAAATCCGAGGTGTCTACCCTCGTCTCCAAATGTGTCACCCGATCCACCAAAACATTATGGACCTGATCTGTCACTGCTAGCTCAGCAGTCAGAAGCTCAATTCCTACCTTGTTCTCCTCTATTTGAGTCTTTCGATGCAGAATGTCAGGTATCTCATCAGTATCTCATCAGTAGCATCTTTCACAATGCTCAAATCCCTAGACATGTAAAATACAAAAGCTGCAAAAGCTTGTTCCATAGTGCAGGGCAAGCTAGGTAAGGTAGATGATGAGGAAGCGGAACCAAAGTAGGGTGATGGAACATTTCCCATCTCGATCCACCTTTGGATCATTTGCGGGTATGCATTCCAGTTACGAGCAGGATTCGTTGCTTGCGCGCTACTCGGTTCGCCCTGATCATCCGAATAATCACTAGAACTAGTCCGGCGCTTTTTGGGCTCCGTGGATGATAAGATAGGTGCATCGTTCCTGTGGTGGAGTTGACAACATGTTCCTGTAATATAACATATAAGTGCCAAACATCCAAGATTTATGACATGTAACTAATGTGTGAGGTTATAGTGTAGTATGCAATCCTAATTCTCTATAACCAATGACTCTGATACCAATCTGTCACACCCCCAAATTTCAACTAACGGAGTTTTACCGTTTGGGAAGTGACGAACCCGGATCTCAGACATTAGTTACATTGAACGAATCTACATGGGACTCAAATGAAAATTATCATATCAATCAGAGTTAATGCGGAAGCGTAAAGAAAGTAAATGCGTAAAACACACGCGCCCAAAAGAATAGTCCAAAAGTCCAAACCAAACACAAATTTAAAATAGACCAAACAGTTTAATAAAATAGAAATCATAGGCAGAATTCCATGCATGTCCTATTGTGTGAAAAGCGATCTGAGAAAAACATGTAAGAAAATGTCAACACGAGGTTGGTGAGTTCACAGGTTTCAATTTATAGAAGCGTTTAACAGATTAATGTACATTTAATATATAAATCAGTAGATAGCTAACCCATAAACATGTTAACAAATGCGCTCGCAACCGACAGCTGACTATTTATATGCCTCCCACCATCATGGTGCATGTTTTGGTCAATATTGCACCCGTTTGACCTCCAATCGAGTTAGCGCGACTAACGTGGGTGAGGTTTGTCAAACCCAGTAGTACTACTCAAATTATCTCGCTATGTTCATATTAACAGTCCGATGTGAGGACTTAAAGGATAATGTATACGCATAGTCATGCAAGTGATATCATATATGAATTATAAAAATCAAAAAGCATTTACGATATGTTTTCTCCCCCAGTTTAAAATAGTAAAAAGGGGCCGTGAAAACTCACTTGCGTTGCGTAGTAGGTAGTATCACAAAAATGAAAGATTTGGAATCTCAAGCGTTAGCCTGCACGGCTTACGTATGCCCTAAAATTATAAACAAATAAATTATGGACAATTTGGGAATTGTGACGACGACACGGAAAGTTAGAATGTCCTAACGCATTCTAAAGATTTAGGAATAAACGAACGTGTCGATGGAGTTTTATATATATATATATAAATATATACATATCTTATTATAATTATTTTAGGGAATTTGCGTCACGCGTCGAATGTTGATAACGGATAATAATTAAATAATTTTTTTCATGCGTTTGAGTCGTTTACAAAGGTTAGGAAAATAATATAAGTTAATATATTATTTTTAAGTTCGAAAGATTTACTAAATAATCCTAGGAGTGGAAAAATAATAAATATATTATTTTTTAATCGAGGTAAATAACGTAGGTAAATAATATAATCATTTATATTATTTATAGTGTTAAAAATGTCACACAAGATAATTAAATGAGACGAAATAATATAATATATATATTATTTTTATTAACATTGAATACGGGTTGAAAATAATATAATTATATTATTTTATAGAAGATTAAGGTTTGGAAATAACGTAAATATATCATTTTCAAAAGTGGAAATAATAATAAAATAGGTTACAAAATTCAAACTCGAGCCTACGGGTTGTTTCCCGTGCTAAAATTAATTTATATATTAATAATTTAATATAATTAAAAATTTTCTAAAAAATAAATGTGGGTGCCCGGCCTCAAACCCGGGTCTCTCCTACACATACACTATGTTTTAACAAGTCCCGCCCGCTTGGGAATCGCACAAGAAACTGTTCCCAAATTGTTTTAACCAAATGGTCGAGTGGGTTCTTCTTCCCCACGCAGGCCGAACCAAACCAGCCCCATCCTCATCGATTACGACTTTGATTTCGCTCGATAGCATAGGGGTTTTGTTAAGCAAGAGTTTGCGAAACTGGGGGTTTGTTTAATTTGAAAATTATCAGGTTTAAGATCGTTAAATTACAGAAAAGGGGCCGTAACCCTAGTTTATGAACACAAAATCGATTCGAAGGATTCTTATAATAGAAGTTGTTAGAATCATAGGGTTTTTCCTAATTGAAACCTTGCGAATCCGTTGATATGGTTTAATTGTATTGAAATTGTGTTTAAGATCAAAAACCCCAAAACGTTTCAAGAACAAACCCTAGTTACTAGACCATGTTCAATTCGATGATAGAATGTTGAATTAACAGAGGGCTTTCAAAGAGTAGGTCCTTACGAAGCTAACCATATGATTTGATTGGATTTAAACTGATTCTAAGATCAAAACCCCCAATTCGCCCAAGAACAAACCCTTGTTTCTGGATTTCGAATAATTCGATGATAGGGTATGAAATTAACATAGGGTTATCGTTAAACGAAGGGTTGCGAATCTACTGATACGTTTTAATTTGAATTTAACAGAGTCGGGGGTAGGGTTCGACTAAATCCTGACATAACAAGAACCCTAGAATTCGAATGTGAAGAATTCGATAGTTTAAGCCCAAATTATGATAGGGCTTATGTTCAAGAAGTGAAAGCGAGACTGTAGTTGTGTTTAGATACCTGAATTGGTGTCGAATTGATAGTGATCGACTGAAACTGATGCCAACAGTGACTGTGTTGGTCTCCGGCAACTTCGGGCTTGAATCCGGTTGAGTGCAACAGGTTCTTTGAGGTTCGTTTGGAGTGTGCAAAGTTCTAATTCATGCGAATAATATGAGAATTTGCCGAATTCGATCGATACTAGTTGTTGGTCGACCGTTACTTGTTTAATTCTCATAATTAGAGTTAATTCGATTAAATGTCGGTTTTAATGGGTTAATGATGATCGTAATGATCATGAACGTGCAAAAGCAGTTTCGGTTTCAACGAATTTCGGTTTGCAATGTTCGAATTTGATTTGAGCCGCGATGTTGACTTTCAAAAGTCAACAAATCAGCTTTAGTGTAATGGCAGAAATAGTCCCTGAGGTTTTCCTGTGAATTGAAGTTTGGAATTTGGCAGAATAGGTCCCTCAAGTTTGGATGGAGTTAGAACTCGGTTAGTTTGACTTCCAAAGTCAACAGAATTTGGATTTTGACTTTTCAAAAAGTCAACAGAGTAGTTTAGGGATATTACATAACTAGCCTGGAGTTTAAGTTTGGATTATTGATAGAATTAGTCCCTGAAGTTTAAGTTAAGTTAATTTAGTTAACTTTAACTGGATTTAGTTAACGGAGTTAACTGGAAAAGTCCGGATTGTCACATAACCTTGCTACTTACTTAGTTGTTTTGGTGTTGAAGTTGGCTACCCCTACTGACATCCTTACGTTGGTCCTATTATCAGCTTGAGTCCAGACATTTAGGGATGTATGAATCTCTCAAACTATTGCTCTGATACCAACTTGTAAGGCCCCTTTCCCGGTAGACCTCACTTGTTGGATTTACTCATAAACATAGTGATGTAAACTGAATAAACTTTAACTTCTAAAACACAGCGGAAGCGTACATCATTCTATTACATAAACAACGGAAGACTTTAACAATTTAAGGAGAACTAGTTGTCTGAAAACACAAAATCACATAATAGGATGTCAGTCTTGTATCGGGGAACCATCACGCCTTGGCGCGATCTTTCCTTTTGCTACCTGAACTGCATACTAAAAGTCAGCTAACGCTGGTGAGTTCTAATTTAAAAGCAATCAGATATAAAAATTATCTTATGAAAATAATTATATATATGTATATACTAATTTGAACATTCTTTACTTTACTACTTTCATATAACATTCATAATGAGTACATATATAAATACGTCCATGTTTATTCCTTGGTGCATATTCATTGGTCATACACATATGGGTGATCAACCCGTCATTTACTTACGTAAGTTACAAAGACAAACGTTCTTGAACCACCATCGTAGCCCATTTACTTAACTATCCGGCACTAGAAACCGTTCGTCATATCTTTATACCGTCCTGCAAACCTTCGCCCGTCCGTCTTTACCGTCCTACCGCCGTAGTCCGTCATATTCGCCTGTCTCCCCTAACGCATCCGTTTCCCACTTGAACTAATATATAGTCATGCATCGATTGAGGGACTTACTCCACCGTAGTTGCGTTAGTTTAGTCTACCGTTGTAGACTTTCATTTACAGCTGCATAATAGTCGAGTGGTCGTCCATCTACCGAAGTAGCCGTTATCATCGTTTCCGTCCATAACGTTTATTCATACTTAGCAAGCAATATATATATGGATATAAAGCAAGATTTCATCCTTACACGTTATGTCACACTTTTCATACTTGGCAAGCAATATATACATAGATATAAAGCAATATTTCTTTCTTACACGTTATGTCATACTTTTCATACTTGGCAAGCAGTATATACATAGATATAGAGCAAGATTTCTTTCTTATACGTTATGTCATACTTTTCATACTTGGCAAGCAATATATACACAGTTATAAAGCAAGATTTCTTTCTTATACGTCATGTCATGCTTTCATTTCTTTGTTTATAAACATACTTGTTATACTTATATTCCGCATGTATTGTCACGTAACATAACATTTACTCATATCTTGTATACATTTCAGCCCTAAAAAACATTTAAAATTATTTTCACGTAGCACATAGGGGGCACATAGAACTCACCTGATAAGCGGGCCCTGAGATACTATCACTGGTCAGTATGCGTCTCTAGGTGACACACAAAATCTGTATAAGTCATTCGTATAAGTTAAGATAACTGGCCTAACCTGGCACTTTGTTTCTATCTTAGGTTTTGGAGAACTTAAATAAAGTTCGCCCTACATTGATTCAAGCGAACTTAGTAGTTTCGCTAACATCAGTCTTTCTTCTCAAACAACCCAATCCCTAAAGAGGACATTCTATATTTGTAAAAAATATATTTCTTTAATCCTAACGGAAATTGGACTGAGTCCCGTTTGTTTTTATCTAAAACCCGACAATCTAAATTGTCCATTTCCTTTACTAAATCATAATCAATAATCCATCATAATTGAGCTTTAACTTCTGCCATTGCTGTATGTCCTCAATACGCTATTAGTTTCCTGACTAGTAATGGTAATTAATGTTCTACTAGTTTTAAAGGATATATCTTCCTGAGCATGATCCCGAAATATAACCGATACCTGACCCGCCCCGAACCGTATCCATCATTGTCATCATTACATAATTATCATCTTCATCGTCTAGTCATCATCGATCGAAACTACTATTATCTAATCACCATCATATAAACTACTATCTCATGTTCACCATTGTTGAAACTACTGTTGCTATTGAACCAATATCCGAAACTACCTTCGTATCCCCATTTCCCGAAACTACCATATTGAACTCCCCTTTAACCGAAACTACCATCTTGAATTTCACTCTTCACCTGAAACTACCTGAACCTAGCATCTTGAACATCACCATTTCTCCTGAAACTACTGTCGTGAAGTTTACACAACACCCACCTTGTCCGAACCACCACCGTTAACCGCTGTTTGCAGCTCTAACCTCCATATCGTCTACTGCCATGCCCATACAAACCACCACCTTCGTGGCCTGCTGACAACCACCACCTCCTTCACGTATTACACTATTAGCAGCCGTGAACCACCATAAACCGCCGACCACCAACATCGTGATCTTCCTTGACTGAGATACCATCGTTTACCACCATGAGTAGCAGGTAATCGCCAGACCTGAGATAAACCACCATGAAACTCACCTTTCCGCCACCTTCGTGAGGCTATTTAAGAACCAACATCCTCGTCGCATACGTATTACCACTGTAATCACGCCACCATGAGCCCTCAACTGCTGCCGGAGCCATGGTAGCAGCTCATACGTCCAATTCTGGCGTCGTCCGGACCACATCAGCTGGCCCATACCTCTTTCACACATTCGCTGACCCAACACGAGTCATTCCTGGCCCTCTAATTCCTTCTGATTTCCTTGTATTGAAGCTCCATTGTAGGTTAATGCTTGATTTGGTGTTAAGTGTAGGTGCGATGAAGGAGAAGGAGGAATTAATGATGAAATGGTGTTGGCAGCTGGTAGGGATTATTATAGGTTTTAGGTTTATAAATATTTTCATTTGACCCCCCTACTTTGCAAGATTTTTGTTTTTATCCCCTTCACATACAAGACTTTACACTTTCCATCCAAACTAATTGTGTGGTATAATTTGGGATGTTACAGATTGGTCACTTGAATCATTAACACTAGAAGAATTTGACAAATTAACATCCTCCGCTGAAACATTAGAATTCTCTGGCTGGTCTTCAGATACCGCTGGTTCATCACAAGTAACAGGAACTTGTACCTCAGAATCAGTGTTTGAAACTGAAATTTCATTAGATTCTTCTTGTGTTTGTGTAGATGATGTACCAGCTTCAGAACTTTCATTTTGAATTGGTACTAGTTGTGGACCAACCATGAAATCGTTAATAGTTTGATACAGCCTGATTAAAGACTCATCAACTGAATTTGAAGAACTTGAATCAACAAAATCACATACAAATTGTTGATTAAAAGTCTTGAAAATAAAGTCTGCATCAAAGAACCATCCTGACCCACTTTGAATCGGAGAAACATTCGATTCTTGTCATTCCACGTAATAAGATTCTTGAACAATCTTTGTTCTCTTGTTATAAACTCTGAACGCTTTCTGAAATGAAGAGTATCCCAAGAAATAACATTCATCGCCCACTGCAGCAAACTTTGGCAATGAACCTTGAGTGTTCAGAAGTGTACACGTTCATCAAAAGCTAAGAAAAACTTGTTATATGGCTTTCTTTTGAAAAATAACCCATATGAAGTCTTTGTATGCTACTTCACCATGAGAACTCTACTCAATACATAACAAGTCGTGTTCACTGCTTCTGCCTAGAAAATTATCGGTAACTTTTAATCCACGAGCATTGTACGAGCAGCTTCAATTAAAGTTCTATTCTTTCTTTCAGCCACTCCATTTTGTTGAGGACTCCTTACTACACTAAATTGATGAGTTATGCCTTTTTCTACACAAAATTAATTTATCAGTTTATTTTTAAACTCGGTTCCATTATCACTGCGAATAATTGACACTTTGCTATCACAGATGTTTTCGATTCGCTTTACAAATTCAATTATCGTTTCAGGTGTTTCATCCTTTGTTGTAAGGAAGAACACCCAAGAAAATCTGGAAAAATCATCTGTGATAAGAAGACAATAAGATTTCTTCGCAATACTCTTGACTCGAACTGGACCGAATAAATCTATATGAATAAGAAATAAAGGTCGAGTAATGTTGTAACAGTCTTGATCGGATGGGATTTCTTGTGTTGTTTACCCTTCGCACATGACATACAATTTTCTTGAATTATAAATTCTTTTCCGGGTAACCCTTGCACCAGATCTTTGTGAACCAAATTGTTCATATTTTTCAGATTCACATGACCCATTCGATGATGCCATAGATAAGTTTCGTAGCCAGTGTTGAATGGTCATTCTTATCTACCGCGTAAGTGTTGAACTTTCTTGGAGCAAGCATCAAAATCATATCTTCAGGAATAACCAATCCTGGCTTTAAGAACAAGCATTCTTTTGCTGTAAAATGAACCGGTATATCCATGTCGCATACTTGTGAAACACTAAGGAGATTAAATTCCAACTGAGGCACAAAGTTGACTTTCTCAAGAGTGATTAGATCGTTTGAAACTATTCCCTGACGAGTAATCTTTTCACCCTTTTTGTCACACCCCAACCGACGGCGGAAAATGTCGGGGCGGACGTATAGACTGTTCATAAGCACACGATCAAGCTAAAGTTTCATATATTAATTACATCAAGATTTCGTTACATAAGTTCAATCAACAACCAAAATCAAATACGTCAACATGTTCTAGTTCTTTGTTCACTAGGTCCAATTCCTATATGTTGTATCTTGCATATGATCTCATACACTAGTACATGAAACATGATGAAAACAGGGTCAACTAAAAATACTTGGTGAGCATACATAGGTTTTGACACCACAAGTAATATTCAGAGTTTGTGTACAATTCGTATGACGCATGGATTAATAAGGAAATTATGGAGAACCACTATTGTTTAAACTGGGCACCCACTCAAACCTTGTGACTGAGAGGCATAACACGACGGTTATCCTTATGTGTTTTCGGTAACAATCACCCTAACCGGGTGGGTTGGTAAGACACAATAGATCTATCACTGTATACCGTCGACTTGTACCGAGTCAATGATCGCACTTGCGCTATGCACAAAACGTATATAAATGTAGTTTGCACAAATAGTGTTCAAGCATAAGGCACAAATTGCACACATGATCATAATGTTTGAATTGTAATAATTGCAAATAGTTTGTATGTAATCACGTTTCACCCCAAAGAATGTAAAAGTGAAAAAGGAGCTATATAAACTCACCTGAGTTGCGTACGAGTAGTAGATAGCACCACATAAGGATGCAATTGGGACCACAAGTGTTTGCCTGTAAATGACTTACGAATGCCCTAGAAGTATAAGCATAATAGTTAGGGATACAATGGGGTTTTGTGACGACGACGCGAAATATTTGAATGTCCTAAAATATGCTTATGATCAATGAGTAGACGAACGTGTTCACCGGAATAAGGGTTTCTTAATATAATTATTTAGATATATATGTTTCGCGCCGAACGTCTTTAATTATGAATAATATTAATTAATAAATATATTCGTGCGTTTGTGGCATTTAAAGATGGCCTAGGAAAATAATATAGTTTATTATATTATTTTTAAGTTTGGAAAAATAACACGATAATTAATTGCGTCACAAAAATAAGAAATCTATTATTTTTATTCGAGGATATAAACGCAGGTGAAAATATAAATAATCATATTATTAATAGGCCCGAAGTGTTACACAAAGTTTATAAACGAGGCGAAATAATATATAAGTATATATTATTTTATAATAGGAGTTACGGGTTGAAAATAATACAAATATATTATTTTTATAAGTGGTAAATAATATTAAAATAAGTTATAAAACCAAACCCGTGCCTACGGGTTGTTTTCGGGCTAAAGCACTTTAATATAATATTATAATAATATAGCAATTGATTTAATAAATAAACAACCAATAAAATAACTATTTAAAAGGAAAACAGGGGAGGAGGGTTCGACCCCGGGTCTCCTCCCCATCAGTCCAACGATCTAACCATCACAGCACGCTAGGGAATCACAAAGGTATCCGGATCCATTTAGTTTTAATCATTAACTCCAGTGAGTCTCCCTCCCATATGCACGCAAGATCGAACCTAGTCCCAATTCCACAAATCCGGTCACGATTAGTAAAAATGGTTAAAGGGTTTTGTTAATTGATGTATAACGAATCTGTGTGTGAATTTAATTGCAAAACTAACAAGTCTAAGGTTGTTTAATTCCTGAAATAAGGGCCGAAAACCCTAGCTATGAACACAAAATCAAATCGATCAATTCTTATGTTAAAAACTGTTGAATCCATGGGGATTTTACAGATTAAGGCGTTAGGAACCTATCCTCGTGGTTTAATTTCATTGAGCTTGAGTTAAAGATCAAAACCCCCAAATTCAAATATGAACCAACCCTAGATTCCGGATCAAGATCAATTCGATGTTAAAATAACGAATTACCATAGGGCTTTCACTCAGTAGATGGTTACGAGTCTACAGGTGTCAATTAATTGAATTAAGAACGTGTTTAGATTAGGGTTCGATTAAATCGGTTTAACATGAACCCTAGAATCTGGATTTGGTCGAATTGAGTGTTATACGCCCCCAATTAGTATAGGGCTTTCAATCTAGGGATGAAAACGAAACTGAGGGTGCAAAAATTTACAAGAATCGGATTAAAATCGATGGTGTACGAGTAAATGAGGTTCCGAATTGCGTGAGCTTGGCCTCCGGCGACTCTGTTCCTTCCCCTGATGTAATTGGGTTGTGCAAAAGCTTCTGTGAGAATCGTTTGAGGTGCGCAGGTGGTTAGTTTGCGAGATTTCAATGCCAGAAGATCGAATTCGATGAATTATGAAGTGAGGGTCGACGGTTTCGATGCTTATGGTTTGATTAGCCATTAATCCGTTTATATCGTGCAATGATGGTGTTTTATTCATTGATTATGACCGTTAATGACACAATTCGTGCAATATTAGTTACAATATTGACGAATTTCGATTATGAGGTTTGAATTTGGATAATCCTGTGAGTTTAACTTTCTGAAAGCCAAACAGAAACCAAAAATGGATTAATTACAATACTAGTCCCTCTGGTTTCCTATTGTGAAGTTTTGAAGTGGGCAGAACTGGTCCCTAGGGTTTGAATTGAAGTTAGAACTTGGTTAGTTGACTCTCAAAAGTCAACAGGAACACAAATGTATATATGTTGACTTTTAAAGTCAATCAGAATTAAATTTGGACTAATGACACAATTAGTCCTTGTGGTTTGAGTTTGAAAATTTGAAGAAATAGTCTTTGAAGTTTGGGATAAGGTTAGATTGGTTGAAATTTAACTGGATTTAGTTAACGTAGTTAACCAGAATAGTCCAGATTGTCACATCATCCCCTAGTTGAAAGAATTTTCATCCCGAAAATTAGAATAGTACCTTAAGAGTTTGACGTGGATTGCTTGAACAGATGAGAATATTTGTACATCATATGATCCTCGTGCACCTATGTGAATTCCGGTCCGCGTTTCGAGCTCCAACGAACTCTAACAATAGGGATTTTACTGCGTTTGAGTGTTTTAACTTCCCTATCCATGATTTCTACCGGTTCTTCAATGAAGCGTAATTGTTCATCGATTTGTAGTTCCTCAAGAGGAACCGCGAGTGTCTTACCTGTTTGACATTTCTTCAAGTTTGAGACATGAAAGACGCTGTGTACCCCACTAAGTCCTTATCTTGAATGGCCCAACATAACGAGGGTTTAGTCTGCCTCGTTTCCCAAGTAAACTCGGGGTCACGTTTAGATTCCCAACAAGCTGTGACTGTTGGTTTGGGGAGTACGATTGATAACAAAATTTTGGTATGATGCTCAAAGTCAAGCATGAATGATGATACTGGATTTAGTGTGAAGAGAATTGAGGAGAAAACTGTCGAAGAATATTTTGGACTTCAAAGATGGAATGCATCACTTAAAAGGAGAACGATGAGAATTCGATGCTTAAAACTTGTTTAGGATGTAGTCTAATGTGCTCAAGAAATGTCACTCGATAAGAGGTTTCACAAACATCGGTCAAGGTCAAAATAACATAAAACGTCACGCGACACGAACAACGCTACTTCTGACGATATGACAGGAACACTTATATATAGGAAGTATCGGTGGCGTATCCACCATGCCCTTATCGTATCGCATCAGTTTCGTTATTATATATCACGATAGGTTTTATGTCATAACGCACGACATAATTTACTATGTTTTCCATGCGCTGACTTTTATAATTACGTGTTCACCCTAATTACTCATTTCATCTCATGGTCCGTGTAGATTATCCTATTGTTTGTGGGTCAAGAGGGGAGACAAGATCACTTAATTCATAACTATTGTTTTCACGTATGAGTTGCTAATAAATAACTGTGCCCCTAGATAGTAGGGTCAATCAGAAATCTAAAGAGTAATAATGTGGCATAACCTAGAGTTCCATAGCTTCCTCTTGTTTGAACAAGAATACGTCAAACCCCGAGTAGTTTTAAAGTTCTACAGCGTCCTCGTGTTTGAACAAGAAAACGTCAAACCCCGAGTAGCTTAAAAGTTTGTAGTTTTCAACCTTCATGGATAAAGTGAATTATCATGTCTTGTGATCCATCAATTGCAACAATTGTACCCAATCTAGTTCCGTGTATAATGTAAACATCCAAGTTTCATGTTTAATCTAGAATCATGTACATTGTAAACAAATAAGTTTCACGTATAATGTGAACAACTTAGTATCATGTATATTTGTTGGATCGGGATCTACCTTGATCCAATGATTCAACACATTAACCGAACCAAATCGTGCGGAATCCGATTTGATTGGCCATCCAATCTATGACACGGATCGGGTCGTAAGAAACAAGTGGATTAGATGTCAAAACGAAGGTTTCTATCGACCCTTTGGTGTAGAGAAGTTGGATACAAGACCTGGAAACTCTCAACGGACAGAGATTCGACAATACAGGTGCAAAGAGTTTGTGTATTCTGTTGCTTAGTCTGGTTCTGCTCTGGTTAGTCTCTTCTATGTGTATATGTGTTGTCTTTGTGTTGTATATATGCTCATGAAGTGAAAGTTCTATATATAGTGCTGAGGCCATTCGTACGAATGAGCCCTGTGAATGGACTCATTCGTGCGAATGAATCAGCAGAATGGTTCATTCGTAAGAATGAATCATTAGAATGGTTCATTCGTACGAATGAATCATTCTCATGACTTATTCTAGCGAATGAATCATTCTCATGATCTGTTCGCGTGAATGGACCATTCTCATGATCCATTCGTGCGAATGGGCCTTTCAATAGCACGATTGATCAACGTTATCGATATTTATCAGATCGTTTAATACACAGTCGTTATATATGAGTAAACATTAAAGATAAACATGTAATTTCATTAATACATCAAATAATTACATTAAACATAGATGAAATACATATTACAAGGGATTAGGGACATATTATGCATCTACATACTCCCCCTTGGACCTAGATCCCTTCAAAATGACCTAACTAACATTAGTTGGTCTTCAACATCTCTTTTGTACGAGTTTCCCAGTTAACTCCGGCGTGTATGTCAAAAGCAAAGCATATACGTATCACTTTCACATACTGCAACGCCTGGTCTATATCTGCAACTTCAAAAAATGGTTGACACTTGTATAAAGTTGTAACATCTTGTTCAGACAAGTTGGTCAGCCACAAGGGATCAAAGACCCTGATGGTCTCCCATGACCCTTCTTTACAAAGCACTATAACAGCTTCACCAGTACGCCCATCATAGTACCACCATTTGAACTGATCTGAGAAGTCCTGGATCATTTTCCTTAAAGGAATCTTCTTCATGATCGTTGCAGGTTTCCACTTTAAGACAATTAGGGGCTTCTTGGTGATTGGATGAACCTTTTCCTTATGAATGTAAAGTGTAGGCATTTGTGGCTTGAAGTTCACCCACTTCTTCCGGTATTCGTATTGTAATTGACGTTCAAACCATTCGGATAGACCGGAAGATTCGCTGTATAGAAGCTTTAGACGCGCCAATTGATTTACTTCAAATGCGGGCAGCGTCTTGAAGTCATGAGGGTACCTGAAATATTGTATGCCCTTCTCTCTTTTTATAGCATAGCAGCTTAAGTCGTTGAAGTATGCCCAACTGATTATACGACCATCAGACTTGTGTCCTTTGAGTCGATAAACTTTAGTGTACTTGGTTGGAGGAGAGGGCTTTGAGTTCTTCTTTAATTCGGCCATGTATTCCATCCACTGACTTTTACGTTCATTCAGCTCGTCAATGTCAATAGTGGAGGGACCGGCTTCATCTCCTTTGTTGTCGATAATGCGGTTGACCTCCTCGTCGGACTGCTGATTGAATAAGTCTGCGAAGGAGGGAAGATCATCACCATCTACTGATGTGTACTTTGGATATTCTTGATTAGTGATGTCTTCGACTTCAACCTCATCAACGTATTCTAGTTCGTCAGAGGAGGGATAATCAGTTGTAGGAACAGATACCTCTTCAGTGATGACTTCGTCGGGATTCATTTGAAATAGCTCGGCAATCTGTTCTTTTGACAAGCAGTGTACGATTTCCCCTTCCTCTTTGTCATAAATAACTGAATGTTGGATGATCCCTTGCATGTCAAGCACATAAGTTAACTTTGAAGGTTGTTGCTTGAGAGGCATCACATCCAAAACTTCAGTGCCCTTTTGTGTATCTGATGATGGGCCTTCTGATTTATCTGATTTTTGCTTTGTGCGTGCCTCTGCTTCTGCTGTCTTTGAAGCACTTGATGCAGCACCAGCATTGGCACCATCGTCCTTATCTTTGTCATTATTGTCATCATCATCATCACTATCATCATCATCATCGTCATCATCATCATCATCATCATCATCATCATCGTCACCATCATCACCATCATCACCATCATTGTGAGCACCCTCAATTCTGGGTGTCGGGTCTCTTCTGCTTTCTAAGTTTTCCAACAGTCTCTTATTATCCTCCTCAAGCCTTTGTATCCTCTAAGCATGTGCATTAACAGTTTTAGACAACTGTTGATTCTGGTTTGTAGCAGTGAGAAGGAGGGCTTGTTGATCATTACACCTAGTGGAAAGACTTGTGATGGCTTGGGCTTGTTCAGTATTTTGCAGAGTCAACTGACTGATCTACGAGCCCTGTTGGTCAATACGCTTTGATTGCTCTTCATTCTGAGCCAGTAAACGAAGTACCAAACTGTTTAAAGTACTGATCTGGTCGTGTAGAGAGACAGTCGGCAGTGACATTGAAGATTCAGCTCGAATAGTTGATGGCTGTGATGTAGGAGCAGTCTTGTAGATGGGAGGAGGCACAGTTTGTGTCTGAGGCATAGATGTTGACATTGGAGCCTCAGACCTGGTGGCAGTTGCTGTAGTAGCAGAGGTGCTCTCCGTCCTTCTAAAAAGCTTAAACTTTTGGCGTTTGGCCATTCTCTTTCCTCTTCCTCTCTTGACTGGGGTAGATTGGGAAGAAGGAGCAGCAGATACTTGTGGACATTCAGGGACAAAGTCAGCATCCCTGACGTCATCATCAACCCTTGAGCTTCCTTGATCTGCTCCCCTTTTTCGTTTTGTTGCGACCAATCTTGCCCCTTGTTGACTGATTTCAAAATCATCTTCAGTGTCCTCAGAATCAGTAAACAGGACGGTGTCCAGGTTAACGTCTTCTGGGTTAGTTGGAAGGGAAGAATCGATAGCAGCAACAGTGGGGGTGGTGTCAGCGGTAGATGGAACATTAGGAGCATTGCCACCATCTCCCTGACCATCTTGGTCGTCATCATCTTGGTCGTCAGCTGGAGGTACAACAATATCCTCCCTGTCAGAATCACTGTTATCGTGACGCCAATTTCTGTTTGCTGGTGCCACATAATCTGGATTTGCCAGATGTCCAATAAGTCGTTTGTGAGGTGGCTTTGTTGGTCTTCCCCTGTAGGTCTGTACCCTGTTTAGAGTGACGTCCGTCATGTGTTCTAGCTTGATTATGTCTACGTCTGATCTTGGTAGAAGAGGAAGTTGGTCATCTATTATCATTTGTAAGAATCTGGGGTACATAAGATACGCATTGTCCCCTTTTAGATAGATGTTTTCCTTAAGATGCGTGAACACCATCTCGGAAAAGTTGAACGGAATGTTCAACACCAGAGCAACGAATGCGCTCTGAATTGTTTCGCGTATGTCGTCGAAACCGCCACGACGGGAACCGAGGCAATGCAGAAGAACATGTCCTAGATACTTGTACTGCGGACATAGGTTCGCTTTGTTTAACCTCGGCTACATTCCCGTCGTACTTTATTCTCATGAAGCATCCGCGGACCAGATATTTATCCAGTGTCACTGGATCTTCAGGATGATCACCGAATTGAGACAATCGGCGAATGTGAGCTGCCGATACAACCACATCTTGACCTGCGATCTTCCCTCGTATGACCGGTGGAGATACCTCGCAGTCAATCTCGGCAGAGGCCCAGAACTCCCTTTGATGCGACGTATATGGAGTCCGGTGATGGGATATAGCATGAGCAATCCTTGATCTTGATAAAAACTCGATCATGCCAACAAACGGACGTGCATTCTTTGATGTAGGAATCATGTACGCACATATGTTGCTTTTTATTGAAGCCTTAAGAACAACTGGAGCTCTGTGCGCCATAACGATCAGTCTGCAAACACAAAAACATGATGCACATCAGATCAGTACATGCAAGATTTTGGAAATATGAACTTTTGGACCATTTTCCCTTTGTACGAATGAACCCTAAGAGTTGGTTCATTCGTGCGAATGGATCATTCTGCCTATTCATTCGTGCGAATGAGTTTCATTCATATGAATGAGTATTCATTCGTGTGAATGAGTTTCATTCGCATGAATGAGTGTTCATTCATGTGAATGAGTGCTCATTCGTACGAATGAACATGAAGAGTGTGTCCATTCGTATGACAGACGGGTCACGATCCAATTTGTCCAAAAATCAACCAACACTTGAAAAGATTTGCTGAAAAAGACACCAACACACTCGACTATGGTTTTCAACCAATATTTAGCAGTTTATTAAGTCAGTTTTTACGTTTTTAGGTTTGGTTTTCGGTTTTGAACCCTAAATCTAATCGAACATCCACGAATCGGTATACAATCGATGAAATACTTGTGGGGTTATACCTGTAAAATGAAATCAAGCGTTAGATCGGTGATTAGACGGAGATTTGGGTAACTTCAGATTTTGATGAAACAGACGTGCGAATGCTTTCTGTTTTGTGCGAATGATTCTGCACATGCGAATGAATGGCCTATTTATAGGATGGCCTGGTTCATTCGTACGAATGGGTATGCATTCGTACTAATGAACCCTTCATTCGTACGAATGGATGTTCATTCATACTAATGAACCTTCATTCGTACGAATGGACCATTCTGGTCAGTCCATTCGTGTGAATGACCTATTCTCATCATCCATTCGTGTGAATGACCTATTCTCATCATCCATGCGTACGAGTGAGCCATTCTGCTCATCCATTCGTACGAATGGATTCTTTTAGTAAATTAAACTTTTCAGGTTAAATGGGGTATCCGACCACATTGGTTTTAACAAAAATTTAATTATGAAGTAAGGGATCAATTATGAAGTTTTGGAATAGTTTATGAAGTAAAGGAACGATTTGATCAATCAGGAAATCAAGCAGTTTTCAAATTTTGATTTTCTGACAGTCGTTCGAGTCTTATCAGATAATCTAAAATTCAGGAAAAGTAAAATCTTTTTGGATTTTTGAATATGTAATGCTGAAAATAATATCAACAAGATATATACACGCATGTCTTAGTAAGAATGATCCTTATGAGAAATCATACAGACTTAGTGACCAATGATCTGAGACATTTTGAATTTTGTAGATACAACTATACAATGGTATTTACACATCTTTTTGTGAGAAAGATCCGAACATGGGATCAGTACTAAACTCATAGCAATCAGCAACATTGCAAATTATCTGAGCTTTAAGTACACTTAGTCAAAATGCGATCATTGATATGTTTGTCCATCTTAAACCTATGCAGACCTCTTCTCAACACTTACAAGATGATCTTGAAGGATTGAGTCCATTGTCTGTGTGTCCCACACTGGTTAAGAATTGACTTGAATTACTTTTCAAAACATGTTAATGTTTCAAATCAGCACAACTTACTTAACCAGCCATCATAAGTTCATGAGATCTCAGTTATTCCAGTTACTTCTTTACGACACCAATTTTTTTTTTTTTTTTTTAGTATTCATAGTGACAGCCATCAGCTCATGGACGGCTTCAGCCAGGTATTTACAAGGCAATATGGCACGTATGCAGCTAACGGTGTTTGTGTTCATCCTATCCCATGGATGGCTTCAACCAGGCTGCAACCCGGTAATATGGCACATATACGGATTCAGATTCATACTTTTATTTTATTCTTAATCGCATGAACGGCTTCAGCCAGGAATTTACAAGGCAATATGGCACGTATACGACTTCGGAATCTATTTTTTAATTTTATAACTACTTTCTGATATCTCATTAAACCGATGATAACTGGTGTGCACAGAATGAGAAACACCTTCAGTTTCTATTGTTGATTTTCGGCAATCCTTTCACCATTATGTGACTCACAAGACAATATCTAATATGGTATAGATTGATCATCAATGGTCGAGATTCAGTAAGATAAGCCTATCAATGCATCACATGTCGACTTAGTGTGACTATTCACTATGACATTAAATGCAATGTGCTTCATACATATGGTTAGTGTGCCATCACTTCCCAAAGGTTGGATACGATTTCTCATTTTTGAGTTTTTCAGATGTTTTTGGGTTTTAGACTGTACAAAAATGGAAAATCTTTTTTTTTTTTAACAAACTGTACACAAATAACTGTACACAATTAACTGTACACAAATAACTGTACACAATTAAGAAAATCTTTTTGGAGTCTCAGATAACTAGCGTCTGTGTACTATCATTTTTCTCAGCGAGAGATCATTTTCTTACTGACATTTTCTCCCCCTAAAATTTTAAAATGAAAAATCTTTTTGAGTTTTTGAGATTTTTAATAAACGCAAGAAAGAAAATATATACAGGAACGTAATTGATAAAAATGATTATTGACTCGACTCTTGGTCCGGAACAACGTCATCCTTCTTTTTCATGCCGTTTACCTCTAACAAGAATAAAAATCTTGGTTTGTCAAAGGCTTTTGTATAGAGGTCGGCCTTTTGGAAATCATTGTTAATTTGAACCACATCAATCAGTTTCTTTTCAAAACAATCACGAATGAAGTGATATTTTATGCCGATGTGTTTGGTTTTTGAATGCTGAACCGGATTCTTAGTGATAGCTATGGCAGCAGAATTATCTACATAAATAGGAGTGTTAGAGAATTGCAAACCGTAGTCCCGAAGTTGCTGTTGAATCCAGATAATCTGAGAACAGCAACTGGCAGCAGCGATGTATTCAGCTTCACATGTAGATGTAGCCACTGAAGTCTGCTTTTTGCATTGCCATGTCACAAGACGGTTTCCAAAGAACTGACACCCTGCAGATGTAGACTTGAAGTCTGTTTTGCAACCACCATAATCAGAATCACTATATGTAGTAAGCTCAAAGTTATCATCATTAGAGTACCATAATCCAAGATCAGGAGTACCCTTCAGATAACGAAAAATCCTTTTGACAGCAATTAAGTGGGAGACTTTTGGTTTTGACTGATATCGGGCACAAAGACACGTGGTGAACATGATGTCTGGTCGAGATGCCGTGAGATACAGGAGAGATCCAATCATGGCTCGATAGAGAGTAGCATCAATATACTCCCCCTTGTCATCAGGCGAAATCCCGTGATTGATCGCCAATGGAGTACCAGCAGGTTTGGCATCATTCATACTGAATCGGCTCAGTATGTCTCCAACATAATTTGTTTGATGAAGGAAAATCCCTGTCTCAGATTGATCTACTTGTAGCCCTAGAAAGAACTTCATCTCTCCCATGGAACTCATCTCGAACTTGTCTTGCATAACTCTTTCAAATTCTTTGCACAGAACATCATTCGTCGATCCGAAAATAATGTCATCCACGTATACCTGTACCATTAAAAGTTCTCCACCCTTTTCTCTAATGAACAACGTGCAGTCGATGACACCTCTTCTAAAACCATTGTTCAGAAGATGAGTGGAAAGTGTCTCGTACCATGCTCGCGGAGCTTGGTGCAATCCGTACAGTGCCTTGTCCAATTTGTAGACACGGTCACGATGCATAGGATCTTCAAACCCGGGAGGTTGACTGACGTATACGACTTCACTGATTTCTCCATGAAGGAAAGCACTCTTTACATCCATTTGATAGACTTTGAACCTTTTGTAGGATGCATAAGCAAGAAAAATTCGAATTGCTTCCAGACGAGCAACCGGTGCAAACACTTCATTGTAATCTATACCTTCAATTTGCCTAAATCCCTGAACGACCAAACGAGCCTTATTTCTTATGACTATTCCTTGATCATCCCTTTTGCAACGAAGAACCCATCGAGTACCAATCTTCTTAGCTCCTTTTGGTAAATCAACTAACTTCCAAACTCCGAGCTTCTGAAATTGGAGTAGTTCTTCCTGCATTGCATTTACCCAAGATTCTTCTTTTAAAGCATCTGTTATAGACCGTGGTTGGACTTGCGAGACGAAACATGAATGCGCACAATCGTTGACTACACCAGATTCCATGATTTCTGAGTAGACTCCAGAGTTGATCTGACCCCTAGTTTTAACACCAGATGTAGGATCACCAATAATGTTCTATTGAGGATGAATTCTATCAATCCTACCCACAGGATGAGCAGGAACCTCAACAGTTTGATCAAGGTTTGTGATACTCTGTTCAATTGCCACAGAATGTGAAACATCATCACTCAATTGTACAACATCATGGGAAGGATCTTCAATCACCTGGTCTATTTCTTGTCGAGAACCCTCATACTCTGAAGAAGAAGAAGAGTCATCATCCTGTGTGACTTGTGTGTTATTGGAGGACTCAGGAATGTCAGATGATGAGGGAGTAGGTTGCACATGTTCATCAGGTGCGTTTTGAGCATCATACATCATTTGAACAGCAACCTCCTCATCTGAACATTCTGGAGGAAGATTAAACGAGGCAAAAAGTTCTTCATAATCAAACATCCAAGGAAGACCTTTTCCAGCAGCAGGAGAGGTATACTTTTGAACATCAACATGGTACCATTCTTCTACATTCCCATAAGCTTTGTTGTAAACTCTTTTATTGGGAGTGCTGTACCCTAAGAAGTAACCTTCCTCTACTTTCTCGTTAAACTTGCCATGAGCATCCTTTTTCAACATGGTACATGGAGCACCGAACGGTTCAAGATATTGTAAGTTCGGTTTCCTTCGATGCAACAATTCAAAGCAAGTTTTATCGTGACGCTTGACAACTAGAACCCGGTTGAGCGTGTAACATGCATTAGCAATAGCTTCATTCCAGAACTGCACGGGTAAGTTTGAGTCAGCGAGCATAGTCCTTGCAGCTTCTATCAATGTCCGATTCTTCCTCTCAGCAACACCGTTCATTTGTGGAACATATGGCGCACTGAATTCATGGTGAATACCAAGTTTTTGACAGAAAGTTTCCATAAGGTGATTTTTAAATTCAGTACCATTGTCCGAACAGATCCTCCTAACCTTTAACTTATACAGAGACTCCAATTTGGTAATCAGAATCTCCACATATTCAAAAGTTTCAGATTTTTCTTTTTAGAACATCACCCAAGAATATCTTGAATACTCATCCGTCACAACCAAACAATATAAGTCTCCAGCAATGCTCTTCCGGTTGATAGGACCAAACAAGTCCATATGTAAGAGCTCTAGTGGTATAGTGATGGAATGTTGAGATTTGTGTTTATGAGATTTCTTGGTTTGTTTGCCTTTCTTGCAAGAAACACACACGTCAGGAAGATGAAAACTTTTCACATTGACTCCTTCAACAAGATTTTTGTGCACCAAATGATTCATTTTTCTGAGACTGAGATGTCCCATTCTTTTGTGCCATAAAATAGAATCCTTCTCAGTGGCTTTTGAAACAAAACATGATGCTGTGGACACTGAGGATGATGCTTGTGACATGTCAAGAATATAAAGATCATTCACTCTTGGAGCAGACATAACCACCATGTCTTCTGGAATCATAAACTCCTTTTTCAAGATATAACAATGCTTGTCATCAAAAAGAACCTTGAACTCCTTATCACAGATTTGAGAAACAGAAAGTAAGTTGTTATCCAACTGTTTGACAAAGTTGACCTTCTCAAAGCTGACAGCTCCATTAGACAGTGTTCCCTGAGCTGAGATAAAACCACCTTTATCGCCTGCAAATGAAACATATCCCCCTTTGATATTTCTGACGTCGAAAAGGAGAGCTAAGTTCCCAGTCATGTGCCTGGATGCCCCACTATCAATAATCCAATTATTGCTAATAGGATTATAAAGGACAACCTGCACAAGAAGGAAAGTAATTAGTTTTGGTTAGGAACCCAAGCCTTTACGGTCTTGGGTTTCCCAGTCTCATCTACAACAGTACAATCCATCCACTGTCCTTGTGGACTTTTGGAACAACCATTTGAATTTGAAGTACAGTCATCAGAAGCATCATCTGATTTTGCTTTCCACACATGTTGTTTGTGCAACGACTGTTTGTGGTAAACAGTGGATTGCTTAACGATTTGTACAGGTGTGTAACTCGAATCAGAGACCAACAAGTCATGCATCTTTTGTTTAACTTTCTTTTGATGCACTTGTTGTTGGGTAAAAGAGTTAGATTTTGACTTTAAAAACTTTTGTTTATTTTCTGGAAAATGGTTAACTCTTTTACTTGGCTTCTGAAGATAAGGACAGTTGACAACAACGTGTCCTTTTGTACCGCACTCAAAACAGTATCTCCGTTCAACCAACCTCGGAGATCTGTATTGATTTTCACTTTGGTGAGTTTTTGAACCACCAGCCTTAGCTTCTTTTTGTTCAGCTGAAGAGAGTGACTTGTTTGATTGAACAGACTCTCCAGCTTTAACAAAATTAACCTTTTTGATTGAGGCTTTGGTTACTTGACTCTTCTGATCAGAAGTAGTGGGATAAGATGGACGGCAATTGGTTGGTTTAGTTTTAAAAACATTTTTAGAAGCAGATTTTGAAATACCAATGCTGTCATTCTGTGGAGCAGACGAGTTTTTGTGTCCCAAACCACGAGTAGGACACTCATCGTCGTCTTCATCCCATTCTTCTACCATTCCATCAACACACTGGGACTTCAAGGTTGAAGCACCATTATCGTTAACCTTTGGTTGAGAAATTTTGTTTTCGGTTGGATCAACGACAAGTGGCGTTTTGACCTTAGAGTCAATGATTGGGTTATCATCCGGTGTGTTTACCATAGTATTCAACACCGGTGGAGGACAATTTTTATACCCAAACCCAGCATTTTTCTTTCCTGTACGCCATGAAATCATGTAATCAAGAAGGTAAGAAGAATTTGAATAACTTTTCAGCTTTTGATTTAAAGTTTCATAATCACATTCGACAAGCGTCAGCTTTTTCTTTGTTTCATCAATCGTGTGTTAAATAAAAAGTGATGGCATTTTGTTTGTTGATAACACAGATTTCTAATTCATGAACTTGCCTGTTTAAAAGATCAATTTTGTTTTTTAAGGCAAGTTCGTTTCCCTTTAAAACACGGTTTGCTTCAAGACAATTAGTTAAATCAGCAATTAAGTCTGTGTTGTGACTTTTAAGTGTCTCAACTTTCTTCTCAAGTTCATCACAAATTAAACACGGTTGAGATTCAGACTCACTTTCAAAACTGTCAGAATTTACCTGAATGCCTGTGGATGTTTTTACCATAAAAGCACAGCTACAGGTAGATTCAGAAGAGGAATTGTTATCATCCACATCAGCTGTCGATTGACTTGAAGAGACGACAGATGATTTTTCTTCATTCTCAGCTGTGAAGCCAGAACTGTTTGAAGATGTGTCGTCTTCAGCTGATGAACTTTCTGAAGCAATCTCTCTCTCAGCATCAGAATATGATTCTTCATTGATTTCTATAGCCTTTGCCATGTAAGCTCTATCCCCTGAACTACCATCAGCTCCAAATTTAAAAGACCAATCAACAGTCTCATCTGTTTGAACAACCATAGCTTTTGTTCCACTTGAAGTGTCCTTATCTTGTGCAAGAGTAACTGGAACAAGGTTTGTTTCTGTATTTTGATTTTGTGGCTTCGGTTGGCTTTGACGGTTGTTGAAAGGGTTGCGGTTTCCAGTCTGTTTAGGCTTTTCACATTGCCTAGCAAAATGCCCTTTCTCACCACAGTTAAAACAAACAACAGCAGACAGATCAAAACCATAAGTAGTGTCTTTGTTCCCTTCGAGAGTTTTTCCTGTCCTTTTTACATAATCTCTCGCTCTTCTGACTGCACTTGCAAGAGCCCACATTATATCAATTCGATCCATTTCATCCTTATCAATCTGAGCATAGTCTTCTGCTGTCAGATGACTGTTTCCAACCTATCCAGCAACAAGACTGTCATATGAATTGACAACGGTAGACAACAGTGCCATGTGTTCCTTGGCCACATCGATAGTAACCTTGTCGAAGTTGTCTGTTTGCAATTTAATGGGGCTTGGTGGAGGAGAACTAGCAGTATTTCCCTGCTGTGGAACCGAGCTTGATGAAACTAAAGCATGAGCTGTTGAAGACTGGCTGGCTGAAATATTTGACATGTTTGATACAAACGCAGTCTGCAAAGGAGCATTTTGTTGAGTTGATGTGGGATAGTACAATGAAGGATCCTGAGCTTGTACACCTCTCTTTAACTTCCACTTATTCATCACCTCTTGTTCTCTCAATTTCTGAAGAAATTCGTTGATATCAATGGTTTCAAGAGTATTGTTCTGTTTGAGAACCATCAAGAATGAATCCCATTTTGGTGGTAGCGCATCTGCCATGCATTGAACCTTTTCTTCTTTCGTTGTTTTGATCTCATGGGCATGCAATTCACTCATCAAGTGATAGAATCTCTCAAATAGATCATCTAAGGACTCATTCCCAATATACATGAAATTATCAAATTCCTTCTTAATGGCCTTAGCATTGATAGCTTTCAACGAAGCATTTCCTTCGTGACGTTGTTCTAAGGCAACCCATAGAGATTTTGAAGATGTAAACTGCCTGAATTGATGAAATATTTCTCTTGATATGGCCTGAGATAAGATAGCATATGCCTTCTTTTCTAAGTCATAATCTTTTCTTTGTTGTTCGCTTAAAAGGGAAGCCAAAACAGGAGTTCCATCCTCACTCAACACTTTTTGATATCCATTCTCTATCATCATCCATAAGTTTGTATCAACTCCATTAATGTGTATCTCAAACCTGTTTTTCCAGTGATGATATTCGTCCATTGTCATGAGTTTTGGAGCCTTGTTAGCATTTCCAGCTTCATTATCGATTAATAACAAGTTTTGGATTTTACTGTTCTGACTGGCAACAAAGGCTAAGTCCGACATGGTAAAAAACGAAGTTTTTCGACACAAAAAAAAATTCAGAAGAGATTTATGCGAATGGGTCTATTCGTGCGAATGGAATTTTCTATTCGTGCAAATGGAATTTTCTATTCGTGCGAATGGAATTTTCTATTCGTGCAAATGGAATTTTCTATTCATGCGAATGGAATTTTCTATTCGTGCGAATGGAATTTTCTATTCGTGCGATTGGAAGTTTGAACAAATGAGCGGGAGACTTGATCTATTCGTGCGAATGGTAGGAGCCATTCGTGCGAATGAAGTTCATCATAGTAGCCATTCGTACGACAGAGGGCTGTTTGACTTTTTTGCACCAAAAAGCACCAATGATTGAGCCTATTATCAGATCTGGAAACTGAAACGATCAGATCACTCAGAAGCAATAATCACAAGTTTTGAACGTGGCTAAACAACGATCAAGTGATCTTTATAACATTCAAGTAGCTAGAAAAAGCAAGATTAGATTTTCTATGTTGAATCTAGAGCACAATGGCTCTAATACCACTTTGTTGGATCGGGATCTACCTTGATCCAATGATTCAAAACATTAACCGAACCAAATCGTGCGGAATCCGATTTGATTGGCAATCCAATCTATGACACGGATCGGGTCGTAAGAAACAATCGGATTAGATGTCAAAACGAAGGTTTCTATCGACCCTTTGGTGTAGAGAAGTTGGATATAAGACCTGGAAACTCTCAACGGACAGAGATTCGACAATACAAGTGCAAAGAGTTTGTGTGTTCTGTTGCTTAGTCTGGTTCTGCTCTGGTTAGTCTCTTCTATGTGTATATGTGTTGTCTTTGTGTTGTATATGTGCTCATGAAGTGAAAGTTCTATATATAGTGTTGAGGCCATTCGTACGAATGAGCCATGTGAATGGACTCATTCGTGCGAATGAATCAGCAGAATGGTTCATTCGTAAGAATGAATCATTAGAATGGTTCATTCGTATGAATGAATCATTCTCATGACTTATTCTAGCGAATGAATCATTCTCATGATCTATTCGCGCGAATGGACCATTCTCATGATCCATTCGTGCGAATGGGCTTTCAATAGCATGATTGATCAACGTTATCGATATTTATCAGATCGTTTAATACACAGTCGTTATATATGAGTAAACATTAAGGATAAACATGTAATTTAATTAATACATCAAATAATTACATTAAACATATATGAAATACATATTACAAGGGATTAGGGACATATTATGCATCTACAATATTGTAAACAAATAAATTTCATGTATAATGTGATCAATTTAGTATCATGTATATTGTATTCAACCAAGTATCATGTATCATGTGAACAATCTAGTATTGTGTATCATGTGCTAACTCTAGTATTATGTATTTTGTATTCAACCAAATATCATGTATTATGTGAACAATCTAGTATTGTGTATCATGTGCTAAATCTAGTATTATGTATATTGCAAACAAACAAGTTTCATGTATCATGTGATAATTCCAGTTTTATGTATCATGTGAATGCTCATATGTAAGTTACTGAATCTCATGAGTAACGTAAACTATCGAATTTTGTGGGTGGTCGAGTGTTGCGAACAAGCGTGTTGCTTAACGTTCATGTGTAATGTTTTAAATTCTCAATGTTCTTGAGGTTTATATGGATGGTCAATGCCTACGTGAAAGGATTCATCTCCTTGAAGTGCCTAGTATGTTCGTATATTTTCGAAGGTGCAAGATAATGAGAAGATTTTGTAAGTGTTTAGAGTGGTGTGCTTACGAATAATTGATTTGTGCTTTTTGTTTGTAGATACACGAGTAATTGTGACTTATGATTGTTTGTAATTTAATAAAATAGTGAAAATAATAAGTTGAATAACTAGATAAACAGATGAATAAATAAAACCCTTTTTTTTTAATTATCATGAAGAGAATGTTTTAAAGGAAAATAATGGCTAAATTATTTAATAATTGAGCCAAAATTTAATAGTAATTAATTTAACAAAGTAAAAGTCATAATTAATTATTAATTAAGATACTGTTTTTATAAAACAAGTTGTATTAAGTTTCCTTACAATGTGAAAATATTTATAGAAAATTTATATTCCAGATAATATTTATTAACTAAGGGTTTGATAAAGGTTTTGCTTTGTTTGAACAAAATAACGATGTTGTTTAAATCAGATAATAAAATGATTTGTTTACAAAAAAGACTTAGGTACGTGTACTAAATTGCAATGAATGAAAGGATGATGTTTGGGTGATCTTTGATGAAAATATGACGGATGTATTTTATACTCGTAATATTAAATAAACGAATGATGGCATTTAAGTTGTAAGATAAGTCTTATCATTGAATGATGAAATGTTGAATACTTATTCCAAACATAAAGAAGTGGTTCTCAAATTGAAATTTTAAAGACAAGAAATAGAAAAATCGAGCTAACGCCTCAGGTAGCTTTCCACTAGGAAGCAGATGAGCACCAAGACGAACATCGCTATGGTTACTCGGATACCAACCGGGCCTCAGCTCTAGCTGTTTCTATGCGTGCGTCAAATATCTCCTGGTTTCCTTCCATCATGTTAATGTGGGTACCTAGATTTGAAATCAGGTCTTCGTGGTACCGTACTTGACCCAAAAGGCTGTCTATTCGCTGCCCTAGCAGGTTGTGCCTTATCCCATGCTCCATCCCCTGTCTCATGAATTCTGCAATACTCAAATACTGGTGGGTGGCATCAACTGGGACTCCTATAGCACTGGTGGGTGCCATGGCTTGTCTTGCTCTTGGGTTCGGGTGGTATGGGTCACGTGCTAAGTAGGGTTCTCTAAGAGGGGATGGCAACTGGTTGTGTCGGCGAGGTGCCTGATAAGGATCTGTAGATGGGGGTGGTTCAGATGCTCGGAGTCTCAGGGAATTGCTACTAAACCAATCCGCTCTTATGTCGAACATGGATCTAGCAGCTGGGGGTGTCGGTGTTTGATGGTCTGTGATGGTGATCCGATGTCTTCTTCCTGTTCAGACTCTGTCTCAGGATAGTACACCGGGGAGGGAGGAGAGTAGGAGTCCATGTCCAACAGAAAAGAGAGATATTGTAAGTGATAAAACATACTATATGTTAGGTACAAGAGTTTTCATGAGTTCAGAGTTTGACTAGTCATAACACCGATTTTTTTTATAATAGTACGTTAGAAGTAACATTTGACCTATAAGTAGTGTACCCACGAAGAGAATTCCCAGAAAAGAGGGGTGGGTCACAAGGGACACACTTAAGTACCAGTCTTTCCTTAGTCAGAATCTGTTATGGTCTACACCCACTCTTCCAACCATTATGTATTAATAACACTATTGTTTGCACTCATGGTCATGATAAGAATCATTTCGGACTGGGCCTTGAGGCCCAAGGGTTTAAGTTTTGTTCACAATTGATGATGGTGAAACAATTCCTAGTGTGTAAGAATGAGGGTGTAGGAAGTCTTTGAATAGAATAAGTGTATAGTAAGGGTTAGAATGACATTTAATGGAGTCAAATAGATAACATGTAATCAAACAGTGTGACAAAAAAGGTATTACGTGAATAGCAATTCCTTTGTAAACGTGTAAATTATCAAGTAACGTAGCACATAAAATAACATGTATTGTATCATGCATTGTAATACCTAAGATAATATGTAGGATAATCACATGAGGGGGTATCCTAAGGTTATAGACTAGGTCAATGGTTTCTAATAACCTAATTCCCTATAATCATGGCTCGGATACCAATCTGTCACACCCCAACCAACGACGGAATACGTCGGGGTGGACGTGTAAACTGTTCACAAGCACACGATCAAGCTAAAGTTTCATATATTAATTACATCAATATTTCGTTACATAAGTTCAATCAACAACCAAAATCAAATACGTCAACATGTTCTAGTTCTTTGTTCACTAGGTCCAATTCTTATATGTTGTTTCTTGCATATGATCTCATACACTAGTACCTGAAACATGATGAAAACAGGGTCAACTAAAATAGTTGGTGAGCATACATAGGTTTTGACACGAGAAGTAATATTCAGAGTTTGTGTACAATTCATATGATGCATGGATTAATAAGGCAATTATGGAGAACCACTATTGTTTAAACTGGGCGCACAATCAAACCTTGTGACTGAGAGGCATAACACGATTGTTATCCTTATGTGTTTTCGGTAACAATCTCTCAAACCGGGTGGGTTGGTCAGACAGAATAGATCTATCACTGTATGTCGTCGGCTTGTACTGAGTTAACGATTGCACTTGCACTATGCACAAAAAGTATATAAATGTAGTTTGCACAAATAGTGTTCAAGCATAAGGCACAAATTGCACACATGATCATAATGTTTGAATTGCAATAATTGCAAATAGTTTGTATTTAATTACGTTTCACCCCAAATAATGTAAAAGTGAAAAATGGGCTATGTAAACTCACCTGAGTTGCGTACGAGAAGTAGATAGCACCACACAAGGATGCAACTAGGACCACAAGTGTTTGCCTATAAACGGCTTACGTATGCACTAGAATTATAAGCATAATAGTTAGGGATACAATGGGGTTTTGTGACGATGACATGGAATATTTGAATGTCCTAGAATATGCTTAGGATCAATGAGTAGACGAACGTGTTCACCGGAATGAGGGTTTCTTAATATAATTATTAAGATACATACGTTTCGCGCCGAACGTCTCTAATTACGAATAATATTAATTAATAAATATATTCGTGCATTTGTGCCATTTAAAGATGACCTAGGAAAATAATATAGTTTATTATATTATTTTTAAGTTTGAAAAATAACACGATAATTAATTGCGTGACAAAAATAACAAATCTATTATTTTTATTAGGGGATATAAACGCGGGTGAAAATATAAATAATCATATTATCTATAGGCCAAAAGTGTTACACAAAGTTTATAAACGAGACGAAATAATATATAAATATATATTATTTTTAAATAGGAGTTACGAGTTGAAAATAATACAAATATATTTTTTTTATAAGTGGTAAATAATATTAAAATAAGTTATAAAACCAAACCCGAGCCTACGGGTTGTTTTTCGGGCTAAAGCACTTTAATATAATATTATAATAATATAACAATTGATTTAATAAATAAACAACCAATAAAATAACTATTTAAAAAGAAAACAGGGGAGGAGGGTTTGAACCCAGGTCTCCTTCCCATCAGTCCAACGATCTAACCATCACAGCCCGCTAGGGAATCGCAAAGGTACCCAAATCCATTTTGTTTTAATCATTAACTCCAGTGAGTCTCCCTCCCATATGCACGCAAGATCGAACCTAGTCCCAATTCCACAAATCTGGTCACGATTAGTTAAAATGGTTAAAGGGTTTTGTAAATAGATGTATAACGAATCTGTGTGTGAATTTAATTGCAAAACTAACAAGTCTAAGGTTGTTTAATTACTGAAATAAGGGCCGAAAACCCTAGCTATGAACACAGAATCAAATTGATCAATTCTTATGTTAAAAACTGTTGAATCCATGGGGCTTTTATAGATTAAGGCCTTGCGAACCTATCCTCGTGGTTTAATTTCATTGAGATTGAGTTAAAGATCAAAACCGCCAAATTCAAATATGAACAAACCCTAGATTCCGGATCAAGATCAATTCGATGTTAAAATAACGAATTACCATAGTGCTTTTACTCAGTAGATGGTTAAGAGTCTACAGGTGTCAATTAATTGAATTAAGAACTTGTTTACATTAGGGTTCGATTAAATCGGTTTAACATGAACCCTAGAATTTGGATTTGTTCGAATTGAGTGTTATAAGCCCTAATGGGAAGGCTTTCAATATAGGGATGAAAACGAAGCTGAGGGTGCAAGAATTTACTAGAATCGGATTAGAATCGATGGTGTACGAGTAAATGGGGTTCCGACTTGCGTGAGCTTGGCCTCTGGCGACTCTGTTCCTTCCTCCGATGTAATTGGGTTGTGCAAAAGCTTCTGTTGGAATTGTTTGAGGTGCGCAGGTGGTTAGTTTGCGAGATTGCAATGCCAGAAGATCGAATTCGAGGAATTATGAAGTGAGGGTCGACGGTTTCGACGGTTATGGTTTGATTAGCCATTAATCGGTTTAATCCGTGCAATGATGGTGTTTTATTCGTTGATTATGACCGTTAATGACACAATTCATGCAATATCAGTTACAATCTTGACGAATTTCGATTATGAGGTTTGAATTTGGATAATCCTGCAAGTTTGACTTTCTGAAAGTCAAACAGAAACCAAAAATCGATTAATTACAATACTAGTCCATCTGGTTTCCTATTGTGAAGTTTTGAAGTGGGCAGAACTGGTCTCTAGTGTTTGAATTGAAGTTAGAACTTGGTTAGTTGACTCTCAAAAGTCAGCAGGAACACAAATGTATAAATGTTGACTTTTAAAGTCAATCAGAATTGAGTTTGGACTAATGACACGATTAGTCCTTGTGGTTTGAGTTTGAAAATTGGCAGAAACAGTCCTTGAAGTTTGGCATAAGGTTAGATTGGTTGAAATTTAACTGGATTTAGTTAACGTAGTTAACCGAAAAAGTCCAGATTCTCACACTTTTTATCTCTAGTAAAAGCGACGAAACCCCCATCAAAGGTTCGAAAATCATTTAGAATCTCTCTTTGTCCCATCATATGACTTGAGCAACCGCTATCAACATGCATTCGGGAATGGCACTGCTTGTACCGTCGTTCCGGTTACCCAGACTATTATGATTTTCTCTTATCTTAAGAGCATCATCAAGGATTCCGGGTAAAGTTGTTTGGAGTACTCTGGTGACCTCAGATTCCACCACTCCTTGGAATTCCGCTTCAGTCATAATAACTTCTTCCACCGGTTGCTTGGTTCAGTATTCGTATATACGTTCTCATTTGGATCAGGGTTTGTGTTTGTCGTATCGCGGGTACGAGACCTAGTATTGGGCATTCTACCCCTACCTCTTCCATGTCCTTTACCACGTCCTGCCATTTGTACCTACACATAGATGTATAACATCAGAATTCGTATAACCGGTCATAATCCAGAAATTCAGAAATTAACAACATTTGGCCAAAAATGCCCTTAATTATCTGATTTCTAAGTATTTCCCGTTATAGGTCATACTGAATGTATACACCTAACCTATCTTGAGGCATTTCCAGACTAATCTTAGAGTCTTAGTTTAAGTCTAGACACTATTTCTGTAGTATCTAAATCCCTTAAACTGAGTCTCTAATACCAACTTGTCACGTCCGTAACACAGGACATTTATCTAACCAAAGTAGTTCCTCCAACAGAGACGTTCCCAGGAAAGAATGACGGGTCTAGGAGAGATTTATACACCGTCATTTCCTAGACAGAACATTCCGTTTGTCAGATAACTACATATTGGTCAGAAGGTCGCCTTCTAGTTACTGTGACGTTGATATCAAAATACACAGCGGAAGACTAAACCATAACTTCTATTAACATCAAAACTTTGTTTACATCAAGTTTAATAAAAGTTACATCATTCGTTCCTAACAAAGAACATGTCATTCGGGACTTATAGTTCCTGGCATGCCCATCATCTAGATCATTCCTCATTTCGTTCTAGTCCTGGAAATGCCTTGTCTAATGACAACCTGTGATGCGTTCAAAAACATTTGATAAAACATGGGCCAGCATAAAGCTGGTGAATTCATAAACAAAAATAGTTTATTAAAATGACCCGCCAAAGTATCTTGAACACATTCATGGGGTTCCACCCACAAATTCATAGATAACTATGAACAATCATTCAGTATATATATAGCCAAAGACCGTTCCACGGGTCCAGTCCAACATGTCGTTCCACGGGCAAGTGAAATACAATAAGCACTTAGAATACGTTAGATATAAACAATCGGTACAATCGTTTCAAGATACTCAAATTTTTTCATAAATCAATCATGCCAGACAAGGTCATGATTGGGTTCATGCATCACAGTCATCTGCAACGACAAACCTCAGTTTAGGAATCCCGGTTACCAAACCGTTTCGGACAAGATGATTCATTTTTCGATAAGAAATGTGTCCGAGTTTCCTATGCCGCAAGATCGAGTCATGTTCTGTTTCTTTTGTAAGTAAACAGGTAGCAACTGATGAGGTGGTAGTTGCCACGCTCATATCAATCTGATAGGTGTCGTTTGTTCTAGGAGCTCGCATCAGAATCCAATCATCCGGAACCTCAAAACCATGCTTGAGAACCAAGCATTCAGACTTGTTAAAATAACCGAGTACTCCTTGTCGTACATTTGAGATACACTCAACAAGTTATGCTTCAACTGCTTGAAAAAGTTGACGTTGTCGAAGCTAATACATCCATTAGAAACCACGCCTTGACAAGTAATACTACCGCCCTTCTCGCCTGCAAAGGCCACATATCCGCCTCTAAATGGTTTGACATATTGAAGCAAGGCCATGTTGCCTGTCATGTGCCGGGAGCATCCACTATCCACATACCAACTGTTAGAGATAGTTCCCTTCGGATGTCCCTTCACGAGCCAAATGAAATTAATTACTTTTGGAGACCCAAGCCATTGTGGTCTTGGGTCGTCCATTTTTCTCAAAATATATAACTTCAATTAACTCACAATCATGACAATCAAAAATAGGTGAATCCTTTGGAGATTTGGGATCAGAAGATTTAGAAGTTTTAGTTTTCTTTTTCTAGGAACTTTTCTTCTGAATCTTTTGAACGGTAGGCTTGCTCTCGTCAACCGCAGGTGAACTAGTAGAAGCCTCAACTGGTTGGTAACCAGCTAGCCGTTGTTCAAGCTTTCTCCATCTTTTGTTCCTTCTTCTTCTCTGTGGCTTAGAGAGTTTCACCATAGGTTTCTCACCGGTTTGTGTACTACCAGAGGTAGATACACTGGGTTTAGCTGATTGCTTAACCCGTTTTGGAACAAATGGTTCAGCCGCATGTTTTGCTGATGGCTTAACCGTTAGTTTCATTGGTGGTTTCACCACATTAGATTTAGGACTCTTGGGTTGCTTCACTGTTGGTGTCTTAGGGACAGCAGCTTGTTGTGGAACAACTGCCCGTTTCCCTTGGTTCTTGTCAGGACAGTTTACTAGAATGTGACCTATCGTACCACAGTGAAAGCAAGCTCTTCGTTCTTTGTAAATCCTCCTCTATAGCTCTTGGATTTTGGAAGCCGATGAATCAGCTTGATGAGCAATGGGAGTTGTTTTATGAACATTAACAACATCTTGAGCTTGACCTGATTTTAATTGACTCATTGGGGTGTAATGTTTGTCCATGTTTTCTTGAAAATTCTTTCCCAAATGATTAGCAAAAGCTTCTTTCTTTACTTGCTTTATGGATTTGAAACTTCCATAAACCATCATTTTCAGTTTATCATTGGACTCAATTGTATCAGGTTCAGTTAAAATGCAATTGTCACGATTAGTGGCAATGTTTTTCTCAATTTTATGTTCATCAATCAACTCTCCTGAGAAAACACCCTCGACTTTGGTGTTCTCAGAACCTTCATCAGAGAAGAACTCCTCATCAGAAACTGACTCAGTCTTACTTGAGGAATCATCTTTGCTTGAGGAGTCATCCAAAAAGGACAAATCAATGTCAACCGGCCCGTTAACAAACTTGCCGCTTACTGGTGGAGGAATAGCATTAGTACCTAAACCTTTGCCACTCACTTTTCTCACTACTGACTTGTAGTGTTCCACCACAAAGTGAGAGTTTTTTAACTTCTCAAGTGTTCCACTTAACTGCAGGATCTCATTTTGCAGTCTGGTAATCTCAACATTTCTTTTCTCTAACCCCTTGTAGGCAACGTCTAAATGAAACTGTTGTTCACTGATTTTAATTGAAAACTCTTGTCTTTCTTTCTTTAAATTTTCAATTGATTCTTTAAAACATTTTTCATTTTCTTTGTAGTTTAGAGCTGCACTACGTAAGGGTTCGATTTGATCATGGATTCAATCATTCTTGTTCTTCAAGATAAGACATTTGGAACAAAAAACAACAGCAAAAGAATTAGAATCTACCTCAATTGATGAACTGGATGCTTCTCCAATAGCCATGAGAGAAAATGCAGATGTAGATTCTTGTTGGTCAGCTCTAGATGCTTCCCTGTCTTCTGCTTCCATCATCTCAACAATCTCAGCCATCAAACCCATTTGAGTCTATGCAATTATGGCATCTTCCAGATGAACACCCCAATCAAAGCTCTCGCCCCGTTGAACAACTAATGCACTGGACATTCCACTCCGACTCTGATTGCGGTTGTTCTGATTGTTGTAACTTTGGTTGTTTCCCTTGCTTGGTCTTATAAAACCTGAAGCTGGTGCCTTATCCTTTTTACATTCACGAGCAAAGTGTCCAAAGTTCTGACACTTGTAGCCCTTGGCTTTAGACTTGTCAAAACCAACTTTGGCATTAGACTTCCCACCAAAGAACTTTCTACCAGTTATGTTCAAGAAACGCTTAGCCCTCCTTAAGATCATGGCCATATTCCATTGAATATCCATGTCCTCCATGTCATCTGGATCCACCTGATAAAAATCTTTCTCAATGGTTTCAGTATCCGTTAGCTTCCCAACTATGAAGTTCTCATAGGCAAGCATGCAGGATGAGAACAGTGCCACATGATCTTCAGCTATCTTGGCAATCGCGGATTGGTTTGTTGAAAATGTAGGGCTTCTTGAGGAATGTTGGTGGTATGAACCAGATCCTGATGACCACCACAACCATTAGGATTATCTTCTTCCTGAGGAGTCCCAGAGAACAAGACAATTCTAGAACCTGATGACTTTGCTGTGGAAGACACTCCATAATACATAGAAGGATCTTGAATCTGAGGTCTTCAAGAACCTTCTTTCTTTTTCAGGTTCATGTCGTGTTCTTGAACCTTACCAACTGTCTCATCAATTGTCATTTCATAAAACTTCAGGTTCTCTCTCAACAGTGTGGTATACATGTCAATTTTTGGAGGCAAAGAATTAAGAAACTTCTCCACCAACTCATCATCAGGATACTTGAGTTCATAAAAGTTCAGCTCTGTTTTCAGGTGATAGAATCTAGAAATGAGTTCATCGATAGATTCATTCTCAAAATTTCTGAAGCACTCATACTCCTTCCTCAGTAGCTCTCTCTTGCTTTTCTTGACGTCACTGTTTCCCTCGAACCTCTTCTGCAAAGCCTTCCAAAGATCCTTAGAAGTATCATAACCTCTGAAATTGTGAAATAGATCCCTTGTCAAGGCCATAGTTATAGAGCCATGTGCCTTCTTTTCTCGGTCATAAGCCTTCTTCTCTTCTTCATCTAGCTTGGAGATAGGTTTGGGAACGGTTTCATCAAGAAACAGATAGGTTGGATGTTTATATCCCTCAAGGATGGGTATCCATAATGAAGAATCAGTGTATGAGATATACTCATCAAAGCGTGCTTTTCAGTTCGAATAGTCATTTACATTAAGCAGCTTAAGTGGCTTCTGTGGAGTCCCTATCTCGTTTTCATAGTTCAGCATACTACTAATGTTCTGAATATTTGACATGGTGATTAACTTAGTCAAAAATCAGAAATTTCAGCACAACTTGCGCACTTGAGAAATGGCCTTGCGCACTTATAAATTTGGTCTTGCGCACTTGTGATTTGCTCTTGCGTACTTAGTAAGTACGCAGGAGTAAATGTTAAGTATGCTGGAACAAAAATCAAATGCACAGAAAGTTGGACTTGCGTACTTAACAAGGACGTATGAACTATAAGAATTTTGCCAAATCAGGTAAGTATGCACGTCACTATATCCACCTGCTCCACCAACTTTTTTCGATTGCCGGAAAATGCTCAAATCTTCAACTCTTGAAGTTTTAAACGAATTGATCAAGCCAAAAGGTTAGAAACTTGTTTTTAACAAACCCTTGACGATCAAAACACTCAAACAAACAACAAAAAGGTCGAATTTTGAAGGATTTTTGTGTCAAAACAGCGCTCAAGAGCTACCTCTGTTTTACAACAACAATCGACAAAATCGGCCAATTTTTCTTGAAGAAAGGCTGTAACTTGTGTCAAAAATGCTCGTAGCACACTCACAACACTTGAAATCAAGAGCAATTGCTTGATACCACTTGTAGGTCCCCGGGTGTCTCGGATCGTCACATGCAAGTGCGTTGGCTAGTCGAACTGGGTGCGGAATGCCCGTGAGTAGATGGAGTATCGACAACAACAAGCAAACCGGCAACAAACAAGAGTCACTTAAAAACTTCGTCTATTGATAATCACAGCCGATTACAAGTGAATGAATGTGTACATACTGACTTCAGTAACCAACTGTTTATACTCATAGACCTGATGCCTACGCACTTGCTAAGTACGCAGGGCTTTCTTCATGCGTACTTAGCAAGTATGCAGACAATTTTCTTGCGTACTTGCTAAGTACGCTGGTTAAGCAAGCGCACAACACATAACAAGACGAATCCAATGACAAGTACCTACATACATGATTACAACACGATAAACCCATACATACAGACACTGAAATACAAATACAAATTCATAAAGAACAAATACAAAAGCAGAGACAACATCCAGAGTGTTTGTCACACAAAACGTGCTCCAACAAGGAGCTACTTAGTCCACCTCTAATAGCCGCCCTGGTAGCACTAGGAGCATTAGGCACCGGATGTAACCTACAGGAATTTCCGGCCTTTATTTTAACTATTCCGACACTTGTATTTTCATTATTCTATGATTTGTACCTTCCTATTTCAATAAGAACTATCATATTTATTTCATTACATGAATATACACACATTGGGTACAATTGTTCCATATCAAAAATAACAAGTATTTATATAAGGGTTCATATAAATAATTGTTTAAAGTTCTAAGAAATAAATGCATATATATATTAAGTCATTGCTAAGTCTATATATATATATATATATATATATATATGTGTGTATATATATGTACAAACTTATAAAAACTAAATTAAAAATTCTATTAAATTAGGGTTTATAAAGTTATGTTATTTAATTACAAAGAAAATGAGTTTTAATAAAAATGAAATTATTTCTATTTTTTTTAAATTATATTTTTTTATGTTTATAACATTAAATATAATATAAAGATTTATTAGATTTTATAAAAAATTATAAAATTTAATAATTCTATGTTTTATAAAAGTTCAGGGTTAATTGTGTAATTTCTGAAACTTCAATTTCATTTAAAACAAGATTTGTACATAAAATGATAGAAGCCAGAAACTCCAGGGACATGTTTGCAAATACATAAACTTTTCCCCCACCCATTCAGTCATGGGTTAGAGTCCTGCACAAACCGGTTTTCGAACCATTTTTCATGAACTCGTCCCTGGGATATTTTCGTATCAAATTGAAGCCGTCTAAACGTTGTAGTCACTCAAACGATCCGTCCTTCACGTTTAATTGAACTTTTATTGACACTTCAATGATTAAACTCGTAACCGAAACCCCATTGAAACTCATTTAATCGATCGACCCATTTCCATGTGAATTGTGTATAAATTGGCACTCACAGTCCTTGGCGACACTCATTGCAAGCTTCCTGTACTCTCAATTACATCCAAAAGTACCTTTGTAACACTCAAATCGGCCGACGAACACGAGGTTGCACACCTCAGTCATTCTCCTTCCCTACATATTCATTTTAGGTAAAACTTGCACCAATAGATTCGTCTCAATCCAGGGAATGAAAGCCCTATGGATTTAGAGCCAATCGGGTTGCATAGACGGGTCAATTGGAAGGCTAGGGTTACGGGTTCGTTTAGGGAAGAAGATGGGTTTGGATTTGTACTTTTTAAATTAAACGCATCAGTCTAAGGCCAAGGCATAAGGCCTGGTCTGATTGTCTAAAGCGCGCGTGCTTGGTGGGCCGGGCTCGACGCGGGTTCGAGTCCTGGTGGCCGGTTTTTGCACCTAAACCTTGTTTTCCATTTTTTTTTACATAAAATAAATGTTTTGAAATTCTGATTTTATTTTTATAAATCTTATAAATATAATTAGGAACTTATATAAAAACAGGAAATATTAAATAATGTTATATTTATTTTTAATCTATTAAGTATTATAAGTACCTAAATAAACAATATATATGTTTTATTTATACAAATCTAATTATGTGGTTTATTTATAAAAAATAATAATGTTTGTTAAACCAATTTTAATTAATTGTTTAAAACATTATTAACCCACATTTTAAACTCATAAATAATTATTTTGACAAGAATAAGTATTTAAAACACTTAAAAACTTATATAAATACTTAAATAATTATTCTAGATAAATAATTATACAAGATATATTAATTTCATTTAAGGCTTATATTTATTTATTATCTCTTATAAATCATTTAAGTAAAAGAAATTATTTAAATAGTTTAACTAATTATTTTATCTTCATAAAATAATTGTTTAAACCTTTTTCATTCCATAATTTATTAATTAATTTTTAGAATAATTATATAAACAAATTCAAACTCATTATTATAAATACTATATAATTAATTAGAGGTTCTAATTAATTCTAATTAGTATTACCTTATCATTATAAACATATATTTTCCTTTAAACTTGTATAAATCCCATATCCAATCTCAAATCCTATGAAACCCTAAAATCTCATAGTCTCATACTTTCATTAGGCATACTTTGAGTTTAAGAATACATTTATCCATGTATGTTGATTGTGAGAAATCCTCAAGAAGCCTAACCATCGTACCAACTCATACTACTTATTAACTTCAATACATGTGAATTTCATAGCCTCTTTTACATACTATTCTTTACAAATACTCAGGGTGGAACATGTCTACATTACTTTACATACACAATTCAATTACCTATGTTCTTATGCAAAGTTCATGTGCTTTATGTTTTAAACTACTTGGTGATACATGTGTTCATGTTTAGTAAAATCATTAACTTGTGTGGCAAGCCTAAGATATTACCTTTTATGATCATTTATATGGGAATCGGATTCATTACTTAACATAAACCTTGGCGGGTTTGTGAATACATTTTAGTACTTTAATTCACGCAATCCAGGGGATTGTGCATACATATTTACATGGCTTGATTGTACGCTTTGAAACCTCGTATGTTTTCACATCTATGCCTTAAACTTACTTTGAACATATTGAATTGTAAAACATATTCAACTTTGTTTGGTGTTAAAACCTATGTTACTCACCAACTACTTGTAGTTGACATTTACTTACATGTTTCAGGTGCACCAGTTTTAGGACCATGCTTGATCACATAGTGCTATGGACCTAGCATTAATAAATTTAATTTTTGTTATGTTATGAACAATATGTTTCTATTTCTCCCTGTAACGGATATTATATTATGATAAATAATTATTGAAACACATTTAATAGATGATCATGTGCTTATGAACAACCGTGTCAGCCCCGACGTATAATCCGTCGCCGGCCGGGGTGTGAAAGATTGGTATCAGAGCCATGGTTATAGGAAATTAGGTTATTAGACACACATGATTTAGACTATAACCTAGGAGTCTAAAACATGAATTTAACTCATGTCCTTTATTAAGAACTCCACTCTATACTTATTCCATACACATAGATACATCTATTCTTACATGAATCACATTCACTTACCTATACCTATCTACATCTATCTATTTTCTGGCTACATGGTGGGTGCAAATACATGAACAAAAACTTCAAGGGACTATATGAGATGATATGACGTAAATTATACATGTTTTGCACGCATAATTATCCCCGAAATCATCACAATTAGAGATAATATGATAATAATTGATGTATAATCCACTCATTTGTGTTATGATAGGATAATTGACACGGATATGCAAAAACATGAAGAAAACACTCAAAATCAAGGTGAATATATATATATATATATATATATATATATATATAACCCTGGAAACAACTCCAAAGACATGATGGCGTGTTTTTAGTAGTAATAAGTATATTTTATTTAGAGCTACACAAAATCAGGTTTTAAATTTATAAATTAAAATGATAATTACTTCAACTAAATACACACACAATAGGCAAGTGTACCTATCGCATCGTAGTATAGTATGGGTAAGAACCAAGTATCGAACCATGGACACGGATCCCGTACTTAACCCTCGTTATTGTCTGACTAGGATAATAAGTTGAAAAATGGGTTTTGTTTTAGAAGGAAAATAAAAGGTTAAGAAATGTAATTAGAAGTATTATCACATTTAAGGTGTTACTCTAGTTGTTATCCCTTGTTAATTAATGATATATTTAAAGTAAGGTTGGTCATAGTTACTAGTACTAACCCTTTCGGTAGGGGAATTGGTATTTCGTAACGGAACAGTGGATACCGTCGGCCAATTGTTCCTTAATGAATATAACGAACCCTAAACGGGGTCTCAAGTCCGTCGGTATCTCACAATTCATTATTTGGACTAATATTATCCTTGTGACTGACGCACGTCTGGTCTTGTAACTTCCTTTGGAAAGTCGGAATGCGCAACTCCCTCCGTTTAGCTTTTCTTTGTTTATTTCCTTTGGAAAGTCGGAACGCTCGGACCTAACAAATTATGTTCTTAAATAGTTGTCTTTACTTATAATATTATTTTAAATAAATAAGACTTTCATTCTTAGTATCAAACCCCATGGCTCCACTAGAAGTCCTCTGCAATCAGACACGAGAGAAGTAAAGAAATACCGGCATAAACCGCCCGGTCTGTTTAGGGCTCAAACGACTTGCTGAATACCCAAACCTCTAATCAACACATAATATTAAATCTATACTAACTGGCCGTGATAGCAGCAAGATTTGTATATAGACCGTACAAACATAGAATAAGCTTCCCAAACAAGAAGTTTTGATTAAGTAACTCACAAGATTTAAGATTATTAGATTGGTTTACAGATCACTTATTCTTGTCTTTTTAAGATAAATCATAGTAAAGACTTTAAAAACATTACATACTAAAAATACTTTATTAATTAATTAAAGTTCAACCAACTCGAGCAACACAAGAGAACTACCTATGAATGACCATACAAGTGACTCCACTAGATAATGTGTGGAAGTGTTCCAACACCAAGGGAGAATGGGTATAGGTTGCCTCTTGTTTTACTCGAACAAGAAGAATCACTTCATATTACAAGACTTTAAAAAGGAAATAAACAAAGAAAAGCTAAACGGACCAAAACCGAGAGAGTTCCGGCTCTTAGCAGAGCACTAAGGCCTTCACACCTCTTGGTAATGGACATCTAAAACACTATAATGAGCTTGCTATTTATAGGCTAAGATTTTGGCAATGCACTGCCGTGCATTAGATTACACGGGCGTGCAAAGTACCATTTTCTTTCACGTGCAGAATCTGGCAGTATAGGAGAGTACAGGGAGGGATTTTTGGATTTGCACGGCCGTGCATGGCAATGCACGACCGTGCATTGCCCTAAAATCCTCCCTGTTGACTTTTTGACTTCTAGCTTTGACCTTCTGCGTCCGGTTTCGTTCAATTAGCACCCGAATGTTGATTTCACCTTGATTTTGAGTGTTTTCTTCATGTTTTTGCATATCCGGGTAAATTATCCTATCGAAACACAAATTAGTGGATTATGCATGAATTATTATCATATTATCTCTAATTGTGATGATTTCGGGAATAATTATACGTGCAAAACATGTATAATTTACATCATATCATAATACCCCACACTTAAAATTTGCTTGTCCTCAAGCAAACTTATGCATGATTATACCCATAGAAGTAAGATATTGATTAAATGTTAATCCAAAGCTTTTGTCCCAAATGGCTGAATGGCCTCTTAGAAATAATTATTTGGTGGTTATACCTTTCGAGTGTTTCTCCACAATAGGGTAGCAAGCTCAACATAGTTGATGGAATTATGATTATGCATAAAATTACAGTCTCACAAATGTTCGCTCAACACTTGGGTTAAATATTTGGATAATATATGTCAACAGGAACACTCAATGCTACAACTAATGCTTGCATAATCATAGGCTTGTATAGAAATCAAATCTCCATCAATTGACATAAAATATGTGCATAAATCAATAGGGCGTTATAAAGGGTGGTAATGATTGGCTTAGGGTTAGGGTAGGAAGTATTTGGGAAGAGTGGCTAAATGTTGAAAATCTGACTTAGCCTAATGATAAATATGTAAATGATTCCTTCATTCAACATAGATTAGACATTGTGACTAATCTAAAGACTCTTTTAAAGTCAGATTGTCAAGACCAAATCCCTTCCTTCAAGAATGTCAACTTATTCGTATCGTTGAAATATTCATTGCTATCAATTCTTCATGAATCGTTCGGCTGTTTCTTCCTAATACATTCACTTCGATCAGCTTTGCATACCCCAATTTTTCGAGTAAGTTTGATTTTCTTTTGATGAGATTTATTCAATATCTTGGGCGATTTATTAACTTATTTTTGGTTGGCCCCTTTTCTTTTCACAATAATTCTTCTTTTCATATTAAATGAGTTTTCTTTCTTCGAACATAAGATGGATCTATAAACTTTCGAAAGATAATCATTCTTTAAATCATAGCCAAGTCGATTTTCAACTAAAAAGGGTTAAAAGATAAAAGGCTAATTTTTTGGGTTTAATGGTTTTGAGATGTGGGTTTAGAAACGAAAAAGGTTTAGGCTCAAAGGGGCTAACTATGGGGTAATGTTTAGGGTAGGTAAAGGAAAAGAAAAGGCTAAAGAAAATGGGTTAATCCTAATGCCTCAATCATTTTCATGCATTCTTTTAGTCCATGATCTTGAAATGTATATTTTATACAAGTTCTAACATGCAAAGCAATAATTAGCAATCACTCTAACAAACGAAATGAGCATGTGAAATATGTAATAATCAACGGCGTAAAAAACTTGATGTATTCGTGATAATGCTCGGATAGGTTCAAATCTCTCACATGGAAACGGAAGGTAAAGGGTAATAAAGTAAAAATGTGCATAAACTTATTTCTTTCTTTCTGTTGTGCTGCCTAATCTTCTCTATTTGTTTCCTTGATTTACTTCAATGGTATTTCAAATTGATGTTTTTATAAGCACGATTATGCCAAATGATTTTTAAGACGCTTGCTTTTAGATTATTAAAGAAAAATATTTTTATTACTTCTAAATAAATTTTGATTTCATGAATTGGGTGGTTGTTAATCATGCAATTGTAATACTTAGAACAAGATTAGACAGCCAAATTATCAACAAGTTCTACCCCACACTTAGTTTCTGATAGTATGAATGTATGCAATATGATATGTGTCATGAATAATAAGGGTGTGGTGAAACTGATACTCCCCTGATGAGACGTAATTTCCATGCGTGTAGTTGATTCTCATGATTGCCAAGATTGTATTTCCGGGCACGTACCAAAATCTGTATCACCTGTAACGCTATGCAATGCTCAAAACATAAACTAAGTACTGAAATAAAAATAACTACGTTAATATTCACTTAATAAAGCGGCTGAAAGGGTAGTGGTGGTGCCACCATATCAACGGCTACCGAGGTAACCGGTAAAAAAACATAGTGTATCCAGTCAAACAACTAAACAAACAACTCCAGCCCTTGTATCCATTCATTTCTCTGAACAATAATTTCGTGGTCGCGATCCTTAAAAGTTCTTGAAAAGATAGACCAACTAACACAAGTGCCAAAGTAAAGATAAAAATAAAAGTGAGAAGGATAAAAAGAAAAATAAAACGGAAAATAAAGTTGAAATAAAACAAAAAGAAAATAAAGATGAAAATAAAAATGAAAAGAAAAAATAAAGCAGAAAGAAAACAAAGAGAAAATAGAAATAGTCAGTCCATCGGCTTAGATCTTTCGCAGAATTACCGTGTCCCCGGTAACGGCGCCAAAAACTTGATGTTGTGTAATAGGCTTGATTTTCCTCACATGAAAACGGATGGAATAGGGTTTAGCGAATCGTTATGCATAATATTCATTTGTTTTCACTTGCCTTGTATTCATTTTATTTAACTAGGTGCGAACTCAAAGAGGTTTTAGGGTTATTTTTTTTGAATTTTTTTTGGGTTTTACAAAAGGTAGGTTTTTGTAACGTTTTAGTCAAATGGGTAGAAAATCACCAGTTGAAATTTTATTGCTTTGAGGTTACAAGTAGTCCTGAATCTCTTAATTCCTCACCCCACACTTAAAACTGTGCATTGCCCTCAATGTACAAATGCATGTAATGAAATGCTATGCAAGAATTTAAATGCATGAAGTTTTAAGGGAAAAGAAACTGGTACTCCTCCGGTCAATTCGGTGTATAACCTAAGGCCAAAACTTATTTGTGCTGTCAACACTTTGCTTTAAAGACTTCATCGAATTTCTCAGAAATTTGATGTGGTTTCCAATTCCTAAGGTTGTAGAGATGGAGTGTGATTCCTCAGAGAAGTAGAAAGACTATCTGGTGATGCTATTCTACCTGACACATAAGGGAAAACATAAAAGCAGACAAAGAAAATAAAAGGTAGTAGTTAAGCTACTAAGGTCCTAGTATCGAGAGGGCATACCTGGGGCTGAAGTATGAGAAACTTGAATTTGAAAAGTCAAACCTGATGTCTATGATTTTGCCGTATGCACCAACCTCTCAATTTATTCATGATCATCGATTTGCCTCCCGGAAGCGCTACATTTATTTAAGGGCCTTTAGCCCGACCCGTACGTGTTTCATCAGTCTTTCTTTGGGTGGGAGCCATCGATTTCCACCGTATCTCCTGTTCCTTCATTCAAATCCTTCAGTTTTGGTAGCTTGTCAAAGTACTCATCGATCCAGCCAGTGTTTTCAAAATCCTTCTCAAGATTCAGTTTCTTTCCTTTGTTGAATTCCTTAGCTCTCTTCAGTTGGTAGTCCAGATTAGTATCGGTGAATTGGGCAATTTCAAATGGATCATTAGATAGGCATTCATTTCCCCCTATGTTGTAGGTCACTGATTGTTTTCCGACATGAAGTGTCAAGATTCCTTCATTCATATCAATAACGGCTCGAGTACTGGCTAAAATTGGACGACCTAAAATCAAAGGCACGGAATAGTCAGGTCCCATTTCTAACACCATGAAGTCGGCAGGGAAGACAAACTTGCCTACTTTTACTAGTATGACTCCTATGGGTGATTTGACTGATCCATCTACGAGTTCGATAGTTGCATTGGCAGGTCGTGGATTCCCAGTTTTTAACCTTTTAAACATGACATAAGGCATTATATTCAAACTTGCTCCTAGGTCAGCGAGTGCAAAGGTTATCGGTAATGGTCCGATACAACAAGGTAGAGAGAACTTTTCAGGATCTGAAAGTTTCTTTTTAAGGCATCATTAAATGAGAGCAACACAATGATTAGTCCTTTTTACTGCTTCCTCCATGTTTCTTTTGTTTGTAAGGAAATCTTTCAAGAAACGTCCATACTTAGGCATTTGTTGTATGATATTTAGGAAAGGAAGATTGACATGGATCTGGCTTAATAGTTCAATGAATTTCTCATATTGTTCGCCAGTCTTCTGCTTTACTAACCTTCCTTGGTATGGTATGTGGGAATGGAACATTCTATTTGTGGAAACTTTTGGAGGAGTATCAACTTGAGCAGGTGATGGAGTTATCTTTGATTGTGGTTCTTGGGTAGTTGTTTCTATGATATGTGGATGAAGCGGTAGTCCGGTGAATATCTCTTTCCTTGTTGATTGAACCTCTTCGTCTGGCATTGGTGGTTCTAGATAAACCTTGCTATTCCTCAGAGTGATAGCACTTACATTTGATTTTGGATTGTTTTCGGTATTACTCGGAATACATGCTTGATGTCTTTCGGATAGAAGTTTTGCAATTTTCCCTAATTGTGCTTCAATGGACTGTAGAGTTGCTTTCTATGTCCTAAACTCAGCTTCATGAATACTAAACTTCTCCTCATATTGTTTGTGACGGGAATCCGCTAGAAGGGCTTGACTTTCAGTTGTAGAGATTAACTTAGTTACGGCGTCCTCTAAGCTTAACCCGTTGCTTGGTTTGCTAGTTCCTTGAAATTGTTTACGAGGCTGATAGTTTTGAGGTGGTCTTTGTTGAAACTGTTGTTGTTGTCTGAAGCCAGATTGTCCCTGATTGTTGTTATCCTTCCAGCTGAAGTTTGGATGGTTCCTCCAACCAGGATTGTAGGTATTACTATAGGGGTTGTTTTGTAGGCGATTTGTTCTGATAAAGTCAACCTGCTCGGTATTAGTGGTGATACTATTCACTTCTTCAGTAGCCTTAGCGTCGGTCTTGCCCTTACTAAGTTGATTGAGTCGAGTGGTGAGGGCGTCTACTTGAGCAGAAAGTGATGTGATAGTATCGACATAATGAACTCCTTGCCTGGCTCCCCTGCTGTTTCTTGGACTGTACCATTGATAGCTGTTCATAGCTATTTCCTCAATTAGGTTGTAAGCTTCTTGTGGCCTCTTGTTTCTAAAAATACCACCTACAGTAGCGTCGAGTGTTTGACGAGCTTCATTATGCAACCCATTGTAGAATGATGATACTTGTAACCAAACTTCTAGCCCATGGTGAGGACATTTCCTTAACATTTCCTTAAATAATTCACATGCCTCTTATAGTGATTCACCATCATCCTGAGTGAAAGTGGTGATATCATTTCTTAGTTTAGTAGTTTTAGCTGGCGGAAAGTATTTCGACAGGAATTTCTAAGCTAGATCATCTCATGTAGTGATTGACCCGGTAGGAAGAGAGTTTAGCCATGCCTTAGCTCGTTCCCTTAAGGAAAATGGAAACATTCGGAGGCGAATTGCGTCATTCGACACTCCGTTCAGTTTGAAAGTGTCACAAATTTCTAGGAAATTTGCAATATGGGCATGTGGATCTTCATCGGGTAATCCATGGAAAGTGCATGATGACTGGATCATGTGGATCACATGAGATTTGATCTCAAAGTTGTTAGCATCAACCGTTGGCCTTGTGATACTAGACCCCAAAGCCTCTAGTGACGGTCTTGCGAAATCGGAAATGGTGCGGTTTTTAACGGCCATTCTTCTAGTACGGTTTTCTCGTATTCGACGATGAAAGAATCTTTTGGGCTCTTCTAAAGGTTGATATAAACCATTAGTGGAGCTATGGATCATACACTACCTGCAACAAACGTAACTGAAAAACAGATGGAAATTGATAGGTTAATCCGTTAACTTGATTTTTTCTTGAAATCACCGTGTCCCCGGCAACGGCGCCAAAAACTTGATGTGTGAATTTTGATGTAGTTAAATATTATATAATAATATTTAGAGATTATGGTTTCATGAGATCAGGTTTTAAATTTATAAAATGATAAATACTCAAACTTAAAACACACACAATAGGCAAGTGTACCTATTGCAGCGTAATATAGTTTTGGTAAGAACCAAGTATCGAACCAACGGAAACAGTCGAATTCCAATACTCAACTTTTGTTAACGTTTAGTCGGGTTAATTAGTGAGTGAGTTTTGTGTGCTTGTGGAACAGGAAAGTAAATGACAGAAAAGTAAATGGTGGTAAAGTAAATAGCAGAAAAGTAAAAACGTGCGTGAAGTGTGTAACAGAAATGTAACGAACAGAATAGTAAATAACAGGAAAAGTAAATATGTCGAAAATGATCAGGTTACGAATAGTATTGCTTTGGGTTTCGAATCCGCTTGGTACGTGATAATGTTAAGTTGACTAATCTAGTGATATGACTACTACAAATGTTTGACCCGGGTCACCACTAGAGCCTCGTCCTCATGACATTTGATTTGCAAATTTAAAAGCTTTAACAAGTGGTAGTGCCTCCCGTTAAGGACAACAATTACCCTCAATGGTCATCTCCGGGTTGGTTTAAGACATCGAACGTAAAATGCTTTGTATTAGAGTTAAATAGGTCATTATATTTTGCTCATCAGGAGGCGGTGTAACAATGGGACCAAGTATAAAGACGTACCGTTCCCAACATGAGTTCACTAATTCTTGGTTGCATAATAAGTTCGTATAAAGACGTACGACCTTATCAATCTCTACTTGTATAAAGACGTAGCTTCAAGTTAAGATTGATTAAAAAGGTTTTATACTTTAAAAATTAAGAACACTCACAAATATAAAGACGGATTTAGAAAATAATGAAAGCCCACCAAGATGGTGGTTTTAAGGACGAATAGTTAAAGACATAAACACATCACTTGGATTAATACGTTAAACATTAACATGCACCAAACTTCATCTTCACCCTAGCAATATGAAGAGTCTAGCCACGAATGGACATACTAACTAGCATAACGCTGATTTTTGTTGGCTCCCCTATTGCGGAACAAGGAGGAAGAGCACCTCTACTCACTACTAATACACTCTAACTACGAAATAAGCTTTCTCTGGTGTGTTCTTGGGGTGTGTAAGGGATGCCTCAATTAAGAACTCAAGCCATCTATTTATAGGCCTCAAAATGAGCAATGCACGACCATGCATTGGATTGCATGGCCGTGCAAACACCTCGGGAATCAAACAGGGTACAAAGGACAGTGTAACAGAGTCCGGGGAGGCCAGACTGGCTTTGCACGGCCGTGCATCCCTCTGTTTTCTCCCCACACTCGTCTTTTAGTTGCTGGTTGACTTGTGTTGACCTGGTTTGACTTCTTGGGGGTCAATGCTCGGGTTTGGTCCTCCAAAAGCTTGATTTCTTCATGTTTTAGGTTGGTTTTTGCTTTGTTTATCTTGGAGCACCGAATAACCCGCAATTGTAAATATTAACGTTTTAGGTATAAATTGCGAGGTTATTAATCAATTAGTACCATAATATGGGGATTATTATGCATGCAAAACATGTATAATTTAGGACATATCACGAGACTACTTGAAACTATATGAAACATACTCTTAGACTTAAAGGTCTAATCCAAAATGAAACTCTCGTCCAAAGGATGTTAGTTCTAGATAATGAATGAGAACTTGTGCAACCCGGAAGGGTGGTTGCCTGTATTATGGGAAATACTATCCAGGAAAGCATTTCATATATATCCAAATCAACCGACGGACCAATTATGCTTTCCTGGGAATTCTTGGGATGTGTGTCCACTTATAGGCTAAAGCACGACTTCTCGGACATTAGGTGAACTTAAATTACTTTTGATAAGTCAACATATCCATTTGGTGATGTAAACTGAATGGGTGCCATCCATTGTTTTATTAAGTATCTCTTGATTTTATCACAAATTCTTATTCATGATTCATATCATATGAATTTCTTATTTATCCTTTTCCTGTGTTTTACTATTGTAGAATGCCTCATCGCCGTGAACAAAGAAACGAACTCATTGACAAGATCATCCAGCAAATGACTATGATCTTACCAACCATGGTCAACCACCTAAACCATAATGCAACTCCAAGAAATCCCACATGCACGTTCAAACATTTCAACTCCTGTAACCTCACCAAGTACTACGGGAATGAAAGAGCCACTGGACTTCTCCAATGGTTCGAAAGCATTGAGGGTACTTTCATCAATGTTGATTGTCCCGAGAACCTGAAGGTTCGTTTTGCTACTGGTGTCTTTCAGAAGAGGGCACTCACCTGGTGGAACGGGGAAAAGCATAATCGTGGTATGGAAGTTGCACTGGCCCTACCTTGGGCGGAGGTCAAGACACTCATGACTGATGAGGTTTGTCCTCACAACAAGATTAAGAAGCTAGAAGTTGAGTTCTGGGATCTCAAGCAGGAAAGTGGTGAAAGCCTTGCCTATACCACCCAATTTCAAGAACTTAGCCGTCTTGTGCCTCATATGGTCACTCCTGTTTCAAGTTCCATTGAAAAGTACATCAATGATGTGCCTATGCAAATCCAAGATACCGTCTTGGGTAGCAATCCAGCCACACTTGAAGAAGTAATCCGTCTTGTTGCTACATTGACGGATAACCATGTTAAGGCAAGGACTCTATCTAAGAAAGGTTCAAAGAAAACCGTTGAGAAGACTGCAACGGAACCTACCAAAGAAGTCAAGGCTGAGTCTTCCTTCAATGGAAAGAAGTGGAAAGGCAGGAACTTTGCTATTATCACTCCTGCTGCCCCTTTAGCCCAAGTAGTCCCTAATGCTTACCACCCCAACAAGAATCCGTATGTAGGAACTCTACCTTTGTGCAACACATGCATGCTCCACCATACTACCAACGTGCCATGTCGTCTATTGTAAAATCCATGATTTCTCATACTTTGATTTGTGCAATAATATCATTTCAATTTCAGTTCTGGATCATTTCATTGTGTTATATTAATTACAAGTTGTGCATACATATTATGACATAATACATCTACATACACATATATCTATTTCATTTATTTAAGAATTTAATTTACATTATGTAGTTCCACTCTTTTATATAAACATATAGATGTAGATATATAATATGAGTTATTTAAATTCTAAACATATATATATATATATATATATGTAACATTTTATAAATCATGACAAATTATAGTTTTATTTTTATATGCTTTATAAAAACAAAATCAAATTACTTAAATAAATACAAAAGATTTAAGGCAAATAAACTTGGTTTGAACCCCCTTGAAACACATTGGACCCCCCAAATTGACTTTGGAAAGTCAACAGGGACGATTTCCCTCATCAATTCGATCCCAATCCCGTAAATTCGTGTGTTAAACTGTAATCAATCATTAGTAAACCTTCATGCGACTGTTATGATAAGCTATAACGAACCAATTACAACTAAAATCAATGAATATGAGTCCAAACGACTCATAACCGTTCTTAATCAAACTCGTAATCAATTCATACATTATACCTGAAATTGATATATAAAACCGAGTACCACACCTTCATAACAATCATTACAAACTTTCTAAACGCCCTTGATCACTGCATTTCATCTCCAAAGCCCTGTCAAGCTCAAAGATTGCCGACTTCGATCTTGAAGTCGTCCTCCCCTAATTCGCAACCATTTCAGGTAATTTTGGTACCCTTAGTTTCGTTTTAACATAAGGAACGAAAGCCCTGTGAATTCGGGGATGATAGTTTGCTCAATCGGGTGAATTGGGTGGCTAGGGTTCGGATTACGGTTTGGGGAGAAGATGAGTGAGACTGATGTGTTAAAACTATTCGCATCCGTTCCTTTGTCAAGGAATACGCTCAGATCATCTAGGTAAGTCACACGTCCCCTACATGAAAGGTTGCGGGTTCGAGCCTAGCCCCGAACCTTTTCGTTGCGTGTGAGTTTGGTTCTAAAACCCGGCCTTTGCCCAAACAAGGGTTATCATTTAAAGGACCAGCAATTTAACACTAAGACTCCCCTGGTCTAGTGGTTGTGCGCTTAGGGGCTTCTCCGGACAGACCCGGGTTCTAGTCCCAGGGGCTGTCCCTTTTTATTTTTAATTTTTAAAAAATTGATTTTTAATCAAATTATTTTTATAAAAATTATTTTATAAAACCTATGAAACTCAGAATTATCTTAATAAATTTAATTGTTATAGTTGCAAAGAAAAACTATTTATTCCAATATTATTAGGTTAAAAACCTAATAAAAAATCTAATTTAATTAAATTAATTTTTTAACACTTGGTTTATAAACAATAATTGTTATATAATTTTTACCATTTTTATAAACTCAAATATTTTATAGAGACATATATACACCTCCAATATAATTTATTTTAAATAATTAAAACAAATTTTCTTATACTCTTAATTAATAATTAATTTAAATACATTTTCTTTTATACTTTAAATATTTGTTTTATGAGTAAGAAATTAAACCCTTAATTTTTATAAAGATCAAACCATATAAATAAAAGATTTTATTTATTTATACGGTTAAATTATTTATTTACTCAAACTAATTATTCATTTACTCAATTATTGTTTAATCTATTCAACAATGAAAGACTATTTATTTATGCAAAAACCCTAACTAATTGTTTACACATTTATACAATTATTTACAAATGAATAAATGTAACACCTTGAAAATTTCCTAGAAATTAAAGGGGTTAAATTGCAAAGTTGAAGGATGGAAAAGTGAATAAATCAAAATTCAAGGACTAAAAAGGTAAAATTATAAAAAAGAAGGGATAGCGGACCGCTATCCAAGGAATAACGGTCCACTATGTGCTGAGAAAGGAATAAACCAGTTGATGACACATGGCTCATAACTCATCAGACACGTAGCTCGATAGCGGACCGACATCCAGTCCATAACAGTCCGTTATGAAGGCCCGAAGGCAAATTGCGGCTGGAGGCGGTAGCGGACCGCTATCCTCCAGCATAACGGTCCAACACGGATACGAATTTAGCCCTATAAATAGATGGACGGGTTTGAGCTTTTACACACAATTCACACACTCAAATACAGACACACACACACACACAGATATTCCGATCCCAAGCCCCGGTGTTGAAGCACTTTCCTGTGACAAACAGTCTGGATAGATAGAGTCTTAGTTTTGTACTTTCATGTATGTATTTGTCTTTGTTTGTAAGTGTCTGTATGTATTAGTTATTAAGTTGTATTTACTTTTACATATTGACTGTTGCAGATTTCTCTAAGTGTTTTGCGCACTTGTATGTGCGCAGGAGATAGTTCCTACGTACTTAGCAAGTACGCAAGAATACCTTTGCGTACTTGCTACGTACGCATGAGCAAATTGCCCTGCGCACTTGCTAAGTGCGTAGGCATCAGGTCGTGTATAAATAGGAATGGTTGACAGTAGATAAGTACGCAATCTTAGACGCATTCACAGTAGCAAATACGCAGAACTTGTAATCTTAGTATTACTCTCTGTAACCTTCAAGTGTTTATAATATACGAAAGTTTAAAGTGATTCTCTTGTCGGTTTACTTTGTGTTGTAAGACTCTCCACCTGGTCACGGGTATTCCCCACCCGGTCCGACTAGTAGACCCATTTGCATGTGACGATCCGCCACACTCCAGGGACCTACACCTGGTTCACGTGTGAGAGTCCGGTTTCTGACCATTCGACTTTAAATTGCCGTAGATAGTGGTTAGGTACGGTTCCGACCTATCATTAAGCTATGGTAATACATCATTAAGCTAGATTTGTATAATTAAGTAATGTACTTACTTATCTAGGAGCTCTGCCCGAGGTGTTTACCACATTACTGATTGATAAGCCGAAATACTGTCCAGGTGAGTTCCTAAACTGTGATGCATGAACCCAATCATGACCTTGTCTGGCATGATTGATTTATGGAAACATTTTGAGTATCTTGAAACAATTGTACCGATTGTTTATATATAACGTATTCTAAGCGCTTATTGTATTTCACTTACCTGTGGAAGGGCATGTTGGACAAGACCCGTGGAATAGTCTTTGGTTATATATACACTGAATGATTATTCATAGTTATCTATGAAATTTGGTGTTGAAGACCATCTGGTGTTGAAGCCCATGAATGTGTTCAAGATACCTTGGCGGGTCATTTTAATAAACTATTTTAGTTTATGAATTCACCAGCTTTATGCTGACCTATGTTTTATCAAATGTTTTTAAACGCATCACAGGTAGTCATTAGACAAGGCATTTACAGGACTAGAATGAAAAGATGAACGATCTAGATGATGGGCATGCCTGGAACTATAAGTCCCGAATGACATGTTCTTTGTTAGGAACGAATGATGTAACTTCTGTTAAACATGATGTAATAATGTGTTGATATTAACAGAAGTTATGATTTAGTCTTCCGCTGTGTATTTTTGATATCAACGTCACAGTAACTAGAAGGCGACCTTCTGACCGGTATGTAGCTATCTGATAAACGGAAAGTTCTGTCTAGGAAAGGACGGTGTATAAATCTCTCCTAGACTCGTCGTTCTTTCATGGGAACATCTCTGTTGGAGGTACTACTCTTGTTAGATAAATGTCCTGTGTTACGGGCTTGACTAGTTGGTATCAGAGCCTCAGTTTAAGGGATTTAGATGCTACACTTAAACTAGGACTCTGAAATTAGTCTGGAAATGCCTCGAGATAAGTTAGGTGTCTACATTCAGCACGACCTATAACGGGAAATACTTAGAAATCAGATAATTAAAGACATTTTTGGCCAAAAGGTTGTTAATTTATGAATTTCTGGATTATAACCGGTTATACAAATTCTGATGTTATACGTCTGTATGTAGGTACAAATGACAGGACGTGGTAGAGGATGAGGAAGAGGTAGGGGTAGAATGCCCAATAATAGGTCTCATACTCACGATACGACAAACACAAACCCTGATCCAAATGAGAATGTAAAAATAAATACTGAACCCGAACAACCTGTGGAAGAAGTTGTTATGAAAGAAGCCCAGTTTCAAGGGGCAGTGGCATCTGAGGTCACCCGAGTACTTCAAACGACTTTACCCGGAATTCTTGATGATGCTCTTAGGATAAGTGAAAATCATAACAATCTGAGTAACCAGAACAAAGGTACAAACGGTGTCTTTCCCTGAACAGAAGACACCCTTCATACCACTCCAGTAGGAAACAACATAGGTACCACCCGATGTCACACCCCGACCGATGGCGGAATCATCGGGGCGGGACATGTAAGACTGTTCATAGCTCATGGTTGACTAAATTGAAATATATTAAAGTTAAATTTCCAATACAAATAATCCGAGTACAAACCAAATTCAAACAAGAAACATAAAACAATTCATAAAGTTCTTGATTTAAATTGCTAAGTCCAAATCCTATGTTGAACACGTCTTAAGTCAATCTCACATATTGGGGCCTGAAACATGAATAAAATAAAGTCAACTAAAAAGTTGGTGAGAATAACACAGTTGTATGTAGATAGCATATAGTTGAAAACAAATCCTTTACAAAACAAGATAAAATAAGGCATTTATGGGGAGCAGCTATTATGTAACCATGTACAACCAAACCTTGTGACTAGCATGCAAAATTGTGTTGTCGGTTTCAATCACCGCGCACCATGGGTGGGTTTGTCAGACTCAATAGATCTATCATTGAAAACCGTCGGCTTGTATAGTTAATGATTGCACATAAGAGCATACAAAGGTTAGCACACCTAGCACTCGGGCACAAAGCTCAAATTTTGCACACATGTATGTAAATAGGATTTTTGCACTTGTGTTGTTTGTGTAAATGTAAATGTGTAATGTGTATAGAGTTCATGTTCCACCCCAAAAGTGTAAAAGAGTAAAAAGGGGTTGTGAATACTCACATGGTATGGAAGTGTAGCTAACAAGGATTATAGACAGCAAATATGATCCTCGAAATGCACAATTTAACCAAAAGAGTAATGTGTATTGAATCAAATAGATGCATAAAGTTTAAGTCTAAATGAAAGTTGAATTTGTGTATAAAACTATTGATTTGTATTTAAAAGTATTGAATAAAATATATAGAGTTTGAGATAAGAAAAATATTTTTGAAACAATTTGATTAGGTTTGAATTGGATAATTGAATAAATATATAATTATAGTTTATGAAATAATGTAAATATTAATTGTAATTAAGCGTAAATAAATAAATGATTTTGATTTAAAATGTAAATTAAATAAATAATCATTATCTTAATTATTTATAAATTTTGTAACTTAATCATTTAAAATATCATTTAAGTGTAAGATAATAAATATAAATTTAATTTTTCATAAACTTTTAAATAAATTATATTTATGCCAAGATTAAAATTTTAATCCATTTTTAAATACAGAAAACATATTTTTTATAAAATCGAAACATTTATTGATCGAAAAATATAAAATTATAATTCTGTTACAATTTCTGAGTCACACACGACCGTGCCTCGGAAGGGCACGATCGTGCTCAAGCCAGGGGCGCGACCGCGCTTGTCGGGGCACGACCGGGTTGATCAACAGAGGTACAAACTAGACCAGTCAAACAGGCACGACCGTGCCTTGGCCCGGCATGGTCGTGTCTATGATCTTTAGACACAACAGCGACTAGCCCAGAGGGCATGACAAGGTCTGGACAGGAGGACACGACCGCGCTGCTAGTCGGCACGACCGCGCTCTATGAGGTACGGTCGCGCTAGATGATTAGCGCGACCGTGTCTCTTCCAAATCAGACACGAATTGACCAATTCTTGTATTTTAAACGCTAGAATTGTTAGGGCTTTTGATTAATGGGATATTACGAGTCTTTTCATATAACTTAATTACATGTACATCGTGTTTAAGCAGGGATTCGATTAAATCATTTTTTATAAAACATGAGTTCTGATTCAGATCGATTTCTATAATGGAAGCCCAAATTGAATAGGGGCTTTTGATACTGATACTGAAATGAATGAATTAAAGGTTTAAGTTACCCTGAACAGTAGCGAATCGATGGATATTGGTAGAGAGGAAATTCCGGCGACGGCGAGGTTGAGTTCCGGTGATCCTTGTTGCACTACGGCCAATCCAGTCAGTCCAGAACTTCTCGGGAGGGACGAGTGACACGAACTTCTTGCTTGATTGAGATAATACGGATTGCAGGGGAGAATCCTTGATTTTTCTTGGAATGCTTTGAGAGAGAATTTTTGAAATTGGTAATATGAAACTAAGACGTTTGAGGAATTCGAAAATTGTGATTCATTCGTTAAGGGGAAAAGAAACGGATGACTGTTACGGATTTCCAATGATCGGGTGATTAAACTGCATTTACTTTTCAACTGTTACGCAGGCGCGACCGTGCCCAAGAGGGGCGCGACCGTGCCTAGGCACCGGGCGCAATCGTTCCAGGACCAGTCGCGCGATCGTGCCGAGGCACTTGGCGCGACCGTGCCAGGACGAAGCACGACCGTGCTAGACTAGGGTTTCTTGACATTTTTCAACTTTAGTCCTTGACTTTTCAGATTTGGTTAGTTTGAAATAAATAGTTACTTGTATAGCGTTTAAGTGTATATAATCGAGCAAAACTTGTAAATTTGTATTGAATCATTACATTTAATTTACGGTAAGCAAAATAACAAGGCAGTGCACGAGTATTGAATTTGAAATTGCATTACATTGAATTGAAATATGAATACTAATTCAGAGATGTTACAGTCTCCCCATGTTGAGAGAATTTCGTCCCAAAATTTAGCTAGAGGATACAACAGTATTAGTAAAAAGATGAGGGTACTTGAGCTTCATTTGGTCCTCTCGCTCCCAAGTGAACTCAGGACCACGCTTAGATTCCCAACGAACTTTGACAATAGGAATGCGACTTCGCTTGAGCTGTTTGACTTCACGATCCATAATTTCCAACGGCTTCTCAACGAAGTGCATTGTCTCATCAATGTGCACGTCGTCAAGCGGTATATGGAGATTTTCATCAGCGAGACACTTCTTCAGATTAGATATATGAAATGTAGGATGCACATTTCCAAGAGATGGAGGTAACTCGAGCTTGTAAGCCACTTTCCCAATCCTTTCAAGGATTTTGAATGGACCAACATAACGAGGTGCTAACTTGCCTTTCTTTCCAAAGCGGATCACGCCCTTCCATGGAGACACCTTAAGAAGAACAAGATCACCGACTTGGAATTCCAAGGGTTTTCATCGTTTGTCGGCATAACTCTTTTGCCGACTCCTCGCTACTTGAATATTGTCACGGACTTGAATAATTTTGTCGGATGTTTCTTGAATTAACTCGGGACCGGTGATTTGTGCTTCACCAATCTCGTTCCAACAGATAGGAGAACGACACTTGCGACCATAGAGAGCTTAGAATGGAGCCATGTTGATACTTGTGTGGTAGCTATTATTGTAAGAAAACTCAATGAGGGATAGATGTGAATCCCAATTGCCACCAAAATCGATTACGCAAGCTCTAAGCATGTCTTCAAGAGTTTGGATTTCGCTCATTTTGACCATCAGTTTGGGGATGGTAGGCCGTGCTCAAATCCAATCGTGTACCAAGAGCAGTTTAGAGAGATTGCCAAAATCGAGAAGTGAACCGGGCATCTCGATCAGATATTATGTTCAAGGGAACACCATGGCGACTCACGATTTCGTCGATGTATATTCGGGCTAGTTTCTCAACCCGATAGTCTTCACGGATAGGCAAGAAATGAGCAGATTTGGTGAGTCGATCAATGATCACCCAAATACTATCATAACCACTCGAGGTGCGAGGGAGTTTGGTAATAAAATCCATGGCTAAGTTCTCCCATTTCCACATGGGAATTTCCGGTTGTTCAAGCAAACCAGAAGGACGTTGATGTTCGGCTTTGACTTTGGAGCAGGTTAAACATTTGGCAACATAAAGAGCAATGTCCTTTTTCATACCGGGCCACCAATATTGTTGGCGAAGATCTTGGTACATTTTATCCGCACCAGGATGAATAGAGTAACGAGTCTTGTGAGCCTCGTTCATGAGAAATGTGCGGAGATCATCGCGATCGGGAACCCAAATACGGTTCAAGTAATATAGTAGGCCATTGGGTTTTGATTCAAGAAGAAGTTCAACACCACACGACATTTCTTCATACATGTTACCCTCGGTTACCGAGACGTGTTGAGCTTCTAAAATACAGGTTTGAATATCGGTTTGAATACGGGCACAATGAAGCATAACATGGTCCTTTCTACTCAAAGCATCGGCTACAACATTCGCTTTGCCGGGATTGTAGCGAATCTCGCAGTCGTAGTCGTTAAGGAGTTCGACCCAACGTCGTTGCCTCATATTGAGTTCTTTTTGGTTGAAAATATGTTGAAGACTTTTGTGGTCGGTGAACACCACACATTTCGTGCCATATAGGTAATGTCTCCAAATCTTTAACGCGAATACGACCGCACCCAACTCGAGATCGTGCGTCGTATAATTCTTCTCATGAAGTCTGAGTTGCCTTGATGCATAAGCGATTACTTTGCCTCGTTGCATGAGAACACAACCAAGACCTTGGTTAGAAGCATCACAATAGACAACTAAATCATCATTTCCATCGGGTAGAGTCAATATGGGAGCTTTGCAAAACTTTTGTTTAAGGGTTTGGAAGGCTTCTTCTTGTTCTGGTCCCCATTCATAAGTCTTACCCTTGTGGGTCAGAGCGGTAAGAGGAACAGCAATCTCTGAGAAGTTTGAGATGAAACGACGATAATAACCCGCAAGACCATGAAATGAACGAACTTCGGTAGGAGTCTTCGGGGCATTCCAATTCTTAATCGTTTCAATCTTAGCAGGATCAACATGAATTCCTTTGTCATTGACAATATGACTAAGAAATTGAACTTCCTTTAGCCAAAATTCACATTTGGAGAATTTGGCATAAAGTTGTTCCTTCTTTAAGAGATCCAAAACCAATCTAAGATGTTCTTCATGGTCGGCTTTAGTCTTGGAATAGATTAAGATATCATTAATGAAAACGATCACGAATTTATCAAGGTACGGTTTGCACACACGATTCATGAGATCCATGAAAACTGCGGGTGCATTGGTTAACCCGAAAGGCATAACCATGAACTCGTAATGACCATACCTTGTTCGAAAAGCAGTCTTAGGAATGTCATCTTCTTGAACACGAAGCTGATGATAGCCGGATCGAAGATCGATCTTCGAGAAGCAAGTAGAACCTTGAAGTTGATCAAAGAGATCATCGATTCTAGGCAAAGGATAACGGTTCTTGATAGTAAGTTTGTTGAGTTCGCGGTAGTCAATACACATGCGAAATGATCCATCCTTCTTCTTAACAAATAAGACGGGCGCACCCCACGGTGAATGACTCGGACGGATGAATCCCTTGTCGGAGAGTTCTTGAAGTTGACTTGCAAGTTCTTGCATTTCAGATGGTGCAAGATGATAGGGAGCTCTAGCAACGGGGTTAGCTCCAGGAATAAGATCAATGCGGAACTCTACTTGACGAACGGGAGGAAGACCGGATAAATCCTTAGGAAAAACCTCGGGAAAATCTCGAATAATGGGAATGCCTTGGATACTCTTCTCCTTGACATCCTTTTGAACAATGTGAGCTAAGAAAGCAATGTACTTCTTTCGTAAGTACTTTTGGGCGGTAGTACACGACATCAACTTAAGTCCCTTGCAAGGCTTTTCACCAAAAACTCTTAAGGTTTCTCCCGATGGTAGCGGAATTTGGATACACTTTTCAAAGCAAATGACTTCGGCATGATGATTTGATAGCCAATCCATACCTATGATAATATCAAAGCTTCCTAGTGGCATTGGAACAAGGTTGATTGGGAATGTGTGATCATTAAGTTCTAAAGAGCAATCATAGATAATGGACTCAATTGTAAAGGAGTCACCATTTGCTACTTCAACGGTAAATGTTTTCTCTAATTGGGATCGAGTCTTTGCAAGTAAAGGTTCAAAATTAAGTGACACAAAACTTTTATCGGCTCCGGTATCGAATAAAATGGAGGCATATTGACTATTAACAAGAAACGTACCATTGACCACGTCATTGTTGGCTTGAGCTTCGTTGGCGTTTATGTTGAACGCACGCCCACAAGCTCCACCTTGGCTAGCATTTGCAAGTCTTGGACATTGATCACGAAAATGGTTCGGGTCACCACACTCATAGCAAGCACGCCCATTAGCTATGGCGGGAGCACCTTGGTTAGCCACTTGAGGTACGGTTCGGTTTGGAGGGTTGACTTGGCCCGTAAGGGCTTTGGTCCTACAAACACTGACCGTATGACCATATCTCCCACAATAAGTACAAAGGCGACATGGGATGTTTTGAGGATGATGAAAATTGCAGGTGGCACAAAGAGGGTAGATCCCAACATATGGCTTTTTAGCCGGTGCTTGAATCATGGGTGCAGTTTGGTTGACGGGAACACCAGGAGTAACCACAGCAAAATTTCTAACCTTCATCTTTCTATTATTGCGAGAAGGCTCGGTTGTGGCTTCTTTGTTATGAGTAGGAGGGGTTATGGTTTCAGAAACTTTCTTAGAACCCTTTTTGGTAAGAGTTCCAGCTTTCACATGATTATCAGTTAAGGTAGCGGCTAAACGAATAGCATCCTCCAGAGTAGCAGGATTTCTACCTAAGACAGTATCTTGGATTTGTCTTGCTAGCCCACCAATATACTTCTTGATAAATCGGGACAAAGGAGTGACCATGTGGGGCACTAGAAGACTCAACTCATGGAACCGAGTTGTATATGCTAAGCTTTCCCCGCTATCTTGGGCAAGATCCTAAAATTCAGCTTCTAGCTTTTTCACTTCATTTCGAGGACAGAACTCCTCGGTCATAAGCCTTTTGACCTCATCCCAAGGTAAGGCCATAGCTACATCAACACCCCTATTTCTTTTCTCCCCATTCCACCATGTATGTGCCCGTTTTTGTAGGACACTTGTAGCATGACGAACACGGAGGTTGTCGGGACAGTCACTATTGAGAAAGGTATTCTCAATGCTTTCAAACCATTGAAGGAGTCCAGTAGCTCCTTCGGTTCCATAAAACTTTAGGGGATTGTACGAGTTGAAGTGCTTGAAGGTGCATTGAGGTGGATTGTTACCACCATTTCCACCATTTCCACCATTATTACCCCTATTGCTTCCATTTCCACCATTGTTGCCATTGGTGGCACCATTGGCTTGGGTGAGTTGTGTCACCAATTGGGTGAGAATAGCAGCAATGTCGGTGTTGGCGTTGGTTGCGGGAGCACGACGAGGAGGCATTCTACAGATTGTCACAAGACAAGAAAAATTGTGAGAACTTATGAGATTTGATAGGATTTAATAGAATGAGATAACAAAATAAAATAGATATTCTTAGTTTGGATTGTACTCAAAAGTGACAAAATCACTTGAATACCATGGCACATTAAGGTTAATTAAACTTATAAAATTTTCAAGGAGACATGCTTTAGCCTATAAGTAAACACTCATCTCGGGAATTCCCAGGAAAGCATACGGGTCCCTCGGTTGATTGGGATTTATGCGAAATGCTTTCCTAGACAGAAAACCCAAAATACAGGTGTCACCCTTCCAGATTGCACGTGTCCTCAAATAATTTCACAAGTTTAAAAACCTTAACGAAGAAATAAAAAAATATTTTTAAAGATTTTTACTTCAAGAGTTCTTCCACATGCTAAGAAAGGACAAAGATAGAAAAGAAAATAGAAATATTATGAGGTTTTAGAATATAGGAAAGGATATTATTTATTTAATTATTAAGAATGTCCTAATAAGTCATGGATTTAAAACACATAAGTCATCATAATGCAATAATAAGTAATCATACTAAACATGTAACATATAACATATAGCACATAACATGTAACACATAGCGCAAAAATCATGAAGCATAGTATAAGTGGGTGTCCTAAAGTTATAGTCTAGGTCAAGGTGTCTAATAACCTAATTCCCTATAACCAAGGCTCTGATACCAATCTGTCACTCCCCGACCGATGGCGGAATCATCGGGGCGGGACATGTAAGACTGTTCATAGCTCATGGTTGACTAAATTGAAATATATTAAAGTTAAATTTCCATTACAAATAATCCGAGTACAAACCAAATTCAAACAAGAAACATAAAACAATTCATAAAGTTCTTGATTTAAATTGCTAAGTCCAAATCCTATGTTGAACACGTCTTGAGTCAATCTCACATATTGGGGCCTGAAACATGAATAAAATAAAGTCAACTAAAAAGTTGGTGAGTATAACACAGTTGTATGTAGATAGCATATAGTTGAAAACAAATCCTTTACAAAACAAGATAAAATAAGACATTTATGGGGAGCAGCTATTATGTAACCATGTACAACCAAACCTTGTGACTAGCATGCAAAATTGTGTTGTCGGTTTCAATCACCGCGCACCATGGGTGGGTTTGTCAGACTCAATAGATCTATCATTGAAAACCGTCGGCTTGTATAGTTAATGATTGCACATAAGAGCATACAAAGGTTAGCACACCTAGCACTCGGGCACAAAGCTCAAATTTTGCACACATGTATGTAAATAGGATTTTTGCACTTGTGTTGTTTGTGTAAATGTAAATGTGTAATGTGTAATGTGTATAGAGTTCATGTTCCACCCCAAAAGTGTAAAAGAGTAAAAAGGGGTTGTGAATACTCACATGGTATGGAAGTGTAGCTAACAAGGATTATAGACAGCAAATATGATCCTCGAAATGCACAATTTAACCTAAAGAGTAATGTGTATTGAATCAAATAGATGCATAAAGTTTAAGTCTAAATGAAAGTTGAATTTGTGTATAAAACTATTGATTTGTATTTAAAAGTATTGAATAAAATATATAGAGTTTGAGGTAAGAAAAATATTTTTGAAACAATTTGATTAGGTTTGAATTGGATAATTGAATAAATATATAATTATAGTTCATGAAATAATGTAAATATTAATTGTAATTAAGCGTAAATAAATAAATGATTTTGATTTAAAATGTAAATTAAATAAATAATCATTATCTTAATTATTTATAAATTTTGTAACTTAATCATTTAAAATATCATTTAAGTGTAAGATAATAAATATAAATTTAATTTTTCATAAACTTTTAAATAAATTATATTTATGCCAAGATTAAAATTTTAATCCACTTTTAAATACAGAAAACATATTTTTTATAAAATCGAAACATTTATTGATCGAAAAATATAAAATTATAATTCTGTTACAATTTCTGAGTCACACACGACCGTGCCTCGGAAGGGCACGATCGTGCTCAAGCCAGGGGCGCGACCGCGCTAGTCGGGGAACGACCGGGTTGATCAACAGAGGTACAAACTAGACCAGTCAAACAGGCACGACTGTGCCTTGGCCCGGCACGGTCGTGTCTATGATCTTTAGACACAATAGCGTCTAGCCCAGAGGGCATGACAAGGTCTGGACAGGAGGACACGACCGCGCTCTATGAGGCACGGCCGCGCTAGATGATTAGCGCGACCGTGTCTCTTCCAAATTAGACACGAATTGACAAATTCTTGTATTTTAAACGCTGGAATTGTTAGGGCTTTTGATTAATGGGTTATCACGAGTCTTTTCATATAACTTAATTGCATGTACATCGTGTTTAAGCAGGGATTCGATTAAATCATTTTTTTATAAAACATGAGTTCTGATTCAGATCGATTTCTATAATGGAAGCCCAAATTGAATAGGGGCTTTTGATACTGATACTGAAATGAATGAATTAAAGGTTTAAGTTACCCTGAACAGTAGCGAATCGATGGATATTGGAAGAGAGGAAATTACGGCGATGGCGAGGTTGAGTTCCGGTGATCCTTGTTGCACTCCGGCCAATCCAGTAAGTCCAGAACTTCTCGGGAGGGACGAGTGACACGAACTTCTTGCTTGATTGAGATAATACGGATTGCAGGGGAGAATCCTTGATTTTTCTTGGAATGCTTTGGGAGAGAATTTTTGAAATTGGTAATATGAAACTGAGACGTTTGAGGAATTCGAAAATTGTGATTCATTCGTTAAGGGGAAAAGAAACGGATGACTGTTACGGATTTCCAATGATCGGGTGATTAAACTGCATTTACGTTTCAACTGTTACGTAAGCGCGACCGTGCCCAAGAGGGGCGCGACCGTGCCTAGGCACCGGGCGCGACCGTGCCTAGGCACCGGGCGCGATCGTTCCAGGACCAGTCGCGCGATCGTGCCGAGGCACTTGGCGCGACCGTGCCAGGACGAAGCACGACCGTGCTAGACTAGGGTTTCTTGACATTTTTCAACTTTAGTCCTTGGCTTTTCAGGTTTGGTTAGTTTGAAATAAATAGTTACTTGTATAGCGTTTAAGTGTATATAATCGAACAAAACTTGTAAATTTGTATTGAATCATTACATTTAGTTTACGGTAAGCAAAATAACAAGGCAGTGCACGAGTATTGAATTTGAAATTGCATTACATTGAATTGAAATATGAATACTAAATTCAGAGATGTTACACCCGAACCCATGAAATAGTGGTGATGACAAACCAATGTGTGGGGATACATGGCCAAAGATGTAACTACAAGAACTTTAGTAATTGTCACCCGAAGCCCTTTAATGGGAAGAAGAATTCTATTGCAGCTTTGCAGTGGATCACATCAACGGAAGTAGTAATCAAGATGAGAGTATGCAGACCCTGATCCAACGGAAGTAGTAATCAAGATGAGAGTATGCAGACCCGACCAGGCTGTGAAGTTTGCTGCACATTCTTTTGAAGAAGAGGCCCTTGATTAGTGGGATTCAGTCAAGCAGATAGAGGGAGAAGCTGTAACTGATAGAATGACTTGGGAAGATCTCAAGTCTTTGATTGTGAAAAGATACTGTCCACAAAATGCTGTGGACAAGATTGAAGCTGAATTTCTACAGTTTGTAGGTGGAACAATGACTCATCAGGAGTACACAACCAAGTTCAATGATATGGCCAAGCTGGTGCCACATTTGGTTACTCCCGAGTCAAGAAGAATCAAATGTTATGTCCAAGGTTTACCTCCTATGGTTTGTACCTTAGTGAAATCCATCTCACCTAAGACGATAGATTTGGCCATTGGAAAGAGTGCGATGATGTATGATGAGGTGGAAGCCCAAGAGCCACTAAAGACCGATCACAAGAGGAAACCTGAAGAAATTATTTACAAGTTCAAACCGGGAAATAGTAAGTTTCCCAGAAGAGCCAATCAGGGAATGAAATGCCAGGCTTGTCAGAAGTTTGGCCATTTGGCAACCCAATGCCCAAATGTTAAATGCTTTAAATGTGGACAGATAGGGCATTATAGGACTTCTTGTCCTAAACCACCTAAACAGAGAATAGATGGTCAGAATAAAGGAACAGGACGAGTGTTCGTCTTAAGAAGTGGAGATGAACAGAAAAATAAAGCTAAGGAGGTAGCAAGTACTTTCTTAGTTAATAATATTTATGACAAGATTTTATTTGATACAGGTGCAAATAAAAGTTTTGTTTTGTGTGCATTTACCCCATATTTAGGCGTAAGACCGATTCCACTTATTAATGCCTATGTCGTTGAAACGGCAAGTGGCGAACAGATTAGGATAACCGAATCATACCCTGATTGTGTCATCAATTTTGGTGACGATAAGGTATTAGTTACATTAATGCCATTGAACATGAATGAATATGAGGTTTTCCTAGGGATGGATTGGTTAAAACAATACCAGACCCAAATTGATTGTGAATAGAAAACGAACAAGATTAAGAAACCAGAAGAAACTAGTTTGATGATTCAGGCTTATAGTTATAACATTACCATTGAAATAATTTCCATAGCGAAAGGTAAGAAAGAATTAATTAAGGGAGACATTATATTCTTACTCCATACTTTGAATACGAAACCCGAAGAGCAGATTGTGGATATTCCCGTATTCTGTGATCACCCGGATGTTTTTCCGGAAGAATTACCTGGTCTTCCACCCGATCGTCAGATCGAATTCCGAATCGAACTTATTCCTAGAGCTAAGCCTGTTGCAAAATCCCCTTATCGTATAACTCCTTCCAAACTAGAAGAACTGATGAAACAAATCCAATAACTCTTAGATAAAGGGTTCATTCATCCTAGCACTTCACCTTGGGGAGCACCGGTACTATTCGTAAAGAAGAAAGATGGGAGCATGAGGATGTGCATTGATTATCGGGAATTAAACAAGCTGGCTGTAAAGAACAGATATCCATTGCCTAGAGTAGATGATATGTTCGATCAACTACAAGGAGCCAAGTACATCTCAAAGATCGATCTTAGATCAGGATATCATCAGTTGAAGGTACAAGAAGAGTGTTGAAGCACTTTTGTGTGACAAACACTCCGGATAGAGTCTTAGTTTTGTGCTTCAATGTATGTATTTGTCTTTGTTTGTAAGCGTCTGTATGTATTAGTTATCGAGTTGTATGTACTAATGCATATTGCTTGTTGCTAAAATCTCTATGTGTTTTGCGCACTTAGTAAGTGCGCAGGAATTAGTTCATGCGTACTTAGCAAATACGCAAGAATACTCTGCGTACTTGCTAAGTACGCATGAGCAATTTGCCCTGCGCACTTGCTAAGTGCGCAGAGTTCAGGTCATGTATAAATAGGATAGATTGACAGTAGACATGTACGCTGTCATATTCACAGACATTGTATACTCAGTATTTCTCTCTGTAACCTTCAAGTGTTTATAATAGACGAAAGTTTAAAGTGATTCTCTTGTCGGTTTACTTTGTGTTGTAAGACTCTCCACCTAGTCACGGGTATTCCACACCCGGTCCGACTCAGGAACACACTTGCATGTGATGATCCGCCACACCCAAGGGACCTACAAGTGGTATCAGAGCCTTGGTGAGAATCTAAGGACATTCCACCCACAAAATCGCGACTTCAAGACATTCCCCTATGAGGTTTTCATAGGGATAGATTGGTTAAAACAATACCAGGCCCAAATTGATTGTGAATAGAAAATGGTCAAGATTAAGAAACTAGATGAAACTAGTTTGATGATTCAGGGTGATAGTGATAACAGTACCATTGAAATAATTTCCATAGCGAAAGCTAAGAAAGAATTAATTAAGGGAGACGTTATATTCTTACTCCATACTTTGAATACGAAACCAGAAGAACAGATTGTGGATATTCCCGTAGTCTGTGATCACCCGGATGTTTTTCCGGAAGAATTACCTGGTCTTCCACCCGATCGTCAGATCGAATTCTGAATCGAACTTATTCCTAGAGCTAAGCCTGTTGCAAAATCCCCTTATCGTCTAGCTCCTTCCAAACTGAAAGAAATGATGAAACAAATCCAATAACTGTTAGATAAAGGGTTCATTCGTCCTAGCACTTCACCTTGGGGAGCACCGGTACTATTCATAAAGAAGAAAGATGGGAGCATGAGGATGTGCAGTGATTATCAGGAATTAAACAAGCTGGCTGTAAAGAACAGATATCCATTGCCTAGAGTAGATGATATGTTCGATCAGCTACAAGGAGCCAAGTACTTCTCAAAGATCGATCTTAGATCAGGATATCATTAGTTGAAGGTACAAGAAGAGTGTTGAAGCACTTTTGTGTGACAAACACTCTGGATAGAGTCTTAGTTTTGTACTTTCATTGTATGTATTTGTCTTTGTTTGTAAGCGTCTGTATGTATTAGTTATCGAGTTTTATTTACTAATGCATATTGATTGTTGCTAAAATCTCTAAGTGTTTTGCGCACTTAGTAAGTGCGCAGGAATTAGTTATTGCGTACTTAGCAAGTACGCAAAAATACTCTGCGTACTTGCTAAGTACGCATGAGCAATTTGCCCTGCGCACTTGCTAAGTGCGCAGAGTTCAGGTCGTGTCTAAATAGGATAGGTTGACAGTAGACAGGTACGCAGTCATATTCGCAGACATTGTATACTCAGTATTTCTCTCTGTAACCCTCAAGTGTTTATAATAGACGAAAGTTTAAAGTGCTTCTCTTGTCGGTTTACTTTGTGTTGTAAGACTCTCCACCTAGTCACGGGTATTGCACACCCGGTCCGACTCAGGAACACACTTGCATGTGACGATCCGCCACACCCGAGGGACCTACAAGTGGTATCAGAGCCTTGGTGAGAATCTATGTAACATCCCAAAAAAATAAAACGAATAAATATAGCGAGACCGGTGATTTAGTAGGAATATTTAAACAAAAGGGAGCGGGCTTGGGCTCGGCTTCAATGGGCCGAGGGAAACCCAGGTATATATATAAGGCAAGGCGGCCCTCTTCTCTGTTCATTCCACACTCACGCAGCTTCTAGAGAGAGAAAGGAAAGCTCGGGTCTAGAGAGAGAAAGTCAACGGATCGTCACAAGATTGGAGGAGCACGTTACAGCTGAGCCCGTGAGCAAAATCTCCGAATCAGAATTACAATCCAGGTAACGATTCGACCACATTATGAGTTTTTGTTCGTTTTGGGAAGTTTCGGGTTTTGGCTAAAAAGATAACGATTTTGCGGATGAAACTTGAAAGTGAACTTAGGTATAGCATCTAGAATGAAAAACGAACGTTGTGATCAAAGAAAAATTTAGATATTGACTCGATCAGACTTGCATGCATAAACTTTAGATTTTTGGGGAAGACGATGTGCAGACCCATCGAAACTACTTAGTTTCGACATGTGCAGACCCATCGAAACTACTTAGTTTCGATATGTGCAGTAGTTTCGATATGTGCAGACCCATCGAAACTACTCAGTTTCGATATATGCATACCCATCGAAACTACCATAGTTTCGATATAAGCCCACGATCCGAAGCTAAGATTACACCTAAGTTACTTATCGAAACTACCAAGTTTCGACAGAAGCAACCTATCGAAACTACCAAGTTTCGACAGAAGCAACCTATCAAAACTACCGAGTTTTGATAAAGAAAATCCATCGAAACTACTAAGTTCAAGCATAGTAATGTCTAATGTCATCTAGGAGCACTACCTTACGAGTATGACTTTATTATACAGATCGTGAGTGACATTAGTAACGATCAGTAGCCAGCTTAGTGTATTTCAGAAACTACTCATCAGGTGAGTTCTATGTGCCCCCCTTTCTATGTTATGTGCAAACCTTATTAAATGTTTTGGGGCTTCACAAGTTGGTATCAGAGCAATAGTTTGAGAGATTCAGACATCCCTAAATGTCTGGACTCAAACTGATTATGGGACCAACGCACGGATGTCAGTATGGGTAAACAACGCCAACGCCAGCACGGTAAGTAAGTAATAAAGTTAATGCTCTTGCATAAGAATAGATTCCATAACTTAGAACAAATAGATGTTAATGCCATGACTGATTTGAAGAGTTTTGAACCCGAAAAGCAATGTAAATTAGTAATCACAAACCGGTCACTGTAATTAAGAATTTGCCTTGCTCGTACTGTTCGAAACTACGATCTGAAGAAATGACATTGATGTATTCCCTTTTTTAACTATTAGGAAATTAAGAGCTATGGCTGGTGGAGGAAGAACAGGACCTCGTGGCGGTCGCACTGGCCGACGAGGTAGACCTCCGTTGAACCAAAGAATTGAAGAAGAAGAGAGTGTGCATGCAGAGCACACCGAAAGTGTGCACGATACAGAAGTCACCCCAATTAGGGACGACAGTCCAGGGCCTATACAGTTGGAACCTGAAGTCAGGGATACTATTGCCCATGAAGTTGTGCTCACTTTGAAGAAGGTATTGCCTGATCTACTATCCGAGGCAATAAAGAAAAGTAAAGAGGAAGATGAAGGAGACAATGAAGAGAATGTATATGATAGTGATGGGGATGAAATAAATATAGGATCGAGCAACCGTGGGTGTACATACGAAGGCTTTAAGGACGGAGACCCACCCAAGTTTGATGGGAGCAAGGATTCAGTGGTAACGCTTGAATGGATTGAGAGGATGAATCCTGTAATCAACATCAGCGAGTGTCGACCAGACCATGCTGTTAAATACGTTGCTCATTCTTTCACCAACGAAGCACTAAGTTGGTGGAGGAATATTCAGAGAACTAAGTCACCAAATGCTATAAACAGAATGACATGGGACGACTTGAAGAAGCTGATCATCCAAAAGTTCTACCTACAGAACGAAATTGATCGAGTGGAAAATGAATTCCTAAACCTTAAGGCTGGAAACAAGACGCACCGCCAGTATACTTCGAGATTCAATGAACTAGCTCAACTAGTACCCCACCTAGTAGAAACTGAAGACCGTTTGATCAAGTACTATGTTAAGGGGTTGTCACAACGGGTCCGTGTTCATGTAAAAGCTAACCTACCCTCGACCTTCGAGTCGGTAGTGAATCTGAGCAGAATCGTCTACGACGACTACGCCAATGAGGACCCGGCACCTGAGACACAAAAGAGAAAGTGGGAGACCCCGTCTAGAGGTACCGGAAGAGGGAACGTAACTACTGAAAATAAGAAACCAAGGTCGGATAAATATGAAACTTGCAAGAAATGTGGAAGGCAACATTTTGGCGAGTGCCGGGTCGGCTCCACCACATGTTACAGGTGTGGGAAGGCGGGGCACTATTCTCGTGACTGCTTAAGAGACACTAAATGCCAAGGATGTGGACTGTTTGGTCACCTGACTAGGGATTGCAGGAAAACCAGACAATCCGGTTCGGGAAAGGAAAAGGGAGCTGAAAAGGAACAGCCAAAGGCTAGGACTCGAGCCTATGCACTGACTGAGGAAGAAGCAAGAGGAAACCCTGATGTTGTGTCAGGTACGTTTATAGTAAATGATGAAAATGCTGCTATTTTTTTTGACTCCGGTGCTAGTAAAAGCTTCATATCAAATGCATTTAGTCGTAAACTGGATTGCACTATCAACACCATAGTAAAGGCCTTTAGTGTACAAACTGCTGTGGGTAAAAATTCGACAGTGTTTCAAGTAACAAAGGATTGTATCATAGAAATAGAGGGCCATAAGTTTCCTTCTAGATTATTCCTTCTCACCTTAGGAGGATTCGATATAGTATTGGGTATGGATTGGTTAGCTGCCAACGAAGCTCAAATCATATGTAAACGTAAGAGGATACACCTCAAAGCTCCTAGCGAAAGTCCAATTACGGTTTACGGGGATTGGAATTGCACAATGCCAAACATCATTTCGATGATCAAGGCCGAAAGTTACATGAGGCGCGGTTGCAAAGCTTATCTAGCATATGTTATTGACGATAGAATTAAAACGAAAGAACTCGAGAACGTACCCGTGGTGTGCAATTTTTCGGAAGTATTCCCTGAGGATCTACCTGGGTTGCCACCCAATCGGGAAATAGAATTTCAGATTGACTTACTGCAAGGAGCTGAGCCCGTTGCCAAAGCCCCCTACCAATTGGCTCCGTCAGAAATGAAAGAATTGATGTCTCAACTACAAGAATTAACAGAAAAATGATTTATTAGACCGAGCATTTCACCATGGGGCGCTCCGGTACTATTCGTAAAGAAGAAAGACGGCAGCATGCGCATGTGCATTGACTACCGTGAACTGAACAAGAGGACAGTAAAGAACAAATACCCACTACCTAGAATAGATGACCTTTTTGATCAACTGCAAGGTGCGAGTTGGTTCTCAAAGATCGATCTTAGGTCGGGTTACCATCAGTTGAATGTAAGAGAGGAAGACGTACCAAAGACCGCGTTTCGCACGCGTTATGGGCATTATGAGTTTCTTGTGATGTCTTTCGGATTGACCAACGCACCAGCAGCGTTTATGGATTTGATGAATAGAGTATGTCGACCCATGTTGGATCGATCAGTGATAGTTTTTATAGACGACATACTGGTATATTCGAAAAGCGAGGGTGATCACCACTATCACCTAAGGGAGGTTCTGGAGGTGCTAAAGCAGGAAAATTTGTACGCAAAATTCTCCAAATGCGCGTTCTGGCTTAGGGAAGTCCAATTCCTAGGTCACGTAATAAACCCAAACGGAATCATGGTAGATCCTGCAAAGATCGAGACAGTAAAGGAATGGAACGTCCCAAAGACACCAACAGAGATACGAAGTTTTCTGGGATTGGCAGACTACTATCGAAGGTTCATTCAAGATTTCTCAAGGATAGCCTCGCCACTAACTAAACTGACATGGAAGGAAGTGAAATATGAATGGGGTAAACCCAAAACAACGCGTTTGAGGAACTTAAGGCACGATTAACCCAAGCTCCAGTCTTAACACTACCTGAGGGAAATGAAGACTTGGTAGTCTACTCTGACGCTTCAGGGCAGGGTTTAGGGTGCGTACTCATGCAACGAGGAAAGGTAATTGCTTATGCATCGCGGCAACTAAAGATTCACGAGGTTAACTACCCAACACACAATCTAGAATTAGCAGCAGTAGTTTTCGCATTGAAAATATGGAGACACTATCTGTATGGAGTTAAATGCACCATTTACTCCGATCACAAAAGCCTGAAGTACTTTTTCGAACAAAAGGAATTAAACATGAGACAAAGGAGATGGTTAGAGCTACTGAAAGACTATGACTGTGAGATATTGTACCATCCAGGCAAGGCAAACGTAGTGGCTGACACTTTAAGTAGAAAGGAAGAATCGGAACCTATCCGGATCAAAGCGTGTCAGTTGATTATAACACCAGACTTGATGGGTGAAATATCAAAGGCACAAGATGAAGCATTGTTAGAAAGAAATGTGAAACGGAAAAGAATAGTAGGACAACAAGGGAACTTAGATGCAAATGCATACGGAGTACGAACTAGGTTTGGCCGGATGTGGATACCTAAGATTGGCGAGCTTAGAGCCAAAATACTCGATGAGGCCCATAAGTCTCGTTATTCTATCCACCCCGGGACAAACAAAATGTATCAAGACTTGAAGAAAGAATACTGGTGGCCTGGCATGAAGAATGATGTGACAGAATACGTGAGCAAGTGCCTAACGTGTTCTCTAGTTAAGGCCGAGCACCAGAAACAATGCGGTAAAATGCAACCTCTACCAATACCGGAATGGAAGTGGGAGGAAATCACGATGGACTTCATTACCAAGCTACCGCGAACAGCTAAAGGCAATGATACCATTTGGGTGATCGTCGACCGCTTGACAAAGAGTGCTCACTTCTTGCCAATACGAGAAACTTCTTCTTCTGAAAAGCTAGCAGAAATATTTATCAAGGAAATTGTGAGCAGACATGGTATGCCGCTGTCGATTGTGTCCGACAGGGATACTAGATTCACGTCAAGGTTTTGGAAGAAATTCAGTGAATCGATGGCACTAGACTGAACATCAGCACCGCTTACCACCCTTAAACCGATGGCCAATCTGAAAGGACCATTCAGACCTTGGAGGACATGCTCCGAGCCTGTACCATTGACTTCGGTGGGAGCTGGGACAGCCATCTACCATTGGCAGAATTCTCATATAACAATAGCTATCATTCAATGATTGGTATGCCGCCATTTGAAATGTTGTATGGAAGGAGATGTAGGACCCCAGTTTGTTGGGGGGAAATTGGACAGAAGGATTTTGCAAGTCTCGAAGTGCTTCTGAGAAATTTGATCAAATCAAAGCTCGAATGAAAGCTGCAAAAGACAGACAGAAATCATACGCGGATAAGAGAAGAAGGGATTTAGAGTTTCAAGTAGGGGACATGGTACTGTTAAAGGTATCACCATGGAAAGGAATCATCCGATTCAGAAAGCGTGGCAAACTAAGCCCAAGGTTTGTCGGACCTTTAAAGATTCTAGCAAGAGTGGGTCAAGTTGCTTACAGACTCGACCAACCCGTTGAGCTTAGTGGAATACACCCTACGTTTCACGTGTCGCACTTACGCAAGTGCCTAGCTGACGACACAGCTCACATACCTTACGACGAGATCGAAGTGGATAACACTCTAAATTATGTAGAGGAACCGATAGCCATTCTTGACCGAGCTGAGAAACGATTACGCAATAAGTCGATACCGTTAGTCAAGATACAATGGAAGCACAGAAAAGGGTCAGAAGCTACGTGGGAAAAAGAAGACGAGATGAGGGGACTATACCCTCAATTGTTTAACGTATGAACAGTTTCGAGGACGAAACCTCTTTAAGGAGGGTAGACTTGTAACATCCCAAAAAAATAAAACGAATAAATATAGCGAGACCGGTGATTTAGTCGAAATATTTAAACAAAAGAGAGCGGGCTTGGGCTCGGCTTCAATGGGCCGAGGGAAGCCCAGGTATATATATAAGGCAAGGCAGCCCTCTTCCCTGCTCATTCCACACTCACGCAGCTTCTAGAGAGAGAAAGGAAAGCTCGGATCTAAAGAGAGAAAGTCGACGGATCGTCACGAGATTAGAGGAGCACGTTACAGCTGAGCCCGTGAGCAAAACCTCTGAATCAGAATTACAATCCAGGTAACGATTCGACCACATTATGAGTTTTTGTTCATTTTGGGAAGTTTCGGGTTTTGGCTATAAAGATAACGATTTTGCGGATGAAACTTGAAAGTGAACTTAGGTATAGCATCTAGAATGAAAAACGAACGTTGTGATCAAAGAAAAAATTAGATATTGACTCGATCAGACTTGCATGCAAAAACTTCAGATTTTTGGGGAAGTCGATGTGCAGACCCATCGAAACTACTTAGTTTCGACATGTGCAGACCCATCGAAACTACTTAGTTTCGATATGTGCAGTAGTTTCGATATGTGCAGACCCATCGAAACTACTCAGTTTCGATATATGCATACCCATTGAAACTACTCAGTTTCGATATATGCATACCCATCGAAACTACCATAGTTTCGATATAAGCCCACGATCCGAAGCTAAGATTACACCTAAGTTACTTATCGAAACTACCAAGTTTCGGCAGAAGCAACCTATCGAAACTACCAAGTTTCGACAGAAGCAACCTATCGAAACTACCAAGTTTCGACAGAAGCAACCTATCGAAACTACCAAGTTTCGATAAAGCAAATCCATCGAAACTACTAAGTTCAAGCATAGTAATGTCTAATGTCATCTAGGAGCACTACCTTACGAGTATGACTTTATTATACAGATCGTGAGTGACATTAGTGACGCTCAGTAGCCAGCTTAGTGTATTTCAGAAACTACTCATCAGGTGAGTTCTATGTGCCCCCCCCCCCCCTTTTCTATGTTATGTGCAAACCTTATTAAATGTTTTGGGGCTGAAATGTATACACTAAATGAATAACAGATATGAATGTCAATGTGATCATACGTGGTATACTAATATATATATATATATATATATATATATATATATATCTTTACACGAAATAGAATTATGAATAAAGAATGAAACGTATGATTTTTAAAGAATGAACGAAAGTATGACATAACGTGTAAAGAAGAAATCTTGCTTTATATCCATGTATATATTGCTTGCCAAGTATAAGAAAACGTTATGGACGCTTCGATGATAACGGCTACTTCGGTAGACGGACGACCACGTGACTATCGTACAACCGGGACAAGTGCGTTCCTTCATCAGCTAGGACGTACGAATGCCACAAGTGCGTTCCTTCATCAGCTAGGACGTACTAAAGTTATTAACGGACGGTCTAAGAAAAATTGGCATCTTATAGTAGAACGGTTGTATAAATAATAGTCGCATGGGAAACGGATACCTTCGGGTAGACGGGCGAATTACGGCCTACGACGGTAGGACGGTTGTAAGTCTTGACGGACGGACAAAGGTTTCCGAACGGTTGTAAGAATAAAATGACGGACGACACTTGTTGCCGGACGGTTGTAAGTATAGGTGGGCCATGACGATGGACCGCGGCGATTGTCTTTGTGACCTTCGCAACCAAAAGACGGGTTGATCACCCTTAAGAGTATTACCCATGAATGTAAAGAAAAGAAAAGAAAAGGTGAATGCATATAAACATGTAATCACAAAATAAAGAAGAAAGAGAAGCAAAAGTTATGAAAATAAATGAGACCAATGATGTGAATATATATCTATAGGTATTTGCGAAGAATGATAAATGAGAAGCAATTCAAGTCAATGTGTACTTATATAAGTGTATATATATAATTATGCATACTTATAAAGAAAAGAATGTTTATACCTAATTGCATTAAACTAGAACTCACCAGCGTTAGCTGACTTTTAGTATACATTTCAGGTAAAGGAAGATGAGGTCGTGCGATGGCGTGAAGGTTACCCGGCACGAGACTGACATCCCTCTTTTGTTTTATATGTCTTCGAACAATGTTATGTTTTAATTGTAAAGACTTCCGCTGTTATGATTATGTAATTGGATGACGAATGTTTTTAATATAAATTCAGTATTTTATGACTATGTTTATGAGTAAATCCAACAAGTGAGGCCTCCCGGGTTTGGGGCTTCACAATCTAAGGACATTCCACCCACAAAATCACGACTTCTGGACATTCCCCTATGAGGTTTTCCTCGGGACGGATTGGTTAAAACAATACCAGGCCCAAATTGATTGTGAATAGAAAACGGTCAAGATTAAGAAACCAGATGAAACTAGTTTGATGATTCAGGGTGATAGTGATAACAGTACCATTGAAATAATTTCCATAGCGAAAACTAAGAAAGAATTAATTTAGGGAGACGTTATATTCTTACTCCATACTTTGAATACGAAACCCGAAGAGCAGATTGTGGATATTCCCGTAGTCTGTGATCACCCGGATGTTTTTTCGGAAGAATTACCTGGTCTTCCACCCGATCGTCAGATCGAATTTTGAATCGAACTTATTCCTAGAGCTAAGCCTGTTGCAAAATCCCCTTATCGTCTAGCTCCTTCCAAACTGAAAGAATTGATGAAACAAATCCAATAACTCTTAGATAAAGGGTTCATTCGTCCTAGCACTTCACCTTGGGGAGCACCGGTACTATTCATAAAAAAGAAAGATGGGTGCTTGAGGATGTGCATTGATTATCGTCAATTAAACAAGCTGGCTTTAAAGAACAGATATCCATTGCCTAGAGTAGATGATATGTTTGATCAGCTACAGGGAGCCAAGTAGTTCTTAAAGATCGATCTTAGATCAGGATATCATCAGTTGAAGGTATAAGAAGAGTGTTGAAGCACTTTTGTGTGACAAACAGTCTGGATAGAGTCTTAGTTTTGTACTTTCATTGTATGTATTTGTCTTTGTTTGTAAGCGTCTGTATGTATTAGTTATCGAGTTGTATTTACTAATGCATATTGATTGTTGCTAAAATCTCTAAGTGTTTTGCGCACTTAGTAAGTGCGCAGGAATTAGTTCATGCGTACTTAGCAAGTACGCAAGAATACTCTGCGTACTTGCTAAGTACGCATGAGCAATTTGCCCTGCGCACTTGCTAAGTGCGTAGAGTTCAGGTCGTGTATAAATAGGATAGGTTGACAGTAGACAAGTACGCAGTCATATACGCAGACATTGTATACTCAGTATTTCTCTCTGTAACCTTCAAGTGTTTATAATAGACGGAAGTTTAAAGTGATTCTCTTGTCGGTTTACTTTGTGTTGTAAGACTCTCCACCTAGTCACGGGTATTCCACACCCGGTCCGACTCAGGAACACACTTGTATGTGACGATCTGCCACACCCGAGGGACCTACAAGTGGTATCAGAGCCTTAGTGAGAATCTAAGGACATTCCACCCACAAAATCACGACTTCTGGACATTCCCCTATGAGGTTTTCCTAGGGATGGATTGGTTAAAACAATACCAGGCCCAAATTGATTGTGAATAGAAAACGGTCAAGATTAAGAAACCAGATGAAACTAGTTTGATGATTCTGGGTGATAGTGATAAGAGTACCAATGAAATAATTTCCATAGCGAAAGCTAAGAAAGAATTAAATAAGGGAGACGTTATATTCTTACTCCATACTTTGAATACGAAACCTGAAGAGCAGATTGTGGATATTCCCGTAGTCTGTGATCACCCGGATGTTTTTCCGGAAGAATTACCTGGTCTTCCACCCGATCGTCAGGTCGAATTCCGAATCGAACTTATTCCTAGAGCTAAGCGTGTTGCAAAATCTCCTTATCGTCCAGCTCCTTCCAAACTGAAAGAACTGATGAAACAAATCCAATAACTCTTAGATAAAGGGTTCATTCGTCCTAGCACTTCACCTTGGGGAGCACCGGTACTATTCGTAAAGAAGAAAGATGGGAGCATGAGGGTGTGCATTGATTATCGGGAATTAAACAAGCTGGATGTAAAGGACAGATATCCATTGCCTAGAGTAGATGATACGTTCGATCAGCTACAAGGAGCCAAGTACTTCTCAAAGATCGATCTTAGATCAGGATATCATCAGTTGAAGGTACAAGAAGAGTGTTGAAGCACTTTTGTGTGACAACACTCTGGATAGAGTCTTAGTTTTGTACTTTCATTGTATGTATTTGTCTTTGTTTGTAAGCATCTGTATGTATTAGTTATCGAGTTGTATTTACTAATGCATATTGATTGTTGCTAAAATCTCTAAGTGTTTTGCGCACTTAGTAAGTGCGCAGGAATTAGTTCTTGCCTACTTAGCAAGTACGCAAGAATACTCTACGTGCTTGCTAAGTACGCATGAGAAATTTGCCCTGCTCAAGAGTTCAGGTCGTGTATAAATAGGATAGGTTGACAGTAGACAAGTACGCAGTCATATACGCAGACATTGTATACTCAGTATTTCTCTCTGTAATCTTCAAGTGTTTATAATAGACGAAAGTTTAAAGTGATTCTCTTGTCGGTTTACTTTGTGTTGTAAGACTCTCCACCTAGTCACGGGTATTCCACACCCGTTCCGTCTCAGGAACACACTTGCATGTGACGATCCGCCACACCCGAGGGACCTACAAGTGGTATCAGAGCCTTGGTGAGAATCTAAGGACATTCCACCCACAAAATCGTGACTTACGGACATTCCCCTATGAGGTTTTCCTAGGGATGGATTGGTTAAAACAATACCAGGCACAAATTGATTGTGAATAGAAAATGGTCAAGATTAAGAAACCAGATAAAACTAGTTTGATGATTCAGGGTGATAGTGATAACAGTACCATTGAAATAATTTCCATAGCGAAAGCTAAGAAAGAATTAATTAAGGGAGATGTTATATTCTCCATACTTTGAATACGAAACCCGAAGAGCAGATTGTGGATATTCCCGTAGTCTGTGATCACCCGGATGTTTTTCCGTAAGAATTACCTAGTCTTCCACCCGATCGTCAGATCGAATTCCGAATCGAACTAATTCCTAGAGCTAAGCCTGTTGCAAAATCCCCTTATCGTCTAGCTCCTTCCAAACTGAAAGAACTGATGAAACAAATCCATTAAGTCTTAGATAAAGGGTTCATTTGTCCTAGCACTTCACCTTGGGGAGCACCGGTACTATTCGTAAAGAAGAAAGATGGGAGCATGAGGATGTGCATTGATTATCGGGAATTAAACAAGCTGGCTGTAAAGAACAGATATCCATTGCCTAGAGTAGATGATATGTTCGATCAGCTACAAGGAGCCAAGTACTTCTCAAAGATCGATCTTAGATCAGGATATCATCAATTGAAGGTACAAGAAGAGTGTTGAAGCACTTTTGTGTGACAAACACTCTGGATAGAGTCTTAGTTTTGTACTTTCATTGTATGTATTTGTCTTTGTTTGTAAGCATCTGTATGTATTAGTTATCGAGTTGCATTTACTAATGCATATTGATTGTTGCTAAAATCTCTAAGGGTTTTGCGCACTTAGTAAGTGCGCAGGAATTAGTTCTTGCGTACTTAGCAAGTATGCAAGAATACTCTGCGTACTTGCTAAGTACGCATGAGAAATTTGCCCTGCGCACTTGCTAAGTGCGCAGAGTTTAGGTCGTGTATAAATAGGATAGGTTGACAGTAGACAAGTACGCAGTCATATACGCAGACATTGTATACTCAGTATTTCTCTCTGTAACCTTCAAGTGTTTATAATGGGCGAAAGTTTGAAGTGATTCTCTTGTCTGTTTACTTTGTGTTGTAAGACTCTCCACCTAGTCACGGGTATTCCACACCCGTTCCGACTCAGGAACACACTTGCATGTGGCGATCCGCCACACCCGAGGGACCTACAAGTGGTATCAGAACCTTGGTGAGAATCTAAGGACATTCCACCCACAAAATCGTGACTTCCGGACATTCCCCTATGAGGTTTTCCTAGGGATGGATTGGTTAAAACAATACCAGGCACAAATTGATTGTGAATAGAAAACGATCAAGATTAAGAAACCAGATGAAACTAGTTTGATGATTCAGTGTGATAGTGATAACAGTACCGTTGTAATATTTCCATAGCGAAAGCTAAGAAAGAATTAATTAAGGGAGATGTTATATTTTTACTCCATACTTTGAATACGAAACCCGAAGAGCAGATTGTGCATATTCCCGTAGTCTGTGATCACCCGGATGTTTTTCCGGAAGAATTACCTGGTCTTCCACCCGATCGTCAGATCGAATTCTGAATCGAACTTATTCCTAGAGCTAAGCCTGTTGCAAAATCCCCTTATGTCTAGCTCCTTCCAAACTGAAAGAACTGATGAAACAAATCCAATAACTCTGTAGGTCCCTCGGGTGTGGTGGATCGTCACATGCAAGTGGTCTACTAGTCGGACCGGGTGCGGATTACCCGTGACTAGGTGGAGAGTCTAACTGAACAAAGTAAACCGAACACAAGAGTCACAATAATCGTTCTTTGTATTATAAACACTCGACGGTTACAGAGAGAATACAAGCTACGTACTTAGCAAAACTGAGTTCGTCTGAACAAATGGTTCTGCGTACTTAGCTTCTGTGAACCTATCCTATTTATACTGACCTGATGCCTGCGCACTTAGTAAGTGCGCAGGACCAATTACTCCTGCGTACTTAACAAGTACGCATAGGTCTTCCTGCGTACTTGCTAAGTACGCAGGAGCTTTCTCCTGCGCACATACAAGTGCGCACAACACTTGGAAGAAATCAACAACACATTATGTAAACGTAAATACAACTCGATAAAACTGTTACATAATGACTCTTACATACAAAGACAAAATACAGACATTAGACATACAAACCTAGACTCTATCCAGAGTGTTGTCACAGGAAAGTGCATCAACAAACTCCCCCTTGACAACAGCTCGGGATCTTCATCGTCTTCAGTCTTCAATCTTCAGTCTTCACAGCACTGCTTCCTTAGCTTCCATCTTCTTTTTGTAATCAAGACAGAACTTGATTAACTTGTCGTATTTGGCTGAGAGAAGCTTATTCCATTCGTCAGTGTGGATGCAGAATTTGTCTGCTAGTACCTCCAGATCGTTCATAGAGAAATTGATGAAGCAGACTTCATCAAAAACCCTGATCACTTCCTTTGGCACTGTGTTTCCACTATCTGACTTACCTTTACCCATGATCACAGCCTCGCCCGTTTTTGGATCAACGTACCAGTACCACATGTCACCAAGAATATCCTGAGGTAACTTGCTCAGGGGAATCTTAGTTTCACATCGCACTGGCTTGTTTACCAATCTCTTTAACGGCTTCTTAGTCACAGGATGCACTGCATGCTTATCCTTGACTCTTCTGGGCACCTGAGGCTTGAGATACTCATACTTTCCCGATCTTGCTTCACGCTGTAGTATACTCCACAAACCCATTGCTACTGCATGATTCGAATGATTCAGTAGGTCGCGGTTTGCAAGGTTAACTAGGTCGTACCTGGGCAAAGAGTTGAACGCCTCACTGGTTGGTTTCAAGTATTGAACCCCTCCAGATCTTTTGATGGCGAACAACTGCTTGTCCTCCTCAAACCTGACAGCTAAGATCATACCTGTCGCTCCATACTTGTCTTTGATAGACGTCTTTTGCCACACTGGAGCTGGACCCTTTGTAGATGCAGAAGGCATGTCTTTCTCTTTTTGTGCCTCGGAGTCCACAGGTATAGGGTCGACCGGGGGGGCATCAGTTGTAGCTTCAACATTACTTGCTGTATCAACTGAGCCTGTGTCTGTTTCGAGCAGAGATTCGAGCGATGGTATTTCAAAGATCTCACCATCCTCTAACTCATACTCTAGATCCCCGTCGCCCTTGGGAATCTCGATTATCACATCATCATCATCATCGTTCCAATCATCACCAGAGTCGATCTCTCCTTCTTCCAGATTAAGGAGAGCATCGATCTGTGCTTCTTTAGAATAGTCAGGCTTGAGACATAGAATCTCGCCAGCCACAGACTTCCCTTTATCACCACCACCACCACCTCCTGAGGTATCACCACCCTCTTGCGTAGTAGACTCCCCCTCAGCCATTGACATAGTAGAGATGGGCACAATTGCCGAAGCTTGGTGCTCACCTCCACTAGGACCGACTTCAGGATCCTTGTCTTTGTCATCATCCTTAGTCAAATCGACTGGATGACAACCCTCTGCACCGGTGGATTTTTCTTTTTCCTTCTCCCCCTGAGCACCTAGCTTCTCGGTCAGTTCTGCAATCAATTTGACCATAGTAGCGTGCTCCTGCCTTTGAGCATCCAGCCTTAGCTCAATTGAAGTTCTGTGGGCTAGAATCATTTCATTCGTCTTCATTAATAGTTCATTCTGCGCCATCACATTCTTCAGCCGTTCATCAGTCCCCGTTCTCTGGCTACGCAGAATTCTAACTTCATCTGCCAGAGAGTTTATCTGTGCTTGTTGAGCATCAGAATCCTCTTTTGACTTTTGAATAGTCTTCAACAAGCCAGCAACTTGGGTTTCTAGCATATCGATCCTAGCTTCATTTGGATCCGGATGCTTAGATGATGAGGCTTCGGCGTTGTGGATGGGGGAAGAGAAGATTGTGTCAAAGTCGAACCCCTGTGAGATGTCACCATAATTAAAGGGTTGACCTGATGGCTCTCTGGTGGGTGTTGGGGTTGGGGATGGTATGATGTGAGTGGGTGTTATGGTTGGGGTGACTATGACTGACTCCGTGAGAAGTGGAGCAGTCACCGTCACCTGGACGGTTGGAATAGGGAGGGTCACCGTCACAGGAATCTCCTATGTGACCGCCGTGACCGCCACATCTGCTTGTACCAGTGGCCTTCTCCTCCTACTAAACAGTTGCCGTGCTGGTTGGGTAGATTCTGGAATGGCAGCTTCAACTTGTACTGGTTGCACAGTTGGAATCTCTTCAACCCTGGGGATGGAAACCTCTTGCCTATCGCCCCTTTTCTTGTTGGTGCTCTCATGCCTCTGTCTTTGTAAAGCAGCGTCAGAGTCGGAATCCGGCTCATATTCGCTGTTGGAGCTTTGTCTCTTTCTTTTTGAAGACGACGCAGGCTGGGTTACCTGTGCCTGTCTCCTTGGATGTGCCTGTGATGGTGCATCATCGGAATCAGAAGAATCTGATTCTGTAGCCTCCGAATCGGATTCCTCAGCACCACCAACACCACCTTCATCATCACCCTCATCATTACCTTCATCATCCTCATTCTCTTCTTCTTGTTCTTCATCAGAGTGATCACTCATCTCTGGTCCCGAGTTGGGACTATACCAGTTCCAGTCCTCCGGAGCGACGTATGCTTCATTAATCAGGTGGCCGAAGAGTTCAGTATGCTCAGGGGTAGGTTCTACACTACCTGGCTTTAGGAACTGTGCAAAGACTCTCTTGGCCACCCTTTTCACTTGCAGTCTCTCCCCGATAGCACGCAGGTTTGGCAACGCATCATCGATCAAAAGTTGCACAAACCTCGGGTATAAAAGGAACCTAAATCTCTCAGCTGTATTTATCTGGTCATTAATTGCTTTGAAAATAAAGCGTGAGAAGTTGTAGCCCCGATTGAGAGACAAGCCCACCATGGCTGCTGCAAGGTCATGACCCATCGCATCTTTCCCTGCTTTCCTGGATGAGATGCACATGATCATGATGTGGGTAAAATAACGCCATTGATCTAATACCCACATTTTCTTGTAAGAAGCATAGTCCCTTTCCCCGACATATCCCATTCTCTGCCTCCAACACCCATCCACGTAGTAATCTGGATAGGATGTCGGGTCGGTGGCAAGGTCTCTGAACTGCAGTACTCATCTGATTGTATCTTCAGAGATTGCAATAGCCCGACCATCAACAGTAGCCCTTATGACATTAGGGGATACTGTGCAATCGTGCTCTGCAGTCTCCCAGAATTGTTCTAAGTATGGTCTTGAGACTGTTGGATTAGCCGAGATTGCATAACTTATTTTAGATCTGTTCAGAAAGTCCACAATCTCTCTATATTGTAAGGCTGCCCCTTTCCATTCTGGTTCAGTGTGCGCCAACAGATTGAATTCGTCAGTGAAAGCACGAGCCATTATCTGCAAACACACACAGAAAACATAATTAGAACAATTTATAACAATGGAAATAGATACACATGACATAGAATAGTAGTTACACTTTGTAAAAAATTTCAGACTTTGAAAAATTTTCTAAGTGTTGGTCCTGCGCACTTAGCAAGTGCGCAGGATTTTACTCTTGCGTACTTAACAAGTACGCAGGAATTACTTCTTGCGTACTTGCTAAGTGCGCAAGAACAACCCTTAGCAAAAATTTCAAAGATTTAAATTCGTTCAAAATGCGGGTTGATTAGGTAGCCACTAGGTCGGAATCAGGGATTTGAACCTATGGTACCATTATCAACACCATTAACCACTAAGACACGATCAAATCTTGACCTAGGTCAGTGATCGACCCACTGACGGTTCGACTTCAACCCGTCGGATCGATCGATGACCAAAGGGAAAAAGAGAGGATCGATTAGGCATCCTAATAACTTGTTAGAGACACTAGTTACCCAAACAACCCATTTTACCCCAAAAATTTTACGGATTTAACCTAAAAAATTTTAAGTCAAAAATCGGTCCAAAAAAAACACGAATCTATGGATGGAATCGGCCTAGATTCTCACCAAAGAGATGAAATACGAAGATGATAATGTGGACGGGATGAAAAACGGGTTTGAACACACTCGATTTTGAGAGAAAAATCGCAGGGGGGAAAAAAATTTGGGTTTGAATGAGAAAACCAGAAAATTTTCTAAGTGTCAAACTTATACCCCACTGATATTGTTCGTGCGTACTTGCTAAGTGCGCACGAATTAACTCTTGCGTACTTAACAAGTACGCAGGAATTAACTCTTGCGTACTTGCTAAGTGCGCAAGTCTTACTTCGTGCGTACTTGACAAGTGCGCAGAAACTTTAAGTGCGCAATTTTCAACTCAGAATTATGAAGATTGTCAAGTCAAATAACGAACAAAATAAAAATATTCAATTGGGAGGATTCAAATACAATTCATGAAGGTTAAACATAAAATATTTTTGGCCTTTTCTGAATTAAACTTAAACAATGCATAAACTTAAAATCTTTTTGTTCTTTTCTAGATAGAAATATACAAGTATTCACACAAGCTATTTTTGATCAAAGACACGAGCAGAGGATCATATCAGGCTAATTTTTAGCAAAAACGATACAATATAAACATCAAAGAATATGGGATCATGTCATGTATTACTCTTTATTCTTACGTAATAAGCAAATAAACAAGTAATTCAAGTTGACAATATTATAAGATTTGAAACTATATGCATCTTTGTATCATGTTCTTGTGTATTAAGTTATTAATTATAAAATATACAACGTGTACCCTACTTAAATGCTATGATATTTTGCACTATCTCAAGGCATCTAAGATTTTTCCAATGATATTCTTAATTTTCAGAATGAAGTTACATCAATTAGCACAGAAAAATCAAGCAGAATCCATAAGGATTATCAAGAATCATAAGATTCAGAATCGAGTGATTCAATTGTCTTGGTTTCATGTGATTTTCTTCTTTGAATATCGGTATGATGATTCGGGATAATGAACATGGTGTTTGATTATAAGGTAACGAGATCCAACTTTTATCTGGATTTGATTTCAATGAACCAGGAATGACTCAAGGGTGAATACATGCTCAACGGTTGATGTAGAGACATGTCTTGATTCAATCTCTCCTTGCATACTTGTGAGTATGGGCAGTGAGATGAACCGCATTAATTGTGCTAACAACATAACCCGAAACTGATCTCAAAAGAAAATTATTGCCAAAATCTAACATCCTTTATCTGATAATGATCTTTTCTATTCTTTTACACACACACACTTGCAAATATGGGTTCAAATCACAGTTGTAATTTAGATTTAGTTTCCACACTACTAGTGATTCAAAGACGCATACAGCCTACTGACAATTCAAATTACTTGTAAGTAAACAGATTAAAAACATAATAATTTAAACAATTAAGTAAACATGACGCAATCATTTCCCATGAGCAGTCTATGATGGTTAGATCATTTCAGATGTACTATCATTTCCTCGTTTCTCAAGTGAACTTTTGAAATTTTCTCCATTTTCTAATTTTTTTTATTTTTGTAAAGTATTTTAAACTAACAGAACTATACAGAAAAATTTAAAAGAAATAAAATTTAACTTCCATGAATTGAATTGATTTAAGAAAATTAATTTTTCACTCGGGATTGAACATTCCTATCAAGTTGACAAGATGCTCAAAACGGGACCGATCAAATGCCTTTGTGAAAAGGTCAGCAAGATTGTCATCCGTGAGAACCTTTACAAGTTCAATTAAATGCTTTTCAGCACAATCACGGATGAAATGATGGCGAATTTCAATATGCGTAGTTTTGGAATGTTTCACCTGGTTATTTGTGAGGGACATGGTGGCATTGTTGTCAATGAATAAAGGAGTTCCAGTGAAGTTCAAGCCGTAGTCTCGCAATTGCTGCTGAATCCACAATATCTGAGAACAACCGCTAGCTGCAGCAATGTATTCTGCTTCACAAGTTGAGACAGAAACCGTTGACTGCTTCTTGCACTGCCAGGAGACCAGTCTGTCTCCCAAGAATTGACATCCGCCAGAAGTTGACTTTCTATCAAGGTTACAACCGCCATAATCTGAATCAGTGTAGGCTTTGAAGTCGAATGACTGCTGCTTGGAGTACCAAAGACCCAATCGGGGTTTCCCTTTAAGGTATCTGAAAATCCTCTTCACAGCTATCATATGTGATTCCTTCGGTTGAGACTGAAACCTTGAGCACAAGCATACAGCAAACATAATATCGGGTCTTGAAGCTGTGAGATACATAAGTGATCCGATCATCCCACGGTACAACCTGCTGTCTACATCCTTCCCATCTTTGTCAGGATGCAAACCATGATTGACTGGGATTGGTGTGCCATAAGTAGTGCTATCACTCATCTTGTATTTTGATAAGATGTCCTGCACGTACTTAGTTTGATGTAGATAAATGCCATCCTCTCTTTGACTGACTTGCAGACCCAGGAAGAACGACAGTTCACCCATATTTCTCATTTCAAACTTGGACTTCATCACCTTTTCGAAATCCCTACACATCCCTTCATTGGTCGACCCAAAAATGATGTCGTCGACATATACTTGCACAAGAAGAATGTCACCTCCTGCTTTCCTTATGAAGAGAGTCGAGTCAATCTGCCCACGGTCAAAACCATTAGACAGTAAATGCTTTGATAGTGTCTCATACCATGCCCTCGGTGCTTGATGAAGACCATAAAGTGCTTTGTCGAGCTTGTACACTTTATTGATATTATGCGGATCTTCAAAACCGGGAGGTTGAGTGACATAGACTTCTTCATGAACTTTACCATAAAGGAAAGCACTCTTCACATCAAGTTGGTAGACCTTGAAGCCGACATATGTGGCATAAGCCAAGAACAGTCGAATGGCCTCAATTCTAGCAACTGGGGCATATACTTCTGTGTAATCCAAGCCCTCTTGTTGATAAAAACCCTGAACAACCAATCTTGCCTTGTTCTTCACAACTACATGACGATCATCCGTCTTGCATTTGAACACCCATCTGGTTCCAATTGGCTGAAAGCCTTTTGGCAAGTCAGCCAAATCCCATACATGCAACTTTTGGAATTGGGACAATTCATCTTGCATCGCCTCAATCCATCAGTTGTCAGTGAGAGCCTCCTTCACATTCTTCGGCTCTATCTGGGACACGAATGCAGCATGCAGACATGTTTCCATGACACCAGTGTCAAATATATCTGTGTAAAGACTGGTGTTCTCAGTGATGGTTCTATGACGAGTCTGAACACCGGCATAAGGATCACCAATAATGTTGTCGATTGGATGATTCCTATGCACTCTCGTCTCCGGTACAATTGGTTCTTGAATTTCTGGATCTAAATTTGTGCTCAACTCCCCCATTTCCTGTGTTTCAGCAGAAGAAGATTCAATGTTAATTGGATCAGCTGGAGCTTCATTTCCTACAGTTGTGTTAGGATTGGCTTGAGCGTCATCTCCAACAACATGAACACTTTCACTGTTATCACTGTCATGAGTTCCAGATGCAGATGCAGCATTGGAATCAGGAGTTATAATTGGTATAGTAGCACGAGTAGAAAAACTGCCGCCATTCAATAGATTATAAACATTTTCGGCGTCTTCTGCAGATAGCTCAGGAAGATTGAAAGACTTGAATAGCGCATCATAATCAAAACCCCAAGCTGGACCTTTTGGTTCTGGTGGAATGCTGTGTTTACTACAATCCACTTCGAACCATTCCTCGACAGTACGAGTTCCTATGTTGTACACTCTCTTGCAGGGCGAATTGGCAACATATCCTAAGAAGATGCCTTCCACCGCTTTCGCATGAAATTTAGATTGACGATCTTTATACTGTAGCAACAAGGAACAAGGACTACCAAAAGGAACTAGGTAATCAAGATTGGGAAGTCGATTGTTGATCAACTCGTAACAAGTCTTGTTGTGTCTTTTCACCACCAAAACTCTGTTTAAGACGTGACAAGCTGTATTTACTGCTTCTGCCCAGAAAGTGACAGGAAGCTTTGCATCTGACAGCATAGTCCTTGCAGTCTCAATCAGTGTTTTGTTCTTCCGTTCAGCAACTCCATTCTGCTGAGGCGTGTACGGCGCGCTGAATTCGTGACGGATCCCTTTCTTGAGACAGAAAAGTTCCATCAAATTATTCTTGAACTCAGTTCCGTTGTCACTCCTTATTCTTCTAACTTTCAGCTTGCAAAGAGATTCCAAGCTCAGGATCAAGTATTGAAGAATATCAGCAGTCTCATATTTTGTACCTAAAAAATGCACCCAAGAAAAACGTGAGAAATCATCAGTTACAACTAGACAGAATGACTTACCTCCAATACTCCTGATACTTATGGGGCCAAACAGATCCATGTGTAATAGCTCCAAAGGGGTATCGATAGAGTTTTGGAGCATGGGCTTGTGAGACTTCTGTTGCTGTTTCCCCTTTTTACAAGGCATACAGTCATCTGCAACGGTAAATCTCAGCTTAGGAACCCCGGTTACCAAACCGTTTCGGACAAGATGATTCATTTTACGATAAGAAATATGTCCGAGTTTCCTATGCCACAAGATGGAGTCAAGCTCTGTCGCTTTTGTAAGCAAACAAGTAGCAACTGATGAGGTGGTTTTTGCCACGCTCATATCAATCTGATAAGTGTCGTTTGTTCTTGGTGCTCTCATCAGAATCCAGTCATCAGGAACTTTGAAACCGGGTTTGAGAATCAGACATTCTGACTTATCAAACATCACTGAGTACTCCTTGTCACACATTTGTGAGACACTCAACAGGTTATGCTTCAGCTGCTCGCAGAAGTTGACATTGTCAAAGCTAACGCAACCGTTCGAAACCACGCCTTGACACGTGATACTGCCGCCTTTTTCTCCGGCAAAGGCCACATAGCCGCCTCTAAATGGTTTAACGTCTTGAAGCAAGGCCATGTTTCCTGTCATGTGCTGGGAGCATCCACTATCTACTTACCAGCGGTTAGAGATAGTACCCTTCGGACGTCCCTGCACGAGTAACAAAAGAATTAGTTAGATTTGGAGACCCAAGCCATTGTGGTCTTGGGTCGTCCATCCTTCTCAAAATAAACTACTTCTTTCAACTCACAGTCATGATGACTGTCCAAAATTGGTGAATCTTTGGAGGAATTGGGAACAGGATATTGAGAATCTTTAACTTTCTTGTTCCAGGATCTCTTTTGAATCTTAACCAGAACAGGAGACTTTGGTTCAATCACAGCCGGTGAACTTGTGGAAGCTTCACCTGATTCAGCTTTAGTCAGCTGTTCCAGCTTTCTCAACCTCTTATTCATTTTTCTTCTATGTGGCTTAGAGAGTCTAGCCACAGGTTTCTCACCAGTGCGTGTACTACCAGATGTAGACACACGAGGTACAGCAGGTTGCTTTACCTTTCTTACAACAGATGGCTTGGCCTCAGATTTGATCTTTGGCTTAGCTATCGGTTGCACTGGTGGTTTCACCACATTTTGCTTTGGTCTGATAGGAGCTTTCACTACTGGAGAATTAGGGATAACAGCTGGTCGTGAAACAACATGCCGTTTCCCTGGGTTCTTAGAAGGACAGTTCACAACAATGTGACCAACCAAGCCACAGTGAAAGCAATTCCTCTTGTCAACATAAGTTCTCATGTAAGGCTCTTTAGTTCTGGCCTTAGAAAACTCACCATTGTGAGAAGGAAGAGTTGGTTTATGAACAGAAGTTTGAACTTTTACAGTTTGATGTTTGGGGGTATAATACTTTTGCAAATTTTCTTTGTAACCCAGCCCATAATGAGATGAAAAAGCCTCTTTCTTAGCTTGGTTAATATTTTTAAAACCCCCGTAAAGCATTCCCTTAAGTTTATCATTTGTGTCAATGATATCAGGTTCAGTTAAAATGCAATTATCACAATTAGTGATAATGTTTTTCTGGACTTTCTGTTCAGTCAACAACTCCTCAGAAACTACTCCTTCAGGGCAAGTGTTAACCGACCCATCCTCAGAAGCAGTAACATACTCCTCACTAGATGTGGAGTTAGCCTTACTTGAGGATTCATCCTTTTTAGGGGAATCATCCTTATCAGAGGGCTCATCTAGACAAGTGAGATCAATGTCTATCAAGCTATTGACAAACTGCCCACTTATTGGTGGAGGAATGGCATTGGTACCAAGTCCTAGGCCATTCATTTTTCTCACCACGGATTCGTAGTGTTCCACCACGAAGCGAGAGTTTTTCAATTTCTCGTTAATGCATTTGAGCTGCAAGATCTCATTTTGCAGTTTGTTAATTTCATTGTTCTTCTTTTCCAAAGCCCTATACGCAATGTCCAAATGAACCTGTTGGTCGCTTATTTTTAAAGAATAGTCTTGTTTATCTTTCTATAGCATTTCAACTGATTCTTTAAAACGTGATTCATTCGTTTTGAAATTTTTAGCTGCCAACTTTAGGGGTCCGATTATGTCTTGGAGATCAGAAATTTCATTTTTTAGCCCTAGACATTTAGAACAAGAAACAACAGAGAAAGGGTTAGAATCTACCTCAGGTGATGAACTTTGTCCTTCTCCAATTGCCATGAGAGCGACAGCAGTGGTAGACTCCTTTTCATCAGCTACAGAAGCTTCCTCTTCTTCAGATTCAGAATATTCCTCTTCTTCAGCTTCCTTCCTCTCGGCCTCCATCAGCTCCATGATTTCTGCCATGAGACCAACCTGTGCTTGAGCAATGATGGCGTCTTCTAGATGCACACCCCAATCAAAATTTTCGTCATTCTGTGCGACCAGTGCATTGGACTGATTACTTTGGGTATGATTGTGGTGACTTTGGTTGTTTTGGCCATGGCTGTTTCCCTGGCTAGGTCTGGTAAAACCAGAGGCCGGTGCTCTGTCCTTTTGACATTCACGAGCAAAGTGTCCATAGTTTTGACACTTGTAGCACTTGGCCTTGGATTTGTCAAATCCAACCTTGGCATTAGAATGCCCGCCAATATACTTTCTTCCTGTTCTGTTCAGGAAACGCTTGGCCCTCCTCAGTAACATGGCCATATTCCACTGAATATCCATGTCTTCAATATCATCAGGATCCACTTGATTGAAGTCCTCTTCAATAGTCTCAGGATCCGTTAGCTTTCCACCAATGAAATTCTCATATGCCAGCATGCAAGATGAGAATAGTGCTACATGATCTTCAGCTATCTTGGCAATAGCTGACTGGTTGGCTGAGCACGTATTCTGAGGAGTCTTTGAGTTTTGTTGATTTTGTTGATGAGATCCAAACCCTGATCCTGATGCATAACATGCATGACCACCACAACCATTAGAGTGGTCTTCTTCAATGGATTTCCCAGTAAAGAGTGCAATCCCAGAGCCGAAAGACATTGATGTGGAAGTCGTCCCATGATACATGGAAGGGTCCTGTATCTGAGGTCTTCCAGAATTCTCCCTTTTTATAAGATTCATGTTATGAGCCTGAATCTTACCGACTGCCTCATCTACTGTCATCTCGTAGAACTTTGAACTTTCCCTCATCAGGGTTGTATACATCTCATATCTCAGTGGCAGAGCATCCAAAAACTTTTCCACCATTTCCTCTTCTGGATATTTAAGCTCAAACGATTTCAACTCCGTTTGTAGGTGATAGAATCTAGAGATAAGATCATATAAAGATTCATTTTCTATAAATCTGAAGCACTCGTATTGCTTCCGGAGCAGATCCCTCTTGCTTTTCTTGATGTCACTATTTCCTTCGAATCTTTTCTGTAAAGCTTTCCAAAGATCCTTAGAAGATTCATATCCTCGGAAACTGTGGAACAAATCCCGAGTTAATGACATAGTGATTGAACCCAATGCCTTCTTCTCTCGATCATAAATTTTCTTTTCTCGATCATAAATTTTCTTTTCTTCTGCATCCAGCTTAGAGATAGGCTTAGGTACGTTTTCATCAAGATACAAGTGGGTGGGATGCTTATATCCCTCAAGAATAGGTATCCATAACGATGAATCGGTGTATGAAATATAGTGCTCAAAACGGGCTTTCCAATTGGAATAATCGTTTACATTGAGCAACTTGGGAGGTTTTTGTGGAGTACCGATTTCATTATCATAATTTAACATACTACTAAGGTTCTGAAGGTTTGACATGGTGAACACTTGGTCAAAAATCAGAAAAGTCAGTAGCTATTGCGCACTTAGGATTGGCCTTGCGCACTTATGAATGGTCTTGTGTCACACCCCGCCAAGGCGGAAACGCGAGGCGCAACGTTCATGGTTTCCAAAGCATATGATTACCGCAAACACATACATGATAAATGGATACATTAACAAGTTTAATATTTTACATTACAAAACATAATCTGAGTTTACAAAAAGTTAAGATTTCACAAATATGACTCAACTCAATGAGTTATACAAGAGAAATCCTCCTTGAGTAGTATCCATCGTGCATGCATGTAATCTATATTGCTAACCTTGAAATCACGTTCAGTTACCTGAAAAACATACTTAAAATCGTCAACACGAGGTTGGTGAGTTCACAGGTTTAATCAAATAGTTCTTTGTAAAATTCAATTGTTCGTAAATAGTTTCAGTTGTATGTGATAAACAGAATAAGAATTGTTGACCCATTTGTAAACTAGCTAGGATTACAAATAATATGTTCATACATGGGGCGTAACCAAACCTTGACATGTGTACACGCCCCTAATTTCGTTATTCAGTTCTATGCGGCCATAAATCCTCCAGATTGTGGTTAGCGCGACTAACCATGACCGGGAGACGTCACTCTCCATAGTACTATTCATAGGACCCTAGGCTACAGTTAATGGTTACTATGTTGTTCCAGGGGACTTTCGCGGCCTCCATTGTGTTGTTCTCATCCCATGTAAACATAAAAGTCGTGTCTTATTCTCTTGTTATCCCATAAAATAGTTGAAGTATGTTTTTCCCCCAAATATTAGAAAGCAGTAAAAAGAAAGGGGCCGTGAAACTCACCTTGTGTTTGTGTATATACTTGTAATAATATTTGTTGTAGTCAACCTTGACTGTTTGTACCCTAGATACCAAGGGTAAATTGTTGTTAAGACCAACGTCTTAATTGTAAATTGTTCACCGACCTTGTAAATCTGATTATGTTTGTTTAAATATCGTTTTAGTTTTCCAACACATGTTTTGTTATAAAATAGTTTTTGAGTTACTGCCCAACTGGGACTGTTGTACAGGTGTCGAAACTTCTTAGTTTCGATTGGGCATATGTGTGTCGAAACTACTTAGTTTCGATGGAGTGGTCAGGAGTCGAAACAACCTAGTTTCGATTGAGTAAAAGGTATCGAAACTCCTAGTTTCTATTGACCAACAGGTATCGAAACTCCTAGTTTCGATTGAGCAACAGGTATCGAAACTCCTAGTTTCGATTGAGCAACAGGTATCGAAACTCCTAGTTTCGATTGAGAAACAGGTATCGAAACTCCTAGTTTCGATTGAGAAACAGGTATCGAAACTCCTAGTTTCGATTGAGAAACAGGTATCGAAACTCCTAGTTTCGATTACTGGACTTCTGTTTTGACAGAATCAGTCCGGCATATTTTGATGTTTTAAACTTGAATTCAACACACTTTTCTTGTTATCTTTCTTGCGTTTAAATAAGATGTAAGTTTAGTTACGGTTTTAAAGAACATAATATGAAAAATATCGAGTTTTTACCTTAAAAGCAGTGATGAAGATGATGAGAGAAAACAGAGAATGGTCTCGAATCTTCTGTTGAACTTTCTTTAGAAACACTTGAAATCTTCTTAAAACACTAGATTGTGGTAGGATTTCGCTTAAAAACTCGGCTTCGATTTTGAAGAGAAATGGAAGTTTGCCGTATGAAAATGAGAGAAAAATGAGGATTGTGAGGTTTTTGATTGAAAGGAGTATGGTTATGTTCTGAGTTTTTCGCAAGTGGGAGTATGGGTTAATTTGAAAACATGTGAGATTGGGGATGGTTTCCTCTACCCTTCGACCGAGAAGTCAAATAAATGGGTTTGAGGTTAAAATAAATCAAACCATTTGATTTAAGTGTACTTAATATCGATTAGAGTTTCAAAAGGGGTAGTTTAATTTGGTTTATTTTCTCACGGTATTATAAATTTAACAAGTTTATGGCTCGTTAAAGAAAAACATTGAAATCTTGGATTGTATAATCCGTTGAGGTGATTATTTGTAGGTATAAACACCTAAAAGTGACTCTACCCAATAGCGTTTTCGAAAGAGTTTGTTAGTTTACTTTTACGTATACTATATGATTTATTCTAAAAATAAGTTATTGACCAACGAAACGTATACGCCGGGATATTTAATTTATCCACTATTGTTCGTCTTAGTCGGTTTGTACTGGTACTTGCACCGGTAATTCCTAGAATTACCCAAGTATAAATTGAGACCATGTACGATCTTTGCTAGACTCTAAAGTCCTTGTTTGTGAAATTAAATAAATCACCAAAAATAATTATAACGTAAACTTGTTTATAATGTGTACGGATATTGACCTGAAATGTCGGGTTGTCACATTCTCCCCATGTTAACAGAATTTCGTCCCGAAATTCAATTTGTGTCCTTTTGAACTGGTGCATCCTCAAACAAGGATGGGTATTTTGTTTTCATTTGGTCCTCTCGTTCCCATGTATACTCAGGACCACGCTTTGAGTTCCAACGTACTTTAACCAGTTTGATCCGACTACGTCTCAGCTTTTGAACCTTCCAATCTGATATCTCCATTGGTTGCTCGATGAAATGAAGTTTATCGTCAATGTGAATTTCATCAGGCGGTATGATCAAAGTCTCGTCTGATAGACACTTTTTGAGATTTGACACATGAAACGTATCATGTACATTGTTTAGTTCTTGTGGTAGCTTGAGTTTGTAAGCTACAGGGCCAACCCTAGCCAGTATTTCGAACGGACCAACGTATCTAGGGTTGAGCTTACCACGGTTACCAAACCTTGCAACGCCTTTCCATGGTGAGACTTTTAACATTACTCGGTCACCAATTTGAAATTCTAATGGTTTTCGTCTGTTGTCAGCATAGTTCTTTTGTCTATCTCGGGCCGCTTTCAAACGGTCCTTAATTTTGAAAATCTTATCAGTGGTTTCCTGGACAATCTCAGGGCCTGTCAAATGTTTTTCACCAACTTCCGCCCAACTTAACGGTGAGCGGCATTTACGACCATATAAAGCTTCAAACGGAGCTGCCTTAATGCTCGTATGGTAGCTGTTATTGTAGGAAAACTCAGCTAATGGTAAATGAGTATCCCAATTTCCTCCGAAATCCATTACACATGCACGGAGCATATCTTCTAATGTTTGAATGGTCCTTTCGCTTTGACCATCTGTTTGTGGGTGATATGCCGTGCTCATGTCAAGACGTGTGCCCATGGCTTCTTGTAATGATTTCCAGATTCTAGACACAAATCTGCTATCTCTATCTGATATAATAGAAATTGGCACTCCATGCCTAGCCACAATTTCCTTGATATAAAGCTTTGCAAGTTTCTCGGTTTTATCCGTCTCTTTGATAGGTAGGAAATGAGCTGATTTTGTCAATCGATCGACAATTACCCATATGGTATCATAACCACTAGATGTCTTGGGTAATTTTGTGATAAAATCCATAGAAATTTGTTCCCATTTCCATTGGGGAATTTCAGGTTGTTGTAACAAACCAGACGGTTTCTGATGTTCGGCTTTTACTTTTGAACATGTTAAGCACTTACTGACATATGTGGCAATATCTCCTTTCATATTGGGCCACCAATATAATTCTTTTAGATCCTTATACATCTTATCTGAACCTGGGTGAATGGAGTACCTGGACTTGTGGGCTTCGTCCATAACTAACTCCCGTAAGTTACCAAAACGTGTCACCCAAATTCTATTCATGAAGTATAAAGTGTCATCTGACTTTGGCTCCAATTGCTTTATCATTCCTCGTAAAGCTTCATTCTGAATGTTTTCTTCTTTGATTGCCTCATGTTGTGCCATCCGAATTTGAGTAGTAAGATTCGTATGAATTGTCAATCCTAAGGCACGAACACGAAGAGTTTTAACTCGTTCTTTGCGACTTAAAGCGTCCGCTACGACATTGGCTTTCCCGGGATGGTACTTGATATCACAATCATAATCGTTTAGTAGTTCTACCCAACGACGTTGTCTCATGTTAAGTTCCTTTTGATCAAAGATATGCTGGAGACTCTTGTGATCAGTAAAGATAGTACATCTTGTACCGCAAAGGTAATGTCTCCAAATTTTGAGCGCAAACACAACTGCACCCAATTCCAAGTCGTGGGTCGTATAATTCTTTTCGTGCACTTTTAGTTGTCGTGAGGCATATGCGATGACTTTGTCTCTTTGCATTAACACACAACCCAGTCCTTGGTGTGATGCATCGCAGTATACGACAAAATTGTCGATTCCCTCAGGAAGGGATAGAATTGGTGCACTACACAGCTTCTGTTTCAGTAATTGGAAAGCTGACTCCTGCTTGTCACTCCAATCATACTTCTTTTCTTTCTGGGTTAATGTGGTTAAAGGCAAGGCTATTTTTGAAAAATTCTCGATGAATCGTCTGTAATAGCCGGCCAAACCTAAAAATTGACGTACTTCTGTCGGAGTCTTTGGTGCTTCCCAGTTTTTGATCGCTTCAATTTTTGATGGATCAACGTGAATTCCTTCCTTGTTGATGACGTGTCCAAGAAAATGCACTTCTCGGATCCAAAACTCACACTTAGAGAATTTAGCGTAAAGTTTCTCGTTTCTGAGTAGTTCTAAGATTAATTTAAGATGATGTTCATGATCCTCCTTGGTTCGTGAATATATTAATATATCATCGATAAACACAATCACGAATTTATCCAAGTATGGCTTGCACACGCGGTTCATGAGATCCATGAAAACAGCTGGTGCGTTTGTCAAACCAAACGGCATAACTAGGAATTCGTAGTGGCCATATCGAGTCCTAAATGCTGTCTTTGGTACATCTTCTTCTTGGATTCTTAATTGGTGATATCCCGAACGTAGGTCGATCTTAGAGTAGAAGCTAGAACCTTGTAGTTGATCAAACAAATCATCTATTCGAGGTAGTGGGTATCGGTTTTTGATTGTAAGCTTGTTTAATTCTCGGTAATCTATACACATCCTAAAGGTTCCATACTTTTTCTTTACGAATAAGACCGGAGCTCCCCAAGGTGAGAAACTCGCTCTTATGAAACCTTTATCAAGCAACTCTTGAAGTTGATTTGATAATTCCTGCATTTCAGAAGGTGCTAATCGATATGGTGATCGCGCAACCGGGGCGGCTCCTGGTACCAAATCGATTCGAAATTCGACTTGCCTAGGTGGTGGTAAACCAGGTAAGTCTTCAGGAAAAACTTCAGGATATTCCTTAACGATTGGTATATCCTCAAGTCGACGTTCCTCGGGTTTCTTCTCGACGACGTGAGCCAGGAATACGCAATAGCCTTTGCGTAGGTACTTACGAGTTTTCATGCAGTTTATCATCCTTAACGCTACTCCACTCTTCTCACCTTGAATCGAAAGAACTTCTCCGTTTGGGAGTGGAATTTGGACAATCTTCTCAAAACAAACAATCTCTGCATGATTCTTTGACAACCAATCCATGCCAATAACAACGTCAAAGCTTCCTAAGTCAACAGGTAACAGATCTATACTAAATGTGTGATTTTTAAGATATAAGGTACAACCTTGAATGACCTCTCCGGTATTAATTAATTTTCCGTTCGCTAATTCAATTGTATACTTTTGTTCTAGTTTGCTGGGCTTAATACCGAGTAGGGACTTAAAGTCATTTGACACAAAACTCAAATCAGCACCCGTATCGAAAAGTATAGAGGCATAGTGATTATTTATCGGGAACGTACCAGTGACAATGTTTGGATCTTGTCGTGCGTCACCGGCCCCCATTACGAATGCTCTTCCACGGGCCTGATTGTCGTTTCGGTTCTTCAACTTTGGACAGTCTTTTCTGAAGTGCTTTGGATCTCCACACTCAAAGCATCCTTGATTCATCCTTTCTGTTCCTGGGTTGACTTTTCCTGCTACTTGATTTATCTTGTTAGGGTTCGTATTGCTCCTACAGTTATGGGCCAGGTGCCCATACTTTTTACACTTCCCACATTGGATACACTTTTCGCTGTGATGATATCCACACTTGTCACACCTCGGTAATGTTCCAAGATATACATTTTGTCCCACAGTGTTGGCGACAAAGGCTTTCGTAGTTTCAGGTCTCTTGTAAATTTGATTCTTGTTTTGGTTAATTGGTTTTCCAAACCATTTCCTCTTTTCCCCAGACCTTCCTTCCTCGGTCTCCTTCTTCTTAAACAAACCATCACGTACAGCATTATCCCTTAGTTTGGAAGCTAGAGTTATGGCGCTCTTGGCATCCATAGGGTTCGATGAAGTCACCAGACCTCGGATTTGAGGTGCGAGACCCCACAAGTATCTTTCAACCTTCTTGTATTCTGGGGTAACCATGTGTGGAACCAAGATTGCTAACTCATTGAATCGGTCAGTGTAGCCAGCAACATCATCTCCTGTCATTTGTAAATTCCACATTTCAGATTCGATCTTTTGCAACTCATTTCGAGGACAGTATTCCTCGATCATCATGGCTTTTAAGTCTTCCCATGACAACTCATATGATGTCTGCCTTCCCAAAGTCTTTACTTGTGAATTCCACCAGGTTAAAGCTTTATCAGTGAGTGAGCATGTAGAATACTTCACCATGCAGTCAGCGGTGCATTCACTAATATCAATCACCGATTCCATCTTCTCTATCCATCTCATTAGTCCAACTGCACCCTCGGTGCCATTGAAGTTACGGGGTTTGCAAGACAGAAAGGTCTTGTAGGAGCACTTTCTATTTGGAGCATCTGTAGAATTACAAGTCATAACGTCATTAATTCGAATCATGACTATATGTTATGGCTTATTTATTTTATTACCTCCGGAACCTCCGGAACCTCCAGCTGTACCGCTTCCTCCTGCACCTCCTGCACCGGTACCACTGCCGTTTCCTCCTCCACTATTTCGATTCGCCTCATACTGCTCCATGGCAGCAGCTACTCGTTGTGCTATAAGTTGTTCCACATTTGGGGAAATCGCCTCGTTGTTGTCACCAGTAGTGTTACGGGTTGTCCTACGCTTAGGTGCCATGACGTTCTTTCTAACATATCAATTAAAAAGAAACAACATTATATGACAATAATGATAGCTCATGACATAAGGATACAACAACGTCAAATGTAAACAACCATTATCACAACATAAACCATTACATACATAGTCAAAACATTCATAGTACATTGTTCCAAAAGACAAGGATACAAAAGAGATGGGTTCACATGACCTCATCAGTACTAAAGTTTTAAACTACTTAATGTACTACGGGCACAACCCGCCCGTAATAGGTTTAAAAGAAGAAGTGAGAGTACAATCCAATCATCATGGCAAGTCCTGCCATGACAAAACTAGCTCTCGCCACAAATTCTGCAGCCAACGTCCTTTCTTCCAGAGCCTCCACCATGTCTCGGACCGTAACTGTGAACTGCCAGTCCATGTCAGCTCTCAACTCTAGATAGTTAGTGGCATCCTGTATGTTTCGGATGCGGTCATCTAGAGTCTGAACTCGAGATCCGAGTCCTTGACGAAGTCGCGTGGCTGCATCCCCCTGTGCTCGGATGTCATCTAGGAGATCATCAAGACGCTCCTCATGCGTACGAACGCGTGCTACCAAGGTAGGCACAGTGAGCTCTATGGCTTCCCCAGTGTGGGGTAGGGGTGTTGGGGAGTTAGAAGACTCTCCAAGCTCAAAGGTAGATGGAATGCTCTCCATCTCCCTCCAACGTGTCAGAGTACGAGGCATCCAACGGATGGTTCCCACAGTAGGGTGGTAGAAGGGTCTTTGCCTAGGTGGTTCTTCACCAGCCTCCAAGTCTTCTGGGTCACGGGCTGCTAGATTCCTTTTGCGTGGAAGTCGAACCTTCTTCCTAGCGCTTTGCACCTTAACTGGTCCTCCGCTTTTCTTTCGGTAGACGATAGGCGGTTTTCCCAAGGCGACTTTAGGTGGTGTGGAGCTACGGGTTTGTACTTGATTTTTGGGACGTGAGGCGGAAAATTCCTCATTTGATTCAGTGTCAGAGACGGGATCAGAATGTGAATGTGACGACATGCTTGTGACTACAATATCCATATGACAAAATGACTGGTCGTGCAATGCTTATGCAATGAAAACGTTTTAGTGAGTCATTTAGATTATAGACTAGGTTCTAATTTAGATTCCTAGTTCACTATAATCAATGGCTCTGATACCAGTTCTGTCACACCCCGCCAAGGCGGAAACGCGAGGCGCAACGTTCATGGTTTCCAAAGCATATGATTACCGCAAACACATACATGATAAATGGATACATTAACAAGTTTAATATTTTACATTACAAAACATAATCTGAGTTTACAAAAAGTTAAGATTTCACAAATATGACTCAACTCAATGAGTTATACAAGAGAAATCCTCCTTGAGTAGTATCCATCGTGCATGCATGTAATCTATATTGCTAACCTTGAAATCACGTTCAGTTACCTGAAAAACATACTTAAAATCGTCAACACGAGGTTGGTGAGTTCACAGGTTTAATCAAATAGTTCTTTGTAAAATTCAATTGTTCGTAAATAGTTTCAGTTGTATGTGATAAACAGAATAAGAATTGTTGACCCATTTGTAAACTAGCTAGGATTACAAATAATATGTTCATACATGGGGCGTAACCAAACCTTGACATGTGTACACGCCCCTAATTTCGTTATTCAGTTCTATGCGGCCATAAATCCTCCAGATTGTGGTTAGCGCGACTAACCATGACCGGGAGACGTCACTCTCCATAGTACTATTCATAGGACCCTAGGCTACAGTTAATGGTTACTATGTTGTTCCAGGGGACTTTCGCGGCCTCCATTGTGTTGTTCTCATCCCATGTAAACATAAAAGTCGTGTCTTATTCTCTTGTTATCCCATAAAATAGTTGAAGTATGTTTTTCCCCCAAATATTAGAAAGCAGTAAAAAGAAAGGGGCCGTGAAACTCACCTTGTGTTTGTGTATATACTTGTAATAATATTTGTTGTAGTCAACCTTGACTGTTTGTACCCTAGATACCAAGGGTAAATTGTTGTTAAGACCAACGTCTTAATTGTAAATTGTTCACCGACCTTGTAAATCTGATTATGTTTGTTTAAATATCGTTTTAGTTTTCCAACACATGTTTTGTTATAAAATAGTTTTTGAGTTACTGCCCAACTGGGACTGTTGTACAGGTGTCGAAACTTCTTAGTTTCGATTGGGCATATGTGTGTCGAAACTACTTAGTTTCGATGGAGTGGTCAGGAGTCGAAACAACCTAGTTTCGATTGAGTAAAAGGTATCGAAACTCCTAGTTTCTATTGACCAACAGGTATCGAAACTCCTAGTTTCGATTGAGCAACAGGTATCGAAACTCCTAGTTTCGATTGAGCAACAGGTATCGAAACTCCTAGTTTCGATTGAGAAACAGGTATCGAAACTCCTAGTTTCGATTGAGAAACAGGTATCGAAACTCCTAGTTTCGATTGAGAAACAGGTATCGAAACTCCTAGTTTCGATTGAGAAACAGGTATCGAAACTCCTAGTTTCGATTACTGGACTTCTGTTTTGACAGAATCAGTCCGGCATATTTTGATGTTTTAAACTTGAATTCGACACACTTTTCTTGTTATCTTTCTTGCGTTTAAATAAGATGTAAGTTTAGTTACGGTTTTAAAGAACATAATATGAAAAATATCGAGTTTTTACCTTAAAAGCAGTGATGAAGATGATGAGAGAAAACAGAGAATGGTCTCGAATCTTCTGTTGAACTTTCTTTAGAAACACTTGAAATCTTCTTAAAACACTAGATTGTGGTAGGATTTCGCTTAAAAACTCGGCTTCGATTTTGAAGAGAAATGGAAGTTTGCCGTATGAAAATGAGAGAAAAATGAGGATTGTGAGGTTTTTGATTGAAAGGAGTATGGTTATGTTCTGAGTTTTTCGCAAGTGGGAGTATGGGTTAATTTGAAAACATGTGAGATTGGGGATGGTTTCCTCTACCCTTCGACCGAGAAGTCAAATAAATGGGTTTGAGGTTAAAATAAATCAAACCATTTGATTTAAGTGTACTTAATATCGATTAGAGTTTCAAAAGGGGTAGTTTAATTTGGTTTATTTTCTCACGGTATTATAAATTTAACAAGTTTATGGCTCGTTAAAGAAAAACATTGAAATCTTGGATTGTATAATCCGTTGAGGTGATTATTTGTAGGTATAAACACCTAAAAGTGACTCTACCCAATAGCGTTTTCGAAAGAGTTTGTTAGTTTACTTTTACGTATACTATATGATTTATTCTAAAAATAAGTTATTGACCAACGAAACGTATACGCCGGGATATTTAATTTATCCACTATTGTTCGTCTTAGTCGGTTTGTACTGGTACTTGCACCGGTAATTCCTAGAATTACCCAAGTATAAATTGAGACCATGTACGATCTTTGCTAGACTCTAAAGTCCTTGTTTGTGAAATTAAATAAATCACCAAAAATAATTATAACGTAAACTTGTTTATAATGTGTACGGATATTGACCTGAAATGTCGGGTTGTCACATCTTGCGTATTTAATATTTGCCCTTGCGTACTTGTAAGTACGCAGGAGTAAATTGTTAAGTACGCAGGATAAGTCTTAAGTTCACAGTTCAGTCTTGCGCACTTGTAAGTACGCAGGAGATAACTCTTGCGTATTTAGCAAGTTCGCAGAAAACTGTACTTTTTGCCAAAAATGGTAAGTACGCAGGACACCTTTTCAGCAACTCTCACCAAACTTTTCCGGTGACCTGAAACTCGCCGGAGTTGGTAAAAAATGGTCTGATGATCAATGCAATTGAGCCAAAGGGTCAGAAACAAGTTTCTAACCAACCTATGATGCTCAAAACACACAAATACACAACAAATATCGGTTTTTGAGATATTTTTGCTTCTAAAAAAGTGCTCAAGAGCTACCCCTTTTTTATCACAAAAATCAACAAAATAACCTCTCTTTGCTTGTAAAACTCAGTAAAAACGTCTCCAAACTCACTTACAACACTCGAATTCAAGAGCAATGCTCTAATACCACTTGTAGGTCCCTCGGGTGTGGTGGATCGTCACATGCAAGTGGTCTACTAGTCGGACCGGGTGCGGAATACCCGTGACTAGGTGGAGAGTCTAACTGAACAAAGTAAACCGAACACAAGAGTCACAATAATCGTTCTTTGTATTATAAACACTCGACGGTTACAGAGAGAATACAAGCTGCGTACTTAGCAAAACTGAGTTCGTCTGAACAAATGGTTCTGCGTACTTAGCTTCTGTGAACCTATCCTATTTATACTGACCTGATGCCTGCGCACTTAGTAAGTGTGCAGGACCAATTACTCCTGCGTACTTAACAAGTACGCATAGGTCTTCCTGCGTACTTGCTAAGTACGCAGGAGCTTTCTCCTGCACACATACAAGTGCGCACAACACTTGGAAGAAATCAACAACACATTATGTAAACGTAAATACAACTCGATAAACTGTTACATAATGACTCTTACATACAAAGACAAAATACAGACATTAGACATACAAACCTAGACTCTATCCAGAGTGTTGTCACAGGAAAGTGCATCAACAAACTCTTAGATAAAGGGTCCATTCGTCCTAGCACTTCACCTTGAGGAGCACCGGTACTATTCGTAAAGAAGAAAGATGGGAGCATGAGGATGTGCATTGATTATCGGGAATTAAACAAGCTGGCTGTAAAGAACAGATATCCATTGCCTAGAGTAGATGATATGTTCGATCAGCTACACGGAGCCAAGTACTTCTCAAAGATCTTTCTTAGATCAGGATATCATCAGTTGAAGGTACAAGAAGAGTGTTGAAGCACTTTTGTGTGACAAACACTCTGGATAGAGTCTTAGTTTTGTACTTTCATTGTATATATTTGTCTTTCTTTGTAAGCATCTGTATGTATTAGTTATCGAGTTGCATTTACTAATGCATATTTATTGTTGCTAAAATCTCTAAGTGTTTTGCGCACTTAGTAAGTGCGCAGGAATTAGTTCTTGCGTACTTAGCAAGTACGCAAGAATACTCTGCGTACTTTCTAAGTACGCATGAGCAATTTGCCGTGCGCACTTGCTAAGTGTGCAGAGTTCAGGTCGTGTATAAATAGGATAGGTTGACAGTAGACAAGTACGCAGTCATATACGCAGACATTGTATACTCAGTATTTCTCTTTGTTACCTTCAAGCGTTTATAATAGACAAAAGTTTAAAGTGATTCTCTTGTCGGTATACTTTTTGTTGTAAGACTCTCCACCTAGTCACGGGTATTCCACACTCGGTCCAACTCAGGAACACACTTGCATGTGACGATCCGCCACACTTGAGGGACCTACAAGTGGTATCAGAGCCTTGGTGAGAATCTAAGGACATTCCACCCACAAAATCGCGACTTCTGGACATTCCCCTATGAGGTTTTCTTAGGGATGGATTGGTTAAAACAATACCAGGCCCAAATTGATTGTGAATAGAAAATGGTCAAGATTAAGAAACCAGATGAAACTAGTTTGATGATTCAGGGTGATAGTGATAACAGTACCATTGAAATAATTTCCATAGCGAAAGCTAAGAAAGAATTAATTAAGGGAGACGATATATTCTTACTCCATACTTTGAATACGAAACCCGAAGAGCAGATTGTGGATATTCCCGTAGTCTGTGATCACCCGGATGTTTTTCTGGAAGAATTACCTGGTCTTCCACCCGATTGTCAGATCGAATTCCGAATCGAACTTATTCCTAGAGCTAAGCCTGTTGCAAAAGCCCCTTATATTCTAGCTCCTTCCAAACTGAAAGAACTGATGAAACAAATCCAATAACTCATAGATAAAGGGTTCATTCATCCTAGCACTTCACCTTGGGGAGCACCGGTACTATTCGTAAAGAAGAAAGATGGGAGCATGAGGATGCGCATTGATTATCAAGAATTAAACGAGCTGGCTGTAAAGAACAGATATCCATTGCTTAGAGTAGATGATATGTTTGATCAGCTACAAGGAGCCAAGTACTTCTCAAAGATCGATCTTAGATCAGGATATCATCATTTGAAGGTACAAGAAGAGTGTTGAAGAACTTTTGTGTGACAAACATTCTGGATAGAGTCTTAGTTTGGTATTTTCATTGTATGTATTTGTCTTTGTTTGTAAGCGTCTGTATGTATTAGTTATCGAGTTGTATTTACTAATGCATATTGATTGTTGCTAAAATATCTAAGTGTTTTGCGCACTTAGTTAATGCGGAGAAATTAGTTCCTGCGTACTAAGCAAGTACGCAAGAATACTCAGCGACTTGCTAAGTACGAAGGAGCAATTTGCCCTGCGCACTTGCTAAGTGCGCAGAGTTCAGGTCGTGTATAAATAGGATAGGTTGACAGTAGACAAGTACGCAGTCATATACACAGACATTCTATACTCAGTATTTCTCTCTGTAACCTTCAAGTGTTTATAATAGATGAAAGTTTAAAGTGATTCTCTTGTCGGTTTACTTTGTGTTGTAAGACTCTCCACCTAGTCATGGGTATTCCACACCCGGTCTGACTCAGGAACACACTTGCATGTGACGATCCGCCACACCCGAGGGACCTACAAGTGGTATCGGAGCCTTGGTGAGAATCTAAGGACATTCCACCCACAAAATCGTGACTTCTGGACATTACCCTATGAGGTTTTCCTAGGTGGATTGGTTAAAACAATACAAGGCCCAAATTGATTGTGAATAGAAAACGGTAAAGATTAAGAAACCAGATGAAACTAGTTTGATGATTCAGGGTGATAGTGATAACAGTACCATTGAAATAATTTCCATAGCGAAAGCTAAGAAAGAATTAATTAAGGGAGACGTTATATTCTTACTCCATACTTTGAATACGAAACCCGAAGAGCAGATTGTGTATATTCCCGTAGTCTGTGATCACCCGGATGTTTTTCAAGTAGAATTACCTAGTCTTCCACCCGATCGTCAGATCGAATTCCGAATCGAACTTATTCCTAGAGCTAAGCCTGTTGCAAAATTCCCTTATCGTGTAGCTCCTTTCAAACTGAAAGAACTGATCAAACAAATCCAATAACTCTTAGATAAAAGGTTCATTCGTCCTAGCACTTCACCTTGGGGAGCACCGATACTATTCGTAAAGAAGAAAAATGGGAGCATGAGGATGTGCATTGATTATCGGGAATTAAAGAAGCTGGCTGTAAAGAACAGATATCCATTGCCTAGAGTAGATGATCTGTTCGATCAGCTACAAGGAGCCAAGTACTTCTCAAAGAACGATCTTAGATCAGGATATCATCAGTTTAAGGTACAAGAAGAGTGTTGAAGCACTTTTGTGTTACAAACACTCTAGGTAGAGTCTTAGTTTTGTACTTTCATTGTATGTATTTGTCTTTGTTTGTAAGCGTCTGCATGTATTAGTTATCGAGTTGTATTTACTAATGCATATTGATTGTTGCTAAAATCTCTAAGTGTTTTGCGCACTTAGTAAGTGCGCAGGAATTAGTTCCTGCGTACTTAGCAAGTACGCAAGAATACTCTGCGTACTTGCTAAGTACGCATGAGAAATTTGCCCTGCGCACTTGCTAAGTGCGTAGAGTTCAGGTCGTGTATAAATAGGATAGGTTGACAATAGACAAGTACGCAGTCATATACGCAGACATTGTATACTCAGTATTTCTATCTGTAACCTTCAAGTGTTTATAATAGAAGAAAGTTTAAAGTGATTCTCTTGTCGGCTTACTTTGTGTTGTAAGACTCTCCACCTAGTCACGGGTATTCCACACCCGGTCCGACTCAGGAACACACTTGCATGTGACGATTCGCCACACCCGAGGGACCTATAAGTGGTATCAGAGCATTGCTCTTGACTTCTAGTGTTCTTAACCGGTTTTTCGTCCTGTTTCTAGTTCCATCATCGTATTACAATCACTTGGTGAGAATCTATGGACATTCCACCCACAAAATCACGACTTCTGGATCGATTTAGACTTTATAATAGTTAGGGTTGAATCTTGATTTTTGGACAATTTTTTGTTGTTTTGGTAACACACTATAATTAAAACTTGCTTAGAATCAACAATCGATCCTTATTCAGTCCTTAATCATCCTTAATGTCTATTGATTTTGACCGTCGGTTCGTTGGTCATCATTTAGGTCAAAATGTGACTAATGTAGCGGGTAATTGGTGTTGATATTGGTCCCATAGGCTAGAATCATGTATTTCGACTTGGTGGTGACCATATTCCATATCAATTTTGATCATCTGTTGAGAAAGTTGGATTTCTGAAAAACTGAACAAGTGCGTTTCTTGCGCACTTAACAACTACGCAAGAAGTAATTCATGCGTACTTGTTAAGTACGCAAGAACAAATCCCTGCGTACTTGCTAAGCACGCATGACCAACACTTGTGAAATTTTCTAAGTCTGAAATTTCAGTTCAATGAGTAATTGCTATACTAAGTCATGTGTATTCAATTCCAATGAAACTTCTTGTTCTTATTATGTTTTCTGAGTGTTTTTGCAGTGATGGCTCATGCGTTTACCAGTGAGTTCAATCTCCTAGCACATACAGAACCAGAATGGAAGGGTGTTGCACTACAATACCGAGAGATAGTTGACTTCTTGAACCGTTCAAGGATCAGCTATGCTATATCAACAGACCCGATATTATCAAGACCATATCTGGAGCAATTCTGGGAGACCGCGAAACATGACGGCACGGTAACCCCCAATGTTATACGGGCTACCATGGCGGGTCATGACATCGCCTTTTCTGAGGACACAATTAGACGGGTCTTACAGTTCCGAGATCTCTCCACCGACCCAACAACTTATCCTGACTAGTTTGTGGATGGATGTTGGAGGCAGCGTATGGGATACTTCGGTGTAAGAGATTATGCTTCATATAAGAAAATGTGGGTGCTCGATCAATGGAGATACTTTGCCCACGTCATGATCATGTGCATCTCTTCAAGAAAGGCAGGAAAGGATGCAATGGGTCATGATCTTGCAGCAGCCATGGTTGGCTTATCTCTCAACAGGGGTTACAACTTCTCAAGATACGTCTTCAAAGCCTTAAATGATCTGATAAATATGGCAGAGAGGTTTCGATTCCTGTTATACCCAAGGTTTGTGCAACTACTGATTGATGATGTGTTGCCAAATCTACCTGCTACTGGGGAGAGATTGCAAGTCAAGTGGGTGGACAAGATGGTGTTTGCACAATTCTTAAAGCCATGCAGTGTAGAACCTACCCGTGAGCACACTGCACTATCTCTTGCCACCTGATAAATGAAGCGTATGTGGCACCAGATGACTGGAGATGGTTTAGCCACGACTCGGAGCCAGAACTAAGTGAACATTCTGACGAACAACAAGAAGAGGAGGATGTTGAAAGTGTGGATGAATCGTCTGAAAGTGGAGACGAAGAAGCAGGTAATGATGGTGCTGAAGGATCCGACTCTGAAGAGAAAGAGTCTGATTCTTCTGATTCTGATGATGCACCATCACAGGCACACCCGAGAAGAACGACGAAGGTGACCCTTCCTGAGTCGTCTTCGAAGAGAAAGAGACAGTCAACAAGCAGTGAATACGAGCCAGATTCTGACTCTGATGCTCTATTCAAAGATAAAGACGTGAAAGTGTAAACAAACGTAAGGGGGATAGGCAACAACATGATATTCCTAGTGAGGTAGAGGTAGTACTCAGCAGCATGTAGAAGTTTCGGCTGGAAGTACTGATTCAGCATCTACCCCACCTTCACAGCAACTATACCGGCGACAGTAGAGAAGGCCACAGGTACAACCTGATGTAGCGGTCACTTCTATCACAGAGGAGGTACATGTGATAGTAACCCTCCCTGTATCATATGACCTTGTGACGATGACTACTCTGATTCTTACAGAGTCAGTCACCATCACACCTTCCATTACTCCTACAACCATCATCACATCCACAATCCCTACTACCACCGTTGAACCTATCAGTCAACCCTACAACTATGGAGATTTTACTCAGGGGTTTGACTTTGATACTATCTTTTCATCCCCACTTTATAATGCTGAAGCGTCTACATCCAGACATCCTGATCAAAATGATGCAAGGATAGAAACTCTGGAAATCTAAATCGCTGCTATACTTGAAACCTTTCGGAAATCAAAGGAGGAGTCTGAGGCTCAACAGGCTCAGATAAATTCGTTGGTGGACGAGGTTACCATTCTATGAAGCCAAAGGGCTGGGACGCAGGAGAGACTAGCTAATGTGATGGCCCAGAACGAGCTACTGATCAAGACAAACAACATGATTCTGGGACACAGGTCGTCTCTTGAGCTTCGGTTTGACGCGCAGTGAAAAGAGCATGAAATGATGGTCAAGTTAGTTGCTGATCTGACCAAGAAGCTTGATGTTCAGGGGGAGAAAGAGAAAGAGAAAGAGAAAGAGAAGGAGAAGACATCCAAACCTACTGGTGATGATCCTTGTCATCCTGTTGATTTGACAAAGGATGATGACAAAGACAAGGATCCTGAAGTCGATCCTAGTGGAAGTGAGCAACAAGCTTTGACAATCGTGCCCATTTATGCTATTCCAATGGCTGAGGGGGAGTCTACTCATCAGGAAGGTGGTGATACTTCTGGTGGTGATAAAGGGAAGTCAGCGGCTGATGTTCTAAAGGATCTATCTGACGATGAGATCTTATACTTATAGCCTGACTATTCCAAGGAAGAACAGATCGAAGCTCTCTACAATCTTGAAGAAGGAGAGATCGACTCTGGTGATGATTGGGATGAAGATGATGATGTAGTTATTGAAATTCCCAAGGGCGATGGGGAAGGCGAGTATGAGTTTGAAGATGGAGAGACCTTTGAAGTTCCATCCTTTGATCCATCCTTTGAATCTCAGCTCGACAAAGGTTCAGTCGAGATTGCTAGTAATGTTGACGCATCGACTGAAGCCTCCCCAGTTGACCCTACACCTGTGGATCCAGAGGCACAGAAAGATAAATATTTGCCTGGTAGTTCATCAAAGGATCCTGCTCCAGTCTGGCAAAAGACTTCTATAATAGACAAACATGGAGCAACAGGGATGATCTTAGCTATGAGGTTCGAGGAAGATAAGCAGTTGTTCGCTATCAAGCGATCTAGGGGGGTTCAATACTTGAAACCAACAAGTGAAGCTTTCAACTCCTTACCTAGATACGACCTCGTGAACCTTGCAAACCGAGAGCTGCTGGGTCACTCAAATCACGCAGTAGCGATGGGTTTGTGGCAGGTTCTACAGTATGAAGCAAGATCTAGGAAATTTGAAGTGTTTAAGCCTCAAGTGCCCAAGCGAGTCAAGGATAAAAATGCTAGGCATCCTTTGAATAAGAAACGCTTAAAGAAACTGGTATACAAGCCAGTGCTATGTGAAACCAAGATTCCCCTGAGCAAGTTATCTCAGGATATCCTCGGTAACATATGGTACTGGTACGTAGATCCAAAAACGGGCGAGGCTAAGGTGATAGGAAAGGTATGGTCAGATAGTGGAAGCTTAGTGCCAGGGGAGCTGATCAGAGTATTTGATGAAGTCTGTTTCATTAACTTCTTTGTTAAAGATCTGGAGGCACTAGCGGACAGGTATTGCATGCATACAAACAAATGGACGAAGTTCCTTGCTTCTAAATATGACAAGGTGATCAAGTTTTGCCTTAACTACAAGAATAAGATGGAAGGTAAAGATGCAGAGCTGTGAAGACTGAAGATTGAAGACCGAAGATGATCCAGAGCTGTTGTCAAGAGGGAGTTTGTTGAAGCACTTTTGTGTGACAAACACTCTGGATAGAGTCTTAGTTTTGTACTTTCATTGTATGTATTTGTCTTTGTTTGTAAGCGTCTGTATGTATTAGTTATCGAGTTATATTTACTAATGCATATTGATTTTTGCCAAAATCTCTAAGTGTTTTGCGCACTTAGTAAGTGCGCAGGAATTAGTTCCTGCGTACTTAGCAAGTACGCAAGAATACTCTGCGTACTTGCTAAGTACGCATGAGCAATTTGCCCTGCGCACTAGCTAAGTGCGCAGAGTTCAGGTCGTGTATAAATAGGATAGGTTGACAGTAGACAAGTACGCAGTCATATACGCAGACATTGTATACTCAGTATTTCTCTCTGTAACCTTCAAGTGTTTATAATAGACGAAAGTTTAAAGTGATTCTCTTGTCGATTTACTTTGCGTTGTAAGACTCTCCACCTAGTCACGGGTATTCCGCACCCAGTCCGACTCAGGAACACACTTTCATGTGACGATCCGCCACACCCGAGGGACCTACAAAGAGGATGTACCTAAAACTGCTTTCAGGACCCGATACGGCCATTATGAATTCCTGGTCATGTCGTTCGGTCTAACAAATGCCCCTGCAACATTTATGGACTTAATGTATCGAGTATGTAAGCCATTCCTTGACAAATTCGTCATCGTTTTCATCGATGATATTCTTATTTATTTTCAAAGCCAAGAAGAACAAGCTAAGCATCTCAAGATCATTCTTGAAACCCTGAGAAAAGAAAGATTATATGCTAAGTTTTCCAAATGTGAATTTTAGAAACGAGAAGTACAAAATCTTAGGCACGTTGTGAACGAGAGTGGAATACAAGTGGACCCAAGTAAGATTGAAGCAGTTATGAAATGGGAATCCCCAAAGACTCCAATAGAAGTCATAAGCTTTCTTGGATTAGCTGGTTACTACAGAAGATTCATTCAAGACTTTTCCAAAATTGCTACGTCTTTGACTGCTTTAAGTCAGAAAGCAGCAAAGTTTGAATGGGGGTACAAAACAAGAAGAAGCATTCAGTACTCTCAAAGATAAGCTCAGTCATGCACCAATCTTATCATTACCCGAAGAAAATGATGATTTTATAATCTTCTGTGACGCTTCTCGAACTGGTCTAGGTTGCGTGTTGATGGAGCGAGACAAGGTTATTGCCTACGCATCACACCAACTTAAAGTTCATGAGAAGAACTATACTATGCATGATCTAGAACTTGGTGCCATAGTGTTTGCTCTAAAGATTTGGAGACACTATCTGTATGGTACTAAATGCGTAATATATTCAGACCACAAAAGCCTCCAACATGTTTTTAATCAGAAAGATTTAAATATGAGGCAAAGGAGGTGGATGGATGTCACACCCCAATAGACGGCAGAATACGTCGGGGCGGGACATGTAGACTGTTCATGAGCACAAGGTTGACTAGATTTCAATATTTTAAACATCAAATTTCATTTCAAACAAATCAAACACAACCAAATTTAAACAAGTACGTAAATGGAATACATAATATCCTTTATTTAAATTTAACTAAGTCCAAAGCCTATGTGCAGCATGTCTTGATCAAACTCACACATTAGCACCTGAAACATTAATAAAATAAAGTCAACTAAAAAGTTGGTGAGCATACACAATTTTATACATAGATAGTGTATGGATGTGAATAATCAAATCCTTACATAACATGATAAAATAAGGCATTTATGGGGAGCAACTATTGTGTAACCAAAGTACAATCAAACCTTTGTAACTAGCATGCAAATTGTGTTATCGGTAACAATCACCCCAATCTGGGTGGGTTTGTCAGACTCAATACATCTATCATTGTTAACCGTCGGCTTGAATAGTTAATGATTACACATAAATTGCACACAAACAGTTAACACACCTAGCACTCAAACATAAATCTTAAATTTTGCATACATGAATGTAAAGAGGATTTGTGTCTGTGTAGTTTGTGTAAATGTAAACAATTGTGTTTATAGAGTTCATGTTTCACCTTAAAAAATGTAAAAGGGGCTATGTAATACTCACTTGATTCAAAGGTGTAGCTAGCACGCGAGACTAGATAGCAAAATGATCGTTGAAATCTCACAATGTTAACCTACTGTGTAAAGTATGTTGAATTAATAATGTGTATAAAAATCTATGTTTGTGACTATGATTTAATTGGATGGGCACAAGGGATTCGAGATTGTAGGTGTTGATTTTGGTTTATACTTGGATAGGTGTTTTTATAAAATTAAAGTTTGAAATGAATAGTTTAAAATGATTTAAATTAGAGTTTGGGTTTAAATAACTAAATAAATTAAATAGTTGATATTTATTTAATTAGTTACAAAAATAATGTGAATTATATTAGATAAAAATTAAATAAATAATTTTACTTTATTTATTTATTTATAAAGATATATAAATAATGTTGATGTATAAAATTAATAGTAATTATATATTTTTAGTGTAGATTAAAATAAATAAAAATATTTATTTTTTTATCATTTTGAAAATAAGTATATGATTACTTTAAATAAAGTTGGCATTTATAAACTTTATAAAAAAAATGTTCTTATTTGGAAACTAATTTAAATATTTAAAATTTTGTTTTAAACCCTTAATATACTATTCTAATCATAAATTCATAATAAAATGAATTTATATTGAAAATTAATGAATCTGGTTTTATTCTGTTAAAAATATTGTGAGGTTTTATAAAATAATTTTTATAAAATTTTTGGAGCTTTAAAACTGATTTTAAAAAAATAAACAGGCCACCCGGTTCGAACCCGGGTGGCTCCTGTACATGATGTAGTGCTTAACCGCTAGGCTGGTGGTCTAGTTCATGTACTGGTCTCGGTTTACACGGGTATTAACAGGAACAAGGCAGTAGGCCGGATCTCGTTTTAGGGTCCGCGCAAAAAAGGGGGGTGTGTGGGTTTCTAACCCGGACCACCTGGTCTAATGGTGCAGTGACCTAACCAGCCAGACCAGGTGGGTTCGCTGATTAACTTGAAACCCACAATTCTAAATACGAAAAATGCGATTGATCAAATCCCCAAATCAGAATAACATTCATAAGAATAAGAACCATGATCTCCACCGGTCTCTCAACGAAGTGCATCATTTCGTCAATGAGCACATCGCCAAGAGGTATATGGAGATTTTCATCAGCAAGACATTTCTTTAGATTGGATACATGAAATGTAGGATGCACATTGCCAAGAGATGGAGGTAACTCGAGTTTGTAAGCCACTTTCCCAATCCTTTCAACGATCTTGAATTGACCCACATAACGAGGTGCTAACTTGCCTTTCTTTCCAAAATGGATCACACCCTTCCATGGAGACACCTTTAGAAGAACAAGGTCACCGACTTGGAATTCCAAGGGTTTTCGTCGTTTGTCGGCATAGCTCTTTTGCCGACTCCTCGCCGCTCGAATGTTGTCACGGATTTGAATAATCTTGTTAGATATTTCTTGAATTAGCTCGGGACTGGTGATTTGTGCTTCACCAATCTCGTTCCAACAGATAGGAGAACGACACTTACGACCATAGAGAGCTTTAAATGGAGCCATGTTAATACTTGTGTGGTAGCTATTGTTGTAAGAGAACTCAATTAGGGATATATTTGAATACCAATTGCCACCAAAATCAAGTACACAAGCTCTAAGCATGTCCTCAAGAGTTTGGATTGTTCACTCAGTTTGACCATCAGTTTGGGGATGGTAAGCCGTGCTCAAATCCAATCGTGTGCCAAGAGCAGTTTGAGGGATTGCCAGAAACGAGAGGTGAACCGAGTATCTCTATTGGAAATTATGTTTAGTGGAACACCGTGACGACTCACAATTTCGTCAATGTAGATTCGGGCCAATTTCTCAACCCGGTAGTCTTCACCGACAGGCAAGAAATGAGCAAATTTGGTGAGACGGTTAATGACCACCCAGATGATATCATAACCAATTGAGATGCGAGGGAGTTTGGTAATGAAATCCATAGCTATGTTCTCCCATTTCCACATGGGAATTTCCGGTTGTTCAAGTAAACCGGAAGGGCGTTGGTGCTCGGCCTTGACATTGGAGCAAGTTAGACATTTGGCAACGTAGAGAGCAATGTCTTTCTTCATACCGGGCCACCAATATTGTTGGTGAACATCTTGGTACATTTTATCCGCACCAGGATGAATAGAATAACGATTCTTATGAGCCTCGTTCATGAGAAATGCACGGAGATCATCGCGATTGGGAACCCAAATACGATTCTAGTAATAAAGTAAGCCATTGGGTTTAGATTCAAGCTGAAGTTCAACACCACACGACATTTCCTCGTACATGTTACCCTCGGTGACCGAGACGTGTTGAGCTTCTAGGATACGATTTTGAATGTCGGTTTGAATTAGGACACAATGAAGCATGACATGGTCTTTTCGACTCAAAGCGTCGGCTACAACATTTGCTTTGCTGGGATGGTAACGAATCTCACAGTCATAGTCGTTAGGAAGTCCAACCCAACGTCGTTGCCTCATATTGAGTTCTTTTTGGTTGAAGATGTGTTGGAGACTTTTGTGGTCGGTGAACACCACACATTTTGTGCCATAAAGGTAATGTCTCCAAATCTTCAATGCGAATACGACCGCACCTAATTCGAGATCGTGCGTCGAATAATTCTTCTCATGAATTTTAAGTTGCCTTGATGAATAAGCGATCACCTTGCCTCGTTGCATGAGAACACAACCGAGACCTTGGTTAGAGGCATCATAGTAGACAACTAGATCGTCATTCCCATCAGAGAGAGTCAAAATAGGAGCATTGCACAACTTTTGTTTGAGAGTTTAGAAAGCTTCTTCTTGCTTTGGTCCCCATTCATAAGGTTTACCCTTGTGTGTTAAAGCGGTGAGGGGGACAACAATCTTAGAGAAATTTGAAATGAAACGACGATAATATCCCGCAAGACCTAGAAATGAACGAACTTCGGTGGGGGTCCTAGGGGCATTCCAGTTCTTAACAGCTTCGATCTTAGCAGGGTCAACATGAATTCTCTTTTCGTTGACGATATGACCCAAGAATTAAACCTCCTTTAGCCAGAATTCACATTTGGAGAACTTGGCATATAGTTGCTCCTTCCTCAAGAGGTCCAAAACCAACCTAAGGTGTTGCTCATGATCGGCTTTAGTCATGGAGTAGATTAAGATATCGTCAATGAAGACGATTACGAATTTGTCAAGATACGGTTTACACACACGATTTATGGGGTCCATGAAAACCACGGGTGCATTGGTTAACCAAAAAGGTATGTCCATAAACTCGTAGTGGCCATACCTTGTTCGGAAGGCAGTCTTTGGAATATCTTCCTCTTGTACACGGAGTTGGTGATAACCAGATCGAAGATCAATCTTCGAGAAGCAAGTAGAACCTTGAAGTTGATCAAATAGATCATCAATTCTAGGCAAGGGATAACAGTTTTTGATGGTAAGCTTGTTGATTTTGCGGTAGTCAATACACATGCGGAATAATCCATCGTTCTTCTTGACGAATAAGACAGGTGCACCCCACGGTGAATGACTTGGACGGATGAAGCCCTTGTCGGAGAGCTCTTGGAGTTGACTTGCAAGCTCTTGCATTTCAGAAGGTGCAAGGCGATATGGAGCTCTAGCCACGGGGTTAGCTCCGGGTACAAGGTCAATGTGAAATTCTACTTGTCGAATGGGTGGAAGACCGGATAGCTCTTCGGGGAATATTTCGGGAAAGTCCCGGATGATATGGATGTCTTGAATACTCTTCTCCTTGACATCCTTTTGAACAATATGGGCTAAGAAGGCCACGTACTTCTTTCGTAAGTACTTTTGAGAAGTAGTGCATGACATTAACTTGAGTCCTTTGCAAGGCTTTTCACCAAAGACTCTTAACGTTTCTCCTGACGGTAAAGGTATTCGGATGCACTTCTCGAAACAGATGACTTCAGCATGGTGATTCGACAGCCAATCCATGCCTATGATGATATCAAAACTTCCTAGTGGCATTGGCATAAGGTTGATTGGAAATGTATGATCATTAAGTTCTAGAGAGCAGTCATGGATAACGGAGTCAATTGTAAGAGAGTCACCATTTGCTACTTCAACGGTGAAGGTTTTCTCTATTTTGGATCGCGTTTTTGCAAGTAAGGGTTCAAAGTTAACGGACACAGAACTTTTATCTGCACCGGTATCAAATAAAATGGAGGCATATTGACTATTAACAAGGAATGTACCATTGACCACATCATTGTTGGCCTGAGCTTCATTGGCGTTTATGTTGAAAGCACGCCCACGAGCTCCGCCTTGTTTAGCATTGATGAACCTCGGGCACTGGTCACAGAAATGATTTGGTTTGCCACATTCATAACAAGCACGCCCATTTGCAATAGTGGGAACACCTTGATTAGCCGCTTGCTTGTTTGTTCGGGTTGGTGGGTTGGCTTGACCTGCAAATGCCTTGGCTCTACAAACAATGACCATATGGCCATATTTCCCACAGTGGGTGCAAAGGCGGCAGGGAATGTTTTGGAGGTGGTGATAATTGCATGTGGCACAGAGTGGGTAGATCCCAACATATGTCTTCTTGATTGGTGCTTGAGCCATGGGAGCAACTTGGTTAACAGGGATAGCAGGAGTGACCACAGCATAATTCTTAGCCTTTCATTTCTTATTATTGTGGTACGGTTCAGTTTTGGCTTCTTTGATGTGTGTAGGAGGGGTTGCGGTGTCGGGAACTTTCTTTATGCGTTTTCTAGTCAAAGTCCCTGCTTTCACGTGGTTGTCGGTCAAAGTAACAGATAACCGGATAGCATCTTCGAGTGTTGCGGGATTTCTCCCTAAGACAATATCCTGAATCTGCCTAGGTAACCCACCAATGTACTTCTCAATGCAGCGGGATAAAGGTGTGACCATATGGGGCACAAGGAGACTCAGCTCATGTGTCACACCCCGACCGACGGCGGAATCATCGGGGCGGGACATGTAGACTGTTCATGAGCATAAGGTTGACTAGATTGTAATATATTAAATCCATTTCCATTCAAACAAACATGAAACAAGTTCAAAGTACATAATGAATTACAATTTGTCTTTGATTTAACATTAACTAGGTCCAAAGCCTATGTGTAGCATGTCTTGATCTAGCACATATGAAAGCACCTGAAACATGAATAAAATAAGGTCAACTAAAAAGTTGGTGAGTATAACACAGGTTTGTATATAGGTAGCATATAATTTGTAAACCAAATCCTTTACATAACATGATAAATAAGGCATTTATGGGGAGCAGCTATTGTGTAACCAAGTACAATCAAACCTTTGTAACTAGCATGTAAAAATTGTGTTGTCGGTTTCAATCACCGCGCACCTGGGTGGGTTTGTCAGACTCAATAGATCTATCATTGAAAACCGTCGGCTTGAAAAGTTAATGATTGCACATAATCGCATACAAAAGGTTAGCACACCTAACCCTCGGGCATAAAGCTCAAATTGCACACATGAATGTAAAATAGGATTTGTACTTGTGTTGTTTGCGTAAATGTAAACATGTAAGTTGAATAGTGTTCATTTTTTACCCCAAAAATGTAAAAGAGTAAAAGAGGCTATGTATACTCACTTGATTCGAAGGCATAGCGAACACAAGATACTAGCTAGCAATAAGATCCTTGCAATGCACAATGTTAACCTAGAGTGTAATGTATATTGTATTAATAGTGCACAAAGTCTATGTCAAAGTCTAGAGTCGGATTAGAGGAGTGTATAAGGTTAGGGGTTTGAACTTGAAATGTATTGTATAAAATGAAAGATTTGAAATGGGTATTTTTGGAGGTTTGAGTTTAAATAACTAAATAGTTAAATAATTTATTATTTATCTAGTTATGAAGATAATGTAGACGTTATAGGTAATTAAGTATAAAAAAAAATAAATGTTTTTTGTTTAAATATAAATTAAATTTTGTAGGTTTAAATAAATAACTTTTATCTATTTTAGAATTAAAAACTTGATCTTTTCAGAGAAGTTAATATAATTTTTATAAAAACGATTATTTTTATTTGAAAAATTAATTTGGAATACTTATTGTTTTAAAAATATGAAATTAAATATTCTGTCAAAGTTTTCTCACACACACGACCGTGCCAGGGATAAGGCACGATCGTGCTAGGACCACGGGCGCGACCGCGTTGGTAAAGGACGCGACCGTGTTGATCAAACAGATGACATAGCAAGGCTGCTCACTAGGCACGACCGTGCCTGGGCCAGGCACGACCGTGTCTAGGGTTCGGATAGCACGACCAGGTCTAGCCAAGAGGCACGACCGGGTCAGAGGGCGAGTGTCACACCCCAACCGGCGGCGGAAACGTCGGGGCGTGAAGCGTGCAGACTGTTCATAAGCTCATGGTTGACTAAAGTTGTAATATATTAAATAACCAATTCCATTTCATAGTTCAAGTAATCAAGTAGAATGTTTTCAAGAGTCAAAATACAAAATTTCTTTATCAATTTAGATACTAGGTCCAGTTCCTATGTGTAGCATCTTGGATATGAGCTCAAAGTTTAGTACCTGAAACATGTTTAAAACGAGAGTGTCAACTATAAATAGTTGGTGAGCATACATAGGTTTTGACACCACAAGTAAAGTTCAAATGTTTTGTGTACAATTCGTATGATACATGGTTTAAGAAGCATTTATGGAGAATCTAAGTTAAGCTAGTTGCACAGATGTAACCTTGTAATTGAATAACATACCAATGTTAACCAAATGAAGGGCACAACATACCAATGTTGGCCCAATGGAGGGCATAACATACCAATGTTAGCCCAATGAAGGGCATAGCAACACATGCTATCCCGTTGTATGTGTAGTATAATTGCACGAGTATGTCATGTGTATGTATTGTATAATTGCACGAGTATGTCCTGTGTATGTGTTGTATAATTGCACGAGTATGTCATGTGTATGTAGCCTTAACAGTTAGTATTCAGGCACAAAGCATAAATAAAAACATATGACCATATGGTAGAATTGTACGCACGTAGTTGTAAATAGCGAGTTGTTGAAGGAACATGTTTCACCCCAAAATATGTGTAAAAAGGAAAGGGGCTATGTAAAACTCACTTGTGTTGGGTAGTGTAGTTTGCACAGATCAACAAAAATACCAAGCGTGTTGTAGGTCGCTACGTTTGACCTATTGGATAAATGTATAACGCGTGTCATTGTTTGTGTTATTTTTATGTCGAAAAATGGATTTGTATGTTTAGGGTTTGTTTGAAATAAATAAATAAATAATTTTATTTATCTATTTAGTACATTTTAAATAGTAGTGATATATATATTCTTTAAAATGTAAATTTAAATAACTGATATATATTTATATTTATTTAAATATAAATTTAAATAAATAATATTTGTTTAAGTCAAAATATACATTTGTATAAATGGTTTTATAAAAATGATTATATAAACTCACGATTTCATCGGTTTCGAACTATCGGGAATTAATCGTTTTAAATCTCTAAATCAAGGATTTGGTTTATAAATGATTCCCGGGTCTTGGGATTTTATAAAATAATTTTTATAATTACATTTTGAAATGTTTTAGCTAAAATATGTTAAATAGACTTTAAAACAGAAAAATAATTGATTCTGGTCAAGGAGCACGATCGTGCTCAAGTAAGGCACGACCGCGCTCGTTGCCGGGCGTGACCGTGGTGGTCAGAGCGCGCCCGTGGTCGAGTCAGAAGGCACTACAGAGGTTCTGGACATGGAGCACGACCGTGCTCGTATCTGGCACGACCGCGTCTAGTGTTTGTTTTTGATCAAGACTTGTTTGCTCGGTAAGTACGACCGGGCCACCCTGGGGCACGATTGTGCTTGGTCAGGCACGACCGCGCTCAGTGATGAGCGCGACCGTGTCGGGTCTTCTCCAGACCCAAATCCGTCGATTCTTATATTAAATGCTTCTGTATTCTTAGGGCTTTCACTTAGAGGATGATTGCGAAGCTATCTATGAGTTTTAATTGGATTTATTTCGTGTTTAAAAGGTAGTTCGACTAAAAGTTTAGTTTCGGCTTTTCGTTCAAAAATCGGACAGACTTGAGTGTTTTTACTACGAATTGGCATAGGGCTTTCGTAGTAGAGGATTATACGAAGCTATTGGTGTATTACTTACTTGAGATTATTGCGCAATTGAATGCAGTCGGCTACGGGTCAAAGAGTCGAGCTTCTCGGCGATCGATTGGACTCCAGAGGCTGTTTGAGCGTCGAACGAGAGTTTTTGGAAGTTCGAGTGGGTGCATATGAGGGTGTAGGAAACGTGCAACTGGCTCTATATCGACGAATTTGCGAGTCATGATTGTAGTGGGTATGGGATTAAACAAATCTGTAAATTGGAGTGTAATTGATGCGTGTTTCAGACGGAATTCAGTCGAGTATGGTCTGACGCGCGAAGATCGGCTTTTCTCCATTTTAAATTTCGCGAATTCAGCGGGTATGGTATGATTTGACTTCTGCAGAGTCAAGTGGGTTCATCAGCGCGACCGTGCCTACTTTAGGCGCGACCGTGCCTAGTCTTAGGCGCGACCGTGCTTGACTAGTTTTGTAGTTTTTTGAGTTTTGTCAGTTTTTGGTCCTCGGGGCTTGTGAGATAATGGTGTTTTTGTTTAATTTGTTATTGTAATAGAATAGTTTGTATATGTAACTGCATCGTAGTTTGTTTGTACACGAATCGAAACTGAAATGTGTTTGTTTATTGAAATCAAATGATTACATGATGAAAATCAGAAATGTTACAGTCTCCCCTTGTTGAGGGGATTTCGTCCCGAAATTCAACTAGTTGAGGTTGCAGAATTGGTGAATAGGTGAGGATACTTGAGTTTCATTTGGTCTTCGCGTTCCCATGTAAACTCGGGACCGCGTCTGGAATTTCCGATGGATTTAAGGTAGGGGATTTGACTGGGGGGGGTATAGTATCTAACAACCAGCTTAGGTCTGTTACCCGAGGTCAGGTATGAGTAGTATTAATGAGTTAGGTTAAGAGGATTAAGGAGAAACTGTTGGAAGGATACGTTGGGCTCCAAAGGTGAGATGCATTACTGGGAACAGTGTTGATGGGAATTTGATGATTAGAATTTGTTCAAGAAGTAACCTACTATGCTTAAGTATTGTCAGTGGTTAAGTGGTTTCACAAACATTGGCCCGTTAAACAACATGAAACTTTACGTGATACGAATCACGCTACTGCTGATAATATGATAGGAACACTTATATATAGGAAGTACCAGCGGCGTATCCACCATGCCCTTGTCGTATTTCATCAGTTTCGTTATTGTATATCATGCTAGGTTTCACGTCATAGCACACTATAGAATTTGCTATGCTTTTCATGCGCTGATTTGTATAATTTCGTGTGCACCCGTAATTATCCAAATCGTCGTATGGTCCGTATAGTTCATCCCATTGTGTGTGGGACCAGGGGGTAACACAAAATCACATAATTTGTAACTACCGTTTTCACGTATGCGTTGCAAATAATTGTATACCTAGATAGCAAGGTCAATTGCAACAATTGTAAGCAATTTAGTTCCGTGTAATATGTAAGCACTCACTATATGTATGATCTAGTGTTATGTATATTGTAAGCATGTATAGTGTGAATAGTTTAGTACCATGTATGTAGCAACAAATGAGTTTCATGTATAATGGAAACAAATAAGTTTTTTTCATGTATGATGTAAACATATTGAGTATCGTGGGCAACCAAGCTTTATGTATTATGTGGTTAATCTAGTACTGTGTATATTGCACCCAACTTAGCTTCATGTATCATGTAATCGATCTTGTATCGTGTATGTTGTAAACAACTAAGGTTCATGTAGCGTGTAATCAATCATGTATATGGTAAATGACTACGTTGCATGTATCATGTATGTTTGTGAATAACCGCGTCTCATGTGATTTGTGGATGTTCGTGTGTAAGCTGTTGAATCTCATGAGTGACGTACATTAATGAATTTGTTTGCATAGGTGGTCGAGTGTCGAGGACAAGCGTGTTGTTTGATATTCATGAAAGAAAAAAAATGCGGGTAGACGAGTTTTAAGGTGTCGGTGTTTGTATGTATGGTAAATGCTCATGCGGAAAGACTCATCTTCTTGAAATTGGCTAGCAAGCTCAACCCCCTTTTTTTTTTTCTTTTTTTTTTTTTTAATTAATAGTGGCAAACAGCGGTAGGTGTAAATAGTTCGAACAATGACAAGATAACGTAAATGATTATAGTGCGAAATTTTATTCTAGATTGGGTCTTCATCATTTGACTCCATCTTGCACTAGCTTCAATTGGTCTCATTCACTGTCTCGGTGTTGACTTGATTTTCGTTGGTGTTTATGTTGAAAGTACGTCCACGAGCACCACCTTGGACAACGTTGACAATACGGGGACATCGGTGACGGAAATGGTTTGGGTCGCCACATTCAAAGCATGCTCGTCCATCAGTAATAGCCGGAACCACTGGGTTTATCCCTTGCTGCACGGTCCTGTTCCCTTGGTTGGTTTGAGTAATGGGCGGTCCAGATCGGCAAACATTGGTAGTATGGCCATATCTCCCACAGTTGGCACATAGACGGCATGACATTTTTAGGAAGTGATGATAATTGCATGTGTTGCACAAAGGTTGTTGCCCATATATGGTTTCTTATTCTGGTTCAAATGGTTTAGTGGAGCAGCTTGGTTGATTGGTACCGCAGGGATAGCGATCGCGAAATTTCGTTTCTTATTGTATTGGGGAAGTTTGGGTTTGTCTTCTCTAGGGGGTTCAAAAGGGGCTGCTGGGTCAGTGACTTTCATTGCACCCTTCCTTGTTAATGTACCCGTCTTCACGTGGTTATCAGTTATTGTGGCAGCTAGGCGAATAGCGTCTTCAAGAGTTGCTGGGTTTCTTCCTAGGACAGTATCCTGAATCTGCCTAGGTAAACCACCTATGTATTTGTCAATGCATCGGGCTAATGGTGTGACCATGTGGGGCACAAGAAGACTTAACTCGTGGAAACGAGTTGTGTAGGCCATACTTTCACCGCTGTCTTGGGTAAGATCCCAAAACTCAGCTTCCAACTTCTTCATTTCATTTCGAGGACAGAACTCCTCGGTCATGACCCTTTTCAATTCTTCCCACGGTAGAGCCATTGCCACATCCAGGCCCCTAGTTCTTATCTCACCATTCCACCAGGTGAGCGCCCGTTTCTGGAAGATGCTGGTGGCATGACGAACACGGAGGTTGTCGGGACAGTCACTATTGAGAAAAGTGTTCTCAATACTCTCAAACCATTGAAGGAGTCCCATGGCTCCTTCGGTGCCATAAAATGTGAGGGGATTACACGAGTTAAAGTGTTTGAAGGTACATTGTGGTGGGTCGGCACCGCTGCCACCACCAGTATTAGCACTACCACTGGCGTTTCCATTATTGTTGTTGTTGGCTTGAGTTAGTTGAGTTACTAGCTGAGTGAGGAGAGTGGCAAGGTTGGTGTTATTGTTGTTGTTGGCATTGTCGGTATTGGTGTCGGTGCTATTGTTGGCGTTGTCGGTGTTGCGGCGATTGCTGTTACGACGAGGAGGCATTCTATACAAAAAGAGAATGATATAAAAGAGTTGTGAGGATTTATAAAAATTTGTTGAAATTTAGGATAGGAGGAATAATAACACATTTATTTCATAGTTCGGATGGTATTCAAGTAATCATATTACTGCTTGAACACTATGACATATTAAGGTTAATTAGACTTATAAAATTTTCAAGGAGACGTGCTTTAGCCTATAGGTAAACACTCATCCCGGGAATTCCCAGGAAAGCACACGGATCCCTCGGTTGATTGGGATTTATATGAAATGCTTTCCTAGACAGAAAACCCAGGGTACAGGTGTTACCCTTCCAGATTGCACGTGTCCTTTAATAATTATCCAAGTCTAAAATCCTTAACGAGGTGCAAAAGAAAATTTAATAGACTAGCGTCCATGAGTATGATGTTCCACAAGCGATGATGATGACGACATAGAAGCAGGCAAGAGGGATATGTGGTTTAGGCTATGGGTGTGAATATTGTTTGATCAGTTTATTGCCTAGGTACACCTAATATGTCATGAATTCTAATAAACATTTTAGGTAGCAAGTAAACCAACACCTGAGTTAATGAACATGTAACACATAGCATGTAGATAGTAATGAATGTAAGCACAAAAGTTATCAGGTAGTGTGACACATAAGTCATCATGTATCGCATCATGTAGTGTAATTACTTATGATAGTATATAGAAATATTTCTACAAGAAGTAATCATGTAACACGTAGTAGCATGGCATTGTATGGGTGTCCTAAGGTTATAGTCTAGGTCAAGAGTGTCTAATAACCAAATTCCCTATAACCAAGGCTCTGATACCAATCTGTCACACCCCAACCGGCGGCGAAAACGTCGGGGCGTGAAGCGTGCAGACTGTTCATAAGCTGGTTGACTAAAGTTGTAATATATTAAATGACCAATTCCATTTCATAGTTCAAGTAATCAAGTAGAATGTTTTCAAGAGTCAAAATACAAAATTTCTTTATCAATTTAGATACTAGGTCCAGTTCCTATGTGTAGCATCTTGGATATGAGCTCAAAGCTTAGTACCTGAAACATGTTTAAAACGAGAGTGTCAACTATAAATAGTTGGTGAGCATACATAGGTTTTGACACCACAAGTAAAGTTCAAATGTTTTGTGTACAATTCGTATGATACATGGTTTAAGAAGCATTTATGGAGAATCTAAGTTAAGCTAGTTACACAGATGTAACCTTGTAATTGAATAACATACCAATGTTAACCAAATGAAGGGCACAACATACCAATGTTGGCCCAATGGAGGGCATAACATACCAATGTTAGCCCAATGAAGGGCATAGCAACACATGCTATCCCGTTGTATGTGTAGTATAATTGCACGAGTATGTCATGTGTATGTATTGTATAATTGCACGAGTATGTCCTGTGTATGTGTTGTATAATTGCACGAGTATGTCATGTGTATGTAGCCTTAACAGTTAGTATTCAGGCACAAAGCATAAATAAACACATATGACCATATGGTAGAATTGTACGCACGTAGTTGTAAATAGCGAGTTGTTGAAGGAACATGTTTCACCCCAAAATATGTGTAAAAAGGAAAGGGGCTATGTAAAACTCACTTGTGTTGGGTAGTGTAGTTTGCACAGATCAACAAAAATACCAAGCGTGTTGTAGGTCGCTACGTTTGACCTATTAGATAAATGTATAAAGCGTGTCATTGTTTGTGTTATTTTTATGTCGAAAAATGGATTTGTATGTTTAGGGTTTGTTTGAAATAAATAAATAAATAATTTTATTTATCTATTTAGTACATTTTAAATAGTAGTGATATATATATTCTTTAAAATGTAAATTTAAATAACTGATATATATTTATATTTATTTAAATATAAATTTAAATAAATAATATTTGTTTAAGTCAAAATATACATTTGTATAAATGGTTTTATAAAAATGATTATATAAACTCACGATTTCATCGGTTTCGAACTATCGGGAATTAATCGTTTTAAATCTCTAAATCAAGGATTTGGTTTATAAATGATTCCCGGGTCTTGGGATTTTATAAAATAATTTTTATAATTACATTTTGAAATTTTTTAGCTAAAATATGTTAAATAGACTTTAAAACAGAAAAATAATTGATTCTGGTCAAGGAGCACGATCGTGCTCAAGTAAGGCACGACCGCGCTCGTTGCCGGGCGTGACCGTGGTGGTCAGAGCGCGCCCGTGGTCGAGTCAGAAGGCACTACAGAGGTTCTGGACATGGAGCACGATCGTGCTCGTATCTGGCACGACCGCGTCTAGTGTTTGTTTTTGATCAAGACTTGTTTGCTCGGTAAGCACGACCGGGCCACACCTGGGGCACGATTGTGCTTGGTCAGGCACGACCGCGCTCAGTGATGAGCGCGACCGTGTCGGGTCTTCTCCAGACCCAAATCCGTCGATTCTTATATTAAATGCTTCTGTATTCTTAGGTCTTTCACTTAGAGGATGATTGCGAAGCTATCTATGAGTTTTAATTGGATTTATTTCGTGTTTAAAAGGTAGTTCGACTAAAAGTTTAGTTTCGGCTTTTCGTTCAAAAATCGGACAAACTTGAGTGTTTTTACTACGAATTGGCATAGGGCTTTCGTAGTAGAGGATGATACGAAGCTATTGGTGTATTACTTACTTGAGATTATTGGGCAATTGAATGCAGTCGGCTACGGGTCAAAGAGTCAAGCTTCTCGGCGATCGATTGGACTCCAGAGGCTGTTTGAGCGTCGAACGAGAGTTTTTGGAAGTTCGAGTGGGTGCATATGAGGGTGTAGGAAACGTGCAACTGGCTCTATATCGACGAATTTGCGAGTCATGATTGTAGTGGGTATGGGATTAAACAAATCTATAAATTGGAGTGTAATTGATGCGTGTTTCAGACGGAATTCAGTCGAGTATGGTCTGACGCGCGAAGACCGGCTTTTCTCCATTTTAAATTTCGCGAATTCAGCGGGTATGGTATGATTTGACTTCTGCAGAGTCAAGTGGGTTCATCAGCGCGACCGTGCCTACTTTAGGCGCGACCGTGCTTAGGTCTGCAGGCGCGACCGTGCCTAGTCCTAGGCGCGACCGTGCTTGACTAGTTTTGTAGTTTTTTGAGTTTTGTCCGTTTTTGGTCCTCGGGGCTTGTGAGATAATGGTGTTTTTGTTTAATTTGTTATTGTAATAGAATAGTTTGTATATGTAACTGCATCGTAGGTTGTTTGTTGTCACACCCCAACCGACGGCGGAAACGTCGGGGCGTGAAGCGTGCAGACTGTTCATTGCTCATGGTTTACTAAAGTTTGAATATTAAATAATCAATTTCATTGTAATCTAATAAGTTCAACCAAAACATAGATTCAATCCACCAAACAATAACGAAAATTACATCAAAATATAACTGGTTTAATTAGAACTAAGTCCAAATCCTATGTGTAGCATATCTTGATCACTTCAAACATTAGTACCTGAAACATGGTTAAAACGAGAGGGTCAACTACAAAGAGTTGGTGAGAAAACATAGGTTTTGTTGTGTGATAGCAAAAACGTGATGTGTGCATACAGTTCATACAAAATATGTCAATAAAGGCATTTATGGAGAGAAACCATCGTGTGACATGTGTATTCAATCAAACCTTTGTAACTGAAATCAATTCGTGTTGTCAGCAACAGTCACCCTACCTGGGTGGGTTTGTCAGACTCAATAGTACTATCACTGTATACTGTCGGCTAATAGTTAATGATTGTGAATAGCGTATATAGTCTACACACCTAGCACTCAAGCATAAAGCACAGAATTGCATACATGTATGTAGGATGGAAACTGTATTCGTGTATAATTGAAAACATAGTAATAGAACGCATGTTCCACCCCAAAAGTTGTAAATAGTTGAAAAGGGGGCTATGTAAACTCACATGTTATGTAGAGTGTAGATCACACAAGCAAGTATGTAATGGCGGTGTGTTATAGATCGCTAAGTTCGACCTAATGAACAATGTATACGATTATGTATTATTGAGTTGCGTTTATTCGGTGTTGGAAGTGGATTAAGTTTAAGGGTTGTTTAGATAAAATATAACTATTTTGTTTATTATTTATTTAAATATAAGTTTAAATAAATACTATTTGTTAAGGACAAAACGTATAGAATACATTGTTGTTTATAAAAATAATCATATAAACTTTGTAATATTTTATTGATTTTAATTTAAAGAAAAATTAAATAGTCGATCTTTGTTAAACGATAACTGGTTCTGGATATTTTATAAAATAATACTCTTTATAACATTAGAATATAATATATATTAAATTGGTTAAAATTAAGATTCTGTTTGAAATCGAACACGACCGTGCTCGTATAAGGCACGACCGCGCTCGTCAACGGGCGTGACCGTGGTGGTCTGAAGCGCGCCCGTGGTCGAGTCAGAAGGTTACAAAAGGGTCTGTTTACGAGACACGACCGTGCTCGTATCCGGCACGACCGCGCCTAGGTCAGGACTTGGTTTGATCGGCAACCACGACCGGGCCTCTCTCGGGGCACGACTGTGCTTGCTCAGGCACGACCGCGCTCGTAGGACAGCGCGACCGTGTCTGGTCGATTCCAGAAGCAATTTAGATTGTTCTTATATTAAAATCTGTTGGATTCATAGGGTTTTCATTAAACAAGTGTTGGCGAATCCAATCACACCATTTAATTGGATTTATAACGTGTTTATCGTGTAGTTCGATTAAAACCATTTATTTTCAAAAACTTAGATTCGAATCAGTTTAATCGTGTATTAATCTTCTGAATTGATTTAGGGCTTTTGTTTAGGATGGAGAAACGAACAAGTTGGACTACTACTTACCTGTTTAGATCGGGCAACAAGTGCAGACGGCTACGGGAGGAATATCGCGGCTTTTAGGAGATCGACAGAGGATTTGGGACGATGTTTAGATGAATTAAGAGTTGTGGAATGTTTATAGGGGTCGTACGAAGTCTGTATCGTGGTTTGATTTGTCTTGATTTGGTCTTAATTACGAGATTTGATTTAAAAAGTAAGTTGGTTTAAAGGTACGCGAATTCGGACGATTTGACGTGTATTTGGTCGGGTTTTAGGCTTAATTGGTCGAATAACTTATTCTACAAGTATCGCGATTTCTAAAACTCGTTGAAATCTATTTTTGGACAAGATTTGTGTCGGTTTGACCTTTTCAGAGTCAAACTGTATAATAGGCACGACCGTGCTTAAATATAAGCACGACCGTGGTCATGACACAAGCGCGACCGTGCCTAGGACTAGGCGCGACCGTGCTTGTGTTGGTTTTTGGAAGATTCAAGACTAGTCCTTGTAGTTTTGTAATATTGATGTTGTTTTGAGTTTTGGTCAAGTTTAGGTCAAGTTTGGTCCTCGAGGTTTGTAAGATTGTTTTCGTTAATATTGTATTATAATGAACGCGTGTATGCTTGTAAGTGTATATGAACAATAAATGTAAGGTTGAAATCTTTTATTGCGCGGCATAAAATACACAGGAAAAACATGAAAATCATAAAGGTTACAGTATCCCCATGTTGAGGGAATTTCGTCCCGAAATTCAACTGGTTGAGGTTACTGCTTCAGCAAAAAGATGTGGGTACTTGAGCTTCATTTGGTCTTCTCGTTCCCAAGTAAACTCGGGTCCTCGTTTAGATTCCTAAGGAATCTTGACAATAGGAATACGGCTGCGCTTGAGTTGTTTTATCTCGCGATCCATAATCTCGACTGGTTTTTCAACGAAGTGCATCGTTTCATCAATGCGCACATCGTCAAGAGGTATATGAAGGTTTTCATCAGCAAGACACTTCTTGAGGTTGGACACATGAAATGTAGGATGTATGCTGCCAAGTGATGGAGGTAACTCGAGCTTGTAAGCCACTTTCCCAATCCTTTCAAGGATCTTGAATGGACCCACATAGCGAGGTGCTAGCTTGCCTTTCTTCCCAAAACGGATCACCCCCTTCCAAGGAGACACCTTTAGAAGTACAAGATCACCAACTTGGAATTCCAAGGGTTTGCGTCGTTTGTCGGCATAGCTCTTTTGCCGACTCCTCGCAACTCGAATGTTGTCACGGATTTGGATAATCTTGTCGGAGGTTTCTTGAATTAACTCGGGACCGGTGATTTGTGCTTCACCAATCTCGTTCCAACAGATGGGAGAACGACACTTACGACCATAGAGAGCTTCAAACGGAGCCATGTCGATGCTGGTGTGGTAACTATTGTTGTAGGAAAATTCGATAAGTGTCAAATGTGAATCCCAATTGCCACCAAAGTCGATGACACAGGCTTTCAGCATGTCTTCCAGGGTTTGGATTGTTCGCTCGGTCTGACCATCAGTTTGGGGATGGTAGGCCGTGCTCAAATCCAATCGTGTACCAAGTGCCTTTTGGAGAGATTGCCAAAACCGAGAAGTGAAACGAGCATCTCTATCGGAGATTATGTTCAAAGGAACACCGTGACGACTCACGATCTCGTCAATGTAAATTCGAGCCAATTTCTCGACCTTATAGTCTTCACGGATAGGCAAGAAGTGTGCGGACTTAGTGAGACGGTCAATGATCACCCAGATGCTGTCATAACCGCTCGAAGTGCGAGGGAGTTTAGTGATGAAATCCATAGCTAGATTCTCCCATTTCCACACGGGGATTTCCGGTTGTTCAAGTAACCCAGAAGGACGTTGATGCTCAGCTTTGACTTTAGAACATGTGAGACATTTTGCTACAAACAAAGCAATGTCTTTCTTCATACCAGGCCACCAATATTGTGGACGAAGATTTTGGTACATTTTATCCGCACCCGGATGGATAGAATATCGAGACTTGTGTGCTTCGGTCATGATGAATACTCGGAGATCGTTACGATCGGGAACCCAAATACGATTTAGAAAATAAAGCAAGCCATTGGTCTTAGTCTCTAATTGGAATTCAGCACCACAAGACATTTCCTCATACATATTGCCCTCGGTAACCGAGACATGTTGAGCTTCTAGAATACGAACTTGAATATCGGAATGGATCTTGACACTTTGAAGCATGACATGTTCCTTGCGGCTTAGCGCATCGGCTACAACATTAGCCTTGTCGGGATGATAACGAATCTCGCAATCGTAATCGTTGAGGAGTTCAACCCAACGTCGTTGTCTCATGTTGAGTTCCTTTTGGTTGAAGATATGTTGGAGGCTTTTGTGGTCGGTGAACACCACACATTTCGTGCCATAGAGATAATGTCTCCAAATCTTCAACGAAAATATGACAGCACCCAACTCCAGATCATGCGTCGTATAATTCTTCTCATGGATTTTGAGTTGTCTTGATGCATAAGCGATCACCTTGACTCGTTGCATGAGAACGCAACCAAGACCTTGGTTTGAAGCATCACAGTAAACAACTAGATCATCTTCACCTTCAGGAAGGGTGAGGATAGGAGCATTGCACAACTTTCGCTTGAGAATTTGAAAGGCTTCTTCTTGTTTCGGTCCCCACTCATAGGGTTTACCTTTTTGGGTTAAGGCAGTGAGGGGAACAGCGATCTTGGAGAAATTAGAGATGAACCTTCGATAGTAACCTGCTAAGCCGAGAAACGAACGAACTTCGGTAGGGGTTTTAGGAGCTTTCCAATTCTTAACAGCTTCAATTTTGGCGGGGTCAACATGAATTCCCTTTTCATTGACAACGTGACCCAAGAATTGAACTTCTTTTAGCCAAAATTCACATTTGGAGAACTTGGCGTATAGCTGTTCGGTTTTCAAGAGATCCAAAATCAACCTAAGGTGTTGTTCATGATCTTCCTTAGTTCTTGAATAGATTAAGATGTCATCAATGAACACGATAACAAATTTATCAAGGTATGGTTTGCACATGCGATTCATGAGGTCCATGAAGACAGCAGGTGCATTGGTTAGCCCAAAAGGCATAACCATGAACTCGTAGTGACCATATCTCGTTCGGAAGGCAGTCTTGGGAATATCCTCCTCTTGCACACGGAGTTGATGATAACCAGATCGAAGATCAATCTTCGAGAAGTAGGTAGAACCTTGGAGTTGATCGAAGAGGTCGTCAATCCTAGGTAAAGGGTAGCGGTTTTTGATTGTAAGCTTGTTGAGTTCTCGATAGTCAATACACATGCGAAATGAACCATCCTTCTTTTTAACAAACAAGACTGGTGCACCCCACGGTGAATGACTCGGCCGTATGAAACCTTTGTCGGAGAGTTCTTGAGGTTGACTTGCAAGTTCTTGCATCTCGGAAGGTGCAAGCCGGTATGGAGCTTTAGCCACCGGGTTTGCTCCAGGTACAAGATCGATGCGAAATTCCACTTGCCGAACAGGTGGGAGACCGGGCAAGTCATCATGAAAGACTTCGGGAAAATCCCGAACGATGGGGATGTCTTGTACACTCCTCTTTTTGATTTCTTTTTGGATAACATGGGCTAGGAAAACCATGTACTTCTTTCGTACGTACTTTTGGACGGTAATGCATGACATTAGTTTGAGTCCTTTGCAAGGTTTCTCACCAAGGACCGTCAACGTTTCGCCGGATGGGAGTGGTATACGAATGCATTTTTCAAAGCACATGACTTCGGCGTGGTGCTTCGACAACCAATCCATACCTATGATGACGTCAAAACTTCCTAATGGCATTGGTATGAGGTTGATTGGAAAGGTGTGTTTATTTAGTTCTAGGGAGCAATCATAAATGATGGTGTCAATTGTAACGGTGTTACCATCGGCTACCTCAACGGTAAAGGTTTTCTCTAGTTTAGACCGGGTTTTTGCAAGTAACGGTTCGAAGTCTAGTGACACAAAACTTTTATCGGCTCCGGTATCAAATAGTATAGAAGCATAATGATTATTCATAAGGAACGTACCGTTAACCACATCAGTGTTGGCCTGAGCCTCATTGGCGTTGATGTTGAAAGCACGCCCACGAGCTCCGCCTTGGTTAACATTGATCAGTCTTGGGCACTGGTTACGGAAGTGGTTCGGGTCACCACATTCGAAGCAAGCACGTCCATTTGCAATGGCGGGGATGGCTTGGTTAGTTGCTTGATGATTGGCTTGATTTGCTGGGTTGGTTTGGTTGGCAAGTGCCTTGGCTCGACAAATATTGGCTGTGTGGCCATGTTTCCCGCAGTGGTTGCAAAGGCGACAAGGTATGTTTGGAGGGTGATGGTAGTTGCAGGTGTTGCAAAGTGGGTAGCTGCCCCCATAGGGCTTCTTTGCTGGGTTTTGAGCCATGGGTGCAACTTGATTTACTGGAGCAGCCGGAGTGATTACAGCACAGTTCTTGACCTTTCTCTTCCTAGTATTGCGGTACGGTTCAGTTTGGACTTCTTTGACATGAGCGGGAGGTGTTGTTGTTTCAGAAACTTTCTTGGCACCCTTTCTTGTAAGTGTACCCGCTTTAACATGATTGTCAGTAAGTGTGGCTGACAAGCGGATAGCATCCTCCAGAGTAGCAGGATTTCCTCCTACCACAGTATCTTGAATTTGTCTAGGTAGACCACCAATGTACTTTTCAATACACCTAGACAGAGGTGTAACCATGTGTGGCACAAGTAGACTCAGCTCGTGAAAACGGGTGGTGTATGCTAAGCTTTCACCACTATCTTGAGCAAGATCCCAAAATTCCGCTTCTAGCTTTTTCATCTCATTTCGAGGACAGAATTCCTCAGTCATGATCCTCTTCAACTCATCCCACGGTAGTGCCACTGCTACATCCACTCCCCTAGTCCTTTTCTCACCATTCCACCAAGTAAGCGCCCTTTTTTGAAAGACACTAGTAGCATGACGAGTACGGAGGTTGTCGGGACAATCGCTATTGAGAAAAGTGCTCTCAATGCTTTCGAACCATTGAAGGAGTCCCGTGGCTCCTTCGCTGCCATAGAATTTGAGGGGATTACAGGAGTTGAAGTGTTTGAAGGTGCATTGTGGCGGGTTAGCAGCACCACCACCTCCAGTAGCAGCACTTCCACTGGCATGGCCATTATTGTTGTTGTTGGCTTGGGTAATTTGGTTCACCAGCTGTGTGAGTAAAGCAGCCAGGTCAGTGTTATTGCTGTTGTTGCTGTTGTCACGACGAGGAGGCATTCTACAGATTTATAGACAATAAGAGTTGTGAGATTTTCTTGGATTAAATAGAAGATTAAATAGATGCAAGTAGTTCATAGTTTGGATTGTACTCAAATAGTGGCATAATCACTCGAGTACTATGACATATTAAGGTTAATTTAAACTCAGATAATTATCAAGGAGACGTGCTTTAGCCTATAAGTAAACACTCATCCCGGGAATTCCCAGGAAAGCATACGGGTCCCTCGGTTGGTTGGGATTTATACGAAATGCTTTCCTAGACAGAAAACCCAGAATACAGGTGTCACTCTTCCAGATTGCACGTGTCCTTTAACAGTTAAGCAAAGTCTAAAAACCTTAACGGGTGTAAAAGAAAATTTAATAGACCCAAGTCTAAGAATATGATTCAGGTTATGTTGATGATGACATGGAAGCAGGCATGAAGGATATGTGGTTTAGGATATGGGTAGGGATATTGTTTATTTAAGTTGTTATTCATATATACATATAAAACATGTAGCATATATCATATAGCATGTAGCACATAGCATGTAAATCATGAAGCATGGCATAAGTGGGTATCCTAAAGTTATAGTCTAGGCAAAGGTGTCTAATAACCTAATTCCCTATAACCAAGTCTCTGATACCAATCTGTCACACCCCAACCGACGGCGGAAACGTCGGGGCGTGAAGCGTGCAGACTGTTCATTGCTCATGGTTTACTAAAGTTTGAATATTAAATAATCAATTTCATTGTAATCAAATAAGTTCAACCAAAACATAGATTCAATCCACCAAACAATAACGAAAATTACATCAAAATATAACTGGTTTAATTAGAACTAAGTCCAAATCCTATGTGTAGCATATCTTGATCACTTCAAACATTAGTACCTGAAACATGGTTAAAACGAGAGGGTCAACTACAAAGAGTTGGTGAGAAAACATAGGTTTTGTTGTGTGATAGCAAAAACGTGATGTGTTCATACAGTTCATACAAAATATGTCAATAAAGGCATTTATGGAGAGAAACCATCGTGTGACATGTGTATTCAATCAAACCTTTGTAACTGAAATCAATTCGTGTTGTCAGCAACAGTCACCCTACCTGGGTGGGTTTGTCAGACTCAATAGTACTATCACTGTATACTGTCGGCTAATAGTTAATGATTGTGAATAGCGTATATAGTCTACACACCTAGCACTCAAGCATAAAGCACAGAATTGCATACATGTATGTAGGATGGAAACTGTATTCGTGTATAATTGAAAACATAGTAATAGAACGCATGTTCCACCCCAAAAGTTGTAAATAGTTGAAAAGGGGGCTATGTAAACTCACATGTTATGTAGAGTGTAGATCACACAAGCAAGTATGTAATGGCGGTGTGTTGTAGATCGCTAAGTTCGACCTAATGAACAATGTATACGATTATGTATTATTGAGTTGCGTTTATTCGGTGTTGGAAGTGGATTAAGTTTAAGGGTTGTTTAGATAAAATATAACTATTTTGTTTATTATTTATTTAAATATAAGTTTAAATAAATACTATTTGTTAAGGACAAAACGTATAGAATACATTGTTGTTTATAAAAATAATCATATAAACTTTGTAATATTTTATTGATTTTAATTTAAAGAAAAATTAAATAGTCGATCTTTGTTAAACGATAACTGGTTCTGGATATTTTATAAAATAATACTCTTTATAACATTAGAATATAATATATATTAAATTGGTTAAAATTAAGATTCTGTTTGAAATCGAACACGACCGTGCTCGTATAAGGCACGACCGCGCTCGTCAACGGGCGTGACCGTGGTGGTCTGAAGCGCGCCCGTGGTCGAGTCAGAAGGTTACAAAAGGGTCTGTTTACGAGACACGACCGTGCTCGTATCCGGCACGACCGCGCCTAGGTCAGGACTTGGTTTGATCGGCAACCACGACCGGGCCTCTCTCGGGGCACGACTGTGCTTGCTCAGGCACGACCGCGCTCGTAGGACAGCGCGACCGTGTCTGGTCGATTCCAGAAGCAATTTCGATTGTTCTTATATTAAAATCTGTTGGATTCATAGGGTTTTCATTAAACAAGTGTTGGCGAATCCAATCACACCATTTAATTGGATTTATAACGTGTTTATCGTGTAGTTCGATTAAAACCATTTATTTTCAAAAACTTAGATTCGAATCAGTTTAATCGTGTATTAATCTTCTGAATTGATTTAGGGCTTTTGTTTAGGATGGAGAAACGAACAAGTTGGACTACTACTTACCTGTTTAGATCGGGCAACAAGTGCAGACGGCTACGGGAGGAATATCGCGGCTTTTAGGAGATCGACAGAGGATTTGGGACGATGTTTAGACGAATTAAGAGTTGTGGAATGTTTATAGGGGTCGTACGAAGTCTGTATCGTGGTTTGATTTGTCTTGATTTGGTCTTAATTACGAGATTTGATTTAAAAAGGAAGTTGGTTTAAAGGTACGCGAATTCGGACGATTTGACGTGTATTTGGTCGGGTTTTAGGCTTAATTGGTCGAATAACTTATTCTACAAGTATCGCGATTTCTAAAACTCGTTTAAATCTATTTTTGGACAAGATTTGTGTCGGTTTGACCTTTTCAGAGTCAAACTGTATAATAGGCGCGACCGTGCTTAAATATAAGCACGACCGTGGTCATGACACAAGCGCGACCGTGCCTAGGACAAGGCGCGACCGTGCTTGTGTTGGTTTTTGGAAGATTCAAGACTAGTCCTTGTAGTTTTGTAATATTGATGTTGTTTTGAGTTTTGGTCAAGTTTAGGTCAAGTTTGGTCCTCGAGGTTTGTAAGATTGTTTTCGTTAATATTGTATTATAATGAACGCGTGTATGCTTGTAAGTGTATATGAACAATAAATGTAAGGTTGAAATCTTTTATTGCGCGGCATAAAATACACAGGAAAAACATGAAAATCAGAAAGGTTACATTTGTACACGAATCGAAACTGAAATGTGTTTGTTTATTGAAATCAAACGATTACATGATGAAAATCAGAATTGTTACAGCGAGGCACGACCGCGCTTGGAGTGGCGCAACCGTGTCTTCATGGAGCACGACCGCGCTAGAGGACTAGTGCGACCGTGTCTGGTCCAAAACAGAGACGAATTGTCTAATTCTTATGATTTCAAAGCTGGAAACCTTAGGGCTTTCATCCATTAGGTGATCACGAGTCTATTTGTATAGATTAATTGTATTTAAAATATGTCCAAAGTATTATTCGATTAAATCATTTTTAAACGAAACATAGATTCGGGTTTGTGTTAGTTTCGATATTGAATGCCCAAATTAGATTGGGGCTTTTGATCTACAGAATAAATAGAAAGTTTTGAAGGTTTCAATTACCCTGTAAGACGATGAATTGATGGCCTACGGTAGGGAAGAGTTCCGGCTATGACGGGTGTGGTCTCCGGTGCTTTCTGCTGTAACTCCGGTCAAGTTGATGTGTTCTGGAGCCGTAGGGAGGATTGACTAACGTGTTGGTTTGTTTGATTGAGAGGATTTGCAACAAAACGGTGAAATCGATGGTCACATTGGAGGATCTTGATAATTAGGAGAAGGATCGGCCAAAAACGGGTTTATTTGATATAATTAAAATAGTTAAACTCATAATGGGTTTGTTAATACGAGAAACGGTTACGAAATCGAATGGTCCTGCGATTAAAGGCTGCATTTACGTTTCAACTGACGTGCGGCGCGACCGTGCCTAAAGGAGGCGCGACCGTGCCAAGCTGAGGCGCGACCGTGTCAATAATAGGCGCGACCGTGCCGAACGAGGCGCGACCGTGCCAAAACGTGGCGCGACCGTGCCTACTAGGGTTTCTGGTTATTTACAAAATCAGCCCTTGCAACTTCAGTTTTGACAGATTTAACTTGGTTAGGATTTAACAGAACACCTAACGGAATTACTAACTGGATTAACTCTAGGAGGTGTTACCATTATCAAATCCTTATATAACATGATAAAATAAGACATTTATGGGGAGCAACTATTATGTAACCAAAGTACAATCAAACATTTGTAACTAGCATGCAAATTGTGTTGTCGGTAACAATCACCCCAATCTGGGTGGGTTTGTCAGACTCAATAGATCTATCATTGTTAACCGTCGGCTTGAATAGTTAATGATTGCACATAAATTGCACACAAACAGTTAACACACCTAGCACTCAAACATAAAGTTTAAATTTTGCACACATGAAAGTAAAGAATATTTGTGTCTGTGTAGTTTGTGTAAATGTAAACAATTGTGTTTACAAAGTTCATGTTTCACCCCAAAAAGTGTAAAAAGTGTAAAAGGGGCTATGTAATACTCACTTGATTCAAAGGTGTAGCTAGCACGCGAGACAAGATAGCAAAATGATCCTTGAAATCTTACAATGTTAACCTAGTGTGTAAAGTATGTTGAATTAATAATGTGTACAAAAATCTATGTCTAAGACTATGATTTAATTGGATGGGCACAAGGGATTCGAGATTGTAGGTGGTGATTTTGGTTTATACTTGGATAGGTGTTTTTATAAAAATTAAAGTTTGAAATGAATAGTTTAAAATGATTTAAATTAGAGTTTGGGTTTAAATAACTAAATAAATTAAATAGTTGATATTTATTTAATTAGTTACAAAAATAATGTGATTATATTAGATAAAAATTAAATAAATAATTTTACTTTATTTATTTATTTATAAATGTATGTAAATAATGTTGATGTATAAAATTAATAGTAATTATATATTTTTAGTGTAGATTAAAATAAATAAATTTTTTTTTATCATTTTGAAAATAAGTATATGCTGTACATGCTGTAGTGCTTTTATCATTTCGAACCCGGGTGGCTCCTGTACATGCTGTAGTGCTTTGCCACTATGCTAGTGGTCTAGTTCATGTACTGGTCTCGGTTTACACGGGTATTAACAGGAACAAGGCAGTAGGCCGGATCTCGTTTTAGGGTCCGCGCAAAAAGGGGGTGTGGGTTTCGAACCTGGACCACCTGATCTGATATTGCAGTGACCTAACCAGCCAAACCAGGTGGGTTCGTTGATTAACTAGAAACCCGCAATTCTAAATATGAAAAATGTGATTGTTCAAATCCCCAAATCAGAATAACATTCATAAGAACAAGAACCCTAATTCGATTCGGTTCGTGTTTGATGGGTTATGTTCTTACGATTGGATATGGGGCTTTTGGTAAGGACTCGAAAATGAGTCGAATGATACCAAGACGTACTTGATTGATATGGGCACGAATCCAGACGGCTACGAGTTTGTCTCGACTGCTCCTGGTGTCAAATCGAAGTCCAGAAACGAAATGGGGTGCGTTTAGGGTTTCAGAGAGTTTGTATGAGGGTATGTGAACGTGTGTGAGCAGTTTAATTTGTTTAATTTCATTCCGATTATGTGTTTTGATTACGATTAATGGAGGATAGCTGTCGGGATTAATTTCCGCGATTACGGTTTGATTTTGGATAAATCGAGTCATGCTTGAGGTCTGAATTCATTCGAGATCAATCGGTGCGTGATTTCCAGGGTCCATTACGCGTCAAATACACAAATTGATTAGAGATTGACACGGGTTTGACTATACGAAGTCAAACTCTTTTGAATTTGAACTGACCGCGTAATCGGTCGAATTGACTTGATGTTTGGGCCGGGATTGGATCGATTGTTGCTTGTGAAATCACGAAGAGTCCAAACCAACAAGTATTCAGTCGAAGGCAGCCTTGGATTATCATGAATTGTGCTGGTTTGACTTTTGAAAGTCAATCGGATCATAGGGAGGCCAAAATTGTTGTTAAGAGTCAAAATTGAGAGTGTGGGTTCAATTCTTGAGGGTTCAAATGGCTTAGGGTTCAATGAAATGTAAAATCACTTGTAAATTCGGTGTAAATGTATATATATATACATATATGTCTAATTATATATATATAGAGATTCTAAAATAAATGCGGGTGGAATTTATGAATCTGCATTTGATAAATTAGGGTTTAATTTAACCATTTCACTAAGATTGGAATTCATACATGATTTATTCTACTAAAATGAAGACATGAAAATCAGAAAGGTTACAATGGAACTCATCAAAAATTATGATTGTGAAATCAAATACCATCCCGGAAAGGCAAATGTAGTGGCAGATGCTTTAAGTCGGAAGGAATGAAGCCAACCGATTAAAGTAAAAGCACTACAGTTAGAATTCAAGTTAGATTTACTCGAACAAACCAAGGAAATCCAACCAAAAGCATTAGAAGAGGGAAACATCAAGAAAGAACATTTGGTTGGAAAACAGAAGTTGCTATTCAAAGGAGATGATGGAATCATAAGATTGGATCAAAGAATCTGGATTCCAAAGCTTGGAGATATTCAAGAAAAGGTGTTAAATGAAGCACATAGGTCAAGGTATTCCATGCATCCTGGTGCGAACAAGATGTACAAAGATCTAAAGACAAATTACTGGTGGCCAAACATGAAGAGATCGATAGCCCAGTACATAGATAAATGCTTAACTTGTCTTCAAGTTAAGATTGAGCACCAAAAACCAGTAGGGCAATTACAACAAATAGAATTACCTATCTGGAAATGGCATCGTATTACAATGGACTTTGTAACTAAACTACCTAGAACCCAGAAAGGACATAATGCCATATGGGTCGTGGTCGATTGACTGACCAAGTCAGCCCATTTTATACCCATCAATGAAACGTGCTCTATGGATAAGTTATCTAGATTCTATATCAATGAAATCGTGAGCCACCATGGCATACCATTGTCTATTATTTCTGATAGAGACAGTTGGTTCACATCTAGATTCTGGATATGTTTTTAGAAAGAGTTGGGAACTCGACTTACCATAAGTACTGCATATGCTAAGAGCTTGTGTTTTATTATCCTCAGACTGACGGATAAAGTGAACGTACGATTCAAACTCTGGAAGATATGCTAAGAGTTTGTGTTATAGATTTCGTAGGTAATTGGGATAATCACCTACCGTTAATTGAATTCTCCTACAACAACAATTATCATTCAAGTATCAGGCTCCACCATTTGAAGCACTATATCGAAGGAAGTGCAGAACTCCTGTCTATTGGACTGAAATAGGAGACAGTCAATTATCGAGACCTGAAGTTATAGAAGAAACAATAGATAAGATAGTCCAGATTAAACAACGGTTAAAATCTGCTCAAGATCGACAAAAGAGCTATGCTGACAAAAGACGACGACCATTAGAATTCCAAGTTGGAGATTTTGTAATGTTAAAAGTTCACCTTGGAAATGTGTAGTAAGGTTTAGGAAACGAGGAAAGCTAGGACCAAGGTATATTGGACCTTACAAAATCATTGAAAAGATTAGAGCAGTAGCCTACAAGTTAGATTTACCCGAAGCTTTACAAGGAATTCACAATACATTTCACGTATCTTGCTTACGCAAATGTTTAGCTGATCCAACTCAAGCTATCGCACTAGATGATGTGCATGTGGATGATAAACTTCATTTTAGTGAACAACCAATTAAGATTTTAGACACCCAAGAACGAAAATTAAGAAACAAAGTAATACGAATGGTGTTGGTTCAATGGCAAGGTCGGATCGGAGCCAACAAGACTTGGGAATTAGAGGAACAGATAAGAGTCAAATATCCTCATCTATTCACATCTTAATTTCGATGACGAAATTTCTTAAAGGAGGGGGGATTTGTAACACCTCGAAAATTCCCTAGAAATTAAAGGGGTTAAATTGCAAAGTTGAAGGCTGGAAAAGTGAATAAATCAAAATTCAAGGACTAAAAAGGTAAATTTCTGAAAAACAAGGGATAGCGGACCGCTATACAAGGAATAATGGTCCGCTATGTGCTAAGGAAGGAATAAACCAGGTGATGACACGTGACCCATGACTCATCAGACGCGTGGCTCGATAGCGGACCGCATCCAGTCCATAGCGGTCCGTTATTAAGGCCCGAAGGCAAATTACGGCTGTAGGTGGTAGCGGACCGCTATCCTCCAGGATAACGGTCTGTTACGGGTACGAATTTAGCCCTATAAATAGATGGACGGGTTTGAGCTTTTACACACAATTCACACAGTCAAATACATACACACACACTATGATATTCCGATCCCAAGCCCCGGTTCACATGCGAGAGTCCGGTTTCTGACCATTCGACTTCAAGGTAAGGTAAGGTTCCGACTTCTCATTAAGCTATGGTAATACATCATTAAGCTAGATTTGTATAATTAAGTAATGTACTTACTTATCTAGGATCTCTACCCATGGTGTTTACCACATTACTGATTGATAAGCCGAAATACTGTCCAGGTGAGTTCCTAAACTGTGATGCATGAACCCAATCATGACCTAGTCTGGCATGATTGATTTATGGAAACATTTTGAGTATCTTGAAATGATTGTACCAATTGTTTATATATAACGTATTCTAAGCTCTTGTTGTATTTTACTTACCCGTGGAACGGCATGTTGGACAGGACCCGTGGAACGGTCTTTGGTTATATATAGACTGAATGATTATTCATAGTTATCTATGAAATTCGGTGTTGAAGCACATCGGGTGTTGAAGCCCATGAATGTGTTCAAGATACTTTGGCAGGTCATTTTAATAAACTATTTTAGTTTATGAATTTACCAGCTTTATGCTGACCCATGTTTTATCAAATGTTTTTGAACACATCACAGGTAGTCATTAGACAAGGCATTTCTAGGACTAGAATGAAAAGATGAACGATCCAGATGATGGGCATTCCTGGAACTATAAGTCCCGAATGACATGTTCTTTGTTAGGAACGAATGATGTAACTTATGTTAAACATGATGTAATAATGTTTTGATATTAATAGAAGTTATGATTTAGTATTCCGCTGTGTGTTTTGATATCAACGTCACAGTAACTAGAAGGCGAACTTTTGACCGGTATGTAGCGATCTGACAAACAGAATGTTCTGTCTAGGAAAGGACAGTGTATAAATCTCTCCTAGACCCGTCGTTCTTTCATGTGAACATCTCTGTTGTAGGTACTACTCTGGTTAGATAACAATCCTGTATTACAGGCTTGATAATAAAACCCTTGATTTTATTACAATATAACCATTTGTTTATCAAAGAATTTCATAAGCATTATTTGAAACATATTTAAATATTCCACTATTAAGGACACCCACATTAATCCCTTCGCGCATTAGGAATCCCTATTTCACTTGTGCAAAATCATTAATACACTTATACCATCAAACATAGATTAACTTTGTGGTTAGCTAGATCAATTGTGCAACAAAAGCATATTGTGTGATATCTTACCACTCATTGCAAGGTGAGTTTACATAGCCCCTTTTTCATTTTTACATCTTTCGGGTGAAACATGATTACATTCAAACTATTTGCAATTCATAAAATTCTAACATTATGATCATGTGTGCAATTTGTCCCTTATGCTTGAACACTATGAGTATCAAACTATATTTACATAGTTTAGTGCATAGTGCAAGTGCAATCATTAACTCTATACAAGCCGACGATAACAATGATAGGTCTATTGCATCTGACCAATCCACCCGGGTAGGGTGATTGTTGCCCACATCACTTAAGGAGAATATTGAGTGTTATGCCTATTAGTCACAAGGTTTGATTGTGCGTCCCAGTTTTAACTATAGTGGTTCTCCATAATTGCCTTATTAAAATATGTTTCATATGAATTGTACACAAACTCTTGATAAAACTTGTTGTGCCAAAACTTATGTATGCTCACCAACTATTATTAGTTGACATTGTTTTCATCATGTATCAGGTGCTAATAATTGTGAATCATGTTCAAGGTGCTTCACGTATGATTTGCAGACTTAGTTAAATAGGAAAATTGATTTTTTCTAAAGTACATTACTTCTTTTTTGTATATGTTTTGATGAAACAATTGTTATGGAATTTGAGTTTAATGAAATATGAAACTTTTGTTTGATCATGTGCTTATGAACAGTCTACATGTCCCGCCCCGACGTATTCCACTGTCGGTTGGGGTGTGACATCTATGTACCACTTGTGGACGTTATGGACACATGGCTAACACCTACCATATTCGACAAGTTAACCAAGTCCATCAACCTGTTGTTTCTGCTCCTACTGCTATCACCCAGGGTCGTGCTTGTTACGAGTGCGGTGACCCCACTCATTTCAGGAATCATTGTCCCTGGTTGGTCATTGTAAATCAGGCCAATATGAAACAAGGCAACATGAATCAGGGAAACATGAATCAAGGGAACATGAACCAAGGGAATGTGAATCAGGGGAATGCAAACCCCATGGTGCGTTGACGTGCCTTCAACATTAATGTCAACGAGGCTCAAGCCAACAATGATGTGGTGAACGGTACGTATCCAATTAATCAGCAATATGCTTCTATCATGTTTGATACTGGTTCCGATAGGAGTTTCGTGTCCTTTGAATTTGAACCATAACTTGCTATGAGTCGAACTAAGTTAGACAAATTCTTTGATATATTAGTAACGGATGAATATTTTCTTACATGTGACACCATCATTAGAGTTATACCCTAAACTTGAACGACCATGACTTCTCGATTAATCTTATTCCTATGGCTCTCGGAGGTTTCGACATCATAGTAGGCATGGATTGGCTAACCAAGCATCATGCTGAAGTCGTCTGCTTTGACAAGTATATCCGTATCCCTTTTGACTCGGGAAACATTTTGAATATCTATGGAGAGAAGCCGTCTAAAGGACTCAAGCTTATATTTTGAATGTCTATGGAGAGAAGCCATCTAAAGGACTCAATCTTATGTCTTACATTACCACGCAAAAGTACTTACGAAAGAAATGTGTGGCGTTCTTGGCACATATTGTGGAGCGGAAAGACAAGGGCAAAAGCCTCTAAGACATTCCTATGATCAAACACTTTCCAGAAGTATTTCCCGAAGACTTACCCGGTCTTCCTCCCTGCAGGTCCCCTCGGGTTCTCAATGGATCTAACTCGAGACGTGATGTGTATCAAACACACGGAGTGTGGAATCCAACCATATGCATGATTGTGTATATGAGACAATATCAAGACTAGAATCAACACAAGATGTAAATAATATTGTCTTTGATTTCCATCAAACTCAGAGTTTACAGAACTTGAATACAAATTGCAAAGCTTTAGAAACTAACATGTAAACTCCTATTTATAGACTCACACAGCTATGCAGGCGAACTTAACAAGTTCGCCTAAACTAGGCGTAGGCGAACTTGTTAAGTTCGCCTATAACAAAACTTAACCAAATCTTACAAAACATAAAGACATAACAGATCTAATAAATTACAAGGCCTATTGTCACAACTATATGTTTAACAGACTCCCCCTTGACAATAGCTTGATCATCTATATTCATGTTGAACTCTTCCAATTCTTTGGTAGTTTACTCCCTACATAAACTCCATGTCTGATGCAAATCTCCAAGACTCTCTTATACTGCAAACCCTACTCACGCCATTCACCAGTAAACATAATCTCTTTTCATTTTAACATGTGTTGATCTTTCTTTGAGAAGTTAATAAGATTCATATCATCATAGAAATAAGCTATAATCTTATTGTCTTGATCTTCAATCTTAGCCTCTCCAGTATTCACATCTACATACCACCATTTCATATTACCCAGACAATCTTGTGGTATTTTCTTCAAAGGTATCCTCTTTACAACTTTGACTGGTTTAAACTTATAACTCCAAATCAACTTACCAGTTTTTGAGTCAGTACTCTTTACTCTCTTGCCCTTTTGTGGTTTCAGCTTCTCATATTTTCCAGAACTACCTTCTAATCTAATCAACCTTGCTATAGCATCAACAATACCATTCTTTGAATTGTTGATTAAAGTTTTAGTTTCCAAACAATTCATCTCACATCTAGGCAAAGTATTAAAATACCTAAGTCTTGGTTTCAGATATTGAACATCATCAGATCTCTTTAAGGCATACATATTGATTTCTTCATCAAAGAACCAACTGATAATTCTACCAACAAACCTTTCTTTATTCACATATTTTTCTTTCACAATAGTTGGTGATGATGATTTAGGTAACACTTTCTTCTAGCTTTTTACCAATTCTAACCATTTTTCTTTCATCATACCTGTATCCCTATACATCACATGTTCTTCAGTTGTCTTTGACTGAGCATTATCTGAGTTAGAATCGGGCATTGTGACATCTTCAGTTGAGTCCATAGAGTCAGCCATTCCATCAGAAGTTACTTCAGGAATAACATCCTCTAGGATGAAGTCAAAAGGCACATTAAGACCATCACACCCTTCATACATCACACTTGTTGTATCTTTGATAATCTCCACTTCTACTATCTCTCCTTCTTATATCTCTGAGTCATTTTCTTCATCTTCTAAGTCATCAAACAACTCATCTATACCATCTAAGCAGTCTATCTTTTCAACTTCATCAAGAACAGAATCATCTTTAAAGAATTCTAGAAGCAAAACCTCTTCATTCTCTCCTGTAACTTTATCACCCAAAGTTTCAACTTGAATTAATCTAGACTCCCCCTGAAACTGAGATACCGGAGCAACGTCAGAGTATTGACGATCACCGTTGTTCCCACTGGGATCATTATCTTCATCATCATTTCTATGAATTGCCTCTGTATGACAAGTATCCTTAACTATGATAGGCATCTCCCCCTGAGCGTTAATACGCTCTATCAATTGTGAGATAAGAATCTGCATCTCAGAGATCGGCTTGCTTTGAGATTGAAGAGTTTGTTCTCTCTAAAAATCATTTTCCCTTAATACATCTACTTGACCTTAAAGACCCACAACTTGGGCTTCTAGGCAAGATACTTTGCCTTGTAGAGAAACAACTATAGCATCCTTTGATGAACTAGAGGACCAGCTTGTGAAGAAGTATGTGGAGGAACTGGAGCAGGAGTACCTTGGGGTGAAGTAGACTGAGACGGATGTGGAGAAATAAGTAAAGAATCCACAAAATCCAAGTCATCAGTTACTCGAGCAGTTGCAGCAGCAGTCATGGAATCAGACAATAGCTTCTGTGACTTTGGAGTAGGGATATAATCAGAATCATAAGAAGATTCATCTCTTAATGATCTCTTGCCAAGTGTTGTTCCAATAGGAAGACCCCGAACAGACTTGCGTCTTGGTTTAGTAGCCACCGACTTTAATCTTTTACCAGCATTTGCCGATGGAATAGTAGCAAGTTTAGCATAATGATCTGGATCAAAGTCCTGTGTAGCTTCAAAATCAGTATTAGATTCATCATCATTTGTTTTTCCAGATGAACTTGTGCTAGTATCATTAACTTGACCTTCTTGATTTGCTTGTGTTGAATGAACTTGTTCTTCATTATTAACATTCTCATTTTCTGCATGTTGATCAACATTGACATCAACACGAACCTCATCGTGAACCTCCATATTAGGTTCTATGACATTCACTTGATCAGCATCTTGAACTTGTACATTAATTTGTTCTGATTGTACTTCAGGTGCAACTTGTTGTGGTTGAGGTTGCTGTTGAACTTGCGGTTATTGTTTTTGTTGAACCTCTTCTGGATGAATTCAATTATCATTTGGAGGAGCAACATAATCAGGATTAATAATATGCCTAAATAGAGGAGTTGGAACAGGTATCAAGGCTAGATTTTGTTGTTTGATGATGTGACAATCAGTGAAAATCCTTTTGGTCATTGGAGTGAGAGTAAGACGTTGTTGTAACTGAGGTAAATTAGGTATAAGATGATTCAGAATCATTTGAAGAAAACTAGGGTACAAAAGAAACCCTTGACCAGCAGGTGGAGTAATCTGGGCCACTAACTCCTTGTAAAAATAATGAGCAAAGTTGAACCCCGTGTTCAAAGTAAGAGACACCATTGCAGATTGTAGTGAGGTCTTCAAACCATCAGTTCCAGCTTTCCTAGGAGATAAACATTGAATAATGATGTGCATAAAGTATCTCCATTGCCCTACTAGACCACCCTTCCTTTCTTGAGTATCATTTACTCGTCCTCTGTAACCCATCCTTTGAAAACAGCCCATAATCAATGTAGATGGTAAACCCAAAGGTTCTTCATCATTTCCTCCAAGATGTAAGGCCTGACGAATAGTGTCAACAAATATTGCTACTCCCGTGTTGTTGACAGTAGCTCTAATAACATTTGGATCCACAGTACAGTCATATTGTGTTGTATCCCAGAACTGTTGAATATAATTCAAGCTAATGTAGGGATTTGCCGAAACAGCAACACTTATTCGTGATCTATTCAGAAAATTTATGATATCTCGGTAATTCACAACTTTAGATAAATTTGGATCCACCAACGCCACTTGGTTATGTTTATATTCAACTCGACGATCCATCTGTAAAAATGACATAGCAAAACCACACACAAAACATGTTAAAACTCGATAAAAAAATTTAAGAAAAAATTGCTAAGTCAAAATCACTTCTGTCCCCTGAGGCGAACTTATTAAGTTCACTTAGAGTTGCAAGAGGCGAACTTAATAAGTTCGCCTGAGCAAGTTCGCTCCAAGCTTAGAAAACCAACAGAAATAAAAAACCTTCCAATCGATGAAATCCGATGTTAAAACGAATATAACTTGATCGAAACACCTCAAAGAACCTTTATCAATCATCAATTTCAAGCATAACACATATTATATCAAGGTTTAGATCCACAACAGTTGAGGCGACTTAAACCTTAACCTAGGTCGTAAACATGCTTGATTTGAACAACTCAAAGGATAATAGACCGTGATTCTACCTTGGTTTGATGCGAAAATCCTTGAATAACAAGAAAATAAGATCCACAACTCAAAACCAATCACTCTGTTAAACCGAAAACAAGTTCGCTTAAAAATGAATAAGTTCTCTTAAACCAAGTTTTCTGAGAATATGAAAAAGTTCGCTTCATTCAAACAATATAAGCAACAAGCCTTAAGTTCGCTTACCAGGCGAACTTATTAAGTTCGCTTACCAGGCGAACTTAACCTAGGCGAACACAATAAGTTCGCTTCTTCTCCACACTTAGAGAAATTTTGAACTTTCAACCCTTTCATACTTATCTCCCTCAATGTTTCTTGTCAATCACCAGAACCTGTTATCCGATCCAATCCCGAACCTTTTTTTAAAAATTTGGAATTCTCACGGAAGCATGACAGAAAATATTTTTAGATTTTATCTATACAAACTTGAAAACACATATTTTTGGTTTTTCTCTGTACAAACTGAAATGAAATAAACTGTAAAGCAAAAAAAAACATATTTTTGTTTGAACATCATGAGCAATAAAATCATATCAGTATATATGATATATCAATCACACATCTTGGATAAACAATCCGTATATCAATGTAATTGATATCGTATGCCATTCTTTCAAGTCTCCATTTTCAGACTTTCATATATTGCATGTAATGATACGCGATAAACATTCAAAGAAAACATGATCAGGCTATGACACACAAATTTAAATTGTCAATATTATAAGATTTGAAATTAAAAGCATATCATTTCCACTTTCTTGTGAGTTCAGGTACCATTTAAGTATGAAATACAACGTGTACCCCACTAGTATGCCAACATAAAGTAAAAAGCACTATCTTCAAGACATATGAGACTTATGCAAAGATAAGATCAATCTCCAGGATGAAACTATCTCAATTAGCATAGGAAAAGAAACAAATCCCGAAGGATATAAAGGATCGATTGATTCAATATCTTGGCTTTGGATGTATATCATGATTGAGTGTAACAGAAGAACTCTTTAGTAGAATGAAGGATTAAAGAATCGATTGGCTCAATAATATAGGGTAATGTGGTCCAACTGTTATCTGGATATTCAATGGAATCAAGATAATGATCCAAGGGTGAGTATATGTTCTAACAGATGTTATCAGAAACATATCTTAGTTCAACCTCACATTGCATGTTTTTCGGGGCATGGGCAGTTAAGTGAACTAAAAAATTATGCTAATCAATATAGTTCGATACTGGTCACATGAAACACTTTAAGTCTCATATTCTATATCTGATAATGATCTTTTAACACACACACCCAGGCATAAAATTGGTTGAAATAACAGTTGTAATATATGCAATTATGTTTTCACACTACTAATGGTTCAAACACGCTTTTAGCCTATTGACAAGCTAAATTATATACATACACGACACTATCATTTCCTATTTGTGCAGTCTCTGAAGTTTAGATCAAAACATATATAATTCAGATATATTGAATACACATAAAGTATCAACCAGTCAATCTATGGTCATGTGTGAATGAACATCCACTGATGTACTATCATTTTCTTATCATGCTCAAATGATGTCAATTTTAAGATTTTTCAATTTGTTTGGGCTTTTTATAAATAACAAACTTTTTGACATTAAATTGAAATGCAGAAATGAAAGAAAGCAGTTAAAAAAATAAAAATAAACCTGCATGAGAATTATTTTGAAAAAAAAAATTATTCGAGATTGATCATACCAATCATCTTTATCAGAAATTCAAACCGTGTACGATCAAATGCCTTGGTGAACAAATCTACAAGAATGTCATCAGTATGAACTTTCACCAGCTCAATCAACTTTTTATCTGCACAATCATGAATAAAATGATATCTGATTTCAATGTTGTCACACCCCTAATTTCAACTAACGGAATTTTATCGTTTGGGAAGTGATAAACCAAGATCGCAGTCATTAGTTACATTGAACAACACTATATGGGACAAAAATGAAAATATATCATAAATTATCAAAGTAAGTGCGGAAGCGTAAAACGAAAGTAAATGCGCAAAACAAACGGGCCCAAGAAAAAGTCCCAAGGTGTTTAGTCCAAAAATAAAGTACAAGCACTTCAACAATATTATTTTATAAATAAATCATAAGACTCCATGCATGTCCTATGCGTGCACCTGTGCCTTATCTTAAGCGACCAGAGAAAACATGTAAGAAAGATGTCAACACGAGGTTGGTAAGTTCACAGGTTTTAGTTTGTAACAAAGTTTAACAGGTTAATGTACATTCAATATATAAATCAATAGGTAGCTAACCCATAAGCATGTTAACTAATGCGCTCGCAACCGAAAGCTGACTGCTTATGTTTTTGCCTCCCACCAGGCCTATCAACCATGGTGCATGTTTAGGTCAATATTTCACCCCTTCGACCTCCAATCGAGTTAGCGCGACTAACACGGGTGAGGTTTGTCAAACCCTGTAGTACTACTCAAATTACCTCGCTATGTTCATATTAACGGTCCGATGTGAGGACTTAATGATAGATGTGTACGCATAGTCAAACAAGTGATAACATATATTAATTACATAACCAAAAGTGTTTACGTCATGTTTTCTCCCCCAGTTTAAAACAGTAAAAAGGGGCCTTGAAAACTCACCTGATTGCGTAGGTAGTAATCACACAAGTACGAGATTGAAACCTCTAGCGCTAGCCTGACACGGCTCACGAATGCCTTAGAATTACAACATAACACATTAGGGACTCAATGGAATTTGTGACGACACCTGAAAGATTAGAACGTCTTTAAACATTCTAAGGATTAACGGTAAAATGAACGAGTTTACGGGAATACGGATTTTTAACTTAGTATGAATGCGTTTCGCGATAAATGACAAATAATATATAATAATTATTGTTTTAAAAATATAATAAATTAATCAAACATTCTGACAAAAGGGTTTACTCACACACGACCGCGTCTAAGGCAAGGCACGACCGTGTTAAGGACACGGGTGCGACCGTGCTGGTCGGAGGCGCGACCGTGTTGATCAAACAGAAGACAAAACAAGGCTGACCACTAGGCACGACCGTGTCTAAGTTAGGCACGACCATGTCTAGGGTTCTGAGGCACGACCAGGTCTAGCCAAGAGGCATGACCGGGTCAGAGTGTGAGACACAGAGTTTAACAGAATAACCCAATAAATCCAAAACCGTTTGTTTTTTATCGTGATTGACCAAAAGGACATGGGGTTTTTACAAAACAGAACTTTGTGAATCTATCAGTATAAGTTAATTTGATTGAGAGCAGGTTTAAGATTCAAACCCCCAAAATATTTTACAAACAAAACCTAATTACAGATTATGAGCAATTCGATATAAAGAATCAAATTAACATAGGGCTTTTAACGAGTGAAGGGTTACGAAACTATCCATATCAGTTAATTGGATTTATAAGGTTGATAATGATAAAAGCCCCAAATCGACTTATGAACGAACCCTAGGACTGGGTTTGTCTCAAATTCGATGTTAATAGATCGAATTGTCATGGGGTTTTCAATCTATGAATAAAAACAAAACTGAGGGAATGCTTAATTACCAGAACGATGTATGATTTGATGGTGATCGATCAAACGCAGGTTCGACCGTGACTGTCTCGACCTCCGGTGACTCCCGCAGCTTTTCCGGTTGAATTGGTGCATGTAACTGCTTCGAGATTGATCGCTTAGTGTGTGTACGAAAGAATAATACACGGATTCGTTGAATTTGAATGAAAATGTCATTGAGGTTGATGGTTACACAATAATTACCCATAATTGGGTTTAATTCGGAGTAATAACGATGATTAAAGCCCCAATGATGGTTGTTAATAGTTGAGACGTGCATAACGGTTACGAAATCGAACGAATTTGCGATTAAAGACTGCGTTTACGTTTCAACTGACAAGAGGCGCGACCGTGCCAATAAGAGGTGCGACCGTGCAAGGCACTTGGCGTGACCGTGCCAAAACATGGCGCGACCGTGCCTACTAGGGTTTCTGGTAATTTACAAAACCAGTCCTTGCAACTTCAACTTTTGACAGAAATGATCCCTTGGTTTTAGAATTGAGTTAACTTAGTTAGGATTTAACAGAATATTTAACGGAATTACTAAAGGGATTAACTTGAAAAGTCAGATTGTCACATCATACCCTAGTTGAAAGAATTTTCGTCCCGAAAATTAAATAAATAATAAAAAAAAATTTCGGATGTCACATCATCCCCTAGTTGAAAGATTTTTCATCCCGAAAATTAAAATAGTACCTTAAGAGCTTGATGTAGAGTGCTTGAACAGATTAGGATACTTGGGCCTCATCTGATCCTCACGCTCCCACATGAATTTCGGTCCGCGTTTCGAGTTCCGACGGACTCTGACAATAGGGATTTTACTGCGCTTAAGTGTTTTGACTTCCCTATCAATAATTTCCATAGGTTCTTCGATGAAATGCAACTGTTCATCAATGTGCAGTTCCTCAAGAGGGACCGCGAGTGACTCGTCTGCTAGACATTTCTTCAAGTTTGAGATGTGAAAGACGTTGTGTACACCACTAAGTCCTTCGGGTAGATCCAGTTGATATGCTACTGGACCAATCCTCTTCACTATCTTGAATGGTCCAACATAACGAGGATTCAATTTTCCTCGTTTCCCAAAACGAATGACACCTTTCCAAGGTGAGACTTTTAACAAGACCATATCCCCTACTTGAAATTCTAACAGTTTACGACGCTTATCGGCATAGCTTTTTTGACGATCACGAGCTGCTGCCATACGCTTTCTAATTTGAATGATTTTCTCAGAAGTTTCAACTACGAGTTCAGGACCTGTAAGTTGACTATCTCCAACTTCGGCCCAACAAATAGGAGAACGGCATTTCCGTCCATATAGTGCTTCGAATGGAGCTGCCTTGATGCTAGTGTGATAACTGTTGTTGTAGGAGAACTCCACCAACGTTAGGTGAGATTTACAAGTGTTACCGAAATCAATCACACAAGCTCGTAGCATGTCCTCTAGGGTTTGAATATTACGTTCTGTCTGGCCGTAAGTTTGAGGATGGTATGTTATGCTCATATCTAGACGCGTGCCTAAAGCTTTATGTAACGTTTGCCAGAAACGAGAGGTGAATCATGCATCATGATCCGAAAATGATAGAGATTAGCACCCCGTGCCGAGAGACTACTTCTTTTAAGTAAATACGTGTAAGATTCTCCATTTTGTCGGTTTCCTTGACTGCTAAGAAGTGAGCGGACTTTGTTAAACGATCAACGATTACCCAAATGGTATCACATCTGGTAGGAGTTCGTGGGAATTTTGTGATAAAGTCCATGGATATCTGCTCCCATTTCCACATGGGAATCTCTGGTTGTTGGAGAAGACAAGAAGGCTTTTGATATTCAACCTTGATTTTCGCGCATGTCAGGCACATGCTCACATAGGTGGCTATATCGGCCTTCATCTTTGGCCACCAATACAGCACCTTTAGATCATGGTACATCTTGTCGGAACCTGGATGAATAGAGTAACAAGATTTATGAGCCTCATCCATGACTAGTTCCCTTAAGTTTCTGAATACTTGAACCCATATTCACTCAGCGAAATAGCGAATACCGTCAGATTTGACCTCGAGTTGTGCTTCCATACCGCGCGTACCTTCCAGCGGTAGGTTCTCCTTTTCCAAGGCTTCAAGTTGAGCACTACGGATTTTGTCAGGTAATCCGGGGTGAATTGTAAGCTGTAATGCTCGAACTCGTTTGGGCTTGGTTTCCTTTTGACCTAGGGCATCAGCTATAACATTAGCCTTACCCGAATGATACCGGATCGCACAGTCATAATCATTCAAGAGCTCGACCCAATGATGCGCTCTCATATTCAGCTCTTTTTGCTTGAAAATATGCTGAAGACTCTTGTGATCGGTGTAGATGGTGCACTTGGTACCGTACAAGGAATGTCTCCATATCTTAAGTGCGAAAACTACAGCTCCCAACTCTAGGTCATGAGTGGTGTAGTTTTTCTCATGAATATTTAGCTGACGCGAAGCATATGTGATCACCTTTTCTCGTTGGTCGAATTTTCATACAACAACAACTACCACACTAGCATCAAAGCCGCACCATTCGAGGAACTCTATGGACAAAAGTATAGATTGCCCATTTGCTGGACAGAAGTGGGGGATAGCCAACTCACAGGTCCAGAAATTATTCATGAAACTAGAGAGAAGATCGTACAGGTACGCGAACATATCAAAGCCGCACGTGATCGTCAAAAGAGTTACGCTGACGTGAGACGCAAACCAATAGAATTTCAAGTGGGAGACAAAGTGCTACTAAAAATCTCGCCATGGAAAGGAGTGACACGTTTCGGTAAGCGTGGGAAACTGAACCCTCGTTACATTGGACCTTTTGAGATCCTTAAAAGGATTGGTCCCGTTGCTTACAAACTCAACCTACCAGAAACGCTCAGTGGCGTTCATGACGTTTTTCATGTGTCAAATCTGAAGAAGTGCTTATCAGAAGAGACACTATTCATACCATTGGAGGAGATTCAAATAGACGATCAGCTTCACTTCATCGAGGAACCAGTCGAGATCATGGACCCTTGAGGTCAAACAGCTAAAACAAAGTTGCATTCCTTTAGCTAAGGTTCGTTGGAATTCTAGACGCGGACCAGAGTTCACATGGCAGTGCGAGGATCAATTCAAGCATAAATACCCTCACTTGTTCAAAACTACATCGTCTACCAGTGACGCGAAATGAATTTCGGGACGGAATTCCTTTTAACTGAGGGAGTATGTGATACCCGGCAAATTCAGGTGAATATCCATACCCGACTGTTACTTGAATTCACATGATTTCACTTGCATCATACTTAATTATAGAGTAATTAAGTCTATATTTCATATAGCAAGTTCATTCGTTTCATTTCATTACATGCATCGGTAATCGGGCGGATTACCGGGTCACACACGCATCCTGTCACACGAACGTTAATGAATATTAGAAATAATACTTAGGCATATAATTGGTGTGTAAAAATTATATGTAATACTGTGATCTAATATTTCATGCTTATATGAATTTTTCCAAAATTTTTAGAGCAACTTTTATTTTAATGCTTTTAAAGCGGATACGCGATATGTGCCAACAACACTAAATTAGAATTTTATGAAAACGATGGTTTTGTACTATGGGCTTAATAATTCAGCTTTTAGATTAATAAATCCTTACTAGCCCAATTACTTTATTAATGAAGAACATTTTTAAAAGAAAAAGCCCTACACTTACACTATAAATTACACCTTAAGCCTTAAGCCCCCATTTTTACCAAACCCTAAACCTAATGTGCTCTCCCCTCTCCCTCTTGAGACTTACGGCCGCCACCACCCACCTAGCCTCTACCACTTTGCAAATTTTCTTCATCAATCCAAGTGTTTACAAGGTGTTTCAAGCCATCTACTACTATATCCCACTATCATACTTGAATTTGGTAAGAATCTACCCATACTCTTTCATTATTTTCAGCCAAACATAGAGAACCACTCATCCAAACGATTTTCTTGGCTACAAGTGTTTTAAATCCATGTTTTATCAAAGAGTTTTCATGAAATGAAGTTGTTGACACATATATGCACATTTTATGGTTTGAAATACTTGTTTATGTTATTATTTCTCGTTTCTATTTATAGAAACTTTGTTGGATGAGATTTTGCATAAATGGGTGTATGATATGTTCGATAGTTTAAATGATGCTCATAATAGTAGAATGAGTAGGAAATATAATTTTTTTGGTTGAAATGTTGTTTTGCACTAGGTTATGGTCGACTTAATATATAAGGAAACTTTAATTTTATATATTTTTTGTTATGAGGTTCTAATGAATAAAAACTTGATAATATGGTTCTATAACATATATTAAAGTAGTAGAAAGGGTTATTTGAAGTTACACGTGTGCAAACGTTTGGACCACTTTCCTAAAAAGGAAAGTTTAATTGTTCATATTTTGTATGTGTAGGTTAGAAATGTTTAAAATGAGTTAAATGGCTTTATTACTATATGAATAGATGACTTATACAAGAATATGTAATTTGGAATGGTATTGTGACATGTTTTGGAGGAAATTGCTAAATAAGGAAACTTTGTTATTTTGTGTACTTCACCTTTGCTTAGAACAAAATGTTTATGTGTAGAATCATGTTTATGGTATGTTACTAGTATAAATTCATGTATAACTTGTTTAGTTGAGGCATGACACTTAAAGTACATTAAAACCCTAATTTCTTAAAAGGGGAAACTTTGCCATGTTAATGACAATAATATAAGAATGACATATTATGTTACTTGTTCAAATAAGTGGAAATAATCTTAATAGGTTATTAATGCAATGACATAACTTGTGTGTATGAATGATTAACATGTATGAAATATACCATGAATATGTACAAACGTCATGTTACTTGTTAGATGTTAATTACTTATGCAACTAATTGAAACATGTAAGTTATGTCACAAAGTATGACTCATGTGTTATTTAAGTAGTACTTGGATGTTACTTAAGTATTACTTGTATGTTACTTATGTGTTACATATGTACTACTTATATGTTACTTATGTGCTATTTGTACATGACTTCAACATTAGTCAACATTGGTCAACATTAGTCAACATTAGTCAACATTGGTCAACATTAGTCAAACTTGGTTAAAGTTGGTCAAACATTGGTCAAACCTCGGTCAGCTTTGGTCAAACCTTTTCAAAACGTCAATGTAACCTTTCAACGTTGAGTCGTTTGGATGAATGTGGTTAGATAAACCATGTTTACTTTCATAGACCTTATAGCCTTACTATTCCTAGGGCTCGGTTAGGTCGGTTATCCAGAGTTGCTAGATTTCTCTTGTTGCTTTCATTCTTTATTCACCGCATTACCAGGTGAGTTTTCACGACCCCATTTTACATACTTTTCCATTTGGGGGAGATACATGCTAAACCATTTTCTTACTTAGTCTTATACTAAATACTTTGATTTCGCTTTAATATATATAACTGGGTGCATTTCCGGCATATAAAGTCCTCTCATATTCGAACTGTTAATTATTACACAAAGCGAGGTGATTCATGAATAGTACTATTGGGTTTAATAACCCCCACCCGGGTTAGTCACGCTAACTCTGACTAGGAGTCAAACAGGTGCATAATTGACCTAATCCATTGCGTGTTGGGCACGTAAGAGGCAAAATGCTAGTTTCTGCATTCCTTCGTAGAGCTTCGGTTTCGGTGTTGCTTATATAGTTATCGTTTATTGTCTGATCAACAATCGAATCACTAGTATACGTACGTACTGTTACACTATTTTCATTTTTGTTTCTGTTACTTAAACCTGTGAACTCACCAACTCTGTGTTGACACTTTTAAGTATGTTTATCTCAGGTCGCTAAGCATTCATGCATGGACTAGGATTGCATGTCTGGAGTCGCATTTCATGTTTTCATTTAGAAGCTAGGTTTATGGGAAATTAATTTATTATGGTTTTGTATTTTGCTACATTACTTATGCTTCCGCACTTTACTTTCCGTATTTTCAAACTCTGTATTACTTACTTATTTTTGTATGATGTTCAAACGGAAAGTCTTTTCGAAAACCATTTATAGATCGTTCAAAATGACCGGGACTGATGATCCTTGACAGTCATAACCCGCGAGTAACCCGCTGTGGAATTTAAGGGTGTGGCATAAATAACCTAAGAAAGATGATTTCATAGCTCCAGAAATCATATACTTATGAGTGATCAAGAGAGTAAAAGGACTGTCCAAGTCAAAATCAGTGCACCGACAAAGATTCAAAGTGAGATCAAAGTGTCAAATAAAGTGGTTGTCAAAGGCAAATCAGTTGATGTCAAAGACAGGTTCATTGATGTCAAAGATAAGCCTGCTCAAAGCAAAGGGAAGTTAGTAAATAATGTGTGGCTGTCAGAGTGTGATAAAGGACAGTTCGTGGTTGAAGTAGGCGAGTGTTCAAAGTCAAAGTCCAAATCACAGTCAAAGTTTAAAAGCAAAAATTGTTTTACTTGTGGTCAAGTTGAACATTTCGCTAGGAACTGCAAGCACAAGTCAAGTGAATCAAAATCTAAATTTTACCAAGATGATCAAAAATTCATACCAACAGTGGTACAACAAGTGGTACAAGAAGGCGTCTAAGAACGACAGTGTGTCTGAGTCCGGAGTGATTCATCGTTACAGTTGTGATTACTTGCTTTCTAGAGATTGTAGTGAATTTTATTCAAATGCTTGTCGTGACTATGTGTTGCCAAAATTTGTGGATAAAAAGGTCCAAAACGGTTCAAGATATGTGAAGAAAACTAACTAACCAACCAAGCTATTTTGCTAAAGAAAATTTTACTAAGAAAAAGGGGAAAATGTTCGTTGTTTTTGGAAAGCTAAAAATGAACAAACTTCACATATAGTTGGAACAAAGAATGTTGTGAATTTGAAAAAACAAGTCATGGTGACTAAGACTTTAAAAAGTCAAAGTCAACATGGGTCAAAGATTATCTGGGTACCTATAAGGCCCTGTGGTGTCCTCAAACGTGCAAGACGCACATGATCACAACGAATTACTCTATGATTCCTCGTATGAGACGGAAGCACGAAGCGATACGAATACAATACCGAAGGAGTATACATCTCTACGTTTAAGCTCCAATTCCAATCCCTAGGTGAGCTCTACCTAGGGATGGTGACTCACTTCTCACAGAGACTCATTCCATCTCTGTGGATACTAACCCTAGCATTGCTTGATACAAATGAACACTTAATGTCCTATTTATAGGCAAACTGAGTCTGCAGGCGAACTTGTCAAGTTCGCCCATAACTCTATAGGCGAACTTTGCAAGTTCGCTAGTTAAGTTCGCCCAAACATTCCCTTAGGAGAACTTAACATGTACGCTACCCATACACTTAGAATTTTTGCTACAGTTACAAAAACATGCTCTAACAGTACTTGTTTCTCATTAAAATGTTTTAAAATGTGCAGAGTCAAACCATGAGGACTATTAATAATGCTTGGCATGTTGATAGCGGTTGCTCAAGGCATAGGACGGGACAAAGAGATTCTTAATGATTTTCGATCCTTTGATGGTGGTTTCGTTGCTTTTGCTGGAGATAAAAGGGTGGAAATATTACTCGTCAGGGAACAGTTTCAAACGATCTAATCACTCTTGAGAAAGTCAACTTTGTGTCTCAGTTGGAATTTAATCTCCTTAGTGTTTCACAAGTAAGCGACAAGGATATACCGGTTCATTTTACAGCAAAAGAATCCTTGTTCTTAAAGCTAGGACTGGTTATTCCTGAAGATATGATTTTGATGCTTGCTCCAAGAAAGTTCAACACTTACGTGGTAGATATGAATGACCGTTCAACACTGGCTTGGAATCTTATATGTGGCATCGTCGAATGGGTCATGTGAATCTGAAAAATATGAACAATTTGGTTCACAAAGATCTGGTGCGACGGTTACCCAGAAAAGAATTTATAATTCAAGAAAGTTGTATGTCATGTGCGAAGGGTAAGAACAAGGAATCCCATTCGATCAAGACTGTGACAACATTTACTTGACGTTTATTTCTTATTCATATGGATTTATTAGGTCCAGTTCGAGTCAAGAGTATTGCGAAGAAACCTTATTGTCTTGTTATCACAGATGATTTTTCCAGATTTTCTTGGGTGTTCTTCCTTGCAACACCTTAAACGATAATTGAATTTGTAAAGCGAATCGAAAACATCTGTGATAGCAAATTGTCAATTATTCGCAGTGATTAATGGAACCGAGTTTAAAAATAAACAGATAAATTCATTTTGTTTAGAAAAAGGCATAGCTCGTCAATTTAGTGCAGCAAGGACTCCGCAACAAAATGGAGTGGCTGAAAGAATGAATAGAACTTTAATTTAAGTTGCTCGTACAATGCTCGTGGATTCAAAGTTACCCATAATTTTCTGGGCAAAAGCAGTGAACACAGCTTGTTATGTATTGAATAGAGTTCTCATGGTGAAGCAGCATACAAAGACTTCATATGAGTTATTTTTCAAAAGAAAGCCATATATCAAGTTTTTCTGAGCTTTTGGATGCACGTGTACACTTCTAAACACTCAAGGTTCATTGCCAAAGTTTGCTGCAGTGGGCGATGAATGTTATTTCTTGGGATACTCTTCATTTCAGAAAGCGTTCAGAGTTTATAACAAGAGAACAAAGGTTGTTCAAGAATCTTATTACGTGGAATGACAAGAATGGAATGTTTCTCAGGTTCAAAGTGGGCCAGAATGGTTCTTTGATGCAAACTTTATTTTCAAGACTTTTGATCAACAATTTGTATGTGATTCTTTTGATTCAAGTTCTTCAAGTTCAGTCGATAAGTCTTTAACCAAGCTTGATCAAACTATTAACGATTTTATGGTTGGTCCATAACTAGTACCAATTCAAAATGAAAGCTCTGAAGCTGGAACTTCATCTACACAAACACAAGAAGAACCTAATGAAATTTCAGTTACAAACGCTGATTCTGAGGTACAAGTTCCTGTTACTTATGATGAAGCAGCTATATCTGAAGATCAGCCAGAGAATTCTAATGTTTCAGCTGAGGATGTTAATTTGTCAAATTCTTCAAGTGTTAATGATTCAAGTGACCAATCTGTAACATCTGAAATTATACCATACAATTAGTTTGGATGTAAAGAGTAAAGTCTTATATATGAAGGGGCTAAAAACAAAAATCTTGCAAAGTAGGGGGGTCAAATGAAAATATTTATAAACCTAAAACCTATAATAATCCCTCCCATCCGCCAACACCATTTCATTGTTAATTCCTCCTTCTCCTTCATCGCACCTACACATAACACCAAATCAAGCATTAACCTGTAATGGAGCTTCAATACAAGGAATTTGGAAGGAATTAGAGGGCCAGGAACGATTCGTGTTGGGTCAGCGAACGCGTGAAAGAGGTATGGGCTAGCTGCTGTGGTCCGGACAACGCCGGCATTAAATGTATGAGCTGATGCCATGGCTCGGGCAGCAGCAGAGGGCTCATGGTGGCGTGATTACAGCAGTGATACGTATGCAACGACGATGTTGGTGCTTAAACAGCCTCACGGCGGTGGCGGTAAGGTGAGTTTCATGGTGGTTTATCTCAGGTCCGGTGATTACCCACTACTCATGGTGGTAAACGATGGTAGCTCAGTCAAGGAAGTTCACGATGGTGGTGGTCATTGTTTTATGGTGGTTCACAGCTGCTAACAGTGTATTACGTGAAGGAGGTGGTGGTTGTCTGTGGGTCACGAAGGTGGTGGTTCGTATGGGCATGGCAGTGGATGATATGGAGGTTAGAGCTCCAAATGGCGGTAACGGTGGTTGTTCGGACATGGTGGGTGTTGCATAAACTTCACGACAATAGTTTCAGGAGAAATGGTGATGTTCAAGATGCTAGGTTCAGGTGGATGGTGATGTTCAAAATGCTAGTTTCGGGTGAAGGGTGAAGTTCATGATGGTAGTTTCGGTTAAAGGGGAGTTCAATATGGTAGTTTCGGGAAATGGGGATACGAAGGTAGTTTAGGATATTGGTTCAACAACAACAGTAGTTTAAACAATGGTGAACATGATATAGTAGTTTCGATGATGATGATTAGATAATAGTAGTTTCGATCGATGATGACTAGACGATGAAGATGATAATTATGTAATGATGACAATGATGGAAACAGTTCGGGTCGGGTCTCAATTATATTTCGGGATCGTGCTCGGGAAGGTATATCCTTTAAAACTCTTAGAACATTAATTACTATTACTAGTCGGGAAACTAATAGCGTATTGAGGAAACATACCAATGGCTTTATTTAATAAATGATAACCGACAAATATTTATTCTTATTATTTGATAAAAGTATAAGAAGATATCTATGCCAGAAGTTAAAGCTCAATTATGATGGATTATTGATTATGATTTAGTAAAGGAAATGGACAATTTAGATTGTCGTGTTTTAGATAAAAACAAACGGGACTCTGTCCAATTTCTGTTAGCATTAAAGAAATATATTTTTTACAAATATAGACGTCCTCTTTAGGGATTGGGTTGTTTGGGAAGAAATACTGATGTTAGCGACTCTACTAAGTTCGCTTGAATCAATGTAGGGCGAACTTTATTTAAGTTCGCCAAACCGTAAGATAGAAACAAAGTGTCAGGTTAGGCCAGTTATCTTAACTTATACGAATGACTTATACAGATTTTGTGTGACACCTAGAGACGTATACTGACCAGTGATAGTATCGTAGGACCCGCTTATCAGGTGAGTTCTATGTCTATGTGCTACGTGAAAATCATTTTAAATGTTTTTTGGGGCAGAAGTGTATACATGATACGAATAAATGTTATGTTATGTGACAATACATGCGGAATATAAGTATAACAAGTATGTTTATAAACAAAGAAATGAAAGCATGACATGACGTATAAGAAAGAAATCTTGCTTTATATCTATGTATATATTGCTTGCCAAGTATGAAAAGTATAACTTAACTTGTAAGAGAGAAATATTGCTCTATATCTATGTATATATTGCTTGCCAAGTATGAAAAGTGTGACATAACGTGTAAGAATGAAATCTTGTTTTATATCCATGTATATATTGCTTGCTAAGTATGAATGAACATTATGGACGGAAACGATGATAACGGCTACTTCGGTAGATGGACGACTATTATGCAGCCAGAAATGAAAGTCTACAAAGGTAGGCTAAACTAATTCCACTACGGTGGAGTTAGTCCCTCAATCGGTGCACTGTTGTATATTAGATCAAGTGGGAAATGGATGCCTTAGGGCAGATGGGCAAATATGATGGACTACGACGGTAGGACGGTAAAGACGGACGGCCGAAGGTTTGCCGGATGGTTTAAAGAAATGACAGACGGTTTCTAGTACGAGACAGTTAAGTAAATGGGCTACGACGGTAGTTCGAGAACGTTTGTCTTTGTGACTTACGTAAGTAAATGACGGGTTGATCACCCTTATGTGTATGACCAATGAATATGCGCCAAGGAATAAACATGTATGTATTTATATACGTACTCATTGTGAATGCTAAATGAATGTAGTAAAGTAAAGAATGTATAAATAAGTATATACATATATATATATATTTATTCTCATAAGATAATTTTTATATCTGATTGCTTTTAAACTAGAACTCACAAGCGTTAACTGACTTTTAGTATGCACTTTAGGTAGCAAAAGGAAAGAACGTGCCAAGGCATGATGGCTGCCCGATACAAGACTGAGAACCTATTATGTGATTTTGTGTTTTCATACAACTTGTTCTCCTTAAACTGTTAAAGTCTTCTGTTGTTTATGTAATAGAATGATGTACGCTTCCGCTATGTTTTAGAAGTTAAAGTTTATTCAGTTTACATCACTATGTTTATGAGTAAATCCAACAAGTGAGGTCTGCCGGGAAAGGGGCCTTACACAATCCCCTGATCTCAATGATACTAATATGCCAGAATCAGTTCAGGTTGATGATATACCGACTCTTAGAATTCATTCAGCTCATCCAGTCGAAAACACCATTGGGTCTGTTAAAGATGGTGTTAAAACAAGAAGTCAATCAGGAAATATCCCGGTTTGTCTGTATTCCTACTTCTTATCACAAGAAGAACCAAAGAATGTTACAATTTCCCTTAAAGATCCAAACTGGATTGAAGCAATGCAAGAGGAACTTCTTCAGTTCAAAAAGCTTAATGTTTGGAATCTTGTAGATCTTCCTGATGGTAAGTACCCGATCGGTACAAAGTGGGCTTTCAGAAATAAGAAAGACGATCGTGGTATTTTGGTTCGGAACAAGGCTCGGCTCGTTGTTCAAGGTTTTTATCAGGAAGAAGGGTTGGATTATGATGATGTATTTACTCCTGTTTCCAGGATTGAAGCTATTCGTATATTTTCAGCCTATGCTTCGTACATGAAGTTTAAGGTTTATCAAATGTATGTGAAGACTGCATTTCTTTAACGGGTTGTAAAAGAAGAAGTATATGTTAATCAACCACCTGGTTTCGAAGATCCTGATCATCCGTTCCAGGTGTACAAACTCGATAAGGCATTGTATGGTTTGCATCAAGCGCCTCGTGTGTGGTATGAAACCTTGTCGACACATCTTATAACAAATGGTTTCATTCGTGGCATCATTAACAAGACATTATTTTTGAAGAAGTTTGATTCCGATATGTTGATAGTTCAAGTTTATGTTGATGATATTATCTACGGCTCGACAAATGAGAATCTTTATCGTGATTTTGATATGGTCATGAAGCTAAAATTTGAAGTGAGTCTGATGGGTCAAATGCAATTCTTTTCGGGGTTACAGGTGGAACAATATAATGTTGGAATTCTCATTAATCAAGCAAAATATGTTAAGGATATTCTGACAAAGTGTAATATGAGTGATTACAAACCAGCATCCACCCCCATTGCACCTCATGAACCGCTCACAGTGGATCCGTCCGATGTTGAAGTTAATAAAAAGTTGTATCGCTCCATGATTGGCTCGTTGATGTATCTAACTGCAAGTCAGCCTGATATAATGTTTGATGTTTGTTCTTTAGCTCGATATTAGTCTGCCCTAAAAGAATCCCATGAATCTGCTGTCAAAAGGATAATTCAGTATCTTAAGGGTCATGTTAACCTTGGCTTATGGTATCCGTCTGGATCTGATTTTAATTTTTATGCTTACACTGACAGTGATTATGTTGGTTGCAATTTAAACAGGAAATCCACATCCAGCGGATGTCAGGTTTTGGGGGAGCGGTTAGTGTCGTGGCAATGGAAGAAACAAACAAATGTGTCCACTTCAACTGCTGAGGCAGAATACACATCCGCTTCGAGCTGTTCACAGGTTATTTGGATTCAACATCAACTTCTGGATTTTGGAATCAATTTCTTAGAGACCCCGATTTATTGTGAAAATGAAGATGTGCTGGGCGTAGTAAAGAATCCAATTCAGCATTCGAAAACAAAGCATATCACAATCAAGTTACATTTTATTCGCGATTGTTTTGATAATGGTCTGATTAAGGTGGTCCACGTTGATACCTTAGAGCAAAAAGCCGACATTTTTACAAAAGCATTTTCAACTGATCGGTTTAACTCTCTGGTAGAAATGTTGGGGATGATATATTTCTGAGTGTTGTTTGATGTTAAAAATAAAATAAAACTAAAATAAAAAAATTATCTGAATAAAGTCCAATTTTAATTGAAAGACCATATATATTCCTCAAAAAGATTTTCTTTTAGTTTTAAAATTGTGCTGCGAGTATTTGTATTTCATGTTGTTACATCTTGTAGTTATTGTGTTTTGTTATATAGTACATCCCAATTTTATGGGGAAAATAAAAGAAAATGAAAATTAATTAAAAAAAAGTGTTAGTACTATGTGTTGTTTGTTATTGTGTTGAACAATGTGTGACTGATTGACATGCAAAAAGGAAATGATAGTATATTTGTATACTGAGCTTACGCATGAATTGGATATGATGGTGACATCGGTTACAATTATTGATATGTCGGCAAGCTTTGCATGTATAAATTAGGCAATAATTGTGTGATTAACTAAATTGCAATATTTTTGTTTTACTCACATCGAATATCGGTACTTTCATCATTCGAATGCAAAATGAATCTAGTCATACCGTGAGACCAGGATCTTGATGAGTTCTTAGCACAATTTGTTTGCTCTTTTGACTATACCCATTAAATATACGATTTTGAGTTAAACACCTTTTATACAGTTGATGGTTCTGGTGAAAATCTTGGATGAAAGCCAGGAAGTCAGTTTATTCAGCCCTTTGAATCATTTGTGATTTCAATTGACATATCCATCTCGGGGTACACATGGTATTGATTTCAACTGACATATCCAGGAAGTCAGTTTATTCAGCCCTTTGAATCATTTATTCAGCCCTTTGAAATCCAGGAAGTCAGTTAGTCAGTTTATTCAGCCCTTGATGGTTTTTGATCATCAAGGTACGTTTTCGTGACTCGTAGAGATTTATAGGTTAGGTCCATGGCCTTAGATTAAATTTTGGATATGAATGGGTCGAAATCTCGATTGAATCGTCCGAAAAGTCCTTGAATGGGTAGAAATCTTTTCCGGATGGAAATGAAGAGTCACTAATCTGTCCGAAAAGGGTTATTCATCGAAAAGGTTTTCGATCGAAAAGTGTTTTGGTCATGATTTTTTGATCGAAATCTTTTGAGTTGAAAATTTTTGTTTAAAATTGGGTTTTTGATTGAAAAGGTTTTTGTTCAAGGGCTTTTAGTCGAAAAGTCTGAAGTTTGTATGTAAGGTCCCAAACCGGGCACCCTACAGTTGGTTCTCATAACGGGTTATTCCCTTGAAAATACTCATTTTAGATGTATTAAACTACAGCGGAAGTCTTTCTAAAAACATTAATTACTATTTAATGTCATTAAGTTACCTCACGAATGCTTGCACACCAATCCGAGTAGCACCGCTCCCAAGCCAAGATACGTCAACGCAACACTTACCTGCAAAACAATCTATCGTACACAAAAAGTCAGCTACGCTGAGTGAGTCTTAATAGTTTAGCTCAACATTTTCTTGCAATTTCACGTAAATATCTCATGCCCAAGCACACGTATTAACTCATGCCCAAGCACACTTTCATGAAATAGGTCGAACTTACCTACACTAATAAATCATGCCCAAGCACATTGGTTAACATAACCAATCCCTAACGTCAACTTACTCAGTCTTGACCAAGGCTCTTACAAATCAACTGACATAACGGTTGTAAGCACCACATCACAATCCTGATTCAACGGTCATTCTAACTCGACTCACCACATTATTACTATCTCATCCACAATAAATATAACTCAACACTTTCATGCAATTTAACGCAAATATATAAGAACACAAACAAATACCTCATCGCTGCACCCTCGTCAGGGCGTTCGACACACCCCAAGCTCATCACTGTCCTGTTGGACGTCGTCACCTTCGGTGACCTCCCGAAGGACTTAGTCCTCCACAATCCCGTTTGCCATGTCATAATGACAACAATGCAAACACAATACCCGCTGTGTCATAAGGACAACGACACAATGCACACAACACATGTATAATCACATAATATTATACTTTATACACATGATTCATTAATTGCACCTGCGCTTCACACATAGCACTCGGACAAAGTATCCTACACATATTCATAAGCGGTTAGCTTATATCCCGACTCAACCCCTACTAACTCATAACACAATACACGGCTAATATAGCAACACACATACATATACTATATCTCATTATTTAAGCACATACCACCTAAGGGTTACCCTCGTCGGGGCGTTCGACACACCACGAGCTCATCACTGTCCAGTTGGACATCGTCACCTTTGGTGACCTCCCGAAGGACTTAGTCCTCCACAATCCCGTTTGCCATGTCATAATGACAACAATGCAAACACAATACCCACCGTGTCACAAGGACAACGACACAATGCACACAACACATTTATAATCACATAACATTATACTCTATATACATGATTCATTAACTGCACCTGCGCTTCACACATAGCACTAGGAAAAAGTATCCTACACATATTCATAAGCGGTTAGCTTATATCCCGACTCACCCCGACTAACTCATAACACAATACACGACTAATATAGCAACACACATACATATACTATATCTCATTATTTAAGCACATACCACATACATGCATACCCTGTGACACCTCCTAGTCATATCTATACGACCCCTAACTACAATCCCGACTCACCCCTGTTAGGTCACTCTGCGACCCGTGACCATATCCTCACCTGTAACTCGCACGTCCTATGGACACACACGGCCCCTTAGCCCCACATTTAACTATTTAACTTCATAAACTCATCGGATTACACTCCAAGGTTCTTTACCCATTTAATATAATAAAACATGTATAGAAAGTATGTATGATAGCCCCAAAAATGTTATAAACATTTAAAAGAGGGGATTAGAAACTCATTGTTTATGATGCGCCTCAGTCCTAGCTCTGCAATTCGTCTGTCCACTCTCGAATCCCAAACCTGAGAAACGCGTGATCACAAGATCAGAACACGTTCTAAACAAGTCGGATAACGTAATAAAATAAATTCCAACACTTGTCTCATCGGCTCCTCATTCATCCTTCGCAAAAACCCTAGTCTCCGGGTTTACGTATAATATTGATCCCAACATGGTTAGGACTTGTGTGCCCGTCTTGAGTCTCATGCATGCACGTTCAAGACCATGCAAACCCTAGTCCCTCAAACACGCTCGTGCACGAGCCGGGTTTCCTGCACGCATGCAAACCATGCACGAAGGAGGAACCCTAACCGGCTGCTCACGTTATCCGTCTCCATCTCGGGCACCACCACCATGCGCATCACCGCTGCCTTATTCGTCCTCCTAGTCGTGCACCTTCTCCATCTTCTCCGCCGTGTAAAACCCTAAACAGCTAATCTCGCAACTACCAACATCATCGGATTTCATCGGAGTCTTTCTCCCCATCGGAAGCACCACCCCCTCGTCCTCCGCTGTTCACCTCCGTGGCATGCCACCACAGTAGCCGCCGGCATCCATGCCCCCGTCACACCGCCCTAGCGCGTCCACCTCTTTCTCTCTTCCCTTCAACAGCTGTTCGCCACGCCACCCAGGTTATCACCGTGACCCACTTGTTGCCGGTTACCACCATGTATCTCCACCTTGTCACTTCCGCCTCCTGCTACACCCGTAACCACCACCACAGCCGACATCACCACCGTCCTCGTCTTAGTCGTCGTTTGTGATCAAGAAATCCGAACCCTAATCGGGTTTTAAATAGAAATACTATCAAAAACGTGTATTAGAATGTAAAAAAGGATTACCTTTTCAAGCTACCAGCGCCACGCCGCCTCGCTGTTGATCTCCTCCGCTTTCCGGTCGTCTCCCTCTCTCCCGCCTCCTGTTCGGCCGTCACACACCTAGTGTCCAAAAGTGGCCCTAGGGTTTACGATTAGAGTGGTTTATAAACATCCACTAGTTTCGTTTCGGGTCCCTTTACTTCGTTCTCGCACGCATCGATCTCGAACCTTTATTTAAATGACTAACTATGACATTCCCGGTAGTTAAACGCACCTCGTGTAAGAATCCTTTCAATTTCTTCTCATTTAATATATGTCCGGGTCGTCCACTAACCCAAACTACTAGTTTATAATTTCCGGGATGTTACATGGTAATTTTTCTCTGGTTAGAGTTTTCGATCGAAAAATGTTTTCGACCAGGAGTTTTCAATCGAAATGTTTGGAGTTGTATTTTTCAGAATTTTTCTAACTGTTTGATCGTTGTTTCTACAGTCATGACCAAATTAAAGTTTGAACCGAGGCACAATATTTGTGTGTGTCTTACTAAATCAACCAAGCCAGGGGATATGAGAAGATAGTTAAGTTTCTAAACAGATCAAGGATCCATACTGCAATATCAACACAAGTTAGAGTTTTTGAGAATCAAGTTCGTGAATTCTGGGAGAATGTGGAATACAAGCACGTGAACAAAGAGATTTGGATAGAAAGTACAGTGGGTGGCAAGATAATCAAAGTTACTGAACAAGTGATCAGGGAAGTACATAACTTTAGAGATTCACCAAATTACCCGTATAAGATGAGCTACATAATAGTATCAGGTATTATGTTGACCATGGGTTATGAAGGAGACTTTCAAAGAAGACAAGTGACAAAGACTATGTTTGGGAAGCAATGGCGATACCTTGTACATGTTCTTATTCACTGCTTTAGTCCAAGAACAGCAGCATTTGATCAGATTGGCAAAGTATTTAGTCGTGCTTTGGTTTGTTTGGCTACACACCGAAGATTTAACTATTCAAGAATTATTTTTGAAGCCATGATAAATAACTTTGTCAGTCCAAGGCAGAATTACAAGTTTCTTCTTTATCCGAGATTCTTTCAGATGATAACTAATACTTTACTGCCAGACTTACCAAATGATGGAATTGAATAGTGCAAATGACCGAAGTCATCTTTAGTAGCATGAACACTGTGAGGAAGAAAAGCAAGTTCAGTGGAACCGAAACTCCATTATTTCCAAACATGATTTTAAATGATCTAGATCCAGACTTCAATGTGAATGATGAAGTTGATGACTTACTGGATAGTGATGTGGAGGATATTGAAGGTGATGAAGATAGTGATGATAATGATGGTAATGATGATGGTAATGTTGGTAATGTTGGTGATGTTGGTAATGCTGAACAAGTAAATCAGAATTTAGATGTTGAGCAACCGAAAGATGTTGTTAATCAAGAGAATGTGGAAGTAATTGAAAATGTTGAAGTGAATGAACCTGCTGTAACTCAGAATGAAGAAGTTAATGCAGAGGTTCAGGATGAAGAAGCTGTCAATGATGATACTGCTAAAACTCTAGAAGTATAAGCAACAGAAATCCCGCCTGCAAAGAAAAGGAAACAATCTGAAGCAGAAAAGACCATGCCTTCTAGACCTCCTCCATCTAAGGGTATCGTGTTCAAAAGTCCTAAAGGCAAGAGAATGAAAACTATGGCTAAGAGAGATGTAGCTCGAAAAGGCAAAGGAAAAGAGATTCTAGAGAAACCTAAAGTCAAGTCATCGAGAGACTATAGCTTGGTAGATGAAGAGTTTATGAACTATGCAACTAGAGAGACTGTTGATACTTTGAGCCAATTAAAGACACAGATTGCAAATTTACAAGGCAGAGAAGCAGTTAGTTCAAGAGAAATCAGAGAACTTCGTGCAGAGAGTATTCGACATAAGATAATAATTGAACAGCAACAAGTTAAAATAAATCAGTTGTAGAATGTTGTACAAGATGGGATATTAGAGAATTAAGTCACCTGAACTTAACAAATCCAGCAAATTACACTATTGCTTCTGCATTTGAAACATTCTTAAGGCATCAGTGTGAGCAAAACAAATTTACTTCTTTCAATCCACAAGTTCCTAAGTGTGAAAAGATAAAGGGAAAGTTCAGATCTACTTCTCAAAGAAAGTTCAGATACATAGTCAATCCAGCTGATACGGTGATGACTGTGTACATTCCAGTAAGACGAGAATGTTTTATCAAAGCTTTTATTAGATGGGAGTATGACAGTCTAACTCATGAAGCGGTTATCACACAGAAAGAATTACCTAAAGTTAGAATCTTCGATCCGATGGATCTGTTCAGTTTCTCCGGTGAAGATCTAAAGATTCTTTATCACAATCTAATCCAAAGTGACATGAGTACTATGATAAAGACTGAAGAAAAATTGTACATGCGTGTGGTTGCAAGATGTCTCTCGATGCGATATGAAGCAAAGATGATCAAGAAAAGATTAGCAGATCTGAAAGCTAAGCGAGTAAAAGTTGAAACCAAGTCGGCAGTAGACAAAAACTAAAGTCTTGTTGTTCAATGGACTAGGGGGAGATTGTTGGAACCTAGTAGTCCATAGAAATCAAGATTAAAGCTTTCATTGTACAAGTCAAAAGTTTTCAGTTGAAAACTCTTTCGGTTGAAAACGTTTTCGGTCAAAAGATTTCAGTCGAAATCTTTTTACTATATATAGTTGTATGTTTGAACACTTAGAATGAATCATTTTTGGTATTGCGCTTAGATCTGATCATATTGTAATCAATAGTTTTCTCTCAGTTTGGCCAGTGTAATTACCAGTTTTATCAATGGAATCTACTTGTTTGATGCTTGATCATGTTTATGTGGCGATTTTCAATCTCGTTATTGTTTGATTCGATTTACTCGGTTATTGTTGGATTCTGGATTGTTTTCGCCTATCCAGAAGTGTTGTTGCTAATTAGAGGCTTGTTTATTATAGGATCAGAGGGATTCACAGAGCTTACTAGCCAACTTCGAGAAGATGAATCATTTCACATGGGCATTGACTATCCATACTAACATCAACGAATTTGAAAATTTAAACGCGACTACCTACATTGTACATGAACACCGAGTAACACTCTTGTCCATGAAGCTCAACCACCTATGAAATTTGATGTTTACATTACTCATGAGATTTGATTATTTACATTTGATGGTTCACATTATCCATAAGACCCGATTGTTTACATTATACACGAAACTCGATTATTTCAAAATTGATTGTTTACATTATACATGAAACTCGATTGTTTGCAATTGATTGTTTACATTATACATGAGGCATGATTATTCATTTTATCAATGAAAGTTGATTGTTATAAGAAATTTGACTTTTATACACTATCTAGGAAATTTGATTACACGAATCGTCGGTGAACATTAACATGATTGTCTATATTACTCACGAACTAGGGTACTAATAAAACCTCAGGTTTAATGTATATGATGAGCATGAGTGTGAGAGACCATGAACTTGATTACTAGCAAAGTTATCTATGGACATAGTTATTTATTAGCAACACATATGTCAAACAATAGTTATGATTTAAGTGATTTTGTGTCCCCCCTTGACCGACACACAATGGGATGATCTATATGAACCATGTGACAATTTGAGTAATTACGGGTGCACACGTATTTATAAAATTCAGCGCATGGAAAACATAGTAAATTATGTTGTGTGTTTTGACATAAAACCTATCATAACATATAGTAACGAAACTAATGTGATATTATAAGGGCATGGTGGATACGCCGCTGGTACTTCCTATATGTAAGTGTTCATGTCATATTGTCAGAAGTAGCGTTGTTCGTGTCACGTGAAGTTTTATTATTGAAGCAAGTTTGTGTGACAAACACTCTGGATGTTGTCTTAGCTTTTGTACATGTCTTTATGTATTTGTATTTGTATTTAAGTATCTGTATGTATTGATTATCGAGTTGTAATCACATATGTATGTACTTAGTCTTGTATGTTTCTGTTAAGTGTTGTGCGCACTTAGTAAGTGCGCAGGATGTATATCCTGCGTACTTAGCAAGTACACAAGAACAAAGTCTGCGTACTTGCTAAGTACGTAGGAGATGAGCCCTACACACTTGCTAAGTGCGCATGCAATAGGTCTAGTGTATATAGCCAGTAAGTGACAGAATTATGTACGCACTCATTCTCACTGTAACCGGCTGTGATTATTAATAGACGAAGTTTGAAAGTATATTGTGTTTTGTTGTCGGTTTACTCTATGCTGCTTGATACTCCACCTAGTCATGGGCATTCCGCACCCGGTTCGACTAGGAACACACTTGCATGTGACGATCCGAGACACCCGAGGGACCTACAAGTGGTAATATCAATAAAGTGTACAAGCTAGATAAGGAACTGTATGGTCTTCATCAAGCACCTAGAGCGTGGTATGAGACTTTATCAAAACATCTACTGTCCAATGGTTTCAACCGCGGACAAATTGACTCGACTCTCTTCATTAGGAAAGTAGGAGGTGATATTCTACTAGTGCAAGTTTATGTCGACGACATTATCTTTGGGTCTACCAATGAAGAGATGTGTAGAGAAATCGAAAAGGTGATGAAATCCATGTTTGAAATGAGCAACATGGGTGAACTGTCGTTCTTTCTGGGTCTGCAAGTCAGTCAAAGGGAGGATGACATTTATCTGCATCAAACTAAGTATGTGCAGGACATCTTGTGAAAATACAAGATGAATGATTGTACTACTTATGGCACACCAATCCCAGTCAATCATGGTCTGCAGCCGGACAAAGATGGAAAGCATGTGGACTGTAAATTGTACCATGGGATGATCGGTTCTCTAATGTATCTCACAGCTTCAAGGCCCAACATTAAGTTTGTTGTCTGCTTGTGCTCGAGGTTTCAGTCTGTAGGTCCCCATGGCGAGTCTACGGATCGATCTCGTGATAAGACGTGACGTTTACTCAGAGTGCGGAATCCAACGAGTCAATGTTTATACGCATAAAAGACAAAGCAAACATGCAAGTAAATAAACTTCTCAATTCGTATTCCAATCACAATGATGTTACAGACTCAATCTGATCTCTCTGGTTCGTTCTCGTTCGATCACCTACTGACTCTGTAAACACACATATATATATATATATATAACCAACTGACCGGATATAGGCGAACTTATTAAGTTCACCTCTAACAGCTTAATCGAACTTAACAAGTTCGCCTCAGTTAGACCTAAGCAAACTTATTAAGTTTGCCTCTGATAGACCAGGCGAACTTAACAAGTTCGCCTCTAGGCTATACTTGTAAAACACTTAGACTTTTGACATTTACATAACAAAAACATAAAGACATAAAATCTAACTATTACAAGCTTTTGTCATTACAATCTATGTCCTAAAAGACTCCCCCTTGAAAATAGCTTGATCTTCAGTCTTCAGTCTTTATCTTGAACTCTTCCAGTTATCCGGTAGTCTACTTCCAGCATGCACTCCATATCTTCTGCATATCTCCAAAACTCTTTTGTACTATAGACTTTGTTCTCTCCAAACATCAGTGTACATGATCTCATTCTTTCGCAACGTTCTCTGATCTTTCTTTGAAAAATTAATAAGATTCATTGCGTCATAGAAACACACAATGACCTTATTATCTTTATCTTCAATCCTTGCTTCACCAGTATTAACATCAACATACCACCATTTCATATTCCCAAGAAAGTCTTGAGGAATCTTCTTTAACGGTATCTTGTGAATAGCACGCACTGGTTTATACTTGTATCTCCAAGTCACTTTCCCAGTCTTTGGATCTGTGTTCTTCACTCTCTTTCCCTTTTGTGGTTTCAGCCGATCATATTTTCCTGAACTACCTTCTTTCTTGATCAAGTTTGCTATCACATCAGCCAAACCATTTTTCGATCTATTGATGAGTGGCTTTGAAGCTAGACCATTTATTTCACACCTCGGCAAGGTATTGAAATATTTGATCCTTGGCTTTAAGTATTGAACACCATCAGATCGTTTAATTACAAATAATTTTGATTCATCATCATAAAACCAACTTATGATCCTTCCTACACACTGCTCTTTATTCACATATTTCTCTTTCTGAGTAGGTTGTGCTGGAGACTTGGGTAGCACCTTCATCCAACTAATTACAACTTCTCTCCACTGTTCTCGTGTCATCCCTGTATCTCTGTACATCACAGGTTCTTCATTAACCTTTGGAGACTCAGTGTGAGTAGTTTCAGTTTCAGCATCTTTATTGGATTGAATAGTTTCATCATCAGTATCTATCTTTGAATCAGTAGTGTCTTCAGGCAGTGTGATGTCTTCAACAAAGTCCATAGAATCTGTTACTCCTTCATAAGTGAATTCAGGAATAACATCATCCTGGATGAAGTTATACGGCACTTTAAGACCATCACAGCCTTCATAGGTGACACTATCTTTATCTTTCTCTATCTCAATCTCTAATATTTCTCCTTCTTCTATCTCATTATCCGACATATCATCTTCCATGTCATTGAATAAATCATCAATGTCATCAAGACATGCAATATTTTCAGCTTCCTCTTCTTCTGAATATTGAAAGAACTCCAATAACAAAATTTCTTCTTCATTAGTACCAGAAGTATCTTTGTCTTTGTTTCCTTCAAGTGATTGTGATGTCGACTCCCCCTAAACCCTAGATATAGGATTAGCGTCAGTGTATTGACGATCACCCTCAATATTTCCAGCAGGATCATTGTCTTCATCATCACGTCTTTGAATAGACTCTGTGTGACAAGTATCAGGTATCCTCAACTCCCCCTGAGCGTCAAGACGTTGAACAAGTTTGGACACTAATGCTTGCATGTCAGCAATCTGTTGAGCTTGAGTCTGAATCACCAGCTGCCGTTGTGAATCAGTAGACACAAGAGTGTTCACCTGGGTTTGTAGAGAAAGCACTTGAGATTCAAGGAAAGTAATCCTTTCAGAATCAGAAGGCTTTGACGGACCAGCTGTTGATTGTGGAATAGAAGGACTTGAAGTAGTAGGAATTACTAGAGGAACAGGAGAAATCACCGAAGATGGATCCTTAGATCTGGGAGGAGTAATTATCAATGACGCAGCAAAATTAGCATCCTCGACTCCCTGAGAAGATTTTGCAGCAGCAATCGAAGCAGACATTAACTTTTGACGCGTAGGATCTGGATTAAAGTCACTATCAGTGTCAGTACTCTCATCGACCAAAGATCTTTTGCCAAGTACTGATCCGGAAGGAGGATCCCGAACAAACTTTCTTCTTGGTCGTCTGGCTTGAGATTTAATGCGTTTGCCAGCATTAGCCAGTGGAATTGTAGCCAACCGTTCATAATGACCTGAGGAAAAATCCCAAGAGTCATCAGAATCAGTGCTTTCATTAACCGATAATATCGTATCACTTGAGATGGAACTAGAATCATCATCAGTCACCACATTCCCTTCAGCTTCTGGAATTGGCGAGTTCATAGCGTCATCAACGAAATCTTCCATGTTCATTCCTAGATCTTGATCAGGATCATGAACGACCTCTTCTTGAACTGGTTCCTGAATAGGTATTTCAACTTCAGCTTGTGGAATAGCAACATGTTCAGGAATAGGAATTTGAGGTTGTACGGGAACTTGTACTTGTGGAACTGGTATCTGTTGTTGTTGAACTTGTATTTGTACGGGTTGTTGCTGTTGTTGTTGTGGTTGTTGCTGTTGTTGTTGTGGTTGTTGCTGTTGTTGTTGTTGAACATTGAAGCCTTGAGCTTGAGCAAGTTCATCAGGATGAAACCAGTTGTCATTCAGTGGTGCAACATAATCAGGATTGATTAAGTGCCCAAACAAAGGAGTATTGACTGGAATCAATGCAGCATTCTGCTGTTTCACCTTAGTGCAGTCGGTAAAGATAAGCTTTGACATTGGAGTCAAAGTTAATCTTATAGGATGTTGTGGAAGATCAGGATAAAGGTGATTGAGAATCATTTGAATAAAACGAGGATACATCAAGAATCCTTGACCTTCAGCTGGATTAATCTGCATGACCATCTCCCGATATAAGTAAAGTGGAAAATTGAATCTCTTATCCAATGTTAAAGCCACCATAGCAGTTTGTAGAGCCATCTTCAATCCATCGGTACCAGCTTTGCGAATAGAGATGCATTGAATAATCACATGCATGAAATACCTCCATTCACCGACTAATCCACCTTTTCATGCTTGGGTATCATTCTGTTTCCCACGATATCCCATTCATTGAAAACAACCCAAAATAAGAGTTCCTGGATAAGATAACGGATCATCAGCATTTCCACCCAAAGCAAGAGCAGCACGACTCGTCTCTTCAGAAATTGCAATCTCGGTATTATTAACAGTGGCACGAAGAACATGAGGTTCAACGTCCGTATCTTGATGCACAGTATCCCAAAATTACTGTATGTACACGAGACTTATGTAAGGATCAGCAGATAAAGTAACATGAAGACGTGATCTGTTCAAAAATCCTATAATGCCTTGAAAATTCACAGCCTCGGACATGTTCGGATCTAACAATGCCACTTGATTATGTTTATATTCAACACGTCGAGCCATCTGAAACATTTGGACAACAAACATGTTAGAAAAAATAACGAGTACAAACAAAACAAAACAAAACAACAAAGATAAAAAAAATTTAAAAAATTTTTCAAACAAAAAATTTTCAAACCAAATTTTTTTTTTCACAAGTTCAAATCCTCACTGTCCCCTAGGGGAACTTAATAAGTTCTCTTAGTAATGCAAGAGGCGAACTTATTAAGTTCGCCTGACAAGTTCGCTTCAAACAAGTTCGCTTGGAACAAGTTCGCCTGAACCTGTGACGTTTCAAATTCAAACACAGTCGAGCAAAAATCTATAGATCGAGATGAAATTATGGAATAAGCAATGAATATCAGTCGAATATCAATTTATAACCAAATCGGATGATCAATTTTATAAATCCGGTTACAATTAGGTCAAACATCTTCCGTTGAAACTGTCGACGGAAATCGAGATGAAAAGCATCAAATACTCACAATTTACCAGATGAAATTCAACGAAATTGCTTTGGTTGAGTTCGCAATTCAATTTGGATTAAGACAGAATCGGTAAACAACCCCCAACAACAACGTTTAAGAATTTCGAAAAAATTCAGTCAAGTTCGCCTAAAAATGAAGAAGACGATGAACTGATAAGTTCGCTTGTTCTAGATCCTTAAACCCATTAAGTTCGCTTAATTAGGTGAACTTGTTAAGTTCGCTTAACAAGCCTTCGGCAAACAAGATAAGTTCGCTTCATCCCTAAGTTCGCTTCACCCCGGATAATCAGATTAAGTTCGCTTCACTGTTTTTAAGCGAACTTATTAAGTTTGCTTCACTGTACACAGGCGAACTTAATAGCTTTTCAACCTTTTTGCCTTGAACAAAAAATTTATCAACTTCAACCTGTCAACTCTTGAACTTCCGTCAGCAACACATATTCGATCCAATCCCGAACAATTTTAATAAAAGTTTAGAATTTTCATGGAAAATAAAAACCAAAATCTTTTTGAGTTTTATCTATACAAACATAATCACATATTTTTGAATTTTATCTGAATAAACTGAAATCACATATTTTTGGATTTTATCTGTACAAACAGAAACACATATTTTTGGATTTTATCTATACAAACAGAAACACATATTTTTGGATTTTATTTGTACAAACAGAAACACATATTTTTGGATTTTATCTGTACAAACAGAAACACGTATTTTTGGATTTAACATCATGAGCAAGAAGATCATATCAGTATTCAATTAATTCATCACACATTTTATCAATACCAAAGGGTAACCTATAGTATGAAACCATTCAACTCAGTTTTGTGCACTTTGCATCTTTTTCATTTTGAAACTCATTCAATTTGAATAATATTTGAAATGATACGCGATAAATTTCAAAGTAAATAAGATCAGGTTATAAAATGCTCTTTTATTTATACCGAATTTGAAATATAAAGCATGAATTCTTAAATTTGTCAATATTATATTATTTGAAACTATAAGAATTTATTCTCCAAATTCATGTGATTTAGTACCATTTAGATGAAAAACATCGTGTACCCCACATATATGCCAAACAGAAATATAAATTGCACTATCTTCAAGACATATACAGTTAATGTTAAGATTAGATCAATATCCAAGATGAAATTATCCCTTTTAGCACAAGTATAAAAGCAGATCCCAAAGGATATAAGAATCATGATGATTCAGAATCAGAAGATTCTAATGGATTGGCTGTTTAATGAGAATCAACAGATTCAGGTATGAGGATCCAACTATTATCTGGATGAAATTCAATGGAATCAGACTAGTTGATGTATCTAACTGATCCAAGGGCGAATATATGTTTCAACAGATTTTGAAAGCATATCTTAGTTCAACAACACCTTACATGTTTTTCGGGGCATGGGCAGTGAAGTGAACTGAAATAAATTTGTGCTAAAATTATAATTCGATATTGGTCTCATGGAATTCTTTATAACCATATATTATTTATCTGATAATGATCTTTTACACACACACCCAGGCATATAATGGATTTAAATCACAGATGTAATCATATTATATTTAATTTTCACACTACTATTAGTTTCAAAACGCTTTTAGCCTATTGACAATTCAAGTTTCAAATTTTATACACAAATTTTAAAACAAATTATCAATAATAGAGCATTCACAACACTATCATTTCTTATTTATGCAGACTTTGAAATTTAGATCAAATCAACTTATTTTAATCAATCATATATCCAGGTCTACTAAGGTCGTGTGAAATGAACTAATCACTGATGTACTATCATTTCTTCTCTAACCTCAAATGATGTCAAATTTTATATTTTTCAATTTGTTTTGACTTTTTATAAATTAAACTTTTTGACTGAAAATGTAAATGCAGAAATGTAATAAAGCAATAAAAGAACTTAAAAACAAAATTTTCCATGAAATTCTGATTTTGAAAAGCTTTTATTCAGGATTGATCATTCCAATCATTTTAATTAGGAATTCAAACCTGGTACGATCAAATGCCTTGGTAAACAAATCAGCAAAATTATCTTCAGTGTGTACCTTGACCGGCTCAATCAACCTTTTCTCTGCACAATCGCGTATAAAATGATATCGAATTTCAATGTGCTTATTTTTACTATGTTTAACAGGATTATTCGTTATGGACATAGTAGCATTATTATCAATAAGCATAGGGGTTCCTGTGAAATTCAAACCGTAATCTCTCAATTGCTGTTGTATCCATAGGATCTGTGAACAACAACTTGCAGCAGCGATGTATTCTGCTTCGCACGTTGAAATCGAGACTGTGGTTTGCTTTTTGCATTGTCAGGATACAAGTCGATTACCTAAGAACTGGCAACCACCTATTGTAGATTTCCTGTCCAAACAACAACCACCAAAATCAGAATCAGTATAAGCATTGAAATCAAAGTTAGAACCATGAGGATACCATAGCCCTAAACGTTGTTTTCCTTTTAAATATCTAAAGATTCTTTTCACAGGGATTAAGTAAGATTCTTTTGGCTTTGCCTGAAATCTGGAACAGATACACACGACAGACATTATATCTGGCCTTGAAGCGGTTAAGTACATGAGGGATCCAATCATAGCTCTGTAAAGTAGACAATCCACATCTTTTCCTTCTGGGTCAGAATTCAACTTATGATTGACCGAAATTGGAGTATCGTATGACATACTTGGACTGATGAATAAAGAAACCATCTTCCTTTTGATTTACTTATAAACCTAAGAAAAACGATAACTCTCCCATAGCAGACATTTCAAATTTCGACTTCATAACACCCTCAAAGTCTTTACATAACCCTTCGTTTGTCGAGCCAAAAATAATATCATCCACATAAATCTGCACCAGTAGGTAATCTCCCCCTGATTTCTTTATGAATAAGGTCGAGTCTATCTTTCCACGAACAAAGTCATTTGCCAAAAGATGTGTGGATAATGTTTCATACCACGCACGATGAGCCTGATGATGACCATAGAGGGCCTTATCAAGCTTGAAAACCATGTTCGGATTCAGTGGATCTTCAAACCCCGGCGGCTGACACACATAGACTTCCTCCTTGACCTTTCCATGTAAAAACGCACTTTTGACGTCTAATTGAAACACCTTAAAACCTTTAAAAGAAGCAAAAGCTAGAAACAGCCTTATAGCTTCGAGCCTCGCAACCGGTGCATAAACCTCGGTGTAATCAATTCCTTCCTGTTGATTGAAGCCCTGGACAACTAATCTTGCCTTGTTGCGTACCACGACACCTCGATCGTCTTTCTTACATTTAAACACCCATTTTGTTCCTATCGGATATGCACCCTTCGGAAGATCAACAATATTCCAAAACTTAAGTTTGTCAAATTGAGCAAGTTCTTCCTGCATAGCTTCTATCCAGTTGTTGTCATTTAAAGCCATCTCAACATTCTTGGGTTCAATCTACGAAATAAAGCAAGAATGTGAGCAATCATCAAGAACACCAGAATCTTTAATGCAAGTATACAAACAAGTATTGTCAACAAGAGAACGTGTTTTCACTCCATCCTGTAAATTTCCAATTATATTTGTTACCAGAAAATCTTTGAGTTCCTTGATGGATGCGACCTCAGGAACCGGCAACACGTCAACTTGAGTAGAGTCAGATTGATAAGAATAATCTTGATTAATTGTAATTTCCGAGTCTAAATTTGTAGGAATCTCCCCCTGAGCCTGTGTCGAAGGTAATGGATCATCACCCAACAATGGATCAGCAGAAGAATCTTGAAAAATAGTATTATCCTCCTCACTCTCTGAATCTTGTGGACTTGAACAAGAAGCAACATTAGGATCGGGAGCAGAAGTAGATGGAATCGATGAATTTGGAACTGTATTTGGTAGAAATCCATTGTGTTGTGCATCCTGACAAGAATCATAAAGAACAGCAGCATCTTCATCAGAAATATCAGAAGGTAAATGAAAAGACTTGAATAAGTTTTCATAATCGAATGCCCAATCCGGACCAATCGCCATTTGTGGTAAAGACCGATTTCAACAGTCAATATGGAACCATTCTTCAACTTGGCGCGTCTCTTTGTTATAAACCCTCTTGGTTGTTGAATTTTCCACATATCCTAGAAAAATCCCTTCAATAGCTTTCGCACTGAATTTTGTTGGGACATCTCGAACTTTCAGTAGGGTGCACGGATTACCAAAAGGTAGTAAATAATCCAGATTCGGCTTTCGATTATTCAGCAATTCATAGCAAGTCTTGTTATGTCGCTTGATGGACAAGACCCTGCTCAAAACATGACACGCAGTATTCACAGCTTCAGTCCAAAAGGTGACTGGAAGCTTAGAATCTGCAAGCATCGTGCGAGCTGTTTTGACCAACGTCCTGTTCTTTCGTTCAGCGACACCGTTTTGTTGAGGAACATATGGTGCACTGAATTCATGATGAATTCCTTTTTGTAGACAGAATAATCCCATTTTGCTATTCTTAAATTCCCTTCCATTGTCACTCCTGATTCTTCTGACTTTCAAATTGAATAAATTCTCCAAACCCAGGATTAAGTATTGTACCAACTCAGTGGTTTCAACTTTAGAAGAAAGAAACTTAACCCATGAAAATCTGGAGTAATCATCAGTTACTACCAAGCAATACGATTTCCCACCGATGCTCCTTATACTGATAGGACCGAACAAATCCATATGCAACAACTCCAAAGGAGTTACGATAGAATTTGTCGATTTAGATTTGTGAGATTTCCTTCTTTGCTTCCCCTTCTTGCACGGGATACAATCATCAGGAACTGAGAATTTCATTTTCGGAATACCAAGAACAAGATCATTCCTAACAATGTAGTTCATCTTCCTAAAGTTAATGTGAGCTAGCTTCCTGTGCCACAATATTGAATCAGATTCCGACGCCTTGGAGAGTAAACATGTTGGAATTGAATCCGTTGTAGTGGCGACACTCATGTCAAGGACATACGTGTCATTTCTCCTCGGAGCCTTCATGAGAATCCATTCATCAGGAATCACAAATCCCGGTTTCAGAATATAGCATTCAGTATCGTTGAAATGGAACGAAAACTTCTTGTCACAAACTTGTGATACGCTTAAAAGATTGTGTTCCAGCTGCTCAACATAATTCACCTTTTCATATTTGACTTTGTCATTCTTTAACGTTCCCTGTCCAGTTATGTACCCGCCTTTATTACCCGCAAAAGCGACAGAACCACCATCAATTTGTTTGACATCCTCAATCAATCTAACACTCCCTGTCATATGTCGAGAGCAACCACTATCCACATACCATGTATTGTTGATAGTCCTCCTTGGTTGTCCCAACATAAAAAACGAGAATCAGTTAGAAATAGGAACCCAAGCCATCGTGGTCTTGGGTCGTCCAAATTGATCAAAATAAACAACTTCTTGTAATTTACAATCAATCTTATCATTCATTTTTGGAACAGAAGATTGACAATCAAACTTTTTCAAAGAAGAACCATTTTTATTATTTTGAAAAACATTATTTGATATATTATTGTCAGATTCAGATGTTTCCAAAATTTTCTTTAATTTTATGTTTCTTCTTCTTCTTTGAGGTCTAGACAATTTAACCTCCTGAAAAGAATCTTTTGAAATCCTAACTTTTGGAATCTCAAGTTTCTCTTTGCATACAAAGGATTTAGCATTCAATGTATTCTGTTGGTTAAATCCAGGGGATTTAACAAAAGATCGACCAGTCATATTTTACTCCAAACTAAAAGACGACTTTCCCTCATCTTTTCTTTTCTGAATCTTCACCACTTTCGGTTGTGAATGAACAGTCTTCATTTTACCCTGGTTCTTGTATGGACAATTGATCAAAATATGACCAGCCTCATTGCAATGAAAACACACTCTTCTTTCTTGATAATTTCTGAAATAAGAGGTTTTCTTTGAATTTGATGATCCATCAGAAGAATAAGCTTCAAAGGAATGTCTAGAACAATTTATCGGCTTCTTTGGAACATACGTCTGTGTTGGCACCTTTGAAGAATTCACCTTTTGATAACCAGCCGCAACAAACCCACTTGACTGTAAGATTGGAGAAAGTTTAGTTGGAACCACTTTCACCTCTTCAGGTTCAGTCATAATGCATCTATCTAGGGTAACAGTTTTAACAACTGTAAGACATGTCTGCCATGAATACTTTGGCAATGGGAATATTCTCTGAATCATCACCAACTGAAGCATTTTCTGTAAGAACAATTTCCTCCTCAGCAACCCCTGATTCAACATTAGAATCAATATTCTGACCTTGTTCTACCTCATCATCAACGCTTGGAACACTGTCACCATCACAAGAATCATCACTAGAACTTTCATCATTAGTAGACTCCTCTGGTTTTTCAGAATGAATTTCTGCAACAAAAGCCTGACTCACAGCACCCACCAAATCTTCCAGATGAATACCCCAGTCATAGTTTTCGTCGTTTTGAGCAACCAAAGCTGATGATGTAGATGCATGATTTGTATTACCAGAAGGACCATGATTTTGATTACCAGATGAACCATGTGACTGATTCCTATTATGTTGAAAGTTAGACTGCTTCTTTTGAGAATCAAATTCTACCTTCGGCTTCACACACTCTTTAGCAAATTGACCATACTCTTGGCAATTGTAACAACGAACTTTGCTCTTATCAAAACCCATACGAGATCGACTATTTGAACCAATATATTTTCTTCCTGTTTTCTTTAAGAAATCTTTAGCTTGGCGCATCAACATGGCCATATTCCATTGGATATTCATTTCTTCCAGCAAACACGGATCGATCTCGTGATAAGACGTGACGTTTACTCGGAGTGCGGAATCCAACGAGTCAACGTTTATACACATAAAAGACAAAGCAAACACGCAAGTAAATAAACTTCTCAATTCGTATTCCAATCACAATGATGTTTACAGACTCAATCTGATCTCTCTGGTTCGTTCTCGTTCGATCACCTACTGACTCTGTAAACACACATATATATAACCAACTGGCCTGATAGAGGCGAACTTAAGCGAACTTAACAAGTTCGCCTCAGTTAGACCTAAGCGAACTTATTAAGTTCGCCTCTGATAGACCAGGCGAACTTAACAAGTTCGCCTCTAGGCTATACTTGTAAAACACTTAGACTTTTGACATTTACATAACAAAAACATAAAGACATAAAATCTAACTATTACAAGCTTTTGTCATTACAATCTATGTCCTAACAGACTCCCCCTTGACAATAGCTTGATCTTCAGTCTTCAGTCTTTATCTTGAACTCTTCCAGATCAACAGGGTCAATCTGACTGAAATCTTCTTCTATATCCTCAGGATCATGTATTTTACCTCCAATGAAATTTTCATATGATGCCATGAATGAAGAAAACATAGCAAGATAATCATCAGCAACTTTCTGATTCAAATGAGATCCAGATGATGTTGAAGCTGTAGTTGCAGAAAATCCAGAATGGCTTGAATGACCAGAATAAATTGGAACTCCAGAACACTGATCATTTGAAGACTCTTGAGCATCACCAGAAAAGAATGCCACTCCAGTACCAGATTTACCAGTAGATTTGGCAAAATACATTGAGGGATCCTGGATATGCTCCATATTAGTCTCTTTCTTTTTCATATTCATATCATGCGACTGAATCTTCCCTAGAATTTCTTCAAGAGACATGGTTTTGTACTTAATATTCTCTTTGATTAAAACCGTATACACATCAAATTTTGATGGTAAAGCCTCCAACAATTTATCATTTATTTCCTCAGTCTCATATACCACAGACGCACTAGCCAGTTCACTAAGAAGATGATAGAATCTTGTAGCAAGATCATCCAAAGATTCATTTTGAAAATGTTTAAAGACTAGAAACTGCTTCTTTAGTAACTCCTTTCTACTCTTCTTCACATCCAAACTTCCTTCACACCTTTTCTGTAATGCTTCCCACAGTTGTTGAGAAGACTTGAACTGTTTAAAACTGTGATATATTTCCTTTGGAAGAGACATCGAAATGCTAGCCATTGCTTTCTTTTCTCTATCAAATAACAACTTCGCTTCAGTAGTTAACGCTGACACCGGCTTTGGAACATTGTCCTGTCCCATCCAAGAATAAGTCGGATGCGTATATCCTTCCAAAATCGGAATCCACAAACTAGTATCGGTAAAAGATACGAACTGGTCAAACCGATCTTTCCAATTAGAATAATCAGCTAGATTCAACAACTTCGGAGGTTTTTGAGATGTACCGATCTCATTGTCATAATTGAACATATTCGTGACTTGAACCATATTTGCCATTTTTCTGAAAGAAAAAAAATTTCTAAGTGCTGAACACCCTTACACTCAGGCGAAGATGATAAGTTCGCCTTTACTACACCCAAGCGAACTTAAGGAGAAGCGAACTTAATAAGTTCGCTTAACCCTGTGAGAAGCGAACTTGACAAGTTCGCCTGCTGCTAAGTTCGCCTGCACAGTATTCAGCAAGTTCGCTTGCCGTAACAGAATCTTGATCAAGAACTTCTTCAGACCAAAGCCGCGAACCAAAAACATTCAAAATCCATCATTAAACACTGAATTGAAGGACTTAAACAAAATTGGACCGTAGGATTATGTAATTTGTCAATTAGAAGCTTTCTATCGGATCAATTTCATCACAATCCTCTTCAAAAACACCAAATCAGATCAAAATCAGTCTTGCAAACTCCATTGAAATGAAAAACTCAAAAATGATGAATTTGATGTCAATTTGCATATAAAATCGTCTAGAATCAACAAGAATCACGAGCAATAGCTCTGATACCACTTGTAGGTCCCCATGGCGAGTCTACGGATCGATCTCGTGATAAGACGTGACGTTTACTCGGAGTGCGGAATCCAACGAGTCAACGTTTATACGCATAAAAGACAAAGCAAACACGCAAGTAAATAAACTTTTCAATTCGTATTCCAATCACAATGATGTTTACTGACTCAATCTGATCTCTCTGGTTCGTTCTCGTTCGATCACCTACTGACTCTGTAAACACACATATATATAACCAACTGACCTGATATAGGCGAACTTATTAAGTTCGCCTCTAACAGCTTAAGCGAACTTAACAAGTTCGCCTCAGTTAGACCTAAGCGAACTTATTAAGTTCGCCTCTTAACAAGTTTGCCTCTAGGCTATACTTGTAAAACACTTAGACTTTTGACATTTACATAACAAAAACATAAAGACATAAAATCTAACTATTACAAGCTTTTGTCATTACAATCTATGTCCTAACACAGTCACAACCGAAGGAGTCTCACCTGATAGTTGTTAAGAGGATCTTCAGATACTTGAAGGGGAAACGCCGATTAGGTCTTTGGTACTTTAAGCAACACTCATTCGACTTCAAAGCCTATACCAATTCTTATTATGGAGGTTGTAACCTCGATAGAAAATAAACCTCAGGTGGATGTCAATTCTTGGGAGACAGGCTGGTCTCCTGGCAGTGTAAGAAGCGGTCAACGGTTTCTGTCTCAACATGTGAAGCAGAGTACATTGCTGCCATGAGCTGTTGCTCTCAGATATTGTGGATTCAGCAGCAATTGAGATATTATGGCTTGAACTACACTAGAACTCCTTTATTCATTGACAATAATGCCACTATGTCTATCACGAACAACCCGGTGAAACATTCCAAAACTAAGCATATAGAGATTCGCCATCATTTCATCCGTGATTTTGCTGAAAAGCATTTGGTTGAGCTTGTCAAAGTTCACACGGATAACAACTGTGCTGATCTTTTCACTAAGGCGTTTGATCGGACCCGTTTTGAACATCTTGCTAACATGATAAGAATGTCAATCCTGAGTGAAACTTTCTGTTTTCTAAAATCAATTCAATTCATGGAAGTTAATCTTTTTTTCTTTTAATTTTCTTTTGTACAGTTCCTTTTCTCTTTATTTAAAATCTTCTGAAAAATCCAAACAAAACAGAAAATATTGAAAAATTTCAAAGACTTTTGAAGGTAAGAGGAAATGATAGTACATCAGTAATGATCTAAACGTCTTAGACTTCACATATAAGTTTAAGTTGTTTCAGTTTTAATTTGAATATTTGCAAGTAATTTGAATTGTCAGTATGCTATAAGCATTCTTGAATCATTAGTAGTGTGGTAACAAAATCTAGACTACAACTGTGATTTGAACCCATGTATGCATGTGTGTGTGTAAAAGAATACAAAAAGATCATTATCAAATAAAGGATGTAAGATTTTGGCAAATATTTTCTTATGAGACCAGTTTCGGGTTATGTCTTTAGGACAAATTTTTGGTTCACTTCACTGCCCATACTCACAAGTATGCAATGGGAAGTTGGGCTAAGATATGTCTTGACATCAACCGTTAAGCATATATTCATGCTTGAATCATACCCGATTCATTGAAATCAAATCCAAATAAATGTTGGATCCCCTTGCCTAAATCCTCAGACAGGATATTTATTAACCTGAATCATCATATGATATTCACAGAAGAAAAACCAATCAAAACAAGACAAATGTATCACTCGATTCTGAATCTTATGATTCTTGATAATCCTTATGGATTCGGCTTGATTTTTTTCTATGCTAAACGATGTAACTTCATTCTGGAGATTTGAAAATCTTTGGGAAAATCTTAGATGCCTTGAGATAGTGCAATTTAAATTTCTGTATCATAACTATGGGGTACACGTATATCTTGTAATTAACACCTTAACACACAAGTACGTGATACAAAGATGCTTATGGTTTCAAATCTTATAATATTGACAACTTGAGTTCACTTGTTTATATTGCATATTACGTATGAATAAGTACTAATCCATGACATGATCCCATATTCTTTGATATTTATTGTGTATCATTTTTTCTTACAGTAGCCTGATATGATCCTCTGCTCATGAATTTAACCCAAAAAATAGCTTGTGTGTATATTCTTGTGCATATTATCTTCATTCAGAAAAAGCTCAAAAAGATTTTAAGTTAATGTACAGTTCAATTTTTATCAAAAATTCCAAAAAGATTTTAAGTACAGTTCATCAAAACTTAAGAAAGGCCAAAAATATTTGTGTTTAACTTCCTTGAATTGCTTTTGAAACCTCTTGATTGAATGTTCTTATCAGGTTCGTTATTTGACATGACATTCTTCATAATTTGAGTTGAAGTTGGATTTCACAAGGGTTTCTGCATACTTGTTAAGTGCGTAGGAATTAAACCTTGCGTACTTGTAAGTACGCAAGACTTAAATCATGCGTACTTGCTAAGTACGCATAAGTTAAGTCTTGCGCACTTGTTAAGTACGCAAGACCCAAATGTGTGGGTATATGTAGTGGACTTAGAAAATTTCTCAGACTTTATCTCATTTCAAACCACTTTGCTATTTCCTCGTATTTCCTCAAAAATTTATGTGATTCCAAACGATTTTTTCATCCCGATCATTGTTTCACCTTCACTTAACAAACATTCGGTGAGAATCTTAGCCGATTTCATCCACAAATCGTCATGTTTTGGACCAATTCTTGACTGTTCTTGAGCCTAGGGTTGGATGTCAAGATTGAGACAAGTTTTGGATGATATTTACTGAAATTAAGACCTAAATCTTGTTTATGATCTTTAATCGAACCCTAATTACTCAAATTTCATCCTTAACATCGTTTGACTTAGACTTTGACCTTGGTCTGACCGTCGGTTGAGGTCAGGTGAGGTTTAGGTCAAAATTGACCTGGTTTTAGCCCCATTTTGGTCTTGGACTTGGTCCCATGAGTTCTAAATGCATTTTTCAAAGTTGTGGTGACCTTGAACAAACATCAAATTCGACCATTCATTGATTTGGAAAAGTCTGCTTTTTGCTCAAGTGTTAGACCTTGCGCACTTAGTAAGTACGCAAGATATAACTCTTGCGTACTTACTAAGTACGCAAGGTATAAACCCAGCGTACTTACTAAGTACGCAGGAAGGCAAATTGCAAATTTTTCCTAAGTCTGGAAACTTCTTCCTTGTGAATGTGCTATATCGTGTCATGTTTGTTCAATTCCAGTGATTATTCTTGTTCTTATTGTGTTCATTGTATGTTTTTGCAGTGATGGCTCATGCTTTTACCAGTGAATTCAATCTTCTAGCACTAACACAACCCGAGTGGAAGGGTGATGCACTTGAATACAGAGAGATAGTTAATTTCCTGAACCGCTCGAAGATCAGCTATGCTATCTCTGCAAATCCTATCGTATCAAGACAATACATGGATCAATTCTGGGCAACACCAGATCATGATTGTACAGTAACCCCGAACGTCATTAGGGCTACTGTAGCAGGTCAACATATAGCCATATCCGAAGACACCATCAGGGGAGCGTTACAGTTCAAGGATCTTGCAACTGACCCAATTACCTATCCTGATTACTTTGTCAATGGTTGTTGGAGGCAGAGAATGGGATACGTCGGTGCAACGGATTATGCTTCGTACAAGAAGATGTGGGTACTCGGTCAATGGCGCTACTTTTCCCACATCTTGATCTTGTGCATCTCTTCAAGGAAAGCAGGCAAGGATGCCATGGGTCATCACATAGCGGCTGCAATGGTGGGTTTATCTCTCAACAGGGGCTACAACTTCTCTAAGTACGTATACAAGGCCATAACCAACCAGATCTATACGGAGGAGAAGTTTAGATTCATGTTGTATCCAAGATTTATCCAGCTGCTAATCAATGATGTGTTGCCAAATCTACCGGCAATTGGGGAGAGACTACAAGTGAAGAGAGTGGACAAGAGAGTATTTGCTCAATTCTTAAAGCCAGGCAGTGTAGAACCTACCCCTATGCATACTCCTCTCTTTAGACACTTAATCAACGAAGCATATGTGGCCCCAGATGATTTCAGATGGTATAGTCCCGAATCGGAGCTTGAACTCAGTGAACATTCTAATGAGCAAGAAGAGGAGGAAGTTGACGGTGATGATGAATCTGAAGATGAAGGAGACGTAGAAGAAGGAAGTGCTGGTGGTGAAGAATCTGACTCCGAAGCAACAGAATCTGGTTCATCTGACTCTGATGATGCACCAAACCAATCACACCCGAGAAGAACGAAAGTGGTGACCCTTCCCAAGTCGTCTTCTAAGAGAAAGAGACAAGATAGTACAAGTAGTGAGTATGAACCCGAATCTGATTCAGATGCTGATATACAAAGACAAAGACGAGAAATTACTAACAAGCGTTGGGTAGGCCATTTGCGGCTATCCCTAGAGAAGTACAAGCTAGTGTTGCACGGCAACAAGTCACTAAGGCCGTGAGCACTGCTTCAACCTCTACGTCAACTTCCACCAAGCTATATCAAAGAACGGGGAGGCGACCACATGTAACAAGTCAAGTGGCTGCTGCTACCATCTCAGAGGAGGTGCCTGAGATAGTACCCCTACCAATTGAGACTATCCATCAACTGATAGTGACGACTCCAATTCTAACTAAGTCGGTCACTATTACACCAACCATCATTGAAACCACCACAATTCCAACCACCATCCAATCCACAATCCCTACTACCACCCTTGAACCCATCAGTCAACCCTACAACTATGGGGACTTTACTCAGGGGTTTGACTTTGATGCGATCTTCTCATCTCCACTCCATACTGCTGAAGCCTCTACATCCAGGGATCCTGATCCCCGGGATGCCAGGATCACTACCTTGGAGACGCAGGTAGTTGGTCTTCTTGAGACGATACAGAAGTCAAAGGAGGAATCTGACAAGTAACAAGGTCAGATTAACTCTTTGATTGATGAAGTAGCCGTGTTGAGGAAACAACGGGCGGATGAGGAGAAGCAGCATCAAAAGCACGACGTAATGGTCAAACTGGTCTGTGATATGGCCAAGACGCTTGCTGCTCATGGGGAGAGATTAAAAAGTTATTGGAGAAGCAGCCACCGAAGCCTAGCAGTGACGAGGATTGTCACCTAGTTGATCTGTCTAAGGGTGACGACTAGGACAAGGATCCTGAAGCCGGTCCCAGTGGAAGTTAGCAACAATCGTTAGCATGGGCGATTGTTCCTTATTCTGCCATGCCTATGGCTGAGGGGGAATCCACTCGGAATGAAGGTGGAGGTGATACTTTGGGTAGAGACAAAGGAAAGTCTTCGGCTGACGTACTTAAAGATCTATCTGACGATGTGATCCTACTGCTAGAGCCAGACTACTCTAAGGAAGCACAGATCGATGCTCTCAGCAATCTAAAAGTGGGAGAGATCGAATCTGGTGAAGACTGGGATGAAGAAGAGGAGGATGTGATGGTTGAGTTCCCAATGGGTGACGGTGAAGGAGAATACGAGCTTGAGGATGGAGAGATATTCAAAGCTCCAGCCTTTGAAGCCAATCTTAACACAGGTTCAGTCGAGCCCGAAAGTACTACTGAGGCGTTGACTGAAGCCTCTCCCACCGTCCTTAAACCTATTGATCCAAAGGCGTGGAAAAGCAAATATCCGCCTGGATGGTTTCCAAAGGATCAAGCTCCTGTCTGGCAGAAGACATCTATCATAGACAAACACGAAGCTACATGTATGATCTTAGTTGTGAGGTTTGACGATGACAAGAAACTGTTCGCTATAAAGCGAGCTGGGAGGGTTCAATACTTGAAACCAACCAGTGAAGCTTTCAGCTTCTTACCGAAGTACGACCTAGTGAATCTTGCAAACCGAGAACTGCTAAGTAACACAAGTCAAGCGGTGGCGTTCGGTTTGTGGCAGACACTGCAGCGTGAGGGGAGATCAGGGAAGTTTGAAGTATTTAAGCCTCAAGTGCCCAAGAGAGTCAGTGATAAGAATGTCAGACATCCCGTGACTAATAGAAGCTTAAAGAAACTGGTATACAAGCCAGTGCAGTGTGAAACCAGGATTCCCCTGAGCAAGTTATCTAAGGATATCCTCAGTAACATGTGGTACTGGTACATAGATCTAAAAACGGGCGAGGCTGTGGTGATTGGAAAGGTGAGGTCCGACTGTAGAAGCTTAGTGCCAAGAGAACTGATCAGAGTCTTCGATGTCACACCCCGACCGATGGCGGAATCATCGGGGCGGGACATGTAGACTGTTCATAAGCACAAGGTTGACTAAATTGAAATATATTAATTGCCAAATTCCATTACAAACATTCAATCAAAAGCAATTCCAAGTAAAGAAACATAATTGAAATACATAAGTTCTTTATTTATTTTAACTAAGTCCAAGCCTATATGTAGCACATCTTGATCAATATCACATATTAGGACCTGAAACATGAATAAAATAAAGTCAACTAAAAAGTTGGTGAGTATAACACAGGTTTGTATATAGATAGCATATAATTGTAAAACAAATCCTTACATAACATGATAAATAAAGCATTTATGGTGAGCAGCTATTGTGTAACCAAGTACAATCAAACCTTTGTAACTAGCATACAAATTGTGTTGTCGGTATCAATCACCCCAATCTGGGTGGGTTTGTCAGACTCAATAGATCTATCATTGAAAACTGTCGGCTTAAATAGTTAATGATTTCACATAAGTGTTCACCAAAGTTAGCACACATAGCACTCGGGCATAAAGCTCAAATTTGCACACATGAATGTAAATAGGATTTGTACTTGTGTTGTTTGTGTAAATGTAAACATGTAATTTGAATAGTGTTCATGTTTCACCCCAAAATGTAAAAGAGTAAAAGGGGCTATGTATACTCACTTGTATCAAAATGTAGTAGCTAACAAGAGCGTTGGGTAATTCAAGTGAATTGCAACTCACTAAGTTTGACCTAGAGTGAAATAGTATAAATTTGGATTAATAATATGCACAATGTCTAAGGACATTCTAAGGTTTTCAATAGGAATGAGAGCATGGATTTGTATGAAGGGTTGGTGTATTCATTTGCGTTGGTATTTGAATGAAAATGTAAGTTCAATTAAATAATGAAAGACTTAAGGTTTAATTTGAATAATTAACTAAATTAATAATTTAATTCTTTTTATTTAGTTGTTCATGAAAATGTGTCAAGAGGCATTTTAATTATATATTAGAATATAAATAGTTTGTGTAGGTTTGAATAAAACAATTATATGAAAAACTTTTATTTTAAATTTATTACTTTTTAATCCATTAGAAACGATTTAATTAATTTGTTTAATATTTCCAAGTTGATAATTTAGTTTATGAAAACAATTCTGGCTTTGGAGTTTTATAAAATATTTTTTATAAAAGAAAATGAGTTTATATTAAAATAACAGAAGAAATAGGTTCTGACCCAAGGTAGCACAACTGTGTCAAATGTACGGCGCGACCGCGCTTAGGCGCGGCCGTGCTTAGGCATGGGGCGCGACCGTGTCCGGACAAGAGGCACGACTGTGCTAAGCGATTAGCACGATCGTGTCTGGATTTTCCAGGAACCAATTTTGACAATTTTCTGTATTAACAAGGGTTGAATTTATAGGGCTTTCAATTGTTGATTGTTTTCAAATATAACCATGTATTTTAATTGGATGGATATCGTGTCTAGAGTGTAGTTTGATTAAACCAAAAACGTAATAACCCTAGATTCTATTCGTGTTCAAATCGATGGTATAATCCCTGAATAGGTTAGGGCTTTCATTCACGGGATTGAAATGAGTCTGAGGATGTGTTTACTTACCTTAAACGATATTGAATTGGTAGAGTTCGACTAAACGGAGTTCCGATTTCGGCGCGTTGATCCTTGGCGTCTTCTGCTGGGATTCCGGCACGATTGATATGGGGAATGTGATCACCAAAGCTCGAAGATCATGCGCAAGGGTTTGATTTCGAGGGTGTCACGCGATTTGGACGATATTGAGATAAAGGAATGACTAAGTGATGGTTTTGGGTTTCTAATTGCAATTGTGGTTATTCAGGAGTTTGGTCATTGATGAATTACTTTGGAAACGGCATAAAAGACGTTACAATCGCAGACTCGAACAGACTTTGTGATTAAGGCAATGTTTAGGTTTCAACAGAGTTTCAGGCGCGACCGTGCCAGTTCTCGGCGCGACCGTGCCAGGTCATGGCGCGACCGTGCCAAGTGATATTTTGATAATTTTCAAGACTAGTACTTGTAGTTTGTGAGATAGCGTAGGTTTGTTTCAGTTGTTATTGTAGCAATGTAAAATGTGTGTATGTACTTTTAACATTATGATAATACTCCTTAATTGCACATGAAAATAGTAAATGATGTGACACAACGTTTTGAATGTGAACATTAGATTGAAATTGTCATTTATTGCATAATATGAAATACCAGGAAAAACATGGATGTTACAGTATCCCCTAGTTGAGGGAATTTCGTCCCGAAATTTAACTAGTTGAGGCTACTGAATCAGCAAAGAGGTGGGGGTACTTGAGTTTCATTTGGTCCTCTCGTTCCCAAGTGAATTCAGGACCACGCTTAGACTCCCAACGAACTTTAACAATAGGAATACGACTTCGCTTTAGTTGCTTGATTTCACGATCCATAATTTCTACCGGTTTCTCAACGAAGTGCATCGTTTCATCAATGCGCACGTCATCAAGTGGTATATGGAGATTCTCATCAGCGAGACATTTCTTCAGATTAGATACATGAAATGTAGGATGCACATTGCCAAGAGATGGAGGTAACTCGAGTTTGTAAGCCACTTTCCCAATCCTTTCAAGGATCTTGAATGGACCAACATAGTGAGGTGCTAACTTGCCTTTCTTTCCAAAGCGGATCACACCCTTCCACGGGGACACCTTAAGAAGAACAAGGTCACCGACTTGGAATTCCAAGGGTTTTCGTCGTTTATCGGCATAACTCTTTTTCCGACTTCTCGCCGTTCGGATGTTGTCATGGATTTGAATAATCGTGTCAGATGTTTCTTGAATTAGCTCGGGACCGGTGATTTGTGCTTCACCAATCTCATTCCAACAGATAGGAGAACGGCATTTGCGACCATAAAGAGCTTCAAATGGAGCCATGTTGATACTCGTGTGATAGCTATTGTTGTAAGAGAACTCAATTAGGGGTAAATGTGAATCCCAATTGCCACCAAAATCAATTACACAAGCTCAAAGCATGTCTTCAAGAGTTTGGATTGTCCGCTCGGTTTGACCATCAGTTTGGGGATGATAAGCAGTGCTCAAATCCAATCGTGTACCAAGTGCAGTTTGGAGAGATTGCCAAAAGCGAGAGGTGAACCGAGCATCTCTATCGGAGATTATGTTTAAAGGAACACCGTGACGGCTCACAATTTCATCAATGTATATTCGGGCTAGTTTCTCAACCCGATAGTCTTCACGGATGGGCAAGAAATGAGCAGATTTGGTGAGACGATCAATGATCACCCAAATGCTATCATAACCACTCGAGGTGCGAGGGAGTTTGGTAATAAAATCCATGGCTAAGTTCTCCCATTTCCACACGGGAATTTCAGGTTGTTCAAGTAATCCGGAAGGACGTTGGTATTCGGCTTTGACTTTGGAACACGTTAGACATTTGGCAACATAGTGAGCAATGTCCTTTTACATACCGGGCCACCAATATTGTTGGCGAAGATCTTGGTACATTTTATCCGCACCAGGATGAATAGAATAACGAGTCTTGTGAGCCTCGTTCATGAGTAATGTACGGAGATCATCGCGATCGGGAACCCAAATACGGTTCAAGTAATAAAGTAAGCCATTGGGTTTTGATTCAAGCAGAAGTTCAACACCACACGACATTTCTTCGTACATGTTACCCTCGGTGACTGAGACGCGTTGAGCTTCTAAGATGTGGTTTTGAATGTCGGTTTGAATTCGAACACATTGAAGCATGACATGGTCCTTTCGACTCAAAGCGTCGGCTACAACATTCGCTTTGCCGGGATGGTAACGAATCTCGCACTCATAGTCGTTAAGGAGTTCAACCCAACGTCGTTCCCTCATATTGAGTTCTTTTTGGTTGAAAATCTGTTGAATACTTTTGTGGTCGGTAAACACCACACATTTTGTGCCATAGAGGTAATGTCTCCAAATCTTCAATGCGAATACGACCGCACCCAACTCGAGATCGTGCGTCGAATAATTCTTCTTATGAATCTTAAGTTGCCTTGATGCATAAGCGATTACTTTGCCTCGTTACATAAGGACACAACCGAGACTTTGGTTAGAAGCATCACAGTAGACAACTAAATCATCATTCCCATCAGGGAGAGTCAAAATGGGAGCATTGCACAACTTTTGCTTAAGGGTTTGGAAAGCTTCTTCATGTTTTGGTCCCCATTCATAAGTCTTACCCTTGTGGGTCAAAGCGGTAAGGGGGACAGCAATCTTAGAGAAGTTTGAGATGAAACGGCGGTAATATCCCGCAAGACCAAGAAATGAACGAACTTCAGTGGGAGTCTTCGGGGCATTCCAATTCTTAACCGTTTCGATCTTAGCAGGGTCATCATGAATACCCTTGCCGTTGACGATGTGACCAAGAAATTGAACTTCCTTTAGCCAAAATTCACATTTGGAGAATTTGGCATATGGTTGTTCCTTTCTCAAGAGATCCAAAACCAACCTAAGGTGTTGCTCATGATCGGCTTTAGTCTTGGAGTAGATTAAGATATCGTCAATGAAGACGATCACAAATTTGTCAAGATACGGTTTGCATACGCGGTTCATGAGGTCCATGAAAACTGCGGGTGCATTGGTTAACCCAAAAGGCATAACCATGAACTCGTAGTGACCATACCTTGTTCGGAAGGCAGTCTTTGGAATATCTTTCTCTTGCACACGGAGTTGGTGATAACCAGATCGAAGATCAATCTTTGAGAAGCAAGTAGAGCCTTGAAGTTGATCAAAGAGATCATCAATTCTAGGCAATGGGTAACGATTCTTTATGGTAAGCTTGTTGAGTTCGCGGTAGTCAATACACATGCGAAATGATCCATCCTTCTTTTTAACGAATAAGACGGGTGCACCCCACGGTGAATGACTTGGACGAATGAATCCCTTGTCGGAGAGCTCTTGGAGTTGACTTGCAAGTTCTTGCATTTTAGAAGGTGCAAGACGGTATGGAGCTCTAGCCACGGGGTTAGCTCCGGGCACAAGATCAATGCGAAATTCTACTTGTCGAACGGGTGGAAGACCGGATAGATCTTCAGGAAATACTTCGGGAAAATCCCGAATGATAGGAATGTCTTGTATAGTCTTCTATTTGACATCCTTTTGAACAATATGAGCTAGGAAAGCGATGTACTTCTTTCGTAAGTACTTTTAAGCAGTAGTGCACGACATTAACTTAAGTCCTTTGCAAGGATTTTCACCAAAGAATCTTAACGTTTCTCCCGATGGTAGAGGTATTCGGATGCACTTCTCAAAACAAATGACTTCGGCATGATGATTTGATAGCCAATCCATGCCTATGATGATATCAAAGCTTCCTAGTGGCATTGGAACAAGGTTGATTGGGAATGTATGATCATTAAGTTCTAAAGAGCAATCATAGATAATGGATTCAATTGTAAGAGACTCACCATTTGCTACTTCAACGGTAAATGTTTTCTCTAAAAGGGATCGTGTCTTTGCAAGTAAAGGTTCAAAGTTAAGCGACTCAAAACTTTTATCGGCACCGGTATCAAATAAAATGGAGGCATATTGACTATTTACAAGGAACGTACCATTAACCACATCATTGTTGGCTTGAGCTTCGTTGGCGTTTATGTTGAAAGCACGCCCACAAGCTCCACCTTGTCTAGCATTGGCAAATCTTGGGCATTGATCACGGAAATGGTTCGGGTTGCCACATTCATAACATGCACGCCCATTTGCAATGGCGGGAGCACCTTGATTAGTCACTTGGGCGTTGGTTTGGTTTGGTGGGTTGACTTGGCCCGCAAGAGCTTTGGCCCTACAAACATTGACCGTATGGCCATATTTCCCACAATGAGTACAAAGGCGACATGGGATGCTTTGGGGATGATGGTAGTTGCAGGTGGCACAAATTGGGTAGATTCCAACATATGGCTTTTTGGCCGGTGCTTGAGCCATAGGTGCAGCTTGGTTAACAGGAATAGCAGGAGTGACCACAGCAAAATTTCTAGCCTTTCTCTTCTTATTGTGCCGGGAGGGCTCAGTTGTGGCTTCTTTGTTGTGGGTAGGAAGAGTTGCGGTGTCGGAAATTTTCTTGGTGCCCTTTTTAGTAAGAGTCCCCGCTTTCACATGGTTATCGGTTAAGGTGGCGGATAAGCGGATAGCATCCTCAAGTGTTGCGGGATTCCTTCCTAGGACAGTATCTTGAATTTGCCTAGGTAGTCCCCCAATATACTTTTCAATGCAGCGGGACAAAGGAGTGACCATGTGGGGCACAAGAAGCCTCAACTCATGGAACCGAGTTGTATACGCCAAATTTTCACCAGTATCTTGGGCAAGATCCTAAAATTCGGCTTCAAGTTTCTTTACTTCATTTCGAGGACAGAATTCCTCAGTCATTAGCCTTTTAACCTCATCCCAAGGTAAGGCCATTGCTACATCCACACCTCTATTTCTTTTCTCCCCATTCCACCACGTGAGTGCCCGTTTTTGTAAGACACTTGTGGCATGACGAACACGAAGGTTGTCGGGACAGTCACTATTGAGAAAGGTATTCTCAATACTTTCGAACCATTGAAGAAGTCCCGTAGCTCCTTCGGTACCATAAAACTTGAGGGGATTGCACGAGTTAAAGTGTTTGAAGGTGCATTGAGATGGGTTGGCACCACCATTACCACCATTACCACTATTACTACCATTACCACCATTGTTGCCATTGGTGGCACTATTAGCTTGAGTGAGTTGTGTCACGAGTTGTGCAAGAATAGCAGCAATGTCGGTATTGGTGTTGGCCGCGGGAGCACGACGAGGAGGCATTCTACAGATTTGCACAACACAAGAAAATATGTAAGAACTTATGAGAATTGCTTGGATTAAAAAGGACAAGATAATGAAATAAAATAGTTAATCATAGTTTGGATTGTACTCAAATAGTGATATAATCACTTGAATACTATGACACATTAAGGTTAATTAAACTCATATAATTTTCAAGGAGACATGCTTTAGCCTATAAGTAAACACTCATCCTAGGAATTCCTAGGAAAGCATACGGGTCCCTCGGTTGATTGGGATTTATGCGAAATGCTTTCCTAGACAGAAAACCCAGAATACAGGTGTCACTCTTCCAGATTGCACGTGTCCTCAAATAATTAACAAAGTTTAAAAACCTTAACGAGGAAATAAAGAAAATTTTATAGATCTAGCTTCATGAAGTTTCCACATGCTAAGAAAGATATGGATAGAGAAGGAGGTAAGAATATTATGAGGTTTTAGGATATGGGAAGGGATATTATTTATTTAATTATTACTTAAGGATATTTTAATAAGTCATGAAAAAAAAATTTTAATTTTTTTAATAAGTAAGGCATCAAAAATAAAATAACAAATAATCATAAAGAACATGTAACACATAGCATGTAACACATAACATGTAGCACATAATCATATAAACATGAAGCATGGCATAAGTGGGTGTCCTAAAGTTGTAGTCTAGGTCAAGGTGTCTAATAACCTAATTCCCTATAACCAAGGCTCTGATACCAATCTGTCACACCCCGACCGATGGCGGAATCATTGGGGTGGGACATGTAGACTGTTCATAAGCACAAGGTTGACTAAATTGAAATATATTAATTGCCAAATTCCATTACAAACATTCATTCAAAAGCAATTCCACGTAAAGAAACATAATTGAAAAACATAAGTTCTTTATTTATTTTAACTAAGTCCAAGCCTATATGTAGCACATCTTGATCAATCTCACATATTAGGACCTGAAACATGAATAAAATAAAGTCAACTAAAAAGTTGGTGAGTATAACATAGGTTTGTATATAGATAGCATATAATTGTAAAACAAATCCTTAAATAACATGATAAATAAGACATTTATGGGGAGCAGCTATTGTGTAACCAAGTACAATCAAACCTTTGTAACTAGCATGCAAATTGTGTTGTCGGTATCAATCACCCCAATCTGGGTGGGTTTGTCAGACTCAATAGATCTATCATTGAAAACTGTCGGCTTGAATAGTTAATGATTTCACTTAAGTGTTCACAAAAGTTAGCACACATAGCACTCGGGCATAAAGCTCAAATTTGCACACATGAATGTAAATAGGATTTGTACTTGTGTTGTTTGTGTAAATGTAAAAATGTAATTTGAATAGTGTTCATGTTTCACCCCAAAATGTAAAAGAGTAAAAGGGGCTATGTATACTCACTTGTATCAAAATGTAGTAGCTAACAAGAGCGTTGGGTAATTCAAGTGAATTGCAACTCACTAAGTTTGACCTAGAGTGAAATAGTATAAATTTGGATTAATAATATGTACAATGTCTAAGGACATTCTAAGGTTTTCAATAGGAATGAGAGCATGGATTTGTACAAAGGGTTGGTGTATTCATTTGCGTTGGTATTTGAATGAAAATGTAAGTTCAATTAAATAATGAAAGACTTAAGGTTTAATTTGAATAATTAACAAAATTAATAACTTAATTCTTTTTATTTAGTTGTTCATGAAAATGTGTCAAGAGGCATTTTAATTATATATTAGAATATAAATAGTTTGTGTAGGTTTGAATAAAACAATTATATGTAAAACTTTTATTTTAAATTTATTACATTTTAATCCATTAGAAACGATTTAATTGATTTGTTTAATATTTCCAAGTTGATAATTTAGTTTATGAAAACAATTCTGGCTTTGGAGTTTTATAAAATAATTTTTATAAAAGAAAATGAGTTTATATTAAAATAACAGAAGAAATAGGTTTTGACCCAAGGTAGCACAACCGTGTCAAATGTACGGTGCGACCGCGCTTAGGCACGGGGCGCGGCCGTGCTTAGGCATGGGGCGCGACCGTGTCCGGACAAGAGGCACGACCGTGCTAAGCGATTAGCACGACCGTGCTAAGCGATTAGCACGATCGTGTCTGGATTTTCCAGGAACCAATTTTGACAATTTTCTGTATTAATAAGGGTTGAATTTATAGGGCTTTCAATTGTTGATTGTTTCCGAATATAACCATGTATTTTAATTGGATGGATATCGTGTCTAGAGTGTAGTTTGATTAAACCAAAAACGTAATAACCCTAGATTCTATTCGTGTTCAAATCGATGGTATAAGCTCTGAATAGGTTAGGGCTTTCATTCACAGGATTGAAATGAGTCTGAGGATGTGTTTACTTACCTTAAATGATATCGAATTGGTAGAGTTCGACTAAACAGAGTTCCGATTTTGGCGCGTTGATCCTTGGCGTCTTCTGCTGGGATTCCGACACGATTGATGTAGGGAATGTGATCACCAAAGCTCGAAGATCATGCGCAGGGGTTTGATTTCGAGGGTGTCACGCGATTTAGACGATATTGAGAGAAAGGAATGACTAAGTGACTGTTTTGGGTTTCTAATTACAATTGTGGTTATTCAGGAGTTTGGTCATTGATGAATTAGTCTGGAAACGGCACAAAAGGCGTTACAATCGCGGACTCGAACAGACTTTGTGATTAAGGCAGTGTTTACGTTTAACTGAGTTCTCGGCGAGACCGTGCCAGTTCTCGGCACGACCGTGTTTACGGGGCGCGACCGTGCCAAGTGATATTTTGATAATTTTCAAGACTAGTCCTTGTAGTTTGTGAGATAGCATAGGTTTGTTTCAGTTGTTATTGTAGCAATGTAAAATGTGTGTATGTACTTTTAACATTATGATAATACTCCTTAATTGCACATGAAAATAGTAAATGATGTGACATAACGTTTTGAATGTGAACATTAGATTGAAATTGTCATTTATTGCATAATATGAAATACCAGGAAAAACATGGATGTTACATTTGATGAAATCAACTTCTCTGTGAAAGATCTGGAGGTGCTAGTGGACAAATATTGTATGTACACGGACGAGTGGACAAAGCCTCTGGCATCAAATTATGACAAGGTGGTCAAGTTTTGCCTGGACTACAAGCTAAAGATGGAAGCTAAAGCTAGTGGAGTTTGAAGACCGAAGACAATCCAGAGCTGTTGTCAAGGGGGAGTTTGTTGAAGCTAGTTTGCGTGACAGACACTCTGTATGTTGTCTTAGCTTTTGTACTTGTCTTTATGTATTTGTATTTGTATTTAAGTATCTGTATGTATTGATTATCGAGTTGTAATCACATATGTATGTACCTAGTCTTGTCTATTTCTGTTAAGTGTTGTGCACACTTAGTAAGTGCACAGGAGGTATATCCTGCGTACTTAGCAAGTACGCAAGAACAAATTCTACGTACTTGCTAAGTACGCAGGGGTTAAGCCCTGCGCACTTGCTAAGTGCATAGGAAATAGGTCTAGTATATATAGCCAGTTAGTGACAGAATTATGTACGCACTCATTCTCACTGTAACCGGCTGTGATTATCAATAGACGAAGTTTGAAAGTATGTTGTGTTTTGTTGTTGGTTTACTCTGTGTTGCTTGATACTCTAGCTAGTCACGGGCATTTCACACCCGGTTCGACTAGGAACACACTTGCATGTGACGATCCGAGACACCCAAGGGACCTACATTTACGTTATTTTGACCATGAGCAATGTTTGTTAAACCTCTTATCTAGTGACATTTCTTGAACATATTAGACTGTATCCTAAACAAGTTTTCATCATCAAATTCTCATCGTTCTCATTTCAAGTGATGCATTCCATCTTTGGAGTCCAAAATATTCTTCAACAGTTTTCTCCTCAATTCTCTTCAAACTAAATCCACTATCATCATTCATGCCTGACTTTGAGTATCAGACCTGAATCTTGTTATTGGTTGTACTCCTCAAACCGATAGTCAAAACTCGTTGGGAATCCAAACGTGACCCCGAGTTTACTTGGGAAACACGAGGATCAAATGCAGACCAAGTACTTGCACTTATTCTCTACAGACTCTTCCTAATTTCAATTTCGGGATGAAATTCCCTAAAGTAGGGGAGACTGTAACATTTGTGTTTTTCCATTTCATTGTATTCATCGTACAAGCCCATGTAATCCATGAGCAAGCTCAAATTTCAACACAACATAAACCAAGTGTTCATTATACATTATGCATTGTATAAGTTATTATAACACATGATCAATCATAGTCATCTTTACAAATGCATTCATATTTCAACACATCATAATTATACATCATCATTTTTAAAATATTACTTCCACTAAACATTTTTATATCAAATAACTTATATTTTCTATAGACTTAAAACTCTATCAAATTTCATATTTATGTTTCATAAATATATCAAACTTGTGATATATATTTATTAACTATATTATTATAAATCTTTTTTAACTCATGCATTAACTAATTTAAGTTATCATGATTTTAATTCCAAATTTTCTTTTTAATGAATTATACTCATAGGAATTATTGTAACAATTAAGTTAAAAGTTTCAGTCTTTAGAAAACTAAAAAGTCTAAAACCACACATTTATAACTACAAAGTTCATTTGTGTACCTTTTATAAAAACTAATACTTAAAAGATCATTAATTTAAACCTTTTACAAAAAATCAAATTTTAATATTTATTTAGTCATGAATGTTATTAAAAACCTTACGGATGAAACCCATTTAAAAAAAAACTTACAAATTTTTATATTATATAAATAGAATTTAAACCTCTTAAATATTATGAAACATTTTATTTATAATTTACTAGTTTTTCTCATGACCCCCCACTATAAATAGACCTTCATTCTACCCTTATTCTCACACCATATCAAGTTTTAATCCCTCACTCGAGATCCAAAGTCATTTCCTTATTCTTAAGTAAATTCTATCCGCATTCTATTTTGCGTTATTGTTTTCATTTTTGTTTCTTGTTTTCCTTGCTTAGCACACCCGCTCACACACACATATATACATATGCATACTTATATATATATATATATATATATATATAAACCTATGTATTCTTTGTATAAAGTCATAGAGATCAATACATATTTTAACTATAACCAAACATATACTTATAAACTTTTGGGTGTGTAAACATATATACATACATATATATATATATATATATATATATGTATGTATTTATATAATCATTATAAATCAATTCTTTTATAAATGTTCCACGGATTACAATAACTATCATGTTCAAATAAAAATATACATATTTATAACTTTACTTAATTCTTATCACAAACGTTTAACAAATGATATGTGAACATTATTAGTTCTAACACGTGTAATGATTCATTACTAATTATGTAATGAAATCTTGGATCATAAAATATATTTTGAGATATAAAAGAAATTGTTTTTGTAAATATTTGCCTTGTATAGCTTTGTAAATTCATTTATTTATATTGCTTTCTTATATAAATCATTAAAACAAATTTATTACTTTTAATTAAAAATTAATTATGATTATGGTTATAAACTTATTTCTTTGCAAAGATTTATACAACTTTTTATATAATTTATTTTCTTAATTAATAATTAATTATGGCTTAATTATTATTTAATTAGAACATTATTTTATACTTAAAATTTTGATTTAATTACCAATTAATTAAATCATTATTTTTAACACTTATTTTTTATAAAAATCAAACTAAATAAATGAAAGGTTTTTTTCATTTATATATATAGTTAATTATTTATTTACTCAACTAAGTTATTACAGATTTATTTATTTATCCATTTATTAAGTTATGCAATTACAAATAAAAGAAAACTACTTATTTATTTATTTGTGTATTTATCTACAAAAGAACACTAATTATTTATTCATATACACATTTATTTATTCATTTACAAACAAGAGAAAATCCTTTATTTATTCTTTCATTATACAATAAGTTATCAAAGAATATTATTTGAAACTCAAATAATTATTTTATTATTAAAATGAGGACACCCACATCAATCCCTTCGCACATTAGGATTCCCTATTTCATTTGTACAAATCATTGATACATATATTCCATCAAACATAGGTTAACCTTGTGGTTAGCTAGAACATTTGTGCAACAACAACATACTTGTGTGACATTCAAGCTACTCATTGCAAGGTGATTTACATAGCCCCACATTTTACAGTTTTACATTTTCAGGTGAAACATGATTACATTGAACTATTTTTAATTTATACAATTCAAATATCATGAACATATGTATACTTTTATGTCTTATGCTTAAACATTTTGAGCTAAACTACATTCATAACAAGTACAATCATTAACTCCGTACAAGCTAACGGTAACAATGATAGATCTATTGCATTTGACAAATCCACCCGGGTAGGGTGATTGTTGCCGACAATATACAAGGGTAACATTGAGTGTTATGCCTCACATGTCACAAGGTTTGATTATGCACCGGTTTACTATAGTGGTTCTCCATAATTGCCTATTTATACTAAGTTACATGTGAATTGTACACAACAATTTGAAACTATTTGTAGAGTCAAAACCTATGTATGCTCACCAACTATTTTTAGTTGACCTTGTTTTCATCATTTAATGTTTGAGATCATAGGCAAGATGCTCCACTTAGGATTTGGACCTAGTTTGAATAATGAATTGAGCAATTTGATGTATTTATGTTTTGGATGTTTGTTTGAACTTATATTATGAAACCTTGATTTAATAATTATATGAAATCTAGTTTGATCAAGTGCTTATGCACAGTCTCCAAGTCCGGCCCAGCGTATTCCGTCGTTGGTTGGGGTGTGACAATGGTTTCCACTAAGAAAACAACTTGGGCTTCTAGATAAGAAATCCTAGCTTCACGGGGATCAATTTCTATTAAGGTGGATGCTTCACTAAATTCATGAATGGGGTCAACAAAGATGTCGGTAAAATCAAAGCCGTGGGTTATATCTCCAAAAGCTATGGAGTGTGTCATGGGAGGTACAGATTCGACAGTAGTTGAAGTTTCCAAAAATATAGGTTGGACGATTTTTTGTGTGGTTGTTGTTGCAATAATAATGGACTCCGCCATTATTGATATTGTACTAGTAACAACGGGAACTATAGCAACAGGAAGAGAAACTATCTGAGGAGTCTCCTCTGGGATGGTAGAAACAATCACAGGTGGAATTGTTCTATGTCTCCTTCTGCTGTACAATTGTGATGGTACTTTAGAGCTTCTTTGTGTTGGGGCTTGGAGATGGGCAGTTAACTGTTCCAACACCATCTAGAATGGTCTATCTGAGTGGAATTTCTTCCTTCTTTCAGTTGATTGTTTTCTATGAGCTTCTGTATCTGTCTCCCCCTCGGGTTGATAATCGTTATCCAAACTTTCCTCTCGTCTTCGTTTCGAGGAAGATTCAGGAAGAGATGCCTGAATAATCCATCTGGGGTGTGCCTCGTCTGGTGCTTCATCGGAACTAGATGAGTCAGATTCAGTTCGTTTTGAATCACTTTCCTCTGCACCACCGCCTTCACTAACATCATCACCATCAGAATCACTATCACTTTCCTCTTGTTCAACTTCTTCCTCTTCTTCTTGTTGTTCTTCGTCTGAGTGTTCACATGCTTCTGGCTTGGAATCGACACTATACCGTTGGTCATTGGCTGGGGCTACATAAGTTGCATTGATCAAGTGGCCAAAAAGAGGTGCGTGTACTGGGATAGATTCCTCAGTTCCTGTCTTCATGAATTGCACGAACACTCTCTTGTCCACACGTTTAACTTGCAATCTCTGTCCAATCTGTGGATGTAACATTCCGTATTTTTCCGACCCTATTTTAATTTATTTAAGTTAATAAAATAGCAATACAACATTTAACTCTATATTTACTCAAACCTACACCTCATTACTCATTAGCCGATCGTATTCAATTCAAAAATTTAGAACTCATAATCATGTAGTAATACCTTCTTGAGTTAATCCAGTTAATAATCCCGTTAAGTGTTCCGTTAAATCCTAACCAAGCTAATTCTGTCAAAGCTGAAGTTGCAGGGGCTGATTTTGTAAATAACCAGAAACCCTAGTAGGCACGGTCGCGCCATGTTTTGGCACGGTCGCGCCTCGTCTGGCACGGTCGCGCCTATTATTGGCACGGTCGCGCCTCGCATCAGTTGAAACGTAAAAACAGCCTTTAATCGCTGGACCGTTCGGTTTCGTAACCATTTCTCACATTAACAAACAATTAGGAGTTTAAATCATTTTCATTATAGCAAATGAACCCGTTTTGATCGATCCTTTTCCAAAGTATCAAGACTCTCCTTTGTGACCATCAAATTCATCGTTTCATTGTGAATCCTCTCAACTAAGCAAACCAACACATTAATCGATCCTCCCTAAGGCTTCAGAAGACATCATTTTGGTCGGAGTTGCGGCAGAGAGCACCGGAGACCACACCGTCGACGTCGGAACTTGTTCTACCCGTCCGCTATCAATTCGTCGTCCTGTCGGGTAATTGAAACCTTCCCCTCAGTCAATTTATTCTATAGATCAAAAGCCCCAAACTAATTTGGGCATTCAATATCGAAATCTACTCGAACCCGAAACCATATTTTCATTCAAAATAGTTTAATCAAATCCGGTCATAAACATGTTTTAAACACAATTAATCTACACCAACAGACTCGTAATAACCGTGTGAATGAAAGCCCTATCAATTCCGACTCCATCAATATAAGGATCAACCAATTCGTGTCTGTTTTGAAAGAGACACGATCGCGCTAATCATCTAGCGCGGTCGTGCATCGGGAGACGCGGTCGTGTTGACATACAACGCGGTCGTGCCTCCTGCTCAGACCCAGACATGCTCGCTGGCTAGTTCTGGTTGTGCCCCTGAAGCATAGACACGGTCGTGCCTGTCCGAGGCACGGTCGTGCCTAGTGTCTTGGCTAGTTGTCCTCTTTTTGACCAGCGCGGTCGCGCCCTGTCTCGATCGGTCGCGCCCGACCTAGCACGATCGTGCCCTTAGCTGGCACGGTCGTGTGTGTTGACAGAATATTTATAATTTTTATTTCTTTTTACAAATAGTATTTCAGATTTATTTTTAAAATAAAAATGATTGAAATTATAAAAATCTGTATTATTGTTTATTTAGAAAAGATCAAATATTTAATCTTAAAATAAATGGAAATTATTTAAAGTTCAACATTTAATTCATAAACTCTACTCTTAAATAATATTGTTATGTTTAAGTTACATTTTATAAATAAATGAATAAGTTAATAATTATTTATTTGATTTATAACTAAACAAAAACATTTATTTAATTATACTAAATTACATATAATACCTACGTTATTTCCATAAACTATAATTATTTAATTTACTTAAGTAATTATCCCAAAATCAAACCTTATTTAAAATGTTCTAAAAATATTCATTTCGAATCTTCTATTTTACTTTCAAGTACCAAATCACTAACTCCATCCAATTCAACCATAGACTTAGACTTAGACTATTGTGCATTATTAATGCAATATATTACACTTTAGGTTATCTTGTGCATCTCAAGGATCATTATACTATTTAGTATTTGTGCTAGCTACGCCTTCGAAACAAGTGAGTATTCACAACCCCTTTTTACTCTTTTACATTTTTGGGGTGAAACATGAACACTATTCAACTTACATGTTTACATTTACGTAAACAACACAAGTACAAATCCTACTTACATTCATGTGTGCAATTTGAGCTTTATGCCCGAGTGCTAGGTGTGTTAACCTCTTGTATGCTATTATGTGCAATCATTAACTTTTCAAGCCGACGGTTTTCAATGATGGATCTATTGAGTCTGACAAACCCACCCATGGTACGCGGTGATTGAAACCGACAACACACTTTGTTTTGCATGCTAGTTACAAAGGTTTGATTGTACGTTTGGTTACACAATAGCTGCTCCCCATAAATGCCTTATTTATCATGTTATGTAAAGGATTTGGTTTACAAACTATATGCTATCTATGTACAAACTTGTGTTATACTCACCAACTTTTTAGTTGACTTTATTTTATTCATGTTTCAGGTGATTTCATTTGAGTTTGATCAAGACATGCTACACATAGGCTTTGGACCTAGTTAATATTAAATCAAAGACAAATTGTATTTCATTATGTACTTTGAACTTGTTTCGTGTTTGTTTGAATGGGAATGGATTTAATATATTACAATCTAGTCAACCTTGTGCTTATGAACAGTCTTACATGTCCCGCCCCGATGATTCCGCCATCGGTCGGGGTGTGACAGTGGAAGATTAGGCAGAAAGTGGTTGATTAACAGCTGAATAAACCTTGGATACAACAAGAATCGGTATATTTCTGCCGCATGGATTTGATCTGTTATAGATCTGTAGACATAGCGAGAGAAATTTTATCCTTTGTTTAATGACAAGCCAACCATTGCTGACGCTAGATCATGCCCCATATCTTCTTTACCAGCCTTCCTTGCTGAGATACACATTATCATAATGTGAGCAAAATAACGCCATTGGCCTAATAACCATTTCTTCATATATGATGCATAATCAACTTTGCCTACGTATCCTATTCGTTGCCTCCAGTAACCATCTATCATGTAGTCTGGATATGCCACTGGATTAGCAGCTTCATCATTAAACTGCAGAACCACTCAAATTGTTTCTTCTAATATTGCAATCTCCTCATTTGCAATGGTAGCTCTAATCACATTTGGGCTAACTGTGCAGTCGTGTGTTGCAGTATCCCAGAATTGTTCAATATAAGGCCTTGAGACAATAGGATCAGCTGATATAGCATAGGCTATTCTTGAGCGATTAAGAAATGTCACGATCTCTCGATAATTCAAAGCTGCTCCCTTCCACTCCGGATTTGTAAGAGCTAACATATTGAATTCGTCTTTAAATGCACGATGATCCATATCTGCAAAGAACACAACGAAAACAACATAAGAATAGTCAATACCACACCCCCAAATTTCACTAACGGAGTTTTACCGTTTTGGATGGTGACAAACCAGGATCTCAGACATCCGTTACATCAAACGACACTATATGGGACTTAAAATGTCATAACATATAAGTTCAGAGTAAATGTGTCGAACGTTACAAAAGTAAATGCGCAAAACAAACGTGCCCAAGTCTAAATAAATACAGAAGAGATAATAAGTGTTTAAAGTTTGTAATGCAATAATAACAATCAATAAGACACCATGCATGCCCTAACGTGCACCTGCTTAGCGTCCTGAGAAAACATGTAAAAAAACGAGTGAACACTAAGTTCACAGGTTTCAATAAAGTAATAGAAGCGTTTAACAAATTATATGAATTCAACATGCATATCAATAGGTAGCTAGCCTATATTCATGTTTTACAAAAGCGCTCGCAACCGAAGCTGACTGAAGTGTTTGTTTGCCTCCCGCCAGATCTATCAACTCTGGCAAAGTGTTTAGGCCAATATTTCACCCGTTTGACCTCCAATCGAGTTAGCGCGACTAACGCGGGTTGGGCTTGTCAAACCCAGTAGTACTACCAAACATTTCCTCGCTAAATCCATATTAACGGTCCGATGTGTGTGAGGACTTTCAATGATAGTGTGATACGCTTAGTCTCAACAGTGATATCATATGAGTTTCAATAACCAAAAATAGTTGTGACATGTTTTCTCCCCCAAACTAAAATAGTAAAAGGGGCCGTGAAACTCACCTGCGTTACGTAGTATGTAGTATCACACAAGTATGAGATTGGGACCACAAGTGTTAGCCTGAAGCGGCTTACGTACGCCCTAGAATTATAAACATAACAATTAGGGACATATTGGGATTTGTGATGATGACACAGAAGATTAGAACGTCTTAAAACATTCTAAGGACTAACGAGTAGACGAACGTGTCCACGGGAATATAGGTTTCTCAATATAATAATTAAGATAAATGTGTTACGTGTCGAACATCTCTAATACGAATAATATTAATTAATAAATAAATTCGTGCGTTTGTACCATTTTAACAATGGCCTAAGAAAGTAATATAACTAATATATTATTTTTGAACTCATAGAAAATATACGATAATCACTTAAGTGGCAAAAATAATAAATATATTATTTTTAATCGAGAATATAAACGTGAGTAAATAATATAAATAAAATTATTTTATTAACTGGTTTGAAACGTTACATGAGTTTTATAAACGAGGCGAAATAATATATAAATATATTATTTTATAATAGGAGTCACGGGTTGAAAATAATATAAATATATTATTTTATAAGTGGTAAATAATATTAAAATGAGTTATAAAACCAAACCCGATTCTACGGGTGGTTTCCCGGACTAAAACACATTAATATAATATTATAATAATAGTGGGATGGTTTTTATATTGAAAATATTGATTGAAAATGGTTTAAAAATTGAAACAATGTGGAGAGACTCGAACCCCGGGTCTCTCCCACACAAGCACACACTTAACCATCACAGCCCGCTAGGGTATTGCATACACAACCGGATCCAAATGGTTTTAACACAAAACTCCAGTGAGTCCCCCTCCCATATGAATGCACCATCGAATCCAGTCCCAAATCCACATATTTCATTTGTGATTCGAACAAAAGGTATAGGGGTTTTGTTAAACGAAGGCTTGCGATCCTGTGTGTGTTTAATTGATTAAATAATGTGTTTAAGATCGTTTAACTAACGAAACTAGAACCGAAAACCCTAGGTTTGATCTTGAATCGATTTGAACAAATCTGATGTTAGAAATTGTTGGATTCATGGGGTTCTTGATAAACAGAGGGATGCGAATCCAACCCTGTGGTTTAAATGCATTGAGGTTAAGCCTAAGATCAAAATCCCTAAATTAGTATATGAAGAAACCCTAGATTCCAGATCACAAACAATTCGATGTTATCAGATGTGGATTTCATAGGGCTTTCAATCCAGGCATAGAGGCGACTCTAAGGGTGTGTTCAATTTCATAAATGGACATCGAATTGATAGGGTTCGACCAAATTGGAAATGTATGAACCCTAGATTACTGGATCGTATCAAATTGATGTTGTAAGCCCTTGAAATGATAGGGCTTTCAATTAACAGATGAAAACGAAGGTGAGGGTGTAGGAATTTACCAGAATAGTTTACGAATTGTAGGTGTCCGACTAAAACTGAACTCCGACTGAGTATGGCTTGGTCTCAGGTGACTTCCGCTTCGATTCCGACGAGTTTGATATGTGCAATTGTTCCAGAGGTGTTCGACTGAGGTGCGCAGGGTGTTCAATTATGAGGCTATCACATGAATTCGTCGAATTTGATTGTCAAGCCATGAATGTGTCGACGATTTTAGCTTAATGGCCATAATTGAGATTAATTCGATGTAAAAGCGATGATTAAAGCATTAACTAGGCTCGTTATTAGTTTAATCGTGCATAACGGTTATCAAATCGAACATAAATCGGTTATGGAACTTGAATTTGAATAAAAACCGTGACTTTGACTTTCAAAAGTCAAACAGAATAAAAAATGGGTTATTTACAAGTTTAGTCCCTGTAGTTTTATGTTCTTAAGTTTAGGAATTGGCAGTTTGAATTGAGTTAAACACATGGTTAGTTGACTTACAAAGTCAACAGAAACTTGAATATTGGATTTTGACTTTACAAAGTCAATTAGGATTGAGTTTGGGCTAATTACACAATTAGTCCTTGTAGTTTGAGTTTGAATAATAACAAAATTAGTCTCTGAGGTTTGCATTAGGTTAACTAGGTTAGTAAATAACTGGATTTGGTTAACGGAGTTAACCTGAAAAGTTTGGATTGTCACATCATCCCCTAGTTGAAAGAATTTTCGTCCTGAAAATTAAAACAATAAAAAAAAATTTCTAAGGTGTCAAATCATCCCCTAGTTGAAAGAATTTCCGTCCCGAAAATTAGGATAGTACCTTAAGAGTTTGATGTGGATTGCTTGAACAAATGAGGATACTTGCGCATCATCTGATCCTCGCGCTCCCATGTGAATTCCGGTCCGTGTTTCGAGTCCCAACGAACTCTAACAATAGGGATTTTACTGCGATTGATTGTTTTGACTTCCCTATCCATGATTTCTATCGGTTCTTCGATTAAACGCAATTATTCATCGATGTGTAGTTCCTCAAGAGGAACCACGAGTGTCTCGTCTGCAAGAAATTTCTTCAAGTTTGAGACGTGAAAGACGTCGTGTACACCACTAAGTCCTTCACTTCACTATTCTGAACGGTCCAACATAATGAGGATTCAGTTTGCCTCGTTTCCCGAAGTGAATTACACCTTTCCAAGGTGAGACTTTCAGAAGAACCATGTCTCCTACTTGAAACTTTAATGGTTTACGACGCTTATCGGCATATATCTTTTGATGATCACCCCAATCTGGGTGGGTTTGTCAGACACAATAGATCTATCATTGTTTACCGTCGGCTTGAATAGTTAATGATTGCACATAAATTGCACACAAAAGTTAGCACAACTAGCACTCAGGCATAAAGCTCAAATTGCACACATGAATGTAAAGAGGATTTGTATTTATGTAGTTTGTGTAAATGTAAGCAATAGTTTGTATAGTGTTCATGTTCCACCCCAAAAATGTAAAAGAGTAAAAGGGGCTATGTAATACTCACTTGATTTGAAGGCGTAGCTAACTCGAGATACTAAATAGTAATATGATCCTTGAAATGCGCAACGTTAACCTAGTGTGGAATGTATATTGAATTAATAGTGTGCACAATAGTCTATGTCTAAGTCTATGTTTGAATTGGATGTGTGTATAAAGCTTGTGGTTTGTACTTGAAAGTTATTGTATAAAATGAAAGATTTAAAATGGATATTTTTAGAATATTTTGACTAAGGTTTGAGTTTGGAATAACTAAATAAATAAATTACGTAATTATTATTTATTCACTTAGTTATAGAAATAATGTAGGTATTAGGGTTATTAAGTATAACCTAAATAAATAATTTTTGTTCAAATATAAATTAAATAAATAATTGTTACCTTATTTATTTATTTATAAAATATGTAACTTAGACATTTAGTTATAAAAATGTTTTAAATGTTTTATATTAAATATAAATTTCTTTACTTTATTTTCATAAATATGTTTAAATAATATTTAAGTGTAGGGTTTAACAATAAGTAATAATTTAATTTTTGTAAGTTTTAAATAAATAATTTCTATTTATTTTAAAATAGAAATTTGATTTTTTTGAATAAAATTAATATAAATCTTTATAAAATCAATTATTTTTATTTGAAAATTTATCTGAAATACTTATTTTTTTTAAAATATAAAAATAATTATTCTGCCAAGATTTTTCTCACACACACGACCGTGCTTGGGACAAGGCACGATCGTGCTAGGTCCACGGGCGTGACCGTGCTAGTCAGGGACGCGACCGTGTTGACCAAACAAAAGGTATAATTAGGTTGTTCACTAGGCATGACCGTGTCTGGGCCAGGCACGACCGTGTCTAGGGTTTTGAGGCACGACCAAGTCTAGCCAAGGGGCTTGACCGGGTCTGAGTGTGTGAGGCACGACCGCGATGGTATTTGGCGCGACCGTGTCTCATGAAGCACGACCGCGCTATAATACTAGCGCGACCGTGTTTGTTGCAAAACAGAAACGAATTGACTATTTCTTATGATAATAGTGTTAGAAATCATAGGGCTTTCACCCATTAGGTTATTACGAGTCGTTTTGTATAGTTTAATTGTATTTAAAATATCTCCAATGTAGTATTCGATTAACCCGTTTTAGGATGAACCCTAGATTCGAGTTCGTGTTAATTTCGCAATTGTAAGCCCAAATTTGTTTGGGGCTTTTGATCTATAGACTAAGTCAAAAGTGTGGAAGGTTTCAATTACCCGGGAGGATGATGAATCGATGGCGTACGGATAGAGCGATTTTCGGCGACGTCGGTTTGATCTCCGACGTCTTCTGTTGCAACTCCGGTTGAAATCAACGTGTTCAGGAGCTTCAGAGAGGATCGCTAGTGCGTTTGCTTGGGAGAATTGCAATCAAAGTGGTGAATTCGATGGTCTCGTGAACGAATTGGACGATTATGAGATGAATTGATGTAATTTAGTTTATTTGTTGTAAATATGATGATCAAGAGACTTAACTTTGTTCGTTAGTAGTTCAAACGTGTAGAACGGTTACGAAATCGAACGTCTCTGTGATTAAAGGCGGCATTTACGTTTCAACTGACGAGAGGCGCGACTGTGCCGATATGAAGCGCGACCGTGCCAAGGCACCGGGCGCGACCGTTCCAAAGCAAGGCGCGCGACCGTGCCAAGGCACTTGGCGCGACCGTGCCAGAACGAGGCGCGACCGTGCCTATTAGGGTTTCTGGTTATTTATTTATAAAATCAGTCTTTGCAAATTTCAGTATTGATAGATTTGTATAAATATGAACTTATGTAGAGTTTAATAGGATATATTCGTGTAAAATTTGTGGATTTGCATTGAAACATAGTATTTAATTGTTGGTACGAATAGAACAAGTCAGTGTACTAGAATTTGGTTTGAAATGTATCACATTGAACTGAAATATAGGTAATGAAAATCAGAAATGTTACAGTATCCCCATGTTGAGGAAATTTCGTCCCGAAATTTAGCTAGTGGAAGCGACGGCATCAGTGAAGATATGGGGGTACTTGAGCTTCATTTGGTCCTCTCGTTCCCAAGTAAACTCAGGACCACGTTTAGATTCCCAACGAACTTTAACAATAGGAATACGGCTTCGCTTGAGCTGTTTGATCTCACGATGCATGATTTCTACCGATCTCTCAACGAAGCACATCGTTTCGTCAATGTGCACGTCGTCAAGAGGTATGTGAAGATTTTCATCAGCAAGACATTTCTTCAGATTAGACACGTGAAAAGTAGGATGCACATTGCCAAGTGATGGAGGTAAGTCGAGTTTGTAAGCCACTTTCCCAATCCTTTCAAGGATCTTAAATGGACCCACATAGCGAGGTGCTAATTTTCCTTTCTTTCCAAAACGGATCACACCCTTCCACGGAGACACCTTTAGAAGAACAAGGTCACCGACTTGGAAATCCAAGGGTTTTCGTCGTTTGTCGGCATAACTCTTTTGCCGACTTCTCGCTACTCGAATGTTGTCACAGATTTGGATAATCTTGTCAGATGTTTCTTGAATTAGTTGGGGACCGGTGATTTGAGCTTCACCAATCTCGTTCCAACAGATAGGAGAACGACACTTGCGACCACAGAGAGCTTCAAATGGAGCCATGTTGATACTCGTGTGGTAGCTATTATTATAGGAGAACTCGATTAGGGATAGATGTGAATCCCAATTGCCACCAAAATCAATTACACAAGCTCAAAGCATGTCTTCAAGAGTTTGGATTGTCCGCTCGGTTTGACCATCAGTTTGGGGATGATAAGCAGTGCTCAAATCCAATCGTGTACCAAGTGCAGTTTGGAGAGATTGCCAAAAGCGAGAGGTGAACCGAGCATCTCTATCGGAGATTATGTTTAAAGGAACACCGTGACGGCTCACAATTTCATCAATGTATATTCGGGCTAGTTTCTTAACCCGATAGTCTTCACGGATAGGAAAGAAATGAGCAGATTTGGTGAGACGGTCAATGATCACCCAAATGCTATCATAACCACTTCAGGTGCGAGGGAGTTTGGTAATAAAATCCATAGCTAAGTTCTCCCATTTCCACACGGGAACTTCTGGTTGTTCAAACAAACCGGAAGGACGTTGGTGTTCGGCTTTGACATTGGAGCAAGTTAGACATTTGGCAACATATAGAGCAATGTCTTTCTTCATACCGGGCCACCAATATTGTTGGCGAAGATCTTGGTACATTTTATCCACACCAGGATGAATAGAATAACGAGTATTGTGAGCCTCGTTCATGAGAAATGTACGGAGGTCATCGCGATCGGGAACCCAAATACGGTTCAAGTAATAAAGTAAGCCATTGGGTTTTGATTCAAGCTAAAGTTCAACAACACACGACATTTCCTCGTACATGTTACCCCTCGGTGACTGAGACGTGTTGAGCTTCTAAGATGCGATTTTGAATGTCGGTTTGAATTCGGACACATTGAAGCATGACATGGTCCTTTCGACTCAAAGCGTCGGCTACAACATTCGCTTTGCCGGGATGGTAACGAATCTCGCAGTCATAGTCGTTAAGGAGTTTAACCCAACGTCGTTGCCTCATATTGAGTTCCTTTTGGTTGAAGATATGTTGGAGACTTTTGTGGTCGGTGAACACCACACACTTTGTGCCATAGAAGTAATGTCTCCAAATCTTTAATGCGAATACGACCGCACCCAACTCGAGGTCGTGCGTCGTATAATTCTTCTCATGAATCTTAAGTTGCCTTGATGCATAAGCGATTACTTTGCCTCGTTGCATGAGGACACAACCGAGACCTTGGTTGGAAGCATCACAGTAGACAACTAGATCATCATTCCTATCAGGGAGAGTCAAAATAGGAGCATTGCACAACTTTTGCTTGAGAGTTTGGAAAGCTTCTTCTTGGTTTGGTCCCCATTCATAAGTTTTACCCTTGTGGGTCAAAGCGGTAAGAGGGACAGCAATCTTAGAGAAATTTGATATGAAACGACAATAATATCCCGCAAGACCAAGTAATGAACGAACTTCGGTGGGGGTCTTCGGGGCATTCCAATTCTTAACAGCTTCGATCTTAGCAGGGTCAAAATGAATTCCCTTGTCGTTAACGATATGACCAAGAAATTGAACTTCCTTTAGCCAAAATTCACATTTGGAGAATTTGGCATATAGTTGATCCTTCTGCAAGAGGTCCAAAGCCAATCTAAGGTGTTGCTCATGGTCGGCTTTAGTCTTGGAGTAGATTAAGAAATCGTCAATGAAGACGATCACAAATTTATCAAGGTACGGTTTACACACCCGATTCATGAGGTCCATGAAGACCGCGGGTGCATTGGTTAGTCCAAAAGGCATGACCATGAACTCTTAGTGACCCTCCCTTGTTCGGAAAGCAGTCTTTGGAATATCTTCCTCTTGTACACGGAGTTGGTGATAACCAGATCGAAGATCAATCTTCGAGAAGCAAGTAGAACCTTGAAGTTAATCAAAGAGATCATCAATTCTAGGCAAGGGATAACGGTTCTTGATGGTGAGTTTGTTGAGTTCGCGGTAGTCAATACACATGCGGAATGATCCATCCTTCTTCTTGATGAATAAGATGGGTGCACCCCACGGTGAATGACTTGGACGAATGAATCCCTTGTCGGAGAGCTCTTGGAGTTGACTCGTAAGCTCTTGCATTTCAGAAGGTGCAAGACGGTAGGGAGCTCTAGCCACGGGGTTAGCTCCGGGTATGAGGTCAATGCGAAATTCTACTTGTCGAACGGGTGGAAGACCGGATAGATCTTCGGGAAATACTTCGGGAAAATCTCGAATTATGGGAATGTCTTGGATACTCTTCTCTTTGACATCCTTTTGAACCAGATGAGCTAAGAAGGCTACGTACTTCTTTCGCAAGTACTTTTGGGCGGTAGTGCATGACATTAACTTAAGTCCTTTGCAAGGCTTTTCACCAAAGTCTCTTAACGTTCCTCCTGACGGTAGAGGTATTCGGATGCACTTCTCGAAACAGATGACTTCGGCATGATGATTTGATAGCCAATCCATGCCTATGATGATATTAAAACTTCCTAGTGGCATTGGTACAAGATTGATTGGAAATGTATGATCATTAAGTTCTAGAGAGCAGTCGTGAATAACAGAGTCAATTTTAAGTGAGTCACCATTTGCTACTTCGACGGTGAAGGTTTTCTCTAATTGGGATCGTGTCTTTGCAAGTAAGGGTTCAAAGTTAAGTGACACAAAACTTTTATCGGCACCGGTATCAAATAAGATGGAGGCATATTGACTATTAATAAGGAACGTACCGTTGACCACATCATTGTTGGCTTGAGCTTCATTGGCGTTTATGTTGAAAGCACACCCACGAGCTCCGCCTTGTCTAGCATTGATTAACCTTGGGCACTGATCACGGAAATTATTTGGCTTACCACACTCATAACAAGCACGCCCATTTGCAATAGCGGGAACACCTTGATTAGCCACTTGGGGGTTGGTTCGATTTGGTGGGTTGACTTGGCCTGCAAGTGCTTTGGCTCTACAAACATTGACTGTATGGCCATATTTCCCACAGTGAGTGCAAAGAAGACATGGAATGTTTTGGAGATGGTGATAGTTGCATGTGGCACAGAGTGGGTAGATCCCAACATATGGCTTTTTGGCTGGTGCTTGAACCATAGGTGCAGCTTGGTTAACAGGGGTAGCAGGAGTGACCATGGCATAGTTTCTAGCCTTTCTTTTCTTATTATTACGGGAGGGTTCAGTTGTGGCTTCTTTGACGTGTGTGGGAGGGGTTGCAGTGTCGGGAACTTTCTTGGTGCCTTTCTAGTCAGAGTTCCCGCTTTCACATGGTTGTCGGTTAACGTAGCAAATAAGCGGATGGCATCTTCGAGTGTTGCGGGATTTCTCCCTAAGACAGTATCTTGGATTTGCCTAGGTAATCCACCAATATACTTTTCAATGCAGCGGGATAAAGGTGTGACCATATGGGGCACAAGGAGACTCAACTCATGGAACCGAGTTGTATAAGCTAGACTTTCACCACCATCTTGGGCAAGATCCCAAAACTCAGCTTCCAGTTTCTTTACCTCATTTCGAGGACAAAATTCTTCGGTCATTAGCCTTTTAACCTCATCCCAAGGTAAGGCCATTGCTACTTCCACACCCCTAGTTCTCTTTTTGTAACATTCCGAAAATAGTAAAATAAGTAAATAAAATACGATGGAGATTTAAACGTCCTAAAGCGAAATAAGAACGGATGGGCTTGGGCTCGGCTCCAACGGGCCGAGGGAAGCCCAGGTATAAAAGGGGCAAGGCAGCCCACTAACTCATTTCACCCTCACTCGCACCATCTTAGAGAGAGAAAGGGAGCCCGGGTCTAGAGAGAGAAAGTCGACGGATCGTCACGAGATTTAAGGAGCACGTTACTACTAAGATCGTGAGCAAAACCTCCGGATCAGAATTCCAATCCAGGTAATGATTCGATCATAATATGAGTTCTTGTTCATTTTTGGGGTTTCTCGAGTTTTAGCTAAATAGGTGATGTTTTTACGGATGAAACTTGATAATAAGCTTAGAAATAGAATCTAGAATGAAAACCGCACGTTTTGATCAAAGAAAATTGTAAGATTAGCATGATCGGATTAACATGCAAGAATTCCGAAATTTTGGTCCAAGAACCAGGTACTGCGTACTTACCAAGTGCGCAGGAAGGAATCCCTGCGTACTTACTAAGTGCGCAGGCAGCAGTCCCTGCGTACTTACCAAGTACGCAGGAGGAAGACTCCTGCGCACTTACCAAGTGCGCATGAGCAAGTCCCTGCGCACTTACTAAGTGCGCAGGCAGCAGACAGCAGGCCACAGGTTGGTTAAGTAAAGTCAGTAAGTTTAGAATGATCAAACCATTAGAGTTAGGGTTGGGTCTAATGTGTATTTAACTACCTAATCCAGATCGGAAGTGACGCTGTTGGGCCTTTGTTTAGGACAACCTAGAGTAGCTCATCAGGTGAGTTCTATGTGCCCCCTTCTATGTTATGTGCAAATGATTTATAAATGTTTTGGGGCTGAAGTGTATACACTAAATGAATAAATGTTATAAGTGTCAATGTGATCATACGTATATATATATAATTACTTATATATGTGAAAATGAATTATGAATAAAGAATGAATCGTATGATACAAAGAATGAACGAAAGAAGGACATAACGTAAATGAATGAAATCTTGCGTTATATTATATATATTGCATGTTATGAATGAATGTAAACGTTATGAACCCTTCTATGACAACGGCTACTTCGGTAGACGGACGACCATGTGACTATTTTGCAACCGGGACAAAAAACGTTCCTTCGCAAGCTAGGACGTATGAAAAGGTATTAATGGACGGTCGAAGCAAGCCTTAACTAATGTAGAACGGTTGCATACATAATGGTCACGTGGGAAACGGATGCCCTAGGGCAGACGGATAAAAATGACGGACTACGACGGTAGGACGGTAAAGAGCGGACGGACAAAGGTTGCTGGACGAAATTAACGATATGACGGACGGTTTTCTAGAGCCGGACGGTAATGAAATGGGCTACGACGGTAGTTCTGACTGCGATGTCTTTGTGACATTCGCGACAAGTGTGATGGGTTGATCTCCCTTAAGATTATGGCCAATATGTGTTCTCTCAATGAAAGTATGTATGTACATATGTATGTACCCTCAATGAATGTTATGTGAGAACAATAAAGTAAAGAATATATAAAAGTACGAATACACATTCATTTATTATATTTATGATAAGATAAATGTTATGTGTGAATGTCTTTAATCTAGAACTCACCAGCGTTAGCTGACTTTTAGTATACATTTCAGGTAAGAAAGGAAAGGGTCGTGCGAAGGCGTGATGGTTACCCGACACAAGACTGACATCCCACTTTTGTTGTTAAGAATATGTTATGTTTTTATTTGTAAAGACTTCCGCTGTTTTGATTATGTAATTGAATGACGAATGTTTTAATTTAAGTTCAGTATTTATGACTATGTTTATGAGTAAATCCAACAAGTGAGGTCGCCCGGTTTAGGGGCCTTTCAAGTTGGTATCAGAGCAATAGTTTGAGAGATTTAGGCATCCCTAAATGTCTAGACTCAAACTGATTATGGGACCAACGCACGGATGTCAGTATGGGTAACCAACGCCAACGCTAGCACGGTAAGTAAGTCGTAAAGTTAATGCTCTTGCATAGGAATAGATACCTTAACTTAGAACAAATAGATGTTAATGCCACGACTGATTTGAAGAGTTTCGAACCCGAAAAGCAATGTAAATTAGTAATCACAAACCGGTCACTGTAATTAAGAATTTACCTTGCTCGTACTGTTCCAAACTATGATCTGAAGAAAGGACATTGATGTATTCCCTTTTTAACAATCCAGGAAATTAAGAACTATGGCTGGTGGAGGAAGGACAGGACCTCGAGGCGGTCGCACTGGCCGACGAGGTAGACCTCCGTTGAACCCAAGATTTGAAGAAGAAGAGAGTGTGCACGCAGAGCACACCGAAAGTGTGCACGAAACAGAAGTGACCCCAATTAGGGACAACAGTCCAGGGCCTATACAGTTGGAACCTGAAGTCAGGGATGCTATTGCCCGTGAAGTTGTGCTCACTTTGCAGAAGGTATTACCTGATCTACTATCCGAGGCAATAAAGAAAAGTAGAGAGGGGGATGAAGGAAACCACGAAGAGACAGTATATGACAGCGACGGGGATGAGATAAAAGTGGGGCCAAGCACTAAAGGGTGCACTTATAAAGGTTTCAAAGATGGAGACCCACCCAAGTTTGATGGTAGCAAGGATTCGGTGGCTACTTTGGAATGGATTGAGAGAATGAACGCTGTAATCAACATCAGCGAGTGCCGACCAGACCAGGCGGTTAAATATGTTGCTCATTTTTTCACCAATGAAGCACTAGGTTGGTGGAGAAATATCCAAAGAACAAAGTCGCCACATGCTCTTGCCCGAATGACATGGGAGGACTTGAAAAAGCTCGTAATCCAAAAGTTCTGCCCACAGAATGAGATTGATCGTGTGGAGAACGAGTTCCTAAACTTCAAAGCTGGCGACAAGACTCATCGCCAATATACTTCAAGGTTCAACGAGCTGGCCCAACTGGTACCACACTTGGTGGAAACCGAAGAATGTATGATCAAATACTATGTCAAGGGTCTGCCACAAAGGGTCCGTGTCCACGTAAAAGCCAACCTACCCTCGACCTTCGAGTCGGTAGTGAACCTGTCTGGAATCGTTTACGACGATTATGCCAACGAGGACCCGGCACCTGTGACACAAAAGAGGAAGTGGGAGAACTCGTCTAGAGGCACCGGAAAAGGGAATGAAACAATTGAAATTAAGAAACCGAGGTTGGTCGGATATGAAACGTGCAAGAGATGTGGAAAACAACATCTTGGCGAGTGTCGAATCGGCACCACTGTGTGTTATAAGTGCGGAAGGCCGGGGCACTACTCTCGAGATTGTTTGAAGGATGTCAAATGTCAAGTATGTGGATTGTTTGGACATCTGACAAAGAATTGCAGGAAGGCCGGCCAATCTGGTTCGGGAAAGGAGAAGGAACAGGAACAACAAAAGGCAAGGACTCGGGCCTATGCCTTAACTGAGGAAGAAGCAAGGGGAAACCCTGATGTCGTGTCAGGTACGTTTCTAGTTAATGATGAACGTGCTGCGATTTTATTTGATTCTGGTGCTAGTAAAAGCTTTATATCAAATGCATTTAGTCGTAAACTAGATTGCACTATCAACACCATAGTAAAGGCCTTTAGCGTACAAACTGCCGTTGGTAAAAATTCGGCAGTATTCCAAGTCACGAAGGATTGCATCATAGAGATAGAGGGACATAGGTTTCCTTCTAGATTATTCCTTCTCACCTTAGGAGGATTCGATATAGTATTGGGTATGGATTGGTTAGCTGCCAACGAAGCTCAAATCATATGTAAACGTAAGAGAATACATCTCAAAGCTCCTAGCGGATGTCCAATTACGGTTTATGGGGATTGGAATTGCACAATGCCAAATGTCATTTCGATGATCAAGGCCGAAAGTTACATGAGGCGCGGTTGCGAAGCTTATCTGGCATATGTTATTAATGATAGAATGAAAACTAAAGAACTCAAGAATGTAACCGTGGTGTGCAACTTTCCGGAAGTATTCCCTGAGGATCTACCTGGGTTGCCACCCGATCGGGAAATAGAATTTCAGATTGATTTACTGCCAGGAGCTGAGCCCGTTGCCAAAGCCCCTTACCGATTGGCTCCGTCAGAAATGAAAGAATTGATGTCTCAACTAGAGGAACTAACAGAAAAAGGATTTGTTAGACCGAGCATCTCACCATGGGGCGCTCCGGTATTATTTGTAAAGAAAAAGGACGGCAGCATGCGCATGTGCATTGATTACCGCGAATTGAACAAGAGAACAGTAAAGAACAAATACCCGCTACCTAGAATAGACGATCTTTTTGATCAACTGCAAGGTGCGAGTTGGTTCTCAAAGATCGATCTTAGGTCGGGTTACCATCAGTTGAAAGTAAGAGAAGAAGACGTACCAAAGACCGCGTTTCGCACGCGTTATGGACATTATGAATTTCTCGTGATGTCCTTCGGATTGACTAACGCTCCAGCAGCGTTCATGGATTTGATGAATAGAGTATGTCGACCAATGTTGGATCGATCAGTGATAGTTTTCATAGACGACATACTGATATATTCGAAAAACGAGGGTGATCACCACTGTCACCTAAGAGAAGTTCTGGAAGTGTTAAAGCAGGAGAAGTTGTACGCGAAATTCTCCAAATGCGCGTTCTGGCTTAGGGAAGTCCAATTCCTAGGTCATGTGATAAACCCAAACGGCATCATGGTAGATCCTGCAAAGATAGAAACAGTAAAGGAATGGAACATCCCAAAGACACCAACAGAGATACGAAGTTTTCTTGGATTGGCAGGCTACTATCGAAGGTTCATTCAAGATTTCTCAAGGATAGCCTCGCCACTAACTAAACTGACACGGAAAGAAGTGAAATATGAATGGAGTCAAACCCAAAATAACGCGTTTGAGGAACTTAAGACACGATTAACCCAAGCTCCAGTCTTGACTCTACCTGAGGGAAATGAAGACTTGGTAGTCTACTCTGACGCTTCGGGGCAGGGTTTAGGTTGCGTACTTATGCAACGAGGAAAGGTAATTGCTTATGCCTCACGACAACTAAAGATTCACGAGGTTAACTACCCAACGCACGATCTCGAGTTAGCAGCAGTAGTTTTCGCATTGAAAATATGGAGGCACTATTTGTATGGAGTTAAATGCACCATCTACTCCGATCATAAAAGCTTGAAGTACTTTTTCGAGCAAAAAGAATTAAACATGAGGCAAAGGAGGTGGTTAGAGCTATTGAAAGACTATGACTGTGAAATATTGTACCATCCAGGCAAGGCAAATGTTGTGGCTGACGCTTTAAGTAGAAAGGAAGAATCGGCACCTATCCGGATCAAAGCGTGTCAGCTGATTATAACACCAGATTTGATGGGCGAAATAACAAAGGCACAAGATGAAGCACTGTTAGAAAGAAATGTGAAACGGGAAAGAATAGTAGGACAACAAGGGAACTTAAGTGCAAATACATACGGTGTACGAACTAGGTTTGGCCGGATGTGGATACCTAAGATTGGCGAGCTTAGAGCCAAAATACTCGATGAGGCCCATAAGTCTCGTTATTCTATCCACCCCGGGGCAAACAAAATGTATCAAGACTTGAAGAAAGAGTACTGGTGGCCTGGCATGAAGAATGATGTGACTGAATACGTGAGCAAGTGCTTAACGTGTTCACTAGTTAAAGCCGAGCACCAGAAACCATGCGGTAAAATGCAACCTTTACCTATACCAGAATGGAAGTGGGAAGAGATCACAATGGACTTCATTACCAAGCTACCGCGAACAGCTAAAGGCAATGATACCATTTGGGTGATCGTCGACCGTTTGACTAAAAGTGCTCACTTCTTGCCAATACGTGAGGCTTCTTCGTCGGAAAGACTAGCAGAAGTATTTATAAAGGAAATTGTGAGTAGACATGGTATGCCACTGTCGATTGTGTCCGACAGGGATACTAGATTCACCTCAAGGTTTTGGAAGAAATTCAATGAAGCGATGGGAACCAGACTGAACATCAGCACTGCTTACCACCCTCAAACCGATGGCCAATCTGAAAGGACCATTCAGACCTTGGAGGACATGCTCCGGGCCTGTATCATTGACTTCGGTGGGAGTTGGGACAGCCATCTACCATTGGCAGAATTTTCATATAACAACAGCTATCACACGACTATTGGCATGCCGCCATTTGAAATGTTATATGGGAGAAAATGCAGAACCCCGGTTTGTTGGGGGGAAATTGGGCAGAAGCATTTTGCAAGTCTCGAAGTGGTCAAAGCAACTTCTGAAAAATTTGATCAAATCAAGGCTCGAATGAAAGCCGCAAAGGACAGACAAAAATCATACGCGGACAAGAGAAGAAGGGACTTAGAGTTTCAAGTGGGGGACATGGTACTATTGAAAGTATCACCATGGAAAGGAATCATCCGATTCAGAAAGCGTGGCAAACTGAGTCCAAGGTTCGTCGGACCTTTCAAGATCTTAGCGAGAGTGGGTCAAGTTGCTTACAGACTCGACCTACCTGTTGAGCTTAGTGGAATACACCCTACGTTCCACGTGTCGCACTTACGCAAATGCCTAGCCGACGACACAGCTCACATACCCTACGACGATATCGAAGTGGATAACAGTCTGAATTATGTAGAGGAACCAATAGCTATTCTTGACCGAGCTGAAAAACGACTACGCAATAAATCGATCCCTTTAATCAAAGTACAATGGAAGCACAGAAAAGGGTCAGAAGCTACATGGGAAAAAGAAGACGAGATGAGGGGACTATACCCTCAATTGTTTGACGTATAAATAGTTTCGAGGACGAAACCTCTTTAAGGAGGGTAGACTTGTAACATTCCGAAATTAGTAAAATAAGTAAATAAAATACGATGGAGATTTAAACGTCCTAAAGCGAAATAAGAACGAATGGGCTTGGGCTCGGCTCCAACGGGCCGAGGGAAGCCCAGGTATAAAAGGGGCAAGGCAGCCCACTAACTCATTTCACCCTCACTCGCACCATCTTAGAGAGAGAAAGGGAGCCCGGGTCTAGAGAGAGAAAGTCGACGGATCGTCACGAGATTTAAGGAGCACGTTACTACTAAGATCGTGAGCAAAACCTCCGGATCAGAATTCCAATCCAGGTAATGATTCGATCATAATATGAGTTCTTGTTCATTTTTGGGGTTTCTCGAGTTTTAGCTAAATAGGTGATGTTTTTACGGATGAAACTTGATAATAAGCTTAGAAATAGAATCTAGAATGAAAACCGCACGTTTTGATCAAAGAAAATTGTAAGATTAGCATGATCGGATTAACATGCAAGAATTCCGAAATTTTGGTCCAAGAACCAGGTACTGCGTACTTACCAAGTGCGCAGGAAGGAATCCCTGCGTACTTACTAAGTGCGCAGGCAGCAGTCCCTGCGTACTTACCAAGTACGCAGGAGGAAGACTCCTGCGCACTTACCAAGTGCGCATGAGCAAGTCCCTGCGCACTTACTAAGTGCGCAGGCAGCAGACAGCAGGCCACAGGTTGGTTAAGTAAAGTCAGTAAGTTTAGAATGATCAAACTATTAGAGTCAGGGTTGGGTCTAATGTGTATTTAACTACCTAATCCAGATCGGAAGTGACGCTGTTGGGCCTTTGTTTAGGACAACCTAGAGTAGCTCATCAGGTGAGTTCTATGTGCCCCCTTCTATGTTATGTGAAAATGATTTATAAATGTTTTGGGGCTGAAGTGTATACACTAAATGAATAAATGTTATAAGTGTCAATGTGATCATACGTATATATATATAATTACTTATATATGTGAAAATGAATTATGAATAAAGAATGAATCGTATGATACAAAGAATGAACGAAAGAAGGACATAACGTAAATGAATGAAATCTTGCGTTATATTATATATATTGCATGTTATGAATGAATGTAAACGTTATGAACCCTTCTATGACAACGGCTACTTCGGTAGACGGACGACCACGTGACTATTTTGCAACCGGGACAAAAACGTTCCTTCGCAAGCTAGGACGTATGAAAAGGTATTAATGGACGGTCGAAGCAAGCCTTAACTAATGTAGAACGGTTGCATACATAATGGTCACGTGGGAAACGGATGCCCTAGGGCAGACGGATAAAAATGACGGACTACGACGGTAGGACGGTAAAGAGCGGACGGACAAAGGTTGCCGGACGAAATTAACGATATGACGGACGGTTTTCTAGAGCCGGACGGTAATGAAATGGGCTACGACGGTAGTTCTGACTGCGATGTCTTTGTGACATTCGCGACAAGTGTGATGGGTTGATCTCCCTTAAGATTATGGCCAATATGTGTTCTCTCAATGAAAGTATGTATGTACATATGTATGTACCCTCAATGAATGTTATGTGAGAACAATAAAGTAAAGAATATATAAAAGTACGAATACACATTCATTTATTATATTTATGATAAGATAAATGTTATGTGTGAATGTCTTTAATCTAGAACTCACCAGCGTTAGCTGACTTTTAGTATACATTTCAGGTAAGAAAGGAAAGGGTCGTGCGAAGGCGTGATGGTTACCCGACACAAGACTGACATCCCACTTTTGTTGTTAAGAATATGTTATGTTTTTATTTGTAAAGACTTCCGTTGTTTTGATTATGTAATTGAATGACGAATGTTTTAATTTAAGTTCAGTATTTATGACTATGTTTATGAGTAAATCCAACAAGTGAGGTCGCCCGGTTTAGGGGCCTTTCACTTTTCCCCATTCCACCATGTGAGTGCTCGTTTTTGTAAGACACTTGTGGCATGACGAACACGAAGGTTATCGGGGCAGTCACTATTGAGGAAGGTATTCTCAATACTTTCGAACCATTGAAGAAGTCCCGTAGTTCCTTCAGTACCATAGAACTTAAGAGGATTACATGATTTGAAGTGTTTGAAGGTGCATTGTGGTGGGTTGGCACCACCACCCCCATTAGCTCCATGGTTACCACTGGCGGCCCCATTAGCTTGAGTGAGTTAATTCACAAGTTGTGCAAGGATGGTAGCAATATCGGTGTTGTTGTTGGTCACGGTAGCACGACGGGGAGGCATTCTACAGAATTGCACAACACAAGAAAAGATGTAAGAACTCATGAATGTTGTTTGGATTTAAAAGAATAAGATAACAAATAAAATAGTTAATCATGCTTTGGATTGTACTCAAATAGTGATATTATCACTTGAATACTATGACACATTAAGGTTAATTAAACTCATATAATTTTTCAAGGAGACATGCTTTAGCCTATAAGTAAACACTCATCCCGAGAATTCCCAGGAAAGCATACGGGTCCCTCGGTTGATTGGGATTTATGCGAAATGCTTTCCTAGATAGAAAACCCATAATACAGGTGTCACCCTTCCAGATTGCACGTGTCCTCAAATAATTAACAAAGTTTAAAAGCCTTAACGAGGAAATAAAGAAATTTTTTTAGATTTAGATCCATGAAGTTTCCACATGCTAAGGAGATGACGATAGAGGAGTAGGTAAGAATATTATGAGGTTTTAGGGTATAGGTAGGGATATTGTTTATTTAATTATTATTTAAGTATATCTTAATAAGTCATGAATTTTTAACAAGTAAGGCATAAAAAACGAAATAATAACTAATCATAGTACGCATGTAACACATAGCATGTAATCATGAAGCATGGCATAAGTGGGTGTCCTAAAGTTATAGTCTAGGTCAAGGGTGTCTAATAACCTAGTTCCCTATAACCAAGGCTCTGATACCAATCTGTCACACCCCAACCGACGGCGAAAACGTCGGGGCGGGACATGTAGACTGTTCATGAGCACAAGGTTGACTAAATTGAAATATATTAATCATTCAAATTCATTTCAAGTATTCAAGACAAAACCAAATCAAACCAAGTACATAAAGTGAAATACATAATCCTTTATTTAAAATTATCTAGGTTCAAAACTTATGTGTAGCAAGTCTTGATCAAAATCACACATTAGTACCTGAAACATGAATAAAATAAGGTCAACTAAAAAGTTGGTGAGCATACACAGGTTTGTATATGGATAGTATATAGATTATGAATAAACAAATTCTTACATAACATGATAAAATAAGGAATTTATGGAGAGCAGCTATTGTGTAACCAAGTACAATCAAACCTTTGTAACTAGCATGCAAAATTGTGTTGTCGGTAACAATCACCCCAATCTGGGTGGGTTTGTCAGACACAATAGATCTATCATAGTTTACCGCCCGCTTGAATAGTTAATGATTGCACATAAATTGCACACAAAAGTTAGCACAAGTAGCACTCAGACATAAAGCTCAAATTGCACACATGAATGTAAAGAGGATTTGTATTTGTGTAGTTTGTGTAAATGTAAGCAATAGTTTGTATAGTGTTCATGTTCCACCCCAAAATGTAAAAGATTAAAAGGGGCTATGTAATACTCACTTGATTTGAAGGCGTAGCTAACTCGAGATACTAAATAGTAATATGATCATTGAAATGCGCAACGTTAACCTAGTGTGGAATGTATATTGAATTAATAGTGTGCACAATAGTCTATGTCTAAGTCTAGGGGTGAATTTGATGTGTTTATAAAGCTTGTGGTTTGTACTTGAAAGTTATTGTATAAAATGAAAGATTTAAAATGGATATTTTTAGAATATTTTGATCAAGGTTTGAGTTTGGAATAACTAAATAAATAAATTACGTAATTATTATTTATTCACTTAGTTATAAAAATAATGTAAGTATTAGGGGTAATTAAGTATAACCTAAATAAATAATTTTTGTTCAAATGTAAATTAAATAAATAATTGTTACCTTATTTATTTATTTATAAAATATGTAACTTAGACATTTAGTTATAAAAATGTTTTAAATGTTTTATATTAAATATAAATTTCTTTACTTTATTTTCATAAAGATGTTTAAATAAGTTGTGTAAATAATATTTAAGTGTAGGGTTTAACAATAAGTAATAATTTAATTTTTGTAAATTTTAAATAAATAATTTCAATTTATTTTAAAATAGAAATTTGATCTTTTTGAATAAAATTAATATAAATCTTTATAAAATCAATTATTTTTATTTGAAAATTTATTCGAAATACTTATTGTTTTTAAAATATAAAAATAATTACTCTGCCAAGATTTTTCTCACACACACGACCGTGCTTGGGACAAGGCATGATCGTGCTAGGACCACGGGCGCGACCGTGCTAGTCACGGACGCAACCGTGTTGACCAAACAGAAGGCATAATTAGGTTGTTCACTAGGCATGACCGTGTCTGGGCCAGGCACGACCGTGTCTAGGGTTCTGAGGCACGACCAAGTCTAGCCAAGGAGCATGACCGGGTCTGAGTGTGTGAGGCACGACCGCGTTGGTATTTTGCGCGACCGTGTCTCATGAAGCACGACCGCGCTAGAATACTAGCTCGACCGTGTTTGTTCCAAAACAGAAACGAATTGACTATTTCTTATGATAATAGTGTTAGAAATCATAGGGCTTTCACCGATTAGGTTATTACGAATCCTTTTGTATAGTTTAATTGTATTTAAAATATCTCCAACTTAGTATTCGATTAACCCGTTTTAGGATGAACCCTAGATTCGGGTTCGTGTTAATTTCGCTATTGTAAGCCCAAATTAGTTTGAGGGTTTTGATCTATAGACTAAGTCGAAAGTGTGGAAGGTTTCAATTACCCGGGAGGATGATGAATCGATGGTGTACGGATAGAGCGATTTCCGGCGACGTCGTTTGATCTCCGGCGTCTTCTGTTGCAACTCCGATTGAAATCAACGTGTTCAGGAGCTTCAGAGAGGATCGATAGTGCGTTTGCTTGGGAGAATTGCAATCAAAGTGGTGAATTCGATGGTCTCGTGAAAGAATTGGACGATTATGAGATGAATTGATGTAATTTAGTTTATTTGTTATAAATATGATGATCAAGAGACTTAACTTTGGTCGTTAATAGTTGAAACATGTAGAACGGTTACGAAATCAAACTTCTCTGTGATTAAAGGCTGCATTTACATTTCAACTGACGAGAGGCGCGACCGTGCCCATATGAGGCGCGACCGTGCCAAGGCACCGGGCGCGACCGTTCCAAAGCAAGGCGCGCGACCGTGCCAAGGCACTTGGCGCGACCGTGCCTATTAGGGTTTCTGGTTATTTATTTATAAAATCTGTCCTTGCAAATTTCAGTATTGACTTTTTTGTATAAATATGAACTTATGTAGAGTTTAATAGGATATATTCGTGTAAAATTTGTGAATTTGTATTGAAACATAGTATTTAATTGTTGGTACGAATAGAACAAGTCAGTGTACTAGAATTTGGTTTGAAATGTATCACATTGAACTGAAATATAGATAATGAAAATCAGAAATGTTACAGATTTGACCTCCAGTTGTTCTTCCATACCGCGTGTAGCTTCCAGCGGTAGGTTTTCCTCTTTAAGGGATTCAAGTTGAGCACTTCGTATTTTGTCAGGTAATTCGGTGTGAATAGTAAGATGTAATGCTCGAACTCGTTTAGGTTTGGTGTCCTTATGGCTTAGGGCATCGGCTACCACATTAGCCTTCCCCGAATGATATCTGATTGCACAGTCATAGTCATTTAAGCGTTCGACCCAATGACGATGTCGCATGTTCAACTCTTTCTATTCAAAGATATGTTGAAGACTCTTGTGATTGGTGTAGATAGTGCATTTTGTACCGTACAAGTAGTGTCTCCATATCTTTAGTGCAAATACTACGGCTCCCAATTCCAAGTCATGAGTTGTGTAGTTTTTCTCATGTATTTTTAGTTGGCGAGAAGCGTATGCGATCACTTTATCGCGTTGCATCAGTACACAACCAAGACCTGGAATGGATGCATCGCAATATACTACAAAATCATCCGTTCCCTCCCGAAGAGATAGGATGGGTGCACTGCAGAGTTTATGCTTAAGAAGTTGGAACACTGACTCTTGGGTGTCACCAAAGTTATAAGGTTTACCCTTTTGAGTTATAGCAGTGATGGGTTGGGCAATCTTGGAAAATCCATCGATGAATCGTCGGCAATAGCCAGCCAATCCCAGAAATTGTCGCACCTCCGTCGAACTTGTCGGTGCCGCCCAATTCTTGATGGCTTCTATTTTAGATGGATCGACATGTATTCCATTCTCATTGACTACATGTCCTAAGATTTGCACTTCACGAATCCAGAATTTGCACTTTGATAGTTTTGTGTACAACTGTTCTTGTTTCAGCAATTCCAGAATCAAACGCATGTGTTCCTCATATTCGTCCCTATTCTTGGAATAGATGAGGATATCATCAATGAAGATGATGATGAACTGATCCAGGCACAGTTTACACACACGATTCATGAGGTCCATGAATACCGCGGGTGCATTGGTCAATCCAAATGGCATGAACATGAATTCATAATGACCATACCTAGTTCTGAATGCCGTCTTTCAGATGTCCTCGTCTCGGACTCTCAGCTGATGATAACCGGATCTAAGATCTATCTTGGAATAGAAGCTTGATCTTTGGAGCTGGTCAAACAAATCATCGATGCAGGGTAAAGGATAACGGTTCTTGATGGTTACCTTGTTAAGCTCACGATAGTCAATGCACAAGCGGAAGGTCCCGTCCTTCTTCTTGACAAATAGGACTAGAGCTCCCCATGGCTATGAGCTAGGTCTAATGAAACCTTTATCCAACAACTCTTGCAGTTGTGTAGATAACTCTTGTAGCTCACTAGGTGCAAGTCTATATGGTGATCGAGCGATAGGTGCTGCTCCGGGTGCTAGGAAAATTTGAAATTCGACTTGGCGGTGAGGTGGAAGACCAGGCAAGTCTTCGGGAAATACTCCTGGATAATCACGTACGATCGGGATGTCGTCAATCCTCTTCTCCTCAAATGGCTGCTCGGTGACGAGAGCCAGAATGGTAGTATCACCCTTATGTAGACACTTTTGTGCTTTCATGAAAGATATGATGCCCATAACAGCACCACTCGTTTCGCCTTGGACAGAGAGGATTTCTCCACTATGGAGAGGAAGATGAACAATTTTCTCCTGACAGAAAATCTCGTCTTGGTTCTTAGATAACCAATCCATTCCGACAATTACGTCAAAACTGCCGAGTGTGACCGGCATAAGGTCAATGTCGAGTTTATGACCAGCAAGTTCAAGTTTACAACTCTTAAGAATGTGAGTTGCTTCTATTATCTATCCATCAGCTATTTCTATGGTTTAGTTAGCTTCTAGTAGGGTTGGAGTTTCTTTTATCAAATTACTAAGTTTCTTAGATATAAAACTCCTATCAGCACCAGTGTCAAAAAGGACAGAAGCAAAATAGTTGTTCAGGAGGAACTTACCGGTAACCACATTTTGGTCGTATTTGACTTCTCTGGATCCTAGCAAAAAGGCTCGTCCGTTTGCACCGTTTTTGCCATTGTTGTTATTACCATTGTTGCCTTGGTGGTGGTTGTTGTTGTTGTTTCCATTGCCACCCTTCTTAAACTATGGACAATCCTTCCGGAAATGTCCCTCTTTCCACATTCAAAACAACCTTTGGTAGATCCCGGATGTTGGAAAGGCTGTTTGGCCTGCAACTCACCCCTGCAGTCGTTGGCAGCATGGCCCATCTTACCACACCGTTGGCAACGATTCTTGTCACAAGCACCGAGGTGGTGATAATTGCATTTGTTACACTTGCGGAGCTTCCCCGTATATCCACCTTGGTTTTGACCTGAAGAGGTCGATTGGTTGAAACTTTTTGTAGGCTCAAACCTACGTTGTTGCTGTTGCTGGGGTTGATTGGGCTGGAATTCCTTTGTGCTGGAGCTACTGTCAAACTTATATTTGTTGTTATCAGTAGGTTTGGATGTTGAACCTCTGGGAGGTAGTGTCCCTTGAGTAACCGCTTGATCAATCAATTTGTGAGCAAGCCTGATGGTTTGTTGTACGGTAGTGGGGTTGGATGAGGTGACCATACTCTAGATTTGGGGTACCAAACCGCTGATGTACAACTCAATCCTTTTGTAGGCAGGGGTTACCATGTGGGGACACATCACAGCAAGCTCGTGAGAGCGGGTAGTGTAGAGTTCAATTTCGAAACCTTCCATTTTTAGGTTCCACAGTTCTCCTTCTAACTTCTTGACCTCATCACAAGGGAAATATTCCTCCCTCATCGTTGTCTTAAATTCCTCCTATGGCAAGGCATTAGCCATGTCCAGAGCATCTGGACTTGAGCGTTCCACCAGGTGAGAGCAGGGCCCTCGAGAGTACCTGATGCAAACTTGACTTGGTTTGCCTGGGGACAGTTACACATGGCAAACACTGATTCAGCCTTCTCAAACCAACGGTGCAAACCAACTGCTCCTTCAGCTCCACTAAAAGTGTGGGGCTTACAGTCTTTGAAGGTCTTAAAAGTGCATGCCGGTTGGTTGTTCTGTTGACCTGGTTTGAAAACAAATGTACGATTGAGTATATAAGATTCAGAAAAGATTTGGGTGTAAGCAGTCGACTTGCTATGGTCGACGGGTATTCGAGTTTACCTGCAGCAATATGTGCTGCCAGTACCTCAGCTACACTGTCGTTGATAAGAGAGCAGTGAGTTCGGCTGATGTCATGTTTATGTTTCCACGACCACCATGACGACCTCCGCGTCCACGTCCGGCCATAGTTCTTCACATTCACAAATACAAACAATGAGAAAATTTGTCGTATTTTATCATCGTCCATGTATAAGTAAGCATAAGGAATTAAATCATTGACATATGAGATTGTGATTATAGTTCTTGATTTATTTAAATTATAACGGCTACAAAATAAATAACTCAAAACATTAAACTCTTAAAATCCTTTTATTTAATGGGAACAACCTTACCCATATAGGTTTAGAAATGAAAGGGAATAACAAAAATAAAACAAAACATCAAAATCCGCTGCCGGTGGAAGAAATAACCGACTTGGCGTCTTCCTCCTCCTCAACTGCATCAACTGCCTCTAAGGCACCCTCAAGCTATGCCTCCATCTGCACAATCCTACCTATGGCTACATCATTGGTAGCCTCCAGTGTATCCACTTGAGCCCATAATTAATGAACTGTGTCCACCAACTCATTATGCTAACGGTCTGTGACTGCCAACTCTACTGTCAGCAATTCTATCCTCTCGTTTGCCTGTTTCTCTCTCTCTAACAGGCCTGAAATCTCTCCTGCAGCATCTCTCATGTTACGGATCTCCCGATCCATAGTGGCCACGAATGCTGCGAAAGCTTGCTCCATGGTGCAAGGCAATAGTGGTAAAGGTGGTGCTGAAGATGATGAAGCTCCAAAGTAAGGAGATGGGACCCGTTCCTGTCTGACCCAACTCCTGATCATAAAAGGGTACTAAACCCAATCATGTGAAGCACCTCCCATCCGTATGTATATTGGCTCCCCATACATAATAGTATCATCAATCGGTTCGAGCCGACGTCTCCTTGGCTCTAGTGACGGGATGGTAGGAACATCATGCTCCTGGATAGCTGGTGGAGAAGCAGGCGGGGTAGACATGATCATGAAACATAAGGAGTAAGTTCCTGGATAGATATCTAAGTTGAGTAACTAATGTGTGTGGCTATAGTCTAGTACGCAGTCCTAGTTCTCTATGACTAATGGCTCTGATACCAATCTGTCACACCCCCAAATTCCACTAACGGAGTTTTACCGTTTTGGAAGGTGACAAACCAGGATCTCAGACATCAGTTACTTCAAACGACACTATATGGGACTTAAAATGTCATAACATATAAGTTCGGAGTGAATGCGCGAAAGCGTTACCAAAGTAAATGCGCAAAACAAACGCGCCCAAGTCTAAATAAAGACAGAAGAGATAATAAGTGTTTAAAGTTTGAAATGCAATGATAACAATCAATAAGACACCATACATGCCCTAACGTGCACCTTCTTAGCGTCCTGAGAAAACATGTAAGAAAACGAGTCAACACTAGGTTGGTGAGTTCACAGGTTTCAATAAAGCAATAGAAGCGTTTAACAGATTATATGAATTCAAAATGCATATCAATAGGTAGCTAGCCTATCTTCATGTTTTACTAAAGTGATCGTAACCGAAGCTAACTAATGTGTTTGTTTGCCTCCCGCCAGGCCTATCAACTCTAGCAAAGTGTTTAGGCCAATATTTCACCCGTTCGACCTCCAATCGAGTTAGCGCGACTAACGCGGGTGGAGCTTATCAAACCCAGTAGTACTACCAAACATTCCCTCGCTAAATCCATATTGACGGTCCGATGCGTGTGACTACTTTCAATGATAGTGTGATACGCTTAGTCTCAACAGTGATATCATGTGAAATTCAATAACCAAAAATAGTTGTGACATGTTTTCTACCCCAAATTAAAATAGTAAAAGGGGCCGTGAAACTCACCTGCGTTGCGTAGTAGGTAGTATCACACAAATATGAGATTGGGACCACAAGTGTTAGCCTGAAGCGGCTTACGTACGCCTTAGAATTATAAACATAACAATTAGGGACACATTGGGATTTGTGATGACGACACGGAAGATTAGAACGTCTTAAAACATTCTAAGGACTAACGAGTAGACGAACGTGTCCACGGTAATATAGGTTTCTTAATATAATAATTAAGATAAATGCGTTACGTGTCGAACATCTCTAATACGAATAATATTAATTAATAGATAAATTTGTGCGTTTGTACCATTTAACAATGACCTAAGAAAGTAATATAACTAATATATTATTTTTGAACACCTAGAAAATATACGATAATCACTTAAGTGGCAAAAATAATAAAAATAATTTTTATTCGAGAATATAAACGTGGGTAAATAATATAATTATATTATTAACCAGTTTGAAACGTTACACAAGCTTTATAAACGAGGCGAAATAAAATATAAATATATTATTTTATAATAGGAGTCACGGGTTAAAAATAATATAAATATATTATTTTATAAGTGGTAAATAATATTAAAATGAGTTATAAAACCAAACCCGAGCCTACGGGTGGTTTTTCGGATAAAACACATTAATATAATATTATAATAATAGTGGGATGGTTTATATATTAAAAATATTGATTGAAAATGGTTTAAAAATTGAAACAGTGTGGAGAGACTCGAACCCGAGTCTCTCCCACACAAGCACACACACTTAACCATCACAGCCCGCTTGGGTATCGCATACACAACCAAATCCAAGTGGTTTTAACACAAAACTCCAGTGAGTCCCCCTCCCATATGAACGCACGATCGAATCCAGTCCCAAATCCACAGATTTCGTTTGTGATTCGAATAAAAGGTATAGGGGTTTTGTTAAACAAAGGCTTGCGATCCTCTGTGTGTGTTTAGTTACATAAATAACTTGTTTAAGATCGTTTAATTACAAAAACTAGAACCGAAAACCCTAGGTTTGATCTTGAAGCGATTTGAACAAATCTGATGTTAGAAATTGTTGGATTCAAGGGGTTTTTGACAAACAGAGGGTTGTGAATCCAACCCTGTGGTTTAATTGCATTGAGGTTAAGCCTAAGATCAAAATCCCCAAATTTGTATATGAAGAAACCCTAGATTCCGGATCACAAACAATTTGATGGTATCAGCTGTGGATTTCATAGGGCTTTCAATCCAGGCATAGAGGTGACTCTAAGGGTGTGTTCAATTTCATAAATGGACATCGAATTGATAGGGTTCGACCAAACTGGAAATGTATGAACCCTAGATTACTGGATCGTATCAAATTGATGTTGTAAGGCCCGGAAATGATAGGGCTTTCAATTAACAGATGAAAACGAAGGTGAGGGTGTAGGAATTTACCAAAATAGTTGACGAATTGTAGGTGTCCGACTAAAACTGAACTCCGACTGAGTATGGCTTGGTCTCAGGTGACTTCCGCTTCGATTCCGACGAGTTTGATGTGTGCAAGTGTTCCAGAGGTGTTCGACTGAGGTGTGCAGGGTGTTCAATTGTGAGATTATCACATGAATTCGTCGAATTTGATTGTCAAGCCATGAATGTGTCAACGGTTTTAGTTTAAAGGCCATAATTGAGATTAATTCGAAGTAAAAGTGATGATTAAAGCATTAACTAGGCTCGTTATTAGTTTAATCATGCATAACGGTTATCAAATCGAACAGAAATCGGTTATGGAACTTGAATTTGAATAAAAACCACGAGTTTGACTTTCAAAAGTCAAACAGAATAAAAAATAAGTTATTTACAGGTTTAGTCCCTGTAGTTTTATGTTCTTAAGTTTAGGAATTGGCAGAAATGGTCCTTGTGGTTTGAATTGAGTTAAACACATGGTTAGCTGACTTACAAAGTCAACAGAAACTTGAATATTGGATTTTGACTTTACAAAGTCAATTAGGATTGAGTTTGGGCTAATTACACAATTAGTCCTTGTAGTTTGATTTTGAAACCGCGAATTAGGTTAACTAGGTTAGTATATAACTGGATTTGGTCAACGGAGTTAACCTGAAAAGTTTGGATTGTCACAGATAAAATCAAAGAAATAGTACTTACATCTGTTGGGATACCATAAACACAGATATGTAGGACTCAACACTTAGTGAATTTTGCATGTTTTTGTTCTTGCGTATTTAGTAAGAACGGAGGCAAGTTTACCCTTGCGTACTTATTAAATACGCATGATGTAACATCCATGATTTTCTTATGCTTTGTTTTGTGCAATAACAACATTTCAACTTCAATTCTGGTTAATTTCATTGTGTCACATTAACCATAATTACAAAAGTGTATTAAACTCAAAATTTCATTCATACAAATGTATCTTTTAGCCTTACAAATATATATATATATATATGTATGATGTGACATCCGACAATTTAGAGATAACTCCGTTAACTCAAGTTCTGTTATCTAGCACAAACACAATTAGTCTACTTAGTCCAAGTTATATAATCACAAACCCCAGGGACTAATTCTTCCATTCCTCAAACTCAAACACCAAACTACAATGATTATTTCTGTATTTAATCAAAACTCAAGTAGACATGGTCGCGCCAGTTGTCACACCCCGACCGATGGCGGAATCATCGAGGCGGACAATAAAATGATTGTTCAAAAGCACATTATAGCTAAAAGGTTGCATAATTCATTAATTAAATTTAAAGACAACAAGATCCAAATACGATACGTTCCAAATAACCTAGTCTAGTTCAAAACATTGATTTATTTAACTACGTCCATAGTTCTTAAGTGGAGAAATCTTCGGCAAGTAGTCACATATCCAAACCTGAAACATTATTTAAATCAAGTGTCAACTAAAAAGTTGGTGAGTACATAGGTTTAGTAATTCCGGTAAATAGTAGTTGTAAATCGTTTTGCAACTCATCGTTTATCTTGTTAAACATAATATATATGATGTATCATTTTTTTAATCACAATTCAAACCGAGTTTAACGCGCTTGAATAGAGCACAACAGCTAAGTCCGGTATGTTTGAATATAGTTACCCACTATATCCGATATGTTTGAATATAACACGCGGTTATATCCGAGTATGCAGTAATAAACACCCTAACCGGGTGGGCTGGTCAGGCACAATAGATCTATCAATATTACAGTTGGTTGTCTTGTGTTTAAATGTATGTACATCCAAAGAATAAGCATATAGTCTCATGTATAACACGTACAAACAATGTGAGTAGCATGTATAATGTTTCACCCCAAAACGTATAAAAATGTAAAATAGGGGCTATGTAACTCACCTTGCAAGCGGGTATTTTTCCACGCGTGTAGGTGATAAAGATGTTGAAGTCTAAGCACGATGAAACCCTATGTAGATAAATGGGTATTATTGTATGTTTACATGTGCGTATTAGTATTTAATTGTGTATAGGTTTATAATAGCATTTCTTAGTGTTATTTGCATAAAAAGTTGGTCCAGATTTACTTGGAATTATTGATTTGATCGAAACTGTTTATAGTTGTGACAGGTATCGAAACTATGTTCAATCGAAACTATTAGTTTCGATTGACCATTTACAAGTGATACACAGAACTGTCGAAACTACCATCTATCGAAACTACTAGTTTCGATTGATCATTTACAAGTGATACACACTGTCGAAACTACCATCTATCGAAACTACTAGTTTCGATTGACCATTTACTCAATCGAAACTAAGTAGTTTCGATGGCCCAGACTTTAGAAAATAAAACAGTAATTTTTCAGAACAATAGTTTATCCGGTAATCGATGGTTTGGAGTCGTGACTTCGATTGGTTCAGCTTGCCTTATGATAACAGAAGGTAAAGAAACGAAGTTGAGGATTCTTACGTGGTCGCAAAGGGGCTGGACGGCAGAGTCTTAAATCTGAGAATGTCCAGAATGAGAATCGAGCTTCTGGATGGGATTAGCCTCTACAACCTTGGTCACAGCTTCACACAGAGATGGCGATTGTATTGGTGCCTTCAATTTGGAGTAAGATTGGGTGGAAGAGGGGTAGCGAGCTCGAGCGGGTCCGACTATGGCTATTTGTAGCCGAGTTCGTTTCTTATGACAAAGCGTGCAATTGGGCACGTCCCGACACTCGTCTGGACGAGACGAAGCTAACAAGCTATTAAATACGCGTGGAGGTTGACTGTCGGGCTCGGCGTGGGTTCTCGGCCACCAACAAGATCAGGCGATTCGTATGTTGGGGAGACCAATTGGTCGGGGCCTTTTGTTCGCATGGGGAAGATGAGTTCAGGGATGCCGGTAGCGGTTGTCGAAGTGCAGGGAACAGCCCTGTCGGGGTGTTCGCCGGAAACTATCTCGGACCGCCGGACAATGTAGGGGATAACCGAATTTGCGAAAAGGGTTTGGCAGGTTTAGTCCCTGAAGTTTGGCTTTGATTTAATTTAGCCCCTGAGATAATTACGGATGAGTCCTTATAGTTTGGTTTGTCCATGTTTAGTCCCTTAACCGGTTTTTAACTTAAAACCTTCTAGTTTAAAAAGTTTCAAAACAACCCCTTAACTTTTATAAAAATAATTAATCTAATTTCTTTTAAAAAAATTTAAACATAATTTATAAACTTATATTATTATTATTATAAGTAATTTTTTTTATAAAGGTCATTTATCTTATTTAAATAGATTATTTTATTAGATATGAAACTTTTAAATTTAGATCTTTATATAAATTTTTATATAAGTTTTTAAAACTCATAAAATTTTAATTATTTTAAATCCGTAAAAATAAAAATAAAATACTTATTGTCTAAAAATAAAAACACTTGTATTTTATTTAATTTGAGAATGATCACACGATAAACATATTACAAGTGCGCGAATGAAAATCCGAAATGTCACAGTCTCCCCATGTTAAAGGAATTTCGCCCCGAAATTCAACTAGTGGAGGCTATGAAAAAGATACGGATACTTGGTCCTCATTTGGTCTTCACGTTCCCAAGTGAACTCGGGTCCACGTTTAGACTCCCAACGGACCTTTCACAATGGGGATGCGGCTACGCTTGAGTTTCTTGACTTCTCGGTCCATGATTTCCACGGGTTTCTCAACAAAGTGCATTTTCTCGTCAATGCGCACTTCATCAAGAGGGATGTGGAGATTCTCGTCGGCTAGACACTTTTTCAAATTAGATACATGAAAAGTCGGATGAATGTTGTTGAGTTCTGGAGGAAGATCGAGTTTGTAGGCCACTTTTCCTACCCTTTCGAGTATCTTGAATGGACCCACAATTCGAGGTGCAAGTTTTCCTTTCTTTCCAAATCGGACTACGCCCTTCCAAGGTGATACCTTTAGGAGAACCATATCCCCAACTTGAAATTCCAAGGGTTTTCGTCTTTTATCGGCATAGCTCTTTTGCCGACTCCTTGCTACCCGAATGTTGTCACGGATAAGAGAGATTTTATCGGTGGTCTCTTGGATAAGCTCGGGACCGGTGATTTGTGCTTCACAAATTTTGTTCCAACAAATCGGTGAACGACATTTCCGTCCGTAAAGAGCTTCAAATGGTGCCATGTTAATACTTGTGTGGTAGCTGTTGTTGTAGGAGAATTCGATCAGTGGTAGGTGAGAATCCCAATTGCCACCAAAGTCAATGACACAAGCTCTAAGCATATCCTCGAGAGTTTGGATTGTTCGCTCGGTTTGTCCATCAGTTTGGGGATGGTAAGCCGTACTTAAATCCAAACGAGTACCAAGCGCAGATTGTAATGACTGCCAAAACCGGGAAGTAAAACTCGAATCACGATCGGAGATGATGCTCAAAGGGATTCCATGACGACTCACAATTTCATCTATGTAGATACGAGCCAATTTCTCGACTCGATAGTCCTCACGAATAGGCAAGAAATGAGCAGACTTTGTAAGTCGGTCGATAATAACCCAGATACTATCGTGCCCATTAGTAGTGCGTGGGAGTTTAGTGATGAAGTCCATAGCAAGGTTCTCCCACTTCCACACGGGAATTTCAGGTTGTTCGAGGAGCCCGGAAGGCTTCTGATGTTTGGCCTTTACTTTAGAACAAGTTAAGCATTTTGCCACAAAGAGGGCAATATCCTTTTTCATGCCGGGCCACCAATATTGTTGACGAAGACCCATGTACATCTTATCAGCTCCGGGATGTACCGAATATCGAGTTTTGTGGGACTCGTTCATCAAAAATATACGAAGGTCGTCGCGATAGGGAACCCAGATACGATCCAAGTAATACAATAGGCCGTTGGCTTTGGCTTCTAGCAAGAGTTCTACACCACATGCCATTTCTTGGTACATATTTCGCTCGGTAACCGAGGTGTGTTGTGCTTGGAGAATGCGGGCTTGGATATCGTTATGAATATGAACACTATGAAGCATGATACGTTCTTTATGACTCAAGGCGTCGGCTACAACATTTGCTTTGCCGGGGTGGTATCGAATTTCGCAGTCGTAGTCGTTAAGAAGTTCAACCCATCGACGTTGCCTCATATTGAGCTCTTTTTGATTGAAAATATGTTGGAGGCTTTTGTGGTCGGTGAAAACCACGCATTTGGTGCCATAAAGATAATGTCTCCAAATTTTCAAGGCGAAAACGACAGCACCAAGCTCGAGATCATGGGTCGTGTAGTTCTTCTCGTGGATTTTGAGCTGACGTGATGCGTATGCAATTACTTGGCCACGTTGCATTAGAACACAACCAAGACCTTGGTTGGATGCATCACAATAAACGACAAAGTCGTCATTACCACTAGGAAGTGTTAGAATAGGAGCATTGCAGAGCTTGTGCTTGAGAGTTTGAAAAGCTTCCTCTTGCTTGGGTCCCCACTCGTAAGGTTTACCTTTGTGAGTCAAGGCAGTGAGTGGAACCGCAATCTTGGAGAAATTTGAGATGAAGCGACGATAATAACCTGTTAGTCCAAGGAATGAACGAATCTCGGTAGGAGTCTTGGGAGTACTCCAGTTCTTTACCGCCTCGATCTTTGCCGGGTCCACATGGATTCCCTTATCGTTGACTATGTGTCCCAAAAATTGAACTTCCTTTAGCCAGAATTCACACTTGGAGAACTTGGCGTATAGTTGTTCTTTCTTCAAGAGTTCCAAAATCAAACGAAGATGTTGTTCATGCTCCGCTTTCGTTTTAGAATAGATGAGAATGTCGTCAATGAAAACGATCACGAAATTGTCCAAATAAGGTTTGCATACACGGTTCATGAGGTCTATGAAGACTGCAGGTGCATTAGTCAAACCGAAGGGCATGACCATGAACTCGTAGTGACCATATCTAGTCCGAAAGGCAGTCTTCGGAATGTCTTCATCGAGAACGCGAAGTTGATGGTACCCGGAACGAAGGTCAATCTTGGAGAAGCATGTTGAACCTTGAAGCTGATCGAAAAGATCGTCGATACGGGGTAAAGGATAACGGTTCTTAATTGTAAGCTTGTTGAGTTCACGATAATCGATGCACATTCGAAACGATCCATCCTTTTTCTTTACGAACAGTACGGGAGCACCCCAAGGTGAATGGCTCGGGCGGGTGAATCCTTTGGATGAGAGTTCTTGTAATTGACTTGCAAGCCCTTGCATCTCGGAAGGTGCAAGACGATAGGGGGCTTTTGCCATGGGAGTTGCCCCGGGCATAAGGTCGATACGAAACTCCACTTGTCTAGGGGGAGGAAGACCAGGTAAATCCTCGGAGAATACCTCGGGAAAATCTCGGATGATTGGAATGTCTTGCAATTTCTTACCCTTGTCTTTCGTGTCAACTATGTGGGCCAAGAAGGCAACGTACTTTTTCCGCAAGTACTTTTGTGCCAATGTGCAAGACATGATTTGAAGACCACGACATGGTTTTTCACCGAACATAACTAACGTGTCACCCGAAGAGAGAGGTATACGAATACACTTTTCGTAGCAAATAACCTCGGCATGGTGCTTGGATAACCAGTCCATGCCAATTATAATATCGAAGCTTCCCAATTGCATTGGAAGGAGATCAACAGAGAATTTGTGATTATTGATTGCAGTCGCGGATAACAGAATTTATAGTAATAGATTTTCCGTTTGCTATCTCCACGGAATAAGAATTGTCAAGTTTCGTTCTTTGTTTAGCAAGTCGAGATTCAAAGGTAAGAGATACAAAACTCCTATCGACACCGGTATCAAATAAAACGGATGCATAATGATTGTTTATGAGAAACGTACCGTTTATCACGTCGTTGTTTGCTTGAGCCTCATTAGCGTTTATGTTAAACGCTCGTCCTTGAGGAAGTTTTGGGCATCGGTCACGGAAATGGTTTGGGTCTCCACACTCGTAACATGCCCGACCATTGAGAGGTGCCGGATAGATTGGGCAGTTGGCTGGAGCAGCTTGATGGACGGGAGGATGAGTACGACAAGTAGTGACCACGTGTCCATATCATCCGCAGCTTGAACACAATCGGCATGGTAGGTTGGCAGGATGATGGTACTTACAGGTCTGGCATTGGGGATTCGGGCCCTAATAAGTTTTTGGGTTTTGACCCAAAGGGGCCGCTTGAATAGCAGGCACAGCGGGAGTTACGGCTACGAAGTTTCGACCCTTTCATTTCTTGTTGCGGTTAGAAGACTCGGGTTTTACATCTTTGACGGCCGCAAGAGTAGAAACAACCTTCTTGGAACCCTTTCTTGTTAAGGTCCCGGCTTTGACATGGTTGTCGGATAGTGTAGCAGATAGACGGATAGCAGCTTCAAGTGTAGGAGGATTGCTTCCTAGCACAGCATCTTGAATTTGCATAGGCAGGCCGCCTATGTATTTTTCAATCCCCCGAGCAAGGGGAGTGATCATATGAGGCACCAGCAGACTTAGCTCTTGAAACCGGGTGGTGTAGGCCAGATTATCCCCGCTGTCATGGGCAAGATCCCAAAACTCAGCCTCGAGCTTGCTCATTTCATTCCGGGGACAGAATTCATCAGTCATGGCCTTCTTCAGATCATCCCATGATAAGGATGTAGCAACCTAAGCACCACGAGTGCGTTTCTCACCGTTCCACCAGGTGAGGGCTCTCTTTTGGAGTACACTTATGGCATAACGAACCCGAAGATTATCGGGACAGTTGCTGTTTAGGAATGTGCTTTCCATGCTTTCAAACCATTGAAGTAGGCCGGTAGCACCTTCAGTCCTGAAGAATTTTGTAGGATTGCACGAGTTAAAGTGCTTAAACGTGCAGTGAGGCGGGTTGGTACCACCGTTCCCTTGGATGTTGTGAGACCCGTCACTGTTGTTATTTGCTTGGGTCATTTTCCCTACCAGCTGGGCAAGAAGAGTAGCAAGATCCGGGTTGGAAGTGCTAGAGTTTGCACGTCGAGGAGGCATTCTTGCACCATAAGAAAAGACAATGATATTTTAGATAAAATGGATATATATGAGCTATAGTGGGAAATAATGTAAGCAGAAAAGCGGGATTCATCATGACGTGTGCCAGTGCATGTGTATTTATTCAAAGTTGATGGGGGAAACTAAGCCATCTATTCCGGATAGAACATGATGTTATAGATCATTATTCGTGTAATAGGAATTGCCAGGACTTGCATGCATTACAAATCGTTATTACGTGTGCACCCGTAATAATGATTTGCTTTGCATGTTCGTCTAGTTCTTCCTATCTTGCTATAATGTCACCAAATTCTGAGTTTAAGTTCGGATCGTATCCTTGCGAATACATTGACTTATCAACGTTAAATAATTCCTCAAAACTTTCAAAGAGACATGCTTTAGCCTATAGGTAAACACTCACTTCAGGAATTCCCAGGAAAGCATACGGGTCCGTTTATTTGGATTTATACGAAATGCTTTCCTAGACAGAAAACCCAATGTACAGGTGTCACCCTTCCAGATTGCACATGTCCTTTACTGGTTTCAAGAAATTAAGTCGTTGACGAGATTTTCAAGATTTTAATAGACTTGAGAGTCTATGGGTATAAAATGTGTGGGAATGTTGCAATTAATACGGATTAGGAAGGAGTAAAGATAAGGATGGGTAGTGTATTTGTTTGCATAAGTTTGTTTGTATGTAAAGTATGTATCATGTATTTAAGCCTTGTATGTATAAGTCTCATGTACCAAACTTCGAAAAATTCAAATAATACCTAACTACAAATAATTCACATAGCAATTAATCATTTAGCACATAACACATAAAAGTGAGTCCTAGGGTTATAGTCTAGGTCATCGTGTCTAATAACCTAATTCCCTATAACCATGGCTCTGATACCAATCTGTCACACCCCGACCGATGGCGGAATCATCGAGGCGGACAATAGAATGATTGTTCAAAAGCACATGATAGCTAAAAGGTTGCATAATTCGTTAATTAAATTTAAAGACAACAAGATCCAAATACGATATATTCCAAATAACCTAGTCTAGTTCAAAACATTGATTTATTTAACTAGGTCCATAGTTCTTAAGTGGAGAAATCTTCGGCAAGTAGTCACATATCCAAACCTGAAACATTATTTAAATCAAGTGTCAACTAAAAAGTTGGTGAGTACATAGGTTTAGTAATTCTGGTAAATAGTAGTTGTAAATCGTTTTGCAACTCATTGTTTATCTTGTTAAACATAATATATATGATGTATCATTTTTTTAATCACAATTCAAACCGAGTTTAACGCGCTTGAATAGAGCACAACAGCTAAGTCCGATATGTTTGAATATAGTTACCCACTATATCCGATATGTTTGAATATAACACGCGGTTATATCTGAGTATGCAGTAATAAACACCCTAACCGGGTGGGCTGGTCAGGCACAATAGATCTATCAATATTACAGTTGGTTGTCTTGTGTTTAAATGTATGTACATCCAAAGAATAAGCATATAGTCTCATGTATAACACGTACAAACAATGTGAGTAGCATGTATAATGTTTCACCCCAAAACGTATAAAAATGTAAAATAGGGGCTATGTAACTCACCTTGCAAGCGGGTATTTTTCCACGCGTGTAGGTGATAAAGATGTTGAAGTCTAAGCACGATGAAACCCTATGTAGATAAATGGGTATTATTGTATGTTTACATGTGCGTATTAGTATTTAATTGTGTATAGGTTTATAATAGCATTTCTTAGTGTTATTTGCATAAAAAGTTGGTCCAGATTTACTTGGAATTATTGATTTGATCGAAACTGTTTATAGTTGTGACAGGTATCGAAACTATGTTCAATCGAAACTATTAGTTTCGATTGACCATTTACAAGTGATACACAGAACTGTCGAAACTACCATCTATCAAAACTACTAGTTTCGATTGATCATTTACAAGTGATACACACTGTCGAAACTACCATCTATCGAAACTACTAGTTTCGATTGATCATTTACAAGTGATACACATTGTCGAAACTACCATCTATCGAAACTACTAGTTTCGATTGACCATTACTCAATCGAAACTAAGTAGTTTCGATGGCCCAGACTTTAGAAAATAAAACAGTAATTTTTCAGAACAATAGTTTGTCCGGTAATCGATGGTTTGGAGTCGTGACTTCGATTGGTTCAGCTTGCCTTATGATAACAGAAGGTAAATAAACGAAGTTGAGGATTCTTACGTGGTCGCAAAGGGGCTGGACGGCAGAGTCTTAAATCCGAGAATGTCCAGAATGAGAATCGAGCTTCTGGATGGGATTAGCCTCTACAACCTTGGTCACAGCTTCACACAGAGATGGCGATTGTAATGGTGCCTTCAATTTGGAGTAAGATTGGGTGGAAGAGGGGTAGCGAGCTCGAGCAGGTCCGACTATGGCTATTTGTAGCCGAGTTCGTTTCTTATGACAAAGCGTGCAATTGGGCACGTACCGACACTCGTCTGGACGAGACGAAGCTAAAGAGCTATTAAATACGCGTGGAGGTTGACTGTCGGGCTCGAATTCGAGGCGTGGGTTCTCGGCCACCAACAAGATCAGGCGATTCGTATGTTGGGGAGACCAATTGGTCGGGGCCTTTTGTTCGCATGGGGAAGACGAGTTCAGGGATGCCTGTAGCGGTTGTCGAGGTGCAGGGAACAGCCCTGTCGGGGTGTTCGCCGAAAACTATCTCGGACCGCCGGACAATGTAGGGGATAACCGGATTTGAGAAAAGGGTTTTGGCAGGTTTAGTCCCTGAAGTTTGGCTTTGATTTAATTTAGCCCCTGAGATAATTACGGATGAGTCCTTATAGTTTGGTTTGTCCATGTTTAGTCCCTTAACCGGTTTTTAACTTAAAACCTTCTAGTTTAAAAAGTTTCAAAACAACCCCTTAACTTTTATAAAAATAATTAATCTAATTTCTTTTAAATTTTTTAAACATAATTTATAAACTTATATTATTATTATTATAAGTAATTTTTTTATAAAGGTCATTTATCTTATTTAAATAGGTTATTTTATTAGATATGAAACTTTTAAATTTAGATCTTTATATAAATTTTTATATAAGTTTTTAAAACTCATAAAATTTTAACTATTTTAAATCCGTAAAAATAAAAATAAAATACTTATTGTCTAAAAATAAAAGCACTTGTATTTTATTTAATTTGAGAATGATCACACGATAAACATATTACAAGTGCGCGAATGAAAATCCGAAATGTCACACCAGTGCACGAGCACGGTCGCGCCAAGTGCCCAAGCATGGTCGTGCCTAATTCCAGGCACGGTCGCGCCTCATGCATAGTCAAGATGCAAACTCAATCCGTAACGCCTCAAAACGTTCGAATTCACAGCCATAACTCGACAATGATTGTTTCGGACATCATTAGGCCGTTTCTAACCATTCATCGCTGTCAATTAACCCAAACTAATTCCAATTATGGACTTTAAATCATAACCGTCGAAGCCCCCAACGATTACACTCGAATTCACACCAACCCTCTTTTCATTCTGTGATTAACCATCTGCACACCTCAAACGAGTTCCACAGAACCTGTAACATCATTCGATTTCACCGGAGAAGGAAATAGAGCCGTCGGAGAACAAGCCACCCGAAGGCAAACCTGCTTTTGCTCGAACTCCATCAATTCGATATCGTTAGAGGTAATTAAACATGTCCACAACTTCATTTTCATTCATAGAATAAAAGCACTATGTTAATTGGTCTTACATTAACGAAATTAACACAAACGAATTCTAGGGTTCATATTCATTCGGGTTTGATCAACATCACCGTAGAATCAATCTAAATTCAATTAAACTATATGGACAAAGTCGCCATCACCTACTCTTTGAAAGCCCCATGATTCCAGCATTTAACCTTATAAGATTTAACCAATTCGTTTTCTGGAAAAGTTCAGACACGGTCGTGCTTCGTGCCCAGGCATGATTGTGCCTCCTGGCTATGCATGGTCGCGTCCCATGCCTAAGCACGGTCGTGCCCATACCCTGGCACGGTCGTATGTCCCCTGATCAGTTTTCTTTTTTTTTTTAATTCATTTTAATATATTTTGTTTAAACCAAATTTCTTTATTAAAATTATTTTATAAAACCCCAAGGCACGAAAATTGTTTTATAAACCCAAATATCACCTTGGGAATTTTAAACCATTTATTTGATCCTTCCTAGCAGATATAAAACTAAAAATTCTAAATAAAAAGTTTATATAATTATTTTATTCAAAACCTATACAAACTATTTATATACTAATATATATTTACAATATTTCTTTTCAAATTATTATTAAATGAATAAATGAGATAGATTTATTTATTTAAACCCTAAATGAATTTATTTATTTAAATTAATTAAACATAAACCCTAAAGACAAATATTATTTTTCATATATACTTTGAACTTACAATTTTATATATCAAACTTTCTCGACTTACATCCTGTCACATAAAATGACACAACCCTTGTACAAATCCACACATATCAAACCGATGAACATTTGATCATGACATAGACTCCGTACACATTATTAATTCAAGATCATACATTCTCACTCTAGGTCAACTTTGTGATTTACAAGAATCACTTTTACTACCTATCGTTCGTGCTATCTACACCATCTATACAAGTGAGTTTACATAGCCCCTTTTTACATTATTTACATTTTTGGTGTGGAACATGAGTTTCAAGTATACATGTTACAAATTACACAATACAATTCCACCCTACATTCATGTGTACAAATTTGAGCCTTATGTTTGAGTACTAGGTGTGTAAACTATTTTGTGTGCAATTTACATGTGCAATCATTAACTATACAAGCCGACGGTTAACAATGATAGATCTATTGAGTCTGACAAACTCACCTAGGTAGGGTGATTGTTACTGACAACACAATTTTGTTTTTGCATGCTAGTTACAAAGGTTTGATTGTACAATTTGGTTTCACAATAGTAACTCTCCATATTTGCCTTATTAACCATGATTTGTATGGATTGAATGCACACAACACAATAATACTATTCAGTGTCAAAGCCTATGTATGCTCACCAACTTTTTAGTTGACATTGTTTTAACCATGTTTCAGGTACGAATGTTTGAGATTGATCAAGTTTACTACACTTAAGTTGTAGATCTAGATAATAAAGGAACTTGTTATGTATTTTGAAATTCATGTACTTTGTTGCATATTTGTTTGGTTTGAATTTAAATGTGATGATTTAATATATTTTAACTTAGTCAACCATGTGCTCATGAACAGTCTACACGTCCGCCCCGACGTATTTCGCCGTCCGTTGGTGTGTGACAGAGTTGTATCAGAGCCTTGGTTATAGGGAATTAGATTATTAGACACCCACGACCTAGACTATAACCTTAGGACACCCATCATATGCCATGCTCCATGTTACATGGTACTTGCTACATTACTAAATGCTACATGTTTACTACTTCGTGTGATTATCTTACATGATATTCTAAGTATTACATCGCATGATACAATACATGATAGTCTATGTACTACACTTCTTGATAACTCATGTGCTAATAAACATTGCTATATACATGCTACCTATTTGATTTCCATTAAGTGTTATCCTAAGTTTTACCACACACTTATCCATACCTAAGTCTTTATACACCCTCATCCTTACACACTATGTTACCATTATCTTTTATGGACAAAACTTAAACCATTGGGCCTAATGCCATTAATAAGAAATTAAGGAGCCTACTTACCCTCCAAGAAGAGGAAACCTACTGGAGTAAATAAACCTCACCTTTGGGCCTCAAAGCCCGATCCATGATGATTCTCATCATGACCATGAGCCCAAACGATAGTGTTATTAGTACATGATGGCTGGAAGAGTGTGTGTAGACCATGAGAGATTCTAGATAAGGAAGGACTGGGTACTTAAGCGTGTCCTTTGTGACCCACCCCTCTTTCCTGGGAATTCTCTCCATGGATACACTACTTATAGGTCAAATGTTACTTCTAAAATATTATTGTGAAGACTCGGTGTCGTGACTAGTCAAACTCTGAAAGCTCCCATATTTAACACTTAGTATATTTGTATATACCACTTACAATATTTTCCCTTCTTTTCTGCTAGACATGGACTCCTACTCTCCTCCCTCCCCGACATATTATCCTGGAGCAGAGTCCAACCAAGAAGAAAACAATGGATCACCAGGCTATCGGTCACCAACACCCTCAGCTGCTAGGTCAAGTTTTGACATAAGGGCATATTGGATCAGGACACTTGATCGAGACTTCGAGCATCTGGATCACCTCCATCAAGAAACCTGTATCAGGCAACCCCATCTACCCAACCAGTTACCACCCCTATGAGAGACCCCTACCTAGCACCCGACCCATATCACCCTGACCCAAGGGGAAGGTAAACCATGGCACCCACTAGTGCTATGGGAGTCCCATTTGATGCCATCTACCAATACGTGAGAACCTCAGAGTTTGTGAGACAAGGGATGGAGCACGGAATAAGACATGATCTGCTAGGACAAAGGATTGACAGCCTAGGAAATCAAGTGTGGTGCCAGGAAGAAAACATTGCTAGCTTGGAAGAGGAAAGGGATATACTTATTGCACGCACAGAAGCAGCAAGAGCTGAGGCCCAGTTTGCTATCCGAGTGACCATAGCAATGTTCGTCTTGGTGCCCATCTGCTTCCTTGTTGAAAGTTACCTAAGACGCTAGCGGGACTGTTCTACTTCTTGTCTTTAAATTCCCGTTTGAAACCGCTACCCTATGTTTGGTTTAAACTTTTGAAATTTTATCATTTAATGCTAAGTTTTATTTTACAACTTTAATGTCATTACTCGCTGGTTTAATATTACCGGCATATTGTCATCAAGATCACCCAAGCATCACTTTCTTATTCATTGCAATTTAGTACACATACCTAAACCTTCTTGGTAAACTAATTATCTTATGATCTGATTTAAAACAACGTCGTTATTTTGTTCAAACAAAGCATTTATCACACCCTTAGTTTATAAATATTATTCGGAATACAAGTTTTCAACAAAACTTTTTTTTACTTAGAAAGAAAATTTAAATACGATTCGTTTTATAAAACTTTATTTAAATAAATTATAACTTTGGTTTCAATAAATTTAATTATTATCGAACTTTGGCTTAATTACTAAATGATCGAGCCATTATTTTTCCTTTATGATAATTAAAAGTTAATAAAAAGGTTTTTCCCATAAAATTATTCATCTAATTAGATTACTCGACTTGTTGGCTTCACCATCGTATTTATTTACAAACGAGAATAAAATTACAATTACTTATTTATTTACTAACAAAGTCAGTTATTCGTAAGCATATTACTCAGAATATTTTCAGAGCCCCCTCGTTATATTGCACCTTAGGTAATATATGAGCGCATTGCTAATTCGAAGAAGATGGATCATTTCACGTAGAAATTAACCCTCCATATAAACCTCAATGAGATCTAAAAAACTAAAACCCAACTACCCACATTATACATGAACACGCTTGTCCGCAACACTCGACCATCTACAGAATTCGATAGTTTACATTACTCTTAAGATTCAATAGCTTACAATTGAACGTCCACAATGCACATGAAACTCGTTTGTTTACAATATACATGGCACAGGATTGATTACATGATACATGCAACTCAGTTGTTTACAATATACATGATACAGGATTGATTACATTATACATGAAACTCAGTTGTTTACAAAATACATGATACAAGATTGATTACATGATACACGAAACTTAGTTGTTCACAATATACATAATATAAGATTGATTACATGATACACGAAATTTAGTTGCTCACGATACCCATGATATTTAACTGTTTACATTATACATGAAAACTTGGTTGCTTACAAAATACATAAATATTAAATTGTTCACCTCATACATAAGACCCATTGTTTACTATATACATGGTACTACACTATTCACATTATACATGGAACCTATTTGTTTACAAGGTGCATAACACTAGATCATACATGAAGCTTGAGTGTTTACATTATACATGGGACTAAATTGCTTACAATTGTTACAATTGACTGATCACATTTTACGCAAGGCATGATCATACACTTTATTCACTAAAGTTGAAAGCTATGACACCTTGGTGCTACTCGGGGTTTGACATATTCTTTTTCAACACGAGGAGGCTGACGTATTCTTGTTCAAACACGAGTAAGCCATGGAACTTTAGGATATACTACATTTTTACTCCTTAGCTTTCCTGATTGACCTTACTGTCTAGGGACACAGTTATTCATTAGCAACACATACGTGAAAACAATAGATACGAACTAAGAAATTTTGTGACCTCCCTTGACCTACACACAATAGAACGATCTATACGGACCATGCGACGATTCGAGTAATTACGGGTGCACACGTAGTTATGAAAATCAGCGCATGGGAAAACATAGTAAATTATGTTGTGTGTAATGATCTAAAACCTATCGTGATATATAGCATCGGAACTAATGTGATATGACAAGGGCATGGTGGATACGCCGATGGTACTTCCTATATATAAGTGCTCTGTCACATTATCAGAAGTAGCGTTGTTTGTGTCAAGTGAAGTTTTGACCTAGACCAATGTTTATGAAATCCCTTATCCACTAACAATTCTTGAGCATATTAGACTACAATCTAAAACAAGCCCTAATCATCAAATTCCCATTAAATCCATTCCAAGTAATGCATTTCACCTTTAGGATCCAAATTATTATTCGACAGATTTTCTCCTTAAGTTCATTTCAAAACAAAATTCACAATCATCATTCATGCCTGACTTTGAGTATCATACCTAAACCTTATTATCAATCGTACTCCCCAAACCAACAGTCAAATTTCATTGGAATTCTAGGCGCGGTCCCGAGTTTACTTGGGAACGAGAGGACCAAATGAAGCTTAAGTACCCACATCTTTTCCTAAGACAGTAGCTTCAACTAGTTGAATTTCAGGACGAAATTCCCTCAACTAGGGGATACTGTAACATCCATGATTTTCTTATGCTTTGTTTTGTGCAATAACAACATTTCAACTTCAATTCTGGTTAATTTCATTGTGTCACATTAACCATAATTATAAAAGTGTATTAAACTCAGAATTTCATTCATACAAATTTATCTTTTACCCTTACAAAAATATATATATATATGTATGATGTGACTTCCGGCTATTTAGAGATAACTCCGTTAACTCAAGTTCTATTATCTCGCACAAACACAATTAGTCCAGTTAGTCCAAGTTACCCAATCACAAACCCCAGGGACTAATTCTGCCATTCTTCAAACTCAAACACCAAACTATAAGGATTATTTCTGTATTTAATCAAAACTCAAGTAGACACGGTCACGCCAGTGCACGAGCACGGTCGCGCCAAGTGCCCAAGCACGATCGTGCCTGATTCTAGGCATGGTCGCGCCTCATGCACAGTCAAGACGCAAACTCAATCTGTAATGCCTCAAAACGTTCGAATTCACAACCATAACTCGACATTGATTGTTTCGGACATCAGTAGGCCATTTCTAACCATTCATCGCTTCCAATTAACCCAAATGAATTCCAATTATGGACTTTAAGTCATAACCGTTGAAGCCCCCAACAATTACACTCGAATTCACACCAACCCTCTTTTCATTTTGCGGTTAACCATCTGCACACCTCAAACTAGTTCCACAGAACCTGTAACATCATTCGATTTCACCGGAGAATGAAACAGAGCCGCCGAAGAACAAGCCACTCGAAGGCAAACCTGCTTTTGGTCGAACTCTAACAATTCGATATCGTTATAGGTAATTAAAGATGTCCACAGCTTTGTTTTCATTCATAGATTAAAAGCCCTATGTTAATTGGGGCTTAAATTATCGAAATTAACACAAACGAATTCTAGGGTTCATATTCATTCGGATTTGATTGAACAGCACCCTAGAATCAATCTGAATTCAATTAAACTATATGGATAAATTCGCCATCACCTACTCTTTGAAAGCCCCATGATTACAGCATTTAACCTTATAAGATTTAACCAATTCGTTTTCTAGAAAAGTTCAGACACGGTCTTGCTAATCGATTAGCACGGTCGTGCCTCATGCCCAAGCATGATTGTGCCTCCTGGCTAGGCACGGTCACGTCCCATGCCTAAGCACGGTCATGCCCCTACCCTGGCACGGTCGTGTGTCCCTGATAAGTTTTCTTATTTTTTTTAAATCATTTTAATATATTTTGTTTAAACCCAAATTTCTTTATAAAAATTATTTTATAAAACCCCAAGGCCCAGAAATTGTTTTATAAACCCAACTATGAACTTGGGAATTTTAAACCATTTATTTGATCCTTCCTAGCAGATATAAAACTAAAAATTCTAAATAAAAGTTTTTATAATTATTGTATTCAAAACCTATACAAACTATTTATATACTAATATATATTTACAATATTTCTTGCCACATTATTATTAAATGAATAAATGAGAAAGATTTATTTATTTAAACCCTAAATGAATTTATTTATTTAAATTAATTAAACATAAACCCTAAAAACAAATATTATTTTTCATATATACTTTGAACTTACAATTTTACATATCAAACTTTTCTCGACGTACATCCTGTCACATAAAATGACACAACCCTTGTACAAATCCTCACATATCAAACCGATGAACATTTGATCATGACATAGACTCCATACACATTATTAATTCAAGATCATACATTCTCACTCTAGGTTAACTTTGTGATTTACAAGAATCACTTTTACTACTTATTGTTCGTGCTATCTACACCATCTATACAAGTGAGTTTACATAGCCCCTTTTTAAATTATTTACATTTTTGGGGTGGAACATGAGTTTCAAGTATACAATGTTACAAATTACACCCTACAATTCTACCCTACATTCATGTGTACAAATTTGAGCCTTATGTTTGAGTACTAGGTGTGTAAACTATTTTGTGTGCAATTTACATGTGCAATCATTAACTATACAAGCCGACAGTTAACAATGATAGATCTATTGAGTCTGAAAAACCCACCCAGGTAGGGTGATTGTTACCGACAACACAATTTGGTTTTTGCATGCTAGTTACAAAGGTTTGATTATACAATTTGGTTTCACAATAGTAACTCTCCATATTTGCCTTATTAACCATGACTTGTATGGATTGTATGCACACAACACAATCATACTATTTATAGTCAAAACATGTGTATGCTCACCAACTTTTTAGTTGACATTGTTTTAACCATGTTTCAGGTACGAATGTTTGAGATTGATCAAGTTTACTACACTTAAGTTGTGGCCCTAGATAATAAAGGATTTTGTTATGTATTTTTAAATTCATGTACTTTGTTGGATATTTGTTTGGTTTGAATTTAAATGTGATAATTTAATATATTATAACTTAGTTAACCATGTGCTCATGAACAGTCTACATGTCCGCCCCGACGTATTTCGCTATCGGTTGGGGTGTGACACATGAATAACCTGGAACTAATCATGCTCTTGTGTAGATAACAAACACGCATTAGTCTTTGCCCTTGCGTACTTATTAAGTACGCATGGTCTGCGTAGTTGGCCATTTTTCAAAAACGTGAATCCAGCATTTTTGTGTTTTTTTGGTGGTGATTTTAGTCCAAAATATGTCAAAAAGTGTATAGAAAACCAATGGAACTGAAAAACAACAATAATATCAAGCCACAAAACAACCATTATGATCAAACAGGGGTCGGCGCTACTTTGTGACCCAAGTAGATGATCAAAATCATAATCAAACACTCTTAAAGGTGATTTTTGTATTCAAAAGCTTAGAATGATGATTAGAAACGAGCATTGATACATAATTTCATGTAAAAAGACCCAAAAATCCAAGAATTTCGGTAATCAAAACCCTAGTGTTCAAGAACAGAAAAATCAGTTGAAAAATGTTGATTTAATGGATGAAAAGAGCTGAGAATCTCACCAAATGAATTTGGGATCATGTTTCAATAGAAAATGGGATGAAAATCTGTTTAGGAACACACAAATTTTTCAAGTAAAATGAGCAGTTGAATGTCTGAGAGTGTGTTGAAGTGGGTTTTGAACTGAAGAAGAAGTGCAGCACCCGCTTATATACCCTCAAACATTAGACCTTGCGTATTTACCAAGAGAGATTCTAACATGCGTACTTAATAAGTACGCATGAGTTAAATCATGCGTACTTGCTAAGTACGCAAGCTTTAAGTCTTGCGTACTTGATAAGTACGCATGACCAAAAGCATGCTCCGAATTTAACTAAAAAATTATGAAGTTTGTCAAATAAAAAACGAACTTGATAAGAACGTTTAACTCTAAGTTTAACAAAAGATGTTTCAGGAGGTTAAAACAAAAATATTTTTGGTATTTTCTAAAGATTGATAAACTGTACAAAAAATCTTTTTTGTATTTCTTTTTTCAATTTTGAAACTAAAACACACTGAAAATCTTTTTGTTGTTTTTCTTTACTGAATAAAGACAGTATATTCAAGATGCTGAATTAGAAAACCAATATACTTATAGTTAACCTCTTTTTGGTCAAAGTCATAAGCAGAGGATCATATCAGACTAAGCACATAGCAAAAATGATACAAGATAAATTTCAAAGAGATTGGGATCATGTCATGACATACTACTAATTCAAATAACGAATTTGGAATATACACCAGGTTGATGTAAGTTGTCAATATTATAAGATTTGAAACTACAAGCATCTTTGTTTCATATTCATGTGAGTTAAGGTACCATTTAAAGATATACAACGTGTACCCAATAGTTATGTTATCAGAAAGTAACCTGCATTATCTCAAAACATCTAAGATTTCCCCAAGGATTATCAGAATCTCCAGGTTGAAGTTACATCGTTTAGCACAGAAAAATCAAGCAGAACCCATAAGGATTATCAAGAATCATAAGATTCTGAATCGATTGATTCATTTATCTTGGTTTGAGAGGTTTATCTTCAGTGAATATTTGTAATGATTCAAGCTAATAGATATGAAATCCGTGGATTCGGGTTAGGGGATCCAACTATTATCTGGATATATCTTCAATGGAATCAGATGTGATCCAAGGGGGTAGTATATGCTTAACGGTTGTTGTCAAGACATATCTTGACTCAACTTCCCATTGCATACTTGTGAGTATGGGCGGTGAAGTAAACTAAAAAATTATGCTAAAGACATAACCCGAAACTGGTCTCAAAAGATAATGCTAGCCAAAATCTTACATTTTATTTCTGATAATGATCTTTTAGTGATCTTTTACACACGCACGTAACATAACATGGGTTCAAATCACAGTTGTAGCAAAATCATTAGGTTTTCACACTACTTATGATTCAAATAATACTTCTAGCCTATTGACAATTCAAATTAACATGCAAATAATCAAATTAAAGTTAGATAAAACAGTTTAAACACGTAAGCATTCATGGCGCAATCATTTCCCAATCATGCAGTCTAAGAAATTTAGATCAGTTACTGATGTACTATCATTTCCTCTTTACTTCAAATGACTTTAAAATTTTTGATGATTTTATATTTTGTTTGGGTTTATTCTTTTTAATTTTAACAGAAAATAAATTAAACAGAAAGTAATTTATCCGTGTGAACTTTTACAAGTTCAATTAAGCGTTTTTCAGGACAGTCACGGATAAAATGGTGACGAATTTCAATATGCTTAGTTTTGGAATGTTTCACCAGGTTATTCGTGATAGAAATGGTATCATTGTTGTCAATGAACATAGGAGTTCCAGTGTAATTTAAGCCGTAATCTCTGAGTTGTTGCTGGATCCATAAGATTTGAGAGCAACAGCTTGCAGCAGCAATATATTCGGCTTCACAGGTTGAGACATAAACCGTCGATTGCTTCTTACACTGCCAGGAGACAAGCCTGTCTCTTAAGAATTGACATCCACCAAAAGTGGATTTTCTGTCAAGGTTGCAACCGCCGTAGTTAGAATCAATGTAGGCTTTGAAATCAAATGACTGATGCTTGGGATACCAGAGACCTAATTGGGGTTTCCCTTTTAGATATCTGAATATTCTTTTCACAGCAATCAAATATGATTCCTTTGGTTGTGACTGAAACCTTGAGCACAAGCATACAGCAAACATAATGTCAGGTCTTGAAGCTGTTAAATACATTAGAGAACCAATCATTACACGATATAATTTACAATCTACGTCCTTGCCATCTTTGTCTGGACATAGCTTATGATTGACTGGGATAGGTGTGTAATAAGTAGAACAGTCATTCATCTTGTATTTTTCCAAGATGTCGTGTACATACTTAAACTGATGTAGGTAAATGTCATCCTTCCTCTGATTGACTTGCAATCCTAAGAAAAATGGCAGTTCACCCATATTGCTTATTTCGAGCTTAGACTTCATCACCGATTCAAATTCTCTGCACATATCGTCATTAGTTGACCCGAAAATAATGTCGTCTACATAGACTTGTACTAAAAGAATATCACCCTCCGCTTTCTGTATGAAAAGAGTCGAATCTATCTGTCCGCGATCGAAACCGTTAGACAATAGATGCTTTGATAACGTCTCATACCATGCCCGGGGTGCTTGATTAAGACCATAAAGTGTTTTATCCAGCATGTACACTTTATTTAGAAATTGGGGGTCTTCAAATCCAGCCGGTTGAGTGACTATACTTCTTCATGAACTTTTCCATATAAGGAAACACTCTTCACGTAAAGTTGATAGACCTTGAAGCCAACGTATGAGGCATAAGCCAAGAATAATCTGATAGCTTCAATCTTAGCAACTAGGTCATACACTTCAGTGTAATCCAAGACCTCTTGTTGATAAAAACCCAGTTTAACTAGTCGTGCCTTGTTTCTTACCACAACATGCCGATTGTAACGAACCAACTTTCGGGTTTACCTTATAATATATCCTTTATATTGTAGGGGTTTTTATGTAAATAAAAGTGGAAGATTTTATTTGTAAAGTTGCAATCTTGTAGTTTTGAAACAAGGAGTCATAATGGGAAGTAGAGGGACTGATCTTGCAGTTAACCCAAAATTGATTTGGGTGTATTAGAAGGTGGCGACACACACACATCAGATGGTGTCTGTGTGTGTCGTGAAAAGGGAGAAAAGAGAGGAGAAGAGGAGAGCTTGATCAAGGAACCAATTTTTGAGTTTCATGCTTGAATTAAAGGATTTGTGTGCACATTCCTTCACATAATCAAGTAAGTTTAACATCCTTTCTTTTTTTCTCCATTAGAATTCTTGTTATTGGTGGGTGTGGGTAGATAAACCCTAATTGACAGAAATTGGGGATGATGGTGTGTTAAATGTTGATTAGGGTTGATAATCTAGCATTTCTTTAGCTAGAGGAGTAATCAATTCATGTTGAATTCACCAAATTGGGAGTTTTGAAATTTAGGGTTCTTGAGAACCCAATTTGGGGATTTTTCAATTGGAGTGTTTAAATGGTGAATTATGCATGGATAAATATTTATGGTATTATATAAACACATTTTCAAGTAGAAAACCCAATTGATTTGGTGAATTATTAATTGGATGAAATGGTGAAAATTGGATGAAAACCTTAACGGGTCAAAATGGGTTGATTTTGATTAGGAAGGATAAAAGTTATGTAAAACCAAGATTAGATGATGAGTGAGGATCATAAGATCTTGGGTGGGTGATTAACTAGATTTGATGAATGTCATGGGGTAATCTAGATTACTAAAACATGTGGATGTTTAGGTGATCAAGGCATTAAAGGTTATCACCTTCATTGGCAAAGGTAAGTGTTTTGCACTTACTTAGTAGTGGATAAGTAGTTTACATGTAGTAGATTACATGATAAATTCTATTTACATGTTGTATGTTGACTTTGACTATGTGGTATATGGTCAAACTAAAGTGTGAGTATTGTAGAATTGGTGTAGCTGACTTAATGAGGAAATTAGTCAAACTAACGGGTGAAATGTGGTAAAAGTGGTGTAGTTGACTAATGTGGTAAATAGGTGTAGTTGACTAGTGTGGTATATAGTCAAACTAAAATATAGAATGTGGTGAAATTGATGTAAATTGACTAATGTGGTTTAAGTCAAACCATTTGTGGAAAAATGGTGAAATTGGTGTAAGTGGACTAATATGTTGTATAGGTCAAGCCATTGTGTAATAATGGTGATGTGGTGTAATTTTACATAGGAGGTAAAAGAGCCTAACTAATATGTGGTATTTGTGTTATTTGACTTATGTGGTAAATAGCCAATTGTATGATGAATGTGGTAGATATTGTGTAGTTGACTTAATGTGGAAATTAGTCAAACTAAATGAATGACATGGGGTAAAATGGTGTAGTTGGCTTAAGGTGGTAATTAGTCAAACTAGATTAATGAGTGTGATTAAATGGTGCGAATGACTCAATGTGATTAGAGTCAAATAAATTGTAGAATGTAGAAACAATAAACTAAAATTAACTTAATGTGGTAAAAGTCAACCGTTAGTGGTAAAACGGTAAATTGATTGGTTACATGAAGTTGAATTGCTTCATGGGGTGTTTAACATGAAGTCAAATACCTCACGGGTGGTAGTGAGGTTAAATACCTCACGGGTGAAGGTGAAGTCAACTACTTCACGGGTGACATGAAGTCAAATACTTCATGGGTCGGCGTGGAGTCAAATACTCCATGTGGGAAAAGCAAGTGGTGGTTCTCGCATTAGATATGTGGAAATGTCTAGTTAATGAATGGTAAAACTTAGGACTTGTATGGGATTAATACATTTCTAAGTCACAGGTTGTTGTATGCATAAATAATGAATTGATGGAAATTGAAGTCAAACACTTCAATAGTGGAAAACGAGTAGTGGTGCTCGGGTTTGGGGGTAGATAACTAACAATTATATGTTAGAACATATGGGTAAACTCACATGTAGTTAAAATATGAGTTTATGATTTCTAATGGCTTAAATATGTAAACGGTTCGGGATTAGACATGTATATGTGTTAATACATGATCTCGGAAAAAGCCCAAACTACTTTTGACTGTATCTCGGGCTAGAAAATGAGTTACGGAAGCCGTAATATATGAATTTGGGGTGCCTCGACGTGAAGAATCTGAAAATGAAGTTTGTTGTGCAGGTGGGGATGTAAGCTACGCCCTACCCGGCGTAGCCTACGCAGGGTTGGTTTTGCCTACGCCCTGGGCACTGACCTACGCTCCCCAAACGCCCTCCTCCTACGCTGAAACCCAATTTTTGGGTTTTTCTTATGTTTAACCTATAGGAGGCTATGGGAACTTGTATATATCATTAGTAACATGTTTTGTGGTGTTTCCTTGTAGGTAAAGCTCCTATTGAGGGCTCGGGTCACGCTTCGTGTCGGATTAGATTCTCGTGTGATTTATGGTTGTTAATGGTTGGAAATAGAACTCCTTTAGGGTTCATTAAACTCGTTATAATTTATATTTTGAAGGTTGAAACTTCTTGTTATCTAGGTCGGTTGCTTTAAAACAACATTGTCGTTGTCTTTTGTTGAAATTAACAAGCTTTGTTTTATCAAGAGTTTTAATTGGGACCTATTTGCCATGTACGTTGAATGTTAAAATTTGTAAAAAAATTTGGGTGTTACAACTTGGTATCAGAGCAATGGTTTGAGGGATTTGTTTGTGCGGGACACCAAACTCAAACTTGATGCTCTGTATAAGGTGGGGGTGAAATGAGAATCCAATGAAGACGTGACCGAGACACGGAGCTTAAGGGTGAAAGGTTAGTAATGATGATTGTCCTTGGTCATTTTATGTGGTGTCCAAGGTTAATTGTGTGTGCCGAAACTTTTTAAGGGAGTCGTTGTGTGGAGATGACAATAACGCTTCGGTATATTAGGCTGTTGATCATACATGGCCAAGTATGATTCGTAACGTAATATACGTAAGTGGAATTGTGATAACTATATGATAATGAACATTAACAAGGATTAGGTGAAGGTGTTTATATGTGAATATATATATATTTATATTTATATGTGTATATTTTATGTATTATGTGGTGTTTTATACGGGTTGTTTATGTATACACATAGAAGGGGGTTAGAGCCTTAATGGGTATGATTAGAGGCCTGACAGTAAGTAGAATATCCACAGCATAAAATAGAATTCAGTTAAGGAATGGCTGATGGGGTTAAAGTTGGAAGACTAAGATTGTATATGGTTGTTGTTGTAAAGGCTCTGGTGCGAATGAGTCTAAACGTGCATCATCTCGGGGAGGTGAGGTACATGGTGTTTGTTAGGAGATTTAGAAAGCCACATGATAGTGGAGGACGGCTAAGGCTTTCTATTTAGTCAGGCCAACCTTCCTTCAAGGAAGATATGGCATATTGAGGCGGTCACGTAGAGGAACCGTATGAAGCTTATGGAACGGGAGGAACAACGATTGGTGAATCAACAAGGAAGGAAACCTTGTTTTCACAAGGAGTAGTGGTGCACAAACCAAAGGCGTAAATTGGTGAGGTTGAACCGTTGATTTATCGATGATGCATCACCGGAATGAGATTGGCTTAGGAGTGAGCCAAGGTGGTCCGGAGAAGGGAGTACTATTTGCGATGAATCGACTCCGGGACTTGGCGGGAATTGGTGGGAAGTTCTTCGTAAGGAGAAAGACGAGGGGTGTGAAGGCAACGCATAATGGGAATTCCAGAGGTGTTAGAACATATGGGTAAACTCACATGTAGTTAAAATATAAGTTTATGATTGCTAATGGCTTAAATAAGCAAACGGTTCGGGATTAGACATGTATAGGTGTTAATACATGATCTCGAAAAAAGCCCAAACTTCTTTTGAGTGTATCTTGCGCTAGAAAATGAGTTACGGAAGCCATAATATATGAATTTGGTGTGCCTCGATGTGAAGAATCTGAAAATGATGTATGTTGTGCAGGTGGGGGCGTAAGCTACGCCCTACCCGGCTTAGCCTACGCTGGGTTGGTTTTGCCTACGCCTTGGGCACTGACCTACGCTCCCCAAACGCCCTCCTCCTACGCTGAAACCCAATTTTTTGGTTTTTCTTATGTTTAACCTATGGGAGGCTATGGGAACTTGTATATATCATTACTAACATGTTTTGTGGTGTTCCCTTGTAGGTAAAGCTCTGGTTGAGGTCTCCGGTCACGCTTGGTGTCGGATTGGATTCTCTTGTGATTTATGGTTGTTAATGGTTGGAAATAGAACTCCTTTGGGGTTCATTAAACTTGTTATAATTTATATTTTGGAGGTTAAAACTTGTTGTTATGTAGGTCGGTTGCTTTAAAACAACATTTTCGTTGTCTTTTGTTGAAATTAACAAGCGTTGTTTTATCAAGAGTTTTAATTGAGACCTATTTTCCGTGTACATTGAATGTTAAAATTTGTAAAAAATTTTGGGTGTTACACCGATTGTCAGTTTTGCATTTGAATACCCATCTAGTACCAATAGGATGTACACCTCTTGGCAAATTGACCAAATCCCACACATTCGACTTGCGAAATTGAGACAATTCATTTTGCATAGTCAAAATCCAACATTTGTCTGTTAGAGCCTTTTTCACATTCTTTGGCTCCATTTGGGATACATATGCTACATGCAAGCATTTCTCCGTGATATCTGTGTCAAGTATCTCTGCGTAAAGACTAGTGTTCTCAGTAATTGTTCGACTCCGAGTTTGAATACCAGCATCAGGATCAACAATAATGTTGTCAATTGGATGATTCCGATGCACTCTTATCTCTGGTACAGCCTGTTCCTGGATAACTGAGTCAAGATTCGTACTTATTTCCTCCACATTATGAGTACCAGAAGAAGATTCAATATTAATAGGATGAACTTGTGCTTCATCTCCTTTCAAAATGTCAGGATCAGCATGAGCATCGTTTCCTACAACATTGTTATCATCTTCGGTGTTTGTTTCATGAGTTCCTGATGCAGGTGATGCATTAGGATCAGTGGCAGGAATAGGTACAGTGGACCTTGTTGAGAATGTGGAGTGATCACTTCCACTACAATGTTCAAATAATCTGGCAGCATGTTCAGCAGATAAATCCGGAATATTGAAAGACTTGAACAAAGCATCATAATCAAAACCCCACGCTGGACCTGTTGGTTATGGTGGAATGTTGTGTTTACTGCGATCCACTTCAAACCATTCTTCTACTGAACGAGTTTCCTTCTTGTAAACCCTCTTGCAAGGAGAATTGGCAATATATCCTATGAATATGCCTTCCATTGCTTTTTCATGAAATTTAGACTTTCGATCATTGTATTGTAACAACAAGGAACAGGGACTACCAAAATGAATTAAGTATTCTAGATTTGATGGTCGAATGTTGATCAACTAATAACAAGTTTTGTTGTGACGCTTCACCACAAGAACTCAATTTAAAACATGACAAGTTATATTTATCGCCTCAGCCCAAAAGGTAATTGGCAGTTTTGCATCTGACAGCATAGTCCGTGCAGTTTCAATTAGAGTTCTATTCTTCCATTCTGCCACTCCATTCTGATGTGGTGTATACGGCGCGCTAAATACATGATGAATACCCTTCTTGAGATAGAAAAGCTTAATCATGTTGTTCTTGAATTCTGTGCCGTTATCACTTCTGATTCTTCTAACCTTCAACTTGCAAAGTGTTTCCAAGCTTAATATCAGATATTGTAGAATTTCAGCAGTCTCATCCTCAGTACCTAGAAAATGAACCCAAGAAAAACGTGAGTAATCATCAGTAACAACAAGACAGTATGACTTACCACCAATACTCTTGATACTTATGGGTTCAAATAAATCCATGTGTAAGAGCTCCAAAGGGGTATTAATAAATTTTTGGATCATGGGCTTATGAGATTTGCGTTGCTGTTTGCGCTTTTTACAAGGCATATGTCACACCCCGGCCGGCGACGGATTATACACCGGGGCTGATGTAAGGCCCCTTTCCTGAAAGGCCTCACTTATTGGATTTACTCATCAACACATAGAACTTAATCATAAGACATTCATTAACACAGCGGAAACGATTTAAAACTTCAACATACGCAGCGGAAATACATAACATGTCTAAACATATCTTGTCAACATACAACTGAAACTTGTCTGAATCAACTAAAACAATAACATAAACAGGATGCCAGACTCTGGTCTTCGGGTAACTCTTCTCGCCAAGCCAAGCATCCACTTCCATCTACTGCCACCTACACTTAACTGATGTGCATACTAAAAATCAGCAACGCTGAGTGAGTTCTAACGTTTACTTTAAATCAATTATATAAAAGATTTACTATTACATACATACTGCCCTTAAGGCCAAAACTTTACAAACTTTACTTTTCAAAACAGTTTAGAACACATATTAAACCATCAATTCCTCTTTACTGTACTGCCCTCATGGCTTACATCCATGAACCGACAAGTACCTGGTCAATGCCCCCATGGCCAACGGCCATGAACCGACACTACCGCTTAACCGTCAATTCACTTGTTACATACTGTACCGCCCCCATGGATTCATCCATGAACCGACGAGTACCTGGTCAATGCCCCCATGGATTCATCCATGAACCGACAATACCCTGGTCAATGCCCCCATGGCTCACGTCCATGAACCGACAATACCGCTTAACGCTAAGGGGAGGTTGCGTGGACCTCCCGAGCAACCGCCGTCACTCATCCCAGTTGTACAACCGTTAACGAACCCAAAGGTTCTTACTAATGGGTAGAACCCATATCTGACATCTTGTACAAGTTACATCTGTCCCAAGGACCTTTATAGCTGGTACATATTCCCGAAGGAAAACTGTTCACTTTACTGTTCATAAATATTTCTGTAAATCTTGCTCATAACTTAACATATATCATGCCTTTGTTTATGTATATAAAAATATAGTAAACGCTTACCAAATGATATATCTTTGCTTTTACTGAAACATAGCTTATCATAAAATACATCTTACTTTCTGAAACATAGCTTATCATATATATCATGCCTTTGTTTATGTATATGAAAATATAGTAAACGCTTGCCAAATGATATATCTTTGCTTTTACTGAAACATAGCTTATCATAAAATACATCTTACTTTCTGAAACATAGCTTATCATATATATCATGCCTTTGTTTATGTATATGAAAATATAGTAAACGCTTGCCAAATGATATATCTTACTTTACTGAAAACATACTAGCACATATATCATGCCTTTGTTTATGTATATGAAAATATAGTAAACGCTTGCCAAATGATATATCTTACTTTACTGAAACATAGCTTATCATAAAATACATCTTACTTTCTGAAACATAGCTTATCATATATATCATGCCTTTGTTTATGTATATGAAAATATAGTAAACGCTTGCCAAATGATATATCTTACTTTACTGAAAACATACTAGCACATATATCATGCCTTTGTTTATGTATATGAAAATATAGTAAACGCTTGCCAAATGATATATCTTACTTTACTGAAAACATACTTTTGCCTCTTTTAAACCTTTCACTAAAAATGGCTTTTCTCTTCAGTTTATAATATATAAAATATAATAAACACTTTACACTAAGTATGCACACCACCCCTAAAAAAGGCAAAAAGGGGATTAGAACTCACCTGGTATCTTAGCTGGTATGATCTACCGGATCTCACTCAATCTAAACAATCATAACAATTCGACACGTATTAGACTTAACTCGACACTGAACTGTTTCACTATTTCTGAACTTAAGGCTCTTCGAAACTTCCTAGTTTCGATACCTGCAGACCTATCGAAACTCCTGGTTTCGATACATGCTGACTATCGAAACTACCTAGTTTCGATACAGGTTGACTATCGAAACTTCTAGTTTCGATACATGTCCCAGACCTATCGAAACTTCTAGTTTCGATACATGTCCTAGACCTATCGAAACTTCTAGTTTCGATACATGTCCCAGACCTATCGAAACTTCTAGTTTCGACCTGCGCAGACCAGCCTTCTTCCCCGTGAAAAACCCTAACTTTCGCATGCAGGTCCGACCTTGTCAAGATCCGGACTTTTTTACATTCAAAACGTTTGTTTTTCGTTTAAGAACTCAAATCTTTACTTTTCTTTCAGTTTCATCCGCAAAAACACCATCTTTTTACTCAAAACCCGAAAAACCCCAAAATGAAGAAAAACTCAGATCTAGGAGAATCGGTTACCTGTAAACGCTTCCTTTTCATTGATAAACACTCACGAGACTCTTGCTAACGATCCTTGAAGCTCACTCCGAAAACCGGGACTTTCTCTCTCTAAGCTCTCTCTCGCTTTCTCTCTCTAGAATTCCGAAAATGGTGTTGCAAATGAGGGTTGGGGCTGGTCTTGAGACTCATAAGGGCCCAAACCCTTGTCCCTTTCGGCCCATACACCCCGGCCCAAGCCCGCTTCCCTTTTCTTATATAAGTTTTTAATTTTTCGTGAATTCTTTCGCACTCTAAAACTCGGGATGTTACAAGTCTACCCTCCTTACAATAGGTTTCGTCCTCGAAACCTGCCATAAGCTATACTGGCAGCAAATCACAGAGTGGGTGGCATGAACCGTAGCTATGCAAGGCAGCTTGGTTATGAAGGCCATTGTGATTAACTACCACCGAGAGTCTAATCGGTGTTATCTCTAAATCTAAGGCATCTAAGCTATTGGGGTTAATTGATCATATGAGGAAATCAATAATATGAACTTGATGTAACATAAAAGAGCTCGAAACGTACCTTACTGAGTCATCTGGTAGACCCTTGCTTTGGCCTTGTTGATGTAGGGTTCTTTCTCTGCACCCTTTCCTTTTCCGGATCCCCCAGCTTCCGGTTCTTTGGGCTTCCTACAATCTCGGCTTAAATGTCCGTGTTCTCCACAGTTGTGGCATCTAGGCTTATCCGGACAGTCGCGTGACTGGTGTCCGAACTTGCCACACCTAAAGCATCCTACCTGTCCCGCTTTACATTCACCTCCATGTTTCTTCCCGCACTTGCCACATAGGCCCTCAGCTTCTACCCTTGCTCTTCTCTCACCAGGACTTTGGAGATCCTCACCAGTTCGCTTAACTGTTTGCTTCTTGGGCACCTCGGGGATGACCTCAGTAGAAGCGATGTCATCATACACGACGCCGCTTAGAACAACCACCGACTCAAAGGTACTCGGTGTGTTGGCTTTGACAAAAGTACGAACCTTCGGAGGCAACCCCTGAACATAATAATGAATTCTTCTTTCTTCAGTTGTCACCAGATGGGGCACCAGACGTGCCAATTCATTGTACTTTGAAGTATACTGCCGGTGAGTCATGAGTCCAGCTTGCAAAATCAGGAACTCTCTCTCCACCTTGTGGACTTCATTCTTGGGGCAGAACTTTTCAACTACTAATGCCTTCAGATCATTCCATCTCATCAGTTCGACCGCTTGGTCACCCTTAGCCTGTTTCACAGTCTCCCACCAGTGTGCTGCCTCTCCCTTCAACGATTTTGCAGCAAACATGACCGCTTGATCTGGCCGACAGTCACTGAGGCGGATGGTGGATTCCATGCCATTGATCCAATCTAAAGTATCAACTGCTTCTTTCTCCCCAGTAAGCACGGGTGGATCACAACCTCGAAACGCCTTGTAGTCGCAGCCGCGAGCAGGCGGTGCAACGTGCTGTACCAGGTTTGGTCCTCCCATTGCTGGGAGCACCACAGGCTCTTCAGTGGCTGAAATTGGGTTGGGGTTCTCCTTGGCTTTCCTCAAGGCTTCATCTAGTATGCCCGGTAAGGTTTCCTTTAGCAGTCGGGTAAATTCACGGCCAAGAGCTGCTTGCACGGCCGGCTCGAACTCGAATGTCTGATCATCTCCTGCCGCATGCTCAACATTGTGCTGACTGACTACCGTATTGGTATGGGTAGTGTGAACACTCCCCTCAATCTCCTGGTTGGTACTAGCTCCACCGCGGCGGCCTATACGCCCACCACGTCTTCCTCCTCCACCTCCTCTAGTTCCTCTACGTCTAGCCATTTCTAACTGAAAGATAGAGAACAAAGGGATTTAATTTTTATCATGCTAGGGAATATGTAGAACACAATAAGTACGGTAAGATGTTAATATACACTGGCCATCTGCAATTAACCATTACATCACTTCTTGTTTTCTATTTATTCGCTTTCATGCTTCCACTAAAGCCTCTATTCTTATCTTGACACTCTAAACAATGAAAGAAACTTTACTTACTAAACATATCTGGTGCTTTGGCTTGAGTTACCCGTTACTGGCATCCGCTACCTGGTCCCATTCTCAGTTTAAGTCTGGACATCGGGGATGTCTAAATCTCTCAAACTATGGCTCTGATACCAACTTGTAAGGCCCCTTTCCTGAAAGGCCTCACTTATTGGATTTACTCATCAACACATAGAACTTAATCATAAGACATTCATTAACACAGCGGAAACGATTTAAAACTTCAACATACGCAGCGGAAATACATAACATGTCTAAACATATCTTGTCAACATACAACTGAAACTTGTCTGAATCAACTAAAACAATAACATAAACAGGATGCCAGACTCTGGTCTTCGGGTAACTCTTCTCGCCAAGCCAAGCATCCACTTCCATCTACTGCCACCTACACTTAACTGATGTGCATACTAAAAATCAGCAACGCTGAGTGAGTTCTAACGTTTACTTTAAATCAATTATATAAAAGATTTACTATTACATACATACTGCCCTTAAGGCCAAAACTTTACATACTTTACTTTTCAAAACAGTTTAGAACACATATTAAACCATCAATTCCTCTTTACTGTACTGCCCTCATGGCTTACATCCATGAACCGACAAGTACCTGGTCAATGCCCCCATGGCCAATGGCCATGAACCGACACTACCGCTTAACCGTCAATTCACTTGTTACATACTGTACCGCCCCCATGGATTCATCCATGAACCGACGAGTACCTGGTCAATGCCCCCATGGATTCATCCATGAACCGACAATACCCTGGTCAATGCCCCCATGGCTCACGTCCATGAACCGACAATACCGCTTAACGCTAAGGGGAGGTTGCGTGGACCTCCCGAGCAACCGCCGTCACTCATCCCAGTTGTACAACCGTTAACGAACCCAAAGGTTCTTACTAATGGGTAGAACCCATATCTGACATCTTGTACAAGTTACATCTGTCCCAAGGACCTTTATAGCTGGTACATATTTCCGAAGGAAAACTGTTCACTTTACTGTTCATAAATATTTCTGTAAATCTTGCTCATAACTTAACATATATCATGCCTTTGTTTATGTATATAAAAATATAGTAAACGCTTGCCAAATGATATATCTTTGCTTTTACTGAAACATAGCTTATCATAAAATACATCTTACTTTCTGAAACATAGCTTATCATATATATCATGCCTTTGTTTATGTATATGAAAATATAGTAAACGCTTGCCAAATGATATATCTTTGCTTTTACTGAAACATAGCTTATCATAAAATACATCTTACTTTCTGAAACATAGCTTATCATATATATCATGCCTTTGTTTATGTATATGAAAATATAGTAAACGCTTGCCAAATGATATATCTTACTTTACTGAAAACATACTAGCACATATATCATGCCTTTGTTTATGTATATGAAAATATAGTAAACGCTTGCCAAATGATATATCTTACTTTACTGAAACATAGCTTATCATAAAATACATCTTACTTTCTGAAACATAGCTTATCATATATATCATGCCTTTGTTTATGTATATGAAAATATAGTAAACGCTTGCCAAATGATATATCTTACTTTACTGAAAACATACTAGCACATATATCATGCCTTTGTTTATGTATATGAAAATATAGTAAACGCTTGCCAAATGATATATCTTACTTTACTGAAAACATACTTTTGCCTCTTTTAAACCTTTCACTAAAAATGGCTTTTCTCTTCAGTTTATAATATATAAAATATAATAAACACTTTACACTAAGTATGCACACCACCCCTAAAGAAGGCAAAAAGGGGATTAGAACTCACCTGGTATCTTAGCTGGTATGATCTACCGGATCTCACTCAATCTAAACAATCATAACAATTCGACACGTATTAGACTTAACTCGACACTGAACTGTTTCACTATTTCTGAACTTAAGGCTCTTCGAAACTTCCTAGTTTCGATACCTGCAGACCTATCGAAACTCCTAGTTTCGATACATGCTGACTATCGAAACTACCTAGTTTCGATACAGGTTGACTATCGAAACTTCTAGTTTCGATACATGTCCCAGACCTATCGAAACTTCTAGTTTCGATACATGTCCTAGACCTATCGAAACTTCTAGTTTCGATACATGTCCCAGACCTATCGAAACTTCTAGTTTCGACCTGCGCAGACCAGCCTTCTTTCCCGTGAAAAACCCTAACTTTCGCATGCAGGTCCGACCTTGTCAAGATCCGGACTTTTTTACATTCAAAACGTTTGTTTTTCGTTTAAGAACTCAAATTTTTACTTTTCTTTCAGTTTCATCTGCAAAAACACCATCTTTTTACTCAAAACCCGAAAAACCCCAAAATGAAGAAAAACTCAGATCTAGGAGAATCGGTTACCTGTAAACGCTTCCTTTTCGTTGATAAACACTCACGAGACTCTTGCTAACGATCCTTGAAGCTCACTCCGAAAACCGGGACTTTCTCTCTCTAAGCTCTCTCTCGCTTTCTCTCTCTAGAATTCCGAAAATGGTGTTGCAAATGAGGGTTGGGGCTGGTCTTGAGACTCATAAGGGCCCAAACCCTTGTCCCTTTCGGCCCATACACCCCGGCCCAAGCCCGCTTCCCTTTTCTTATATAAGTTTTTAATTTTTCGTGAATTCTTTCGCACTCTAAAACTCAGGATGTTACAGCTGACGCGGTTGTTCATAAGCACATGATCATCTTTTAAATATGATAATATTTATTATTCGAATTAAAAGCATTCATTACAATTGGAAATAAGAAAACAAGTGTTCAAACATATCATAATAAGATTTAATTGAAACTAGGTCTATGTCCTATGTGATCAAGTAGTGTCCTCAACTGGTGCACCTGAAACATTTGAGTAAATGTCAACTACATGTAGTTGGTGAGTAATATAGGTTTTGACACCAAACAAAGTTAAGTATAGTTTACAATTCAATACGTTCAACGCGTGTCTAGAACATGAATGTGAAAACATACAAGGTTCCAAGCGTATAATTCAATCATGATAATGGAAAACTAGATACGCAATCCCACTGATTGCCATTTTGAAAAAGGGACAAGAGGAAGGATACGGGTCTTAACAGTAACTAAAGTGATATTATATAGATGAATTTAAGTGACATGTTGTTTTATAACATTTATTTACGAAAGTAATATAATTGATGTCTTGACAATATGATTAGTTTTAAAATAGTCGTCAAGTTGGTAGAGTATAATATTTATAAAAGTATAATTGGAAACAAATAAATAAATAAATAAATTATGAGAATGGTTGTTTTGTTATTCATTAAATTCCTAAAAGGATCGTAATGCATGCGAAGGTAATAATAATATGATTAAAGTAATTATGACTTTAATGATAATAATTTTAATATTAAACATGGATCATGTCGTTATAATATACATATATATATATATATATATATATATATATATATATATATATATATATATATATATATAACTTCGTTTGTTTAATAGAAGTCAGGATGTTACCACTTCGATATTCCTATAGTTTTAAAAGATATATATATATATATATATATATATATATATATATATATATATATATATAGGGGACGGTTCCACTAAGAAGTGATTTTTCACTAAAAAAATACTAAGAAGTGGTTCAAACGAACTCTGATTGAGCTCATTCTAACGGCGTTGGAACCGTCTCATCGAACCCTAACCCGCCCCCAAAAACCAAACCCCCCTCCACCCGCACCCTCAAAAACATAAACCCCCCTCCAACCCCCACCCTGAAAAGCCTAAAACCACCACTCCCACCCCCCCCCCTAAAAAAAACTTAAACCCCCACCCCACCCCCCCCAAAAACCTAAACCCCCTACCCCCACCCCAAAAAAAAACCTAAACCATAAAATCTAAACCCTAAAAGCTAAACCCTAAGGCTAAAACCCTAAAATTTAAACGTAAAATCTAAACCCTTAAAGCTAAGATGGTAGAGATTTACGGACGGTTCCAACGCCACTGAAATTAGCTCAATCGGAGTTCGTTTGATATCGTTTCTAAAGGTTTTTGTCATTTTTTAGCGAAAAACTACTTCTTCTTTGAAGCTCCTCCTATATATATAAGTGTGTATATATATATATATATATATTAAATAGGGTTTATGTTAAAATAACAATGTTTGTCAAAATAGTACACGCGTATAAATAAAATGCTCATATACCATTCGTTATACGTTGGGAGAATTCATAAAATCAACCATGGTTATAAATGTATATATAAAAAAAGATATTGTTTATAAAACCCTTGAACTTTATAAGGAGATAGGAGTTAAAATGATAAATTTTATATAGTAAATATATATATATATATATATATAAAGATTTTACCATTTGGTTTCTAAAAGTGTATAGGTGACTCCCTTTAAGTGTGTATATATAAATATTTATGTATTGTGTGTAAAAAGGGGTAAAATAGGGAAATACATCAAAAAGGAATAAAATGGCTAAAACTGGGTCCGGCCAGGTTCGAACCCGCAACCTCAGCTTTATTGGGGGAGTGTTTTAACCATTTGATCTAGGCGCTTGCCTTGTTATGGATCAAGGACGAATATATTTTATCAAAAGGGCTCCCTGACCTTCCTTCCCCAAACCCCTCCTGCGTAAATCAGTCCCCCATCCCAAACATCCAAAATAAACCCTAGTTCTTAATATACTCCGAATTAGTGATCGGAATTAGGGGTTTATCGAGCAAGAACAGAAATCGAGCAAGGGGGATGTTGATTACCTGGGATTGGCCTTTGAATCGTTGAACAAGGTGGGTTTTTTGGCTTCTCTGTTGTCGCGACCCGAGAGGAAAAGGGATGGCTGGGATCGGCTGTTTTTGTGTTCCAAATCGATTACAAATTGTTATAGGTGGTGCTAGAAGGGTGGAGGCACTCATAACAGTCGAATAGGAGTCGGATTTGAGGTGTTTGATTATTGAATTTGTTGCTTTTCATGTCTATAACCGAAAGTTCTTAAATGAGTTTTATGGGTTTGATTTCTTGATTAAATGGATCGATTAATGGATGCTAATGGTTGCAAATGAAAGTCGAATGGGTTTGGGTGGATTAAGATTCCATTTTAGAAAGTCAAAGTTCTTGTATGGGATATCCAGGGTCCAAATCTTGCTTAGGGGGGGTGTTTCAAGTGTGTTGCAAAAGGGGTTCAAAGGAAGTGAATGGGTTCTTTTGGCTTGGAAAGGTTCATGACATATTTAATTGGTTTTAATTTAATTCATTTGCTTATATAGAAAAATGTTTTTACAAATTTTATAAATTTTTGGATATATGTTTTCTTATAAATATTTTATAAGGAGAAATTCATAAACTTATATATATAGCATAATTGTTTCGTTTAATAGCTTTAAATATATATATTCAAATATACAAAGTTATAACTACGTATATTTATTTAAAGAGGATGTAAAATATGATTAGAGGAGTAAAAAATATGGGTTTGTATTCTCAACGATTTTTGATTGTCGGTTTGAGGAGTAAAATTTATGACATGGTTCAGGTCTGATGCTCAAAGCCGGGTCAGGTCATCTTGTCAGACATGGATGCTGGTAGTGGATTTAGTTTGAAGAGAATTAAGAAGAGGATAATTTTGGACTCAAATGATGGGATGCATCACTTGTAGTGAGGATGATGAAAATTTTAAGATCTAAACTTGTTTAGGATAATGTCACTGGATAAGGATTTCACAACTATTGTGTAACATACCAAAAATAGTAAATAAATAAATAACGCGATCGAGATTTAATCGTCAAAAATGAAAGGAAAATGGATGGGCTTGGGCTCGGCTCCAACGGGCCGAGGGAAGCCCAGGCATATAAGGGTCAAGACAGCCTCAAACTTCCAAACTTTCACCATTTGCAATTTAGAGAGAGAAAGGGGAGCTCGGGCCTAGAGATAGAAAGTTGACGGATCGACCCGGAATTGAAAGAGCACGTTACTACTGAGCTCGTGAGCCAAACCTCCGAATCAGAATCCCAATCCAGGTAACGATTCGACCCTAAACTGAGTTTTTGTTTAATTTTGAATTTTTGGGTTTTAGCTAAATAGGTGACATTTTTACGGATGAAACTTGAAAATAAGCTTAGGACTAGCATCTAGAATGAAAACCGCACGTTTTGAACAAAGAAAGTTGTAAGATTGGCCTAATCAGGTTAGCATGCAAGAATTTTGGACTTGTTGGGGAAGAAGACTGTTCGACAGGCGAACTTATCAAGTTCGCCTGGCAAGGTTGAGGCGAACTTATCAAGTTCGCTTGACAAGTTCACCTGGCAAGTTCGCTTATGGCCATCAAGAGGCTAACTTAGCATGTTCGCCTGATTATGTTCGCCTGGTCAAGTTCGCTTGGTCAAGTCAGTCGAACTTAGGACAAGTTCGCCTAGACTTTAGGCAGCGAACTTAGCCTTAAGTTCGCCTAGTTCAGCTGAAGTAAAAGTAGGTAATTTAAATTAGGTCTGATGTATGTGTAATTAACCAATCCAGATCGTGTGTGCCACTCATTGGACGTTGTTAGGACAGGACGAGACTAGCTCATCAGGTTAGTTCTTTGTGCCCCCTTTTATGTTATGTGCAAATCATTTTAAATGTTTTGGGGCTGAAGTGTATACACTAAGTGAATAAATGCTATGAATGCCAATGTGATCATACGTGGTATACAATATATATATATATATATATATATATATATATATATATATATATATATATGAAAATGAATTATGAACAAAGAATGAAACGTATGTTGACAAAGAATGAATGAAAGAATGGAATAACGTAAATGAATGAAATCTTGCTTTAAAATTATATATATTGCTTGTTATGAATGTATGTATACGTTATGGACGGAAACGAAGCTAACGGCTACTTCGGTAGACGGACGGCCACGTGACTATTTTGCAACCGGGACAAAAACGTTCCTTCATAAGCTAGGACGTATAAAAGGTACTCATGGACGGTCGAAGCAAATGCCTTATTACATGTAGAACGGTTGCATACATAATAGCCACGTAGGAAACGGATGCCTTTGGGCAGACGGGCGAATGAATGAACTATGACGGTAGGACGGGTTTTAGGCGGACGGACAAAGGTTTCCGGACGGATTTATGTTACGACGGACGCTTTCTAGGGCTGTACGGTTTATGAAATGGACTACGACGGTAGTTCTCATGGCGTTTGTCTTTGTGACTCACGTAGTAATTATGACGGGTTGATCACCCATATGTGTATGACCAATGAATGTTCTCCCCAAAGTAAGTATGTATGTACATATGTATATACTCAGTATGAATGTTATGTGAGAACAGTAAAGCAAAGAATATGTAAATGCACGTATATTATATATATATATATATATATATAATACTTAACGATAAGATAAATGTTATGTCTGATTGTTTTTAAACTAGAACTCACCAGCGTTAGCTGACTTTTAGTATACATTTCAGGTAAAGAAAAGAAGGGTCGTGCGAAGGCGTGATGGTTACCCGGTAAGCGACTGACATCCCACTTTTATATATGTTAAGACAATGTTAGGTTTTTAATTATTAAGAGTTCCGTTATTATGTTATGTTATAAATTCGAATGGTGTTTGCTTCCGTTACTCTCGAATATTTTAAATTTATGTTCAGTATTTATGACTATGTTTATGAGTAAATCCAACAAGTGAGGTTACCCGAGAAAGGGGCCTTACAAGTTGGTTTCAGAGCAATAGTTTGAGAGATTCAGACATCCCTAAATGTCTGGACTCAAGCTGATTATGGGACCAACGCACTGATGTCAGTATGGGTAACCAACGCCAACGCCAGTACGGTAAGTATGTACTAAAGTTAATGCACTTGGATAAGAATAGATACCTTAACTTAGAACAAATAGATGTCAATGTCACAACCGATTTGAAGAGTTTTGAACCCGAAAATCAATGTAAATTAGTAATCACAAACCGGTCACTGTAATTAAAAATTTACCTTGCTCGTACTGTACTAAAACTATGATCTAAAGGAATGGCATTGATGTAGTCCCTTTATAACTATCAGGACTCTAGGAACTATGGCTGGTGGAGGAAGAACCGGACGCCGAGGCGGTCGCACTGTCCGAGTCGGTAGACCTCCACTGAATCAAAGACATGAAGAGGAAGAGAGTGTGCACGCAGAACACACTGAGAGTGTGCACGAAACAGATGTGACCCTAACTGGGAACGACAATCAAGGGTCTCTATAGTTGGAACCCGAGGTCAGGGATGCTATTGCCCGCGAAGTTGTACTCACTCTGAAGAAAGTATTGCCTGTTCTACTATCAGAGGTACTAAAGAAAAGTAGAGAGGAGGATGAAGGAGACCATGAAGAAAAAGTGTATGACAGTGATGGGGACGAAGTAAAGGTGGGATCAAGCAATCGTGGGTGTACTTACAAAGGTTTCAAGGACGGAGACCCACCCAAGTTTGATGGGAACAAGGATTCGGTAGCTACGTTTGAATGGATCGAGAGGGTGAACGTCGTAATCAACATCAGCGAGTTTCGACCGGACCAGGCGGTTAAGTATGTTGCCCATTCTTTCACCAGTGAAGCACTAAGTTGGTGGAGGAACATTCAGAGGACAAAGTCGCTAAACACTCTTGCCAGAATGACATGGGAAGACCTGAAGAAGCTGATAATCCAAAAGTTTTGTCCCCAGAACGAAATTGATCGAGTGGAAAATGAATTCCTAAACTTCAAGGCTGGCAGCAAGACGCACCGCCAGTATACTTCTAGGTTCAATGAGCTAGTTCAACTGGTACCCCACCTGGTGGAGACAGAAGAACGAATGATTAAGTACTTTGTGAAGGGCCTACCTCAAAGGGTCGATGTTCATGTAAAATCTAATCTACCATCGACCTTTGAATCGGTAGTCAACCTGTCTGGAATCGTCTATGACGATTATGCTAACGAGGACACAGCTCCCGAAGCTCCGAAACGGAAATGGGAGAACTCGTTCAAAGGAAATGGAAAGGGAAACTACACCGCTGAGGTGAAGAAGCCTAGTGCAGAAGGGTATGAAGTTTGTAAGAAATGCTCAAAGAAACACCAAGGCGAATGTCTTGTTGGTTCAACCATGTGTTATAAGTGCGGGAGGCCGGGGGCATTACTCCCGAGATTTCTTAAAGGACGTCAAGTGCCAAAGTTGTGGAAGATATGGACACCTGACTAGGGATTTCAAGAAAACCAGACAATCCAGTTCGGGAAAGGAAAAGGAAGCTGAAAGGGAACAGCCGAAGGCTAGGACTCGAGCCTACGCCCTGACTGAGGAGGAAGCAAGGGGAAACCCTGATGTTGTGTTAGGTACGTTCCTAGTTAATAATGAACATGCTTCTATTTTATTTGCCTCTGGTGCTAGTAAAAGCTTTATATCCAATGCATTTAGTCGTAAAATAGATTGCACTGTCAACACCATAGTAAAGGCCTTTAGCGTACAAACTGCCGTTGGTAAAAATTCGGCAGTATTCCAAGTAACAGAGGATTGCATCATAGAAATAGAGGGCCGTAAGTTTCCTTCTAGATTATTCCTTCTCACCTTAAGAGGATTCGATATAGTATTGGGTATGGATTGGCTAGCTGTCAACGAAGCTCAAATCATATGTAAACGTAAGAGGATACACCTCAAAGCTCCTAGAGGCAGTCCAATTATGGTTTACGGGGATTGGAATTGCACGATGCCGAACGTCATTTCGATGATCAAGGCCGAAAGTTACATGAGGCGCGGTTGCGAAGCTTATCTGGCGTATGTTATTGACGAAAGAATGAAAACGAAATAACTCAAGATTGTACCCGTGGTGTGCAACTTTCCGGAAGTATTCCCTGAGGATCTACCTGGGTTGCCACCCGATCGGGAAATAGAATTTCAGATTGACTTACTGCCAGGAATTGAGCCCGTTGCCAAAGCACCCTACCGATTGGCTCCGTCAGAAATGAAAGAATTGATGTCTCAACTAGAGGAATTAACAGAAAAAGGATTTATCAGACCGAGCATTTCACCATGGGGCGCTCCGGTACTATTTGTAAAGAAGAAGGACAGCAGCATGCGCATGTGCATTGACTACCGCGAATTGAACAAGAGGACAGTAAAGAACAAATACCCACTGCCTAGAATAGACGACCTTTTTGATCAACTGCAAGGTGCGAGTTGGTTCTCAAAGATCGATATTAGGTCGGGTTACCATCAGTTGAAAGTAAGAGAAGAAGACGTACTAAAGACCGCATTTCGTACGCGTTATGGGCATTATGAGTTCCTCGTGATGTCCTTCGGATTGACCAACGCACCAACAGCATTCATGGACTTGATGAATAGAGTATGTCGACCAATGTTGGATCGATCAGTGATAGTTTTTATAGACGACATAATGATATATTCGAAAAACGACGGTGATCACCACTGTCACCTAAGAGAGTTTTTGGAGGTGCTAAAGCAGGAACAGTTGTACGCAAATTCTGCAAATGCGCGTTCTGGCTTAGGGAACTCCAATTCCTAGGTCATGTGATAAACCCAAACGGCATCATGGTAGATCCTGCAAAGATTGAGGCAGTAAAGGAATGGAACGTCCCGAAGACGCCAACAGAGATACGAAGTTTTCTGGGATTGGAAGGCTACTATCGGAGGTTCATTCAAGATTTCTCGAGGATAGCCTCACCACTAACTAAATTGACATGGAAGGAAGTAAAATATGAATGGGGTCCAACCCAAAACAACAAGTTTGAGGAACTTAAGACATGATTAACCCAAGCTCCAGTCTTGACTCTACCTTAGGGAAATGAAGACTTGGTAGTCTACTCTGACGCTTCGGGTCAGGGTTTAGGTTGTGTACTTATGCAACGAGGAAAGGTAATTGCTTACGCCTCGCGACAACTAAAGATTCACGAGGTTAACTACCCAACTCACGATCTTGAGTTAGCGGCAGTAGTTTTCGCATTAAAAATATGGAGGCACTATCTGTATGGAGTTAAATGCACCATCTACTCCGATCACAAAAGCCTGAAGTACTTTGTCGAACAAAAGGAATTATACATGAGACAAAGGACGTGGTTAGAGCTACTGAAAGACTATGATTGTGAGATATTGTACCATCCAGGCAAGGCAAACGTAGTGGCTGACGCTTTAAGCAGAAAGGAAGAATCGGAACCTATACGAATCAAAGCCTGTCAGCTGATTATAACGCCAGATTTGATGAGTGAAATCTCAAAGGCACAAGATGAAGCACTATTAGAAAGAAATATAAGACGATAAAGAATAGTAGGACAATAAGGGAATTTGGATACAAATGCTTACGGTGTACGAACTAGGTTTGGCCGGATGTGGATACCTAAGATTGGCGAGCTTAGAGCCAAAATCCTCGATGAGGCCCATAAGTCTCGCTATTCTATCCACCCTGGGAGAAAAAAAAATGTATCAAGACTTGAAGAAAGAGTACTGGTGGCCCGACATGAAGAATGATGTGACCGAGTACGTGAACAAGTGCCTAACGTGTTCACTAGTTAAGGCCGAGCACCAGAAGCCATGCGGTAAAATGCAACCTCTACCAATACCGGAATGAAAGTGGGAGTAGATCACGATGGACTTCATTACCAAGCTACCGCGAACAGCTAAAGGCAATGATACCATTTGGGTGACCGTCGACCGCTTGACAAAGAGTACTCACTTCTTGCCAATACGTGAGACTTCTTCGTCTGAAAAGCTAGCAGAAATATTTATCAAGGAAATTGTGAGCAGACATGGTATGCCGTTGTCGATTGTGTCCGACAGGGATACCAGATTCACGTCAAGGTTTTGGAAGAAATTTAATGAAGTGATGGGCACTAGATTGAACATCAGCACCGCTTACCACCGTTAAACCGATGGTCAATCTGAAAGGACCATTCAGACCTTGGAGGACATGCTCTGGGTCTGTATCATTGACTTCGGTGGGAGCTGGGATAACCATCTACCATTGGCAGAACTTTCATATAACAACAACTATCACTCAACTATTGGCATGCCGCCATTTGAAATGTTGTATGGAAGGAGATGTAGACCCCGGTTTGTTGGGGGGAAATTGGATATAAATATTTTGCAAGTCTTGAAGTAGTCAAAGCTACTTCCGAGAAATTTGATCAAATCAAGGCTCGAATGAAAGCCGCAAAAGACAGACAGAAATCATACGCGGATAAGAGAAGAAGGGATTTAGAGTTTCAAGTAGGGGACATGGTACGGTTAAAGGTATCACCATGGAAAGGAATCATCCGATTCAGAAAATGTGGCAAACTAAGTCCAAGGTTTGTCGGACCTTTCAAGATTTTAGCGAGAGTGGGTTAAGTTGCTTACAGACTCGACCTACCCGTTGAGCTTAGTGGAATACACCCTATGTTCCACGTGTCACACTTACGCAAGTGCCTAGCTGACGACACAGCTCACATACCTTACGGCAAGATCGAAGTGGATAACAGTCTAAATTATGTGGAGGAACCAATAGCCATTTTTGACTGAGCTGAGAAACGACTACGCAATAAGTCGATTCATTTAGTTAAAGTGACATGGGAGAAAGAAGACGAGATAAGGGGACTATACCCTCAATTTTTTAACATATAAATGGTTTCGAGGACGAAACCTCATTAAGGAGGGTATACTTGTAACATCTCAAAAATAGTAAATAAATAACGCGATCGAGATTTAATCGTCAAAAATGAAAGGAAAATGGATGGGTTTGGGCTCGGCTCCAACGGGCCGAGGGAAGCCCAGGTATATAAGGGTCAAGACAGCCTCAAACTTCCAAACTTCCACCATTTGCAATTTAGAGAGAGAAAGTAGAGCTCGGGCCTAGAGGGAGAAAGTTGACGGATCGACCCAGAATTGAAGGAGCACGTTACTGCTGAGCTCGTGAGCAAAACCTCCGAATCAGAATCCCAATCCAGGTAACGATTCGACCCTAAACTGATTTTTTGTTTAATTTGGGATTTTCGGGTTTTAGCTAAATAGGTGACGGTTTTACGAATGAAAGTTGAAAATAAGCTTAGGACTAACATCTAGAATTAAAACCGCACGTTTTGAACAAAGAAAGTTGTAAGATTGGCCTGATCAGGTTAGCATGCAAGAATTTCGGACTTGTTGGCGAAGAAGACTGTTCGACAGACGAACTTATCAAGTTCGCCTGACAAGGTTGAGGCTAACTTATCAAGTTCGCTTTACAAGTTTGCTTATGGCCATCAAGAGGCGAACTTAGGATGTTCGCCTATTAAGTTCGCCTGATTATGTTCACCTGATTATGTTCGCCAGATTAAGTTCGCTTGGTCAAGTTCGCTTGGTCAAGTCAGGCGGACTTAGGACAAGTTCGCCTATATGTTCTCCTAGACTTTAGGCAGCGAACTTAGCCTTAAGTTCGCCTAGTTCAGTTGAAGTAAAAGTGGGTAATTTAAATTAGGTCTGATGTATGTGTAATTAACCAATCCAGATCGTGTGTGGCACTCATTGGACGCTGTTAAGACAGGACGAGACTAGCTCATTAGGTCAGTTCTATGTGCCCCCTTCTATGTTATATGCAAATCATTTTAAATGTTTGTGGCTGAAGTGTATACACTAAGTGAGTAGATGCTATGAATGCCAATGTGATCATACGTGGTATACAAATATATATATGAAAATGAATTATGAACAAAGAATGAAACGTATGTTGACAAAGAATGAATGAAAGAATGGAATAACGTAAATGAATGAAATCTTGTTTTATAATTATATATATTGCTTGTTATGAATGTATGTATACGTTATGGACGGAAACGAAGCTAACGGCTACTTCGGTAGACGGACGACCACGTGACTATTTTGCAACCGGGACAAAAACGTTCCTTCATAAGCTAGGACGTATAAAAGGTACTCATGGACGGTCGAAGCAAATGCCTTATTACATGTAGAACGGTTGCATACATAATAGCCACGTAGGAAACGGATGCCTTTGGGCAGACGGGCGAATGAATGAACTATGACGGTAGGACGGGTTTTAGGCGGACGGACAAAGGTTTCCGGACGGATTTATGTTACGACGGACGCTTTCTAGGGCTGTACGGTTTATGAAATGGACTACGACGGTAGTTCTCATGGCGTTTGTCTTTGTGACTCACGTAGTAATTATGACGGGTTGATCACCCATATGTGTATGACTAATGAATGTTCTCCCCAAAGTAAGTATGTATGTACATATGTATATACTCAGTATGAATGTTATGTGAGAACAGTAAAGCAAAGAATATGCAAATGCACGTATATTATATATATATATATATATATATATATATATATATATAATACTTAATGATAAGATAAATGCTATGTCTGATTGTTTTTAAACTAGAACTCACCAGCGTTAGCTGACTTTTAGTATACATTTCAGGTAAAGAAAGAAAGGGTCGTGCGAAGGCGTGATGGTTACCCGGCAACGACTAACATCCCACTTTTATATATGTTAAGACAATGTTAGGTTTTTAATTGTTAAGACTTTCGCTGTTACGTTATGTTACGTTACGTTACGTTACGTTACGTTACGTTACGTTACGTTACGTTACGTTACGTTACGTTACGTTACGTTACGTTACGTTACGTTATGTTATGTTATGTTATCAATTCGAATAGTGTTTGCTTCCGTTACTCTCGAATGTTTTAAATTTAAGTTCAGTATTTATGACTATGTTTATGAGTAAATCCAACAAGTGAGGTTACCCGGGAAAGGGGCCTTACATATTGGTCAAGATCATAGTAATAGGAAACCCTACGTGATACGGACAACGTTACTTCTGACAATATGACAGGAGTACTTATATAGGATATACCAGTGGTATATCCACTATGCCCTTATCATATCCCATTAGTTTCGTTACTGTATATCACCATATGTTTTATGTCGTCACACACGACAGAATTTACTATGTTTTCCAAGCGCTGAGTTTTATAATTACGTGTGCACCCGTAATTACTTAAATCGTCGTATGGTCCGTATAGATCACTCTATTGCGTGTGGGTACAGAGGTAGGGGAAACACCCAAAAACATTTAGTTTTATGTATGAGTTGCTAATAAGTAATTGTGTGTCTAGATGGTAAAGTCAATCAGGGAGTAAAAACTAACAAGGTGGAACAACCCCATACATGGGTGCCCTAAGTAGATGGTATACCCTCCAGGTTACTCATAAACTTTATAGCTCTCTCGTGTTTGAACAAAAATACGTCAAACCCCGAGTAACTCAAAGTTTATAGTTTCCTCGTGTTTGAACAAGAATACGTCAAACCCTGAGTAGCTCAAAGTTTATAGCTTCCTCGTGTTTGAACAAGAATACGTCAAACCCCGAGTAGCTCAAAGTTTATAGTGTCACACCCCAACCGACGGCGGAATACGTCGGGGCGGGACATGTAGACTGTTCATGAAGGTTGATTAAATTGTAATACATTAAATCAATTTCAATTCAAACAAACATAAACCAATTCCAAAGTACATAAATGAAATACAAATTGTTCTTGAATTAAAATTAACTAAGTCCCAAAGCCTATGTGTAGCAAGCCTTGATCAAACATTAGCACCTGAAACATGAATAAAATAAGGTCAACTATAAAGTTGGTGAGCATACACAGATTTGTACATAGATAGCATATAGATGTGAATTAACAATGTGACACTCAGTATTTCAGGTCAACATAAATATTCATAATGGCACGTTTATATTTTATAGTTGTTAGAAATATTATCTTTGACATGGTATTGTCAGGACTCTAGCAAAGAAACACGTGTCATATTTTAGTAATTTTAGGAATTACTAGGAAATATACAATTATAACCCGCAATGTACATTCGTTGGTGATTAACAAGATTTTTACAAATAAAGTCTAGAAACACGTCTTAATATAAAAACATATGTATTGGTGACTAAAACTTTAAAAGTTGACATAAAAATGTTTATTACATGGCTCTAAGTTATTTTTATGTGTAAACATGTATGATTTAGTTAAAATAATAACCATGTCGGATTTAACTAATAAACTATTAAAACTAGTCAAGGTGCACAAAATATATGGTTTCTAATCTTAAAGTTCCTACACCGAGTATTATATCACGGGATCAGCTACCAGGTTTACACCCCCCAAAAACCGAAAGAATACCAAAATCCCGTAACTCAGTTTCTACCAGATTTTTAGCCAACTTTGCAAGAACATATCTCCTTCGTTCCTTAGACAAATCGATCCACTCTTCCTCTAGAATGAAGATCCATGTTAAGAAGGAAGAACCCAAGTGGAATCACTCGAATCCATGGAGTATTCTACCTACAAACAGCCGGCGCAAGAAGGTCGCTCAGTGCAAGTCGAATCTGGACACCTCTTTTCATTTTCCTGTTTTGAGGTACCTTCACACCTCCAAATCTAGTAATACTTTTTCACATCTCCTCTGGTTTCAATAAAATTGATTTTAGAAGAAAACCCCAAGTCATTTGGTCTTCTAAAACCATCTAAAAGTCTATTCGAAGTATGCCTAAAAATCTGAGTTTTCAAGAACAAAATAAAACATAAAACTCTTGATGAGTTTTGGCTTTATTTCTTCATGAGTCATGTTTGAATACATATATTTATACACGTACATTTTTATACATAAAATACCAAACTAGAAGGACCATGGACAAGACAAGGACATATCAAATATAAACTATGTATATATATATATACTATCACATAAAATAACACTTGGATGATGGTGTTCTTCATAAACCCTTCATTTCATTCATGTGTTATGTTGAAAGATACATGTTCATGAAGTTATATGATCATGTGTGACTTACCTGGCAAGACCCGAGGTAGTGTCCTATGATTCAAGAAGACATACGAACGATTATCATCAACATATGAACGTGAAAGGTGTTACTAAAAATATATGTGTTGGTGTACGGTTTTGGTTAAATCATGGAAATGTTCTAGGAATTAAAAATTAGTATCCTAATATGAACATTTGATATATGTACATGGAACATATGAAGAGATTCTGTTAAAAATAAATAATCACATGACATCGTGGAACATAAGTGAATATATTTTAAGTTGTTACAAAAATAATATTTATTTTTGGTACACTTAATAAGTCACCAATAGGGAAACATATTATTTTCTCAGAAAATATGTAAACGTCTAGACTAGAATAATAATCTCCAATGAGTCGTAAATACAAACACTATTTTTACTAAACAAAGGCGTACTTAACGGGATTCGTTAAGTCGGATGAACAACTTATGTATAAGACGGGTAGTCTTAACACATTAGTACCCTTGTGTGATTAGGGTACGGATAGACAGGAACTATTAGCACAAGGTTATTTGCTAGGATTTCATCGGACACAAGGTGAGTTCACGCCCCCCTTTCGCTTTTTAAAGTTTTGTAAACTACGGGGGAGAAACATACTTACATTAAGTATTACAGTATTGTTTAATATATGTCGAAACATTGTTGTTTTATACAATTGGGAAAGCATTGCAAACATTTTTATATGATAACAAGGAAACAAGACACTAATACTATGTCATACATGGTGAACAATATTGCGCTTAAAGTCCCCGGAATAACACACTTTTGTAACCATTAGCTTTGGACTTAGCCTGGGATTCTATGGATAGTACTATTGGGGGTGACGCTCCCGGTCATGGTTAGTCACGCTAACCAGGGGTTCAAATGGCTGAATGACCACATATTATCTTACTCGCAGAAAGGCGAGGAGGGGCATTAAATTGTTGGGGTTTGGTTACGGTTTCATGTATGGACATAGGTATTTGTAAGCCTAGCTAGCTTACGAATGGATCAATTACACTTGTTTCGTTTATCATATGCGTTTAGAAATATTTGTACTTATTTATGACGATAATGTCATGGGCAATGTTTTCGGGTAAAACTACTTATCTTATGACGGTTAAGTCATGGACATGTTTTCAAAGGAAAACTACTTATTTTATGACGGTTAAGTCATGTATATGTTTTCAAAGGAAAACTACTTATTTTATGACGGTAAAGTCATGGGCATGTTTTCAAAGGAAAACTACTTATTTGATGACGGTTAAGTCATGTATATGTTTTCAAAGGAAAACTACTTATTTTATAACGGTTAAGTCATGGGCATGTTTTCAAAGGAAAACTACTTATTTTATGACGGTTAAGTCATGGGCATGTTTTCAAAGGAAAACTACTTATTTTATGACGGTAAAGTCATGGACATATTTTCAAAGGAAAACTACTTATTTTATGACGGTAAAGTCATGGGCATGTTTTCAAAGGAAAACTACTTATTTTATGACGGTTAAATCATGTCTAGTTTTTCTGGGAAAACTAACTGTACTAAATTAACAAACTCTGTGAACTCACCAACCTTTGTGTTGACACTTTCAAGTATGTTTCTCAGGTAACCTTTACCCATGGAGCGGTTGGATCAGGCTAGCTATGTTGGAACAATTCCTAGTAACCGGACGGGCATAGATTTTCGAGTCTCAAGTCGACCATTGATCTAGAGGGACTTAGATAATTGTATTTATTTAGTCTTAGTAATCGTATATGTAATCAAGTCTTAGAAATCACTATTACAGCTTTCGCTATCGAGTAATAAACCAATCGTTACAACCTGTATTTATTTATTAAGTAAATAAATTTGGGGGTGTGACAAACAAATCCTTACATAACATGATAAAATAAGGCATTTATGGGGAGCCACTATTGTGTAACCAAAAGTAAAATCAAACCTTTGTAAATAGCATGCAAATTGTGTTGTCGGTAACAATCACCCCAATCTAGGTGGTTTTATCAGACTCAATAGATCTATCATTGTTAACCGTCAGCTTGAATAGTTAATGATTGCACATGAATTGCACACAAACAGTTAACGCATCAAGTACTCAAACATAAAGCTCAAATTTGCACACATGAATGTAAAGTGGATTTGTATTTGTGTAGTTTGTGTAAATGTAAATCATTGAATGTATCGCGTTCATGTTTCACCTCAAAATGTAAAAGTGTGAAAAGGGGCTATGTAATACTCACCTTGATATTGGTTGTGTGGATAACACGAGCAATAGGTAGCACAAATGATTTTCAAATCACAAAGTTAACCTAGTGTGAATTATGTGAACTTGAATTAGTAACATGCACAAAGTCTATGATAAGACCTAGGGTTCGATGGTTTTTGATGTGTATGGGTTGGTACAAAAAGGTTGTGGCATTTCATGTAACGAATGTAAGAAAGTTGATGTTTGTATTTGGATAAAATTATAATGTAAGGAAGATGCAGGTTCAAAGTGTATATGAATTTTAATGAAAATAATAATTGTCTTAGGGTTTAGTTTATATATTTTAAATGAATTAAACCCTAAATGAAATTATTATTAATGTACAAAGATGATTAATTAAAATAACAAATTTTAGTGTGTCTTTATAAATAAATAAATGAAATATAAGTATAGGTGTATTAATATATGTTTAGTGAAAATTTAGATTTGTTTAGGCAAATTTTCAATCTTAGATTGATATTTAAATGGGATATTATTTTATGACAATCATTTAAAATAATGATTATGTATATTATAAAACCTTTACATACTTAAATAATACAATAGGTATTTTAAATACTTTGTTTTGTAAATCCATTGATTTAATTCAAAATTTTTTTTTTAAATAGGTTTCATATCGGAAATAGAGATTTAAAATAATTTAATTTATAAAATAATCATTTCATGAATTAAAATTGTAAATTTAGCTCAAACCTGTTCTAAATGTATAGACTTTTATAAAACAATTTTTATAAATTAAATTGGAGTTGTAAAAATGATTTTAAAAATGAATGGGGCTTGCCCGGGTCGAACTCGGATCTGCCGGGAGACATGTTTAGGTGTTTACCATTGAGACAAGGGGTTGTCCCTGTTATGAATTCAATTTGGAAAAAGGATTAAGCACATGTTTGAAAAGGGGGGGCCGATTCGGGTCCAGTGAACATGCAAAAAGAAACCGTTGAGTGCGGGTTTAGAACCCGCGCCCAATTGAATACGGGTCAAGCGTTTTAACCGATGGAACTGGGCGAAGGCCTTGACAAAATACTAGTTTGAAAATCATTTAACAATTCATCCCAAACTCGTCCCCTTCCCTAATTACCCCGATCCGTAACCCTAGCCATCACATTGGCTGCGTCGAGCAAACCATCGAACCCCAATTAGTAGGGCTTTTGATCCTTGCATCAAGACAAACTTAAAGACACTAAGTTTACCTGTAATGGTCAAGTAGAGAGGTCGAATAGCTCGATTCTCAGGTCCGGCTTCCCTCGACGGTAACACGAACTCAGAGGCAGATGCGATGGAATTGAGAGTGCCAGAAGAAAAGGGAAGGTGTCGCGATGCTGAGTAGTTCCGGTCTGAGTTTTAATTCCATACAAAAAGTATGAATTGATTTGGGTTTGAGGGAAAACGGTTATGCAAGGATTATGGGTTCAATACCCTTGATTTCCATTAAATTGAATTACGATTCGAGCTGGAACGTGTTTGTGTAACGTGTATGCGTGATTTACGGGATTGATCGAGTTTCAATTTCGCAGATTTGGGTTGATTGGGCTTGGATTTGACTCTGAGAAGTCAAACATTCGAATTTCGAATTTGTCCACGGAATTTGATCGAATTGGAGTGTTAGACGGGTCTGGATATAGTCGATGCTTGACTTCGTAAACATGGAAAGTTCATATCAGTCGGATCTGTCGATTTTCAGTCCAACATTGTAAGGAAATTGAGTTTGTTTGACTTTTGAAGTCAAAATAGGTCAAAAGGGGACAAATTGGAGTAAAAGGGTTAAATTTCAAGGTTCAAATGTAGGTTCAAGGAAATCTAGACCTATTTATTAATTTATTTTAGTTACTAATAAAGTTGATTTAATAAAACTTATAAAGTTTTAAACATTGAATCCAATATATATATGATTGCATATATTTTTATAAATAGATATATATATATATATATATATATATATATATATGAAAAAGCTGTAAATATAGGATTAAAACTCGCCAATTATATATATTGATTTACACACATATATATACATAGATGTACATATATTTGTTTATTTAAGTCTAACTAGGAAAATAATATGTTTATGTAAGGTTGTACTCCAAGTTGTCACGTGTTAAAAAAATGGTTTGTGTTACATATGTTGTCAGGAAAAACAGGTTTGAAATAATGCGCCATTATCGTATAAAATAACTTAAAATAGTTTCGAAAAATCATGGATGTTACATATAGCTTCCTCATGTTTGAACAAGGATACGTCAAACCCCGAATAGCTCAAAGTTTATAGCTATCAACTTTCATGGATAAAGTGAACGATCATGCCTCATGTATATAGTGGGCAATTATCTGCAAACAATGTAAACTGTCTAGTTTCGTGTGTAATGTAAACACTCAAGTTTCATGTATAACGTAAATGATCTAGTATCATGCATATTGCAAACAACCAAGTATCATGTATCATGTGAACAAGTTAGTATCATGTATACTACAAACGAGTAAGTTTCAAGTATGATGTGAACAATCTAGTATCATGCATATTACAAACAACCAAGTTTCGTGTATAATATGACTAATTAAGTTCCATGTATAATGTAAACAAATTAGTTTTAACGTACAATGTGAACGTTCATATGTAAATAATTGACTCTCATGAATAACGTAAGCTATCAAATTTCATAGGTGGTCGAGTTTTGCAGACAAGCATGTTGCTTGACATTCATGTATCATGTAGGTAGTTGGATTTTAAGTTTTCAATTTTGTTGAGGTTTATATGGGTGGTTAACGCCTACGCGAAATGATTTATCTCCTTGAAGTGACTAGTAAGCTCATACATTCCCGAAGGTGCAAGGTAATGGGAAGGTTTTGCAGGTAATCGGAATAATGTGTACATGAATATCTAATTTGTGCGTTTTGTTTGTAAATAAACAAGTAATTGAAATTTTTTACTCTTGTTTGTAAATTAATAAATAAGTGGAAGTAATAATTTGAGCGGATTGGATAATTGGATAAATAAAAACCTTTTAATTCAATTATCATAAAGAAAATGTTTCAAAAGATAATAATGCCAATATTATTTAATAATTAAGCCAAGATTTAAATAATAATTAGTTTAACGAAATAAATAGTCACAATAAAATAATTATTCAAGTTATTATTAAAAGAATGAAGTATTTGTTAATACTTTTATAAAACAAGTTTTACAAGACGGGTATTAAGTTTCTTTACAAGGTAAAGGGGTTTGTAAATAGTTTATACTCTAGATAAAATCTATAAACCAAGGGTTTGGTAAATGTTTTGTTTGAACAAAATAACTATATTAGTTATATCTGGAAATAACAAAATAATTAGCTTACAAAGAAGGTTTAGATGTCAATCATTAAGGAGAGTTAAAATGAATATCATTTATATTTGGGTACAGGATATGGGTTTCAATTTAGGTTTTTAAGAAATCGTGAAATAGAATATCCGGCTAACCTCTCAGATAGTTTCCCACCCGGAAGCAGATGAGCACTGTGACGTTTCAGATTTTTCATTCGCGCACTTGTAATATAATTATCGTGTAATCATTCTCAAATTAAATAAAATACGAGTGTTTTATTTAGTTTTATACAAATAGGTATTTTCATTTTATGGATTTAAATTAATTAAAATTTTATAAGTTTTAAAACTTATATAAAATTTTATATAAAAAAAAAATCTAAATTTAAAGGTTGCATATTTAATAAAATAACCTATTTAAATAAGATAAATAACTTTTATAAAAATTATTTATAATAATAATAATAAAATAAGTTTATAAAATATATTTGAAATTAAAAGAAATTAAAGAAATTTATTTTTATAAAAGTTGAGGGGTTGTTTTGAAAATTTTCAAACTAATAGGTTTTAAGATAAAATCTGTTGAGGGACTATTTCTGTACAAATCAAACTACAAGGATTCATCCGTAATTATCTCAGGGGTCGAATTAAAACAAAATCAAACTACAGGGAATGAAACTGCCAAATTGCAAATCGACTTTCCGGTCACCCCCTACGTTTGTCCGGCGGTCCAAGCCAGTTTCCGGCGAACACCCCGACAAGCCTGTTCCCTGCACCTCGACAGCCGCTAAAGGTATCCCTGAACTCGTCGTTCCCACGCGAGCAAAAGCCCCCGACCAATTGGTCTCCCCAACATACGGATAGTCTGATCCTGTTGGTGGCCGAGAACCCACGCCACGAATTCGAGCCCGACAGTCAACCTCCACGCATGCTTGATAGCTCGTTAGCTTCGTCTCGTCCAGACGAATGTCTGGACATACTTAATTGCACGTTTGGTCATAAGGTTTGAGCTCGGCTATAAATAGCCATATTCGGACCTGCTCGAGCTCGCTACCCCTCTTCCACCCACTCTCACTCCAAATTGAAGGCACCATTGCATTCGTCGTCTCCGAGTGAAGCTGTGACCAAGTTTTTAAAGGCTAATTCCATCCAGAAGATCGATTCCCATTCTTAACATTTTCGGGTTTAAACTTCTGCCGACCAGGCCCTTCGCGACCAGGTTCGAGCTTTATTTTGGTTCCATTAGTTCCTGTTAGCCACTGGTAATCAACCCCAATCGAAAACACGACCATCGCCCGTGAGTTACCGGGCAAACCAAGTGTCCTCGGACACGGTTTGCCGGTTGCCGAGGACCAGCGACCTGTTTTGCCTTTGTGTATTTAAATAAACTGATGCACACATAACCAGCGATGGGCAGTAGCCCGACTGGTTATGCGTGTGTGTGTTTAAGGCAGAGGTCGCGGGTTCGATCCCGGTTGGCCTTCGGCCCAAATTTTTATTCTGTTTCTATTTTATTTATTTATTTTAACTTATTTTAACATTCTTTTTATACAATAAAAACTAAAACGAGTCGGTTTACTCGTTCGTTTATTCCGAAAATCATTAAAATTCTTTTATACATATTTAACCCACAAAAATTTTTATAAAATAATAAATATTATATTTTTATAAATTTGTTAAAATAGTTTCAACTTACAAAAAAAATATATATAATAATAATGATAATATAAATAAATAAATAAATAGGAACTTTTATAAATACATAATAACTACTTATTTAAAAATGAAATATTTTAACAATATATATATATATATATATATATATATATAATTTTTAAGTTAAAGTTTTACCAAGTCATTATTATTTTCTACCATATTTTATAAACTAAATATTAAAGGATAATATTATAAAACCCATACACATTTAAATACGAATACGCACATACAAATAAAACATACAATAATACTTATCTATCCACATAGGATTTCATCGTGCTTAGGTTTCAACGTCCTTATCACCCGCACTCGTGGATTATCATATCCGCTAGCCAGGTGAGTTACATAGCCCCTATTTTATATTTTTACATACTTTGGGGTGAAACATTATACATGCTACTCATCAAATTGTTTATACGTGTTATACATGTGAATTATATGGTTGTTCATCATAAATTATCTTGAGTGTACAATTGTTTATTTTAAACACAAGAAAACCAACAGTAATATTAATAGATCTATTGTGCCTGACCAGCCCACCCGGTTAGGGTGTTTATTACTGTATACTCGGATATAGCCGCGTGTTATATTCAAACATACCGGATATAGTGGGTAACTATATTCAAACATACCGGACTTAGCTGTTGTGCTATGTTCAAGCGCGTCAATCAAGGTTTGAATTGTGATTAGATAAATGATACACCATATATATACTATGTTTAACAAGATAAACAATGAGTTGCAAAACGTTTTTATCTACTACTTATCGGAACTACAAAACCTATGTACTCACCAACTTTTTAGTTGACACTTGATTTAAATAATGTTTCAGGTTTGGATATGTGATTGCTTGCCGAAGATTCCTCCACTTAAGAACTATGGACCTAGTTAAATAAATCAATGTTTTGAACTAGACTAGGTTATTTGAAATGTATTGTATTTGGATCTTTGTTGTCTTTAAATTTAATTAATGAATTATGCAACATTTTTGTTATCATGTGCTTTTGAACAATCATTCCATTATCGGCCTCGATGATTCCGCCATCGGTCGGGGTGTGACAAGCACCAAGACGAATATCGTTGTAGTTATTCGTATTGCAAACCGGGCTTCAGCCCTAGTTATTTCCATATGTGCATCAAGTACTCTCTCTCCTCCATTTGTTGTCTTAGAAACTCTGCGGTCCCTACGCATAGGTGAGCAGTATCAGCTGGAACTCCTATTGCACTGGTAAGTCCTATGACTTGTCTTGCTCTTGGTTCTGGAGGGTTTAGGTTAGGTGCTGGATAGGGGTCTCTTAAAGGAGATGATTCAACTGCTCGGAGTCTCAAGCCTGCTCCTAAGGCAATCTGCTCTGCGGTCAAACATGGATCTGGCAGCTAGTCGTGCCGGTGATTGGTTGTCTGGTGATGGGGACACAAGGTCTTCCTCTTGTGTTGACTCTGCTTCAGGGTGATTCTCAGGCGAGTGAGGAGGGTAAGAGGCTATGTCTAGCATGAAAAGGTCGTAAGTGTAATGGTAAGTGTTAAAGGTGTTTATGAGTTTAGAATTTGACTAATCGTAACACCGAGTTCTTATAATAATATATCGGGGGTAACACTTGACCTATAAGTAGTGTACCCATGAAAAGGATTCCCAGGAAAGAGAGGTGGGTCACAAGTGTCACACCCCGATCGATGGCGGAATCATCGGGGCGAGATATGTAGACTGTTCATGAGCACAAGGTTGACTAAATTGTAATATATTAAACATCAATTTCATTTCAAATAATCCAAACACAACCAAATCCAAGAAAGAACATAATTGAAATACATAAAATCCTTTATTCAATTAACTAAGTCCCAAAGCCTATGTGAAGCAAATCTTGATCAAATCACACATTAGTACCTGAAACATGAATAAAATAAGGTCAACTAAAAAGTTGGTGAGCATACACAGGTTTGTATATAGATAGCATATAGTTTGTAAATAAACAAATCCTTACATATCATGATAAAATAAGGCATTTATGGGGAGCAGCTATTGTGTAACCAAGTACAATCAAACCTTTGTAACTAGCATGCAAAAATTGTGTTGTCGGTAACAATCACCCTACCTAGGTGGGTTTGTCAGACTCAATAGATCTATCATTGTTAACCGTCGGCTTGAATAGTTAATGATTGCACACAAATCGCACACAAAAGTTAGCACAACTAGCACTCGGGCATAGAGCTCAAATTATGTCACACCCCGGCCGGCGGCGGATTATACGCCGGGGCTGACGCGGTTGTTCATAAGCACATGATCATCTATTAAATATGATAATATTTATTATTCAAATTAAAAGCATCCGTTACAGAGGAAAATGAAACGTTCAAAACATAATTTAAATTAAACTAGGTCCAAATCCTAGGTGAGCAAGTAGTCCTCAAACAGGTGCACCTAAAACATGTAAGTAACTGTCAACTACAAGTAGTTGGTGAGAAACATAGGTTTTGACACCAAAAGAGTTAGTATAGATTACAATTCAATATGTCCAAAGCATGTCTAAAGCACATATGTAAAAACACACAGGGTTCCAAGCGTACAATCAAGTCATGTTATATGTATGCACAATCCCCCGGATTGCGTGAAGTTCTCAATGTAACACTAACCCGCCAAGGTTCGTGTTAAGTAATGTATCGGATTCCCGTATAAATGATCATAAAAGGTACTACCTTAGGCTTGCCACACAAGTTAATGATTGTACTGACATGAACACATGTAATGGTCACCAAGTAGTTTAAGACATAAGCATAAAGACCATAGCATATGAACACAGGGTATTGAATTGTGTATGTAAATGTATTTGTAATCATGTTTCACCCCAAAAGTAAAAATAGTAAAAAGGGGCTATGTAAACTCACATTGGTTCGGTAGCTTGAAATCACAAGTACGTGAAGTTGCACAAGTTTTTTAGCTAACCTCAAGGTTAACCTATGTTTGCATTTATATACGTATCAATGATATGCTCCAAAGATTTAGGTAGTAAAGGTTGAACTAGGTTGAATAAGTATGTATCTATTTGTTGTGAATAATATGTTTGTTAATAAGAAAATAATATGTTTGTTTAATAACGAAAATAATATGATCGTTAATAAAGGGTTGAATACAAGTATATATATATATATATATATATATATATATATATATATATATATATATATATATATGAATAATTATTTTGTTTACAAAATAATGAATAAGTATTTAAATAATATTTACTTGAATATATACGTATTTAGATTAAAAGTTTTTACGTTTTAGATTAATTAATTAGTTAAATGGACTATAAAGAGCATAGATTATACTAAATAATTGTGTATTAAAAGTTAATAAATGTTTTTAATTAAAACGATTATATAGTTTCTTAATTAGTTTTTAATTCTCTAAAACTATTAAATAATTATTTAAGATTAATAATTTGGTTCATAAAAATATTCCGAGTCTCGGGAGTTTTATAAAACAATTTTTTTATAAGAAAAATGAGGTTGAAATTCGGTTTTAAAATCACTAAAAAAAACATTGCAGACCACGGGACTCGAACCCGGGTCTGCTGGGAGCCAACAAGACACACCAACACCCGACCAGTAGACCTAGGCGTATGCCTTGGTTTAAACCATACGCGATTTGTATATAACTCCCAACCCGCACAAGTCTTCTTCCCCAATTCAAAACCCAAAGCCACCCGATTCAGTCGATTGAGCCAGTGATCGACCCCGCTTTTATGGGGCTTTTCTTCCCTATATCAAAACGAAATTGTGGGTATCAAATTTTACCTGAATCGGTTGCAAAACGAGAAGAACGATTGTGGCTTTAGAACTAGGTTTCTTGATACTCGATCGCGATCCAGAGGGGAATTACAGTGAGTTTGGAAGTATAGGAAGTGTGTGCGAGTTGTTTCGAGTGTGAAGGAGTGGATTTTATAGTCTAATTTCAAGCCGATAACGCGAATTGATTACCCACTTGATTGAAACGGTTACGGGATTGGAATCGTCTACAAATCATTGATTTCCAACAAATCGCATTGTTAAAACTATTAGAAAACGGCCGCACTATAATGTAGTAACATTAATTGTAGTTAACTTGCATTGATTCGATCGATTGATATTAAATTTCGGTTTGTTTGACTCTAAAAAGTCAAAATCGGTGTAATGGGGAAGAAGGCAAAAGAATTTGCAGTTAAGTCCCTCGAATTTCAATTGTTATCATTTCATGAACAACTTGCCTTTAAAAAAAAATAAAATAAATAAAATAAGGTTTCAGAAATTACGGTTTGAACCCCGAACTTTGTAAAACATAAAATCATTTGATGTTTTATAGATTTTAAAAAAATTCTAATAATTTTATATTAAAACTTAAATGTTTCCTTTATATATATATATACATATATATATTTTTTAAAGTAAAATGGTTTTATAAAACTTGCTTATTTTATAGTTTATATGATTTAATCTATGTTACTATATAACATTTGTATTTGCATGTTTATATAGATTTAAGAAATAATATAATATATACCTTTATGTAGGTTTAATATGATTTAGTCATTTATAATTTTAATTTAATATTCATTAAATCTTGAAGTAAATGTACCTAATATATGTATAGACAATCATGAATAAGATGATTTTATTTATGTAAAACTTTAAATAAAAAGGGTTACAAACGTCGGAATAGAAACCGGAATTTCCTGGGGATTACAAATTGCACACATGAATGTAAAGGGGATTTATATTTGTGTAGTTTGTGTAAATGTAAACAATAGTGTTGTATAATGTTCATGTTCCACCCCAAAAAGTGTAAAAGAGTAAAAGGGGCTATGTAATACTCACTTGGTTTGAAGGCGTAACTAACATGAAATACTCGCTAGAAATGAGATCATTGTAATGCACAACGTTAACATAGAGTGTAATATGTATTGAATTAATAGTGTGTACAAATATCTGTGTCTAAGTCTAAGGCTAAATTGGATGTGTGTATAAGGAATTTGAAGCTGTAGGTGTTAGTAGGTTGTACTTGAATGGTGTTGTATAAAATTTGTGTCTAAGTCTAAGGCTTATTGTTTTTAAAATATAGAAATAATTATTCTGTTAAGGTTTTTCTCACACACGACCGTGCCTGGACAAGGCACGATCGTGCTAGGACAACGGGCGCGACCGTGCTAGTCAGGGACGCGACCGTGTTGACCAAACAAAAGGCATAACTAGGCTGTTTACTAGGCACGATCCTGTCTTAGGCCAGGCACGACCGTGTCTAGGGTTTTGAGGCACGACCAAGTCTAGCCAAGGGCATGACCGGGTCTGAGTGTGGGAGGCACGACCGCGCTGTTATTTGGCGCGACCGTGTCTCATGAAGCACGACCGCGCTATATGATTAGCGCGACCGTGTCTGTTCCAAAACAGATTCAATTGGACTAATTCTTATATTGTTAATGTTGGAATTCATGGGGCTTTCACCCATTAGATCATCACGAGTCTTTTTGTATAGATTAATTGTATTTAAAACGTGTCTAAGGTTCGATCCGATTAAATCATTTTTGAACGAAATATAGATTCGGGTTCGTGATGATTTTCATATTGTAAGCCCCAATTAAGTTGGGGCTTTTGATCTGCAGACTGAAACAAGTGGGCATGAGGTTTCAATTACCCGGAAGGACAATGAATTGATGGTGTACGGTAGAAACGAGTTCCGCCGACGACGGGCTTGATCTCCGGCGTCTTCTGCTGTAACTCTGGCTAAATCACGTGTTCAGGAACTTCAGAGAGGATCGATAGTGCGTTTGCTTGGGAGAATTGCAAACAATTTGGGGAATTCGATGGTCTCGTGGACGAATTTGATGATTATGAGATGAATTGATGAAATTCGGTTTATTTGTGATAATTATGATGATCAAGAGGCTTAACTCTGTTCGTTAATAGTTAGCACGTGTAGAACGGTTACGAAATCGAACGTCTTTGTGATTAAAAGCTGCATTTACGTTTCAACTGATGAGAGGCGCGACCGTGCCCATATGAGGCGCGACCGTGCCAGAATGAGGCGCGACCGTGCCTATTAGGGTTTCTTGTTACTTTTCAACATCAGACCTTGTAACTTTAGTCTTTGACATATTTGTATAAATAGATACTTATGTAGTGTTTAGTAGGTTATAACCGAGTAAAATTTGCGGGTTTGCATTGAAATGTAGTATTTAATTGGTGGTACGAATAGAACAAAACAGTGCACTAGAATTGGATTTGAAATGCATTACATTGAATTGAAATACGAATACTAAAAATCAGAAATGTTACAACAAGGGACACACTGAAGTACTCAGTCTTTCCTTAACCAAAACCTTCCATGGACTTACACTCACTCTTTCGGCCATCATGTACCATTAGCATTATTATTTGAACTCATGGTTATGGTGAGAATTGTTAGGGATTGTGTCTTGTGGCTCTAGGGTGTGCTTCACCTATTCAAGTAGCTTCCCTTCCGTGAGGGGTAAGGTCTAAGGGTTTAAATCCCTTGCAAATTATAATAAAGGTGATAAAATTTTCAAAGCATCAGGATGAAGAGGTATATTTGGCTTAAATATGATTAAGTGTAAGAATCAAATAGGAGGTTTAGACTTGTGTACCAAATTATAATATTTATGCGATTGATGTTTAGATTGCATTCATTTGGCATATAACCAATGGATGCTGTGACAAGTCAAAGTAGTTCAAGTTCGTATACTTTCAAGAAGACATGCTTTAGCCTATAGGTGAACACACACTTCGGGAATTCCCAGGAAAGCATACGGATCCTTAGGGTGATTTGGATTTATATGAAATGCTTTCCTAGACAGAAGACCCAAGGTACAGGCATTAACCGTTCTAGATTGCCCATGATCTCTACTAATTTTCAGAACCCCAAAACTTTGACGGGATTTTAAAATTTTAATAGGCATTGGGTCTAGGAGTTTGAATATTTCCTTAAGTGATTAGTGATGATGTGTAAAGATGGAAGTGTATGGAAAAACTTAGGATAGTATTTAGTGATATCAAATAGGCATTGTGTAGACAATTTCAAATAGTGTAGCAAATAAGGTATCACAGGAGTAGTAGTTTTTGTAAACATGTAGGTTATCAGGTAACATAGCACATAAGATACTCATGCAATGTAATACACTAGATAATGTGTAGGATAATTACACCAAGGTACCCTAAGGTTATAGACTATAGATTAAGAATATGTTTCAACTAATCCATGTAGTTTCAAATAGTTTCATGTAGTCTCTTGAATGTTGCAGTTCATGTACTTACACTACGTAGGTAGAAATAGGTAGATGTAGATAGGTAAGTGGATGTAGGTATGTGTATAATGAGTATGGAGTGGAGTTCCTGGTAAAATACATGAGTTAAACTCATGTTTGGGACTCCTAGGTTATAGTCTAGGTCATGTATGTCTAATAACCTAATTCCCTATAACCATGGCTCTGATACCAATTTGTCACACCCCGGTAGGCGACGGATTATACGCTGGGGCTGACGCGGTTGTTCATAAGCACATGATCATCTTTTAAATATGATAATATTTATTATTCGAATTAAAAGCATTCATTACAACTGGAAATAAGAAACCAAGTGTTCAAACATATCATAATAAGATTTAATTGAAAGTAGGTCCATGTCCTATATGAACAAGTAGTGTCCTCAACTGGTGCACTTGAAACATGTGATTAAATGTCAACTACAAGTAGTTGGTGAGTAATATAGGTTTTGACACCAAACAAAGTTAAGTATAGTTTACAATTCAATGCGTTCAAAGCGTGTCTAGAGCATGAATGTGAAAACATACAAGGTTCCAAGCATACAATTCAATCCTGGTAATAGAAAACTAGATACGCAATCCCACTAATTTCCATTTTGAAAAAGGGGAAAAAGGTTACCCAAGTTATAAGTTGATACCCAACAAAACCCGCCAAGGTTTTGTGGTAAGTTATAGTTTCGGATTCCCGTATAAATGATCATGTTAGGTACTACCTTAGGCTTGGGCTGCAAGTTAATGAATGTACTTATATGAACACATGTAATGGTCACCAGGTAGTTCAAGATATAAAGCATAAAGATCAAAGCATAAGAACATGGGTATTGAATTGTGTAAGTAAAGCGTTTGTAAACATGTTTCACCCCAAAAGTCAAAACAGTAAAAAGGGGCTATGAAAACTCACCTTGCACTGGTTAACTCAAAGATTCGCACAAGTATGATGTTGTTGCACAAATGTTGTAGCTAACCACATGGTTAACCTATGTGTAACATTTCTGATTTTCTGTATTTGTTTTAAGACAATAAACAACATTTCAATTTCTAACCCTTGTGCAAGATGTAGTTCAAGACTTCACTAAACACAACCCTTAAATTTTTTCACATTTTCACACACCTACATCATAAATTAAATTAATTCGAAGGAATAGAAATTTTATAATTTTAGCATATATATAATATATATATATATATATATATGTTTATATATGAAAAATTAATTTTATAAAATATTTAAAGTAAAATATTTCAAAACTTGGTTATTTATAAAAGTATAAAGTTCTTTACTTTACAAAAGCCAATCTATAAATATATATATATATATATATATATATATGTGTGTGTGTGTGTATATATATATATATACATATACATAAATATATATATTTATGGTTTATTTAAACAAATGATTTGAACCCCCTCTTTAGTCTTTGAACGTTCATATTGAACCCCTTTGGACTCTTGGACTCTTGGACTCTTAATTCGAACCCCCACCCTTGGAATTGAACTCTTTGATCTTAATTTTGACCTTATTCCTCAATTTAGACCCATTTTGACCTTTTTAGTCAAACAATCCCAAGATTCTTGAGATATAAGCTAGCAATCGATCAATCTGTTTTCCTTGTTCACCAAATTCGTGTTTCGACCAATTACAAGTTCTAATCACATCTCAATACCATCTGTCACGCGGGCAATTCGAAATTCAAATGCATTGGACTATTAGAGTCAAACCGAACTTAAATTGTTACCAAATCACATAAATTAACCACGATTAGAACCCGCAAATCACGCGTAGTCCAGACTTGCATGTTTCCAGACTGTAAACATGTCCCAATTCATCATCGATTGAGTGAATTCACGCATGACAACTGTCTCCTGCATATATGAATCGAATCGGGCCCCTAAGATGTAATCGATCAAATTAACTCACTCCCTCACCTTCGCAAGCATCCTTACAAACCCTCTAAACACTCAAAAGAATCGCATTTCATCTCTAGATCGTTGACGAACTCCAATAACATCCAACCCTAACTTCCGATTGAGCACCTTCGTTTGTTAACCATTCCAGGTAAGGATTAGATCTTTAGATTCCGAGTGAAGTGGGGATCATTAGCCTTCTGTCAATTTCAAATGAAAGAGGGTAACGAATTCATTTGGAAATGGGGTTGTGATCGTTGCGTATGTGACAGGGTTGGGGGTTTTCGCTCATCGGATTAAGTACATTTAAGATTCTATTATCGTGTTATGACCAGCGAAACCGTCTAGCCCAGTCGATTAGGCCACTGCACCGTTGGACTAGACGGCGTGGGTTCGAAACCCACAACCCACAAACTCGGCCCCCTTTTTTTTGCATGTGCATCAAACCTAGACCGGGCCCCGCCCATTGTCTTACTAAAACAATTTCAAATCGGTTACTTGCCAAGGGTTGGCCCTCTAGTCTGGTGGTAAATTGCAATACACTCACAGAACCCACCCGGGTTCGAGCCGGGTGGTTCACAACCTTTTTTTATACATTTTAACACTCTAATTAATTTATAAATTTTTTTTTCATAAAACTTAATACCATTTAAAACTGATTTGTGCATTAATAATCCGATTTTTATTAAGAGCTAATAATCTATTCACAAATTAAATGATTTTTAAAACCACATTTACAATATAATTAAATTATACTAATTAAAATTATTATTCTTAATTAATACTTTTATACTACCCATTTTTATAAAAATATATTAATGTTTTCAAAACTTTATAAATCATTCTTTTTCTATTAAATTACGCATATTAGGGTTAAAACCCTAATTAAACAAATAAAACCTTTTCTAAATAAATATTTACATTTTCATTTCCTTCAGGGAATGTGCTGTAATAGATAAATAAATTATTTGCATTAGTTACCTTTACACACATTTAGAATTAAATTTCTAAAATATATATATACACTAATATATATTTACACTATATTTTGACACCTTTTCATAAATAAATAAAATTAATTTATTTATTTAAGTTATATTTGAATAAATATAATCCCACACTACTCTTTCTAAATAAATAAATAAAAAGAATTTATTTATGTAGTCGTTCAAACTAAACCCTAAATCATTTATTATTAAAACCATATACTTCGAACTTACATTTTTCATTAAATTTCCTATTCAAATAAAAACACGAACACATCTCTCACATGATATAACACAAATCCTGTGTACAAGTCCCTACACTCAATCCCATTGAAACCCTAGACTCTACTTTAGACATTTTGCACAATATTAATTCAAAATTCATACTATTTCACTCTAGGTCAAACCTAGTGATTTGCAAAATCACTTTTGCTACCCAAAGCTCGTGTTAACTACTACATTTGATACAAATGAGTTTACATAGCCCCTTTTACACTATTTACATTTTTGGGGTGGAACATGAGTACGATTATACAATGTTTACAAACAACACAATACAATTCCACCCTACATTCATGTGTGCAATTTGAGCCTTATGCTTGAGTACTAGGTGTGCAAACTACAATTTTGTGTGCAATTTACATGTGCAATCATTAACTACACAAGCCGACGGTTAACAATGATAGATCTATTGAGTCTGACAAACCCACCCAGTTAGGGTGATTGTTGCCGACAACACAATTTGGTTATTTTCTACCATCATCTTTCGTTGACAAAACTTAAACCATTGGGCCTAATGCCCATTAATAAGAAACTAAGGAGCCCACTTACCCTCCAAGAAGAGGAAGCATACTGGAGTAAATAAACCTCACCTTTGGGCCTCAAAGCCCGATCCATAATGATTCTCATCATGACCATGAGCCCAAACGATAGTGTTATTAGTACATGGTGGCTGAAAGAGTGTATGTAGACCCATGAGAGATTCTGGCTAAGGAAGGACCGGGTACTTAAGTGTGTCCCTTGTGACCCACCCCTCCTTCCTGAGAATTCTCTTCATGGGTACACTACTTATAGGTTAAGTGTTACTTGTAAAATACTATTATGAAGACTCGGTGTCGTGACTAGTCAAACTCTGAATTCATGAAAACTCCTATATTTAACACTTAGTATTTTTTTTTATACCGCTTACAATCTTTTCCCTTTTTCTGTTAGACATGGACTCCTACTCTCCTCCCTCCCCGGTATACTATCCTAGAGCAGAGTCTGAACAGGAAGAAAACATTGGATCACGAGACTATTGGTCACCAACACCCCCAGCTGCTAGATCAATGTTTGACATAAGGGCAGATTGGATCAGGAACACTGGACAGAGACTTCGAACATCTGGATCACCTTCATCAAGAAACCCATATCAGGCACCCCATCTACACAACCAGTTACCACCCCCTATGAGAGACCCCTACCTAGCACCCGACCCATATCACCCTGACCCAAGGGCAAGGAAAACCATGGCAACCACTAGTGCTATGGGAGTCCCATTTGATGCCATCCACCAATACGTGAGAACCTCGAAGTTTGTGAAACAAGGGATGGAGCACGGGATAAGACACGACCTGCTAGGTCAGAGAATTGACAGCCTAGTGGATCAAGTGTGGTGTCAGGAGGAGAAAATTTCAAGCCTAGAAGAAGACCGGGAGATACTAGATGGACGCACGGAAGCTGCCAGAGCTTAGGCCAGATTTGCTATCCGAGTAACCATAGCGATGTTCGTCTTGGTACTCATCTGCTTCCTAGTGGAAATCTACCTGAGACGTTAGCTGGATGTTTCTATTTCTTGCCTTTAAATTTCGGTTTGAAAACCGCTACCTTATGTTTGGATTAAGCTTTTGACGTTTTATCATTTAATGCTAAGTTTTATTTTACAACTTTAATGCCATTACTCGTTGATTTAGTATTACCGTCATATTTTCATCAAGATCACCTAAACATCACCTTCTCATTCATTGCAAATTAGTATGCGTACCTAAGCCTCCCTTGCAAACTAACCATTTTATTTATTTGAACAACATCATTATTTTGCAAAAGCAAAGCATCTATCAAGCCCTTAGTTTATAAATATTATTTGGAATATAAATTTTCAACAAACCCTTTTACTTTGTAAGAAAATTTAAATACGACTCGCTTTATAAAACATTGTTTAAATAAATTATGACTTTTGTTTCATTAAATTTAATCTTGGCTTAATTACTAAATAATCTAGCCATTATTTTTCCTTTGAAACATTCCCTTTATGATAATTAAAAGTTAATAAAAAGGGTTTCCTATAAATTATCCATTTATTTAGATTATTTGACTCGTTGGTTTAACCATCTTATTTACCTACAAACAAGAATAAATTACAATTACTTATTTATTTACAAACAAAGTCAGTTATTCATAAGCACATTACTCAGAATATTTTCAGAACCTCCTCGTTATCTTGCACCTTCGGTAATATATGAGTGTACTTGCTACTTCAAAGAGATGAATCATTTCGCGTAGACGTTAACCCCCTATAAACCTCAACTAGATCTAAAAAGCTAAAACCCAACTACCCATATTATACATGAACACCAAAACAACACGCTTGTCTGCAACACTCGATCAACTACAAAATTCGTTAGTATGCGTCACTCATGACATTCAATAACTTAAGTATGAACATTCACAAAATACACGATACTAGATTGATCACATAAAACTTAGTTGTGTGTAATAAACATAATACTAGATTGAGCACATGAAATTTAGTTGTTTGTAAACTACATAATTGAACACATGAAACTTAGTTGTTCACATTATACATAATGAAAGATTTATTGCATGATACATGTTGTTCGTAATATACATGGTACTGGATTGGTCACATGGTACATAAAACTTAGTCGATTCACAATATACATGATATAAGATTGATTACATGATACATGAAACTTAGTTGGTTCACGATACGCATGATACTCAATTGTTTACATTATACGTGAAAACTTGTTTGTTTACAAAATACATAAATGCTAAATTGTTCACCTTATACATAAAAAATTCATTTGTTTACTATATACATGGTACTAAACTATTCACATGATACATGAAACCTATTTGCTTACAATGTGCATAACACTAGATCATACATGAAGCTTGAGTGTTTACATTATACACGGAAGTAAACTGTTTACAATTGTTGCAATCTACTGATCACATTATACGTAAGGCATGATCATACACTTTATTCACTAAAGTTGAAAGCTATAACACTTTGAAACTACTCGGAGTTTGACGTACTCTTGTTCAAACACGAGGAAATATGGAACTCTAAGTTATGCCACGTTATTACTTTTTAGTTTTCTGCTTAGCCTTACTATATAGGGACACAGTTGCTTACTAGCAACTCATACGTGAAAACAATAGTCATGAACCAAGTAATGTAGTGCCCTCTCTTGACCCGCACACAACGGAAGGATCTATACGGACCATGCGACGATTCGAGTAATTACGGTGCACACGTAATTATTAAAATCAGCGCATGGAAAACATAGTAAATTATGTCGTGTGTAATGACCTAAAACCTACTGTGATATATAGCAACGAAGTAATGTGATATGACCAGGGCATGGTGGATATGCCGCTGGTATTTCCTATATATAAGTGCTCTATCATGTTATCAGAAATAGCGTTGTTTGTGTCACGTGAAGTTTTGACCTAGACCAATGTATGTGAAATCCCTTATCCACTTACATTTTTTAAGCATATCAGACTACATCTTAAACAAGCCTTGATCATCAAGTTCCCATCAATTCCATTCCAAGTAATGAATTTCATCTTTGGAGTTCAAAATATTCTTCCGACAGTTTTCTCATCAATTCTCTTCAACTAAATACACTTTCATCATGCATGCCTAACTTTAAGAAACAACCCTAAATCTTGTTATCGATCGTACTCCTCAACCCAATTCTCAAAGTTAATTGAGGATCCAAACGTAGCCCTGAGTTTACTTGAGAACGTGAGAATCAAATGAAGCTCAAGTATCCACACCTCTTTGCTGATTCAGTAGCCTCAACTTGTTGAATTTTGGGATGAAATTCCCTCAACAAGGGATACTGTAACATTTTTGATTTTCTGTATTTGTTTTAAGACAATAAACAACATTTCAATTTCCAACCCTTGTGCAACATGTAGTTCAAGACTTCACTAAACACAACCCTTAAATTTTTTTCACATTTTCACACACCTACATTTTAAATCAAATTAATTTAAAGGAATAGATATTTTACAATTTTAGCCTATATATATATATATGTTTACTGCCATATGATATATATGAAAAATTAATTTTATAAAATATTTACACTAAAATATTTCAAAACTTGGTTATTTATAAAAGTATAAAGTTCTTTACTTTACAAAATGCGATCTATATATATATATATGTGTGTGTGTGTGTATATATTTATATGTGTATATATATATATATACACATATATATCCATGTCAAACCAAGAATTGTATAATCGTTTTTAATTAAACTTTTACTTTATTTAAACATATATAAACTCACCAACTCTCGTAGTTGACACTTTTTTTGGATTACGTTTCAGGTGAAGATATGTGATTGTGTGACTATGTGTTGAAGGTGCTACACATAAGGCTTTTGGACCTAGTAAAATAATTATGTGTAACATTCTAGAATAGGGTGTTGTAACTTGAATTGTGTTTGGATATTTGGTATATAAATCTTATTAATGAATTATGCAACCTTAGTAGACCATGTGCTTATGAACAATCATTTCATTGTCCGCCTCGATGATTCCGCCATCAGTAGGGGTGTGACAATGCACGTGTTATGAATGCTTTAGATACTATAATTCATTGATTTAAATCTTTGAGCCAGCATCCATGATGTTGCAAGGAAAGATCTATGTTGTAAAACGAAAGGTAACCTTCCGACCAGTATGTAGTTATCTGACAAATGGAATGTTCTGTCTAAGGAAAGAATGGTGTATAAATCCCTCCTGGACCCGTCATTCTTTCCTGGGAACATATCTGTTGGAGGTACTACTCCAGGGTTAAAAGTTTGAAAACTTGTCATGGTTAACCAAGATGAGTGATGATGAAAGGATGTCATTGGCAGTGATTGCATTGACATGAAATGATTTGACCATTTTGGTCTAAAAGGGAATGTTTTGCCATGTATGGTCAATTCCCACATAATACTTTGCAACTTATGGAATGGAACGCGGACCATTACATTCCTTTGTGGTATGTAACGGTGGATTGGCCTTTCTATAAAGGGAATGGTAAGTGGTGACGACCACTTGAAAGGTTTACGAACATTAATAAAGATATAAGTTGTACAAGGTTAATGTTATGATGGGCAAGGGCGAATGTGAAAAGAAAAGATGCTATGTTAAAGATATTTTATTTAAAACTTAGAACTCACCAGCTTAAGCTGACCCATGTTTAAGCATGTGTGTCAGGAAAGAATACGGCGTCAAGCAGCAAGGATAAAGAGGCATCATGAACAGGTTATCTGGCATCAAAAGCTAAAGACTGGCATTAGGATCATGTTGTACTTTCTTTAAAAATGTACTAAGACACTTTTATAAATAAAAGAAATGATGTTTTTAAAAGTCTTCCACTGTGTATGTTTCTCTGATTTCTATATGTTCATGAGTAAATCCGACAAGTGGCCGGCATTACGGGTAATCCGGAATGTGGGTGTCATAGAATGGGATATCCAGGGTCCAAATTCTTGCTTGAACGGGGGTTCAAGTGTGTTGCAAAGGGGGTTCAAATGAAGTGAATGGGTTCTTTTGGCTTGGAAATGTTCAAGACAAATTTATTTGCTTTTAATTTAATTCGTTTGTTTATATAGAAAAATGTTTTTACAAATTTTATAAATTTTTGGATATCTGTTTTCTTATAAATATTTTATAAGGAAAAATTCATAAACTTATATATATATATATAGCATAATTGTTTCGTTTAATAGCTTTAAATATATATATTCACATATGCAAAGTTATAACTACATATATTTATTTAAAGAAGACGTAAAATATGATTAGAGGTATATAAGTTTTATAAAATATTAAAGGTTGTATAATTGACTTATTATAACCACTATATATATATGTAAGGTAGTTTCCAATAGTTAATAAACTTTTATCTTTGTTTTATACATTATAACAAAGTATATATATGTACACACATATGTCAATAGCAAGTAATATGTTGATTGTAAAAGTTGAAACTTTGAATTGATACTTGTTAAAATAGTAATTAATGTGACTTGTTGCGTTGAACAAGTACGGGATTGAAACAGGGTTTAAATAAAAAAAATATGGCCGGAAAAATCATAGATGTTACAGCATACAGTCATCTGCAACGAAAAACCTCAACTTAGGAAACCCGGTAATTAAACCGTTTCGAACAAGATAATTCATTTTTCTATAAGAAATGTGTCCGAGCTTCCTATGCCACAAGATTGAGTCAATCTCTGTTGCTTTAGTAAGTAAACAAGTAGGACCTGATGTGGTGGTTTTTGCCACACTCATATCAATCTGATATGCGTTGTTCGTTCTTGGTGCTCTCATCAGTATCCATTCTTCAGGAACCACAAAGCCTGGTTTGAGAATTAGGCATCCAGACTTGTCAAACATTACAAAGTACTCTTTGTCTCACATTTGTGAGACGCTTAACAGGTTATGCTTGAGCTGCTCGTAGTAATTGACGTTGTCGAAGCTAATACATCCATTTGATACTACGCCTTGGACGGTTATACTTCCGCCTTTCTCACCTGCAAAGGCCACATAGCCACCTCTGAATGGTTTTACATATTGAAGCAAAGCCATGTTGCCTGTCATGTGTCGGGAGCATCCACTATCAACATACCATCGGTTAGATATAGTTCCCTTTGGATGTCCCTGCACGAGTCAAAAGAAATTAATTAGATTTGGAGACCCAAGCCATTGTAGTCTTGGGTCATCCATTCTTCTCAAAATAAACCACTTCTATTAACTCACAGTCGTGACTATCAAAAATTGGTGTCATCTTTTGAGGATCTGAACTAGAAGTTTGAGAATCTCTGCCTTTATTGTTCTTTAACCTATTTTTCTTTTTCTTTAGAACATTAGGTTTTACATCATTACCTGATGGTGTACTAGAAGAAGCAGCACCATTCTTTTTTTCAGAAAATTTTAATTCAAGTTTTCTCAACTTCTTGTTCAGACGTCTCCTCTGTGGTTTTGAGAGTTTAACCACAGGTTTCCCACCAGATCTTGTACTACCAGATACAGATACACCGGGACTAGTAGATTGCTTATCCCGTTTCATGGCAGATGGTACAGCCACAGGTGATGTTTGTGGCTTTACTAGTTGTTCAACCGGTGGTTTCACCATTTTCTGAATAGGACAATACTCTTGCTTCATTTGTGGTTTCTTTTGAGGTACAGCCTGTTGAGGGACAACTGGCTTCTTCTCCTGATTCTTTTCAGGACAATTCAAAAGAATGTGACCTGCAATACCACAATGAAAGCAAACTCTTTTCTCTCTGTGCTCTCTATGATAAGGCTCCTTCATTTTTGATGTGGAAGGTTCATTTTGATGAACGGGAGGAGATGTTTGATGAACAACCGTCGGTGCTTGAGCAGACGCTGCTTGAGTCTTGGATGTGTAATTCTTTTTAATGTTTTTATGAAAATTCTTTCCAAGCTTATTTGCAAATTTTTCTTTCTTGGATTGCTTCATGGTTTTGAAACATCCATAAAGCAAGTTTTTCAATTTATTATTGGACTCAACATCTGGTTCAGTCAAAATACAATTATCACAGTTGGTAATAGTATTTTTCTGAGTCTTCGATTCATAAAACATTTCCTCAGAAACAACTCCATCAACTTTGACATTATCATTTGGTACAACAGAGTTACCTTCCTCATTACTCTCAACAATTGAAGTAGCCTTACTTGAAGACTCATCTAGACAATATACATCAATATCTATTGGCCCATTGATAAATTTCCCGTTTACAGGGGGAGGAATGGCACTGGTACCAAAACCTTGGCCATTCATTTGTGTTACTACTGATTCATAGTGTTCCACCACGAAACGTGAGTTTTTCATTTTCTCAAGGTTGCCCTTTAACTGCAAAATTTCATTTTGCAGTTTGGCCAATTCGACATTTTTCTTTTCTAGCGCTTTGTATGCAACATCAAGGTGAAATTGTTGTTCACTGATCTTAATTGAAAATTCGTGTTTATCTTTCTTTAGATTATCAATTGACTCTTTGAAACGTTTTTCATTTTCCTTATAGTTCAATGCTGCAATACGAAGCGGTTCGAGTTGATCATGTACTCGATCATTCTCATCTCTCAAAACCTTACAATTTAAACAAGAAACAGAAACAGTAGCAAAAGAATTAGAATCTACCTCATTAGTGCTTGACGACTCTCCAATGGCCATCAGTGCGAATGCAGATTCCTGTTGGGCAGTGATGTGTGTTTTATATGTAGATATAAATGTAAATATATATATAACCCTGTCAACAACGCCAAAAACACGATGGCGTGTTTTCAGTAGTAATAAATATATTCTATTTAGAGCTACACAAAATCAGGTTTTAAATTTATAAATTAAAATGATAATTACTTCAACTAAATACACACAATAGACAAGTGTACATATCGCAGCGTAGTATAGTATGGGTAAGAACCAAGTATCAAACCATGGACACGGATCCCGTACTCAACCCTCGCTATTGTCTGACTAGGATAATAAATTGGAAAATGGTTTTGTTTTAGAAGAAAAATAAAAGGTTAAGAAATGTAATTAGAAGTATTATCACGTTTAAGGTGTTACTCTCGTTGTTATCCCTTGTTAATTAATGCTATATTTAAAGTAAGGTTGGTCATAGTTACTAGTACTAACCCTTTCAATAGGGGGGTTAGTATTTCGTAACGGAATATTGGATATGGTCGGCCAACTGTTCTTTAATAAATATACCGGACCCTAAACGGGGTCTTAAGTCTGTCGGTATCTCACAATTCATTATTCGGACTAATATTATCCATGTGACTGACGTACGTCTGGTCTTGTAAATTCTTTCGGTAAGTCGGAATGCACGACTTCCTCCAAAGGTACTTTATGAACGCTCGTACCTAACAAATTATGTTCTTAAATAGTTGTCTTTACTTATAATATTATTTTAAATAAATAAGACTTTCCTTCTCAAAATCAAACCCCATGGCTCCCGTTAGAAGTCCTCTACAAGCCGACACGAGAGAAGTAAAGAAATACCGACACAAACCGCCCGGTCTGGTTAGGGCTCAAACGACTTGCTGAATACCTAAACCACCAAACAACCCATAATATTAAATCTATACTAACTGGCCGTGATAGCACCAAGATTTGTATATAGACCGTACAAACATCAAATAAGGTTCCCAAACAAGAAGTCTTGCTTAAGTAACTCACAAGATTTAAGGTTATTAGATTGGTTTAAAGATCACTTATTCTTGTCTTTTTAAGATAAATCATAGTAAAGACTTTAAAAACATAACATACTAAAAATACTTCCTTAATTAATTAAAGTTCAACCGGCTCGAGAAACACAAGGGAACTAGCCATGAATGACCATACAAGTGACTCCACTAACCCTTAGATAATGTGTGAAATTGTTCCAACACCAAGGGAGAGCGGGTATAGGTTGCCTCTTGTTTCACTCGAACGAGAAAAATAAGTTCATATTACAAGACTTTAAAAGAAAATAAATAAAGAAAAGCTAAATGGATCAAAACCGAGAGAGTTTCGGCTCTTAGCAGTGCACTAAGGCCTTCACATCTCTTGGTAATGGACACCAAAAACACTAGAATGAGCTTGCTATTTATAGGCAAAGATTTTGGCAATGCACTGCCGTGCATTGGATTGCACGGGCGTGCAAAGTACCCTTTTCTTTCACGTGCGGAATCTGGCAGTACAGGAGAGTACAGGGAGGAGTTTTGTGATTTGCATGGCCGTACATGGCAATGCATGACTGTGCATTTCCCTAAAACTCTCCCTGTTGACTTTTTGACTTCCAACTTTGACTTTCTGCGTCCGGTTTCATTCAATTTGCTTTCGAATGCTGATTTAACCTTGTTTTTGAGTGTTTTCTTCATGTTTTTGCATATCCATGTCAATTATCCTATCGGAACACAAATGGATGAATTAAGTGCCAATTGTAACCTTTCGGATTTCCATGTTTCTCCTATGTATTTTATGTCGTGCAATAAAAGATTTCAACCTTACATTTATTGTTCATATACACTTACAAGCATACACGCGTTCATTATAATACAATATTAACGAAAACAATCTTACAAACCTCGAGGACCAAACTTGACCTAAACTTGATCAAAACTCAAAACAACATCAATATTACAAAACTACAAGGACTAGTCTTGAAACTTCCAAAAAAAAAAAAAAAAACCAACACAAGCACGGTCGCGCCTAGTCCTAGGCACGGTCGCGCTTGTGCCATGACCACGGTCGTGCTTAACATTAAGCACGGTCGCGCCTCGTTTACAGTTTGACTCCGCAAAGTCAAACCGACTCAAATCTTGTCCAAAAATAGATTGTAAACACGTTTAGAAGGTCGCGAAACTTGCAGAAGAAGATATTCGGCTAATTGAGACTAAAACACGACCAAATACACATGCAATCGTCCCAATACTCGCAAATTCTAAACCGACTCTTTTTTTAAAACAAATCAAGTAACTGGGGCAAGAATCAAACGAATTAAGTTAAGCCCATACCTACCCGAGACATATATAAACTTCCCTAAACCCTAAATCCATCATTCCATCATCTCTATCTCGTCTGTCGATCAAGAAAAAGCCGCGAAGTCTCCCCGTAGCCGTCTGCACTTGTTGCCCATTCAAAACAGGTTAGTAATAGTCTCTCCAAGCTAATCGAAAGCCCTAACTTAATTCGTAACCACATTACATGATTTTACAGAATTGAATATGAGTTTTGATAAAAAATGGTTTTAAACGATCGACACGTTAAACAGGATATAAACCTAATTAAATGGTGTAATTCGATTCGCAAACATCATATCAATGAAAACCCTAAGTTTATAATCTGTTTTATTACAAGAATCAGGCGAATTGCTTCTGGAATTGACCAGACACAGTCGCGCCAGCCTATGAGCGCGGTCGTGCCTGACCAAGCACAGTCGTGCCCCGTAAGAGGACCGGTCGTGTTTACCGATCAAACCAAGTCCTGACCTAGTCAAAACCCTAGGCGCGGTCGTGCCGGATACGGACGCGGTCGTGTCTCAGGACCAGACTCTTGTTTTGACTTCTGACCAACCACGGGCGCGTTACCGACCAAGCGCGGTCGCGTACGTGCCGGGCGCGGTCGTGCCATATACAAGCACGGTCGTGCTCATCCCTTAAAACAGAATCTTTACTTTTATTTTTATTCTGTTAATTTGATAAATAAATAACAGTTTAAATAATTATTTTAAGACAAACCCTACACGTTTAAGAATGACAAATTCACTTCCGTCATTAAATAACGCAAATCAATAACACATATACATTGTTCATTAGGTCGAACCTAGCAATCTACAACACATTGTTGTTTTCCATTTGCTTGTGCAACCTACACGCTACATAACACGTGAGTTACATAGCCCCTCTTTTACTCTATTTTACAAACGTTTTGGGGTGGAACATGCGTTCTATTTACATGTTTTCAATTATACACATATACAGTTCCATCCTATGCATGTTTACATTTTTGCGCTTTGTGCTTGAGTACATTTTGTAGACCAATTATTATGCTCTTCATGTACAATCATTAACTAACAGCCGACAGTAAACAGTGGTAGATCTATTGAGTCTGACAAACCCACCCAGGTAGGGTGACTGTTACTGACAACACAAATTTTGAGTGCAAGTTACAAAGGTTTGATTGTATAGGTCACACGATGTTTTTCTCTCCATAAATGCCTTAATTGTCATGATTGTATTGAACTGTATGCACACAACACGTATTTTGCTATCACACAATTAAACCTATGTTTTCTCACCAACTCTTGTAGTTGACCCTCTCATTTAACCATGTTTCAGGTACCAATGTTTGAAGTGATCAAGATATGCTACACATAGGATTTTGACCTAGTTTTAATTGAACCAGTTATATTTTGATGTAATTTTCATTATTGTTTGGTGGATTGAATCTATGTTTGTTGAACTTGTTTGATTGCAATGAAAACGATTATTAATTTTTAAACTTTAGTAAACCATGAGCAATGAACAGTCTGCACGCTTCACGCCCCGATGTTTCCGCCGTCGGTTGGGGTGTGACAGATTGGTATCAGAGCCTTGGTTATAGGGAATTAGGTTATTAGACACCTTTGACCTAGACTATAACTTTAGGATACCCACTTATGCCATGCTTCATGATTTACATGCTATGTGCTACATGCTATATGATATATGCTACATGTTTTATATGTATATATGAATAACAACTTAAATAAACAATATCCCTACCCATATCCTAAACCACATATCCTTCATGCCTGCTTCCATGTCATCATCAACATAACCTGAATCATATTCTTAGACTTGGGTCTATAAAAATTTTCTTTTACACCCGTTAAGGTTTTTAGACTTTGTTTAATTGTTAAAGGACACGTGCAATCTGGAAGAGTGACACCTGTATTCTGGGTTTTCTGTCTAGGAAAGCATTTCGTATAAATCCCAACCAACCGAGGAACCCGTATGCTTTCCTGGGAATTCCCGGGATGAGTGTTTACTTATAGGCTAAAGCACGTCTCCTTGATAATTATCTGAGTTTAAATTAACCTTAATATGTCATAGTACTCGAGTGATTATGTCACTATTTGAGTACAATCCAAACTATGAACTACTTACATCTATTTATTCTTCTATTTAATCCAAGAAAATCTCACAACTCTTATTGTGTCTAAATCTGTAGAATGCCTCCTCGTCGTGTCAACAGCAACAACAGCAATAACACTGACCTGGCTGCTTTACTCACACAGCTGGTGAACCAAATTACCCAAGCCAACAACAACAATAATGGCCATGCCAGTGGAAGTGCTGCTACTGGAGGTGGTGGTGGTGCCAACCCGCCACAATGCACCTTCAAACACTTCAACTCCTGTAATCCCCTCAAATTCTATGGCAGCGAAGGAGCCACGGGACTCCTTCAATGGTTTGAAAGCATTGAGAGCACTTTTCTCAATAGCGACTGTCCCGACAACCTCCGTACTCGTCATGCTACTAGTGTCTTTCAAAAAAGGGCGCTTACATGGTGGAATGGTGAGAAAAGGACTAGGGGAGTGGATGTAGCAGTGGCACTGCCGTGGGATGAGTTGAAAAGGATCATGACTGGGGAATTCTGTCCTCGAAATGAGATGAAAAAGCTAGAAGCGGAATTTTGGGATCTTGCTCAAGATAGTGGTGAAAGCTTAGCATACACCACCCGTTTTCACGAGCTGAGTCTACTTGTGCCACACATGGTTACACCTCTGTCTAGGTGTATTGAAAAGTACATTGGTGGTCTACCTAGACAAATTCAAGATACTGTGGTAGGAGGAAATCCTGCTACTCTGGAGGATGCTATCCGTTTGTCAGCTACACTTACTGACAATCATGTTAAAGCGGGTACACTTACAAGAAAGGGTGCCAAGAAAGTTTCTGAAACAACAACACCTTCCGCTCATGTCAAAGAAGTCCAAACTGAACCGTACCATAATACTAGGAAGAGAAAGGTCAAGAACTGTGCTGTAATCACTCCGGCTGCTCCAGTAAATCAAGTTGCACCCATAGCTCCAAACCCAGCAAAGAAGCCCTATGGGGGCAGCTACCCACTTTGCAACACCTGCAACTACCATCACCCTCCAAACATACCTTGTCGCCTTTGCAACCACTGCGGGAAACATGGCCACACAGCCAATATTTGTCGAGCCAAGGCACTTGCCAACCAAACCAACCCAGCAAATCAAGCCAATCATCAAGCAACTAACCAAGCCATCCCCGCCATTGCAAATGGACGTGCTTGCTTCGAATGTGGTGACCCGAACCACTTCCGTAACCAGTGCCCAAGACTGATCAATGTTAACCAAGGCGGAGCTCGTGGGCGTGCTTTCAACATCAACGCCAATGAGGCTCAGGCCAACACTGATGTGGTTAACGGTACGTTCCTTATGAATAATCATTATGCTTCTATACTATTTGATACCGGAGCCGATAAAAGTTTTGTGTCACTAGACTTCGAACCGTTACTTGCAAAAACCCGGTCTAAACTAGAGAAAACCTTTACCGTTGAGGTAGCCGATGGTAACACCGTTACAATTGACACCATCATTTATGATTGCTCCCTAGAACTAAATAAACACACCTTTCCAATCAACCTCATACCAATGCCATTAGGAAGTTTTGACGTCATCGTAGGTATGGATTGGTTGTCGAAGCACCACGCCGAAGTCATGTGCTTTGAAAAATGCATCCGTATACCACTCCCATCCGGCGAAACGTTGAAGGTCCTTGGTGAGAAACCTTGCAAAGGACTCAAACTAATGTCATGCATTACCGTCCAAAAGTATATACGAAAGAAGTGCATGGTTTTCCTAGCCCACGTTATCCGAAAAGAAGACAAGAAGAGGAGTGTACAAGACATCCCCATCGTTCGGGATTTTCCTGAAGTTTTTCCTGATGACTTACCAGGTCTTCCACCTGTTCGGCAAGTGGAATTTCGCATCGATCTTGTACCTGGAGCAAACCCGGTGGCTAAAGCTCCATACCGGCTTGCACCTTCCGAGATGCAAGAACTTGCAAGTCAACTTCAAGAACTCGCCGACAAAGGTTTCATACGGCCGAGTCATTCACCGTGGGGTGCACCAGTCTTATTTGTTAAAAAGAAGGACGGTTCTTTCCGCATGTGTATTGACTATCGAGAACTCAACAAGCTTACAATAAAAAACCGCTACCCTTTACCTAGGATTGACGATCTCTTCGATCAACTACAAGGTTCTACCTACTTCTCGAAGATTGATCTTCGATCTGGTTATCATCAACTCCGTGTGCAAGAGGAGGATATTCCCAAGACTGCCTTCCGAACGAGATATGGTCACTACGAGTTCATGGTTATGCCTTTTGGGCTAACCAATGCACCTGCTGTCTTCATGGACCTCATGAATCGCATGTGCAAACCATACCTTGATAAATTTGTTATCGTGTTCATTGATGACATCTTGATCTAATCAAGAACTAAGGAAGATCATGAACAACACCTTAGGTTGATTTTGGATCTCTTGAAAACCGAACAGCTATACGCCAAGTTCTCCAAATGTGAATTATGGCTAAAAGAAGTTCAATTTTTGGGTCACGTTGTCAATGAAAAGGGAATTCATGTTGACCCCGCCAAAATTGAAGCTGTTAAGAATTGGAAAGCTCCCAAAACCCCTACCGAAGTTCGTTCGTTTCTTGGCTTAGCAGGTTACTATCGAAGGTTCATCTCTAATTTCTCCAAGATCGCTGTTCCCCTCACTGCCTTAACCCAAAAAGGTAAACCCTATGAGTGGGGACCGAAACAAGAAGAAGCCTTTCAAATTCTCAAGCAAAAGTTGTGCAATGCTCCTATCCTCACCCTTCCTGAAGGTGAAGATGATCTAGTTGTTTACTGTGATGCTTCAAACCAAGGTCTTGGTTGCGTTCTCATGCAACGAGGCAAGGTGATCGCTTATGCATCAAGACAACTCAAAATCCATGAGAAGAATTATACGACGCATGATCTGGAGTTGGGTGTTGTCATATTTGCGTTGAAGATTTGGAGACATTATCTCTATGGCACGAAATGTGTGGTGTTCACCGACCACAAAAGCCTCCAACATATCTTCAACCAAAAGGAACTCAACATGAGACAACGACGTTGGGTTGAACTCCTCAACGATTACGATTGCGAGATTCGTTATCATCCCGGCAAGGCTAATGTTGTAGCCGATGCACTAAGCCGCAAGGAACATGTCATGCTTCAAAATGTCATGATCCATTCCGACATTCAAGTTCGTATTCTGGAAGCTCAACATGTCTCGGTTACCGAGGGCAATATGTATGAGGAAATGTCTTGTGGTGCTGAATTCCAATTAGAGACTAAGACCAATGGCTTGCTTTATTTTCTAAATCGTATTTGGGTTCCCGATCGTAACGATCTCCGAGCATTCATCATGACCGAAGCACACAAGTCTCGATATTCTATCCATCCTGGTGCGGATAAAATGTACCAAAATCTTCGTCCACAATATTGGTGGCCCGGTATGAAGAAAGACATTGCTTTGTTTGTAGCAAAATGTCTCACATGTTCTAAAGTCAAAGCTGAGCATCAACGTCCTTCTGGGTTACTTGAACAACCGGAAATCCCCGTGTGGAAATGGGAGAATCTAGCTATGGATTTCATCACTAAACTCCCTCGCACTTCGAGCGGTTATGACAGCATCTGGGTGATCATTGACCGTCTCACTAAGTCCGCACACTTCTTGCCTATCCGTGAAGACTATAAGGTTGAGAAATTGGCTCGAATTTACATTGACGAGATCGTGAGTCGTCACGGCGTTCCTTTGAACATAATCTCCGATAGAGATGCTCGTTTCACTTCTCAGTTTTGGCAATCTCTTCAAAAGGCACTTGGTACACGATTGGATTTGAGCACGGCCTACCATCCCCAAACTGATGGTCAGACCGAGCGAACAATCCAAACCCTGGAAGACATGCTGAGAGCCTGTGTCATCGACTTTGGTGGCAATTGGGATTCACATTTGACACTTATCGAATTTTCCTACAACAATAGTTACCACACCAGCATCGACATGGCTTCGTTTGAAGCTCTCTATGGTCGTAAGTGTCGTTCTCCCATCTGTTGGAACGAGATTGGTGAGGCACAAATCACCGGTCCCGAGTTAATTCAAGAAACCTCCGACAAGATTATCCAAATCCGTGACAACATTCGAGTTGCGAGGAGTCGGCAAAAGAGCTATGCCGACAAACGACGCAAACCCTTGGAATTCCAAGTTGGTGATCTTGTACTTCTAAAGGTGTCTCCTTGGAAGGGGGTGATCCGTTTTGGGAAGAAAGGCAAGCTAGCACCTCGCTATGTGGGTCCATTCAAGATCCTTGAAAGGATTGGGAAAGTGGCTTACAAGCTCGAGTTACCTCCATCACTTGGCAGCGTACATCCTACATTTCATGTGTCCAACCTCAAGAAGTGTCTTGCTGATGAAAACCTTCATATACCACTTGACGATGTGCGCATTGATGAAACGATGCACTTCGTTGAAAAACCAGTCGAGGTTATGGATCGTGAGATAAAACAACTCAAGCGCAGCCGTATTCCTATTGTCCAGATTCGTTGGGAATCTAAACGAGGACCCGAGTTTACTTGGGAACGAGAAGACCAAATGAAGCTCAAGTACCCACATCTTTTTGCTGAAGCAGTAGCCTCAACCAGTTGAATTTCGGGACGAAATTCCCTCAACATGGGGATACTGTAACCTTTCGGATTTCCATGTTTCTCCTATGTATTTTATGTCGTGCAATAAAAGATTTCAACCTTACATTTATTGTTCATATACACTTACAAGCATACACGCGTTCATTATAATACAATATTAACGAAAACAATCTTACAAACCTCGAGGACCAAACTTGACCTAAACTTGATCAAAACTCAAAACAACATCAATATTACAAAACTACAAGGACTATTCTTGAAACTTCCAAAAAAAAAAAAAAAACCAACACAGGCACGGTCGCGCCTAGTCCTAGGCACGGTCGCGCTTGTGCCATGACCACGGTCGTGCTTAACATTAAGCACGGTCGCGCCTCGTTTACAGTTTGACTCCGCAAAGTCAAACCGACTCAAATCTTGTCCAAAAATAGATTGTAAACACGTTTAGAAGGTCGCGAAACTTGCAGAAGAAGATATTCGGCTAATTGAGACTAAAACACGACCAAATACACATGCAATCGTCCCAATACTCGCAAATTTTAAACCGACTCTTTTTTTTAAAACAAATCAAGTAATTGGGGCAAGAATCAAACGAATTAAGTTAAGCCCATACCTACCCGAGACATATATAAACTTCCCTAAACCCTAAATCCATCATTCCATCATCTCTATCTCGTCTGTCGATCAAGAAAAAGCCGCGAAGTCTCCCCGTAGCCGTCTGCACTTGTTGCCCATTCAAAACAGGTTAGTAATAGTTCATTAGGATCGTCTCTCCAAGCTAATCGAAAGCCCTAACTTAATTCGTAACCACATTACATGATTTTACAGAATTGAATCTGAGTTTTGATAAAAAATGGTTTTAAACGATCGACACGTTAAACAGGATATAAACCTAATTAAATGGTGTAATTCGATTCGCAAACATCATATCAATGAAAACCCTAAGTTTATAATCTGTTTTATTACAAGAATCAGGCGAATTGCTTCTGGAATTGACCAGACACGGTCGCGCCAGCCTATGAGCGCGGTCGTGCCTGACCAAGCACAGTCGTGCCCCGTAAGAGGCCCGGTCGTGTTTACCGATCAAACCAAGTCCTGACCTAGTCAAAACCCTAGGCGCGGTCGTGCCGGATACAGACGCGGTCGTGTCTCAGGACCAGACTCTTGTTTTGACTTCTGACCAACCACAGGCGCGTTACCGACCAAGCGCGGTCGCGTACGTGCCGGGCGCGGTCGTGTCATATACAAGCACGGTCCTGCTCATCCCTTAAAACAGAATCTTTACTTTTATTTTTATTCTGTTAATTTGATAAATAAATAACAGTTTAAATAATTATTTTAAGACAAACCCTACACGTTTAAGAATGACAAATTCACTTCCGTCATTAAATAACGCAAATCAATAACACATATACATTGTTCATTAGGTCGAACCTAGCAATCTACAACACATCGTTGTTTTCCATTTGCTTGTGCAACCTACACGCTACATAACACGTGAGTTACATAGCCCCTCTTTTACTCTATTTTACAAACGTTTTGGGGTGGAACATGCGTTCTATTTACATGTTTTCAATTATACACATATACAGTTCCATCCTATGCATGTTTACAGTTTTGCGCTTTGTGCTTGAGTACATTTTGTAGACCAATTATTATGCTCTTCATGTACAATCATTAACTAACAGCCGACAGTAAACAGTGGTAGATCTATTGAGTCTGACAAACCCACCCAGGTAGGGTGACTGTTACTGACAACACAAATTTTGAGTGCAAGTTACAAAGGTTTGATTGTATAGGTCACACGATGTTTTTCTCTCCATAAATGCCTTAATTGTCATGATTGTATTGAACTGTATGCACACAACACGTATTTTGCTATCACACGATTAAACCTATGTTTTTTCACCAACTCTTGTAGTTGACCCTCTCATTTAACCATGTTTCAGGTACCAATGTTTGAAGTGATCAAGATATGCTACACATAGGATTTTGACCTAGTTTTAATTGAACCAGTTATATTTTGATGTAATTTTCATTATTGTTTGGTGGATTGAATCTATGTTTGTTGAACTTGTTTGATTGCAATGAAAACGATTATTAATTTTTAAACTTTAGTAAACCATGAGCAATGAACAGTCTGCACGCTTCACGCCCCGATGTTTCCGCCGTCGGTTGGGGTGTGACACCAATTATTATCATATTATCTCTAATTGTGATGATTTTGGGGATAATTATGCATGCAAAACATGTATAATTTACGTCAATAAGTTCAGCAATCTTTGCCGTCAATCCTATTTGAGTCTGTGAAATAATGGCATCTTCCAAGTGAACACCCTAATCAAAACTATCATCTTGCTGAACTACCAAAGCATTTGATGTAGTTCCCTGGTTTTTATTCCGGTTGTTCAGATTGTTAAAACTTTGGCTATTCCCTACACTAGGTCTAGTAAAACCAGAAGCATGTGCTTTGTCTTTCTAACATTCCCTTGCAAAGTGTCCAAAGTTCTGACACTTATAGCATTTGGCCTTTGACTTGTCAAAGCCAACCCTTGCATTTGGATGTTCACCTATGAATTTTCTTCCGGTTCTATTTAGAAAACGCTTAGCTCTTCTTAAGATCATTGTCATATTCCATTGAATATCTATATCTTCCATGTCATCGGGATCTACTTGATTAAAATCCTCTTCAATGGTTTTTGGATCAGTAAGCTTCCCACCAATAAAGTTTTCATAGGCAAGCATACATGATGCAAATAAGGCGACATGATCTTCAACAATTTTTGAACTACCATTCTGATGAGCGGATGATGAAGATGGACCTCTTGAGGAATTGGATCCTGAAGCGGCAAAACATGTTGAGTGTACACAACCGTTGGTATGATTGTCTTCCAGTGAAGAGCTTCCAAAAAACAATGCAATCCCTGGACTTGAGGAATTTGATATGGAATATTTTCCATAACAAATTGAAGGATCTTGAACTTGAGGTCGGTTACTGGTTTCTTTCTTTCTCAAATTCATATCATGTGCTTGAGTCTTCCCTATCGTTACGTCATGGGTCATTTCGTCAAACTTGTTGTTTTCCCGTAATAGGATTGTATACATGTCAAACTTAGGAGGTAGTGCGTCTAGAAACTTATCGACTAATTCATCTTCAGAGTATCTCAACCCATAAGATTTTAATTCTGTCAGTAAGTGATAAAATCTAGAAATCAAGTCATCGGTAGACTCGTTTTCTAAATGCTTGAAACACTCATATTGTTTTCTCACTAAGTCCTTTTTGCTATTCTTCACATCATTGTTTCCCTCAAATCACTTTTGTAAGGCTTTCCATAGTTCTTTAGAAGTATCATAACCTCTGAAGCTGTGAAATAATTCTCTTGTTAGTGCCATGGTGATAGAACCATGTGCTTTCTTTTCTAAGTCATAAGTTTTCTTTTCTTCTTCAGTCAACCTAGACAAAGGTTTGGGAACAGTCTCATCGTGGTATTCATGTGTAGGATGTTTATACCCTTCTAGAATAGGTATCCACATGTTTGAATCATTGTACGAAACGTATGCCTCGAATCTTGCTTTCCAGTTAGAATAGTCATTTACGTTTAACAACTTAGGTGGTTTTTTGTGGAATTCCTATTTCATTGTCAAAGTTCAGCAAGCTACTTATATTATGAATATTCGACATTGTGTAGGACTTAGTCAAAATTCAAAACAAAAATCCAACTTGCGTATTTGAGATAGTCTTGCGTACTTGTTTTTGGTCTTGCGTATTTGTTGACTTCGCATGAACACAATAACTGCGCACCAAGTACTACCTTGCGTATTTAATAAATACGCATGAAGACAAGTAACTACGCAAAGAATTGATCTTGCGTATATGAAAAGTACGCAGCAGCTGAATAAGTACGCAGGAACAAATCCAAATCTGGTAAGTACTCCAAATCACCTTTTGAACTTGCTCATCCACTTGTCTGGTCAACTGGTGACCTGAGATTGATGAATTATTCAAATGTTTTTGTAAATGTATAAATGTATCTAACCGAATGATTAGATACTTGATTCTACGTACTTCTTGATGAATGGATCATCCAAACAACAACAAAAATGTGGATTTTGGGATTTTTCAGGGATGAAAAAGTGTAGGAGCAGGGATAACACTTCAGCTCTGAGAATCACTAAATGTGAACACAAAAACTAGTAAATTGAAACAACACTTTGTCGGAAGTGTTCCTAACACACTCACAACACTCAAAATCCAGAGCAGTTGCTCTAATACCACTTGTAGGTCCCCAGGTGTCTTGGATCGTGGTCGTGTGGGTGTGTAGTCTAGTCTACAAGAGTGCGGAATCCTTGAGAGTAGATGGAATGAAAGACGAAAAATCTAAGCACGCAAAACAAACACACGTAACAAAATACACGGTCTATTATAGTAGCCAATCGTTTACTGTTGAAGCACTTTCTTGTGACAAACACTCTGGATAGATTCTGGATAGATAGAGTCTTAGTTTAGTACTTTCATGTATGTATTTGTCTTTGTTTGTAAGTGTCTGTATGTATTAGTTATCGAGTTGTATTTACTTTTACATATTGACTGTTGCAGATTTCTCTAAGTGTGCACTTGTATGTGCGCAGGAAGTAGTTCCTACGTACTTAGCAAGTACGCAAGAATACCTATGCGTACTTGCTAAGTACGCATGAGCAAATTGCCCTGTGCACTTGCTAAGTGCGCAGGCATCAGGTCGTGTATAAATAGGAATGGTTGACAGTAGATAAGTACGCAATCATAGGCATTCAGATTAGCAAATACGCAGAACTTTGTAATCTCAGAACTTCTCTCTGTAACCTTCAAGTGTTTATAATAGACGAACGTTTATAGTGATTATCTTGTCGGTTTACTTTGTTTCGTAAGACTCTCCACCTAGTCACGGGTATTCCGCACCCGGTCCGACTAATAGACCCACTTGCATGTGACGATCCGCCACACCCGAGGGACCCACAAGTGGTATCAGAGCTTTGCTCTTGATTTTGAGTGTTGTGAGTGAGTTTGGAGAGTTTTCTACAGAGTTTTACAAGCAAAAGAAGGTGTTTTTGTTGATTTTTGTGATAAAATAGGGGTAGCTCTTGAGCACTATTTTAGAAGCAAAAATACTCAAAAACCGATTTTTATTGTGTATTTTGAGTGTTTTGAGCATCAAAGGTTGGTTAGAAACAAGTTTCTGACCCTTTAGCTCATTTTGATTGTTCATCAGTCCGATTTTTGCCATCTCCGATGTGTTTCCAGTGACCGGAATAGTTTGGTGAGAGTTGGTGAAAAGGTGTTCTGCGTACTTACCAAATCTGGCAAAAAGTATAGTCTTGCTGCGTACTTACTAAATACGCAAGAATAATCTCTTGCGTACTTACTAAATACGCAAGACTAATCTTGTGCGTACTTAAGTTATATCCTGCGTACTTATCATTTACCCCTGCGTACTTATCAAGTACGCAAGAGCAAATCTTAAATACGCAAGACCATTCCTCTAAGTGCGCAAGGCCAATATCAAGTGCGTAAGTGTCTCTGATTTTTCTGAAATTTGACTAAGTGCTCCCCATGTCGAATCTTTAGAACCTCGAAAACCTTTTAAACTATGACAATGAGATCGGTACTCCTCAGAAACCGCCAAAGCTGCTAAATGTAAATGATTATTCTAACTGGAAGGCACGCTTTGAGCATTACATTTCATACACCGATTCTTCGTTATGGATACCAATCCTAGAAGGATATAAGCATCCCACACACATCTATCTTGATGATGAATTGCCTAAGCCTATCTCTAAACTCGATGAAGAAGAAAAGAAAGCTTATGATCGAGAGAAGAAGGCTCTTGGTTCAATCACTATGGCATTAACTCGGGAGTTGTTCCACAGCTTCAGAGGTTATGACAACTCTAAGGATCTTTGGAAGGCGTTACAGAAAAGATTCGAGGGGAATAGTGATATCAAGAAGAGTAAACAGGATCTACTCAGGAAGCAGTATGAATGCTTCAGATTTTTGGAGAATGAGTCTTTAGATAACCTCATCTCTAGATTCTATCATTTGCAGACAGAATTGAAAGCCTTTGAGCTCAAGTATCCCGATGAAGAGTTAGTGGAAAAGTTTCTGGATGCTTTGCCACCCAGGTTTGAAATGTACATAACCCTGATGAGAGAGAATCCAAAATTCTATGAAATGACAGTGGAGGAGGCAATTGGAAAGGTTCAAGCTCATAACATGAACCTTAAAAAGAAGGAGAGCTCAGGAAGACCTCAGATACAAGATCCTTCTATGTATCATGGGACGTCTTCTACAACCAAATCTTCGGGCTTGGGAATTGCCCTTTTCTCTGGAAACTCTACTGAAGAAGACCACTCAAATGGTTGTCGTGGTCATGCATGCTATGCATCTGGATCAGGTTGTGGATCTCATCAACAACACACCTCAAGAAATCCTCCCGCTACAACTTCAGCTAACCAATCAGCTATAGCCAAAATAGCTGAAGATCATGTAGCACTATTTTCATCTTGTATGCTGGCCTACGAGAACTTCATAGGTGGCAAGCTTACAGATCCCAAGACAATAGAAGAAGACTTCAATCAAGTGGATCCTGATGACATGGAGGACATGTATATTCAATGGAATATGGCCATGATATTGAGGAGAGCCAAGCGTTTCCTGAACAGAACAGGAAGAAAGTTCATTGGCGGGCATTCGAATGCCAAGGTTGGTTTTGACAAATCCAAGGCCAAATGCTATAAGTGTCTAAACTTTGGACACTTTGCTCGTGAATGTCAAAAAGACATAGCACCGGCTTCGGGTTTCACCAGACCTAGCCAAGGAAACAGTCATGGCTACAACAACTCAAACAACCACAATCAAAGCCAAAGTGGAACGTCCAATGCACTGGTAGCTCAACAGGACGACAGCTTTGATTGGGGGTGTTCATCTGGAAGATGCCATCATTGCACAAACTCAGGTTGGTCTCATGGCTGAGATCATGGAGTTGATGGAAGCTGAAAAAAAGGAAGCTTCTGTAGCTGATCAAGAGGAATCTACTACTACTGTTGCCCTCATGGCCATTGGAGAAGCAACAAGTTCATCGTCTGAGGTAGATTCTAATCATTTTTCTGTTATTTCTTGTTCTAAATGTCTAGGATTAAAACTTGAAAATTCTAAGCTTCAAGACAAGGTCGAACCCCTTCGCATTGCAGCTCTAAGTTATACAGAAAATAAAAAACGTTTTAAAGATTCAATTGAAACGTTGAAAAAGGAAAAACGTGAGTATTCACTAAAAATGGGCGATCAATAGCTTCACTTGGATATTGCATATAAGGGGTTGGAGAAAAGGAACAATGAAATTAACAAGCTGCAAAATGAAATCTTGCAGTTGAAATGTTCTAATGAGAAGTTGAAAAACTCTCGTTTTGTGGTGGAACACTACGAATCTGTAGTGAGGCAAATGAATGGCTTAGGGTTGGGTACTAATGCCATTCCTCCACCAGTTAGTGGGAAGTTTGTCAACAGCTTAGTAGACATTGATCTAACTTGTCTTGATGAGTCCTCAGAAAAGGATGATTCATCTAAAAAGGATGATTCCCCAAGTAAGGCCAACTCCGCATCTGATGAGGAGTTCTTTACTGCTTCTGATGATGGGTCGGTTAACACCAGCCCAGAAGGAGTAGTATCTGAGGAGTTGTTATCTGAACAGAAAGTTAAGAAAAACATTATCACTAATAGTGATAACTGTATTTTAACTGAACCCGATATCATTGAATCTAATGATAAATTAAAGGTAATGCTTTATGGGGGTTATAAAAATCTTAATCAAGTAAAGAAAGAGGCTTTTTCAGCTCACTATGGGCTTGGTTACAAAGAAAATTTGCAAAAATACTATACTCCCAAGAACAAATATGTATCGGGTCAAACTCATGTTCACAAACCAATTCCTCATGCTCATCATGCTGAGTCATCTAATGCCAGATCTAATGAGCCTTACAGGAAAACTTACACAGACAAGATGACTTGCTTTCACTATGGCTTGGCTGGTCACATTTTTGTGAACTGTCCTTCAAAGAACCAAGGGAAACGGCCTATTGTTTCACATCCGGCTGTCATCCCTAAGTCACCATCAGTGAAACCTCCCAAATGTCTAAAACAAAAGGTGATGAAACCACCAGTTAAACCGATGGCAAAGCCAAAGATCAAATCTGAGGCCAAACCATCTGTTTCAAGAAAGGTAAAGCAACATGCTATACCTTGTGTATCTACCTCTGGTAGTACACGTACTGGTGAGAAACCTGTGTGAAACTCTCTAAGCCACAGAGGAGGAGAAGGAATAAGAGGTTGAGAAAGCTATAGCAGCTGACTTCAGTTCAATCAGGTGAAGCTTCCACTAGTTCACCTGATGTTGTTGAACATAAGTCTAATGTTCCAGTTAAGAAACAGAAGAGGTCCTGGACTAACATATTCAAAAATTCTCAGTCTCCTAGTCCTAATTCTTTTAAAGATTCATCCATTTCGAACAGTCATCACGACTGTGAATTAAAAGAGGTAGTTTATTTTGAAAAGTATGGACGAACCAAGACCACTATGGCTTGGGTCTCCAAATCTAACTAATTCTTTTTGTTACTCGTGCAGGGACATCCGAAGGGTACTATCTATAACTGCTGGTATGTAGATAGTGGATGCTCCCGGCACATGACAGGAAACATGGCCTTGCTTCAAGATGTGAAACCATTCAGAGGCGGCTATGTGTCCTTTGCTGGAGAGAAAGGCGGCAGTATCACGTGACAAGGCGTGGTATCAAATGGTTGTGTCAGTTTTGACAATGTCAACTTTTGCGAGCAGCTGAAGCATAACATGCTGATTGTCTCCCAAATGTGCGACAAGGAGTACTCGGTGATGTTTGATAAGAATGAATGCTTGATTCTCAAGCCTGGTTTTGAAGTTCCTGAAGACTGGATTCTGATGAGAGCGCCAAGGACAAACGACACCTATCAGATTGATATGAGCATGGCAACAACCACCTCATCAGTTGCTACTTGTTTGCTTACCAAAGCGACAGAGCTTGACTCTATCTTGTGGCATAGGAAACTCGGACATATTTCTTATCGTAAAATGAACCATCTTGTCTGAAACGGTTTGGTAACCGGGTTTCCTAAGCTGAGATTTACCGTTGAAGATGACTGTATGCCTTGTAAAAAGGGCAAACAGCAGCGGGAGTCTCACAAGCCCAAGCTCCAAAACTCCATTGATACCCCTTTGGAGCTATTACACATGGATCTGTTTGGCCCCATAAGTATCAGGAGTATTGGAGGTAAGTCGTTCTGTCTGGCTGTAAATGATGATTTCTCACGTTTTTCTTGGGTTCATTTTTTAGGTACTAAGGACGAGACTGCTGATATTCTTCAATACCTGATCATGAGCTTGGAATCTCTTTGCAAGCTGAAGGTTAGAAGAATAAGGAGCGACAACGGAACTGAGTTCAAGAATAATTTGATGGAACTTTTCTGTCTCAAGAAGGGGATCCGTCACGAATTCAGCGCCCCATATACACCTCAGCAGAATGGAGTTGCAGAACGGTAGAACAGAACACTGATTGAGACTGCAAGGACTATGCTGTCGGATGCAAAGCTTCCTGTCATGTTCTGGGCAGAAGCAGTTAATACAGCTTGTCACGTCTTAAACAGAGTTCTGGTTATGAAGAGGCATAACAAGACTTGTCACGAGTTGATCAACAATCGACTTCCCAATCTTGATTGCCTAGTTCCTTTTGGTAGTCCATGTTCCTTGTTTCTACAGTACAAAGACCGCCAGTCTAAGTTTCATGCAAAAGCGGTGGAAGGCATCTTCTTAGGATACGTTGCCAACTGGCCTTGCAAGAGAGTTTACAATATAGGAACTCGTACTGTCGAGGAATGGTTTGAAGTGGATTGCAGTAAACACATCATTCCACCAGAACCAACAGGTCTAGCTTGGGGTTTTGATTATGATGCGCTATTCAAGTCATTCAATCTTCCTGATCTATCTGCAGTTGACGCCGCAAATTTTTATGAATTATTGGGTGGCGGCGATGACTCCAGTTTCTCTACTCGCGTTACTATACCGATTGTAACTCCTGATTCCAATGTTGCATCTGCATCTGGAACACATGACAGTGATAACAGTGAATATGTTCATGTTGATGGAGATGACGCTCAAGCTAATCCTAACACAACTGTAGGAAATGAAGCTCCAGCTGATCCAATTAACATTGAATCTTCTTCTTCTGGAACACAGGAAATGGGGGAGTTAAGCACGAGTCTCGATTCAGAAATTCAGGAACCGAATGTACCAGAGACGAGAGTGCATAAGAATCATCCAATCGACAACATTATTGGTGATCCTCAAGCCGATGTTCAGACTCGTCATCGAACCATTGCAGAGAACACTAGTCTTTACTCAGAAATACTTGACACTGGTGTCATGGAAACATGTCTGCAAGCAAGACGGAAGATCGTCATGTGGTTGTGAAGAACAAAGCAAGATTGGTTGTTCAAGGTTTTTATCAACAAGAGGGCTTGGATTACATAGAAGTATATGCCCCAGTTGCTAGAATTGAGGCCATTCGACTGTTCTTGGCCTATGCCACATATGTCGGCTTCAACGTCTATCAACTTGATGTGAAGAGTGCTTTCCTATATGGAAAAGTTCATGAAGAGGTCTATGTCACTCAACCTCCCGACTTTGAAGCTCCGCATAATATCAATAAAGTGTATAAGCTCGACAAAGCACTTTATGGTCTTCATCAAGCACCGCGGGCATGGTATGAGACATTATCTAAGCATCTATTGTCTAATGGTTTCGACCATGCACAGATTGACTCGACCCTCTTCATTAGGAAAGCAGGAGGTGACATTCTTCTTGTACAAGTCTACGTCAACGACATTATTTTTGGATCTACCAATGAAGGGATGTGTAGGGAATTCAAGCAGGTGATGAAGTCCAAGTTTGAAATGAGTAACATGGGTGAATTGTCGTTCTTCCTGGGTCTGCAAGTCAGTCAAAGAGAGGATGGCATTTATCTACATAAAACTAAGTATGTGCAGGATATCTTGTCAAAATACATGATGAATGATAGAAAGTCAACTTCTGGTGGATGTCAATTCTTAGGAGACAGACTGGTCTCCTGGCAGTGTAAGAAGCAGTCAACGGTTTCTGTCTCAACTTGTGAAGCAGAATACTTTGCTGCAGCGAGCGATTGTTCTCAGATATTGTGGATTCAGCAGCAATTGAGAGACTACGGCTTAAACTTCACTGGAACTCCCTTATTCATTGACAACAATGCCATCATGTCCATCATAAATAACCCGATGAAACATTCCAAAACTACACATATAGATATTCTCCATCATTTCATCTGTGATTGTGCTGAAAGCATTTAATTGAACTTGTAAAAGTTCACACGGATGACAATCTTGCTGACCTTTTCACTAAGGCTTTTGATCGATCCCGTTTTGAGCATCTTGTCAACTTGAGAGGAATGTTCAATCCTAACTGAAAATTAGTTTTTCTTAAATCAATTCAATTCATGGAAGTTAAATTTTATTTCTTTTAAATTTTCTATATTTTATTTCTTTTTAGTTTTTAAAATATTTTACAAAATAAAAAAAAATAGAAAATGGAGAAAATTTCAAAGTTAATTTGAGAAAAGAGGAAATGATAGTACATCAGAAATGATCTAAACGTCATAGACTGCTCATATGGGAAATGATTGCGTCATGCTTACTTAATTGTTTAAATTATTATGTTTTTAATCTGCTTATTTACAAGTAATTTGAATTGTCAGTAGGCTGTATGCGTCTTTGAATCACTAGTAGTGTGGAAACTAAAGTCTAAATTACAACTGTGATTTGAACCCATGTTTGCTAGTGTGTGTGCGTAAAAGAATAGAAAAGATCATTATCAGATAAAGGATGTTAGATTTTGGCAATAATTTTCTTATGAGATCAGTTTCGGGTTATGTCGTTAGCACAATTAATGCGGTTCATCTCACTGCCCATACTCACAAGTATGCAATGAGAGATTGAATCAAGTCATGTCTCTACATCAACCGTTGAGCATTTATTCACCCTTGAATCACTTCTGATTCATTGAAATCAAATCCAGATAAAAGTTGGATTCCCTTACCTTATTCAAACACCATACTCATTATCTTGAATCATCGTACCGATATTCAATGAAGAAAATCAAATGAAACCAAGACAAATGAATCACTCGATTCTGAATCTTATGATTCCTGATAATCCTTATGGATTCTGCTTGATTTTTCCTGTGCTAATTGATGTAGCTTCATTCTAAAAATTTAGAAAATCATTGGGAAAATCTTAGATGCCTTGAGATAGTGCAATTTACATTATTGTAGCATATCAGTGGGGTACACGTTGTATATCTTATAATTAATACCTTAATACACAAGAACGTGATACAAAGATGCTTATGGTTTCAAATCTTATAATATTGTCAACTTGAATTACTTGTTTATGTGCTTATTATGTATGAATAAATAGTAATCCATGACATAATCCCATATTCTTTGATGTTTATATTATATTGTATCGTTTTTCCTATAAGTTTGCCTGATATGATCCTCTGCTCATGTCTTTGATAAAAAATAGTTCGTGTAAATACGTGTATATTTTTATCTAGAAACGATCAAAAAGATTTTAAGTTTATGAACAGTTCAATCTTAATCAGAAAAAAAAACCAAAAATATTTGTGTTTAACCTTCCTGAATTGATTGTGAATCCTCTTGATTGAATGTTGTTTATCTTGTTCGTTATTTGACTTGAAAAATCTTCATAATTTGAGTTGAAAGTTTGCGCACTTAAGGGTTTCTGCGTACTTGTCAAGTGCGCATGAAGTAAGCCCTGCGTACTTAACAAGTACGCAAGAGTTAAGTCTTGCGCATTTGTAAGTACGCAGGAGTTAAAGCTTGCGCACTTAGCAAGTACGCACGACCTTTTGGTGTTGGGTATATAAACAGGAGTTAGAAAATTTCAGAGTTTTATCTCATTCAAACATATCGACTGTTCATTTTCCCTCTGCAAAATTTTCTCAAAAATCCGAGTGTTCCAAACCGATTTCTTGTCCCATCTCTAGTATTATCATCGTGTAACAATCAATCGGTGAGAATCTTGAGCCAATCCATCAACAAAATTCGCGATTTTGGACCGATTCAGAGACTTCAAACTTAGAGTTTTTAATTCGAGTTTTTAGTCATAAGTTTGGTTGTCTGGGTAAAAACTGATAATTAAAACCTAATTAAAACCAATAATCGACCCTTAATTGTCCGTCTAATCTTTGATTTTGACAATTGGGCTTTGAGTTGACCGTCGGTACGACTGGTTATCGATTAGGTCAAAATTGGAGGAATGTAGCAGTGATTTGGTGTTGATGTTGGTTCCATGGGCCGTAATCACTGATTCCGACCTTGTGGTGACCTAATCTACCCAATGTTTGAACATCTGTTGAATTTTTGTTTTTTGAAAAAATATGAACAAGAAACAACTCATGCGTACTTGTTAAGTACGCAAAAGGAAATTCCTGCGTACTTGCTAAGTATGCAGGACCAACACTTGGGAAAATTTTCTAAGTCTAAAAATTCAGTTCAAAGAATAACTGCTATACTGCGTCATGTTTATTCATTTCCAATGAAACTTGTTGTTCTGATTATGTTTTCTGTGTGTTTTTGCAGATTATGGCTCGGGCGTTTACGAACGAATTCAATCTGTTACCTAATACTCAACCAGAATGGAAGGGTGCAACGCTTCAGTATCGAGAGATAGTTGATTTCTTGAACCGTTCAAGAATCAGCTACGCTATTTCAGCTGACCCGGTCGTTTCAAGACCTTATCTAGGGCAATTTTGGGAGACTGCGGAGCATGATTGCATGGTAACCCCCAATGTTATAAGGGCTACCGTAACTGGTCATGACATCGCCTTCTCGGAAGATACAATTAAAAGGGTCCCGCAATTCCGAGATCTCTCGACCGACCCGACAACCTGTCCAGACTACTTTGTGGATGGCTGTTGGAGGCAACGAATGGGATATGTCGGTGCGAGAGACTATGCTTCGTATAAGAAAATGTGGGTGCTTGACCAATGCAGATATTTTGCCCACGTCATGATCATGTGCATCTCCTCAAGAAAAGCTGGAAAGGATGCAATGGGTCATGACCTTGCTGCAGCCATGGTTGACTTATCTCTCAACAAGGGCTACAACTTCTCATGATACATATTCAAAGCCATCAATGACCAGATCAACACGGCTGAGAGGTTCAGGTTCTTGTTATACCCTAGGTTTGTGCAACTTCTGATAAACGATGCGTTGCCAAACCTACCTGCTACCAGGGAGAGAATGCAAGTTAAAAGGGTGGACCAAAGGGTGTTTGCATAGTTTTTAAAGCCAGGCAGTGTAGATCCTACCCCTGAGCACACAGCACTCTTTGGCCACCTTATAAATGAAGTGTGCGTGGCACCAGGTGACTGGAGATGGTATAGTCACGATTCGGAGCCAGAGTTGAGTGAACATTCAGATGAACAACAACAAGAAGAAGAAGAGGAAGATGAAAGTGAAGATGGATCGTCTGATAATGGAAACAAAGAAGGAGGACATGATGGTGCTGAGGGATCCGACTCGAAAGAGACTGAGTCTGATTCTTCTGATTCCGATGATGCACCATCTCAGGCACACCCAAGGAGAACGACAAAGGTAACCCTACCTGAGTCGTCCTCAAAGAGAAAGCGAAAAGCTTCAAGCAGCGAATATGAGCCAGATTCTGACTCTGACGCTGCTATACAGAGACAATGACGTGAAAGCATTCATAAGAACAGGGGGAATAGGCAGCAACAACCTATTCCTAGTGAGGTGGCGGTAAGTCCTCAGCAGCAAGTACAAGTTTCAGCTGCAAGTTCTGATTCAGCTTTCACCCCACCTTCATAGCAGCTTTACAGGAGACAGAGGAGGAGGCCACAGGTACAACCTGACGTGGCAGTCACTTCAATCACAGAGGAGGTTCCTGTGATAGTGACCCTCCCTGTCACATCTGCCCAGGTGGCGGTGACTACTCCAATTCTCATGGAGTCAGTCACCATCACCCCTTCCATAACACCTACAACCGTCATCACATCCACAATCCCAACAACCACCATTGATCCTTTAAGTCAACCCTTCAACTATGGGGAATTTACTCAAGGGTTTGACTTCGACACCATCTTCTCCTCCCCAATTCATAATGCCGAAGCGTCATCATCCAGACATCCTGATCCTAATGATGCAAGGATAGATGTTCTGGAAACCCAAGTTGCTGGATTATTGGAAACTATTCGGAATTCAAAGGAGGAATCTGACGCTCAACAAGCACAGATTAATTCGTTGGTGGATGAAGTTAGGATTCTAAGAAGCCAGAGAACGGGGACTGACGAGAGACTGAAGAACGTCATGGCCCAGAACGAGCTTCTAATCAGGACAAATGAAATGATTCTGGGTCACAGGTCATCTCTAGAGCTGACGTTTGATACTCAACAGAAAGGGCATGAGCTGATGGTCAAACTAATTGCTGATCTGACCAAGAAGCTTGATGCTTATGGGGAGAAAGATAAGGAGAAGGAGAAAGAGAAGGAGAAAACTACTGGTGATGAGGCTTGTCATCCTGTTGACTTGACTAAGGATGACGACAAAGACAAGGATCCCGAAGCCGGTCCTAGTGGAGGTGAGCACCAAGCTTTAGCAATTGTGCCCATCTCTGCTATTCCAATGGCTCAGGGGGAGTCTACTCATCAAGAGGATGGTGATACCTCTGGTAGTGGTGACAAAGGAAAGTCAGCGGCTGATGTTCTTAAGGATCTATCTGATGATGAGATCTTATACTTAGAGCCTGACTATTCCAAGGAAGCACAGATCGATGCTCTTTTTAACCTAGAAGAAGGAGAGATCGACTCTGGTGATGATTGGGATGAAGATGATAAGGATGTAGTGATAGAAATTCCCAAGGGCGACGGGGAAGGAGAGTATGAGTTAGAAGATGGAGAGATCTTTGAATTTCCATCCTTCGAAGCTCAGCTCGACACAGGTTCAGTCGAGCATGCTAGTAATGTAGAAGCCTCGACTGAAGCCTCCCCAGTTGACCCTACACCTGTGGATCCGGAGGCACCGAAAGAAAAAGATATGCCTTCTACTTCATCTAAGGGTCCAGCTCCTGTTTGGCAAAAGACGTCTATCATAGACAAACAAGGGGCAACAGGGATGATCTTGGCTGTAAGGCTCGAGGAGGATAAGCAGTTGTTCGTAATCAAAAGATCTGGGGGGGTTCAATACTTGAAACCAACCAGTGAAGCATTCAACTCCTTACCCAAATACGACCTTGTGAACCTAGCAAACCGAGAGCTGTTGGGTCATTCTAATCATGCAGTGGCGATGGGTTTGTGGGTGGTTCTACAGCAGGAAGCAAGATCTGGGAAGTTTGATATGTTCAAGCCTCAAGTGCCCAAGAGAGTCAAGGATAAGACAGCAAGACATCCTGTGACTAAGAAATTCTTAAAGAAATTGGTATACAAGCCAGTGCTATGTGAAACCAAGATTCCTCTGAGCAAGTTATCTCAGGATATCCTCGGTGACATGTGGTACTAGTACGTAGATCCAAAGACAGGCGAGGCTTTGGTGATTGGAAAGGTGAGGTCAGAAAGTGGATGCTTAGTGCCGAGGGAACTAATCAGAGTATTTGATGAAGTTTGCTTCATTAACTTCTCTATGAAAGATCTGGAGGCACTAGCAGACAGGTATTGCATGCATACGGACGAATGGACGAAATTCCTTGCTTCTAAATATGACAAGGTGATCAACTTATGCCTTGACTATAAGAAGAAGATGGAAGCTAAAGATGCATAACTGTGAAGACTGAAGACCGAAGACTGAAGACTAAAGATCGAAGATGATCCAGAGCTGTTGTCAAGGGGGAGTTTGTTGAAGCACTTTCCTGTGACAAACACTCTGGATAGATTCTGGATAGATAGAGTCTTAGTTTAGTACTTTCATGTATGTATTTGTCTTTGTTTGTAAGTTTCTGTATGTATTAGTTATCGAGTTGTATTTACTTTTACATATTGACTGTTGTAGATTTCTCTAAGTGTTTTGCGCACTTGTATGTACGCAGGAAGTAGTTCCTGCGTACTTAGCAAGTACACAAGAATACCTATGCGTACTTACTAAGTACGCATGAGCAAATTGCCTTGCGCACTTGCTAAGTGTGCAGGCATCAGGTCGTGTATAAATAGGAATGGTTGACAGTAGATAAGTACGCAATCATAGGCATTCAGATTAGCAAATACGCAGAACTTTGTAATCTCAGAACATCTCTCTGTAACCTTCAAGTGTTTATAATAGACGAACGTTTATAGTGATTATCTTGTCGGTTTACTTTGTTTCGTAAGACTCTCCACCTAGTCACGGGTATTCCGCACCCGGTCCGACTAGTAGACCCACTTGCATGTGATGATCCGCCACACCCGAGGGACCTACATTTACATGTACAGACTCTCCAAGATTTCTGGAACAGAGACTAGCACGAAAATGAGAGTGTACTTATCACTGAACAAACTCTGCTACTTATAGCAGACCTATGTCCTATGTACTTGACAAGTACGTAGGGAAACCTTCATGCGTACTTAACAAGAACACAGGTACTTGTGTGCGTACATAACAATTACGCAGGAACACCTCTTTTGCGTATTTGTATAGTACCCGACACATACATACAACTGAACGAAACACCAACAAGTACAAAGTTCATACGGACACGATTACAACTCGATTAAGGAAAAATACATAAAGACTGAGTACAAAAGATTAAAAGACATGTCAGCACAAAATCCAGAGTGCCTGTCACAAAAGATGCTTCTACACTACTTACACCCATAAGTTATTTAACTTACATCCCGACTCACCCCGACTAACTCATAACACAACACACGTCATTAACTATTTTACCCCTAGCTCACCAAGTCTCATAGACACCCCCCTATAGACTCTCCAACTCATTAATGAATGTTTTAATTCATGAACACCTCGGGTTAAAACCCAAAACTCTTAATATGTTTAATATAACAAACTTGTCTCATAGCACGTACGATAGCCCCAAAAACAGTAAAAACATTTAAAGAGAGGAATTAGAAACTCACCGGTATGAAGATCCAACACTCGTACCGCAACGGCCACCTAACACGAAACTCGACCTGTCAACGTACGATCCAAGGATCATATTATGTTCAAAACATACGTCGAATAACGTATAATAATAATTAAACCCTGACACTCATCCTATCCACTCATCCTTCCTTCGTCACAAAACCCTAGTCCCACTGGTTTACGCGTCATAAAGTCCCCGACCCGTTTAGGACTCATGTACCCGACCCCAAGCTTGCATGCATGCACGTAACCCGCCATGCAAACCCTAACCTCACCATGAAAACCCAAGTTAGCATGGCTCTAGCCGAGCTCGTCCATGCACCATTGTGTACCACCGCGCACCACCATCCTGACCATATTAGTGACCGATCACCACCATTGGTCGTCGTACACCCCCGCTACAGCCACCAGGCAGCCTCTACACCCTCTCATCCCCGGCTTCGTCTCCGGACATCGTTCCAGACCAACCCGCCACCCTAGCAGCCGTCCACAGCCGCCTCTCGCCGCCGTTTCCACTGTTACAGCAACCACGACCAAGCAAGACGTCACCGTTGTCGTCGTCGGGGGCGTCACCACAGGCCACCTTCGTCCCCGCCTTCCTCTTCGATCACTGCTCCAACCCACCACCTTTATCTCACCCCCATGCTACCGCTCGTAGCCGCTGCTACCTGCCACCTTGGTCGCCGTCTCCATCTTCCTCTGTGACCACCACCGGCACACATGAACTGAACACGTATATACACATAAAAGAGAATTACCTCGGCTGAAGCAGGAGTTTCCTGCTCGAACCGCCGTAGAACCATCTTTCTCCAGCCCCCCTTCCGATCTCTCTCTCCTCTTCTCTTTTTCTCGCTGCCGTCGAAACCTCCCTAGGCTAAATGGCCTAGGGTTTCCCCCAATTCTTTTTAGACCTTTAAGGTTTTCATTCGGGTCCTCGGTTTTCTTGTTGCGAACTTTCGATGCTAAATCGTTCTCTCCTTTATCTAACCGGGTCCTTTTAATTCCATAAATAGGGTTTTACGCGAAAAACCCTCGTCACTGTCTCATTTACATGAGACTCGCATCACCCATTATTCCAAATAATCCTTACGTGGATTTTCAAGATGTTACACAATAGGAAGCCTTGTACCCTCAAGGACTTCATGGCTTGTAAGCCAAAGGAGTACAATGGGGAGATACATCCTTTGCTTAGTCTGTAGGTCCACATGACTCATCTCAGATCGATCTCGTGACAGGATGTCTCGATAACACGGAGTGCGGAATCCTTCGTGTTAACGTATGTATATCAATTGACAATTGAAACAGCATGTAAATAAACTTTCTCTTTGTATTTACCAAACACATAGTTTACAGCACATACTTGTTCGATTTATTCGTGCTAAACAGACTCTGTAAACTCTCTATTTATAGACACACGTTCTGCATTAGGCAAACTTAACAAGTTCGCTTCAAAGATTCTTAGGAGAACTTAACAAGTTTGCCTCTAATAGGCTAGGCGAACTTATCAAGTTCGCCTCTAGCAGAACTTGTACTAATACTTAGACAAAAACTAAACAATTACAAAACAAACATAAAGACAATAAGACCTAAACTATTACAAAGCTTTTGTCATATAATCTATGTCCTAACAGACTCCCCCTTGACAATAGCTTGATCTTCTGTCTTCAGTCTTTATGATGAGCTCTTCCAGTTATCTGGTAATCTGCTTCCTGCATGCAATCCATATCTCTGACATATCTCCAACACTCTTTTATACTGTAATCCTTGTTCTCTCCATTCATCAGTGAACATAATCTCATTCTTTCTTAACATCCCCTGATCTTTCTTTGAGAATTTAATAATATTCATTGCATCATAGAAACTAACAATGACCTTATTATCTTTATCATCAATCCTAGCTTCACCAGTATTCACATCTACATACCACCATTTCATATTCCCCAAAAAATCTTGTGAAATTTTCTTCAATGGTATCTTCTGTACAGCATGTACTGGCTTGAACTTATACTTTCAAGTCACATTCTTAGTCTTTTGATCCACAATCTTCACTCTTTTGCCCTTCTGTGGTTTTAACCTTTCATATTTCGCTGATCCACCTTCTCTTTTAATCAAATTTGCAATCACATCGGCTAATCCACACTTTGATCTATTAATCAATGGTTTCATAGCTAGACCATTCATTTCACACCTTGGCAAGGTATTGAAATACTTGATCCTAGGCTTTAAGTATTGAACACCATCAGATCTTTTAAGAGCAAACAACTTAGTGTCATCATCATAAAACCAACTTATGATCTTTCCAATACACCTCTCTTTATTCACATATCTTTCTTTCTAAGCAGGTTGTATAGGTGACTTTGGTAGTAATTTCATCCAACTGTTAACTACTTCTCTCCACTGTTCTCTAGTCATTCTTGTATTTCTATACATCACAAGTTCTTCATTCAGCTTAGGAGACACAGTATGAGTAGTATCAACATCAGGATCTATCTTGGATTGAGCAGTATCATCAGGTGTAGTGATATCTTCAACAGAGACCATAGAATCTGTTACTCCATCATAAGAAAACTCAGGAATAACATCATCTTGGATGAAGTTATACGGTACATTCAGACCATCACTTCCTTCAGATGTAACCTTAGATTTACTCTTTTCTATCTCAATCTCTACAATCTCTCCTTCTTCAACTTCATTATCCAACACATCCTCTTCAACATCATCAAATAATTCGTCTATAAATGTAGAAATAAAGACTAATGGCTAGAAAACTCTCTAAGTACAAATGCTGCTGATCTCAAAGATTGCTGAGGATCGACAAAGTTGCAGCTGATAGGCCTTATCCGCTGCTGACCAAAGTTGCAGCTGATAAACCTTATCTGCTGCTGACCAAAGTTGCAGCTGATAGGCCTTATCTGTTGCTGACCAAAGTTGCAGCTGATAGGCCTTATCTGCTGTTGACCAAATTTGTAGCAGATGTTGGATCGGGACCTACCTTGATCCAATGATTCAACACATTAACCGAACCAAATCGTGCGGAATCCGATTTGATTGGCAATCCAATCTATGACACGGATCGGGTCGTAAGACACGACCGGATTAGATGTCGAAACGAAGGTTTCTATCGACCCTTTGGTGTAGAGAAGTTGGATACAAGACCTGGAAACTCTCAACGGACAGAGATTCGACAATACAGGTGCAAAGAGTTTTTGTGTTCTGTTGCTTAGTCTGGTTCTGTGTGTATATGTGTTGTCTTTGTGTTGTATGTGTGCTCATGAAGTGAAAGTTCTATATATAGTGCTGAGGCCATTCGTACGAATGAGCCATGTGAATGGACTCATTCGTGCGAATGAATCAGCAGAATGGTTCATTCGTAAGAATGAATCATTAGAATGGTTCATTCGTACGAATGAATCATTCTCATGACTTATTCTAGCGAATGAATCATTCTCTTGATCTATTCGCGCGAATGGATCATTCTCATGATCCATTCGTGCGAATGGGCCTTTCAATAGCACGATTGATCAACGTTATCGATATTTATCAGATCGTTTAATACACAGTCGTTATATATGAGTAAACATTAAGGATAAACATGTAATTTCATTAATACATCAAATAATTACATTAAACATAGATGAAATACATATTACAAGGGATTAGGGACATATTATGCATCTACATACTCCCCCTTGGACCTAGATCCCTTCAAAATGACCTAACTAACATTAGTTGGTCTTCAACATCTCTTTTGTACGAGTTTTCCAGTTAACTCCGGCGTGTATATCAAAAGCAAAGCATATACGTATCACTTTCACATACTTCAACGCCTGGTCTATATCTGCAACTTCAAAAAATGGTTGACACTTGTATAGAGTTGTAACATCTTGTTCAGACAAGTTGGTCAGCCACAAGGGATCAAAGACCCTGATGGTCTCCCATGACCCTTCTTTACAAAGCACCATAACAGCTTCACCAGTACGCCCATCATAGTACCACCATTTGAACTGATCTGAGAAGTCCTGGATCATTTTCCTTAAAGGAATCTTCTTCATGATCGTTGGAGGTTTCCACTTTAAGACAATTAGGGGCTTCTTGGTGATTGGATGAACCTTTTCCTTATGAATGTAACGAGTAGGCATTTGTGGCTTGAAGTTCACCCACTTCTTCTGGTATTCGTATTGTAATTGACGTTCAAACCATTCGGATAGACCGGAAGATTCACTGTATAGAAGCTTTAGACGCGCCAATTGATTTTCTTCAAATGCGGGCATCGTCTTGAAGTCATGAGGGTACCTGAAATATTGTATGCCCTTCTCTCTTTTTATAGCATAGCAGCTTAAGTCGATGAAGTATACCCAACTGATTATACGACCATCAGACTTGTGTCCTTTGAGTCGATAAAATTTAGTGTACCTGGTTGGAGGAGAGGGCTTTGAGTTCTTCTTTAATTCGGCCATGTATTCCATCCACTGACTTTTACGTTCATTCAGCTCGTCAATGTCAATAGTGGAGGGACCGGCTTCATCTCCTTTGTTGTCGATAATGCGGTTGACCTCCTCGTCGGACTGCTGAGTGAATAAGTCTGCGAAGGAGGGAAGATCATCACCATCTACTGATGTGTACTTTGGATATTCTAGATCAGTGATGTCTTCGACTTCAACCTCATCAACGTCTTCTAGTTCGTCAGAGGAGGGATAATCAGTTGTAGGAACAGATGCCTCTTCAGTGATGACTTCGTCGGGATTCATTTGAAATAGCTCGGCAATCTGTTCTTTTGACAAGCAGTGTACGATTTCCCCTTCCTCTTTGTCATAAATAACTGAATGTTGGATGATCCCTTACATGTCAAGCACATAAGTTAACTTTGAAGGTTGTTGCTTGAGAGGCATCACATCCAAAACTATTTACATAAACAATCATAAAATAAACATGTGAGAAATTTCATTGATTTAATCAAAATAAAACTGAAATTATTTACATAATAATATAATATTTACAATAAGACAACTTAAAACACTTAAAAAAAAAACTATCAACCTTCAGTGCCCTTTTGTGTATCTGATGATGGGCCTTCTGATTTGTCTGATTTTTGCTTTGTGCGTGCCTCTGCTTCTGCTGTCTTTGAAGCACTTGATGCAGCACCAGCATTGGCACCATCGTCCTTATCTTTGTCATTATTGTCATCGTTATCATCACTATCATCATCATCATCATCGTCATCATCATCATCATCATCATCATCGTCACCATCATCACCATCATCACCATCATTGCGAGCACCCTCATTTCTGGGTGTCGGGTCCCTTCTGCTTTCTAAGTCTTCCAACAGTCTCTTACTTTCCTCCTCAAGCCTTTGTATCCTCTGAGCATGTGCATCAACAGTTTTAGACAACTGTTGATTCTGGTTTGTAGCAGTGAGAAGGAGGGCTTGTTGATCATTACACCTAGTGGAAAGACTTGTGATGGCTTGGGCTTGTTCAGTATTTTGCAGAGTCAACTGACTGATCTGCGAGCCCTGTTGGTCAATACGCTTTGATTGCTCTTCATTCTGAGCCAGTAAACGAAGTACCAAACTGTTTAAAGTACTGATCTGGTCGTGTAGAGAGACAGTCGGCAGTGACATTGAAGATTCAGCTCGAATAGTTGATGGCTGTGATGTAGGAGCAGTCGTGTAGATGGGAGGAGGCACAGTTTGTGTCTGAGGCATAGATGTTGACATTGGAGCCTCAGACCTGGTGGCAGTTGCTGTAGTAGCAGAGGTGCTCTCCGTCCTTCTAACAAGTTTAAACTTTTGGCGTTTGGCCATTCTCTTTCCTCTTCCTTTCTTGACTGGGGTAGATTGGGAAGAAGGAGCAGCAGATACTTGTGGACAGTCAGGGACAAAGTCAGCATCCCTGACGTCATCATCAACCCTTGAGCTTCCTTGATCTGCTCCCCTTTTTCGTTTTGTTGCGACCAATCTTGCCCCTTGTTGACTGATTACAAATTCGTCTTCTGTGTCCTCAGAATCAGTAAACAGGACGGTGTCCAGGTTAATGTCTTCTGGGTTAGTTGGAAGGGAAGAATCGATATCAGCAACAGTGGGGGTGGTGGCAACGGTAGATGGAACATTAGGAGCATTGCCACCATCTCCCTGACCATCTTGGTCGTCATCATCTTGGTCGTCAGCTGGAGGTACAACAATATCCTCCCTGTCAGAATCACTGTTATCGTGACGCCATTTTCTGTTTGCTGGTGCCACATAATCTGGATTTGCCAGATGTCCAATAAGTCGTTTGTGAGGTGGCTTTGTTGGTCTGCCCCTGTAGGTCTGTACCCTGTTTAGAGTGACATCCGTCATGTGTTCTAGCTTGATCATGTCGATGTCTGACCTTGGCAGAAGAGGAAGCTGGTCATCTATTATCATTTGTAAGAATCTGGGGTACATAAGATACGCATTGTCCCCCTTAAGATAGATGTTTTCCTTAAGATGCGTGAACACCATCTCGGAAAAGTTGAACGGAATGTTCAACACCAGTGCAACGAATGCGCTTTGAATTGTTTCGCGCATATCATCAAATGCGCCACGACGGGAACCGAGGCAATGTAGAAGAACATGTCCAAGATACTTGTACTGCGGACAGAGGTTCGCTTTGTTTAAAACTCCCTCTGCTACATTCCCGTCGTACTTTATTCTCATGAAGCATCCGCGAACCAGATATTTATCCAGTGTCACTGGATCTTCAGGATGATCACCGAATTGACATAATCGGCGAATGTGAGCTGCCGATACAACCACATCTTGACCTGCGATCTTCCCTCGTATGACCGGTGGAGATACCTCGCAGTCAATCTCGGCAGAGGCCCAGAACTCCCTTTGATGCGACGTATATGGAGTCCGGTGATGGGATATAGCATGAGCAATCCTTGATCTTGATAAAAACTCGATCATGCCGACAAACGGACGTGCATTCTTTGATGTAGGAATCATGTACGCACATATGTTGCTTTTTATTGAAGCCTTAAGAACAACTGGAGCTCTGTGCGCCATAACGATCAGTCTGCAAACACAAAAACATGAAGCACATCAGATCAGTACATGCAAGATTTTGGAAATATGAACTTTTTGGACCATTTTCCCTTTGTACGAATGAACCTAAAAAGTTGGTTCATTCGTGCGAATGGATCATTCTGCCTATTCATTCGTGCGAATGAGTTTCATTCATGTGAATGAGTATTCATTCGTGCGAATGAGTTTCATTCGTATGAATGAGTGTTCATTCATGTGAATGAGTGCTCATTCGTACGAATGAACATGAAGAGTGTGTCCATTCGTATGACAGACGGGTCGCGATCCAACTTGTCCAAAAATTCGATCAAGACTTGAAAAGATTTGCCGAAAAAGACACCAACACACTCGACTATGATTTTCAACCAATATTTAGCATTTTAATTGGTTTATTAAGTCACTTTTTACGTTTTTTAGGTTTGGTTTTCGGTTTTGAACCCTAAATCTAGTCGAGTCATCCAAGAATCGAGTATACAGACGATTAATCTCTTGAGGGTATACCTGTAAACAAAAATCAAGCGTTAGATCGGTGATTGGACGGAGATTTGTTCAAATGCAGATTTTAATCAAACAGACGTGCGAATAAGGATTTCTGATTTGTGCGAATGATGCTGAGAATGCGAATGAATGGCCTTTTTATAGGATGTCCTGGTTCATTCGTACGAATGGCCCATTCTGGTCAGTCCATTCGTGCGAGTGACCCAGACTTGATTCATTCTGCCACTCATTCGTACGAGTGGACCATTCTGGTCAGTCCATTCGTGTGAGTTGATTCATTTTGTCACTCATTCGTACGAGTGGACCATTCTGGTCAGTCCATTCGTGTGAATGAGCTATTCTCCTCATCCATTCGTACGAGTGAGCCATTTTGCTCATCCATTCGTACGAATGGGACAATCCCCTTATGCAAATTAAACTTTTCAAGTTAAATGGGGTATCTGACCACATCGTTCTTGACAACAATTTGATTATGAAGTAATTTACATTTAATTATGAAGTGAGGGATCAATTATGAAGTTTTGGAAGAGTTTATGAAGTAAAGGAACGATTTGATCAATCAGGAAGTCAAGCGGTTTTCAAATTTTGATTTTCAGACAGTCGTTCGAGTCTTATCAGATAATCTAAAATTCAGGAAAAGTAAAATCTTTTTGGATTTTTGAATATGTAATGCTGAAAATAATATCAACAAGATATATACACGCATGTCTTAGTAAGAATGATCCTTATGAGAAATCATACAGACTTAGTGACTAATGATCTGAGACATTTTGAATTTTGTAGATATAACTATACAATGGTATTTACACATCTTTTTGTGAGAAAGATCCGAACATAGGATCAGTACTAAACTCATAGCAATCAGCAACATTGCAAATGATCTGAGCTTTAAGTAAACTTAGTCAAAATGCGATCATTGATATGTTTGTCCATCTTAAACTTATGCAGACCTTTTCTCAACACTTACAAGATGATCTTGAAGGATTAAATCCATTATCTGTGTGTCCCACACTAGTTAAGAATTGACTTGAATTACTTTTCAAAACATGTTAATGTTTCAAATCAGCACAACTTACTTAACCAGTCATCATAAGTTCATGAGATCTCAGTTATTCCCTGTTATTTCTTTACTACACCAAATTTTTTTTTTTTTTAGTATTCACAGTGACAGCCATCAGCTCATGGACGGCTTCAGCCAGGTATTTATAAGGCAATATGGCACGTATGTAGCTAACGGTGTTTGTGTTCATCCTATCCCATGGATGGCTTCAACTAGGCTGCAACCCGGTAATATGGCACATATACGGATTCGGATTCATACTTTTATTTTATTCTTAATCGCATGGACGGCTTCAGCCAGGTATTTACAAGGCAATATGGCATGTATACGAATTCGGAATCTAATTTTTAATTTTATAACTACTTTCTGATATCTCATTAAACCGATGATAACTGGTGTGCACAGAATGAGAAACACCTTCAGTTTCTATTGTTGATTTTCGTCAATCCTTTCACCATTATGTGACTCACAAGACAATATCTAATATGGTATAGATTGATCATCAATGGTCGAGATTCAGTAAGATAAGCCTATCAAATGCATCACATGTCGAATTAGTGTGACTATTCACTATGACATTAAATGCAATGTGCTTCATACATATGGTTAGTGTGCCATCACTTCCCAAAGGTTGGATACGATTTCTCATTTTTGAGTTTTTCAGATGTTTTTGGGTTTTAGACTATACAAAAATGGAAAATTTTTTTTACTTTTTTTTAAACAAACTGTATACAAATAACTGTACACAATATAAAAATCTTTTTGGAGTCTCAGATAACTAGCGTCTGTGTACTATCATTTTTCTCAGCGAGAGATCATTTTCTTACTGACATTTTCTCCCCCTAAAATTTTAAAATGAAAAATCTTTTTGAGTTTTTGAGATTTTTAATAAACGCAAGAAAGAAAATATATACAGGAACATAATTGATAAAAATGATTATTGACTCGACTCTTGGTCCGGAACAACGTCATCCTTCTTTTTCATGCCGTTTACCTCTAACAAGAATAAAAATCTTGGTTTGTCAAAGGCTTTTGTATAGAGGTCGGCCTTTTGGAAATCATTGTTAATTTGAACCATATCAATCAGTTTCTTTTTAAAACAATCACGAATGAAGTGATATTTTATGGCGATGTGTTTGGTTTTTGAATGCTGAACCGGATTCTTAGTGATAGCTATGGCAGCAGAATTATCTACATAAATAGGAGTGTTAGAGAATTGCAAACCGTAGTCCCAAAGTTGCTGTTGAATCCAGATAATTTGAGAACAGCAACTGGCAGCAGCGATGTATTCAGCTTCACATGTAGATGTAGCCACTGAAGTCTGCTTTTTGCATTGCCATGTCACAAGACGGTTTCCAAAGAACTGACACCCTGCAGATGTAGACTTGAAGTCTGTTTTGCAACCACCATAATCAGAATCACTATATGTAGTAAGCTCAAAGTTATCATCATTAGAGTACCATAATCCAAGATCAGGAGTACCCTTCAGATAACGAAAAATCCTTTTGACAGTAATTAAGTGGGAGACTTTTGGTTTTGACTGATATCGGGCACAGAGACACGTGGCGAACATGATGTCTGGTCGAGATGCCGTGAGATACATGAGAGATCCGATCATGGCTCGATAGAGAGTAGCATCAATATACTCCCCCTTGTCATCAGGCGAAATCCCGTGATTGATTGCCAATGGAGTACCAGCAGGTTTGGCATCAGTCATACTGAATCGGCTCAGTATGTCTCCAACATAATTTGTTTGATGAAGGAAAATCCCTGTCTCAGATTGATCTACTTGTAGCCCTAGAAAGAACTTCATCTCTCCCATGGAACTCATCTCGAACTTGTCCTGCATAACTCTTTCAAATTCTTTGCACAGAACATCATTCGTCGATCCGAAAATAATGTCATCCACGTATACCTGTACCATTAAAAGTTCTCCACCCTTTTCTCTAATGAACAACGTGCAGTCGATGACACCTCTTCTAAAACCATTGTTCAGAAGATGAGTGGAAAGTGTCTCGTACCACGCTCGCGGAGCTTGGTGCAATCTGTACAGTGCCTTGTCCAATTTGTAGACACGGTCACGATGCATAGGATCTTCAAACCCGGGAGGTTGACTGACGTATACGACTTCACTGATTTCTCTATGAAGGAAAGCACTCTTTACATCCATTTGATAGACTTTGAACCTTTTGTAGGATGCATAAGCAAGAAAAATTCGAATTGCTTCCAGACGAGCAACCGGTGCAAACACTTCATTGTAATCTATACCTTCAATTTGCCTAAATCCCTGAACGACCAAACGAGCCTTATTTCTTATGACTATTCCTTGATCATCCCTTTTGCAACGAAGAACCCATCGAGTATCAATCTTCTTAGCTCCTTTTGGTAAATCAACTAACTTCCAAACTCCGAGCTTCTGAAATTGGAGTAGTTCTTCCTGCATTGCATTTACCCAAGATTCTTCTTTTAAAGCATCTGTTATAGACCGTGGTTCGATTTGCGAGACGAAACATGAATGCGCACAATCGTTGACTACACCAGATTCCATGATTTCTGAGTAGACTCCAAAGTTGATCTGACCCCTAGTTTTAACACTAGATGTGGGATCACCAATAATGTTCTGTTGAGGATGAATTCTATCAATCCTACCCACAGGATGAGCAGGAACCTCAACAGTTTGATCAAGGTTTGTGATACTCTGTTCAATTGCCACAGAATGTGAAACATCATCACTCAATTGTACAACATCATGGGAAGGATCTTCAAACACCTGGTCTATTTCTTGTCGAGAACCCTCATACTCTGAAGAAGAAGAAGAAGAGTCATCATCCTGTGTGACTTGTGTGTTATTGGAGGACTCAGGAATGTCAGATGATGAGGGAGTAGGTTGCACATGTTCATCAGGTGCGTTTTGAGCATCATACATCATTTGAACAGCAACCTCCTCATCTGAACATTCTGGAGGAAGATTAAACGAGGCAAAAAGTTCTTCATAATCAAACATCCAAGGAAGACCTTTTCCAGCAGCAGGAGAGGTATACTTTTGAACATCAACATGGTACCATTCTTCTACATTCCCAGAAGCTTTGTTGTAAACTCTTTTATTGGGAGTGCTGTACCCTAAGAAGTAACCTACCTCTACTTTCTCGTTAAACTTGCCATGAGCATCCTTTTTCAACATGGTACATGGAGCGCCGAACGGTTCAAGATACTGTAAGTTCGGTTTCCTTCGATGCAACAATTCAAAGCAAGTTTTATCGTGACGCTTGACAACTAGAACCCGGTTGAGCGTGTAACATGCATTAGCAATAGCTTCATTCCAGAACTGCACGGGTAAGTTTGAGTCAGCGAGCATAGTCCTTGCAGCTTCTATCAAGGTCCGATTCTTCCTCTCAGCAACACCGTTCATTTGTGGAACATATGGCGCAATGAATTCATGGTGAATACCAAGTTTTTGACAGAAAGTTTCCATAAGGTGATTTTTAAATTCAGTACCATTGTCCGAACGGATCCTCCTAAACTTTAACTTATACAGAGACTCCAATTTGGTAATCAGAATCTCCACATATTCAAAAGTTTCAGATTTTTCTTTTAAGAACATCACCCAAGAATATCTTGAATACTCATCCGTCACAACCAAACAATATAAGTCTCCAGCAATGCTCTTCCGGTTAATAGGACCAAACAAGTCCATGTGTAAGAGCTCTAGTGGTATAGTGATGGAATGTTGAGATTTGGGTTTATGAGATTTCTTGGTTTGTTTGCCTTTCTTGCAAGAAACACACACGTCAGGAAGATGAAAACTTTTCACAGTGACTCCTTCAACAAGATTTTTGTGCACCAAATGATTCATTTTTCTGAGACTGAGATGTCCCATTCTTTTGTGCCATAAAATAGAATCCTTCTCAGTGGCTTTTGAAACAAAACATGATGTTGTGGATACTGAGGATGATGCTTGTGACATGTCAAGAATATAAAGATCATTCACTCTTGGAGCAGACATAACCACCATGTCTTCTAGAATCATAAACTCCTTTTTCAAGATATAACAATGCTTGTCATCAAAAAGAACCTTGAACTCCTTATCACAGATTTGAGAAACAGAAAGTAAGTTGTTATCCAACTGTTTGACAAAGTTGACCTTCTCAGAACTGACAGCTCCATTAGACAGTGTTCCCTGAGCTGAGATAAAACCACCTTTATCGCCTGCAAATGAAACATAGCCCCCTTTGATATTTCTGACGTCGAAAAGGAGAGCTAAGTTCCCAGTCATGTGCCTGGATGCCCCACTATCAATAATCCAATTATTGCTAATAGGATTATAAAGGACAACCTGCACAAGAAGGAAAGTAATTAGTTTAGGTTAGGAACCCAAGCCTTTACGGTCTTTGGTTTCCCAGTCTCATCTACAACAGTACAATCCATCCACTGTCCTTGTGGATTTTTGGAACAACCATTTGACTTTGAAGTACAGTCGTCAGAAGCATCATCTGATTTTACTTTCCACACATGTTGTTTGTGCAACGACTGTTTGTGGTAAACAGTGGATTGCTTAACGATTTGTACAGGTGTGGAACTCGAATCAGAGACCAACAAGTCATGCATCTTTTGTTTAACTTTCTTTTGATGCACTTGTTGTTGGGTAAAAGAGTTAGATTTTGACTTTAAAAACTTTTGTTTATTTTCTGGAAAATGGTTAACTCTTTTACTTGGCTTCTGAAGATAAGGACAGTTGACAACAACATGTCCTTGTGTACCGCACTCAAAACAGTATCTCCGCTTAACCAACCTCGGAGATCTGTATTGATTTTCACTTTGGTGAGTTTTTGAACCACCAGCCTTAGCTTCTTTTAGTTCAGCTGAAGAGAGTGACTTGTTTGATTGAACAGACTCTCCAGCTTTAACAAAATTAACCTTTTTGATTGAGGCTTTGGTTACTTGACTCTTCTGATCAGAAGTAGTGGGATAAGATGGACGACAATTGGTTTGTTTAATTTTAAAAACATTTTTAGAAGCAGATTTTGAAATACCAATGCTGTCATTCTGTGGAGCAGACGAGTTTTTGTATCCCAAACCACGAGTAGGACACTCATCGTCGTCTTCATCCCAATCTTCTACCATTCCATCAACACACTGGGACTCCGAGGTCGAAGCACCATTATCGTTAACCTTTGGTTGAGAAATTTTGTCTTCGGTTGGATCAACGACAAGTGGCATTTTGACCTTAAAGTCAATGATTGGGTTATCATCCGGTGTGTTTACCATAGTATTCAACACCGGTGGAGGACAATTTTTATACCCAAACCCATCATTTTTCTTTCCTGTACGCCGTGAAATCATGTAATCAAGAAGGTAAGAAGAATTTGAATAACTTTTTAGCTTTTGATTTAAAGTTTCATAATCACATTCGACAAGCGCCAGCTTTTTCTTTGTTTCATCAATCGTGTTTAAATAAAAAGTGATGGCATTTTGTTTGTTGATAACACAGATTTCTAATTCATGAACTTACCTGTTTAAAAGATCAATTTTGTTTTTGAAGGCAAGTTCGTTTCCCTTTAAAACATGGTTTGCTTCAAGACAATTAGTTAAATCAACAATTAAGTCTGTGTTGTGACTTTTAAGTGTCTCAACTTTCTTCTCAAGTTCATCACAAATTAAACACGGTTGAGATTCAAACTCACTTTCAAAACTGTCAGAATTTACCTGAATTCCTGTGGATGTTTTTACCATAAAAGCACAGCTACAGGTAGATTCAGAAGAGGAATTGTTATCATCCACATCAGCTGTCGATTGACTTGAAGAGACAACAGATGATTTATCTTCATTCTCAGCTGTGAAGCCAGAACTGTTTGAAGATGTGTCGTCTGCAGCTGATGAACTTTCTGAAGCAATCTCTCTCTCAGCATTAGAATCTGATTCTTCATTGACTTCTACAGCCTTTGCCATGTAAGCTATATCCCCTAAACTACCATCAGCTCCAAATTTAAAAGACCAATCAACAGTCTCATCTGTTTGAACAACCATAGCTTTTGTTCCACTTGAAGTGTCCTTATCTTGTGCAAGAGTAACTGGAACAAGGTTTGTTTCTGTATTTTGATTTTGTGGCTTCGGTTGGCTTTGACGGTTGTTGAAAGGGTTGCGGTTTCCAGTCTGTTTAGGCTTTTCACATTGCCTAGCAAAATGCCCTTTCTCACCACAGTTAAAACAAACAACAGCAGACAGATCAAAACCATAAGTAGTGTCTTTGTTCCCTTCGAGAGTTTTTCCTGTCCTTTTTACATAATCTCTCGCTCTTCTGACTGCACTTGCAAGAGCCCACATTATATCAATTCGATCCATTTCATCCTTATCAATCTGAGCATAGTCTTCTGCTGTCAGATGACTGTTTCCAACCTGTCCAGCAACAAGACTGTCATATGAATTGATAACGGTAGACAACAGTGCCATGTGTTCCTTGGCCACTTCGATAGTAACCTTGTGGAAGTTGTCTGTTTGCAATTTAATGGGGCTTGGTGGAGGAGTACTAGCAGTATTTCCCTGCTGTGGAACCGAGCTTGATGAAACTGAAGCATGAGCTGTTGAAGACTGGCTGGCTGAAACATTTGACATGTTTGATACAAACGCAGTCTGCAAAGGAGCATTTTGTTGAGTTGATGTGGAATAGTACAATGAAGGATCCTGAGCTTGTACGCCTCTCTTTAACTTCCACTTATTCATCACCTCTTGTTCTCTCAATTTCTGAAGAAATTCATTGATATCAATGGTTTCAAGAGTATTGTTCTGTTTGAGAACCATCAAGAATGAATCCCATTTTGGTGGTAGCGCATCTGCCATGCATTAAACCTTTTCTTCTTTCGTTGTTTTGATCTCATGGGCATGCAATTCACTCATCAAGTGATAGAATCTCTCAAATAGATCATCTAAGGACTCATTCCCAATATACATGAAATTATCAAATTCCTTCTTAATGGCCTTAGCATTGATAGCTTTCAACGAAGCATTTCCTTCGTGACGTTGTTCTAAGGCAACCCACATAGATTTTGAAGATGTAAACTGCCTGAATTGATGAAATATTTCTCTTGATATGGCCTGAGATAAGATAGCATATGCCTTCTTTTCTAAGTCATAATCTTTTCTTTGTTGTTCGCTTAAAAGGGAAGCCAAAACAGGAGTTCCATCCTCACTCAACACTTTTTGATATCCATTCTCTATCATCATCCATAAGTTTGTATCAACTCCATTAATGTGTATCTCAAACCTGTTTTTCCAGTGATGATATTCGTCCATTGTCATGAGTTTTGGAGCCTTGTTAGCATTTCCAGCTTCATTATCAATTAATAACAAGTTTTGGATTTTACTGTTCTGACTGGCAACAAAGGCTAAGTCCGACATGGTAAAAAACGAAGTTTTTCGACACAAAAAAAATTCAGAAGAGATTTATGCGAATGGGTCTATTCGTGCGAATGGAATTTTCTATTCGTGCGAATGGAATTTTCTATTCGTGCGAATGGAATTTTCTATTCGTGCGAATGGAATTTTCTATTCGTGCGAATGGAATTTTCTATTCGTGCGAATGGAATTTTCTATTCGTGCGAATGGAATTTTCTATTCGTGCGAATGGAATTTTCTATTCGTGCGAATGGAAGTTTGAACAAATGAGCGGGAGACTTGATCTATTCGCGCGAATGGTAGGAGCCATTCGTGCGAATGAAGTTCATCATGGTAGCCATTCGTACGACAGAGGGCTGTTTGACTTTTTTGCACCAAAAAGCACCAATGATTGAGCCGATTATCAGATCTGGACACTGAAAAGATCAGATCACTCAGAAGCAATAATCACAAGTTTTGAACGTTGCTAAACAACGATCAAGTGATCTTTATAACATTCAAGTAGCTAGAAAAAGCAAGATTAGATTTTCTATGTTGAATCTAGAGCACAATGGCTCTGATACCACTTTGTTGGATCGGGATCTACCTTGATCCAATGATTCAACACATTAACCGAACCAAATCGTGCGAAATCCGATTTGATTGGCAATCCAATCTATGACACGGATCGGGTCGTAAGAAACGAGCGGATTAGATGTCGAAACGAAGGTTTCTATCGACCCTTTGGTGTAGAGAAGTTGGATACAAGACCTGGAAACTCTCAACGGACAGAGATTCGACAATACAGGTGCAAAGAGTTTTTATGTTCTGTTGCTTAGTCTGGTTCTGTGTGTATATGTGTTGTCTTTGTGTTGTATGTGTGCTCATGAAGTGAAAGTTCTATATATAGTGCTGAGGCCATTCGTACGAATGAGCCATGTGAATGGACTCATTCGTGCGAATGAATCAGCAGAATGGTTCATTCGTAAGAATGAATCATTAGAATGGTTCATTCGTACGAATGAATCATTCTCATGACTTATTCTAGCGAATGAATCATTCTCTTGATCTATTCGCGCGAATGGATCATTCTCATGATCCATTCGTGCGAATGGGCCTTTCAATAGCACGATTGATCAACGTTATCGATATTTATCAGATCGTTTAATACACAGTCGTTATATATGAGTAAACATTAAGGATAAACATGTAATTTCATTAATACATCAAATAATTACATTAAACATAGATGAAATACATATTACAAGGGATTAGGGACATATTATGCATCTACAGCAGATAGGCCTTATCCACTAAAGATCAAAGTTGCAGCTGATAGCCTTTTCACTAAAGAACAAACATTGCAGCTGACTGTTCTTGATAAAGAAACCAATACCACTGACAACTTTCTGCTGTTACACTGACACACTCCACGTAGAAAGAATGTCATTGGCACAAGACAATAAAAGACAACGACGCTCTCCTTTTGAGTATTCAAGCAATGATGCAAAGAAGACGTTTGAATAAAGTTAACCTTTGTAGTTATTATTATTGTCTGCATATGTAGAATAGCTTCAATACAAGATCAGCGGTCTGTGTTAGATCTGATCCTTAGAGTCAAGGGTCTGTCTTGATTCTAAGTTACTATATAAGTAGTACTTAGATTCATTGTAAAAGTACTTTTTGCCAAAGAGTTCTCTCTGTAATCTCGTAACACTTGAAGCTTAATACAAATTGCATTTATCAGTATTCTTCTTGTCTACTTGTTTACTTTGCTTAAGTTGTGATTGTTTCCGCCAATCTCAACTGGAATAGAACCATCTTATATTTACCAATCCTACAAGTGGTATCAGAGCTTTGGCTCACAGATTAAACAAACTCACATTTGTTTAATCATTCTCTAGTTCTATTCTTATCTATCTCTTTGCTAAAGTCACTCATTGTCTAAAAATCAAAATGGCACAAAATAGTGGATTTGAAGATATTGGAAGCATCAACAGACCACCAAGACTGGTGTCTGGGGAAGATTACGATATGTGGAAGAACATAATGGAAAGCTTCTTCTGCTATCAGGAATATGGGATGTGGAAATCCATTAAAGATGAACCATACATACCCATGGTGTCCTCTACTGATTCCGGAGGTGCACTGGTTCCCAAAGAACCCTCCAAGTACTCTGATGAAGACATCAAGAAAATGGAGGTAGACTTCAAAGCCTTGGGAGCCATCCAGATGTGCTTACCAAATGAAGTTTTTCACAACTTCAGAGGTTACAAAACTGCTAAGGAGCTATGGGAGGCTCTTGAGAAGATGTTTGCTGGCTCAGAGGAAGTCAAAGAAAACAGAAGGGACATTCTGAAGCAACAGTATGAAAACTTCGTCTGGAAGGAAGGTGAGTCCCTAACTATTTTATATAACAGATTTACTTATCTTGTAGGTGAGCTGCAGTGCTCAAAGGTGAAGCTGGAGAATGAAGATATTCTCAAAAAGTTCATCAGGTCTTTACCTAGCTGCTGGACACCCTACACAGTGTCCATTAGAAGAACTGAGAATCTGAAGACTCTCCAAATGACTGAGCTCTTCGGTATGCTGAAAACCTATGAGCTAGAGATGATTCAGGCAAAAGAACGAAGCTCAAGCTATCAAAATACCTCAACATCCACCACCACCTCTGCCCTCCACTTTAACCACTCAGGTCCTAGTTCTAGCAACTACTATCCTCCCATTGTCACCCATCCACAAACTCCAACCTCTCAAACAAACACCTCACCGTTTCTCCTAGAAGCTCTTCCTCAAACCTCAACCTCTGCTGCTTTTGTTTCTGAAAACTCAAGCAACATGTCCTTTATCAAGGAGGATCTGGAATGCTTCCATCCAGATGACTTAGAAGAAATGGACATACATCACTCGTATGCCATGCTCTCTATAAGAGCAAAAATGTTCTACTCTAGAACCGGAAGACCCATTCCAAGCAACAACTCCAACACCAGAGTTGGATTGGATAAAAGCAAACTAAGATGTTACAACTGTAACCAACTGGGTCACTTTGCTAGAGAATGCAAGGCACCAAGAGCCAATCCAGCTACTCCTCAACCAAGACAAGCTCACCAAGCCCAACTCAGACAACAACAGCAACAAGCTACTCCTCCAGTTCAAACTACAGCTTGTGCAACTATTGGAACTTCTAACTTCGACTGGAGCTTCCAGTATGAAGATCTGCCTGCCAACAACCAAGCTCTTATGGCAGACACAACTGAGATACCGCCTCAGGTATATGAACATCTCTGTTCCCAAGCTTGTATTGATAAGGTGTTAGGCTACAAAAAAGCATAATCAAAACCTTATAGATCAAAATGAAGAGTTTCATCAAATGAAATCTGAATTCACAAAGGTAGAAAAAAGCTATAAAGAAAAAATTAACTGCCTAAAGAAAGATATTTTATTACTAAAACATGAACAAAGCAATCTTGAAACTCAGATTGATGATCTACTGGCTAGATTAAAAGCTACCAGAGCAGAATTGGCAGAACAAAAAGTTCATGTTGATAAATATGAATTTGCATCGAAAAAGCTGCAAAGACTTTTAGATGCTCAAATTCATGAAAAGGTAAAAATTGGTCTGGGGTATCATGGTGAACAATACCAAGCCGTTGCACCTCCTGCTGACTACGTTGTCATCCATGAACCAAGCTTCAATCTCTCAAACCTTGAAATGGCCACCCGAGATCTTGATCCCTCAAGGCATGAACCATTGGTACAAGAGTGCACTACCTCGTCAGATTCTGAGTCAACTTGTTCAGAGTCCACTAAAGACGAGGAGGCCTCATCAACAGCTCGAGTACCAGCACCGCCTGTCTTGGAAGTCATTCAAACAAGTGCTCATGTTCCTTTCATTCCCTCAGTACAAGTACCAGCTGCTCCAGTTCCTATGCCCTTCAGCCAAATCAAAATCAGCTATCCTCCAAAAGGAAGAAAGCTAACCGTTGAAAAGGGACAGTCCTCAACTTCCATCAACTCCAAGCCTCAAAGGAAGGTGTTTGACATATGTCATGCTCCTGGAAAAAGAGTTCCATATGTTCAAAAGACATTGGAAGAAGTCACTTTTGAGCACAACAAAGCTCACCCTTGGAACTTCAAAGACCTTTTCAAAAGAAAGGATTATGTTTATCTTTCAAGGGACAAACTGGCTAAATCATGCTTTGTCTGTGGCAAATACAATCACACTGTCAGCACTTGCTTCTACTACCTTCAGCAGCAAAGAAACCTCAAGCAACATGCTTTTGAGAAGACAAAGAAGAACAAACAGGTAAGAAGGTTTGAAGCCAAGACAACTCAATTCAGAAACTCACTTTATCCACCAAGGGAGCAGTTGTCAAAACCTCAACAAACTTGCATATTCTGTGGTGAATCAGGCCATTTTGCTGCAAATTGTAAGTTTAACCCTTTCAACCAGATCCTTCATCAAGCCCCTCATAAAAAAAATCCAACCAGCAAAAGAACTTCTACAGACAAGCCCTATGTCAACAAGGTAAAGAAGGATCAACAGGCATCGGTTGTTGATCCATCAGCAGCAAGCAAAAATGTTGGTAATCAAGTGAAGTTCAAGAAAACAAAGGACAAGCTTTCAGCAGCAACCAAATCTGCTGCTTCCCAAGCAAAATCATCAGCAGCAAAATCTGCTGCTGATAAGCCAAAGCCATCAGCAGCAACAAAATCTGCTGCTGATAAACTAAAGTCCTCAGCAGCAAAATCTGCTGCTGATAAAGCAAATCCATCAGCAGCCAAAGCAAAATCTGCTGCTGACAAAGAAAAGAGAACTGGAAGACCATCTCCTCAACAATGGAAAGCCAAGATCCCAGTTTCTATCACTCCAAGAATCATCATTGGCTATGTTGAATGCACACATGATGAATCTAACATTCCAAGAACCCTTTTCTTCAAGGATGCAAGCTCTTGGACTCCTCCCACTAACTAGAACTCTATCATGCGTAGGGACAGCCAGGTCACAAGAATAACACCTGGGTGGTAGACAGTGGTTGTTCCAGTCACATGACAGGCAACAGATCCATCCTCTCCAACTTCAGACACTTCAATGGAGGATATGTTGCCTTTGGAAGTGACTTAAAGGGAGGATCCATTACTGGACAAGGAACTGTGTCCAACGTAAGAATGAGCATTGATAAGGTCAACTATGTCAAAGAATTGGACTTCAATCTCATGAGTGTTTCCCAGGTCTGTGATCAAAATCATTGGATGCTCTTCACAGATAAAGAATGCTTTGTACTGTCTCCAGGCTTAACCAAACCTCCTCCAGAAAAGATTTTATTAACTGCTCAGAGAAAAAAAAATCTCTATGTACTGGACATGAATGAAGTCACTCCATCTGAGAGTGTATCCTGTTTTCTGTCAAAAGCCTCAGTTGATGAATCAGCTCTCTGGCACAGGAGATTAAGTCATGTTAATATCAAAACTATTAACAAACTGGTAAAGGATAATCTTGTCAGAGGGCTTCCTGACAAATAATTCCAGCTAGAAGACCACTGCATTGCTTGCTTAAAAGGGAAGCAACACAAAAGTTCTGACAAGCCCAAGACCTTGAATACAAATGACACTCCACTACAGCTGCTGCATATGGATCTCTTTGGTCCTACAAATTTCATGTCAATGGGCAAGAAGTCATACTGTCTGGTGATAACTGATGACTACACCAGATTCTCATGGGGATACTTCTTGAGAACTAAAGATGAAACTGCTGAAATTCTCAAATCCTACATTCTTAGGGTAGAGAATCAAAGCAATCAAAAGGTGAAGATCATAAGGTGTGATCAGGGCACAGAGTTCAAGAACCACACTTTGAACTGTTTCTGTGAAAGCAAGGGGATAGAAAGATAATACATTGCTCCAAGAACTCCTCAACAAAATGGAGTTGCTGAAAGGAGAAACAGAACTCTAATTGAGTCAGCAAGATCTATGTTGGCTGACTCAAAACTGCCTCTCACATTCTGGGCGGACGCAGTTAGCACAACCTGCTATGTGCAAAATAGAGTTCTCATTGTCAAGCCCCTCAACAAGACACCTTATGAACTTTGGTTTCAAAGAGTTCCCTACATTGGGTTTCTAAAGCCTTTTGGGTTTCCATGCACCATTCTCATCACACATGGGGTTCTTCCTAAGTTTGGTGCCAAATCTGATGAAGGATATTTTATGGGCTATTCCTCTCAATCAAAGGCCTACAGAGTATTCAATTCAAGAACAAGAATTGTGGAAGAATCAGCAAATGTGCAATGTAGAGAAAACATTGTTTGTGAGCAGGGAAAAGGCCCAAACTGGCTCTTTGACATAGACTCATTCTCCCAAATATTTGAGCCTCTCATCTTCTCAAATATGGAGTCTACCTCTACACAAACACCTGCTTCCACTTCATCCACTGACTACAGACTGGATTTTCCCAAATCTTCTATCAGTCTGAGAAGACCATCCATTGATCATCCATCAGTTGTGGAAGCAATTGAAGCAAGTGAAGCCGGAACAAGACTCTCTAGTGTCACCAGCATCAGCCTGTCTGAAACTGAAAATTTAGATGAAGACTCCTCCGTAAATGTTGTAGATGTTGTTGATGTTATTGCTGAAAATATTGATGTGGCTGCTGATGTTGAAGACTCTTCCACCATAAATGAAGAGACCCCTGATCAAAATCAAAGCAATCTAGAGCAAGGGATACAGCTGGAGGTGGTAGCAGCACAGAGGATTCATAAAGAACATCCTCAATAAAATATTATTGGCCAAGTCCACCAAGGAGTTCTCACAAGAAGAAAATCTCATGAGGCCAATATATCCTTGTTTTCATGTTTTCTATCTCAGGTGGAACCCAAGAAGATAGATGAAGCACTAAAACACAGCAGCTGGATTTAGGCAATGCAGGAAGAGTTGCAGCAATTCAAGAGGCAGGATGTCTGGAAACTTATTGATCTTCCACCAGGTCAATATGCTATTAGCACACGATGGGTTTTCAGGAACAGGAAAGATGAGAGAGGCATTGTAGTCAAGAACAAATCCAGACTTGTAGCTCAAGGCTACACTCAGGAAGAAGGAATTGACTATGATGAAGTCTTTGCTCCTGTTGCCAGGCTGGAGGCCATCAGAATCTTTCTAGCATATGCTGCATCCAAGAATTTCACTGTCTATCAAATGGATGTAAAGAGTGCCTTTCTGTATGGGAAGATTGGTGAGGAAGTTTACGTCAAACAGCCACCAGTCTTTGTAGATCCTGCACATCCTACTCAAGTGTTTAAACTAGACAAAGCTCTGTATGGCTTACATCAAGCACCAAGAGCCTGGTATAAAACTTTGTCAGTATATCTACTAAGCAACAACTTCAGAAGGGGTGCTATTGACCACACCTTGTTTATCAAAGATGAAGGGGGAGAAATCTTACTAGTTCAAATCTATCTTGATGATATCATCTTTGGATCAACAAGGAAAAAGCTGTGCAAAGACTTTGAGATTCTGATGCACTCAAAGTTTGAAATGAGTTCAATAGGTGAACTAAATTTCTTCTTGGGTCTACAAGTCAAACAGGTCCCAAATGGAATCTTCATCAGCCAATCCAAATATGTAAAGAGCATTTTGGAAAGATTCAAGATGGCTGTCTGCTCTGCTGCAAGAACCCCTATGCAAGTGCACCATCAGCTGACTCCAGACAAAGATAGCCAAGACACTGATCAATATCAGTACCGTGCAATGATAGGGTCTCTCATGTATCTCACTGCCTCAAGGCCAGATATCATGTTTGCAGTATGTCTCTATGCAAGATTTCAAGCAGCTCCAAAGGTTTCACATCTTCAAGCTGTCAAGAGAATTATTAGATACCTAAAGGGAGCCCCAAGACTTGGGCTTTGGTACCCTAAAAATGACAAGTTCAATCTGTATGCATACACTGACAGTGATTATGGGGGATGCAACTTGGACAAAAAGTCCACATCAGGAGGATGTCAGTTTCTGGGAGGGAGACTGATTTCATGGTAGTGCAAGAAGCAAACATGTGTTTCAACGTCTACAGCTGAAGCAGAATACATTGCAGCTTCAAGTTGTTGTGCACAAGTTATCTGGATACAAAATCAAATGCTAGATTATGGGATGACTTTCATGGCAACTCCAATTCACATTGACAACATGAGTGTTATAACAATCACAAACAATCCGGTGTAGCACTCCAAGACAAAGCACATTGACATCAGGTATCATTTCATATGAGATCAAGCTGAGAAAAGAGGATTATTTTAACCAAAGTTCATACCAATGAGCAGTATGCTGATTTGTTTACAAAACCTTTTGATGAAGCTAGATTTAGATATTTAGTTGAATCCATTGGTATGATGAACTTTGATTAAAATCTATCTCTAAACTTCTGTTTTAAAAAGTGTTTTGTCTTTAGTTGTAAATAAAAGTTATGAGTCAGCAGCATTTCTTTTTATCCTTCGGCTGCTGACAGGTTTAATCTTCAGCAGCAAAGGATTTGCCACTAACTGCTTTAAGTTATCAGCATGAACAGGTTTCCTGCGGATAGCGTTAAGGCTGTCAGCAGCAACATCCTTGCTGCAGATCATTGAATCCATCAGCAGCAATTGAGTTTGCTGCTGACAGACTTAACTTTCCGCAGCAACCAAGTTTGCTGCTGATGGGTAAATTTAAGTCCAAATTAACTTTTACCCGCTGTAAAAAATTAACGTCAGTGTTTACCATGACTGCCTCGGTGTATTACAGCTGTAACAGTAAAAAGTGAATAAGGTTGTAATGTACGAGTCATTTTGCTTTTTCCCTCCTCTGCCGTTATAAGAACAAATCAAATTTCCTTACCACCTCTTCACATTCAATTTCACCATAAACCCACATCACTTTCTCTCAAGTCCCCACCACATTCAAAGCCTTCCATATTCTTAAACCTTCAAACCTTCCCTCCAAAATCAAACAACAATGACAGACATCAATAACCCTGATGATAAGTTCTCCCCGTACCACAACCTTACAGCATACTTAACCAAGGGAAAAAAATCTGAAGGATTCGATGATATGATCGACTTCTTATGCCAATCAAAGATCCATTTTGCCCTCACAACCAACCCCACCATATATATCCCTCATATGGAGGATTTCTGGAATACCGCCGTCTACTCTACCGAGCAGGGGATTCCCCAAATAAAAGCCAAAGTAGACGGCAAGGATATCATCATCTATGAAGCTACCCTCCGAAAACATCTTAAGCTTCAGGATGAGGGAGCAGCCATCTCATACTCAAAGGACGAGTACATGAAGACCTTTGTATCCATAGGGTACACTGGAAATCAAAATGAGTATACAATCGAGAAGGCGCTGATGGGCCCTCCATGGAAGTATCTCTGCCACACTCTTCTCCAATGCATATCTCAGAAGAGAAGTGGATGGCATCAAGTGAGCTCTGCACTTGCCTCTACCTTTCTTGGTATGATTACTGGCCTAGGTTTCAACTTTGCACACCTCATCTTTGAGGGTTTGCGATATAACCTTCAAGAGGGTGAAAATAATTTTTTATATACCCAAGGTTCTTGCAGGAAGTTTTCAACCAGGAACTAATAGAACTCTGAAAACCTGCAAGAATCTACATCATGTTGGGACATAAAAATAATATTTTTCAAAGTTTGAGAACTGTTTCCAAAAGGTTCTCAGGGGTTAATGTTCCATTGTTATCTACAATGTTGAACATACAAAGTACCCCGGGTGACAGTTCAGCAATCCCAGTTGATACTGATCCCACACCCTCCACATCGTATCCTGAACAACAATCTGCTTCCACCATTCAAACCCCTGTGCATACTGCTAAGGATGCACAGGTACAAAAATCACTTACATCTGTTTTGGATGTTATCGTTCAACTGGAACAAAGGGCCCCAGTTGCAATGACATACACCAGAAAAAGGAGCAAGAAGACTCATTCTCTTCTTGTCTCAAAGGCCTAAACCCAACCTCTAAGCCCTTATTCAGAATCCCAACATTCTGATGAGAATACCAAAAGGGATAGCCACAACACTAGAGAGACTTTCTTGGAAGCTTCTCTATTAGGATCAGGATCACATCCCGGATCCATAGAGCAATCCCCTGAGCCATTCCATTATTTCTCTTTTCTGAACCTAAGTGCAGAGGCACCTGGTCAAGATGATATACCTTCTCCAACAACCACTATACCGGAGGTATTGATTGACTTGTCTGCCGGTGCACCCAACCCAGGTTCATCACCCAAGAAGGTTAACTCTGGTAGTATTGATAGAGTGAATGTGGAAAGGGCTATCACTACTCATGGTACATCAACTGCCCAGGAGGACAATGATAACATAACTAAAACCGTTGTAACATTCCTGATTTTTAGTATTCATATTTCAATCCAATGTAATGCAATTTCGAATTCAATACTCGAGCACTGTCTCATTATTTTCTCGCCGTAAATTAAATGCAATGATTCTATACAAATTCGCAAATTTTACTCGGTTATATACATTTAAACACTATGCAAGAAACTATTTTATTCAAACTTATCAAATCTGAAAAGTCAAGGACTAAAGTTGAAAAATGTCAAGAAACCCTAGTCTAGCACGGTCGTGCTTCGTCCTAGCACGGTCGCGCCAAGTGCTTTGGCACGGTCGCGCGACCTGCTTTGGAACGATCGCTCCCGATGCCTAGGCACGGTCGTGCCATATTTAGGCACGGTCGCGCCTGTGTAACAGCTGAAACGTAACTGCAACTTTAATCGCCCGATCGTTCGAATCCGTAACAGTCATACGTTTGTTTTCCCTTAACAATTGTATTACCACTTTTTCAAATTCTCAAAACGCCTCAGTTTCATTTCAACAATTCAAGAAAAACTCTCTCAATTCAAGAAAAACTCTCTCAAGCTTTTTCGATCAGAATTATCTCAAGCAATCCAGTCAATCGTTTCCCAAATCATCTCTGAATCATCCGAAGCCGCTGAAGCATTCGGAACCGCAGCAGAAGTCGCCGGAAACCAGTCTTGCCGTCGCCGAAACTTCCTCCCTACCGTTCTTTATCAATTCGCTGCTGTTCAGGGTAATTGAATCCTTTAATTCATTCATTGCAGTATCTGTATCGAAAGCCCCTATTCAATTTGGGCTTCCATTATAGAAATCGATCCGAATCAGAACTCATGCTTTATTAAAAATGATTTAATCGAACCCCTACTTAAACGCGATGTACATACAATTAGATTATATGAAAAGACTCGTAATAAACCATTAATCAAAAGCCCTAACAATTCCAACGTTTAAAATACAAGAATTTGTAAATTCGTGTCTGATTTGGAAAAGACACGGTCGCACTAATCATCTAGCGCGACCGTGCCTCATGTAACGCGGTCGTGCCGACTAGCAGCGCGGTCGTGTCCTCGTGTCCAGACCTATTCCCTTCAGGCTAGTCTCAGTTGTGTCTAAAGATCATAGACACGACCGTGCCGGGCCAAGGCACGGTCGTGCCTGTTGACTTGTCTAGATTGTGCTCCTGTTGATCAACCCGGTCGCGCCCCGACTAGCGCGGTCGCGCCCGTGGCTTGAGCACGATCGTGCCCTTCCGAGGCACGGTCGTGTGAGACTCAGAACCTTTTAACAGAATTATAAATTTTTATATTTTAATCAGTAAATATTTCAGATTTTATAAAAATATGTTTTCTGTATTCAAAAATGAATTTAAAAGTTTGATCTTGGCATAAATATAATTTATTTAAAAGTTTATGAAAAATTAAATTCATATTTACTATCTTACACTTAAATGATATTTTAATAATTAAGTTACAAAAATTATAAATAACTAAGATAATGATTATCTATTTAATTTACAATTTAAATCAAACTCATTTATTTATTTATACTTAATTACGATTAATATTTACATTATTTCATAAACTATAATTATATATTTATTCAATTATCCAATTCAAACCTAATCAAATTGTTTCAAAAATATTATTACTTCAAACTCTATATATATTTTATTCAATACTTTTAAATACAAATCAATAGTTTTATACACAAATTCAACTTTCATTTTAGACTTAAACTTTATACATATATTTGATTCAATACACATTACTCTTTAGGTTAAATTGTGCATTTCGAGGATAATATTTGCTATCTATTATCTTTGTTAGCTACACTTCTATACCATGTGAGTATTCACAACCCCTTTTTACTCTTTTACACTTTTGGGGTGGAACATGAACTCTATACACATTACACATTACACATTTACATTTACACAAACAACACAAGTGCAAAAATCCTATTTACATACATGTGTGCAAAATTTGAGCTTTGTGCCCGAGTGCTAGGCGTGCTAACCTTTGTATGCTCTTATGTGCAATCATTAACTATACAAGCCGACGGTTTTCAATGATAGATCTATTGAGTCTGACAAACCAACCCATGGTGCGCGGTGATTGAAACCGACAACACAATTTTTGCATGCTAGTCACAAGGTTTGGTTGTACATGGTTACACAATAGCTGCTCCCCATAAATGCCTTATTTTATCATGTTTTGTAAAGGATTTGTTTTCAACTATATGCTATCTACATACAAATGTGTTATACTCACCAACTTTTTAGTTGACTTTATTTTATTCATGTTTCAGGCCCTAATATGTGAGATTGATTCAAGACGTGTTCAACATAGGATTTAGACTTAGCAATTTAAATCAAGAATTTTATGAGTTATTTTATGTTTCTTGTTTGGATTTGGTTTGTACTTGAATTATTTGTAATGGAAATTTGACTTTAATATATTTCAATTTAGTCAACCTTGTGCTATGAACAGTCTTACATGTCCCGCCCCGATGATTCCGCCATCGGTCGGGGTGTGACAGATTAGTATCAGAGCCTTGGTTATAGGGAATTAGGTTATTAGACACCTTGACCTAGACTATAACTTTAGGACACCCACTTATACTATACTTCATGATTTTTGTGCTATGTGTTACATGCTATGTGCTAAATGTTATATGTTACATGTTTAGTATGATTACTTACTATTGCATTATGATGACTTATGTGTTTTAAATCCATGACTTATTAAGATATTTTTAATAATTAAATAAATAATATCCTTTCCTATATTCTAAAACCTCATAATATTTCTATTTTCTTTTCTATCTTTATCCTTTCTTAGCATGTGGAAAATTCTTGAAGCAAAAATCTTTAAAATATTTTTATTTCTTCGTTAAGGTTTTTAAACTTGTTAAGTTATTTGAGGACACGTGCAATCTGGAAGGGTGACACCTGTATTTTGGGTTTTCTGTCTAGGAAAGCATTTCGCATAAATCCCAATCAATCGAGGGACCCGTATGCTTTCCTGGGAATTCCCGAGATGAGTGTTTACTTATAGGCTAAAGCATGTCTCCTTGAAAATTTTATAAGTTTAATTAACCTTAATGTGCCATGGTATTCAAGTGATTTTGTCACTTTTGAGTACAATCCAAACTAAGAATATCTATTTTATTTTGTATCTCATTCTATTAAATCCTATCAAATCTCATAAGTCCTCACAATTTTTTTTTTCTTGTCTTATGACAATCTGTAGAATGCCTCCTCGTCGTGCTCCCGCAACCAACGCCAACACCGACATTGCTACTATTCTCACCCAATTTGTGACACAACTCACCCAAGCCAATGGTGCCACCAATGGCAACAATGGTGGAAATGGAAGCAATAGTGGTAATAATGGTGGAAATGGTGGAAATGGTGGTAACAATCCACCTCAATGCACCTTCAAGCACTTCAACTCGTGCAATACCCTAAAGTTTTATGGAACCGAAGGAGCTACTAGACTCCTTCAATGGTTTGAAAGCATTGAGAATACCTTTCTCAATAGTGACTGTCCCGACAACCTCCGTGTTCGTCATGCTACAAGTGTCCTACAAAAACGGGCACTTACATGGTGGAATGGGGAGAAAAGAAATAGGGGTGTTGATGTAGCTATGGCCTTACCTTGGGATGAGGTCAAAAGGCTTATGACCGAGGAGTTCTGTCCTCGAAATGAAGTGAAAAAGCTAGAAGCTGAATTTTGTGATCTTGCCCAAGATAGCGGGGAAGGCTTGGCATATACAACTCGGTTCCATGAGTTGAGTCTTCTAGTGCCCCACATGGTCACTCCTTTGTCCCGATGTATCGAGAAGTATATTGGTGGGCTACCAAGACAAATCCAAGATACTGTCTTAGGTAGAAATCCTGCTACTCTGGAGGATGCTATTCGTTTAGCCGCTACCTTAACTGATAATCATGTGAAAGCTGGAACTCTTACCAAAAAGGGTTCTAAGAAAGTTCCTGAAACCATAACCCCTCCTACTCACAACAAAGAAGCCACAACTGAGCCCTCTCGCAATAATAGAAAGAGGAAGCTTAGAAATTTTGCTGTGGTTACTCCTGCTGTTCCCGTCAACCAAGCTGCACCTATGGTTCAAATGCCGGCTAAAAAGCCATATGTTGGGATCTACCCTCTTTGTGCCACCTGCAATTTTCATCATCCTCAAAACATCCCATGTCGCCTTTGTACTTATTGTGGGAGATATGGTCATACGGTCAGTGTTTGTAGGACCAAAGCCCTTACGGGCCAAGTCAACCTTCCAAACCGAACCGTACCTCAAATGGCTAACCAAGGTGCTCCCGCCATTGCTAATGGGCGTGCTTGCTATGAGTGTGGTGACCCGAACCATTTTCGTGATCAATGTCTAAGACTTGCAAATGCTAGACAAGGTGGAGCTCGTGGGCGTGCGTTCAACATAAACGCCAACGAAGCTCAAGCCAACAATGACGTGGTCAATGTTACGTTTCTTGTTAATAGTCAATATGCCTCCATATTATTCGATACCGGAGCCGATAAAAGTTTTGTGTCACTTAATTTTGAACCTTTACTTGCAAAGACTCGGTCCCAATTAGAGAAAACATTTACCGTTGAAGTAGCAAATGGTGACTCCCTTACAATTGACTCCATAATTTATGATTGCTCCTTAGAACTAAATGACCATTCATTCCCAATCAACCTTGTTCCAATGCCACTAGGAAGTTTTGATATTATCATAGGTATGGATTGGCTATCAAATCATCATGCCGAAGTCATTTGCTTTGAAAAGTGTATCCAAATTCCACTACTATCGGGAGAAACCTTAAGAGTTTTTGGTGAAAAGCCTTGCAAGGGACTTAAGTTGATGTCGTGTACTACCGCTCAAAAGTACTTAAGAAAGAAGTACATTGCTTTCTTAGCTCATATTGTTCAAAAGGATGTCAAAGAGAAGAGTATCCAAGACATTCCGATCATTCGGGATTTCCCTGAAGTTTTTCCTAAGGATTTATCCGGTCTTCCTCCCGTTCGTCAAGTAGAGTTCCGTATTGATCTTATACCGGGAGCTAACCCCGTTGCTAGGGCCCCCTATCGTCTTGCCCCTTCCGAAATGCAAGAGCTTGCAAGTCAACTTCAAGAGCTCTCCGACAAGGGATTCATCCGTCCGAGTCATTCACCGTGGGGTGCACCCGTCTTATTTGTTAAGAAGAAGGATGGATCATTTCGCATGTGTATTGACTACTGCGAACTCAACAAACTTACTATCAAGAACCGTTATCCGTTGCCTAGAATCGATGATCTATTTGATCAACTTCAAGGTTCTACTTGCTTCTCGAAGATCGATCTTCGATCCGGTTATCATCAGCTTCGTGTTCAAGAAGATGACATTCCTAAGACTGTTTTTCGAACAAGGTATGGGCATTATGAGTTCATGGTTATGCCTTTCGGGTTGACCAATGCACCCGCGGTTTTCATGGATCTCATGAATCGTGTGTGCAAACCGTACCTTGATAAATTCCTGATCGTTTTCATTGATGATATCTTAATCTATTCCAAGACTAAAGCCGACCATGAAGAACATCTTAGATTGGTTTTGGATCTCTTAAAGAAGGAACAACTTTATACCAAATTCTCCAAATGTGAATTTTGGCTAAAGGAAGTTCAATTTCTTGGTCATATTGTCAATGACAAAGGAATTCATGTTGATCCTGCTAAGATTGAAACGATTAAGAATTGGAATGCCCCGAAGACTCCTACCGAAGTTCGTTCATTTCTTGGTCTTGTGGGTTATTATCGTCGTTTCATCTCAAACTTCTCAAAGATTGCTGTCTCTCTTACCGCTTTGACCCACAAGGGTAAGACTTATGAATGGGGACCGAAACAAGAAGAAGCTTTCCAAACCCTCAAACAAAAGTTGTGCAATGCTCCTATATTGACTCTCCCCGATGGAATCGATGATTTAGTTGTCTATTGTGATGCTTCTAACCAAGGTCTTGGTTGTGTTCTCAAGCAACGAGGCAAAGTAATCGCTTATGCATCAAGGCAACTCAAAGTTCATGAGAAGAATTATACGATGCACGATCTCGAGTTGGGTGCGGTCGTATTCGCGTTAAAGATTTGGAGACATTACCTATATGGCACGAAATGTGTGGTGTTCACCGACCACAAAAGTCTTCAACATATTTTCAACCAAAAAGAACTCAATATGAGGCAACGACGCTGGGTCGAACTCCTTAACGACTACGACTGCGAGATTCGCTACCATCCCGGCAAAGCGAATGTTGTAGCCGATGCTTTGAGTCGGATGCTTTGAGTCGAAAGGACCATGTTATGCTTCATTGTACTCGTATTCAAACCAATATTCAAACCCGTATCTTAGAAGCTCAACACGTCTCGGTGACCGAGGGTAACATGTATGAAGAAATGTCGTGTGGTGTTGAACTTCTTCTTGAATCAAAACCCAATGGCCTACTATATTACTTGAACCGTATTTGGGTTCCCGATCGCGATGATCTCCGCACATTTCTCATGAATGAGGCTCATAATACTCGTTACTCTATTCATCCTGGTGCGGATAAAATGTACCAAGATCTTCCCCAACAATATTGGTGGCCCGGTATGAAGAAAGACATTGCTCTTTATGTGGCCAAATGCTTAACCTGTTCCAAAGTCAAAGCCGAACATCAACGTCCATCTGGTCTACTCGAACAACCAGAAATTCCCGTGTGGAAATGGGAGAATCTAGCTATGGATTTTATTACCAAGCTCCCTCACACCTCGAGTGGTTATGATAGTATTTGGGTGATCATTGATCGACTCACCAAATCTGCTCACTTCTTGCCTATTCGTGAAGACTTCAAAGTGGAGAAATTAGCCCGAATTTACATTGATGAAATTGTGAGCCGTCATGGTGTTCCCTTGAACATAATATCCGATAGAGACGCTCGGTTCACTTCTCGATTTTGGCAATCTCTCCAAAAGGCTCTTGGTACTCGATTAGATTTGAGCACGGCTTACCATCCCCAAACTGATGGTCAAACCGAGTGAACAATCCAAACTCTTGAAGATATGCTTAGAGCTTGTGTAATCGATTTTGGTGGCAATTGGGATTCACATTTATCCTGCATTGAGTTTTCTTACAACAATAGCTACAACACAAGTATCAACATGGCTCCATTCGAAGCTCTCTATGGTCGCAAGTGTCGTTCTCCTATCTGTTGGAACGAGATTGGTGAAGCACAAATCACCGGTCCCGAGTTAATTCAAGAAACATCCGACAAGATCATTCAAATCCGTGACAATATTCGAGTAGCGAGGAGTCGGCAAAAGAGTTATGCCGACAAACGTCGAAAACCCTTGGAATTCCAAGTCGGTGACCTTGTTCTTCTAAAGGTGTCTCCGTGGAAGGGTGTGGTCCGCTTTGGAAAGAAAGGCAAGTTAGCACCTCGTTATGTTGGTCCATTCAAAATCCTGGAAAGGATTGGGAAAGTGGCTTACAAGCTCGAGTTACCTCCATCTCTTGGCAATGTGCATCCTACATTTCATGTATCTAACCTAAAGAAGTGTCTCGCCGATGAAAATCTCCATATACCGCTTGACGACGTGCGCATTGATGAAACGATGCACATCGTTGAGAAGCCGGTAGAAATTATGGATCGTGAAATCAAACAGCTAAAGCGAAGTCGCATTCCCATTGTCAAAGTTCGTTGGGAATCTAAGCGTGGTCCTGAGTTCACTTGGGAACGAGAAGACCAAATGAAGCTCAAGTACCCTCATCTTTTTACTAATAATGTTGTTTCCTCTAGTTAAATTTCGGGACGAAATTCTCTCAACATGGGGAGACTGTAACATTTCTGATTTTTAGTATTCATATTTCAATCCAATGTAATGCAATTTCGAATTCAATACTCGAGCACTGTCTCATTATTTTCTCGCCGTAAATTAAATGCAATGATTCTATACAAATTCGCAAATTTTACTCGGTTATATACATTTAAACACTATACAAGAAACTATTTTATTCAAATCTGAAAAGTCAAGGACTAAAGTTGAAAAATGTCAAGAAACCCTAGTCTAGCACGGTCGTGCTTCGTCCTAGCACGGTCGCGCCAAGTGCTTTGGCACGGTCGCGCGACCTGCTTTGGAACGATCGCGCCCGGTGCCTAGGAACGGTCGTGCCATATTTAGGCACGGTCGCGCCTGTGTAACAGCTGAAACGTAACTGCAACTTTAATCGCCCGATCGTTCGAATCCGTAACAGTCATACGTTTGTTTTCCCTTAACAATTGTATTACCACTTTTTAAAATTCTCAAAACACCTCAGTTTCATTTTAACAATTCAAGAAAAACTCTCTCAATTCAAGAAAAAATCTCTCAAGCTTTTTCGATCAGAATTATCTCAAGCAATCCAGTCAATCGTTTCCCAAATCATCTCTGAATCATCCGAAGCCGCTGAAGCATTCGGAACCGCAGCAGAAGTCGCCGGAAACCAGTCTTGCCGTCGCCGGAACTTCCTCCCTACCGTTCTTTATCAATTCACTGTTGTTCAGGGTAATTGAATCCTTTAATTCATTCATTGCAGTATCTGTATCGAAAGCCCCTATTCAATTTGGGCTTCCATTATAGAAATCGATCCGAATCAGAACTCTTGCTTTATTAAAAATGATTTAATCGAACCCCTACTTAAACGCGATGTACATACAATTAGATTATATGAAAAGACTCGTAATAAACCATTAATCAAAAGCCCTAACAATTCCAACGTTTAAAATACAAGAATTTGTAAATTCGTGTCTGATTTGGAAAAGACACGGTCGCGCTAATCATCTAGCGCGGCCGTGCCTCATGTAACGCGGTCGTGCCGACTAGCAGCGCGGTCGTGTCCTCCTGTCCAGACCTAGTCATGCCCTTCGGGCTAGTCTCAGTTGTGTCTAAAGATCATAGACACGACCGTGCCGGGCCAAGGCACGGTCGTGCCTGTTGACTTGTCTAGATTGTGCTCCTGTTGATCAACCCGGTCGCGCCCCGACTAGCGCAGTCGCGCCCGTGGCTTGAGCACGATCGTGCCCTTCCGAGGCACGGTCGTGTGAGACTCAAAACCTTTTAACAGAATTATAAATTTTTATATTTTAATCAATAAATGTTTTAGATTTTGAAAAAATATGTTTTCTGTATTCAAAAATGAATTTAAAAGTTTGATCTTGGCATAAATATAATTTATTTAAAAGTTTATGAAAAATTAAATTCATATTTACTATCTTACACTTAAATGATATTTTAATAATTAAGTTACAAAAATTATAAATAACTAAGATAATGATTATCTATTTAATTTACAATTTAAATCAAACTCATTTATTTATTTATACTTAATTACGATTAATATTTACATTATTTCATAAACTATAATTATATATTTATTCAATTATCCAATTCAAACCTAATCAAATTGTTTCAAAAATATTATTACTTCAAACTCTATATATATTTTATTCAATACTTTTAAATACAAATCAATAGTTTTATACACAAGTTCAACTTTCATTTTAGACTTAAACTTTATACATATATTTGATTCGATACACATTACTCTTTAGGTTAAATTATGCATTTCGAGGATCATATTTGCTATCTATTATCTTTGTTAGCTACACTTCTATACCATGTGAGTATTCATAACCCCTTTTTACTCTTTTACACATTTGGGGTGGAACATGAACTCTATACACATTACACATTACACATTTACATTTACACAAACAACACAATTGCAAAAATCCTATTTACATACATGTGTGCAAAATTTGAGCTCTGTGCCCGAGTGCTAGGCGTGCTAACCTTTGTATGCTCTTATGTGCAATCATTAACTATACAAGCCAACGGTTTTCAATGATAGATCTATTAAGTCTGACAAACCCACCCATTGTGCGCGGTGATTGAAACCGACAACACAATTTTTGCATGCTAGTCACAAGGTTTGGTTGTACATGGTTACACAATAGCTGCTCCCCATAAATGCCTTATTTTATCATGTTATGTAAAGGATTTTTTTTCAACTTTATGCTATCTACATACAAATGTGTTATACTCACCAACTTTTTAGTTGACTTTATTTTATTCATGTTTCAGGCCCCAATATGTGAGATTGATTCAAGACGTGTTCAACATAGGATTTGGACTTAGCAATTTAAATCAAGAATTTTATGAGTTATTTTATGTTTCTTGTTTGGATTTGGTTTGTACTTGAATTATTTGTAATGGAAATTTGAGTTTAATATATTTCAATTTAGTCAACCTTGTGCTATGAACAGTCTTACATGTCCCGCCCCGATGATTCCGCCATCGGTCGGGGTGTGACAACCGTAACCACGGCAACTCACAGTGAGGATGTTTCATGTGAAACACTCTTCACTGAGAGGAATCCCAGGCGCCAAGAAAACCAGGGTGATGGGGATGCAGAGGCTAGGCCTAGGGCCTCATCTAGCTCCAAGGATTCCACAACTGTGGATGAGGACAGACTGGAACTTCATAACTTGGAATTGATGGTCAGGGTGGCAATGCTAGAGGCTGAAGTGTCTAAACTAAGACACCAAGTCTTTATGCATGAAGCCCATCAATGCCCAACTGTGCCTACTCCCTCTCTTTTATCAGTGGGAACTCAAACAGATACGTCCCTTTTCACTGATGCAACCGAAAAGGGGGAGGTGGTTACTAAGGAAGATGATGCTGACAGCCTCGAAGAATGGATACAAGAGCAGACTGTGTTTCAATGTTCCCTATACAAACCTGCTTTTGTTCAAATCCATGACTTGCCAGACTCAGTAGATGAAGTGGAAGATGTCACTAAGGATTGGAAGTTAGTCATCCGAGCTGTTGATGAGGTGCTATAAGAAGAAACTCTCCATGAAGACACACCTCCATCATTCAGCATTCTTCCTGAAGCTGCGGCCATAATAAGTCATTCATCTACCCCCCAACTCTTCCAAATTTCAAAGAAGCTAGAATTTGACTCCATTCTAGCTTGGGGGTATGATGGAATAGCTAAGAGATTCTGGATTGGATGGAGTTTAGTGGAGTAGAAGAGCTAAACTAGAACTCTCTTAATGCCCTCCAAGTTCTTAATCTGTGTCTGAAAAAATGCATCAACACTTCATCAGATCTCTCAGCAGAACTTGCAATCAGCAGGTTCTATGACTTAATGGAGGATAACATGCCCTGGTTTGAAAGACTACTAAAAGAAGCAAACAGGGTGGCTTATCCTGAATCTTCATCAGCAGCAGAACAAAGACTGGCTCTGAGAAGACTTGACATAATCAGGAGCAGTGCTTTAACTGAAGAAGAGGTTATCTGCTGAAGAAGATTCCTGTACAACATAATGGTCAGGAATGTGGAAGTGCAAGGATGGATAAGCACTGACTCCCGTGACTTCACCTTCTTCCTGAGCAATGGATCTTCTCTCTCAATCAACATCAAAGAGATCTTTCTCCTTCCTTCAGCCTTCCTGCACGAGGTCTTTGAGCTCAGATCACTCATCTTCAATGTCAACTTCTTAGAAAGTTAAGAAATGATCAAAATCATCAAGGCTTCTCTTTATAAGGAGGAATCTGGATCTGACTCAGACATATCCTTTCTCTCTTCTCCAACAGTCAGACTGAACACAGAAGAAGAATCAAAAAGAAGAGAAAAGGAAAAGATGAAATAAGCATGGAAAGAAGTGACAGGTATGGAATGGGAAGAAGATGAAGAAAGTTCCCTTCCCTTGTCCATTCCCCAAAATGCCAATGAAGCTGAAGCTGAGATCCCAACAGCATCTAGTACATCTACTGTTGTGGTCCATGCTGCTGAAGAAGAGGCATCCAACAAAGATAAGGGAAAGGGACTAATGACCAAAGAAGATGAAGAAAGAATTGAGAAGGAGAAGAAAGAAAAGGAGGATAGAAGAAGAAGAAGAGAAGAAGAGGATATGGCTGAACTAAAGAAAGCTCAAGACAGAAAAACAGCCATTCTCCTCAGAGAACAACAGATCCAGCTGTATGCAAAACAGCTGGATGATCTGAAAGTAAAAATTCCTGCAGCTTATCAAATTGAAGAAGATGAAGCTCTTGCTCACCAACTGCAGGAATAATTCAACAAAGAAGAAGAAGAGATAGAGAAGAAGAAGAAGGAAGAGGCTAAGTTCAGAATAACTGATTCTGAACTAGCCAAAGAAATGAGAGAGGAGTGGGTAAAGGCTCTGGTTTCTCAAGGTGAGGATGCAGACTACCTTGAGAAACTATCAAATAAAGAAATCTACAGAGCCTTCATGGGTCAGCAGGGTCAATTGGCAAACAAGAAAAAGGCTGAAAAAGAAGAAGAAAAAGCCAAACAAAAGTCCAAGAATACCATTGCCTTTAACCGAAGATCCCATGAAGAAAGGAAGATCATGATTGACTTCCTTAAGGCTAGAGGAGAGAGTGGAAAGAGGATGGGTCCCATGCACTTCATGAACCTGCAAGTCCTCTACCTTAAAGTCAAGAAGGATGAGGAAGAAAGACTGGGGAAGAAAGGCTCCAAGAAGAGGGTAATCATTCAAGAAGAAGAAAGGAAAACAAAGAAACCCAAGCCTTCTCCCTCACCCAACACTTCCTCAATCCAACAACCTTCCACTCTCCATCCTAGACCTCCCTCCTCTCCACCCTCAAAGTCCAAATCCTCACGCCCAGCTCCTACTCATCAACAACCTCCTGCAAAGAAAAACAAACCCACTTCCAAACCAGAAGACTCAAGAGAAATAGTCATCTGGTCATACAGCTCTCAAGACCAATGGTTTGAAGTTTTCAGGGGGAGGACAGAATTCAAAAGATCTATTTATACATCTGTTGATGAGGTACTACAGTGTCACACCCCGACCGATGGCGGAATCATCGGGGCGGGACATGTAGACTGTTCATAAGCACAAGGTTGACTAGATTGAATATATTAAACATCAAATTTCATAACAAGTAGTCCAAACACGACCAAATCCAAGATAGAACAAAATTGAAAATACATAGAGTTCTTTTATTTAAATTAACTAAGTCCAATCCTATGTGTAGCACATCTTGAACAATCTCACACGTTAGAACCTGAAACATGAATAAAATAAAGTCAACTAAAAAGTTGGTGAGTATAACACAGGTTTATATAGATAGCATATAGTTTGTAAAATAAATCCTTACATAACATGATAAATAAGGCATTTATGGGGAGCAGTGTAACATCCCAAAAATAAAACGACAGTTATAATAACGTAATAAACGAACGAGGCATGACGGGTCAGGTCGGATGGGTCAGCGGGCTATAAATAGCCTATGCCACCCCTCTTTCTCTCATTTGCAACTTTTAGAGAGAGAAACCATAGAGAGAGAAAGTTGGCGGATCAACCCGAGACTTCAACAAAGTGTTACTCCATAACTAGTGAGAAGAACCTCCGGATCAGAAGCTCGATTCAGGTAACGATCCGACCTAAATCTGAGTTTTAGTTCGTTTTTGGGTTTTTCGGGTTTTGGGTGAAAAGGTAAGGTTTGAACGGATGAAACTGGAAGATAATCATGGATTTGAGTTCCTTAATGGAAAACGAACGTTTTGAATGCAACAGGTTCGGGATCTTGACATGATCAGACCCGAATGCGAAAGTTAGGGTTTTTCGCGAAGAACAGGTCGTGCGCACTTGCTAAGTGCGCACGGAGCAGGTCCTGCGCACTTGCTAAGTGCGCAGGAGGAGGGACCTGCACACTTGCTAAGTGCGCAGGAGGAGGGACCTGCGCACTTGCTAAGTGCGCAGGAAGCATGGTCTGCGCACTTGCTAAGTGCGCAGGCAGCAGGGTCTGCGCACTTGCTAAGTGCGCAGACATCAGAACTGATTGAGTGAAGTCAGTATGTTAGAATGGTTAAACCGTTAGAGTCGGGATTGGTCTGATGTGTATTTAACTAACCAATTCAGATCGGAAGTGACGTTGTTGGACCTTCGTTTAGGACAACCCATTTAGCGTATCAGGTGAGTTCTAGAGCCCTCTTTTTTAAATGTTTTGTTAAATGTTTTGAGCTGGTGTGCATGCTTACGAAATGATGTTTTAACGAAATGATGTTTTAACGAAACGATGTTTACAAAAGGAAAGGTTATGAAGTGTTTTTGCCAAAAAGGTTTACGAATGTTTATGAACGGTCTAAATGAGGAAATGTTTAATGAAAAGGGAAAGAGGTAAAGGTTTAGATAAGTCATTACAAATCTAATCTGTCGAATGAATGGAATTGACGAATGAAGTCTGGGAATGAGATTCCCAGCCTTGTGGTAGATTATGGACAGCGAGCCATAGTTGCTATAAGAACAACAGGGGTAGTGTCTTAGTGGCCTGCCAATGGTTTTGATGTTGTACAACTGGTAAGGGAGTAACGACGGTTACTCGGGTGATGACGATCATCCTAAGTGAATGGTAATGGGAAATTAATGACGGCGATACGTAACGGTTAATTTCCAAAGGAAAGATGCGTGTTGGGCAATGACGGCGATACGTAACGGTTGACCCCACGTATTGAATGGTAATGGGAAATCAATGACGGCGATACGTAACGGTTGATTTCCAAAGGAAAGATGCGTGATGGGCAATGACGGCGATACGTAACGATTGACCCCACGTAGTGTATGGTTGTGGCAATGACGGCGATACGTAACGGTTGCCCACAACACCAAAGGTTCCTTCGGGGACACAAAGACGCATAACGATACAGAATTAGATAACGATAATGTATGACTTAAATGAATGTTAAAAGTTTTAATGAACGATCCGTTTAACGGTGTTTATGATTATGATGTTGATGATGATATGGGTACGAAACCTTTTTAAAGATGTTATTATTACATGCTTTTGTGAAAGGTTTTACTAAATGAATGAATGATATGTTTTTGGAAAATGTTGATGTTAAAGTTTTTATGAAATGCTAGAACTCACCAGCGTAGCTGACTTTTTAGTATGCACATTCAGGTTAAGGCAGGTATGGACGATGGACGGTGATGCTTGGCAAGCGAGAAGAGTTACCCGGTCGATCATGAAGACTGGCATCCCGTTATGAGTTGTTTATGTTAAGTTTATGAATTTTACAATGTACGCTTCCGCATGCATGAACAAGTTTTTAGCTACTTTGAATGAAATTTTCCGCTGCGTTATTTGATATTCATGTTTAAGAATTGTTTGTGAATGAGTAAATCCAACGAGTGAGGCCTCCCGGGTTTGGGGCCTTACAAGCAGCCATTGTGTAACCATGTACAATCAAACCTTTGTAACTAGCATGCAAAATTATGTTGTCGGTATCAATCACCCCAATCTGGGTGGGTTTGTCAGACTCAATAGATCTATCATTGAAAACCGTCGGCTTGAATAGTTAATGATTGCACATAATCGCATACAAAGGTTAGCACACCTAGCACTCGGGCATAAAGCTCAAATTGCACACATGAATATTGCACACATGAATGTAAATAGGATTTGTACTTGTGTTGTTTGTGTAAATGTAAACATGTATTTTGAATAATGTTCATGTTCCACCCCAAAAATGTAAAAGAGCAAAAGGGGCTATGTATACTCACTTGGTTTGAAGGCGTAGCTAACAAAAGATACTAGGTAGACTAAAGATCCTTGAAATGCACGAGATAACCTAAAGTGTAATGCGTATGGTATTAATAGTGTGCACAAGAGTTTTAATTCTAAAGTTGTATTTGGACTTGTGTAAAAAGTCATGGATTTGTAATTGGAGTATTGAATTAAATATATAAAGTTTGAAAGAGTATTTTTTTTTAGAACATTTTGATTAGGGTTTGAGTTTGTAAATAATTATTGTTTATGAAAACATTGTAAGTATTAGTTATAAGTTAGTATAATTAATTAATCGTTTTTGTTTAAATATAAATTAAATAAATAATCATTTTATTTATTTATTTATAAAATGTAACTTAACCATTTAAATACTTTTTAAATGAAAGGTTTAACAGTAATTGTATATTAAATTTTATAAACTTTAAATAATTAATTTTTCCATTTGTTAAATATTTGTTCTTTCTAAATAAGATTAAATGCAATTTTATAAAATTCAACTATTTTTATTTTGTAATTCAATCAGAATATTTGTGGTTTGAAAAATATATAAAATTTATAATTTTGCCAAGATTTTAACTCACACACGACCATGCCTAGGAAGGGCACGATCGTGCTCAAACCACGGGCGCGACCATGCTAGTCAGGGTGCGACAGTGTTGATCAAACAGAGGGCTTAAACTAATTAAATCATTAGGCACGACCGTGCCTTGGCTAGGCACGATCGTGTCTATGATCCTAAGGCATGACTGAGATTAGCCAAAGGGCATGATTGGGTCTGTACAGGAGGACACGACCGCGCTGATAGTCAGCACGACCGCGTCTCTTGAGGCACGACCGCGCTAGATGATTAGCGCGACCGTGTCTGTTCCAAATCAGGAACGAATTGACTAATTCTTATAATAACAAGATTGGAAATCATAGGGCTTTCATTCATTAGATTAGTTAGAGTCTTTTTGCATAGATTAATTGGATTTAAAACGTGTCTAAAGTCGGATTCAATTAAATCATTTTTGAACAAAAACTAGATTCGGGTTTAAGATGATTTCCATATTGGAAGCCCAAATTAACATGGGGCTTTTGATCTAAGGACTGAATCGATAGAGGGCAAGGTTTCAATTACCCGGAATGATGGCGAATTGATAGCGAACGGTAGAAGGAGTTCCGACGTTGGCGAGCTTGGTTTCCGGCGTCTTCTGCTACGATTCTGGTTGCTTCAAGAGGGTCAGTAGCTTTTGGGAGAATCGTTTGTGCGTTTGCTTGGGAGGATTGCAAGCAATTTGGAGGATTCGATGTTCTAGTGGACAATTTTGTTGATTATTGGGTGAATTGATGAAATTCCATTTATTTGTTGTAATTAGGACGATCAAGTGGCTTAACTCTGTTTGTTAATAGCTGGAACGTGTAAAACGGTTACGAAATCGAACGTCTCTGTGATTAAAGTCTGTATTTACGTTTCAACTGATGAGAGGCACGACCGTGCCAATATGCGGCGCGACCGTGCTAAGGCACCAGGCGCGATCGTTCCAAAGCAAGGCGCGTGACCGTGCCAGAACGAGGCGTGACCATGCCTATTAGGGTTTCTTGTAAATTTTCAACATCAGACCTTGTAACTTTGGTCTTTGACATATTTGTATAAATAGATACTTATGTAGTGTTTTAGTTGGTTATAACCGTGTAAAAATTTGTAGATTAACATCGAAATATTGTATTTAATTGATGGTACGAATAGAACAAAACAGTGCACTAGAATTTGGTTTGAAATGCATTACATTGAATTTGAAATACGGATACTAAAAATCAGAAATGTTACAGTCTCCCCATGTTGAGGGAATTTCGTCCCAAAATTTAGTTAGAGGAAACTACGGCATCAGTGAAAAGATGGGGGTACTTGAGCTTCATTTGGTCCTCTCGTTCCCAAGTGAACTCAGGACCGCGCTTAGACTCCCAACGAACTTTGACAATAGGAAAACGACTTCGCTTGAGTTGCTTGATTTCACGATCCATAATTTCTATCGGTTTCTCAACGAAGTGCATCGTTTCATCAATGTGCATGTCATCAAGCGGTATATGGAGATTCTCATCGGCGAGACATTTCTTCAGATTTGATACGTGAAATGTAGGATGCACATTGCCAAGAGATGGAGGTAATTCGAGTTTGTAGGCCACTTTCCCAATTCTTTCAAGGATTTTGAATGGACCAACGTAGCGAGGGGCTAACTTGCCTTTCTTTCCAAAACGTACCACACCCTTCCACAGGGACACCTAAAGAAGAACAAGGTCACCGACTTGGAATTCCAAGGGTTTTCGTCGTTTATCGGCATAACTCTTTTGCCAACTTCTCGCTGTTCGGATGTTGTCACGGATTTGAATAATCTTGTCGGATGTTTCTTGAATTAGCTCGGGACCGGTGATTTGTGCTTCACCAATCTCGTTCCAACATATATGAGAACGACACTTGCGACCATAAAGAGCTTCGAATGGAGCCATGTTGATACTTGTGTGATAGTTATTATTGTAAGAGAACTCAATGAGGGATAAATGTGAATCCCAATTTCCACCAAAATCGATTACACAAGCTCTAAGCATGTCTTCAAGTGTTTGGATTGTTCGCTCGGTTTGACCATCAGTTTGGGGATGGTAAGCCGTGCTCAAATCCAATCGTGTGCCAAGAGCAGTTTGGAGAGATTGCCAAAATCGAGAAGTGAACCGGACATCTCGATCGGATATTATGTTCAAGGGAACACCATGACGGCTCACGATTTCGTCGATGTAAATTCGGGCTAGTTTCTCGACCCGATAGTCTTCACGGATAGGCAAGAAATGAGCAGACTTGGTGAGACGATCAATGATCACCCAAATACTATCAAAACCACTCGAGGTGCGAGGAAGTTTGGTAATAAAATCCATAGCTAAATTTTCCCATTTCCACACGGGAATTTCCGGTTGTTCAAGTAAGCCAGAAGGACGTTGATGTTCGGCTTTGACTTTGGAGCACGTTAAACATTTGGCAACATAAAGAGCAATGTCCTTTTTCATACCGGGCCACCAATATTGTTGGCGAAGATCTTGGTACATTTTATCCGCACCAGGATGAATAGAATAACGAGTCTTGTGAGCCTCGTTCATGAGAAATGTACGGAGATCATCGCGATCGGGAACCCAAATACGGTTCAAGTAATAAAGTAAGCCATTTGGTTTCAATTCAAGCAGAAGTTCAACACCACACGACATTTCCTCGTACATGTTACCCTCGGTGACTGAGACGTGTTGAGCTTCTAAGATGCCGGTTTGAATATCGGTTTGAATTCGGGCACAATGAAGCATAACATGGTCCTTTCGACTCAAAGCGTCGGCTACAACATTCGCTTTGCCAGGATGGTAACGAATCTCGCAGTCATAGTCGTTAAGGAGTTCAACCCAACGTCGTTGCCTCATATTGAGTTCTTTTTGGTTGAAAATGTGTTGAAGACTTTTGTGGTCGGTGAACACCACACATTTTGTGCCATAGAGATAATGTCTCCAAATCTTTAACGCGAATACGACCGCACCCAACTCGAGATCATGCGTCGTATAATTCTTCTAGTGAATCTTGAGTTGTCGTGATGCGTAGGCGATTACTTTGCCTCGTTGCATGAGGACACAACCAAGACCTTGGTTGGAAGCATCACAGTAGACAACTAAATCATCATTCCCATCAGGGAGAGTCAAAATGGGAGCATTGCACAACTTTTGCTTAAGGGTTTGGAAAGCTTCTTCTTATTTTGGTCCCCATTCATAAGTCTTACCCTTGTGGGTCAAAGCGGTAAGGGGGACAACAATTTTAGAGAAGTTTGAGATGAAACGACGGTAATATCCCGCAAGACCCAGAAATGAACGAACTTCAGTGGGAGTCTTCGGGGTATTCCAATTCTTAACCGTTTCGATCTTAGCAGGGTCAATATGAATACCCTTGTCATTGACGATATGACCAAGAAATTGAACTTCTTTTAACCAAAATTCACATTTGGAGAATTTGGCGTATAGTTGTTCTTTCTTCAAGAGATCCAAGACCAATCTAAGATGTTGCTCATGATCGGCTTTAGTCTTGGAATAGATTAAGATGTCATCGATGAAAACGATCACGAACTTATCAAGGTACGGTTTACACACACGATTCATGAGATCCATGAAAACTGCAGGTGCATTGGTTAGTCCAAAAGGCATAACCATGAACTCGTAATGACCGTACCTTGTTCGGAATGCAGTCTTTGGAATATCGTCTTCTTGCACACGGAGTTGGTGATAACCGGATCGAAGGTCAATCTTCGAGAAGCAAGTAGAACCTTGAAGTTGATCAAAGAGATCATCAATTCTAGGCAAAGGATAACGGTTTTTTATAGTAAGCTTGTTGAGTTCGCGGTAGTCAATACACATGCGAAATGATCCATCCTTCTTTTTGACGAATAAGACGGGTGCACCCCACGGTGAATGACTTGGACGAATGAATCCCTTGTCGGAGAGCTCTTGAAGATGACTTGCAAGTTCTTGCATTTCAGAAGGTGCAAGACGGTAAGGGGCTCTAGCCATGGGGTTAGCTCTGGGCACAAGATCAATGCAAAATTCTACTTGTTAGACGGGTGGAAGACCGGATAGATCTTCGGGAAATACTTCGGGAAAATCCCGAATGATGGGAATGTCTTGTATACTCTTCTTTTTGACATATTTTTGGACAATATGAGCTAAGAAGGCCACGTACTTCTTTCGTAAGTACTTTTGAGCAGTAGTGCATGACATTAGTTTAAGCCCTTTACAAAGCTTTTCACCAAAGACTCTTAGTGTTTCCCCCGATGGTAGAGGTATTCGGATGCACTTCTCGAAACAAATGACTTCGGCATGATGATTTGATAGCCAATCCATGCCTATGATGATATCAAAGCTTCCTAGTGGCATTGGAACAAGGTTGATTGGGAATGTATGATCATTAATTTCTAAGGAGCAATCATAGATAATGGATTCAATTGTAAGAGAGTCACCATTTGCTACTTCAAGGGTGAAGGTTTTCTCTAATTGGGATCGTGTCTTTGCAAGTAAAGGTTCAAAATTAAGTGACACAAAACTTTTATCGGCACCGGTATCGAATAAAATGGAGGCATATTGACTATTAACAAGAAACGTACCACTGACCACGTCATTGTTGGCTTGAGCTTCATTGGCGTTTATGTTGAAAGCACGCCCACGAGCTCCACCTTGTCTAGCATTGACTAACTTTGGGCAATGATCACAGAAATGGTTCGCGTTGCCACACTCATAACATGCTCACCCATTCGCAATAGCGGGTGCACCTTGATTAGCCACTTGGGTGTTGGTTTGGTTTGGTAGGTTGACTTGGCCCGCGAGAGCTTTGGCCCTACAAACATTAACTGTATGGCCATATTTTCCACAATAAGTACAAAGGCGCCATGGGATGCCTTTGGGATGATGGTAGTTGTAGGTGGCACAAAGTGGGTAGATTCCAACATATGGCTTTTTGGCCGGTGCTTGAACCATAGGTGCAGCTTGGTTAATAGGAATAGCAGGAGTGACCACAGCATAGTTTCTAGTCTTCCTTTTCCTATTATTGCAGGAGGGTTCAGTTGTGGCTTCTTTGTTGTGGGTAGGAGGGGTTATAGTGTTAGAAACTTTCTTGGTGCCCTTTTTAGTAAGTGTTCCCGCTTTCACATGGTTATCAGTTAAGGTAGCGGACAAACAGATGGCATCTTCAAGTGTTGTGGGATTCCTTCCTAGGACAGTATCTTGAATTTGCCTAGGTAGTCCCCCAATATACTTTTCAATACAGCGGGACAGAGGAGTGACCATGTGGGGTACAAGAAGACTCAACTCATGGAACCGAGTTGTGTATGCCAAGTTTTCACCACTATCTTGGGCAAGATCCCAAAACTCAGCTTCAAGTTTCTTTACTTCATTTCGAGGACAGAATTCCTCAGTCATTAGCCTTTTAACCTCATCCCAAGGTAAGGCCATTGCCACATCCACACCTCAATTTCTCTTCTCCCCATTCCACCACGTGAGTGCCCGTTTTTGTAGGACACTTGTGGCATGACGAACACGAAGGTTGTCGGGGCAGTCACTATTAAGAAAAGTATTCTCAATGCTTTCGAACCATTGAAGGAGTCCAGTATCTCCTTCGGTACCATAAAACTTGAGGGGATTGCACGAGTTGAAGTGCTTGAAGGAGCATTGAGATGGGTTGTTACCACCATTTCCACCATTACCACCATTTCCACTATTGCTACCATTACCACCGTTGTTGCCATTGGTGGCACTATTAGCTTGTGTGAGTTGTGTCACGAGTTATGCAAGAATAGCAGCAATGTCGGTATTGGTGTTGGCGGCGGGAGCACGACGAGGAGGCATTCTACAGATTTTCACAAGACAAGAAAAGATGTAAGAACTCATGAGAATTGTTTGGATTTAATAGAATAAGATAACAAAATAAATAGATAATCATAGTTTGGATTGTACTCAAATAGTGATATATTCACTCGAGTACTATGACACATTAAGGTTAATTAAACTTATATAATTTTCAAGGAGACATGCTTTAGCCTATAAGTAAACAATCATCTCGGGAATTCCCAGGAAAGCATACGGGTCCCTCGGTTGATTGGGATTTATGCGAAATGCTTTCCTAGACAGAAAACCCAAAATACAGGTGTCACTCTTCCAGATTGCACGTGTCCTCAAATAATTAACAAAGCTTAAAAACCTTAACGAGGAAATAAAGAAAATTTTATGGATTTAGCTTCATGAAGATTCCACATGCTAGAAAAATATAGATAGAGAAGGAGATAAGAGTATTATGAGGTTTTAGGATATAGGAAGAGATATTGTTTATTTAATTTATTATTTAAGTATATACTAATAAGTCATGGATTTTTAAAAAATAAGTCATCAAATAAAATAATAACTAATCATAGTAAGCATGTAGCACATAGCATGTAACACATAACATATAGCATGTAGCATATAACATGAAATCATGAATCATAGCATAAGTAGGTGTCCTAAAGTTATAGTCTAGGTCAAGGTGCCTAATAACCTAATTCACTATAACCAAGGCTCTGATACCAATCTGTCACACCCCGACCGATGGCGGAATCATCGGGGCGGGACATGTAGACTGTTCATAAGCACAAGGTTGACTAGATTGAATATATTAAACAAGTAGTCCAAGATAGAACAAAATTGAAAATACATAGAGTTCTTTTATTTAAATTAACTAAGTCCAATCCTATGTGTAGCACATCTTGAACAATCTCACACGTTAGAACCTGAAACATGAATAAAATAAAGTCAACTAAAAAGTTGGTGAGTATAACACATGTTTATATAGATAGCATATAGTTTGTAAAACAAATCCTTACATAACATAATAAATAAGGCATTTATGGGGAGCAGCCATTGTGTAACCATGTACAATCAAACCTTTGTAACTAGCATGCAAAATTGTGTTGTCGGTATCAATCACCCCAATCTGGGTGGGTTTGTCAGACTCAATAGATCTATCATTGAAAACCGTCGGCTTGAATAGTTAATGATTGCACATAATCGCATACAAAGGTTAGCACACCTAGCACTCGGGCATAAAGCTCAAATTGCACACATGAATGTAAATAGGATTTGTACTTGTGTTGTTTGTGTAAATGTAAACATGTATTTTGAATAATGTTCATGTTCCACCCCAAAAATGTAAAAGAGTAAAAGGGGCTATGTATACTCACTTGGTTTGAAGGCGTAGCTAACAAAAGATACAAGGTAGACTAAAGATCCTTGAAATTCATGAGTTAACCTAAAGTGTAATGCGTGGTATTAATAGTGTACACAAGAGTTTTAATTCAAAAGTTGTATTTGGACTTGTGTAAAAAGTCATGGATTTGTAATTGGAGTATTGAATGAAATATATGTAAGGGCCCCAAACCCGGGAGGCCTCACGTATTGGATTTACTCATCAACACATAGCACTTAAACATAAGACATACATTATCACAGCGGAAACGATTTAAAATCTCAACATACGCAGCGGAAACATAACATGTCTAAACATAACTTGTCAAATACAACTGAAACTTGTCTTAATCAACAGAAACAAAAGAAACATAAACAGGATGCCAGAAGCTGATCTTCGGGTAACTCTTCTCGCCAAGCCAAGCATCCACTTCCTTCTACTGCCACCTACACTTAACTGATGTGCATACTAAAAATCAGCAACGCTGAGTGAGTTCTAACGTTTACTTTAAATCAATTATACAAAAGATTTACTAAAACATATATACTGCCAATAAGGCTAAACCTTACATACTTTACTTTTCAAACAGTTTAAAACATATAATAAACCGTCAATTCCCTTGTCACTACTGTACCGCCCCCATGGTCAACGACCATGAACCGACGAGTACCTGGTCAATGCTCCCATGATCAACGACCATGAACCGACAATACCGCTTATCCGTCAATTCTCTTGTCACTACTGTACCGCCCCCATGGTCAACGAACATGAACCGACGAGTACCTGGTCAATGCCCCCATGATCAACGACCATGAACCGACAATACCCTGGTCAATGCCCCCATGATCAATGACCATGAACCGACAATACCGCTTAACACTACGGGGAGGTTGCATGGACCTCCCGAGCAACCGCCGTCACTCATCCCAGTTGTACAACCGTTAGCGAACCCAAAGGTTCTTACTAATGGGTAGAACCCATATCTGACATCTTGTACAAGTAACATCTGTCCCAAGGACCTTTATAGCTGGTACACATTCCCGAAGGAAAACTGTTCACTTTACTGCTCATAAAACTTTCTGTAAATCTTGTTCATAACTTAACATGTATTATGCCTTTGTTTATGTATATAAAAATATAGTAAACGCTTGCCATAAATACCTTTGCTTTTTACTGAAATATATCTTAACACATATATCATGCCTTTGTTTATGTATATAAATATAGTAAACGCTTGCCAAATGATATATCTTGCTTTACTGAAAACATACTAGCACTTACATTATGCCTTTGTTTATGTATATAAAAATATATACAACGCTTGCCAATAATATATCTTGCTTACTTGAAAATACTAACACATATATTATGCCTTTGTTTATGTATAATAAATATAGTAAACGCTTGCCAAATAATATATCTTGCTTTACTGAAAACATACTAGCACTTATATTATGCCTTTGTTTATATATATGAAAAATATAATAAACGCTTGCCAATAACATAATCATACTTTACTAAAATGTACTTTTGCCTCTTTTAAACTTTTCACTAAAACATAGCTTTTCCCTTCAGTTTATAATATATAAAATATAATAAACGCTTGCCAATAACATAATCATACTTTACTAAAATGTACTTTTGCCTCTTTTAAACTTTTCACTAAAACATAGTTTTTCCCTTCAGTTTATAATATATAAAATATAATAAACGTTTTACACTAAGTATGCACACCACCCCTAAAGAAGGCAAAAAGGGGATTAGAACTCACCTGGTATCTTAGCTGCAATTGTCTACTGTATCTCACGCAATCTGAACAATCATGACAATTGACACGTATCAGACTTAACTTAACGCTAAATGGTTTAACCATTCTGATTTAGGCGACTATACTGACTTTACCAGCCTGATGCCTGCGCACTTAGCAAGTGCGCAGACCCTGCTTCCTGCGCACTTAGCAAGTGCGCAGGTTCCTCTTCCTGCGCACTTAGCAAGTGCGCAGGACCTGCTCTGTGCGCACTTGATAAGTACGCACGACCTGTTCTTCGCGAAAAACCCTAACTTTCGCATTCGGGTCTGGTCGCGCCAAGATCCCGAACCTGTTTGCATTCAAAACGTTCGTTTTCTATTAAGGAACTCGAATCTATGCTCATTTTTCAGTTTCATCCGTTCAAACATAACCTTTTCAACCAAAACCCGAAAAACCCCAAAAACGAACAAAAACTTAGATCTAGGAGAATCGCTTACCTGTAATCACTTCCTTTTCGTTGCTAAACACTCAAGAGACTCTTGCTAATGATCCTTGAAGCTCAAATCCGAAAACCGGGACTTTCTCTCTCTAGGCTCTCACTCACTTTCTCTCTCTAGAATCCGAAAATGTGTTGGAAGTGAGGGTTTTGGGCTAGTCTTGAGGATTATAAGGGCCCAAACCCTTGCCTCTTTCGGCCCGTACACCCCGGCCCAAGCCCGCTTCCCTTTTCTTATTTAAAATTTTTAATTTGCCGTGAATTCTTTCGCGCCCTAAAACTCAGGATGTTACAATATATAAAGTTTAAAAGAGTATTTTTTTTTAGAACATTTTGATTAGGGTTTGAGTTTGTAAATAATTATTGTTTATGAAAACATTGTAAGTATTAGTTATAAGTTAGTATAATTATTTAATCGTTTTTGTTTAAATATAAATTAAATAAATAATCATTTTATTTATTTATTTATAAAATGTAACTTAACCATTTAAATACTTTTTAAATGAAAGGTTTAACAGTAATTATAAATTAAATTTTATAAACTTTAAATAATTAATTTTTCCATTTATTAAATATTTGTTCTTTCTAAATAAGATTAAATGCAATTTTATAAAATTCAACTATTTTTATTTTGTAATTCAATCAGAATATTTGTGGTTTGAAAAATATATAAAATTTATAATTCTGCCAAGATTTTAACTCACACACGACCGTGCCTAGGAAGGGCACGATCGTGCTCAAACCACGGGCGCGACCATGCTAGTCAGGGTGCGACCGTGTTGATCAAACAGAGGGCTTAAACTAATTAAATCATTAGGCACGATCGTGTCTATGATCCTAAGACACGACTGATATTAGCCAAAGGGCATGATTGGGTCTGTACAGGAGGACACGACCGCGCTGATAGTCGGCACGACCGCGTCTCTTGAGGCACGACCGCGCTAGATGATTAGCGCGACCGCATCTGTTCCAAATCAGGAACGAATTGACTAATTCTTATAATAACAAAATTGGAAATCATAGGGCTTTCATTCATTAGATTATTTAGAGTCTTTTTGCATAGATTAATTGGATTTAAAACGTGTCTAAAGTCGGATTCGATTAAATCATTTTTGAACAAAAACTAGATTCGGGTTTAAGATGATTTCCATATTGGAAGCCCAAATTAACATGGGGCTTTTGATCTAAGGACTGAATCGATAGAGGGCAAGGTTTCAATTACCCGGAATGATGGCGAATTGATAGCGAACGGTAGAAAGGAGTTCCGACTTCGGCGAGCTTGGTTTCCGGCGTCTTCTGCTACGATTCCAGTTGCTTCAAGAGGGTCAGTAGCTTCTGGGTGAATCGTTTGTGCGTTTGCTTTGGAGGATTGCAAGCAATTTGGAGGATTCGATGTTCTAGTGGACAATTTTGTTGATTATTGGGTGAACTGATGAAATTCCATTTATTTGTTGTAATTAGGACGATCAAGTGGCTTAACTCTGTTTGTTAATAGTTGGAACGTGTAAAACGGTTACGAAATCGTACGTCTCTGTGATTAAAGTCTGTATTTACGTTTCAACTGCCAATATGTGGCGCGACCGTGCTAAGGTACCAGGCGCGATCGTTCCAAAGCAAGGCGCGTGACCGTGCCAAGGCACTTGGCGCGACCGTGCCAGAACGAGGCGCGACCGTGCCTATTAGGGTTTCTTGTAAATTTTCAACATCAGACCTTGTAACTTTGGTCTTTGACATATTTGTATAAATAGATACTTATGTAGTGTTTTAGTTGGTTATAACCGTGTAAAAATTTGCGGATTAACATCGAAATAATGTATTTAATTGATGGTACGAATAAAACAAAACAGTGCACTAGAATTTGGTTTGAAATGCATTACATTGAATTTGAAATACGGATACTAAAAATAAAAAATGTTACATACAGCTTCCAGATTCTGATCTAAGAAGAATGATGAGCTGGGTGAAGCCAATGAGCCCATGAATGAAGGTGGGAGACATCTGCTGCTGGTAATCAACATCACTTCAACCCCAGCAGTGATGAAATCCTTGATGTCAAACATCTCCAATCCCACTCTCCATTCATCAGTTGGTCCTACAATGCTGAAAAAGATGAGTTCACAGTGACAGATGTTAAAGGACAGAAGATGAGGTGTTCAAGCAAAGCTATCTTCAAAATGGCCAGCAAAGACATCAAGACTCTATCTGAGCTTCCTCTTAACAATCCCAGCAAGGACCAGAGAAGATATGAGGTTGAAAGAATTGTCAGTCACATGCAAAAGCTTCAGCATCAAAAGCAGTAAGAGAGTTTTGGTAGCATCAGTCTAGGGGGAGTTTGTAGAAATAAAGACTGATGGCTACAAAACTCTCTAAGTACAAATTCTGCTGATCTCAAAGATTGTTGCGGATTGACAAAGTTGCAGCTGATAGGCCTTATCCACTGCTGACCAAAGCTGCAGCTGATAAACCTTATCTGCTGCTGACCAAAGTTGTAGCTAATAGGCCTTATCTGCTGCTAACCAAAGTTGCAGCTGATAGGCCTTATCTGTTGCTGACCAAATTTGCAGCTGATAGGCCTTATCCACTGAAGATCAAAGTTGTAGTTGATAGCCTTTTCACTGAAGATCAAACGTTGCAGCTAACTATTCTTGATAAAGCAACCAATACCACTGACAACTTTCTGCTATTACACTGACACACTCCACGCAGAAAGAATGTCATTGGCACAAGACAATAAAAGACAACGACGCTCTCCTTTTGAGTATTCAAGCAATGATGCAAAGAAGACGTTTGAATAAAGTTAACCTTTGTAGTTATTATTATTGTCTGTATATGTAGAATAGCTTCAATACAAGATCAACGGTCTGTGTTAGATCTGATCCTTAGAATCCAGGGTCTGTATTGATTCTAAGTTACTATATAAGTAGTACTTAGATTCATTGTAAAAGTACTTTTTGCCAAAGAGTTCTCTCTGTAATCTCGTAACACTTGAAGCTTGTAGAAGCATGTTTTGTAACTATAGATTAAATTCTATGTATCAGTGTACGTGGCTAGTACGTAGGAGGGTGTTCCTCAGTACTTAGCGCGCACACCAGTTTGGTCCTGCGTACTTAGTAAGTACGCAAGGCTTTTGCCTTGCGTACTTGTCAAGTACGCATGACCAAACCATGCGTACTACTAAGTACGCAAGGCTTTTTCCTTGCGTACTTGTCAAGACGCAGGTAGTGTTCCTTCCCCTATAAATAGAAGACTTGTCTTCATTTGAAGGTGGAACTTCTGGAACAAGGTCAAGAGGTGTCCGGGTCGGGAAGAGCTCTCCCGACCCCTGGACCGTGAGCTTAGATGAAAGATGTGTGCTCCTTCGGTATGTAGTCTGTAATACAGGATGACTTCTATGTTATGGATTACGTTTCGTTTCATTATCTTTTGTCTATTTTTGTGTTTCTCTGCTTCGTTTTCTTTGTTCCCACACAAATCACAGAACAGGTCCGTGTAAATCCGCGGCGCGACGAGGCTCCCGGGACCTACAAGTGGTATCAGAGCGTTTGCTCCTGATTTCGAGTGTTATGAGTGAGTTTGGAGAGTTTTTACAAGCAAAAAGAAGTATTTTTGTTGATTTTTGTGATAAAATAGGGGTAGCTCTTGAGCACTATTTTAGAAACAAAAATCACTCAAAAACTGATTTTTGTTGTGTATTTGAGTGTTTTGAGCATCAAAGGTTGGTTAGAAACAAGTTTCTGACCCTTTGGCTCATTTGCATTGATCATCAGACCAATTTTTACCATCTCCGGCGAGTTTCAGGTGACCGGAAAAGTTTGGTGAAAGTTGCTGAAAAGGTATCCTGCGTACTTACCATTTCTAGCAAAAAGTACAGTTTTGTGCGTACTTACTAAATACGCAAGACTTATCTCCTGCGTACTTATAAGTGCGCAAGACTGAACTTGTGCGAACTTAAGTTATATCCTGCGTACACGCAAGAGGAAATCTAAATACGCAAGACCATTTCTCAAGTGCGCAAGGCCAAAATCAAGGGCGCAACTGTGTCTGATTTTTCTGAAATTTGACTAAGTGTTCACTATGTCGAATCTTCAAAATTTGACTAAGTGTTCACACGTTTCGAGCACTACATTTCTTATACCGACTCATCACTATGGATACCAATCCTTGAGGGATATAAGCATCCCACACACATCTATCTTGTTGAAACCATGCCCAAACCTATCTCTAAGCTTTCTGACGAAGAAAAGAAAGCTTATGATCGTGAAAAGAAGGCACTTGGTTCGATCACTATGGCATTAAATCGGGAATTGTTCCACAGTTTTCGAGGATATGACAATTCTAAGGATCTCTGGAAAGCTTTACAGAAGAGATTCGAAGGAAATAGTGACATCAAGAAGAGTAAGCGGGATCTTCTCAGGAAGCAGTATGAGTGCTTCAGATTTTTTGAGAACGAATCTTTAGATGACCTCATCTCTAGGTTCTATCATTTACAGACTGAGTTGAAGGCTTTTGAACTCAGGTATCCAGATGAAGAGATGGTGGAAAAGTTTTTGGACGCTTTACTACCCAAATTTGAGATGTACACAACCCTGATGAGGGAAAACCCTAAATTCTATGAGTTGACAGTAGAGGAGGCAATATGAAAGGTTCAAGCTCATGACATGAACCTAAGAAGAAAGGAGAGCTCAGGAAGACCCCAGATACAAGACCCTTCTATGTATCATGGGATGACTTCTACATCTAAGTCATCGGGCTCTGGAATTGCCCTCTTCACTGGAAATCCTACTGAAGAAGACCACTCAACTGGGTGTGGTGGTCATGCTTGCTATGCTTCAGGATCAGGGTTGGGATCTCATCATCAACATACCTCAAGAAATCCTCCTGCTACGTCTTCAGCTAACCAATCAGCTATAGCCAGAATAGTTGAAGATCATGTAGCACTGTTCTCATCTTGTATGCTTGCGTATGAGAATTTCATAGGTGGCAAGCTTACTGATCCAGAGACGACTGAAGAAGATTTTAATCAAGTGGATCCTGATGACATGGAGGACATGGATATTCAATGGAATATGGCCATGCTATTGAGGAGAGCCAAGCGTTTCCTGAACATAACAGGAAGAAAGTTTATTGGCGGGCATCCTAATGCCAAGGTCGGGTTTCACAAATCTAAGGCCAAGTGCTACAAGTGTCTGAACTATGGACACTTTGCTCGTGAGTGTCAGAAAGACAGAGAACCTGCCTCTGGTTTTACCCGACCCAGCCAAGGAAAACAGCCATGGCCACAACAACTCAAACCACCACAATCAAAGCCAAGCTGGAACGTCCAGTGCACTGGTAGCCCAACAGGACGAAAGCTTTGATTGGGGTGTTCATCTTGAGGATGCCATCATCACACAAACACAGGTTGGTCTCATGGCTGAGATCATGGAGATGATGGAAGCAGAGAAAAGGGAAGCTTCTATGGCTGACCTAGAAGAATCTACAACTGCTGCTACAGAGGAGGTGAAGGAAGCTGAAGAAATGGAAGCTCCTGTAGCTGATGAAGAGTAATCGACCACTGCTGTTGCTCTCATGGCCATTGGAGAAGCAACAACTTCATCGTCTGAGGTAGATTCTAACCCTTTCTCTGTTATTTCATGTTCTAAATGTCTAGGGCTAAAACTTGAAAATTCTAGGCTCCAAGACAAAATCGAACCCCTAAGTTTGGCAGCTCTAAACTATAAAGAAAATGAAAAACGTTTTAAAGATTCTATTGAAACGTTGAAAAAAGAAAAATGTGAATATTCTCTAAAAATAAGCGATCAACAGCTTCACTTAGACGTTGCATACAGGGGGTTGGAAAAATGGAACAATGAAATCAACAAACTGCAAAATGAGATCTTGCAGTTAAAATGCACTAATGAGAAGTTGAAAAATTCTTGCTTTGTGGTGGAACACTACGAATCTGTAGTGAGACAAATGAATGGGTTAGGTTTGGGTACTAATGCCATTCCTCCACCAGTGAGCGAGAAGTTTGTCAATAGCTTAATAGACATTGATCTCACTTGTCTAGATGAGTCCTCTGATAAGGATGATTCCCCTAAAAAGGATGAATCCTCAAGTAAGGCTAACTCCACATCTAGTAAGGAGTTTGTTACTACTTCTGAAGACGGGTCGGTTAACTCTTGCCATGAAGGAGTAGTATCTGAGGAGTTGTTGACTGAACAAAAGGTAAAGAAAAATGTTATCACTAATGGTGATAATTGCATTTTAACAGAACCCGATATCATTGAAACAAATGATAATCTAAAGGTAATGCTTTATAGGGGTTATAAAAGTCTTAATCAAGCAAAGAAAGAGGCTTTTTCAGCTCACTATGGTCTTGGGTATAAAGAAAATTTGGAAAAATATTATACTCCCAAAAACCAAACTATTAAGGTTCAGACTAATGTTCATAAACCAACTCCCCCTTCTCATAATGCTGAGTTATCTAAGGCCAGATCTAATGAGCCTTACATGAGAACTTATGTAGACAAGAGGAACTGCTTTCACTGTGGCTTGGTTGGTCACATTTTTGTGAACTGTCCTTCGAAGAATGAAGGGAAACGGCTTGTTGTTTCACAACCAGCTGTTATCCCCAGGTCGCCACCAGTGAAACCATCTCCCAAACATCCAAAGCAAAATGTGGTGAAACCACCAGTCAAACCGATGGTAAAGCCTAAGATCAAATCTGAAGCTAAACCATCTGTTTCAAGAAAGGTAACGCAACCCGCTGTACCTTGTGTATCTACCTCTGGTAGTACACGCACTGGTGAGAATCTGTGGCGAGACTCTCAAAGCCACAGAGAAGAAGAAGAAACAAGAGGTTGAGAAAGCTGGAACAGCTGACTTCAGCTCAATCAGGTGAAGCTTCCACAAGTTCACCTGCTGTTGTTGAATCAAAGTCTCATGTTCCGGTTAAGAAACAGAAGAGATCATGGACTGCAAAAACCAAAACTTCTCAATCTCCTAGTTCTATTTCTTCTAAAGATTCATCAATTTTGAACAGTCATCATGACTGTGAGTTAAAGGAAGTAGTTTATTTTGAAAGGGATGGACGACCCAAGACCACAATGGCTTGGGTCTCCAAATCTAACTAATTCTTTTGTTACTCGGGCAGGGACGTCCGAATGGTACTATCTCTAACCGCTGGTATGTAGATAGTGGATGTTCCAGGCGCATGACAGGAAACATGGCCTTGCTTCAAGATGTTAAACCATTCAGAGGCGGCTATGTGGCCTTTGCCGGAGAAAAAGGCGGCAGCATCACGTGTCAAGGCGTGGTTTCGAACGGTTGTGTTAGCTTTGACAATGTCAACTTCTGCGAGCAGCTGAAGCATAACCTGTTGATTGTCTCCTAAATGTGTGATAAGGAGTACTCGGTGATGTTTGACAAGTCAGAATGCCTGATTCTCAAACCCGGTTTTGAAGTTCCCGAAGAATGGATCCTGATGAGGGCGCCAAGAACTAACGACACCTATCAGATCGATATGAGCGTGGCAGCAACCACCTCATCAGTTCCTACCTGTTTTCTTACAAAAGCGACAGAGCTCGATTCCATCTTGTGGCATAGGAAACTCGGACATATTTCGTATCATAAAATGAATCATCTTGTCCGAAACGGTTTGGTAACCGGGGTTCCTAAGCTGAGATTTACCGTTGCGGATGACTGTATGCCTTGTAAAAAGGGCAAACAGCAACGGAAGTCTCACAAGCCTAAGCTCCAAAACTCTATTGATACCCCTTTGGAGCTATTACACATGGATCTGTTTGGCCCCATAAGTATCAGGAGTATTGGAGGTAAGTCGTTCTGTCTAGTAGTAACTGATGATTTCTCACGTTTTTCTTGGGTGCATTTTTTAGGTACTAAAGACGAGACTGCTGATATTCTTCAAAACTTGATCCTGAGCTTGGAATCTCTTTGCAAGCTGAAAGTTAGAAGAATAAGGAGTGACAATGGAACTGAGTTCAAGAATAATTTGATGGAGCTTTTCTGTCTCAAGAAAGGGATCCGTCATAAATTCAGCGCGCCGTACACGCCTCAGCAGAATGGAGTTGCTGAACGGAAGAACAGAACACTGATTGAGACTGCAAGGACTATGCTGTCAGATGCAAAGCTTCCTGTCACATTCTAAGCAGAAGCCGTTAATACAGCTTATCACGTCTTAAACAGAGTTCTGGTTGTGAAGAGGCACAACAAGACTTGTTACGAGTTGATCAACAATCAACTCCCCAATCTTGATTACCTAGTTCCTTTTGGTAGTCCTTATTCCTTGTTGCTACAGTACAAAGACCGCCAGTCTAAGTTTCATGCAAAAGCGGTGGAAGGCATCTTCTTAGGATACGTTGCCAACTCGCCTTGCAATGGTTTGAAGTGGATTGTAGTAAACACAGCATTCCACCCGAACCAACAGGTCCAGCTTGGGGTTTTGATTATGATGCGCTATTCAAGTCATTCAATCTTCCTGATCTATCTGCAGTTGACGCCGCAAATGTTTATGAATTATTGGGTGGCGACAATGACTCCAACTTCTCTACTCGTGCTACTGTACCGATTATAACTCCTGATTCCAATGCTGCATCTGCATCTGGAACTCATGACAGTGATGACAGTGAAGATGTTCTTGTCGTTGGAGATGACGCTCAAGCCAATCCTAACCCAAATGTAGGAAATGAAGCTCCAGCTGATCCAATTAACATTGAATCTTCTTCCTCTAGAACACAGGAAATGGGGGAGTTAAGCACGAATCTTGATCCAAAAATTCAGGAACCGATTGTACCGGAGACGAGAGTGCATAGGAATCATCCAATCGACAACATTATCGGTGATCCTTATGCCGGTGTTCAGACTCGTCATCGAACCATCACTGAGAACACCAGTCTTTACACAGAGATACTTGACACTGGTGTCATGGACACATATCTACATGTTGCATTCGTGTCCCAGTTAGTCCAAAGAATGTGAAGGAGGCTCTCACTGACAACTGCTGGATTGAGGCGATGCAAGATGAATTGTCTCAATTCCAAAAGTTGCACGTGCGGGATTTGGTTGACTTGCCAAAAGGCTTTCAGCCAATTGGAACCAGATGGGTGTTCAAATGCAAAATGGATGATCGTCAAGTGGTTGTGAAGAACAAAGCAAGATTGGTTGTTCAGGGTTTTTATCAGCAAGAGGGCTTGGATCATGGAAGTATATGCCGCGGTTGCTAGAATTGAGGCCATTCGACTGTTCTTGGCTTATGCCACATATGTCGGCTTCAAGGTCTATCAACTTGATGTGAAGAGTTCTTTCCTTTATGGTAAAGTACATGAAGAGGTCTATGTCACTCAACCTCCCGGTTTTAAAGATCCGCATAATATCAATAAAGTGTATAAGCTCGACAAAGCACTTTATGGTCTTCATCAAGCACCGCGGGCATGGTATGAGACATTATCTAAGCATTTACTGTCTAATGGTTTCGACCGTGGACAGATTAACTCGACTCTCTTCATTAGGAAAGCAGGAGGTGACATTCTTCTTGTACAAGTATACGTCGACGACATTATCTTTGGATCTACCAATGTAGGGATGTGTAGGGAATTCGAGCAGGTGATGAAGTCCAAGTTTGAAATGAGTAATATGGGTGAATTGTCATTCTTCCTGGGTCTGCAAGTCAGTCAAAGAAAGGATGTCATTTATCTACATCAAACCAGTATGTGGAGGACATCTTGTCAAAATACAAGATGAATGATAGCAGTACTTATGGCACACCTATCCCAGTCAATCATGGTCTGCATCCTGACAAAGATGGAAAGGATGTAGATAGTAGATTATACCGTGGGATGATCGGATCACTTTAATATATCTCACAGCTTCAAGACCCGATATAATGTTTGCTGTGTGCTTGTGCTCAAGGTTTCAGTCTCAACCGAAGGAGTCACATATGATAGCCGTGAAGAGAATTTTTGGATACCTGAAAGGGAAACCCCGATAAGGTCTTTGGTACTCTAAGCAGCAGTCGTTCGACTTCAAAGCCTACATTGATTCATATTATGGCGGTTGTAACCTTGACAGAAAGTCAACTTCTGGTGGATGTCAATTCTTAGGAGACAGACTGGTCTCCTGGCAGTGCAAGAAGCAGTCAACGGTTTCTGTCTCAACTTGTGAAGCAGAATACATTGCTGCAGCGAGCGGTTATTCTCAGATACTGTGGATTCAGCAGCAGTTGAGAGACTACGGCTTAAACTTCACTGGAACTCCTCTATTCATTGACAACAATGCCACCATGTCCATCACAAATAACCCGGTGAAAATTTCCAAAACTAAACATATAGAGATTCGCCATCATTTCATCCGTGATTGTGCTGAAAAGCATTTAATTGAACTTTTAAAAGTTCACACGGATGACAATCTTGCTGACCTTTTCACAAAGGCATTTGATCGATCCCGTTTTGAGCATCTTGTCAACTTGATAGGAATGTTCAATCCTGAGTGAAAAATTATTTTTTCTTAAATCAATTCAGTTCATGGAAGTTAAATTTTATTTCTTTTAAATTTTCTGTATAGTTCTTTTAAGTTTCAAAATATTTTACAAAAACAAAAACAAAATAGAAAATGGAGAAAATTTCAAAGTTAACTTGAGAAAAGAAGAAATGATAGTACATCAGAAATGATCTAAACGTCACAGACTGCTCATATGGGAAATGATTGCGTCATGCTTACTTAATTGTTTATCTCATTATGTTTTTAATCTGCTTATTTACAAGTAATTTAAATTGTCAGTAGGCTGTATGCGTCTTTGAATCACTAGTAGTGTGGAAACTAAATCTAAACTACAACTGTGATTTGAACCCATGTTTGCAAGTGTGTGTGCGTAAAAGAATAGAAAAGATCATTATCAGATAAAGGATGTTAGATTTTGACAATAATTTTCTTTTGAGGTCAGTTTCGGGTTATGTTGTTAGCACAATTAATGTGGTTCATCTCACTGCCCATACTCACAAGTATGCAAGAAGAGATTGAATCAAGACATGTCTCTACATTAACCGTTGAGCATGTATTCACCCTTGAATCACTCCTGATTCATTGAAATCAAATCCAGATAAAAGTTGGATCCCCTTACCTTAAAACTTAAACACCATATATATTATCCTGAATCATCATACCGATATTCAATGAAGAAAATCAAATGAAACCAAGACAAATGAATCACTCGATTCTGAATCTTATGATTCCTGATCCTTATGGATTCTGCTTGATTTTTCCTGTGCTAATTGATGTAACTTCATTCTGAAAATTTAGAAAATCACTGGGAAAATCTTAGATGCCGTGAGATAATGCAATTTACATTAGTATAGCATATCAGTGGGGTACACGTTGTATATCTTATAAATACTACCTTAATACACAAGAATGTGATACAAAGATGCTTATAGTTTCAAATCTTATAATATTGTCAACTTGAATTATTTGTTTATGTGCTTATTACGTATGAATAAATAGTAATCCATGACATGATCCCATATTCTTTGATGTTTATATTGTATCATTTTTGCTAAAAGATAGCCTGATATGATCCTCTGCTCGTGTCTTTAATCAAAAATAGTTTGTGTGAATACTTGTATATTTTTATTAGAAAAGATGAAAAAGATTTTAAGTTTATGCATAGTTCAATCTTATTCAGAAAAGCCAAAAATATTTGTGTTTAACCTTCCTGAATTGTGTTTGAATCCTCTTGATTGAATATTTTTAACTTGTTCGCTATTTGACTTGAAAAACTTCATAAATTTGAGTTGAAAGTTTGCGCACTTAAGGGTTTGTGCGTACTTGTAAGTGCGCATGAGGTAAGCCCTGCGTACTTAACAAGTACGCAAGAGTTAAGTCTTGCGCACTTGTAAGTACGCAAGAGTTAAAGCTTGCACACTTGTAAGTACGCATGAGTTAAAACGTGCGCACTTGCTAAGTACGCACGGCCTTTTGGTCTGGGGTATAAAAAGGGGACTTAGAAATTTTCAGACTTTTTCATCACATTCAAACAGCCCTTTTTCCCTCTGCAAATCTTTACTCAAAATCCAAGGGTACTTAATCCGGTTTTTCGTCCCACTACAAGTTTCATCACCTCATAACATCGATTTGGTGAGATTTTTTGCTTAATCCATCCACAAAAACTCTTGATTTTGGACCGATTATCGTAGGTTATTATTCGAGATTACAATCTGCGTATTTGCGTCTATGTCTGCGTATTTGCACTAAAGCCTGCGTACTTAACTTCTGTCAACCTATCCTATTTATACAGGACCTGATGCCTACGCACTTAGCAAGTGCGCAGGGCAAAATATTCTTGCGTACTTAGCAAGTACGCAAAGGTATTCTTGCGTACTTGCTAAGTACGCGGGAGCTTTCTCCTGCGCACTTACAAGTGCGCAAAACACTTAGAGAATTCTGCAACATTCAATATGTAAAAGTAAATACAACTCGATAAACTAATACATAAAGACTCTTACATACAAAGACAATTACAAACAAGACAAGACAACCTAAGACTAAGACTCTATCTATCCAGAGTGTTTGTCACAGGAAAGTGCTTCAACAAAGCTTAATACAAATTGCATTTATCAGTATTCTTCTTGTCTACTTGTTTACTTTGCTTAAGTTGTGATTGTTTCCGCCAATCTCAACTTGAATAGAACCATCTTGTATTTACTGATCCTTCAATATCATCCAGACATTCTAATTTCTCAGCTTCTTCTTCTTTAGAATCTTGAAAGAATTACAATAATATTTCTTCATTCACTCCAGAATCATTCTAGGTTCCTTCGATATTTCCTGATGTAGACTCCCCTTGAACTCTTGATATAGGATTCACGTCAGCGTATTGACGATCACCCTCAACATTACCACTAGGATCATTTTGATCATCATTCTTTCTTTGAACAGAATCAGCATGACAAGTATTATGTATCCTTAACTCCCCCTGAGCGTCAAGACGCTCAACAAGTTTAGACACCAATAACTGCATGTCAGCAATCTGTGCTTGAGCTTGAAGGACCAACTGTCTCTGAGTATCAGTAGACACAAGAGTATCTACTTGAGTCTGCAAATCCAGCACCTGTGATTCAAGGAAGGTAATTCTTTCATAATCAGACGGCTTTGAAGGACCAGCATCAGATGTGTGAGGAACATGTGGAGAAATCACCGGAGATGGATGTTTAGAAGTAGGAGGTGTAATCAGTAAGGAAGCAACAAAATTAGTAACCTTAACACCTTGAGATGAATGAGCAGCAGCAATAGAAGCAGACATAAGCTTCTGAGCTTTTGGAACTTGAATAGCATCACTATCCGAGTCAAAACTCTCATCAATTAAAGTTCTCTTGCTAAGTACTGATCCCGAAGGAGGATTCTGAACAGACACGCCTCAGTTTTCTGGCTTTAGATTTAATACGTTTCCCTGCATTAGCCAATGGTAACGTAGCCAATCTCTCATAACGATCTGAGCTAAAATCTCTAGACGAATTAGAATCAGTAGCTTCAGAATCAGGTAAGATAGTATCACCGGAACTCGTATCTACAACATTGCCTTCAGCTTCATGAATAGGTGAGTTCACAGCTTCATGATCAAAATCATCCATATTCACACCCAAATCTTGGTCATTATCTTGAGCAATCTCTTCTTGAACTGGTTCATTAACAGGAACGTGAACCTGTTCTTGTGGAATAGGAACTTGTTGTTGTTGTTGTTGTTGAGCAGGAACTTGTTGTTGAACTGGAACTTGTTGCACTTGAATAGGAACTTGTTGTTGAACTAGAACTTGTTGTACTTGAATAGGAACTTGTTGTACCTGAGCTTGAACTGGTTGTTGAATTGAAACTTGATTCTGGACTTGTCCTTGTACTAACTCCTCAGGATGAAACCAATTATTATTTGGTGGTGCAACATAATCAGGATTGATTAAGTGACCAAACAAAGGAGTTGGAACAGGAATTAGAGCAGCATTTTGTTGTTTCACCTTAGTACAATCAGTAAAGATTCTTTTTGACATAGGAGTCAAAGTCAAACGGATTGGATGCTAAGGTAAATCCTGAGTTAAATGGTTTAGAATCATTTGCACGAATCTAAGATACATAAGGAACCCTTGACCTTCTAGAGGATTGATTTGCATGACCAACTCACGGAAGATATATAAAGCAAAGTTAAACCGTTTGTTGAGAGTCAATGCAACCATTACAGCTTGTAATGCACTCTTCAAACCATCAGTACCAGCCTTTCTTGGAGACAAACATTGTATGATGACGTGCATAAAATACCTCCATTCGCCAACTAAACCTCCTTTTCTTGCTTGTGTATCATTTGGTCTTCCTCTGTAACCCATCCTCTGAAAACACCCCATAATCAGTGTTCCAGGATAAGACATAGGATCATCAACAGCACCACCTAATGCCAAAGCAACACTAATAGTTTCCACTGAAATAGCTACCTCCGTATTATTCACTGTAGCACGAAGTACGTGAGGTTCAACATCTGTATCTTGATGTACGGTATCCCATAATTGTTGAATATACGGTAAACTGATGTACGGATTAGTAGATAAAGCCACATGCAATCGTGAACGATTCAGAAAGTTGATAATTCCTTGAAAATTAACAGCTTCAGACATATTCGGATCTAATAACGCCACTTGATTATGTTTGTACTCAACACGACGAGCCATCTGTAATGTAATGGACAAAAACACACATTAGTAATCAAACAAACAAAAAAGAATCAAAAGAAATTAAAAAAAATTTCAACACAAAAAAAAAATCACAAGTTCAAAACACTACTGAGCCCTTAGGCGAACTTAATAAGTTCGCTTAGTGTTGCAAGAGGCGAACATAATAAGTTCGCCTAAACAAGTTCGCTTGAACAAGTTTGCATGAACAAGTTCGCCTGAACCAGTTTGTCGATACAACTTCTATAGCAGAATCTCAAACATGTCTAAATCATCAATAAAATCTTAATTCAAACATAACAATAGCATCAATTAACAATCACGACACAAGTTTAAGCATCAATTTCAAGATTTAATCCAGAAAATCTAGGTTGTCTCAGAAAACGTAAAAAATTTAAAAACACCGACACACAGGGTAAAAAGGACAAATTCTCGACGATTTAACGGATAAAATTCTTCGAAATTACCTTAGAAATACTCGCAATCAAAAACCGATCCAGAAACAAACACCAAAATTTCAAATCAGAAACTCTAGATCAGAAAATTACAAGTTCGCTAAAAACTCCTTATGTTCGCTTGATAAGTTCGCTCTCGCAGTGAACTAGATAAAATGAATAAGTTCGCCTGAACAAAATATTAAATCACAATTAAGTTCGCTTAACAAGCCTCAGGCGAACATAATAAGTTCGCTCCAAACCTTTTCCATGAACAATTTCTTCACTTTCAACACTTCACATTCTTGTGAACTTCCATCTGTAGCATGTATCCGATCCAATCCCGAATCATTTTAATTAAAAATAAAATTCTCATGGAAGATAGAAACAAAATATTTTTGGATTTTATCTATACAAACGGAATCACATATTTTTTGTTTTTATCTGAGCAAACTGAAACACATATTTTTAGATTTTATATAAGCAAACTAAAATACATATTTTTGGATGAACATCATGAGCAAGAAGATCATATCAGTATATGAGCAATTCATCACACAGTCTATTATCAACTATGGGAAACCTATGATATGAAACAATCAAACTCATTCTTATGTAACTCAAATCTTTTTCCATTTTATGTAACTTTTGCAATCAATTTGAATAATACTTGAAATGATACACGATAAATTTCAAAGTAAACAAGATCATGTTATGAAATGCTCAATTTTTCATTCCGAATTTGCAATACAAAGCATGAATTTTTAAATTGTCAATATTATATAATTTGAAACTATAAGCATTTTTCTTCCAAATTCATGTGAGTTAGTACCATTTAGATGAAAAACATCGTGTACCCCACATATATGCCAACAGAAATTAAATTTGCACTATCTTCAAGACATACACAGTTTATTGCAAGATTAGATCAATCTCCAATATGAAATTACCTCTATTAGCACAAGTATAGAATAGCAGATCCCAAAGGATATAAGAATCAGAATGATTCAGAATCGAAAGATTCTAATGAATTGGCTTTATAATGAGAATCAATAGATTCAGGTAGGAGGATCCAACTATTATCTGGATAAATTTCAATGAAATCGGAATAGATGATGTATCTAACTGATTCAAGGGTGAATATATGTTCTAACAGATGTTGTCAAAAACATATCTTAGTTCAGCAACACATTGCATGTTTTTCGGGGCATGGGCAGTGAAGTGAACTGAAAGAGATTGTGCTAAAGACATAATTCGATATTGGTCTCAAGAAATTCTTAAAACCATATATTCTATATCTGATAATGATCTTTTACACACGCACCCAGGTATATAATGGATTCAAATCACAGATGTAATCATATCATATTTAATTTTCACATTACTATTGGTTCAAAAACGCTTCTAGTCTATTGACAATTTAAGTTTCAAACTCATATTCAAATTAAAACATATTATCAGGATTAGAGCATTCAAAACACTATCATTTCTCATTTATGCAGACTTTGAAATTTAGATCAAATCAATTTACTTTAAACTATCATATATCAAAGGTCTACTAAGGACATGTGTAATGAAATTTAAAATGCTGAAATGTAATAACGCGATAAAAGAAATTTAAAACAAAATCTCCCATGAAAATTGTTTTGAAAAACTTTTATTCGGGAATGATCATACCAATCATTTTGATCAAAAATTCAAACCTGGTATGATCAAATGCCATGGTAAAAAGATCATCAAAATTATCATATGTATGTACCTTTACCAGCTCAATAAACTTCTTATCTGCACAATCACGAATAAAATGATATCTAATTTCAATGTGCTTTGTTTTACTGTGCTTAACAGGATTATTTGTGATAGACATTGTAGCATTATTATCAATAAACATGGGGGTTCCTGTAAAATTCAAACCGTAGTCTCTTAATTTTTGTTGGATCCACAAGATCTGTGAACAACAACTTGCAGCAGCAATGTATTCTGCTTCACATGTTGAAATTGAGACCGTAGTTTGCTTTTTGCATTGCCAGGAAATTAGACGATTACCCAAGAACTGGCAACCACCTGTAGTAGATTTCCTGTCCAAACAACAACCACCAAAATCAGAATCAGTGTATGCATTGAATTCAAAGTTAGAACCATGAGGAAACCATAGTCCCAATCTTTGTTTTCCTTTCAGATAACGAAAGATTCTCTTTACTGCAATCAAATGAGACTCTTTTGGTTTTTCTTGAAACCTGGAACAAATACACACAGTGAACATTATGTCTGGCCTTGAAGCGGTTAAGTACATGAGAGATCCAATCATTGCACGGTAGAGTCGGCAATCAACTTTTTTTCCATCCAGGTCAAAATTCAATTTATGATTGATGTCACACCCCCAAATTCCACTAACGGAGTTTTACCATTTTGGAAGGTGACAACCAGGATCTCAGACATCAGTTACTTCAAACGACACTACATGGGACTTGAAATGTAATAACATAGAAGATCAAGGTTCAGAGTGTATATGCGGAAGCGTTAAACGAAAATAAATGCGCGCCCAAATCCAAATACAAACGAAACATAAAGATTATTCAATAGATAATTATTTCAATTGTAGTCCAAGACACATGCATGACTTAACGTGATACTGAGTGCCAACCTGAGAAAAACATGTAAGAAAGCGAGTCAACACTATGTTGGTGAGTTCACAGGTTTCAATCATTTCAAATAAAGCATTTGCGGATTATGTACATTCAATATATATATCAATAGGTTGCATGCCTATATTCATGTTTTGCTAAAGCGCTCGTAACCGAAACTGACAATGTGTTTGTTTGTTTGCCTCCAGCCAGGTCTATCAACTCTAACTAATGTGTTAAGGTCAATATAACACCCGTTCGACCTCCAATCGAGTTAGCGCGACTAACGCGGGTGGAGTTTGTCAAACCCAGTAGTACTACCAAAATTACCTCGCTCATACCATATTAACGGTCCGATGTGTGTGAGGACTTTTCATGATAGTGTGTTACGCTTAGCCTCAATAGTGATATCATATGAATTACAATAACCCAAAAAGGGTTGTGTCACACCCCCAATTTCAACTAACGGAGTATTACCGTCTGGGAAGTGACAAACCAGGATCTCAGACACTAGTTACATTGAACGACTCTACATGGGACTCAAAATGAAAATATCTTTTAAATCAGAGTATCAATGCGGAAGCGTAAAGAAAGTAAATGCGTAAAATACACGCGCCCAAAACCAAAGTCCAAAAGTCCAAACGTCCAACCAAACAAAGTACATTAAAATAATTCAATCAACATAAATAGACACAAAGCAAAGCAGTTGAATCCCATGCATGCCCTAACGTGCACCTGTGTCTTAGCTTAGCGTCCTGAGAAAACATGTAAGAAAAAGTGTCAACACAAGGTTGGTGAGTTCACAGGTTTCAAATAAATAAGTAAGCGTTACCAGATTTATGATCTTTCAATATGTATCTATAGGTAGCTAACCTATGTTCATGTTTTAGCTCAAGTGCTCGCAACCGAAACTGACTGTTTGTTTATTGCCTCCTGCCAGGTTCTATCAATACTGGCCATGTGAATAGGTTAACATTTCACCCGTTCGATATCCGATCGAGTTAGCGCGACTAACGCGGGTGGGATTTGTCAAACCCAGTAGTACTACTAAACATTACCTCGCTAAGATCCATATTAACGGTTCGAAATAAGATGAGGACTTTCTGTGATAGCATGTTACACTTAGCTTTAACATTGATAGCATATGAAAAACAAAATCTAAAAATCAGTTTAAGCATGTTTTCTCCCCCAAGTTAAAAGCAGTAAAAAGGGGCCGTGAAACTCACCTGATTGGCGTTGGAGGTAGTTCACACTAGAAGTAAGTTTGGAACCACGAGTGTAGGTCTCAAAAGACCTACGAATGTCCTAAAATTATAAATATATAAATTAGGAACGAATAAAGGAATCGTGACCGAGATTAGGAAAGAACGTCTTAAGGAACCGCTCTAATCAAACGAGAGTGGACGAACGTGTCCACGGTTTCAGGAATTACTTTACGCGACGAACGACATAAATAATATATATATATATATATATATATATATATATATATATATATATATATATATATATATATATATACGAGTGGTTAACATAACTAATTATTATTTAGTCTCGATTGGTTCACGGGGTTATATAAAAATAACATAAATATATGTTATTTAATAATATGAGTTACAATTCGAAAATAATATAAACATATTGTTTCTCACGGGTTTACGGCTTAAAAATAATATAAATATATATTTTTACTTATTAATAATAATAATGTATAACTAATAAGAGCGGGTATAATATTTTTTTTTAAAATAACTAATATTTCAAACCCGAGCCTACGAGTTGTTTTCCGGGTTAAAACCCATTTATATAATAATACCATATTAAAAGGTTTGATTTTTTTATTAATTTAAAATCCAGAAAACTGTTTCAAAAATGAATGTGGGAGCCCGGTCTCGAACCCGGGTCTCTCCCACACACACACATCGCTCTAACCAGTCTGCCCGCTAGGGTCATCGCGAATATATCCAGTTCCAATTTCTTTTAACAACCAAGCCCAACGAGATTTCCTTCCCCAAACATACCAAGATCGAATCCCGCCCAATTACTGAATTTTGATCGCGAATAAGGTCAGAATTCATGGGAGTTTTGATGCTTAGATGATTGCGAGACTGATGATGTAACCAATTATAAAAATGGTTACGATTTCGGTTGTTAATTTCATTCAAACAGAGTCGAAACTCCGGGTTAAAACACAGATTTGATTCGACTAAATCCTGTATTAAAACTTGATGAATTTATGGGGGTTTTAACAAAGATTGAACTGCGAATCTAACTATATAATTTAATTTGATTGAGGTTAAGTCTAGATTAGGGTTCGATTAAACTCAATACGTGATGAACCCTAGAATCGGTTCATCACAGATTCGATGTTACATACGTGAATTAACATAGGGCTTTCATAGGGTTGATTAAGGCGATTCTAACCATACTGTTTAATTGGATTAACATTGAGTCTAGGTTATAGTTTGACTAAAACGTTTTCAAATAAAATTCCAGAATCTGATTTTGTAAAATTTGATGTTGTTTGATTCAATTGACAGGGGGTTTTCATTATACTGAGCATTCTGAAACTACTGGTATGATTTAATTGCGATGAGAATGAGCCTTAAATCAAAAGCCCCAAATCCGATTTCTTAAGAACCCTAGAATCGGATTTTGATTAAATCGATAATGTAAGCCCTGATTAGGATAGGGCTTTCATTCTATAGCATGAAACGAATCTAAAGAATGTTTCAATTACCTGGTTGAATATCGGATTGACAGAGCACGAGTAAGACAGGGTTCGACGGCTGCGGGTTGATCCTCGTCGTCTCTGGTTGCTTCTCCGGTGCGGCTGGTGTGTGGGAAATCTTCTGATAGTCTCGTAAGAGGTTTGCAGGCGATTGATTTGAGAGTAGAATACGAGGATTAATCGAATTTGGTGATCGATTATAACGAGGCCGACGGTTATGAACATGATCATCATTATTTGTGTTTAATTCTATTAATGAGTATGATTAAGGCTTAATGATGATCGGTTAAAGCATTTAGGTGTTCATCAATTACAGAATTTGATTCAATTCCGTTATAACTCGCGAATTTGGAAATCAAAGAGTCTAATTTTGACTTTAAGAAGTCAACAGGGTACAAATTTGTCAAATTTGACTTTGGGAGTCAAATTATTCAGTTTGGTTTAATTACCCGATTAGTCCTTGCAGTTTTGAGTTAAATTTGTGACCGAATTAGTCCTTGGGGTTAGATTTGACTAACGGGGTTAAGTTTTTAATAAGAAACTTAACGGAATAGTTAACGGGGTTAACCTAAAAAGTCGAATTGTCATAGGTTGTAACATGATTCCTCCCCCAAATAAAACAGTAAAAAGGGGCCGTGAAACTCACCTGCGTTGTGTAGTAGGTAGTCTCACAAAAGTATGAGATTTGAAATCTCAAGTGTTAGCCTGCACGGCTTACGTATGCCCTAGAATTATAAACACATAAGTTAGGGACATATGAGATTTGTGACGACAACACGGAAGTTAGAACATCTTAACGCTTTCTAAGGATTTAAGAATAGACGAACGTGTTTACAGAATTATATAAATTTCATAATATAATTATTAAGGGAAAAGCGTTACGTGTCGTACGTTAATAACGGATAATAAATAAATAAATAAATACATTCGTACGCTAAAGTTGTTTACAAAAGTTAGGAAAATAATATAATTTAATATATTATTTTTAGGTTCGTATGATTAATAATAATCATTGTGGCAAAAATAATAAATATATTATTTTTAATCGAAGTAATAAACGCGAGTAAATAATATAACCATTATATTATTAAATAATTTAAAATGTCACATGAGGTATAAAACGATACGAAATAATATAAATATATATTATTTAATAACATTAGTCACGGGTTGAAAATAATATGAACATATTATTTTATACGAAGTTACAGTTTGAAAACAATATAAATATATTATTTTTATTAGATAATAACATAAATATATTTTTTTTTAAGTGGGGATAATAAAAAATAGGTTAATAATTCAAACCCGAGCCTACGGGTTGTTTCTCAGGCTAAAACACATTTATATAATAATATAATATTATAGGGTTTGATTTTTATATTAAAATAATGTTTAAAAAATAAAACAGTGTGGAAAGACTCGAACCCGGGTCTCTCCCACACATGCACACACACTTAACCAGTCCCGCCCGCTAGGGTAATCGCATTAGGATCCGGTTCCAATTGGTTTTAATAAAGAACTCTGGGGTGTTCTTCCCCTTTACGCGAATCCGGTCGAACTCCCCCCCTGAATCCACTGAATTCGATTTCGATTGAACCAAAAGACATAAGGGTTTTGATAATTGAGGTATTTCGAACATGTGGGTGTAGTTAATTTCGAAATCATCAAGTTTTAGATAGTTAAATTCCAGTTTGAAAAGCCGAACCCTAGGTTCTTAGCATGAATTCGATTTGAACAATTCAGATGGTAAAACCTATTGGAATCATAGGACTATTGACAAATAAAGGACTGCGAGTCAATCCTTGTGGTTTAATTTGATTGAGATGGTGACTGGATTGGGGTTCGATCAAACCAAAAACGTATGAACCCTAGATATGGGTTCGGATCAAATTCGATGTTATAATTTCAAATCATCATAGGGCTTTCATTACACACATTAGTACGAGTCTAAAGGTGTGAATTAATTAGATTAAGAACGTGTTTAGATTAGGGTTCGATTAAATCAGTTAAACATGAACCCTAGAATCTGGATTTGTCGAATTGAGTGTTATAAGCCCCAATTAGCATAGGGCTTACGATCCAGGGATAAAACCGAAGCTACAAGTGTAAGAATTTACCAGATTGGGATTCGAATTGGAGGTGCTCGACTAACACCGTTTCCGACTGTGAACAGCTTCAACTCCGGCGAGTTTGATTCCACCTCCAATTGAATTGTCGCTTGAAACAGCTTCACAAGGTTTCGTTTGAGGTGTGCAGTGTTCCAGTTCATGCGAATAGTATGAGAATTTGCCGAATTCGATAGTTAAACGGTAATGGTCGACGGTTATGATGTAAATGCCCATAATTGGGTTTGATTACGATTCAATTTCTGTGTTTAATGTGATAATGGTGATCGTTAATGGCTGAGACGTGTTTATCAGTTACGAATTAAACAGAAATCGATTGTATAACTTTGAATTTGAACAATTGCAGCGACTTTGACTTCAGAAAGTCAAACAGAAATCAAGTTAAGGTAAATTACATAATTGGTCCCTCTGGTTTCCTGTTTTCGAGTTTTGAAATGGCAGAACTTGTCCTTGAGTTTGTAATAGGGTTAAATACAAGGTTAGTTGACTTGTAGAATTCAACATGGCTTAAACAATTGGATTTTGACTTTACAAAGTCAAATAGAATTAGTTTTAGGTTAATTACACAATTAGTCTTTGTAGTTAGGGTTTGAAGAAATGACAGAAACAGTCCCTGAACTTTGAGTTTGGGTTACAAAGGTTAGGATTTAACTGGAATAGTTAACGGAGTTGGACTAAAAGTCCGGATTGTCACATCATCCTCTAGTTGAAAGAATTTTCGTCCCGAAAATTAAAATAAAATTTTTTTTCTGAGGTGTCACATCATCCCCTAGTTGAAAGAATTTTCGTCCCGAAAATTAGAATAGTACCTTTAGAGTTTGAAGTGGATTGCTTGAACAGATGTGGATACTTGTGTGTCATCTGATCCTCGCGCTCCCACGTGAATTCCGGTCCGCGTTTCGAGTTCCAACGAACTCTGACAATAAGGATTTTACTGCGTTTCAGCGTTTTGATTTCCCTATCCATGATTTCCACTGGTTCTTCAACGAACCGCAATTGTTCATCGATGTGTAGTTCCTCAAGAGGAATCGCGAGTGTTTCGTCTGCTAGACATTTCTTCAAGTTCGAGACATGAAAGACATCGTGTACACCACTAAGTCCTTCCGGTAGGTCCAGTTGATACGCTACTGGGCCAATTTTTTTTACTATCTTGAACGGTCCAACATAACGAGAATTCATTTTGCCCCGCTTCCCGAAGCGAATTACACCTTTCCAAGGTGAGACTTTGAGTAGAACCATGACGCCTACTTGAAACTCTAACGGTTTACGACGCTTATCGGTGTAACTCTTTTGACGATCACGAGCTGCCGCCATACGATTTCGGATTTGGACGATCTTTTCAGAGGTTTTGAATATAAGTTTAGGACATGTAAGTTGGCTATCCCCAACTTCAGCCCACAGATAGAAGATTGGCATTTACGTCCGTACAATGCCTCGAATGGTGCTGCCTTGATGCTAGTGTGATAACTGTTGTCGTAGGAGAACTCCACTAAAGGTAAGTGAGACTCCGAGGTATTACCGGAATCGATCACACAAGCTCGTAGCATGTCCTCTAAGGTTTGGTTCTTAGATACCCAGTCCATTCCAACAATTACGTCGAAACTACCGAGTGTGACCGGCATGAGATCAATGTCAAATTTATGACTAGTCAGTTCAATATGAGTTGCTTCTATTATTTTTCTGTCTGCTATTTCTATGGTGTATTTGTCCTCTAATAGGGTCGGTGGTTTTCTTAGTAGGTTACTAAGTTTATTAGTCATGAAACTCCTATCAGCACCAGTGTCAAATAGTACAGAAGCAAAATATTTGTTTAGAAGGAACTTACCGGTAACCACGTTGTGGTCATAACGAGCTTCTCCGGATCCTAGTACAAAGGCTCGCCCCTTTGCACCATTCCCTCCATTATTGTCCTGGTTGTTATTATTGCCTTGGTGGTTGTTGTTGTTGTTGTTGTCGTTTCCACCCTTCTTTAATTGTGGGCAATCCTTTCGGAAGTGTCCCTCTTTTCCACATTCAAAACAACCCTTGGTAAGACCCGGTTGTTGGAAGGGCTGCTTGGATTGTAATTCCCCTCTGCAGTCTTTAGCAGCATGGCCCATCTTGCCACACCGTTGGCAACGGTTTTTGTCACAAGAACCGAGGTGATGGTAATTACATTTGCTACACCTGGGGTGTCTCCCAGTATAACCACTCTAATGCTAACCCGAAGAGGTCGACTGGTTGAAGTTCTTCGTAGGTTCAAACCTACGTTGTTGTTGTTGTTGTTGTGGCTGATTCGGCTGAAATCCCATGTTGTTATTGCTACTGTCAAACTTCCTCTTGTTGTTGTCAGTAGACTTGGATGCTGACTTCCTGGGAGGTAGTGTCCCTTGGGTAACAGCTTGGTCCGACAGTTTGTGAGCAAGATGGATGGTTTGTTGGATAGTAGTGAGGTTGGATGAAGTATCCATGCTCTGGATTTGTGGTACTATGTAAGGCCCCTTCCCTGTGTAACCTCACTTGTTGGAATTACTTATAAACATAGTCATAAAACTGAACTTAAATTAAAAACATTCGAATTCAATCATTACATAACGTAACAGAACATGACAGCGGAAGTCTTAACAATTAAAAACATAACATTGTCTTAACATATATAAAAGTGGGATGTCAGTCGCTTGCCAGGTAACCATCACGCCTTCGCACGACCCTTCCTTTCTTTACCTGAAATGTATACTAAAAGTCAGCTAACGCTGGTGAGTTCTAGTTTAAAACGATTAGGTATGAACATTCTTTTCTTTAATAGTATGCATAATTATATATATATATATATATATATATACATTTTTATAAATACGTATTCATAGCTTTTACTTTTCTTTCATCATTCTTGTGTGATCACATAGATATACATTCACCTTTACTTTCCTTAACATTCATTGGTCATACACTTAAGGGTGATCAACCCGTCTTTTACTGCATATATCACAAAGACATACGCCCTTAAGCTACCGTCGTAGCCCTTTTACTCGTCCGGTCCTAGAAACCGTCCGCCTTAACTTCCGTTTGGCCAACCTTCGGCCGTCCGTCTTAACCTTCCTACCGTCGTAGTCCGTCATATTCGCTCGTCTGCCCTAAGGCATCCGTTTCCCACTTGAACTAATTATGCAACCGTGCATCGATTTAGGGACTTACTCCACCGTAGTGGCCATTATTTAGTCTACCTTTCTAGACTTTCTTTTCTGGCTGCATAATAGTCAAGTGGTCGTCCGTCTACCATAGTAGCCGTTAGCTTCATTTCATTCTTTGGTCATAATTCATTTTCATATATATATAAATATACCTTAGTATCTCACGTACGATCACATTGGCATTCATGTCACTTATTCATTTAGTGTATACACATCATCCCTAAAACATTTAAAATGATTTGCACATAACATAGAAGGGGGCACATAGAACTCACCTCTTGAGCTAGTCTCGTCCTGTCCTAACCGCGGTCCAGTGAGCGCCACACACGATCTGGATTGATTAATTACATATACATCAGACCTAATTTAAATTACACACTTTTACTTCAGCTGAACTAGGAGAACTTAAGGTTAAGTTCGCTACCTAATGTCTAGACGAACATATAGGCGAACTTGTCCTAAGTTCGCCTTACTTGACCAAGCGAACTTAACCAAGCGAACTTAACCAAGCGAACTTAACCAAGCGAACTTAATCAAGCGAACATAATCAGGCGAACGTACTAAGTTCGCCTCTTGATGGCCATAAGCGAACTTGCCAGGCGAACTTGTCAAGCGAACTTGATAAGTTCGCCTCAACCTTGCCAGGCGAACTTGATAAGTTCGCCTGTCGAACAGTCATCTTCTCCAAAAAGTCTGAATTTCTTGCATGCTAATCTGATCGTGCCAATCTTACAACTTTCTTTGTTCAAAACGTGCGGTTTTCATTCTAGATGTTAGCCCTAAGCTTATTTCAAGTTTCATCCATAAAAACGTCTCCTATTTAGCTACAACCCGAAAAACACCAAAACGAACAAAAACTCAGTTTAGGGTCGAATCGTTACATGGATTGGAATTCTGATTGGGAGGGTTTGCTCACGAGCTCAGCAATAACGTGCTCCTTCAATTTCGGGTTGATCCGTCACTTTCTCTCTCTAGGCCCGAGCTCTCCTTTCTCTCTCTAGATTGCAAGTTGTGGTGGAAATGAGAGTTCTAGTGCTGTCTTGACCCTTATATACCTGGGCTTCGCTCGGCCCGTTGGAGCCGAGCCCAAGCCCATCCATTTTTCTTTCATTTTTGACGATTACATCTCTATCGCGTTATTATTTACTTATTTACTATTTTTGGGATGTTACAAGTCTACCCTCCTTAAAGAGGTTTCGTCCTCAAAACCGTTTATACGTTAAAAAATTGAGGGTATAGTCCCCTCATCTCTTCTTCTTTTTCCCATGTAGCTTCTGACCCTTTTCTGTGCTTTCATTGTACTTTGACTAAAGGAATCGACTTATTGCGTAGTCGTTTCTCAGCTAGGTCAAGAATGGCTATCGGTTCCTCTACATAATTTAGACTGTTATCCACTTCGATCTCGTCGTAAGGTATGTGAGCTCTGTCTTCAGCTAGGCACTTGCGTAGGTGCGACACGTGGAACGTAGGGTGTATTCCAGTAAGCTCAACGGGTAGGTCAAGTCTGTAAGCAACTTGACCCACTCTCGCTAAAATCTTGAAAGGTCCGACAAACCTTGGGCTTAGTTTGCCATGTTTTCTGAATCGGATGATTCCCTTCCATGGTGATACCTTTAACAGTACCATATCCCCTACTTGAAACTCTAAATCCCTTCTTCTCTTATCCGCGTATGATTTCTGTCTGTCTTTTGCGGCTTTCATTCGAGCCTTGATTTGATCAAATTTCTCGGAAGTAGCTTTGACCACTTCGAGACTTGCAAAATCCTTCTGTCCAATTTCCCCCCAACAAACCGGAGTCCTGCATCTCCTTCCATACAACATTTAGAATGGCGGCATGCCAATAGTTGAGTGATAACTGTTGTTTTATGAAAACTCTGCCAATGGTAGGTGGCTGTCCCAGCTCCCTCTGAAGTCAATTATAGTGCCCATCGCTTCATTGAATTTCTTCCAAAACCTTGACGTGAATCTAGTATCCCTGTCAGACACAATCGACAGCGGCATACCATGTCTACTTACAATTTCCTTGATAAATATTTCTGCTAGTTTTTCTGACGAAGAAGTCTCACGTAATGGCAAGAAGTGAGCACTCTTTGTCAAGCGGTCGACGATCACCCAAATGGTATCATTGCCTTTAGCTGTTCGCGGTAGCTTGGTAATGAAGTCCATCGTGATCTCCTCCCACTTCCATTCCGGTATTGGTAAAGGTTGCATTTTACCGCATGGTTTCTGGTGCTCGGCCTTAACTAGTGAACACGTTAAGCACCTGTTCACGTACTCAGTCACATCATTCTTCATGCCAGGCCACCAGTACTCTTTCTTCAAGTATTGATACATTTTTTTTGTCCCGGGGTGGATAGAATAGTGAGATTTATGGGCCTCATCGAGTATTTTGCCTCTAAGCTCGCCAATCTTTGGTATCCACATCCGGCCAAACCTAGTTCGTACATCGTATGCATTCGCATCCAAATTCCCTTGTTGTCCTACTATTCTTTCCTGTTTTATATTTCTTTCTAATAGTGCTTCATCTTGTGCCTTTGATATTTCACTCATCAAATCTGGCGTTATAATCAGCTGACACGCTTTGATTCGGATAGGTTCCGATTCTTCCGTTCTGCTTAAAGCGTCAGCCACTACGTTTGCCTTGCTTGGATGGTACAATATCTCACAATCATAGTCTTTCAGTAGCTCTAACCACCTCCTTTGTCTCATGATTAATTCCTTTTGTTCGAAAAAGTACTTCAGGCTTTTGTGATCAGAGTAAATGGTGCATTTAACTCCATACAGATAGTGCCTCCATATTTTTAACGTGAAAACTACTGCCGCTAACTCTAGATCGTGAGTTGGGTAGTTAACCTCGTGAATCTTTAGCTGCCGCGAGGCATAAGAAATTACCTTCCCTTGTTGCATAAGTACGCACCCTAAACCCTGCCCTGAAGCGTCAGAGTAGACTACCAAGTCTTCATTTCCCTCAGGTAGTGTCAAGATTGGAGCTTGGGTTAATCGTGTTTTAAGTTCCTCAAACGCGTTGTTTTGGGTTGGACCCCATTCGTATTTTACTTCCTTCCGTGTCAGTTTAGTTAGTGGCGAGGCTATTCTTGAGAAATCTTGAATGAACCTTCGATAGTAGCCTGCCAATCCAAGGAAACTTCGTATCTCTATTGGTGTCCTTGGGACGTTCCATTCCTTTACTGTCTCGATCTTTGCAGGATCTACCATGATACCGTTTGGGTTTATCACATGACCTAGGAATTGGACTTCCCTGAGCCAGAACGCGCATTTGGAGAATTTTGCGTATAATTTTTCTTGCTTTAGCACCTCCAAAACCTCTCTTAGGTGACAGTGGTGATCACCCTCGTTTTTCGAATAAATCAGTATGTCGTCTATAAAAACTATCACTGATCGATCCAACATTGGTCGACATACTCTATTCATCAAATCCATGAATGCTGCTGGTGCGTTGGTTAATCCGAAGGACATCACGAGAAACTCATAATGCCCATAACGCGTGCGAAATGCGGTCTTTGGTACATCTTCTTCTCTTACTTTCAACTAATGGTAACCCGACCTAAGATCAATCTTTGAGAACCGACTCACACCTTGCAGTTGATCAAAAAGGTCGTCTATTCTAGGCAGTGGGTATTTGTTCTTTACTGTCCTCTTGTTCAATTCACGGTAGTCAATGCACATGCGCATGCTGCCGTCCTTCTTCTTAAAAAATAGTACCAGAGCGCCCCATGGTGAAATGCTCGGTCTGACAAATCCTTTTTCTGTTAATTCCTCTAGTTGAGACATCAATTCTTTCATTTCTGACGGAGCTAATCGGTAAGGGGCTTTGGCAACGGGCTCAGCTCCTGGCAGTAAGTCAATCTGAAATTCTATTTCCCGATCGGGTGGCAACCCAGGTAGATCCTCGGGGAATACATCCGGAAAGTTGCACACCACGGGTACATTCTTGAGTTCATTCGTTTTCATTCTATCGTCAATAACATATGCCAGATAAGCTTCGCAACCGCGCCTCATGTAACTTTTGGCCTTGATCATCGAGATGACGTTCTTCATCGTGCAATTCCAATCCCCATAAACCATAATTGGATTGCCGCTAGGAGCTTTGAGGTGTATCCTCTTACGTTTACATATGATTTGAGCTTCGTTGGCAGCTAGCCAATCCATACCCAATACTATATCGAGTCCTCCTAAGGTGAGAAGGAATAATCTAGAAGGAAACTTATGGCCCTCTATTTCTATGATGCAATCCTTTGTTACTTGGAATACTGCCGAATTTTTACCAACTGCAGTTTGTACGCTAAAGGCCTTTACTATGGTGTTGATAGTGCAATCTAGTTTACGACTAAATGCATGGGATATAAAGCTTTTACTAGCACCAGAGTCAAATAAAATAGCAGCATGTTCATCATTTACTAGAAACGTACCTGACACGACATCAGGGTTTCCTCTTGCTTCTTCCTCAGTTAAGGCATAGGCCCGAGTCCTTGCCTTTTGCTGTTCCTGTTCTCTCTCTTTTCCCGAACCAGATTGGCCGGCCTTCCTGCAGTTCTTTGTCAGATGTCTAAACAATCCACATACTTGACACTTGACGTTTCTTACGCATTCTCGGGAGAAGTGCCCCGGCTTCCCGTACTTATAGCATGTGGTGGTGCCGATTCGACACTCGCCAAGATGTTGCCTCCCACATTTCTTGCACGTTTCATATTCATCTGACCTTGGTTTCTTAATTCCAGTTGCTACATTCCCTTTTCCAGTGCCTCTAGACGGGTTCTCCCACTTTCTCTTTTGTGTCTCAGTTGTCGGGTCCTCATTGGCATAATCGTCGTAGACGATTCCGCTCAGATTCACTACCAACTCGAAGGTCGAGGGTAGGTTAGCTTTCACATGGACACGGACCCTTTGAGGTAGGCCTTCACATAGTACTTAATCATTCGTTCTTCTGTCTCCACCAGGTGAGGTACTAGTTGACCGAGCTCATTGAACCTAGAAGTATACTGGCGGTGCATCTTGCTGCCAGCCTTGAAGTTTAGGAATTCATTTTCCACTCGATCAGTTTCATTCTGGGGACAGAACTTTTGGATTATCAGCTTCTTCAGGTCTTCCCATGTCATTCTGGCAAGGGCGTTTGGCGACTTTGTCCTCTGAATGTTCCTCCACCAACTTAGTGCCTCATTGGTGAAAGAATGAGCAACATACTTAACAGCCTGGTCTGGTCGACACCCGCTGATGTTGATTACAGCGTTCATCCTTTCAATCCACTCGAACGTAGCCATTGAATCCTTGTTCCCATCGAACTTGGGTGGGTCTCCGTCCTTGAAACCTTTGTAAGTACACCCACGGTTGCTTGATTCTACCTTCACTGTCATACACTTTCCCTTCATGGTCTCCTTCATCCTCCTCTCTACTTTTCTTTGGTGCCTCAGATCGTGCCAATCTTACAACTTTCTTTGTTCAAAACGTGCGGTTTTCATTCTAGATGCTAGCCCTAAGCTTATTTTCAAGTTTCATCCATAAAAACGTCTCCTATTTAGCTAAAACCCGAAAAACCCCAAAATGAACAAAAACTCAGTTTAGGGTCGAATCGTTACCTGGATTGGAATTCTGATTGGAGGGTTTGCTCACGAGCTCAGTAGTAATGTGCTCCTTCAATTTCGGGTCGATCCGTCACTTTCTCTCTCTAGGCCCGAGCTCTCCTTTCTCTCTCTAGATTGCAAGTTGTGGTGGAAATGAGAGTTTTAGTGCTGTCTTGACCCTTATATACCTAGGCTTCGCTCGGCCCGTTGGAGCCGAGCCCAAGCCCGTCCATTTTTCTTTCATTTTTGACGATTACATCTCTATCGCGTTATTATTTACTTATTTACTATTTTTGGGATGTTACATACTAATTCACTGATGAACATTTCTATCCGCTTGTAGGGTGGTGTAACCATGTGAGGACACATCCTCGCTAGCTCGTGCGAGCGAGTAGTGTAGAGTTCTATTTCAGAACCCTCCATTTTCAAATTTCAGAATTCTCCCTCGAGTTTCTGGATCTCATCCCTGGGACAGTACTCTTCCTTCATCATGATCTTGAAATCTTTCCATGGTGATGCATTGGTCCAGACCTAGCATCTGGACCTGTGCATTCCACCATGTGAGGGTAGGACCCTCTAAAGTTCCCGATGCAAATTTGACTCGGTCGGCTACAGGACAGTTACACATGGAGAACACATATTCAATCTTTTCAAACCATCGGAATAATTCGACAGCTCCCTCAGCTCCACTGAATGTGTGGGGCTTGCAGTCCATAAATATCTTGAAGGTACAGATATGCTGATTGTTCTGTGGATTGTTCGCTTGCCCTGCAATGTGTGCTGCTAAGGCTTTAGCAACGCTGTCATTAATCAACGCTGCCAGTTCGGCTGGTGTCAGGTTGATATTTCCACGACCACCGTTGCGACCGCCACGACCACATCCGACCATGATTCTTCATATTCACAAACATAAGAAATGAGTAAATACATCACATATTGACCTCATACAAGTGTAAGCCAATAGAAGGAGATGTGTAAAGACATGCAGGTTTATGATTATAGTACAAGGCTAACTTAAATCATAAGGCCATAGAATAAATAACTCAACGCAAACAGTTCACTAAGATTTTATTGGTATGGGAACATCCTTGCCCATTTAGGTTTTTTTTTTAAACTTAAAGAAATGACAAAATAAGATAACGGCGGATGAGATGACTAACTCAGCATCATCCTCCTCTACTTCCTCGGGCTCATCTTCAGGCTCAAGGTCAGGTACTTCAGCTGGCTCTAAAGCAGTTGCAAGTTGTATCTCTAACTCCCCAATTCTTTCCTGAGATTCTACCTCAGCCTCCTCGAGGACATTCACTCTAGCCTGTAACGCCCTTACCTCGTCCACTAATGCATTATGCAAGTGGTCAGTGCCTGCCAGTTCTGCTACTAGCAGATCCATCCTGTGATCCTTCTGTTTCTCCCCTCTTAACAGACCTGTGATCGCTCCTGCTGCGTCTCTCATATTACGGATCTCCCGGTCCATAGTTGCTACAAATGCTGCAAAGGCTTGCTCCAAGTGACATGGTAGCAATGGTAAACGTGGTCCTGACGGAGTTTTACCGTTTTGGAAGGTGACAACCAGGATCTCAGACATCAGTTACTTCAAACGACACTACATGGGACTTGAAATGTAATAACATAGAAGATCAAGGTTCAGAGTGTATATGCGGAAGCGTTAAACGAAAATAAATGCGCAAAACAACGCGCCCAAATCCAAATACAAACGAAACATAAAGATTATTCAATAGATAATTATTTCAATTGTAGTCCAAGACACATGCATGACTTAACGTGATCCTAAGTGCCAACCTGAGAAAAACATGTAAGAAAACGAGTCAACACTATGTTGGTGAGTTCACAGGTTTCAATCATTTCAAATAAAGCATTTGCGGATTATGTACATTCAATATATATATATCAATAGGTTGCATGCCTATATTCATGTTTTGCTAAAGCGCTCGCAACCGAAACTGACAGTGTGTTTGTTTGTTTGCCTCCAGCCAGGTCTATCAACTCTAACTAATGTGTTAACGTCAATATAACACACGTTCGACCTCCAATCGAGTTAGCGCGACTAACGCGGGTGGGGTTTGTCAAACCCAGTAGTACTACCAAAATTACCTCGCTCATACCATATTAACGGTCCGATGTGTGTGAGGACTTTTCATGATAGTGTGTTACGCTTAGCCTCAATAGTGATATCATATGAATTACAATAACCCAAAAAGGGTTGTGACATGTTTCCTCCCCCAAATAAAACAATAAAAAGGAGCCGTGAAACTCACATGCGTTGCGTAGTAGGTAGTCTCACAAAAGTATGAGATTTGAAATCTCAAGTGTTAGCCTGCACGGCTTACGTATGCCCTAGAATTATAAACACATAAGTTAGGGACATATGGGATTTGTGACGACAACACGGAAGTTAGAACATCTTAACGCTTTCTAATGATTTAAGAGTAGACGAACGTGTCTACGGAATTATATAAATTTCATAATATAATTATTAAGGGAAAAGCGTTACGTGTCGTACGTTAATAACGGATAATAAATAAATACATTCGTACGTTAAAGTTGTTTACAAAAGTTAGGAAAATAATATAATTTAATATATTATTTTTAGGTTCGTATGATTAATAATAATCATTGTGGCAAAAATAATAAATATATTATTTTTAATCGAAGTAATAAACGCGAGTAAATTATATAACCATTATATTATTAAATAGTTTAAAATGTCACATGAGGTATAAAACGATACGAAATAATATAAATATATATTATTTAATAACATTAGTCACGGGTTGAAAATAATATGAACATATTATTTTATACGAAGTTACAGTTTGAAAATAATATAAATATATTATTTTTATTAGATAATAACATAAATATATTATTTTTTTTTAAAGTGGGGATAATATAAAAACAGGTTAATAATTCAAACCCGAGCCTACGGGTTGTTTCTCGGGCTAAAACACATTTATATAATAATATAATATTATAGGGTTTGATTTTTATATTAAATTAATACAAGAAAAATGTTTAAAAAATAAAACAGTGTGGAGAGACTCGAACCCGGGTCTCTCCCACACATGCACACACACTTAACCAGTCCCGCCCGCTAGGGTAATCGCATTAGGATCCGGTTCCAATTGGTTTTAATAAAGAACTCTGGGGTGTTCTTCCCCTTTACGCGAATCCGGTCGAACTCCCCTCCTGAATCCACTGAATTCGATTTCGATTGAACCAAAAGACATAAGGGTTTTGATAATTGAGGTATTTCGAACCTGTGGGTGTAGTTAATTTCGAAATCATCAAGTTTTAGATAGTTAAATTCCAGTTTGAAAAGCCGAACCCTAGGTTCTTAGCATGAATTCGATTTGAACAATTCAGATGGTAAAACCTGTTGGAATCATAGGGCTATTGACAAATAAAGGACTGCGAGTCAATCCTTGTGGTTTAATTTGATTGAGATGGTGACTGGATTGGGGTTCGATCAAACCAAAAACGTATGAACCCTAGATATGGGTTCGGATCAAATTCGATGTTATAATTTCAAATCATCATAGGGCTTTCATTACACACATTAGTACGAGTCTAAAGGTGTGAATTAATTAGATTAAGAACGTGTTTAGATTAGGGTTCGATTAAATCAGTTAAACATGAACCCTAGAATCTGGATTTGTCGAATTGAGTGTTATAAGCCCCAATTAGCATAGGGCTTACGATCCAGGGATAAAACCGAAGCTACAAGTGTAAGAATTTACCAGATTGGGATTCGAATTGGAGGTGCTCGACTAACACCGTTTCCGACTGTGAACAGCTTCAACTACGGCGAGTTTGATTCCACCTCCAATTGAATTGTCGCTTGAAACAGCTTCACAAGGTTTCGTTTGAGGTGTGCAGTGTTCCAGTTCATGCGAATAGTATGAGAATTTGCCGAATTCGATAGTTAAACGGTAATGGTCGACGGTTATGATGTAAATGCCCATAATTGGGTTTGATTACGATTCAATTTCTGTGTTTAATGTGATAATGGTGATCGTTAATGGCTGAGACGTGTTTATCAGTTACGAATTAAACAGAAATCGATTGTATAACTTTGAATTTGAACAATTGCCGCGAGTTTGACTTCAGAAAGTCAACCAGAAATCAAGTTAAGGTAAATTACAGAATTGGTCCCTCTGGTTTCCTGTTTCCGAGTTTTGAAATGGCAGAACTTGTCCTTGAGTTTGTAATTGGGTTAAATGCAAGGTTAGTTGACTTGTAGAAGTCAACATGGCTTAAATAATTGGATTTTGACTTTACAAAGTAAAATGGAATTAGTTTTAGGTTAATTACACAATTAGTCTTTGTAGTTAGGGTTTGAAGAAATGACAAAAACAGTCCCTGAAGTTTGAGTTTGGGTTACAAAGGTTAGGATTTAACTGGAATAGTTAACGGAGTTGGACTAAAAGTCCGGATTGTCACAATTGACTTGAATCGGAGTATCATATGGAGTACAATCCTCCATCTTGAACCGGCTCAAGATGTCCTTTACATACTTGGACTGATGAATAAGGAAACTATCTTTCTTCTGATTAACTTGAAGACCTAGGAAAAATGATAACTCTCCCATAGCTGACATCTCAAACTTCGATTTCATAATACTCTCAAACTCTTTGCACAACCCTTCATTTGTAGAGCCAAAAATAATATCATCTACATATATTTGTACCAGTAGATATTCTCCCCCTGCTTTCTTAATGAATAAAGTCGAGTCAATATGTCCACGAACAAATCATTCTCCATAAGATGTGTAGACAACGTTTCAAAACACGCTCGAGGAGCTTGATGAAGACCATAGAGAGCTTTATCAAGCTTGAAAACTTTAGATGGATTAATTGGATCTTCAAACCCCGGCGGCTGACACACATAAACTTCCTCCTTGACTTTACCATATAAGAAAGCAGTTTTTACATCTAATTGAAACACCTTAAACCCTTTGTATGAAGCAAAAGCAAGAAACAACCTTATAGCTTCAAGCCTAGCAACAAGAGCATCAACCTCGGTGTAATCAATTCCCTTTTGTTGATTGAAACCTTGTACAACTAATCTTGCCTTATTTCGCACCACAACACCTCGATCGTCTTTCTTGCATTTAAACACCCACTTCGTACCAATTGGATACACACACTTTGGAAGATCAACAAGATTCCAAACTTTAAGTTTGTCAAACTGAGCAAGTTCTTCCTGCATGGCCTCTATCCAATTATTATCAGTTAACTCCATTTCGACATTCTTTGGTTCGACCTGAGAAATAAAACAAGAATGTGAGCAAACATCAAAAACATCAGTATCTTTAAAACCTGTATACAAGGACGTGTTGTCAAGAGTAGAACGCGTTTGTACTCCATCACGCAAATCCCCAATCATATTTTAAATCAGATGAGCTTTGAGTTCCTTGATTGATGCAACCTTAGGAATTGGCAACACATCAACTTGAGTTGTATCAGATTGATAAGACAGATCTTGATTAACTGGTATCTCCGAGCCCATATTTGTAGGAATCTCCCCCTGATCCTGTGACAAATTAGAAGGTTCATCAACTATCAAAGGATCAGCCGAAGAATCTTGGAAAATAACATTTTCATCTTCACTATCAGACTCTTGTGTGCCCGAACAAGAAGCAGCATTAGAATCTGGAACAGATTTAGAAGGAACAGATGATTGTGGAATTGCAGTTGGTAGAAAACCACAATTCTGTGCATCCTGACATGAATCATGTAATACAGCAGCTTCCTCAGGAGAAATATCAGAAGGTAAATGAAAAGACTTGAATAAATTCTCATAATCAAAAGCCCAGTCTGGTCCATTCGCCATTTGAGGTAAAGACCGATTATAACAGTCAATATGAAACCATTCTTCAACCTTGCGAGTCTCTTTGTTATAAACCCTCTTGGTAGTAGAATTAGCAACATACCCCAGAAAGATCCCTTCAATCGCCTTAGCACTGAACTTGGTTGGGACATCTCGAACTTTCAAAAGGGCGCATGGATTACCAAAAGGTAGTAAATATTCCAGATTCGACTTACGATTATTAAGCAACTCATAGCATGTCTTGTTGTGTCGCTTAACGGTCAAGACTCTGTTTAAAACAGGACATGCAGTATTCACAGCCTCAGCCCAAAACGTTACTAGAAGCTTAGAATCAGCAAGCATCGTACGTGCCGTTTCAACCAAAGTCCTGTTCTTTCGTTCAGCAACACCATTTTGTTGAGGTACATATGGCGCACTGAATTCATGAAGAATTCCCTTTTGAAGACAGAATAAACCCATCTTGCTATTATTAAATTCACTGCCATTGTCACTCCTAATTCTTCTGACTTTATGTTTGAACAAATTCTCTAAACGCAGGATTAAGAATTGTACCAACTTTGTGGTTTCGGCTTTAGAAGCAAGGAGCTTAACCCATGAAAATCTAGAGAAATCATATGTTACTACAAGACAGTAAGATTTACTGCCAATGCTCCTGATACTAATCGGTCCGAACAAATCCATATGTAGTAGCTCCAAAGGAGTTATAATAGAATTCTTTGTCTTAGATTTGTGGGACTTCTTGTGTTGTTTCCCCCTTCTTGCAAGGAATACAGTCATCAGGAACTGAAAATTTCATTTTCAGAACACCAAACACCAGATCATTCTTTACGAGATAATTCATTTTTCGATAATTGATGTGAGCAAGTTTCTTGTGCCACAAAATAGAATCCGACTCAGACGCCTTGGAGAGTATACATGTAGGAATTGAATCCGTAGTAGTAGCAACACTCATGTCTAGGACATATGTGTCATTTCTCCTCGGAGCCTTCATTAGAATCCATTCGTCAGGAATCACAAAGCCCGGTTTCAAGTAATAACACTCAGAATCATTGAAATGAAATGAAAATTTCTTGTCACACACTTGAGATACACTCAAAAGATTATGTTCAAGTTGCTCCATATAATTCACTTTCTCAAATTTGACTTTTTCGTTCTTTAAAGTACCCTGACCAGTTATGTACCCGCCTTTATTTCCAGCAAAAGCGACATAACCACCATCAATGTTAATCACATCTTCCAACAAACGAATATTCCCTGTCATATGTCGAGAACAACCACTATCCACATACCACGTATTGTTGATAGTCCTCCTTGGTTGTCCCTACATAAACAAAGAAAATCAGTTAGAAATTGGAACCCAAGCCATTGTGGTCTTGGGTCGTCCAGATAGATCGAAATAAACAACTTCAAGCAATTCACAATCAACATTGTCATCAACCTTTGGAACATAAGATGTATAATTAGACCTCAAAGAAGACATAGTATGATTAATTGGAAAAGCATTATTAGATTTATGATTATCAAATTCAGGTATTTCCAAAAATTTCTTTAGTTTTCTGTTACGTCTTCGTCGTTGTGGTCTAGAAAGTTTGACCTCAGGTTGAGACTCTTTTGGAATTCCAACATGTGGAATCTCAAACTTCTTTTGAAAAACAACTGTTTTAGAAATACGCTTATCATGTTGCTTAAATCCCGAAAATTTAACAAATGGTTGACAAGACATATTCTTTACACCACTAGAAGTAGGCTTTTCCCTATTTTTTCTTTTCAGAATCGTCACCACTCGTTTTTATGAGGGATCACTCTTTAATTTGCCTTGATTCTTATAAGGACAATGAATCAGAATATGACCAGCCTCATTACAATGAAAACAAACTCTTCTATCTTGATGATTTCTGATATAAGGAGTTTTTCTTGAATTTGATGACCCGTCTGATGAACAAGCTTTAGAAGATTTTTCTGAACAGTTGACTGGCTTCTTTGGAACAAAAACTTGTTTAGTCATCGTTGATGAATTCTTCTTCTGATAACCAGCAGCAACAAAACCACTTGATTGTAACATTTTGGAAAGTTTAGGTTGATCAACTTTCACCTCATCCGGTTCTGTTAAAATGCATCTATCACGGGTAACATTTTTCACTACCTTTGGTTCATCAATTTTCACTTCCTTTGGAATGCCTTCAACATTTTCATCATCAAAAACTTCATCCTCAGAATCAGAATCATAGATCATATCTTCACCAGTTACTGGATTTACCTTCAACACTGTCTTTGGATCAATTTCCTCTTCATGAATAACTTCTGGTTCAACCACATAATTTGCATTGAATGGTGGAGGAAAAAATCCAATTCCAGTAACCCACTTAGTAGGATCAGCATTAGCATTAAAGTAATCCAATAACACAGATGAATTTTCAAAATTTTCCACCTTTCTATGTAATTTGATCACTTCAGATTCTTTATCAGAAATTTCATTGTTTTTCTGAGCAACAATTTCATTTCGCTTCTCAATCTCAGCATAAGCCATATCCAGATGATATGCTTGTTCCTTATATTTCAATCCCAAAGAGTCCAAATCTCTTTTCAAAGACTCAATTCTATCTATACACAATTTATCATTATCTTTCAATTTTTGATTAACTGAATGCATAGATTTCATATCACAAATTAAATTTGTGTTATCATCCATTACTTTTTGCATTTTATCTTTTATACTTATGCAATTTGAGCAATAAATGTGACAGACAGAATCTTTTACCTTTGAAGGATCTGACATATCTGGCATGAAGACTTTTGCAATCGGAATACTTTCAGAATCAGCACCATCAGAAGAATTTTGAGTTAAAACAATATCATCTTCGGATACACCAGATGCAATATCAGTCTCACCATTTTGTACTTGATCACGATCTACATCAGTAATAGGCAAACTCTTACCATCACTTGAGCTATCATCATCAGTTGACTCTTCAGATTTTGTAGAATGAATTTCAGCTACAAAAGCTTGACTTACCGAACCAACCAAATCTTCAAGATGAATACCCCAGTCATAATTTTCATCATTCTGAGCAACCAAAGCAGATGATGCAGATGCATGATTAGAATTTCCAGTGCCAGAGGAGCCATGTGACTGATTACGATTGTTCTAAAAGTTATTAGGCTTCTTCTGATAATCAAATTCAACTTTTGGTTTCACACAATCTTTGGCAAAATGACCATACTCCTGACAATTATAGCAACAAACTTTGGTTTTATCAAATCCCATACGTGAACGACTGTTAGACCCAATATACTTTCTTCCAGTCTTCTTCAAAAAAATCCTTTGCTTATCGCATCAGCATAGTCATGTTCCATTGAATGTTCATCTCTTCCAGATCAACAGGATCAATCTGTCTGAAATCTTCTTCAATAACCTCTGGATCATAAATCTTTCCTTCAATAAAATTTTCATAAGAAGCCATAAAGGAAGAAAACATCGCTAAATAATCATCAGTAACTCTTTGATTCATATTATGTGTTCTATATGATGAAGAAGCTGTATTTGCAGAGAAACCTGAATGACTTGGAATCCCAGAACAATGATCATGAAAAACATCTTGAGTATCACCAGAAAAGAACGCAACCCCTGCACCAGTTTTGCCAGAAGACTTAGCAAAATACATTGAAGGATCTTGAATATGCTCCATATTGGTTTCCTTCTTCTTCATATTCAAATCATGTGATTGAATCTTGCCAAGAACCTCTTCAAGAGACATAGTTTTATACTTGACATTCTCTTTTATCAAAATTGTATACACATCAAATTTAGATGGTAATGCCTCCAAAAACTTATCATTTATCTCTTCAGTCTCATAAACCAATGAAGCACTTGACAACTCACTCAGCAAATGATAGAATCTCGTTACAAGATCATCTAAAGATTCATTTTGAAAGTGCTTGAATACTAAGAACTGCTTCTTCAGTAATTCTTTTCGGCTTTTCTTAACATCCAAACTACCTTCACACCACTTTTGCAATGCTTCCCACAATTGTTGAGAAGTCCTGAATTGTTTAAAGCTGTGATAAATTTCTTTAGGATGAGACATAGAAATACTAGCCATTGCCTTCTTTTCCCTATCAAACAATAATTTTTATTCTGTGGTTAATGCAGATACTGATTTAGTAACATCATCCTTTCCCATCCAAGTATATGTCGGATGCGTATAACCTTCCAAGATTGGAATCCATAAACTTGTATCAGAAAAAGACATGAACTAATCAAACCGATCTTTCCAATTAGAGTAATTTGCAAGACTTAACAATTTGGGCAGTTTCTGAGATGTACCAATCTCGTTGTCGTAATTTAACATATTAGTCACTTGCACCATATTTTCCATTTTCAGAAAAAAAATTTCGAAGTGTTGAACAAAAACTCCCCTTAGGCGAAGATAATAAGTTCGCTACAAATCCAAACAAGCGAATTTGATATTATTACCCAAGAAACTCCAGTAAGTTCGCCTACTGATTAAGTTCGCCTACTAAGTTCGCTTAAACTGAGAGAAGCGAACTTAATAAGTTCGCTTGCTAAGTTCGCCTGCAACAACTTTTAGCAAGTTCGCTTACAGCAGCTGAAACAAACTCAGCAAGAACTTTAACCCAAACACGAACAAAAATCACCAAAAATCATCATTTCTCACAGATTAGATGGAATTTGAAGAAATTGAACCGTAGGATTTAGTATTTTATGAATTAGAACACTTCTATCGAATTAATTTCACCAAAATCAACTTCAAATCCACGAATTCAGCAGTAAAATCAGCTTCAAGAACTTGAAAACTCCATGGATACAAAAACATCTAAAAATGATCAATTTCTTGTCAAATTGTACACAAAAACGTCTCAAATCACCAAGAATCAAACACAAATCATGAGCAAAAGCTCTGATACCACTTGTAGGTCCACATGACTCATCTCAGATCGATCTCGTGACAGGACGTCTCGATAACACAGAGTGTGGAGTCCTTCGTGTTAACGTATGTATATCAATTGACAATAGAAACAACATGTAAATAAACTTTCTCTTTGTATTTACCAAACACAAAGTTTACAGCATATACTTGTTTGATTCATTCGTGCTAAACAGACTTTGTAAACTCTCTATTTATAGACACACGTTCTGCAATAGGCGAACTTAACAAGTTCACTTCAAAGATGCTTAGGCGAACTTAACACGTTCGCCTCTAATAGGCTAGGCGAACTTATCAAGTTCGCCTCAAGCAGAACTTGTACAAATACTTAGACAAAAACTAAACAATTACATAAAAACATAAAGACAATAAGACCTAAACTATTAAAAAGCTTTTGTCATACAATCTATGTCCTAACATAGTCAGAGGTGGATTTCAAATATGGAGTCGGCTTTTGAAACAAGCCATGTATTGATGGAGGATTGAGTGACCTATACTGTCAACTTGCTCTAGGGAAGAGCTAAGGATTAGGTTGAGGTCCTCCGAAAAGAGAGAAGAAATGAGGGTGGCATCAAGGCGAGGACTTGGGTAGAGTTTAAGGAGGTTTTCCTTAAGTATCATAGTCCACAGGCCGAAGTGGAAAGGATCACTGAGGAGTTCCTCCATATGAGGCAGACACGGGAGTCCATCAATAAGATTGCGGGTGAGTTTTATGACAAGGCACAGTTTTACCCGGCCCTCATGGCAACTAAAATGATGAAGATATACCGATTCTTCTCGGTTCTATCTATTAATTATCGAGAGTTTGTCTCACCCTCTCAGTGCACTACTTTAGTTGAACTCATTAACAAGTTCCGAGAGAGGGAAGTGGAATTGAAAAGGCAAGAGGAACGGGGTGAGAAAAGAAAGAGAGAAGGAGTAGAGGTGACTCCCAAGAAGGCTAAATTCTCTAGCCCAATAAAGAAGATGGTCGGGAAGTCTAGTTCCCGACGGTGTCAAACTTGTAGGAAGGAACACTCGGGGGAGTGTCGGCTTAAAACCACTGCGTGTTTTAAATGTGTGAAAACGGGGCATCATGCGCATCAACGCACAAGCCCCATTAACTTGTGTTATCATTGTTATAAGCTGAGACATCATCGTAGCGATTTTCTCGATCTAAAGCACAAGGAAACCAGAGGAAAGAGGGTAGAGATCCCTAAGCCTAACGGACGTGCCTTTCAAATCACTGCCGAGGAAGTAAGGAATATTTCGAATGTCGTTGCAGGAATCTTTATGATTAATTCATTACCTGCACCTACTTTATTCTATTCGGGAGCTAGGAGGTCGTTTGTATCTTTGAAGCTTGCTAATCATACTTCTTTTCTAAGTAAAAGGTTAGAGGAACCGTTAGAAATAGAGGTGGCTAATGATAGGAGCTTATTAGTATTCGATGTCTATCGTGGGTGTAGATTGGAGGTCGATAGTGAGATTTTCACTATCGATCTCATTCCTATGACAATGGGGGAGTTTCATATGATTGTTAGGATGGACTGGCTTTCTAAATATAGGGTCAACATTTTGTGTGGACCAAAGGTGATTCAACTTGTTTCGCCATCGAGAAAGACCTTGTTTATTCGTGATGAGAGAACTAGCGGTTTGTTGCTATGTTCTTATCTTCAAGCAATGAGGTATATAACATGGACGTAAAGCGTTTCTTACTTGTGTCACGGACTCAAGTCGAGGTGTAGTTGAGATTCGCGATGTTCTGATTGTGAATCAATTCGTGGATGTCTTCCCGGAGGAGTTACCGGGAAATCCACCCGAAAGGGAAGCAGAATTTAGGATTGATCTTATCTAGGGAGCAAAACCGATGTCCAAGGCACCTTAACGATTAGCCCCACCGGAGATGAAGGAGTTGATGACCCAACACCAAGAGTTGTTGGATAAGGGCTTCATTCGCCCGAGTGTCTCTCTTTGGGGTGCTCCCGTCCTATTTGTTAAGAAGAAGGATGGAAGTATGCGTATGTGCATAGCTTCATGGTTTTCAAAGATAGATTTGAGATTCGGGTACCATCAATTGAAGGTGAAGGAGGAGGATGTTCCTAAAACTACTTTCCGTACTCGCTATGGTCATTACGAGTTCACAGTAATGCCTTTCGGTCTAACCAACGCGCCCGCGGCTTTCATGGATCTTATGAACCGGGTGTGTAGGACATTTCTTGATCGTTCTGTCATTGTTTTCATCGATGACATCCTTATCTACTCGCGTAATGAGGGTGACCATGCTTCTCATCTTCGTGAAATCCTTGAGGTTCTCCAAAAGGAGAAACTATTCGCTAAATTCTCCCAAGTGTGCCTTTTAGCTCCAGGAGATTCAATTCTTAAGTCATGTGGTAAATGCGAAAGAAATTTCCGTCGACTCTTCCAAAATCGAAGCGGTGAAAGGTTGGATGTCTTCGAAAACGCCCACGGAAATTAAAAGTTTTCGGGATTAGCGGGCAATTATCGACGATTCATTGAAAACTTCTCTCGTATTGCGTGGCCTATAATGAAGTTGACCCGCAAGAATACGAAATTCGCGTGGGGTCCCGATCAGGAGTCGGCCTTCCAACTTTTGAAAGCAAAAAGTTGACCAGGGCACCTATTCTTTCCTTGCCTGAATGGACCGAGGATTTTGTTGTGTATTCGGATGCCTTGCATTTTGGACTTGAAGCTGGAGTCTCCCGCTGAACCGCCGTAGAACCGTCTTTCTCCGGCCCCCTTCCGATCTCTCTCATGTTCTCTTTTTCTCGCTGCCGTCGAAACCTCCCTAGGCTAAATGGCCTAAGGTTTCCCATTAAATTCTTTTTAGACCTTTAAGGTTTTCATTCGGGTCCTTAGTTTCCTTGTTGCGCACTTTCGATGCTAAATCGTTCTCTCCTTTAGATAACCGGGTCTTTTTAATTCCATAAATAGGGTTTTACGCGAAAATCCCTCGTCACTGTCTCATTTACATGAGACTCGCATCACCCGTTATTCCAAATAATCCTTACGCGGATTTTCAGGATGTTACACAATTGGAAGCCTTGTACCTTCAAGGACTTCATGGCTTGTAAGCCAAAGGAGTACAATGGGGAGATAAATCCTTTGCTTCGTTAGAGGTGGATTTCACATATGGAGTCGGCTTTTGAAACAAGCCATGTATTGATGGAGGATTGAGTGACCTATGATGTGAACTTGCTCTAGGGAAGAGCTAAGGATTAGGTTGAGGTCCTCCGAAAGGAGAGAAGAAATGAGGGTGGCATCAAGGCGAGGACTTGGGTAGAGTTTAAGGACGTTTTCCTTAAGTATCATAGTCCACAGGCGGAAGTGGAAAGGATCAGTGAGGAGTTCCTCCATATGAGGCAGACACGGGAGTCCATCAATAAGATTGCGGGTGAGTTTTATGACAAGGCACAGTTTTACCCGGCCCTCGTGGCAACTCAAAAGATGAAGATAGACCGATTCTTCTCGGTTCTATCTATTAATTATCGAGAGTTTGTCTCGCCCTCTCAATGCACTACTTTAGTTGAACTCATTAACAAGTTCTGAGAGAGGGAAGTGGAATTGAAAATGCAAGAGGAACGGGGCGAGAAAAGAAAGAGAGAAGGAGTAGAGGTGACTCCCAAGAAGGCTAAATTCTCTAGCCCAATAAAGAAGATGGTCGGGGAGTATAGTTCCCGATGGTGTCAAACTTACAGGAAGGAACACTCGGGGGAGTGTCGGCTCAAAGCCTCTGCGTGTTTTAAATTTATGAAAACGGGGAATCATGTGCATCAACGCACAAGCCCCATCAACTTGTGTTATCATTGTTATAAGCTGAGACATCACCGTAGCGATTATCTCGATCTAAAGCACAAGGAAACCAGAGGAAAGAGAGTACAGATCCCTAAGCCTAAAGGACGTGCCTTTCAAATCACTGCCGAGGAAGCAAGGAATATTTCGGATGTCGTTGCAGGTATCTTTATGATTAATTCATTACCTGCACTTACTTTATTCTATTCGGGAGCTAGGAGGTCGTTTGTATCTTTGTAGTTTGCTAATCATACTTCCTTTCTAAGTAAAAGATTATAGGAACAGTTAGAAATAGAAGTGGCTTATGATAGGAGCTTATTGGTATTCGATGTCTATCGTGGGTGTAGATTGGAGGTCGATGGTGAGATTTTCCCTATCGATCTCATTCCTGTGACAATGGGGGAGTTTGATATGATTGTTAGGATGGACAGGCTTTCTAAATATAGGGCCAACATTTTGTGTGGACCAAAGGCGATTCAACTTGTTTCGGCATCGAGAAAGACCTTGTTTATTCATGATGAGAGAACTAGCGGTTTGTTGGTATGTTCTTATCTTCAAGCAATGAGGTATATTGAACATGGATGTAAAGCGTTTCTTACTTGTGTCACGGACTCAAGTCGAGGTGTAGTTGAGATTCGCGATGTTCCGATTGAGAATCAATTCGTGGATGTCTTCCCGAAGGAGTTACCGGGAAATCCACCCGAAAGGGAAGCAGAATTTGGGATTGATCTTATCCCGGGAGCAAAACCGATGGCCAAGGCACCTTAACGGTTAGCCCCATCGGAGATGAAGGAGTTGATGACCCAACTCCGAGAGTTGTTGGATAAGGGCTTTATTCGCCCGAGTGTCTCTCTTTGGGGTGCTCCCGTCCTATTTGTTAAGAAGAAGGATGGAAGTATGCGTATGAGCATAGCTTCGTGGTTTTCAAAGATTGATTTGTGATTCGGGTACCATCAATTGAAACTGAAGGAGGAGGATGTTCCTAAAACTGCTTTCCGTACTCGCTATGGCCATTACGAGTTCACAGTAATGCCTTTCGGTCTAATCAACATGCCTGTGACTTTCATGGATCTTATGAACCGGGTGTGTAGGCCATTCCTTGATCGTTCTGTCATTGTTTTCATCGATGACATCCTTATCTACTCGCGTAACGAGGGTGACCATGCTTGTCATCTTCGTGAAATCCTTGAGGTTCTCCAAAAGGAGAAACTATTCGCTAAATTCTCCCAAGTGTACCTTTTAGCTCCAGGAGATTCAATTCTTAGGTCATGTGGTAAATGCGAAAGAAAATTCCATCGACCCTTCCAAAATCGAAGCGGTTAAAGGTTGGATGTCGTCGAAAACGCCCACGGAAATTAAAAGCTTTTTGGGCTTAGCGGGCTATTATCGACGATTCATTGAAAACTTCTCCCGTATTGCCTGGCCTATAATGAAGTTGACCCGCAAGAATACGAAATTCGCGTGGGGTCCCGATCAGGAGTCGACCTTCCAACTTTTGAAAGAAAAGTTGACCAGGGCACCTATTCTTTCCTTGCCTAAATGGACCGAGGATTTGGTTGTGTATTCGGATGCCTTGCGTTTTGGACTTGAAGCTGGAGTCTCCCACTCGAACCGTCGTAGAACCGTCTTTCTCCGGCCCCCTTCCGATCTCTCTCTCCTCTTCCCTTTTTCTCGCTGCTGTCGAAACCTCCCTACCCTGATTGGCCTAGGGTTTCCCCCTTAAATTATTTTTAGACCTTTAAGGTTTTCATTCGGGTCCTCGGTTTCCTTGTTGCGCACTTTCGATGCTAAATCGTTCTCTCCGTTAGCTAACCGGGTCCTTTTAATTCCATAAATAGGGTTTTACGCGAAAAACCCTCGTCACTGTCTCATTTACATGAGACTCGCATCACCGTTATTCCAAATAATCCTTACGTGGATTTTTGGGATGTTACACAACAGGAAGCCTTGTACCTTCAAGGACTTCATGGCTTGTAAGCCAAAGGAGTACAATGGGGAGATAAATCCTTTGCTTAGTCAGAGGTGGATTTCAATATGGAGTCGGCTTTTGAAACAAGCCATGTATTGATGGAGGATTGAGTGACCTATGATGTGAACTTGCTCTGGGGAAGAGCTAAGGTTTAGGTTGAGGTCCTCCGAAAGGAAAGAAGAAATGAGGGTGGCATCAAGGCGAGGACTTGGGTAGAGTTTAAGGAGGTTTTCCTTAAGTATCATAGTCCACAGGCGAAAGTGGAAAGGATCACTGAGGAGTTCCTCCATATGAGGCAGACACGGGAGTTCATCAATGAGATTGTGGGTGAGTTTTATGACAAGGCACAGTTTTACCCGGCCCTCGTGGCAACTAAAAAGATGAAGATAGACCGATTCTTCTCAGTTCTATCTATTAATTATCGAGAGTTTGTCTCGCCCTCTCAATGCACTACTTTAGTTAAACTCATTAACAAGTTCCAAGAGAGGGAAGTGGAATTGAAAAGGCAAGAGGAACGGGGTGAGAAAAGAAAGAGAGAAGGAGTAGAGGTGACTCCCAAGAAGGCTAAATTCTCCAGCCCAATAAAGAAGATGGTCGGGAAGTCTAGTTCCCGACGGTGTCAAACTTGTAGGAAGGAACACTTGGGGGAGTGTTGGCTCAAAACCTCTGTGTGTTTTAAATGTGCGAAAACGGGGCATCATGCGCATCAACGCACAAGCCCCATCAACTTGTGTTGTCATTGTTATAAGCTGAGACATCACCGTAGCGATTGTCTCGATCTAAAGCACAAGTAAACCAGAGGAAAGAGGGTACAGATCCCTAAGCCTAACGGACGTGCCTTTCAAATCACTGTCGAGGAAGCAAGGAATATTTCGGATGTCGTTGCATGTATCTTTATGATTAATTCATTACCTGCACTTACTTTATTCTATTCGGGAGCTAGGAGGTCTTTTGTATCTTTGAAGTTTGCTAATCATACTTCTTTTCTAAGTAAAAGGTTAGAGGAACCGTTAGAAATAGAGGTGGCTAATGATAGGAGCTTATTAGTATTCGATGTCTATCGTGGGTGTAGATTGGAGGTCGATGGTGAGATTTTCCCTATCGATCTCATTCCTATGACAATGGGGGAGTTTGATATGATTGTTAGGATGGACTGGCTTTCTAAATATAGGGCCAACATTTTGTGTGGACCAAAGGCGATTCAACTTGTTTCGCCATCGAGAAAGACCTTGTTTATTCATGATGAGAGAACTAGCGGTTTGTTGCTATGTTCTTATCTTCAAGCAATGAGGTATATTGAACATGGATGTAAAGCGTTTCTTACTTGTGTCACGGACTCAAGTCGAGGTGTAGTTGAGATTCGCGATGTTTCGATTGTGAATCAATTCGTGGATGTCTTCCCGGAGGAGTTACCCTGAAATCCACCCGAAAGGGAAGCAGAATTTGGGATTTATCTTATCCCGGGAGCAAAACCGATGGCCAATGCACTTTATGGAGTGCATTGTACGATTTACACGGACCATAAAAGTCTCAAGTACTTCCTTGACTAAAAAAATCTCAACATGAGACAAAGGAGGTGGCTTGAATTGGTCAAGGATTATAATTGTGAGATACTTTATCATCCGAGTAAGGCCAATGTGGTGGCAGATGCACTCATTCGGAAGGTTAGTCATACACCTGTTAAGGTGAAGTCACTTAAAATAACTATCTCTTCATCTCTTGTTGATCAAATCCGGGAGGCTCAAGTTTTAGCACTCGGAGGAGATTTAAAAAAGGAACGGATGGTTCCATATGTGGAAAAGCTTGAAGAGAATGGCATGGGGTTGAAGTCATGTTTTGGTAGAATATGGATTCCTAGGTTGTCCAACGTTTTGACTACTATTCTTAACGAGGCGCATAAATCCAAATATTCTTACCACCCGGGGGCGACTAAAATGTTTTTTGACTTAAGGTTTAACATTTGGTGGCCGGGTATGAGGAGAGATATCGTGAAGTATGTCGAAAGGTATCTCATGTGCCTAATGGTAAAGGCCGAACACCAAAAGCATTACGGGAAACTTCAATCTCTTAAAGTACTTCAATGGAAGTGGGAAAATCTTGTTATAGATTTGAGCACTAAACTTCCTAAGACCCGAAAAGGCTATGATGCGATTTGGGTGGTGGTTGATCGGTTGACTAAAAGTGCACACTTCCTCCGATTAAGGAAAATTATTACTCGAAAAGATTGGGGTATGTTTATATAAAGGAAGTTGTGTCAAGTCATGGTGTGCCCGTTTCTATTGTGTCGGATCGGGACACACGGTTTACTTCCAGGATTTGGAAGAAATTCCACGAGGAATTGGGGATGAGACTAAATCTTAGCACCGCTTATCATCCACAAACGGATGGACAAAGCGAGAGGACGATTCAAACACTTGAAGATATGCTTCGGGCGTGTGTGTTAGATTTTGGGGGTAGTTGGGATGACCATTTACCATTAGCGGAATTTTCGTACAACAATAGCTACCATTTCGAGTATTGGTATGCCTCCGTTTGAAATGTTGTATGGAAGACGGTGTCGAACCCCGGTTTGTTAGGGTGAAATTTGTTAATGAGAACTTGGTAGCAACGAAGTTGTGGCGGGTGTGGCGGAAAGGATTGATAAAATTAGAGCACGCTTGAAAGCTGCTCAATACCGCCAAAATTCCTATGTGGACAAAAGGAGAAGGCCGGTCGAATTCCAAGTGGGAGACTTTGTTATCACACCCCGGCCGACGGCGGATTATACGCCGGGGTTGACGCTGTTGTTCATAAGCACATGATCAACTATTAAATGCGTTACCATAATTATTCATCAAATTAAATATTCGTTACAAGGAAAATAGAAACATATTGTTCATAACATAATCAAAATTTAAATTTATTAATGCTAGGTTCATAGTCCTAAGTGATCAAGCATTGTCCTCAAACAGGTGAGTAACATAGGTTTTGACACAAAACAAAGTTGAATATGTTTTACAATTCAATATCTTCAAAACAAGTCTAAGGCATAAATGTGAAAACATACGAGGTTCCAAAGTGTACAATCAAGCCATGTAATATGTATGCACAATCCCCCGGATTGCGTGAAGTAAGGTACCAAAATGTATACACAAACCCGACAAGGTTTGTGTTAAGTAATGAATCGGATTCCCATATAAATGATCATGTTATATACTACCTTATGCCTGTCATACAAGTTAATGATTGTACTAAACATGAACACATGTATCACCAAGTAGTTTAAGACATGAAGCACAAGAACATTGTATAAGAACATTAAATTTGAATTGTGTATATAAAGTAATGTAGACATGTTTCATCCCGAGTATTTGTAAACAAAGTAAAGTAAAAGGGGCTATGAAACTCACTTGTGATAAAGCTAACAAGTTGTATGAATTATTAATGATGGATAGGCTTCGTGAGAATTCCTCACAATCAACCTATATGGATAATCGTATTCTAAACTCAACGTATGTCTAATGAAAATAAAAATTCTGAGATTTTATGGTTTCATAGGATTCGGGATTGGGTATGGGATTTGTATAAGTTTTGTGGTAAAACATATGTTTACCACAAGTATTGAAATAAAAAAAAATAGTTTATAAAATTAATTAGAATTTGTTAGAATCTCTAATTAATTATAATAATAATAATATGTTCGAATTTATTTAAATAATTATTCTAAAAATAATTAATAAATAAATTATGGATTAGAAAAAGTTTAAATAATTGTTTTATGTAAAATAATCATTTAACTATTTAAATAATTCTCTTTTACTTAAATGATTTATAAAGGAGACATTAAATAAATCTAACCTTTAAATGAACTTAATTAAATGTGTATAATTATTTATCTAAAATATGTATTTATCTAAAATAATTATTTAAGTGTTTCTATAAATTTTAAAATATTTTAAATAATTATTCTTGCCAAAATAATTATTTATGTGTTTAAAATAATGTTAGTAATTTATTTAAAACTTGTTTTATAAATATATAAACATATCTAGATTTATTTAAATAAATCATTTCTATAGTTTTTATTTAAGAATTGTAATTTTTATAATATGATTTTAATAATTTAAAAATAATAAAATATTATTTTATTTTTCCTGTTTTTATAAAGGTTTCTGAATAAATTTATAAGATTTATAAAAATTAAATTGGAATTTAAAACATTAAATTATGAATAAAAAAAGACAAAAGGGAGGAGTAGACACAAAACCGGCCACGGCCGGCCTCGAACCCGCGCCGGAGACTGGGTCACACGTGCCCGCGTCTTAGACCACTGGACCAGGGTTGTTGCCTTATTCGAAAAGAGATTGTTTAATTTAAATTTAACAGGCCACACCCTCGTCTTCCCCAAATGTGAATTCGTAACCCTAGGTTCCCAAATTGACCCGTTTACTCAAACGATTGAAACCCAAACCATGGGCTTTTATCCCTTGCATCGTAACGATCAAAATGGTATAAAATTTACCTAAAATGGTTGAGTATCGAAAGCGAACGACTGGGATACACAGACCTGAGTTCGTCGGTTGTAGATCGTGCTCCAGGGATGAAATTAGACACGATTGAGAGTGCGGGGAGTTTGTAATGTGTCTCGCCAATGATTGTGGATGTCAATTTATACTCAATTTGGATGGGAATGGATCGAACGCTTAATTGAAGTTTAATGTGAAATCGGTTATGAGTTTGGTAGTAAACAGGTCATGAAAACTCAATTAAACGCGAGGGGCGAATCGTTTAGGTATCCTAAACGTATTGCCATTAACGATTTTGCACAAAAACGGGTTAAACTTAGATTCGCAAAAGAAGGTCGGAAAACCGGTTCCTGTGAGGTTCGAACTCGTGACTGGAATAGGGGGAAGGTTTATCCGGATATTGCAGTCTAGTCCGTGGAGTTTCATGGGTTTAATATTTTATGTAAAACTTAGGTTTTAGGTTTAATTAAAGTTTCAGAATTTACAAAACTAACCCTGAACTTTTATAAAAATATAAAACCATTAAATTTTATAAGTTTTTATAAAATCTAATATATCTTTATATTATAATTTATGTTGTAAGTATAAAAATATAATTTACAAAATAGGAATAATTTTATTTCTATTAAAAAATTATTTTCTTTTAAATTAATTAAAATAACTTTTATAAGTCCTATTTCATTTATAAAATTTATAATTTAGTTTTTATAAGTTTATATATATATATATATGTGTGTATATATATATATATATATATATAGGCTTTGTAATAACCTAACATATATTTATTTATTTCTTTGAACTTTAAACAATTATTCATATAATCTCTTATATAAATACTTGTTATTTTTTTAATGAATCAATTCTACACAATGTATTTATGTATGTATATGTTCATGTAATGAGATGGATAACTATGATAGTTTTTATTGAAATAGGAAAGTACAAATCATAGAAAAATGGGAATACAAGTGCCGGAATAGTTAAAAATAAAGGCCGAAAAATCCTGGAGGTTACATTTGTGTTGTTAAAAGTTTCCCCATGGAAGGGGGTGATTCGGTTCCGGAAACGAGGGAAGTTAAGTCCCCGTTTTATCGGATCATTCAAAGTTATTGCTCGGGTTGGCAAGGTGGTGTATCGTTTGGAGTTACCGGTGGAATTAGGTAAACTCCATGACATGTTTCATGTATCTCTTCTACGAAAGTGTTTGGCAGATGAATCCACTTTTGTACCGATCAATGATATCCAGATAGACGAGAGATTGAACCATGTGGAAGAACTAGTGGCTATCCTAGATAGAAAAGGTGAAAATCATGCTGAATAAGCAAATTAGCCAAGTGTTGGTTCGGTAGAAACATAGAAAAGGGGAGGAAACTACTTGGAAATCGGAAGATGAGATGCTCAAGTATTACCCTAATCTATTTATCTAATGGCGGGTTTCGAGGATGAAACCCAAAATTAGGGAGAGTGATTTGCAACGAACTAGTTTTTGAGTTTATCCTAAGATATGTTTATTATATTATATGAGGTGTTTTCAAATAAAATGAAAGTTGGTGGGGGTATTTTTTCATTAAAACAACTTAGTTTGGGAAGGAATGGTTTAATTGCATAATGGAGGGACTAGAGTTGCAATTTGCCAATTCCGATTTTGAGTTTAAGGAGGATGGCGACACACACACATCTGATATGTGTGTGTGTGTGTCATGATTTTGAAGATAAAAGAGGGGAGAAAAAGGTTTTAAGCCAAGAACAATATGATTAGAGCTTGCATGCTTGGATTTGGAGGGTTGGATTGCACAACACCTTTATCTAATCAAGTAAGAACTATTCCTATCTCATTCCTCCATCTAATTTCATCTTTTTGATAAAGGATTGGGCGGATGAACCTTAATGGACAGTAAGTGGGGTTGTATTGGGTGTTTAGTTGATAAGGATTGTTATTCTAGCATTACTAAAGCTAGAGGTGCAACCAATTCATGTTAATTTCACCTAATTGGAGATTTTGAAAATTAGGGTTCTTAAGACCCAAATTGGGGGTTCTACATCTGGGGTGTTTTGTTTGGCTAATTGAGTGTATAGTAGTGTTTTTGGTGTTAGATAAACACAATTTCATGTAGAAAACCCAATTGATTTGGGGAATTTTGAATTGGATGGAAATAGAGAATTTTTGGTGAAAACCTTAACGATGGGTGGATTATGGTTTTGTATGGTTAAAAGCTTGTGTGGAGCATAATTAACCCAGTCTTGATTTAGGGTAAAGATCATAAGGTCTTGGGAGGGTGTGGATACCTAAATTGGTGGATAATTAGACTTTAGATTACTAAACAAGATGAAATGTTTAGGTAATCTAATGATCAAGGTCAAAGAGCAACCGGAATCATCAAACCTTAAAGGTAAGTGCTTTGCACTTACATTATATTAGATAAGTAGTCTATGTGTAAGTAGTTGTGTGATATGCTATTTGCATGTTGTTGTATTTGACTTGTGTGGTATATAGTCAAGATATAATGGTAATGGTCAATTGAATGTTTGACTCAATGCGGAAATTTAGTGAAACTAAATCATTGATGTGTGGCAATGTGTGTATATGGCTTAGTGGTAATTAGCCAAACTAGATAAACTAATGTGGTTAAATGGAATAAAAGACTTAAAGTGATTAGAGTCAACTAATTGGTGGATTGTGTGAAAGTTACTTAATATATTGTTGAGTCGACCCGTTTGTGGGAAACGAGTAGTGGTACTCGGGTTTGAGGATGAAAAACTAACTATTATATGTTGGTATCTGGGGTGATCTTTTATAAGGTTTAAATATAAGTGTGTGTTCATTAACGGCTTAAAAATGCATATGGGTTAGTCGACGGGGGGTTACAAAAGTTAGAAATTAAAAACTGGACACCTTTGATCTGGGTAGTGTGCACCATATGCTCGGGGCGTATAATACGCCCAATTAGGTCAGGTATATGTTGGGATTTTCAGGTTTTAGGGATTTTGGCCTGTTGTTGTTATAGGGACTTGTGTGGGGGGGGGGGGGGGTTCCCAAGGACTATTTATCTTTACTAACCTTGTTCCATTTGATGTTTTGGATGTAGGGAAAGCTTTGGAATTATCTCGGGTCTTGCCAAAGTCGGATATTGGATTTTTGAATTGAGACCTAAATTCCGTGTTATTTTAAAAGTTTAAACTGGTTTGCAAATCCGAATGTTACATTTAAGGCTTGATTCACATTATGTTTTGATGTGTTTTATTTTATACATTGTTTGAATGTTTGTCATTTAAGTTTAAATGTTTTTATAAAAACAATCAAACGGTTTAAACTAAACAACACGAATTGAAACAATGAGATTTTTAAAATAGTGATTTTAAGTTATCTCGTGAAAGGTTTATTAAAATAAAAGAGTTTATTTTAAAAGTTAAAACCGGAGTTTTGATTTTATATATAATTAATTAGATTAATTATTCAAAACTCGAATTTTAATAAAAGAGTTTATTAATAGATAAAATGGATCGTGGTTACAAACACGCTTATTAATATAGGATATTAAAATACAAGCGTACGAGAGTTTATCCATATCACGAACCATACATATAAAATTTGGAGTTTTATAAACAAGTGTTTATATAGCATGCATATTTGCAACAATGTGTGTTTTTTACCCGTAAATGGTAAAACACTAAATAAATCACTAATGTAATAAATGTGCCAGTGCCTCCCTATTTTCAGGACACTTGAAACGATATATCCGAACCCCTGAGTACATGTGCCTCAGCCTTATACTTGGGCCTACGAATGTCGGGACAAGGTGATGTCGCGATTCCCGAGAGTTTTTGGCCGACATGCCCACGTTGTTGAATTAGGATGATATATTGCTCAAACCTGTAAGAAGTGCTTCAGCCAACTATTAGAATGAATGGGCACAGATAAGGCTAACCGTACCAACTCAAGACATTAAATGTCTTTGATCGGCTTATAATCATGAGAATTGTATTGGATACAATTGGTAATCGTTACATACCTAAATAGCTATGTTCTATGGAGAGTGGTTTCCCATTTATAAAACATAGTGAACTGTGGATCTCATTCCTTAAACAATATATAATGTTTTTCTTAAAGGGTCATTATTTTAAGGAAATATTTTTTATTGAACATACTAAAACCGACTTTGTTCTTTGTAGATGACTTAGAATTCAAACTTCTTTCATAATGCTCTCCGCTACATCTTTGAGAAAGAAACTCTCAATGGTGATAACTTTGTGGATGGTTCCGCAGCCTAAGGATTGTCCTCCTGGGGTGGGCTGCCCTGGATGTTCTAGGTGTTGCCACGGGGAAACCCAATTATCCTAGAATATCTAGGTTTTGCCGTTCAAAAAAAAAAAAATACATTAACGCCTAAGTGTATGCCAGCTGGCATAACTAAGTCTAACTAACTCCTCTGAGTTTGTTAGTTGTAGAGCTCGCCATCCAGAGTAGACGCCTTGGCAGGAATCACAGACTGGCCCAGATTAAAATGATCAACCAGATCAACTTAATCATCCGAATTATTTAACTTATCCGGACCATCTGCCTTGTGCTCTTCAATCTCTATCCGTAGTATGTTGACATCCAGACTTCAGCCTTTATCCGGATCAGATCTTCATCCAGAGAAGTCTTCATCCGGAGTACTTGTACTTGTAGTCTTCAAGATAGTTATCCAAACTATTCTTTATCCGGAGCCAAAAAGTCTTCATCTATAGCATTTACGCTTGTATGTTTTTTATAAGTATCAGTCTTTATTAGTATTTACAACGGTTAAGCGTGCTAAGGTGGGAGCAATCCATGATACGTGACATCTTGTGAAGTTTTCACTCGGACAAATAAAAACAAATCCGTGAGCTCTCTTTGCGGGTAAAACGAACAATATTGGTTGGTATGAGAGAGTAGATGTTACATGCGTTTTCCATCAAGAAACATGTCTAGTCACTTAACACATCAACAACACACACAAACTTTTCTCAAGCAATCCATCCATACCAAAAAGCAGTAATCTAACGAAAACCGGTGAAAACTGGTGATTTAATTAAAACCGATGTATAACGATCTAGTCTATGATCTTTGTTCTAGGTATCCGATATCAGGTCCAAAATTCCAGAATATTGGAAGTCAGCCTTTCAATTTTGATGTATTTTCTTTCTGTTACGGGTCACGAGAATAAGATAAACGGTAAAAATCTAATTATATTTTCATACATACTTTTTAATTTTGTGGTCTTCATCCGTCCATTCTAGTATATACATTCACCCTTATCCACCATTACCTTCCTTATCGGGTAACATTATCGAGTCAACTATCATGATTCATACATTCAAGTCATGAGGATATCACTTTCACAAGGGTTTCATCAAAACCCTGTTTTTTGGTCTGGTCTCCGATTAATCAATCAAACTCATGTTTTCTGGTTTCGGTCCGATCTGTGGGTTGGGCCCATTTTGATCCGATCTTGACCCAGTACTCAGCCCTACTTCCCTCCTCTCCCACACTCCCACTAGCTCTCCGAACACACATGACGGCGCAGGCCTTTGCTTTCTCCTAGTCTTTTTGCCCCTTTTGCCCACTAGAATCAAGTTTCTTTCTTTTCAACTACTTATATGGTGATGGCTGACAACGATACTCACAAAGATCCTACTAATGATGCTCCGCCGCCGCCCAAATCACCGTGGAAGACGCCAACGCCACCTTCAACTCCGCCGCCGGTGGTAGCACCGCCGGCTGACCCTGCTGTTTCTGATTCCCATTCTTGGCCGGCGCTCTCTTCGTTAAAATCCCCTTCTGCTGCTGAACAAAAGCAGGTATTGATTTGATTTAATTTAATTTTCATGATTATCTTTGAATACCTAATCTGTTAATGTATGTTGTTAATTGGTGTGTTGTTGTATTAACTATTAAGTTATCAGATTGGGGGTTTGTTTAAGCTTATTAGCATTAAATAATTGACATAAGTTTGATCCTGAAGATGTAGAAATAGATTGTAATGTGTTGTGACAAAATTGAAATGTTGAAGCTGCTGCTTCATAATTCAATGTCTATCTTTTGCTCAAGTGTAGATAGTTTTATGACCCGACCATTATCTTGACTTATGTAAAACAATGTATCTTTCTGGCAAGGGAAGAGCAAACATCCAGTACTTTTTCTTTGCAGTTAATTTCACTAGTCAAGTTAGGTTATGTCAATGTTCATGTTGTATTGCTGTTAGGTTTTATGTTGAGATAACCAACTTTCCTATTTAAAGTCGCTCAAAGTTTGTTTTTTGTTAAGTCACTCAACTTTTACCGCGTGTTCCAATCTTGTGAGTGTTTATATTAATATATATATACATATATTTTAAGTTAAGTCAATTTAATGAAACATATATGATTCTTGGTTACTATTTAGTGATTAATTTTTTTTTTCAAATTTAACTTGAAGTAAGAGGTAATAGTGAAGTAAAAAAAATCACTAAATAATAACCAAGTTTCATGATTGGTCAATTTAAGTCAAATTGGAAAAAAATAACACGAAATAGTAACCAAGATTCATATATGTTCTGTTTAGGTGACTTGATTTTAAATTTTTTAATATTTATAAAACTAATTCACAAGATTCGAATGCTTGATTAAATTTGAGTACTTTACGAAGAGAAAAAAACTTTGAGTGACTTTAGTGGAACAGATAGGAAACCTAGTTACTTTTGGGTGAAGTTTTTTCCTTTATGATGTTATTAATGAACTTAAAGTTTAAGGTTTGAGTTATGATACACACACTATTACTTATATATGCACATGTAAGATGCGAGTATGCTTATGATGTAATCTAAAAAAATGTTTGATGAAGAGTATATAAAGAGATCATTTCAAAAATTACTAAATTGGTTTGTATTTTTATCTGGATTTGTTTTTCTCAGGCATCTACTGAGGTGGCAAAGACACATGGGCGTGGAATTCATAATTCGTCCTCTAGGCAACCATCACGCCAACATAAAGCCACCGATAAACATAACCCAAACGCTGCACCATCTTTTCACGGACCATTACCCTTCCATCAGCCACCAATTCCACCTGTTTATGGCGGCATGGCACCGTGGCCTGCTCATATTCCTGTCCATGGATATGCATACCCGCCAACTGCTGGACCATTTCCTACAGCAAGTGGTACCGTTACAGCTCCACCAAGAGGCAATCCTAATAATTATGGAGTTGAGTTTCCTAATAGAAGACCTAATGTGCAAGAAAATCAGAAACCGTTGGGTCCAAAAGAGAACAATGATGTGCATCAGAATGCTGGGCCACGAGCCTTCATTAGGCCCCCATTTTTTGGTCCGCCAACGGGATTTATGGGTGGGCCTGTCTTTCCCGGTAATTATGTGATTGTGGCAGTTCTAATTGTTTCACGTTTAGTTTGTTTTTTTGACTTTTTTATAAAGTAGGTCATTGCAGGACCTTTAAAACCATAAGAGTCCCAGCGGCAGTCTTACTTTATGCAAAACAAAAAAAATTACTAGTGAAAGTAGAAGTGACTAGATGGGCGGGTTAGGTAACATTTGAAACAGGTTTTGGTTGAAATGAGCCATTTTTTACTAGGGGTCAGGTCAGGTTGGGATGAACCGATTACACTTTTTGTTCCTTTTTATTATATATGATCACAAAAACAAGATTATCTCTTTGAATAAAACAATTCATGAGGTTGTTTGCATTGAGAATACAATTCGGTCATCGTTCAACCCATATGACCTCATCAGGCCATTTGACTTGTTCCCTTGTTAGCTAACTTTTCTAATTCGACCCATTTGACCCAGTATATGATTAAAGTTACCGAAAGTGATCCACTCATAAGTAATTTGGCCAAAATTGCCACTTCTAAGTGAATTGTTGAGATATTTCATTTTTTTTAACTTCTACTTTCCTTAATAGTTAAACGGTCACGCCTCTCTTTATTTTGCTTATTTGTTTCTGTATTTCACACTTCTTAATTTTCTTTAATTTCTTACCTTTTTCAATTTTGAATTTGTTTCAATAATAATGACTTGGCTGCAATTACTTTATGTCAGGTCCTCCTGGCTCTATTGTCTATCTTCCTGCTATACCTCCGTATTCTGTTCGGGTCCCACATCCACCGTTTGTTGTTCCACATCAGCCGGGTCCCAGGGTTCCTATGTTACCTGCACAGGCCCAAGCCCAAGCCCAAGCCTTGAGAATTAATGTTAGAAACCAAATTGAATATTATTTCAGTGATCAGAATCTGAAAACTGATCAATACTTGATTTCTTTGATGGATGACCATGGGTGGGTCCCGATATCTACTATTGCGGACTTCAAAAGGGTATGTTTCTATTAATTCATGTGCCATGACTCCTTCAATGAACATGACAAACCAGTGTATCAGAACCGGAGTCATCTCTTGAAATTGCTAAACACTAATTTAAAAAAAAATATATTTAGTTTTATTTTATATGGTGCAGGTTAAAAGTATGAGTACGGACATACCGCTTATTGTGGAGGCCTTACAAAGCTCTACTACTCTTGAAGTGCAGGTTCAGTTTCTCAATTTCCTTTTGGCATAATATAGAAGATGACACGCAACTTATTTTAACACGGTCCGGTTATGTGGGGTCACGATATGAACATTGGTGTTATTTTACAGGGTGAGAAGGTGAGAAATCGTGAAGATTGGTCAAAGTGGATTCCAGCTTCTGTTGGGAATAAATCTTCTGTTACACAAGACCGTTCAATAAAACAATCTGAAGATAATAATAAGTTTGATTCTTTAAAGAAAGATACTTTTGGTGAAGATCGTTTGACCACAGAAAATCTGGATAAAGTTTGTGATGATTTTGCAAGCACGTTCTTGTTTGATGAGGAGCTTGAGCTTGAACAGAAGGATGAGTGTTCTTCTAAAACAAGGTACTACACGATCATCTTGTTTGAGCATGCTAATATACATATACATATATATATATATATATAGGGGAAGGATCATAAGAAAACTCATTGTTCATGAGAAAACCAAAAAACTATTTATTAAAGGTAAAAAATAATAATAAAAAAACCATAACTCAAAATATAAATCAAAAACTAAAAAACCGTTTCGGAGACCTTGTTCCCCACGTCGTTCTCTTACAAAAAAAATAAAAATAAAATAAAATAAAATAAATCAGCGCCCTACTACATATGTGTAGTAGGGTTAGCTTTTGGGTTTAGTTTTTTGGGTTTAGTTTAGCTTTTAGGTTAGGTTTTTTGGGTGGGGGAGGGAGGGAAGGGGGTGGGTGGGGGGTTTAGGTTTTTGAGGGGTGGGTGGGGGGTTTAAGTTTTTGGGTGGGGTGGGGGGTTTTTGGGTGGGGGTGGGGTGGGGGGTTTTTGGGTGGGGGTTAGGTTTTTGTGTGTACTACACATATGCAGCACCTTTAATGAGGAGTTTTTTGGTTTTCTCATGAAAATGTGCTTTCTAGTGAACTCACCCCTATATATATATATATATATATATATATTGTATAAAATGAAAACCCACTTGAGTTGAGAAAACCCTATGTAACTTTGTTTTTTTAGGCCGTTTTTATATATATTTCGTCACCAAAAAAGTAAAAAAATTTAAAAAAGCGCTGAGTACTTTAAAAAAAAAATCTTGAAAATAGCCAAAATCAGCATTTTTACATTGTATGTCAGCCTGACGTCAGCATGTTACATATGTAACAAATGATGTTACATATGTACAATTTTGGTAAATAATTTTAAAACAAAAATCCACTCGGCGCTTTTTTGATTTTTTTTTTCAAAAGTGATGAAATTAAATATAGAAGCTATTCCAAAAATAAAAAGTTACATATGTTTTAAGCTGTTACATATGTAACAAATGTAACAAATGATGTTACATATGTACAATTTTGGTAAATATATTTTTTTTTTTACGTATGTTACATACATTTTAGAGGGTTTCCACCATAGCCCTCCCCTATATATATACATTGTTACAAAGTTTATATGTCGTGTTTTGTTATTTTCCTGATATAAATATTGTGCTGGCTATTCTTTAATTTATTGACTCGACTTGACCTAGGGTGGATGATGAAGATGATGAAATGGTTGTTAATGATCAAGCAGTTGAGAGACTTGTAATTGTTACCCAGGTAAGATTGATATTAAATAAATGTTATTTTCATTTATTATGTTTTTTTCTTTTGTCACCTGATGGATGCTAGGGGTGGCAATTTCTTACATGACCAAAAAAAAGACGGGAACACGACACGGAAATGTGTTGTCAACTTTAACCCGTTTAATTAAATAGGTCGTGTTCTGGTTAACTCGTTTAATTTAACACACCGTCAACCCGTTTAAGTGTATAAGGTTAACCTTCCAACCTGTTTAACCCTTTTATTACAACCCTTTACGACCCGCCAGGCCGTTCATGACCCTTTTAGCCTATTTACAACTTATTTATAGCCCAGTTACAACCCGTCAACCTGTTTGACTCGTGAGATAAACGGGTTACACGATTTTAAGTGTGTTTGTGTTAGGGTTGATGTCTTTGACTCAAATAATTATATGGATCATATTTGGGTTCAATAATTCAACCGGACACATAATTTCCACCCCTAAATTGGATGCTTTGTGATACGAGACAAATTCGCTATTATGATTAATGAAACATTACCGTTCATCTCTACAGCAAAATAACATGAATGGACGAGGAACTAAAGATTCTGTAGAGGAAACAAAATCATTTTCTAATGAGCTTGCTTCTGCCATAAACGATGGCCTATACTACTATGAACAGGTTATTTAGCATCTTAAATTTTTCTAATTTCTCTATTTATATATATATATATATAAAATTTAATACATTTTCAATGGATACATTTACACTTTTCATATATCAAATAATAGGATTCCTAACACTTGGGACCATTCATTGACCTGCTAATTTCAGGAGTTAAAGTCAAAGCGAAATAAAGGTAGAAGAAACAATTCAACAAATGAAATAAAAGTTGGGACTTCCAAATCTCCTAAAGTTGGGAACATAGCAAATCAGAAGGCAGCAGGTGGCGGTGGTGGCAGTGACGTGGCGGGCAGTCCTAATTCTAGAAGGAAGCAAAATAAAACTTATTTTAAGCAGCTATCACTGAAGAACCAACGGTTGTTTTCTAGCAACCTCAAGAATAATGGAAGTGATCATATTATATCAGAAAGCCCACCAAGTACTTCAGTCGGATTTTTCTTCGGGTCAACACCTCCTGACAATCACGGGTCAGTTTAGACTTTAGAATATTTTTATCTCTAACAGGTCAAACATGTATGACTTGTCGTGTGTGGAGGCTTAGGGAGCCGGCCGGCCCTAGTGGCCTCCTGCACATGTTTGGGCTGGGGCCCACATTAGGGTTAACTTGGTGATTAAGTTATGTAACCCTAGATTAGTCCCTATAAATATAATGTCATGTACTTGTAATTTCTCGAGCACCTAATAATAAAAGATCCCTAATTGCAGTCCGTGGACGTAGGTTATACCGACCGAACCATGTTAAATCTCTCGCGTCGTTTATTGCTTAGTGTGTGTTTTGCGTGTGTTGTGTTCGTGTGATACCTAACAACTGGTATCAGAGCTTGGCTCTTGATCTTATCACACTCACAACCGCCGCTGCCGGAGCTAGGATTTCTGCCGCCGCCGCTGCCCTGAGATCGATTTCTGCCGCCACTATAGTCGGAATCAAGTGGGGATTCCGATTCTGTGATAGCCGCCATCTAATTCCGATCTGTTTCAGCCTTCGCCGTCGTATTCTGCCGCTGCCGCCTTCGCTGGAGCTAGGGTTCCGCCGTGCCTCTGCCGGAATCAAGTTTTTTGGGCTCTGTTTTGGCCGATTTTGCCAGATCAAGGCTCGATTAAACAGCCTTAAAGTCACCGGTATTTAATATTCCAGCCGTGTTTTGTCGCCAGAATTGCGACCTCAGCCGTCTGTTTAGGCCGCTACTGCTGTCCATCGCCTTCTACTGCCGCCGACAGAACAGAGTTCTGTCCCGTTTCCGCTGTTGCCGCTGTTGACCTGGTCAACCGCCGCCGCCAAACTCTAAATTCCGGTAAACCTTTTTTATCGATGTTCTTACGCGTTTATTACTGATTTTGTTTGAGATTGGTTGAATAGACAGTGTCTAATAGAACATCCAACAAGTTCAGGCCGCCGCCACTGCTGTGTTTGTTCACTGTTCCTGGTCTCGACTCGATCAGTTCTACTCGGTAAGTTTGTTTCAATGGCAGAAGAAGGTAAGGTAAAGATAGTGACGTTTGATGGACAAGATTATGGATTCTGGAGAATGCAAATTGAAGACATGCTCTATCAGAAGAGCTTACATCTTCCGATGATTGGTTTGACAGCAAAACCAGAGAAGATGTCTGATGCCGACTGGAATCTCCTAGACAGACAAGCCTTGGGAGTAGTAAGGCTGTCTTTGTCAAGGAATGTTGCTTACAACATAGTCAAAGAAAAGACCATTTTTGGAGTGTTAAAAGCCCTAGCTGACATGTACGAGAAGCCCTCTGCTGTCAATAAGGTATTTCTCATCAGGCAATTGGTTAACACCAAGATGAGAGAAGGTTTGTCTGTTTCTGGTCATATTAATGAATTCAATTCTATTATCACTCGGTTAGAATCTGTTGATATTAACTTTGAGGATGAGGTTCAAGCTCTCCTTCCTTGGTTTAAAAAAGCGCCATGAGGCGCTGCATAAAGCGTGAGGCGCTGAACAAAACGCCTCAAATGGGTGAGGCGCCCCATATACATGAAGCGCCCTGAGGCGCCGCCTCAGGCTTGAGGGGCGAGGCGAGGTGAGGCGCGCTTCATGTATTTTTGCCTTTTTTTCACTGTTTTTTTTTGAATTTGAGTTCCAATTTTAGTTCCTCTTTACTTAAATCAGTTTTTTAAGTTTTTTTTTTTGCAAGTTTTGTGAAAATTACTCAAAAGGAGGAGTTTTTAGACTGAAACAACATTTACTGGGAGGTTATAAGAATGTTACTAAATTTTTTATTACTTTTTTAGCTTAGCGCCTCGCATACGTGAAGCCCTCGCCTCGCGCCTGAGGCGTGGCGCCTCGGATTTTGGGACCGAAACGCCTCGCCTCGCCTCGCCTAGCGCTTTTTTAAACCAAGTCTCCTTCTATTGTCTTCTTTGTCTGAAAGCTGGTCAGGTACTGTTACAGCTGTCAGTAGTTCATCTGGAACTACCAAACTCACATTCAAGGCGATGCGGGATTTGATACTGAATGAAGACATGCGTAGGAAAAACGCTAGAGAATCCTCCAGTTCTATTCTACATACCGAAGGAAGGGGGAGAAGACCTGAAAGAGGCAATAACAGGGGTAGGTCAAAGTCCAGGAAGAGAGGTCAATCCAAAAACAGAAAAGAGATTGAGTGCTGGAACTGCAAAGAGAAGGGCCACATTAGAAGCCAGTAGCAGCTCAACACTCGGATGACGCCCTTATCTGTTGTGTTGAAAATTCCATAGCATCCTGGATCATGGACTCAAGGGCATCCTTTCCAGTGTTGTAAAAATCGCGCCTAGTCGCTAGACGGTTCGTTAAGGATTAATTTTGGCCTAGTCGGTCCAAAAATCGCTAGGCGTCCCAAATCGCGCCTAGGCGGCCAGATTCCGGCTAAAATTCCGGCGAAAACCTGAAATTTTCGGCCAAATTCCGGCGAAAACCTTAGATTTTCCGGCAAAACCTTGGATTTTCCAACCATACCTTTCAAATTCCAGCCAAATATGTGTATAAATATTTAAAAATGAACATTTTTATAAAAATTACATATAAAAATGTGTGTATATAAATAAAAAACTGAAAATTACATATAAAAATTCCAATCCGATTAATCCCGCCTAGGCGGGCCTAGGCCCCGATTAATCCCGCCTAGGCCTAGGCCCTACCCCACCGCCCGACTAGCGCCTAGCGATTTTTACAACACTGATCCTTTCACGCCGTCCCTTGCCCGGAGCTAGTAAAGAACTTGCGAACAGGTAATTTTGGTAAAGTTCGCTTAGCTGATGATCAAACACTTGATATTGCAGGGATAGGTGATGTGGAACTGAAGACTACACTTGGAACCACCTGGACATTGAAAGATGTCAGGGTTATTCTAAACTTAAGGAGAAAGTTAATTTCGGTTGGTCAGCTGAAGGCAATGCTGTTCTCTTTAAAGATATTCAATGGAAAGTTATCAAGGGCAACCTCGTGGTTGCTAAAGGAAAGAAGAGAGACACTTTATACATGATGGAGATACCTTCTGATGGTATAAATGCGACAGCATCTGGTCCGAGTCCTTCCAATCTGTGGCACCGACGACTTGGACACATGAGTGACAAGGGATTGAAGATGTTGGCTGATAAAGGTAAGCTTCAAGATCTAAAGAAAGTAGAAACCGGGTTTTGCGAGTCATGTGTTCTCGGGAAACAGAAGAAAGTTACATTCTTGAAGACTGGTCAGACACCGAAAGCTCAGAAACTGGAGCTCATTCACTCAGACGTTTATGGACCTACATCGGTTCAATCTGTAGGAGGTGCATCCTACTATGTGACCTTCATTGATGATGCTACTAGAAAGGTATGGGTTTATTTTCTCAAGTATAAATTTGAAATATTTAATACTTTTATGAACTGGAAAGCTGCTGTTGAAAATGAAACTGGTTTGAAGATTAAATGTATGAAGTCTGACAACGGAGGAGAATACATCAGCAAGGAATTTGTTGACTACTGTGCAAAACAAGGGATAAGGATGATCAAGACCGTCCCAGGAACTCCTCAACAAAACGGAGTTGCTGAACGGATGAACAGAACGTTAAATGAAAGGGCGAGGAGCATGAGGTTAAACGCAGGGCTCCCAAAAATGTTCTGGGCCGATGCAGTTAACACTGCAGCTTATTTGATCAACCGTGGACCGTCTGTTCCTCTGGGTTTCAAAATACCGGAGGAAGAGATGAAAGGAAAGGAGGTAAGTCTTAAGCATCTGAGAGTATTTGACTGCTTACAGTTTGTTGAAAGATGGTGATAGGGATACACTTGACTCAAAAGCCAAGAAGTGTACTTTTATTGGTTATGGGATAGATGAGATGGGTTACCGGCTTTGGGACTTTGAAAGCCGAAAAGTTATCAGAAGCAAAGATGTCACGTTCAACGAAGCCGAATTATACAAAGAAAGAAATGGTACTAGTCCTGAAGTTCATAAAGAGTACATTGTTATTGATGCTGAGATGAAGAAAACTAGTGACAGTGAAGCTCCTTTAGACATTCCCGACAGTGGGAGCTCAGAGCTTGAAACTCAAGAAGATTCAACCGACAGTGAAAGCTCTGAAGAAGAAACTGAAGATCCACCGGTTACTCCTCCTGCTCCTGAGACTCAGTGGGCTAGGAGATCCACTAGAGCCACTGCACCGTCAGAGAAATATTATCCGTTTGCTAATTTTCTGTTGTTAACAGAGAATGGAGAACCGCAGTGCTACATTGAAGCTATTAGTTTGAAAGATTCATTGAAGTGGGAGATTGCAATAAAGGATGAGATGAAGTCTCTAGAAAAGAACAGAACGTGGGAGCTTACAAAGCTTCCTCCCGGCAAGAAAGCGTTGCACAACAAATGGGTGTACAGGGTAAAAGATGAACACGATGGTACCAAACGGTACAAAGCTCGGTTGGTGGTCAAAGGGTTTCAACAAAAACCGGGAGTTGATTACAGTGAAATCTTCTCTCCTATTGTGAAGATGACTACTATCAGATTGGTTCTAAGTATTGTTGCTGCTGAGAGTCTTTATCTAGAGCAGCTAGATGTGAAGACTGTCTTTCTGCACGGTGATTTGAATGAAGACATATACATGGTACAGCCTGAAGGTTTTCAGGTTACTAGAAAAGAAGGTATGGTCTGCAGGTTAAATAAGAGCTTGTATGGGTTGAAACAAGCTCCTAGAAAGTGGTACTTGAAGTTCGACAACTTCATGGGTAGATTCGGGTACAAGAGATGTGAGATGGATCACTGCTGTTACCTAGAGAAATTTGATAAGTCATACATCATCCTCCTCTTATATGTGGATGATATGTTAATTGCTAGTTCTGATATGAAGGAAATAAAGAAGCTGAAGAAGCAAATGTCAGAAGAGTTTGAGATGAAAGACCTTGGTGCTGCTAAACAAATACTCGGGATGAGTATTTCCAGGAACAAAGACGGGTCTCTGACACTCTCTCAAGAAAAGTATATTGGGAAAGTGTTAGAGAAATTTAAAATGAAAGATGCCAAGACCAGAAGCACTCCTCTAGGAAGTCATTTTAAACTTTCTAAAGACCATTCGCCAAAGACAGATGAAGACATAGCCGAAATGTCTAAGGTGCCCTATGCATCAGCTGTTGGTAGTCTTATGTACGCAATGGTGTGCACAAGGCCGGATATAGCACAAGCGGTTGGGGTGGTTAGTCGATATATGTCCAATTCGGGCAAAGAACATTGGGAGGCAGTCAAATGGCTGCTTAGGTATTTGAAAGGAACTTCGAAGATGGGGTTACGGTTCTCGGGTAAAGATATTGTTCTGAGGGGTTATACGGATGCTGACCTTGGGGGATGCAAGGAATCGTATAAGAGCACGACTGGGTTTGTCTTTTCAGTGGGAGGAACCACAGTCAGTTGGATGTCTGGGCTACAGAAGAGCATTGCTCTTTCAACTACTGAAGCCGAATACACGGCTTGTGCTGAAGCAAGTAAAGAGTTGATTTGGTTAAAGAAATTTCTAGAAGAACTTGGGAAGAAACATCCAGACAGTCCACTGTTTTGTGACAATCAAAGTGCAATACATCTTGGGAAGAATCCTGTGTTTCATGGGAAAACGAAACACATTCAGATTAAGTATCACTTCATCAGGGGTTTGATCAGTGATGGTACGCTAAAGCTTGAGAAGATCAAAGGAACAGAGAATCCCGCAGATATGCTGACTAAGGTGGTTACCTTAGAGAAGTTGAAGCTATGCATAGCTTCAACTGGCCTTCAGGAATAAAGTTGAGAAGGCGACTGCAACTAGAAGGAAAGAAGTTACAGAAGTACAAGTGAAGACATGTGAAGACGGAGACAGTTTGGAGTTTGCCAAAGCCTCAAAGTGGGAGATTGTCGTGTGTGGAGGCTTAGGGAGCCGGCCGGCCCTAGTGGCCTCCTGCGCATGTTTGGGCTGGGGCCCACATTAGGGTTAACTTGGTGATTAAGTTATGTAACCCTAGATTAGTCCCTATAAATATAATGTCATGTACTTGTACTTTCTCGAGCACCTAATAATAAAAGATCCCTAGTTGCAGTCCGTGGACGTAGGTCATACCGACCGAACCACGTTAAATCTCTCGTGTCGTTTTGCTTAGTGTGTGTTTTGCGTGTGTTGTGTTCGTGTGATACCTAACATGACTAAGAAGAAAAGTCTAAAAAGGAAACTAAGTGCACAGTGTAACTTTAGTGCAGAAAAACCCTTTAATCATTTTAATTAAAAAATCAGATTAATTCAGAAATAATGTAATTTTGATTCATATTTGACACTATAAAATTATGGAAAGTGTTTTGGGTCACATGTAAAAAAATTACTATTTTTACTCATTACTTGACCCTTCTATTTGTCGGTTAATGTTTTTATCACCATCCTATATAGAATAAGGTCTTCAAAGCTTGGTGTTTCTCCTCATGGCGGCTTTACTAGCGGTAGTCCACCTGTCGGCTCCATGCCAAAGCCATTTCCTCCTTTTCAGCACCCTAGTCATCAGCTTCTAGAAGAAAACGGTTTCAGGCAGCAAAAGTGGGTATTGGATAACCGTCTCCTTAAGTCATCTATGTGAATCAATGAGTTCTCATTCTATCTATGTAGGTATGTAAAATATCACAAGAGATGCCTAAGTGAGCGGAAGAAATGTGGCATCGGATGCAGTGAGGTATCTATGTTTATACCATCTTTAGTACTTCATTAATTACTAGGTTAGAAACCCATGTATTACATGGGTTGAATAAAAGAAAAAATTAAATAGTTAGTAATGAAGATTTAGGAATTATAAAATGATATATTAAGTTTTAAGTAAGTAATAACGTAATAATATTGAAAATGAAAAGAAACGGGAAAAAAGAATCGTAAGGAGATAGACTTATAACACGTGACGGCATGAGTTACTTAATTAATTATGAACCAAATAATGATCATCGATATGAAATACATAAAATAAAAAAAGTCAAAATATTACGTTACATAATTTTAGTTTTAAGTCTTTTTTTTTAATAAAAATATACTTTTAGGGACTTTTGAATCTTTAACCTTAGTTGACTTATTTTATTTTTAGTCAAACCAGTATATTATATATGTTTTATATATTATATTTTATGGAAAGTTTGCAAATTTTATGGATGTAAATATGAAAACTTTGCAAATTGGAAGAGATGATGGAGGAGGAAAAAAGAGCGGGAAAATCAGAAATTGAGATCATAGGAACACGACACGTGTCATCCTAGATCCTTATTTATTGTAATAAGGATGCTAATAATTAGTTCAGCTTTTACACATGATTTTTTTTCCACTTTTATGCGTTCATCTACATTTGAACCACGTCTCTACATGCAGGAAATGAATACTCTCTACAGATTCTGGTCATATTTTCTTAGAGACTTGTTTGTTCCTTCAATGTATAATGAATTCAAGAAAATCGCACTGGAAGATGCCGCTCTCGGTTACAATTATGGAATAGAATGCCTTTTCAGATTTTATAGGTACACAATATTCACCAATTTATTTTGCAAGTGATTAGAAGTGTTCAACCTCTAAGTTTTCTTTTTCTAGAGTAAATTACACTTTCTTTTTCTAGAGAAAGTTACACGGGTGGTCTCTTTATGGTTTTGGTCTTTTATTTTCAGAAATTACACGTTAGGTCCAAGAGTTTGCTGACCCATAACACGTTTGGTCCTTGGAGTGGATCTACATTTGTTTTTGTTGTTGAAGTTTTCAAAAAGACCATTTTACCCTTAGTTAAATAAAAAACAAGAGATTAATCACCCCATCCCCTCCCCTGCAACTCTGGTCACCCTCTCCTGCGATGTCACCGCAGATTCCGGCAATGTCGGATGTCACCGCAGATTCCGGCAATGTCGGATCTACTTCTTCCACTACAACAGCTGTCACTACATCCGGGTCTTCAACACTAATCAAGTGAATCTTCTTCAACATTATGTAGTTTCTAACAAAAGAGATTAATCACCCCATCCCCTCCCCCTCAACTCTGGTCACCCTCTCCTGCGATGTCACCGCAGATTCAGGCAATGTCGGATCTACTTCTTCCACTACAACAGCTGTCACTACATCTGGATCTTCAACACTAATCAAGTGAATCTTCTTAAACATTATGTAGTTTCTGAAAAGAAAGGACCAAATCCACAATATGGCCTCACCAGAGGGGCCATCCATGTAATTTGCTCTTTTTAAATTTAATTAGATAAGTTGACTAATTTTTAAGCGACCCTAGGAAAAAGGGTCAACGTGGTCAAAAGTTCTATCATCATTTTTAATGGCCACATTACCTTGTATCGAAGCTTTTGATAGTTGGTTACCTTGAATAAATTCTTTTCTAACTATGATGTTTTTCTGGTTATAAAAGTATGTTACCTAAAATAGAATTTGAAGTAACCTCTTTATTCAATTAGCCCGGAACATGGTGTTTCTAGTTCCTTTTTGTTATTGCAGCTACGGATTGGAGAAGGAATTCAGGGAAGATGTATATGCTGATTTTGAACAGCTAACTCTGGATTTCTACCAAAAGGGAAATCTTTATGGTCTGGAGAAATACTGGTAAGTTGACTGTATGAAATTAAGGGTGTTAAATGGGCCATGTTCGCGGGTTGAATCCCACACAAACCTGAAAATATGACATGAACCCGAACATGACACTGCTTTTCGCACGACGTTTAACCGAAGAATTTATTTTATTTTTTTTTGTTTTTTTTGCATACTGATAGTCTAAAATTACAAAACTTACGCCATAAAATACAAATGTATATAAAATAGTTAATGCCCACTTCTTTTTTATCCTTTATATTTTTACTTAAGATATCCAAACAATTAAGTTATGACTTAAAATATAAATTTTTAATCTTAAAAAAATAATCAGGTGAACCCACAAACCTGACAAACCCCCCAGGTTGACCTGACACCACCTGTTTAGCCAAAAGTATTCGTGGGCTCAACCTTAAACTGACTCGAATCCGGTTAGACTAAAACCCAAACCCACGAAATTCGTGTTAGGCTCGTGTCGTGTCATAGATTCATACCCTATATGAAATTATTATTTTTTCCTTCTCTTTAGCTAGACAATGCTAATATACGGAGTTACTGTTATTACGTATGACGTATGCTCTCATTATGAAATCCAATATAGGGTTTGTCAAATTGTGGCATTATGGTAATTTTTGTGCTGAAAGTAAGTTCTTTCTTGGTAGGGCATTCCATCACTATTCTCAGTTAAAGGAGCACAAAAGGCTCCCAGAGCTGGAAAGGCTACTGAAAGAAGAATACAAGAGCTTGAATGACTTTAAGGTCAACCGTTCTAAAACAAAAGCCAAAAACGATAGAAAGTAATCAGTCGAACGTAACATTTTTTACAAAGGAAAGGAGATCCGGAATTTCAAATGCTGAGAATATTATCTATATACAATATCGTATAGAGATAAGAGCGCGCTATTAGCTCTCTTGGCTAGAAGACTTCTTTTGTGGTCATTGTACATAGCAGATCAGTATGTTGTGAGGGGTTACTTGTACTGGCTGATCGTAGTTTGTTGTTATGTGTTCCCTTGGAACTTTTTTATTTATGGGAATTATCTTCTAAACCGGAGACGACCATTTTTTCGGTCTGTAAAATGCGGTTTTTGTTTGTAATTAGAGTTTAAAATAGTATGGATTTTGTTTGTTCTGGAAAGCCGGTTAATCATTTGAAATATATACATATGCAGGGAAAATTCACCCGACCAAATATCCTATCTGTTTTAAAGTCGCTTAAACCTTTTGTATTTCTAAATTCACTTAACTAGGTGTTTCAATTTCTCAAAAGTCATTCGCTTAAATAGAAAAAATAGAACATATATATGAATCTTTATTACAATTTAGTGATTTTTTTTCACTTTGATTTAAATTGAATAATTATGATACTTTTTTTTTTGAAAGGCGAACATTGAATGTGTGACGTCGCACCCCCTGTCACATAGGAGAGCCTCGTCCAACTCCGGCCAATATGTTGTCTTAACCGGGCTCACTTGGCGCCAGAGTTGGAGAGCTTTCAAAGAAAAACCCCACCCAATACGGCCCCTTCCGGGCTTGAGGGAGAGCCGAGGCTCCAACCCTGGATCGGCGTGGGTAAAACCCTGGTGCATCAGCCTAAAAGGCTTCATTTGCAATGCCGCAGAAATTAATAGTGGTGGCAGGGATTGAACCCTGGTCCCTTGGGACTTCAGGCCTCACCTCAACCACTACACCACAACCTATTTGACGAATAATTATGATACTTGATTATTATCTAATGATATTTTTACCATTACCTCATACTTTAAGTTAGACAAAAAGAAAAGTGATTACTAATTAGTAACGAAGATTCGTAAATTTTTCATTTACGTCAATTTAATAAGTTGTATTAATTATAAAAAAATAATTATTTAGGTTGCTTATTTTAAGAAGTTACATTATGTAATTAATAAATTCATAAGATTGAAATATCCGATGATGAAAGAAAGTTGAGTGACTATTCAGAGAAAAACTAAGTAACCTTAGCATAACACTTTAAAAATCAGTTATTATCGAATGAAATTTTCCCAATATAACATTTATATATATGCATATACACACATACAACAATGTATATGCCATTGAATTAGATAAAATTGATCAAATACAAATATACATTGTGTCGAAAGTTACACCAAATAGTTCTTTGCATGTTGCCAAGGGAACATCCTGGTGGTAAAGTGGTGTACTTTTCAACCAAAGGGTTGTGGGTTCAAATCATGCAGTTCTTAACACCATCATCTTCACATAGAGGAACAACAGGAAGAAAAAGATGTTGAACACCACGTTGACAGTGATTATAGTGATGGTGATAATGCTGATGAAGACAGTGACAGTGATAATGGTGATGGTGCGGAGGCAACAGACTCAGAACGAACTGAATCTGACTCGTCCAACTCCGATGATGCACCCGATCAAGCACATCCATGAAGGAATGTTCAGGGGTCCCTTCCTGAATCATCCTCCAAACGTCAAAGACAAAGCGAATTTCAACTCGTTGATGAAAGCTCAGAAAGTGAGGCAGAACCGTCATATGTGGCAAAGCGACGAAAGAAGTATAGATCCGATCGTCCATGGAACAGATCACTGCCCGCCTTCAAGCACAAAGGAGTTCCGGAGAACCAACATAATTGTACAGCAGGCGAAAACGTCGGACAATTACACATGTGATTGTTCCTACCATACAAGAGGCGACTCCATTGATAGTCTTTCTTCCTGCCATTACAATCCCAATCTCAACTGAAATCCTACCCATAATGGCTGAGTCCATTATTGTGACAACAACAACAGCACCGACTGTCATCCCAACAACATCCCTTGCAGTATCTATTACTGCTGGCACCTTACCCCCTATGACTCACTCAATAGAGTTTGGTGATATGGGTCATCACTTTGATCTTTCTGAACTTTTTGCTGACACAATTCATGAGACGGGTGAAGCCTCAACGGCTAGAGAAGTTGATCCACGAGAGGCTCGCATCTCATACTTAGAAGCTCAAGTTGCAGCCTTGCTTAAAGATGCTGCCAACTCAAAATTAGAAGCTGAAGCACAACAGGCTAAGGTCAATTCAATTGTTGATGAAACAACCTCACTCCGACACCAATGGAAAAGCACACAAGAACAGCTGAAATCATTAATGGAGCTTAGTGAATTACAATTTAAAATCAATGACAATATCCTTGCTCACAAGAACAAAGTCGAAGCTCAACTCCTTGTGCAAAGAAATGAATATTTAGCCATGGTTGCCCTTGTGGAGAAGCTGCTGAAACATGTAACATCCTGAAAATCCGTAAACTAATGACTCGGGCTAGTGGGCGACCCAAACCTGTGATTAATAAGAGGGTTTGAAAGGTCTGTTATTTATGATGCGTTTTAACGACAGAGAAGGACAATAAGTCGTTTGTAGAGGGTTCGAGATGAAAGTGCGTTAGATGAAACCGGAGGGACCCCAAACGAAACATGGAGTGGTTTATAAACCACATTTGCGCAAACCCTAGGGCCATTTTTGACCCTAGGTGAGCGAAGGCAAGGAGAGCCGCAAGGAGGGGAGAAAGACGACGACGAAGTGGTGGTCCAACGGTGGTCTCCGACAATGTGGCCTCCCCACTTCGGTAAGTAATCCCCATTATGTTTATTTAAAACTTGTGTATATGTTTTCTTGCATGGTTCGGCTATGGTTTTGGGTCGGAGGAAGATGATGTTCGATGGTGATGGAGATGGGGTTGAGAGGCGGCTGTCGAAAGTGGCATTCACGGCGGCGAGCCGACAGGGTGGTGGACGGTTGCCGAGAAGTGAAAAGAGAGAAGGATGGTAGCGGGTTACGGAGGAGTGACGAGGGGTGATGGCGGTGCACGACGGCTGTTGTGACGGCAGCGGTGGTGGTTCCCGACGGATGTGGTGGCTGCTGTGGCGGCGCACCACGGTGGTGAACGAAGGAAGATGAATACAGGGACGGATCCGACGTGTTGTATGGCTCGTGTGGAGCTCAACGGGTTAGAATCAGAGATGTTGGCCGATTAGGGTTGTTACCTGACGAAGAAGACGATGTAACGTGCATGGTGGTGCACGGTAAGGAAGCGGAGGACGGCAAGGAGGTCAGTTAGGGTTTGCATGGAAAGGTTGGGAACCCGAGGCAAGTTCATACGTTTTACGTGGTTAGGGTTTTACCATGCATGTCATGCATGCGGGTGTGGAACCTGGTCCAAGTACATGTGTGCTTGTGGGACTAGAGTTGCATGAACATGTACGTGCGTGCATGGAAACCTAGGTCCCCGCATACGCGTGCCTGTGAAAGTAGGGTTCGTGGAGGAAGAATGACGAGCTCACGAGACGAGTGTCAGAGTTTTATTTTATGTACGCATTATTTGACGTATGTTTAAGCATGTGTCTGATCATGTGATCATACGCTTGGCAGGATCGGGATTTGGGCGAGTGATCGGGGTGCAGAGCAAGGATTTGGACTCAGCGTAACTGGTGAGTTTCTAATCCCCTCTTTTAAACGTTTTACTGTTTTGGGGCTATTGTACATACTCGTAGGTTTTATTAAATGAACGTATTACGAGTTATGATTTAAAGTGAAAGTGTTCTATGAGATCATTATGTAATAATGAAGCTAAGGGTCGTTATGGGGTCCTTAGGGTGGGTGAACAAGAGTTGTGATGATCTGTGTGTGTCATCGTATGAGTTAGTCGGGGTGAGTCGGGAATTTAGTTAAACCTGTGATGGTTATATAAGGAGAGTTAGCATGGGAACCCGTACGTGGTTCATTAACGAGTCAAGTAGACACTAGTATGATGTTATGCGTCATATGCTTGTTGTTGTGTGTATTGTGTCGTTGTCCTGGTGACACGACGGGTATCGTGTTTGCATGGGTTTATGGGGTGTCCATAGTATATACGGGCTAGAAGTCAGTATGTTGTTTGTGTGTCGTATAATTGCTTATTCAGAAAGAGCTGGGTAATGTGTCTAGACGTTAAGAGAATACGTCTAAAGTAAGTGTTTATTTCACATGTAAGTGATCCGTGAAAGGGTGGTGAGTAGTAGTACATGTCCAGGTAGTGTCACGTGCATATATGTGTTGCTTTGTGTGCTTGCACTATTGTCCGTGTATACGACTAATAGTGGTGTGGAGGACGGAATCCTTCGGGGTCATCATTGTACGTGTGACGTGTCAGTCACCGTATGGTAGATGATATAGTCACCGTGTGGGTGGCTGGGTAGTAATCGTAGATGACGAGTGTGTCGCTATGATTAGTGGCGGGGCCCTGTAACAAGGGTAGTGCGGAGCTTATGACGAGTATCCTGACGGGGATAACCCTGACAAGGGTGCGGTGACAAGGTATGTGTTTGTGTGCATTTATATATGTTAAATTGCATGCAAGTGATGAGTTATATTAATTGTGTACGAGATGATATTGATGTGTTAAATAGATGGAATCAATGTGGTGTGTCGAGTTAGATTGACCGTTGTGTCGGGATGAGTTCATTGTGTATAACTTTTGAGTCAGTTGGTATATGAGTGTCCTGGTTAGGGCTGGTAAGTCAGTGTCTAGAAGTTGGTTGAGTTAACCAGTGTGTGGTCAATATATGTGGTAAATTGTGAGTTATCAGAGTAGTATGCTTGTTCTACGTTAGAGAGACTTACTGGGTTTAAATGGTGGGTAGAGTCTGGGGTGGTGAATCCTTTGGGATATTATAAGATAACGGGGGTTATTAACATGATGAAAATCTATACAACTATTTCTTAATGACTAGAGGGTCTTGAGTGGAGATAAACAATAAATGAGACGAGTTGGCTTTTGTTAAATTAAACTATTAGAACTCACTCAGCGTAGCCGACTTTGTATGTACGTTAGATTGTTTTGCAGGTGAGTCTGCTAGACGAGGTATCTTGGCTTGGGAGCGGTGCTACTCGGGTTGGTGCGCATGCATTCGTAAGGTAATGTTGTGAAAGTTAACGAGTTTAAATATAACGTTATTTTGAGAAAGACTTCCGCTGTTTACTTAAATGAAAGTTAAGTATCTTTAATGAGTTTACCTAGTGATGAGAACGAACTGTAGGGTGCCTGGTTCGGGGCCTTACAAAACAGGTTTGTGCCCGGGGGGGTCTAACAAACAAGCTGAGGAAGCCTGTCACCACATTGACCTAACTGGTGATAAGGATCAAGACAAGGATCCTAGTGCCGGCCCCGCTGGTGGTGCTGGTGGTGAGCAACAAGCTGTCTCAGCTTCACTATTAGTAGTACCGACGGCACAGGGTGAGTCTACAAAAGAAGGAATAGGTGGTGGAAGTGACAAAGGTAAGTCCGTGGCCGAAGTCTTGGAAGATCTATCCACTGAGCTGGACTTGACCAATGAAGCTATGATCGGAGCCTTAGAGGAAATTGAAGAAGGCGAGATAGATTCGGGTGACGAATGGGATGAGGAAGGACAGGATATTATAATTGAATTTCGCAAAGGGGATGGTGAGGGTGTCTACGAATTAGAAGATGGGGAGATATTTGAAGCCCCTACAATAAATGAACCAGCTGAACCTGAAGTTACCTTTGTTAGTGTTGAGGCAACAAAGCTGATGCCTCCCAAACCATCCCCCTTCCTGAAGCAAGTGACAGTGGCAACTCTTGGAGGAGGGTTCCTAAAGAGTGGTTCAAAAAGCCACAACCAGCCGCCTGGTTCAAATCTCAGTATACTGATAAGCATGGCGCTGCTGGAATGATCTTGTCTATACGGTTTGAGGATGATAAAGGTTTATTTGCCATTAAACGATCTGGAGGTGTTCAATACCTCAAACCGACAACTGAAGCCTTTAATTCATTGCCCAAATATGACCTAGTTAACTTGGAAAACAGAGAACTCATCGGCGAAACCTTTTTTGCCGTACCCAAAGGTCTATGGCAGACGTTATAGAAGGAAGGTCGCTCTGGGAAGTTTGAAGTTTTCAAGCCTCAAATTCCAAGGCGTGTCAAAGACAAAGCACAGAGACATCCTATGACACGCAAGTTCTGGAAAAAGCTTGTCTATAAACCGGTACTATGTGAGACTCACATACCTTTGAGGAAAATTCCTCAGAATGTGTTGGGGAACTTATGGTACTGGTACGTAGACCCAGTAACCGGCGAGGCTGTTATGATTGAGAAGCTCAATTTGAAGGAGATAGTCAGGGTGTTTGATGAAATTTACTTCATCAACTTTTTGGTTAGAGATCTGGAGGTGTTGGTGGATAAATACTGCATACATACGGATGAATGGACGAAGCTGCTAGCTACCCGCTACAACAAGCTAGTCAAATTCTGTTTTGACTACATGTCAGGGTTGGGCGGTGGAGGTCAAGCAGAAGGTGCCTAAGAAGACTGAAGAAATCCAGAGCTGCTATCAAGGGGGAGTCTGTTGAAGCATCTTTGTGACAGACACTCTGGATTCTATGTTGAAGATTTTGTTTATCTACATTTCAGTCTTTATGTCTACGTATGTATTTGTATTTGTCTGTTGTTTGAGTTGTAATTTGCTTTTGTCTGAACTTGATGTATTTCAGTTGTATGTACACTTTAGGTACTAATCAAATACATATAGAAAGTGTTCCCGCGTATTTGTCATGTACCCAAAGATGACCATGCGTACTTAGGTAAGTAAGCATGAAGTTTGTTCATGCGTACTTACAAGTACGCATGGCCATGGTCTATTTATAGTCAAGTCTGTTTTCACATTTCACACGGTGGTAATCTCACACACAAGTACGAACACTTCAGCATTGTATCAGTCTTATTGTCATTTCAGTGATTGTACTTGTGTTTGTAAACAGTTTGCTGTAATAGACCGAGTATTTTGAGTACGAGTTTTTGTTATTGTCGTGTTTACATTTGTCGTCTTACTTTGTTCCACCTAGTCATGAGGATTCCGCACTTTTGTTGACTAGGCTACACACCCACACGATCATGATTTGACACCCACCCACCTGGGACCTACAGAGGCTTAGATGGATGTTCGCAAGGCTCTTATGGCTAATGGTTCCTCAACTCAATTTGTGGTTCATGGTATGGAAGCTAGTCTTGTTGAAAAATATAAGAGAGAGGTGCTTAGAAAGATCATCATCAACACTGATTCTATCGGACCAGCCGCTTGCGTGAAACAATTTGCTATTCAAGGAACTGAGAGTCAGGGGATTGATATTGAAGGTAGCATGATGCAGAATGCCAATATTAAGATTGAGAAAAGGAAGGTTGTTAATGAGATGAAGGTCAATTATGAGAAGAAGGATACCTGCCCTAGTTCCAGCTCAACGGATCGAGTTGTCTCTCCAACGAGTGCTAGTGACGGATCTCAAACCGAAGGTGATGGAAGCTCAAATCAAGGGTGTATATGCAGGAAAACTGTGCAGAGCTAATTACACCAAAGGTAAAATCTCATTTATGTTCCTCCAATTGCGTTGACATGATTTTTCACTATTGCACTTTGAATAAACTTATTATTCGTGAAAAAGGACGATGCTCTCGGTCTCCTTAAACAAATCAAGAAGAGCGAGGTGGCTCTCAAAATCAGTTTGAACAAAGCTCCAAAAGAAATCCAAACCCTGAAGGAATTTGTATATAGAAAGGAATTTTTAATCACCGATTTAACTTAAATATTAACTTCTTTAAGAAGCGAAACCGTCAAATTACAAATTATAATTTGTATATAGAAAGGAATTTGTTTCATCCTCCTACCGAGGGTTACTACGACCATATTCCGTCACCTCATCCTAAAAATGATATTGCCAATATATTTGTGTCTGCTACTAACGTAAAAACTGTAGGATTAAAAGGGCAAGATGATGAAGTTAAGGATGATTGTGGTGCTAAATTAGGCCACACAGATTGCAATAGGAAGTCAATGTTGATGCATTTCTGGTGACATGCACTCTGAAGATAGTCCTTTTTGTTATGTCTTTTGTAATGTTTGTTGTAATCAGTCTTTGTTATAATCGTTGTTATCGAGTTGTAATTGTGTTTGTTAGAACTTGTCTTACTTAGTCGTTTCAGTCTTTTGTGTTGTGCGTACTAAGCAAGTACGCAGGAGGATTGTTCCAGCGTACTTAGCTAGTACGCATAGGTAAGCATGCGTACTAGGCTAGTACGTAGAGGTTTTTTTCCTTCGCACTAGCTAGTACGCAGGAGATGGGTCTGTGAGTATATATTGTTGGAACCTGAGAAACCGTGGTATTCCTGATAACTATAGGGGCTAGAGTGTATCTTTTGTAAAACTAAGTTTTTGGTAAAGAGTCGCTATGTCGTTTGTCGGCAGACTCTCTGAGAGTCGGCTATCTACATGGTGACTCTTGCTATCTTTCTATAAATAGCAGACCAAAAACCTAGCAAATTAGCTCTTGAATCATACGTTGTTACTATTGTCAATTAGTGTGCCGGTAGGAGAGTTTTGATTGTAATCTTAGTATTCCAGGTGCTTATTGTAATCGTTTATCAGTGGAAATCGTTGAATTGATCTTGTTTATGTTCTTATTATCTTTGCTCTTCATCTTTAGTTTCTTAGTTTCATCAACAATCAAATTCACAATGGCTGACTTGTTGATTGTTTCATGACTAGAATCATTCTAGCACAGGGACCCTATCACCAGTACCTACAATTTGGTTTCAGAGCCTTTTGTGCTCTTTGTTTTAGTGATTTTCATTAAGTTTTTGGGGTTTTTGTTTAGATATGAATTTCTTTGATTTCTGGATTGATTTGTATAAAGTTCATAAATTGATATTGAAATTCACTCAGAAACTTGTTTGTGATGAGTTTGACAGATCTAATTGGCTTTTTGGTTTGGATCTGAGCATTCAGCAATTGATTTAGTGTTATTTTATGAAAAAGAGTATGCTGATATTCAGGAGCCGATTGTCCAGGGTTGACTCTCTTGCTTGAGCCGATTGTCTGTTTTGTTTGTTGTAAAAAGGATGATGCTCTTGCTATCCTTAACCAAATAAAAAAGAGCGAGGTTACTCTCAAAGTCAGTTTGAATAAAGCTAATCAAGAAATCCAGACCCTAAAGGAGTTTGTCTATAGAAAAGAGTTTTTAATCACCGATTTGACTGAAAAATTAACTTCTTCAAGAAGTGAAACTGTTAAGTTGCAAATCATAATTGACAAATGGAACGTTTGTAAAAAGGTACAAGATACCATGTTGGATTGTCAACAAACTCCTAGTTTTGTGAAAAAGGGGGTTGGATACTTGGATTCAATTGACTTTGAAAGAAAGCTGTTTCACCCTCCCACCCATGGTCATTATGACCCAATTCCGTCTCCACATCCTAAGAATGATCTTGCAAAACTATTTGTTTCTGCTACTAATGTAAATACTGCAGGTTTAAAGGGCAAGATGAGGATGTTAAGGGTGATTGTGGTGTTGGATTAGGCCACAAAGAATGCAATCGAGAGTCTGTTTTATCTTCGTTTTTGAATTTAAATTCCAACAATAAAGAATCATGTAATTCGGATTCTGTTGATAGCAGTAGTGAATCTTGTTCTAGGATAATTAATTCTAACTCTGATTGTAATGAACACAGTAGCTGTAATGATTTTATTTCTATGAATGATGTTTGTCTTAATGATTCGGTTGATACTATTTCAATAAAAACCAGTTTGAAAGGTTTATGACAGAAGAAATTCCAGTTTTCACTCCAGCATCATCCAGTCAAAGTGATAGTCAAAGCAATTCAGACTATTTGTCCACAAGAGAAAGTGATGAAAGTGAATATGATTCAGGACGATTCGTTGAAACCTCATCAGAATTAAACATTGAATCCGATGATGAAGCAAATATGACAATCAACGTTGTTAAAGAACCGGATCAAAGATCATCAGCCACTCATGCTAATCAAAAGAAAGAAAAATACATCAAAGGCAAATTCTGAGAGCCAATCAAAGTGCCAGTTTAGCAACAGTCATCCTCATCATCTTATCAACCGCCACATAAAAGAAAATCTTTTAAGCATGTTAATTGTTTTAGTTGTGGGAAGGGCTGTCATAAATTGACAAATTTGAACGACCTAGGATGCATAGTGTGGGAAACTATAATAGACACCAACAAGATCACAATCCATTTTATCACAAAATTGACAAATTTCATCAAAATGTAAATCATTTTTTGAAAGGGACATGTTGGTGGAGAACCAGAGCTGATAAAAAGGTTAAAATTGATGTTCTACCCAAGTTGAAAAAGACTTGGGTTTCGATTTCTCTATAAATTGTCTTGAATGTGACAGGGTTTCCCTGGAGGACTATTGATAATGCTTGGCATGTTGATAGTGGGTGCTCTCGTCACATGGCTGGGCTGAAAGATCTGCTTACTGACTTCAGAATTATTGATGGGAGATACGTTGCCTTTGCGGGTGAAGAAAAGGGAGGAAAGATCACCGGACAGGGAACTGTATGCAATGGAACTTTTAGATTGGAAAAAGTCAATCTCGTTCCAGAACTTTGCTATAACCTGATGAGTGTATCACAAGTCTGTGATAAACAGCTTTGTGTGCTGTTCAACAATTTTGAGTGTCTCTTTCTCAAACCTGGAATTGTTGTTCCAGAAGATCTGATCCTGCCGAGGACTCCAAGAAAGAACAACACATATGTCGTTGACATGAATGATCCGGAAACAAAGGCCTCAATGGTTTGCTTGTTGTCAAAAGCATCTGATTCTGAATCACTACTCTGGCATCGTTGACTTGGTCATGTGAATTTTAAAAATATAAACCGTTTAGTCAAACAAGGCCTTGTGAGAGGTTTGCCCTCCAAGGACTTTACCTTTTCAGAAAAAAATGCATGGCCTGTGCTAAAGGCAAAAGTAGCATAAGTCCAAAGCAGTGAATTCCATTTATGTTCCTCTTCAATTACTTTATATGGACCTCTTTGGTCCCGTTAGTGTTAAAAGCATCTCTAAGAACTCTTATTGTTTGGTTGTGACAGATGATTTCTCAAGGTACTCTTCGGTTAATTTCTTAGCTTCCAAGGATGAAACTACTGAAGTATTGAAGAGTCTTATTCTCAAATCGAGAAGATCTGCAAGCGTTTGGTTATTTTTATCAGAAGTGACAATGGCACCGAGTTCAAAAATCATGTCTTGCATGAATTTTGCAAAAGCAAGGAATTTCTCGACAATTTAATGCTGCCAGAACTCCACAGCAAAATGGAGTCGCTGAAATATAGAACCGAACACTGATCGAGGCTGCTAGAACAATCACTACAAATAAAAAGCCATTTAGTGGCACATATTTTTTAATGACATTTAACCTGTGTGTCACTAATTTAGGGTTTTTAGTGGTATTTTAGTTTGCCACTGATTCCTTCCTCCTAAAAATTAAGTAGCTCGGTATTCTTTTACAAACCATGCTTTCCCCAAACAATATGCCATTCTGTTCTCTTTTATTTCTGATCCACCATCACCGATCATAACTTCCTCAACATCTCCTACCTCATGACTTCCACAATGTCGAGCGCCTATTATCTTATTCCGATCTGATCTCCACAGATTTGAAACACCGATTTGATTCCACAACTTCTCCTATCTCCGCCGGACACAACACCAGGCGACACCTTCGTTCCAATTTCAATCTCAATCCGATCCAATCACACTTTCATTCCAATTTCAATCTCAATCCGATCCAATCACACTTTCGTTCCAATTTCAATCTCAATCGTCCTCATCTTCCTCCGTGTAGGTTTTGTTTTCAATTCTAATTTCATTATTATATAATGGTACCTTCCATTGCGCATTTGATTCACGCTTCAGATTATTCAATTGTTATTTAGTTATTGATTATTTTGTGTTTGTCTAATCCTTAATGTCCAGATTGTGACAGATCAACTTGCTTGACCTAGCTTTTATACGTCTCGTATGAGAACGATTTCTCATTCATAATTATTCTATTGTTAATTTATTACTATCTCAATCAATTCAACTACACGTTAATTGTGTTTAATTTAGTGCGTATCGATTGATTGTCTAGGGTTTCACTTTGATAAAACCTCTAAATTGATTAATTTCACTGGCTAGGGTTTGAATTTCTTTACTTATATATGTATATATTTATGGATTTTGATTTGTCAATTTAATTTGTTGAATTACATAACTCATTGTTTACTGTTCAATAATGAGTATTGATTAAGCTCCTAGGTTTTTGTTCCATGTAATAATGCATCTATTTGTAATTAGTTATTTTATTCTAATAACTTCCATTGATAATGTACTAAATTGTTTGTCTATTTCAGTATTTATAAATTACAATATTGAGTTTTCACAGTGCAAAAGTGATAGTAGTTATAAGTAATGCACACATAGGGGTAGCTTTTATTAGTGTTGATTAAGCTCCAAGGTTTTTGTTCCTTGCAATGTATTTATTTGTAATTAGTTCTTTGATTCTAACCATGATGAATGATGAATCTGTTCGTGCATTTTAGCGTCCGTATGCAAGTGACTAAGAAATATCAATGTGGAGATAGCGTGACAAAATAGCCGATGATACATATTCACTTCTTTGATTCTATGTAAGGCCCCAAACCCGGGAGGCCTCACTTGTTAGATTTACTCATTCACCAACAGTTCTCAAACATGATTATCAAATAACGCAACGGAAAATACTTCAAATAAACATAACCATTACATTGTTTAACAACGGAAGCGTAACATATTCTATTACATAAAACATATCATAATCTAATCATAACGGGATGCCAGTCTTCATGATCTACCGGGTAACTCTTCTCGCTTGCCAAGCATCACCGTCCATAATCCATACCTGCCTTAACCTGAATGTGCACACTAAAAAGTCAGCTACGCTGGTGAGTTCTAGTTTCCATTCCATTTAAGAAATGGTTCATCATTCAAAACATTCATTAGGGTTTAACATCACGTATAAGAAAACAGGGCCTTTCATTCATCATTAAAACATTAAAACCTTTTTTTCATCATCATAAACGCCTTTGAACGGATAGTTCGTTTAAAACTTTTAACATTCATTTAAGTCATACATTACTGTCTACAGTCTGTATCTTTCTTTAAGCGTCTCTGTGTCCCCGAAGGAACCTTTGATGTTGTGGGCAACCGTTACGTATCGCCGTCATTGCCACAACCATTCAATACGTGGGGTCAACCGTTACGTATCGCCGTCATTGCCCAACACGCATCTTTCCTTTGGGAATCAACCGTTACGTATCGCCGTCATTGATTTCCCATTACCTCTTTCTCTTAGGATGATCGTCATCACCCGAGTAACCGTCGTTACTCCCTTACCAGTTGTACAACATCAAACCACTGGCAGGCCACCAAGACACTGCCCCTGTTGCTCTTATGGCAACTATGGCTCGCTGTCCATAATCTACCCCAAGGATGGGAATTACATTCCCAGACTTCATTCGTCAATTCCATTCATTCGACATATTAGATTTGTAATGACTTCTTTAAAACCTTTGCCCTTTTTCTTTTCTTTTCATAAAACCTTTCATTCATTTTCGAAACCCTTTACCTTTAGTTTAAACCATTTCTTTATAAACATTTCGTTTGTAAACATTCCATTCATAAAACTTTCTTTCCATAAACTGTTCATTCCAAATCATTTCATTTCGTAAACATAGTTTCATAAGCATCATTTTATAAACATAGTTTCATAAACATCACTTCGTAAAAACATCATTTCATATGTATGCACACCAGCCCGAAAACATTATATAAAACATTTAAAGAAGGGCTTCTAGAACTCACCCGATGAGTAGTTTCTGAGATACACTTAGCTGGTTACTGAGCGTCACTAATGTCACTCACAATTTGTATAATTAAGTCATACACGTAAGGTAGTGCTCCTAGATGACACTAGACATTACTATGCTTGAACCTAGTAGTTCCGATGGATTTGCTTATATCGAAACTTGGTAGTTTCGATAGGTTGCTTATGTCGAAACTTGGTAGTTTCGATAGGTTGCTTATGTCCAAACTTGGTAGTTTCGATAGGTTGCTTATGTCGAAACTTGGTAGTTTCGATAGGTTGCTTATGTCAAAACTTGGTAGTTTCGAGTCATGGGTTCATATCGAAACTATGGTAGTTTTGGTAAGTAAATTATGTATTATCTTAGCTTCGGATCGTGGGCATATCGAAACTAGGTAGTTTCGATGGGTCTGTATATATATATCGAAACTATGGTAGTTTCGATGGGTCTGTATATATATCGAAACTAAGTAGTTTCGATGGATTCACCTACATCGAAACTAGTAGTTTCGATGAATCAGTCTTCTTCCCCAAAAACCCGAAGGTTCTGCATGCGAATCTGATCGTGTCGATATCTAAATTTTCTTTGATCAATGCGTTAGGTTTTCATTCTAGATGCTATACCTAAGCTCATTTTCAAGTTTCATCCGTAAAATCATCATCTATTGGGCTAAAATCGAAAATCCTAAAAAAATCATAAAAAATCATAAAAAACTCAGATTATGATCGAACGCTTACCTGGATTGGATTTCTGATTCTGAGGAGATGATCACGAGCACAGCAGCAACGTTCTCCTGAATTCCCGAGTCGATCCGTCACTTTCTCTCTCTAGAACCGAGCTCTCTTCTCTCTCTCTAGAACTTGTGAATGGTAGAAATGAAAGGTTTGGGACAGACCTTGCCCTTATATACTTGGGCTTCCTTCGGCCCGTTGGAGCCGAGCCCAAGCCCATCCGTTTTTCTTTCGCCATTTAAAAATTATAATTTTGATTGTGTCATTATTTATTTATTACCAGTTTTGGGATGTTACAAGTCTACCCCCCTGAGAAAGGTTTCGTCCTCAAAACCAATTATACGTTAAACAACTGAGGGTATAGTTCCCGCATCTCGTCTTCTTTCTCCCAGGTAGATTCCGATCCCTTTCTGTGCTTCCATTGAACTTTGACCAATGGGATTGACTTGTTGCGTAGTCGCTTCTCAGATCGGTCAAGGATGGCTATTGGTTCCTCGACATAATTCAGACTGTTATCCACCTCGATCTCATCGTAAGGTATGTGAGCCATATCGTCAGCTAGACACTTGTGCAAGTGCGACACGTGGAACGTAGGGTGTATTTCGCTAAGCGCATCAGGTAGGTCGAGTCTGTAAGCAACTTGAGCCACTCTCGCTAAGATCTTAAAAGGTCCGACAAACCTTGGACTTAGTTTGCCACGTTTTCTGAATCGGATGATTCCTTTCCATGGCGATACCTTCAACAGTACCATGTCCCCTACTTGAAACTCCAATTCCCTCCTTCTCTTATCCGCATACGGTTTCTGTCTGTCCTTCGCGACTTTCATTCGAGCATTGATTTGATCAAATTTCTCAGAAGTAGCTTTGACCACTTCGAGGCTTGCAAAGTCCTTCTGCCCAATTTCCCCCCAACACATCGGGGTCCTACATCTCCTTCCATACAACATTTCAAATGGCGGCATGCCAATCGTTGAATGATAGCTATTGTTATATGAAAATTCTTCCAATGGTAGATGGTTGTCCCAGCTCCCACCGAAGTCAATGATACAGGCTCGGAGCATGTCCTCCAAGGTCGGAATGGTCCTTTCAGATTGACCATCGGTTTGAGGGTGGTAAGCGATGCTGATGTTCAGTCTAGTGCCCATCGATTCACTGAATTTCTTCCAAAACCTTGACGTGAATCTAGTATCCCTGTCGGACACAATCGACAGCGGCATACCATGTCTGCTCACAATTTCCTTGATAAATATTTCTGATAGCTTTTCAGAAGAAGAAGTTTCACGTATTGGCAAGAAGTGAGCACTCTCTGTCAAGCGGTCGACGATCACCCAAATGGTATCATTGCCTTTAGCTGTTCGCGGTAGCTTGGTAATGAAGTCCATCATGATCTCCTCCCACTTCCATTCCGGTATTGGTAGAGGTTGCATTTTACCGCATGGTTTCTGGTGCTCGGCCTTAACTAGTGAACACGTTAGGCACTTATTCACGTACTCGGTCACATCATTCTTCATGCCGGGCCACCAGTACTCTTTCTTCAAGTCTTGATACATTTTGTTTATCCCAGGGTGGATGGAATAGCGAGACTTATGGGCCTCCTCGAGTATTTTGGCTCTAAGCTCGCCAATCTTAGGTATCCACATCCGGCCAAACCTAGTTCGTACACCGTATACGTTTGCATCCAAATTCCCTTGTTGTCCTACTATTCTTTCCCGTTTAATATTTCTTTCTAATAGTGCTTCATCTTGTGCTTTTGATATTTCATTCATCAAATCTGGCGTTATAATCAGCTGACACGCCTTGATCCGGATAGGGTCAGATTGCTCCTTTCTGCTTAAGGCATCAGCTACTACGTTTGCCTTGCCTGGATGGTACAGTATCTCACAATCGTAGTCCTTTAATAATTCTAACCACCTCCTTTTTTTTCCTCATCTTTAATTCCTTTTTCTCGAAAAAGTACTTCAAGCTTTTATGATCGGAGTAGATTGTGCATTTAACTCCATACAGATAGTGCCTCCATATTTTTAATGCGAAAACTACTGCCGCTAACTCCAGATCATGAGTTGGGTAGTTAACCTCATGAATCTTTAGTTGTCGCGAAGCGTAAGCAATTACCTTTCCTCGTTGCATAAGTACACAGCCTAAACCTTGACCCGAAGCGTCAGAGTAGACTACCAAGTCTTCATTTCCCTCAGGTAGTGTCAAGACTGGAGCTTGGGTTAATCGTGTCTTTAGTTCCTCAAACACGTTGTTTTTGGGTTGGACCCCATTCGTACTTTACTTCCTTCCGTGTCAATTTAGTTAGTGGCGATGCTATCCTCGAGAAATCTTGAATGAATCTCCGATAATAGCCTGCCAATCCCAGAAAACTTCGTATCTCTGTTGGTGTCTTTGGGACGTTCCATTCCTTTACGGTCTCGATCTTTGTAGGATCTACCATGATGCCATTTGGGTTTATCACATGACCTAGGAATTGGACTTCCCTAATCCAGAACGCACATTTGGAGAATTTTGCGTACAACTTTTCCTGCTTTAGCACCTCCAGAACTTCTCTTAGGTGACAGTGGTGATCACCCTCGCTTTTAGAATATACCAGTATGTCGTCTATAAAAACTATCACTGATCGATCCAACATTGGTCGACATACTCTATTCATCAAATCCATGAACGCTGCTGGTGCGTTAGTCAATCCGAAGGATATCACGAGAAACTCATAGTGCCCATAACGCGTGTGAAACGCGGTCTTTGGTACGTCTTCCTCTCTTACTTTCAACTGATGGTAACCCAACCTAAGATCGATCTTTGAGAACCAACTCGCACCTTGCAGTTGATCAAAAAGGTTATCTATTCTAGGCAGTGGGTATTTGTTCTTTACTGTCCTCTTGTTCAGTTCACGGTAGTCAATACACATGCGCATGCTGTCGTCTTTCTTCTTTACAAAATAGTACCGGACCACCCCATGGTGAAATGCTCGGTCTAATAAATCCTTTTTCTGTTAATTCCTGTAGTTGAGACATCAATTCTTTCATTTCTGACGGAGCCAATCGGTATGGGGCTTTGGTAACGGGCTCAGCTCCTGGTAGTAAATCAATCTGAAATTCTATTTCTTGATCGGGTGGCAACCCAGGTAGATCCTCAGGGAATACCTCCGGAAAGTTGCACACCATGAGTACATTCTTGAGTGCTTTCGTTTTCATTCTATCGTCAATAACATACGCCGGATAAGCTTCGCAACCACACCTCATGTAACTTTCGGCCTTGATCATCGAAATGACGTTTGGCATTGTGCAATTCCAATCCCCATAAACCGTAATTGGACTTCCGCTAGGAGCTTTGAGGTGTATCCTCTTACGTTCACATATGATTTGAGCTTCGTTGGCAGCTAACCAATCCATACCCAATACTATATCTAATCCTCCTAACGTGAGAAGGAATAACCTAGAAGGAAACTTATGGCCCTCTATTTCTATGATACAATCCTCTGTTACTTGAAACACTGTCGAATTTTTACCCACGGTAGTTTGTACGCTAAAGGTCTTTACTATGGTGTTGATAGTGCAATCCAGTTTACGACTAAATGCATTTGATATGAAGCTTTTACTAGCACCAGAGTCAAATAAAATAGCAGCAATTTCATCATTTACTAGAAACGTACCTGACATAACATCAGGGTTTCCTCTTGCTTCTTCCTCAGTCAGGGCGTAGGCTCGAGTCCTAGCCTTCGGCGGTTCCTTTTCAGCTTCTTTTTCCTTTCCCGAACCGGATTGTCTGGGTTTTCTACAATCCCTAGTCAGGTGCCCATACCTTCCACAACTTTGGCACTTGACGTCCTTTAAGCAATCTCGGGAGTAGTGCCCCTGCCTCCCGCATTTATAACACATGGTTGTGCCAACTAAGCATTCTCCTTGGTGTTTCCTTGAGCATTTCTTACAGACTTCGTACTCGTCTATCCTAGGTTTCTTCAACTCAGCGGTGTAGTCTCCCGTTCCCTTGCCTTTGAACGAGTTCTCCCATTTTCGCTTTAGAGCTTCGGGGGCTGTGTCCTCGTTAGCATAATCGTCATAGACGATTCCAGACAGGTTGACTACCGACTCGAAAGTCGATGGTAGATTAGATTTTACATGAACACGGACTTTGAGGTAGGCCCTTCACATTCATTCTAGACAAACAATCCTTGGGTCGGATCTGGTTTGATTTGGTTAAGTCTGCACACCCTAATTAACATCGCGGTTCCCGTCTCTCGTTGTTGTTGGTATATCTATTTTCTTGTTTCAGGAGATACTCTTATTAGTTGTCTAGGACTGTCTTCTACATGGAAAGATGCCATTTGTGCATTCGTGCACTCATATATTCTTTGGACATACACTTGTGTGGTTATTTCCTTCATGCTCATGCATACTTTGACAGTAGACCGATTCTTATTCGTCATAACGCGTTTGTACTAAGCGTAGTCCACACTAGCTCCTTGGAATCCTTCATACGTATGCTCGTCTGACTTAGGTAGACTGAAGTTTCATTCCTCCTCATCTTGCCTGTGGCTCGTACTTGATGACATCATTCACCGTTGTAAGGTACACCATCTTTGACATCGTTACCATTACTAATGATGTTCATCAATCTCCTTAATCGTTACTCGGGTGTCTAACATCTCGTAGTCGTGGTTGAGTAATTGGATCAACTCTGATACGTAAGCATTAATCAATACCATAAGATTCACCATCATGCACGTGCACCTGTAAATTCACAATTTCGCGGATCCAAACGAAATTACCAATTTACCTTACTCGAGCATTCTAGTTCCTCTTATAACACTTCCTAATACTCGCGTCTCTTCAAAGTTGAGATTTTGTCCCGGTATTCTCCTCGACACCTCTTACCACTTTCGCGCTAAGTCAACACAACGGAGGACATCTCGCATCACACTCGTACGGTCTCATGCACACTACCTTCCGGTTCCGCAAGAACTCTTGCCGTTTTACTATAAACTTGGTGGGCGGGAATCCTACCGTGTCATCCGGTACGACCCCCACCACGCCTTCCGCCTATTCTACCCTCCATTTCATTCTAAAAGACAAAGAATCCAATGTTTTCACGCTAGTTAAGAAATAGAATCCAACAAGTACTGTAAGATGTTAATATACACTGGCCATCTGCAATTAACCATTACACTACCTTTCGATTTCTATTTGACCACCTTTGTGATTCCATCAGAACACAAGTCCTTAACTAACCCTTTCTAAGGCATACTATACATGTAAATATACATTACCTTCATACCTGATGCTGTGGCTCGAGTTACCCGTACTGGCATCGCTTTCGGTCCCATTCACAGTTTAAGTTCAGACACTGGAAGTGTCCGAATCTCTCAAACTATTGCTCTGATACCAACTTGTAAGGCCCCAAACCCGGGAGGCCTCACTTGTTGGATTTACTCATTCACAAACAGTTCTTAAACTTGATTATCAAATAACGTAGCGAAAAATACTTCAAATAAACATAACCATTACATTGTTTAACAACGAAAGCGTAACATATTCTATTACATAAAACATATCATAATCAAATCATAACGAGATGCCAGTCGTCATGATCTACCGGGTAACTCCTCTCGCTTGCCAAGCATCACCGTCCATCATCCATACCTGCCTTAACCTGAATGTGCACACTAAAAAGTCAGCTACGTTGGTGAGTTCTAGTTTTCGTTCGATTTAAGAAATGGTTCAACATTCAAAACATTCGTTAGGGTTTAACATCACGTATAAGAAAACAGGGCCTTTCATTCATCATTAAAACATTAAAACCTTTTTTTCATCATCATAAACGCCTTTGAACGGATCGTTCGTTTAAAACTATTAACATTCATTTAAGTCATACATTACTGTCTACAGTCTGTATCTTTCTTTAAGCGTCTCTGTGTCCCCGAAGGAACCTTTGATGTTGTGGGAAACCGTTACGTATCGCCGTTATTGCCACAACCATTCAATACGTGGGTCAACCGTTACGTATCGCCGTCATTGCCCAACACGCATCTTTCCTTTGGGAATCAACCGTTACGTATCGCCGTCATTGATTTCCCATTACCTCTTTCTCTTAGGATGATCGTCATCACCCGAGTAACCGTCGTTACTCCCTTACCAGTTGTACAACATCAAACCATTGGCAGGCCACCAAGACACTGCCCCTGTTGCTCTTATGGTAACTATGGCTCGCTGTCCATAATCTACCCCAAGGCTGGGAATTACATTCCCAGACTTCATTCGTCAATTCCATTCATTCGACATATTAGATTTGTAATGACTTCTTTAAAACCTTTGCCCTTTTTCTTTTCTTTTCATAAAACCTTTCATTCATTTTCGAAACCCTTTACCTTTAGTTTAAACCATTTCTTTATAAACATTTCGTTCGTAAACATTCCATTCATAAAACTTTCTTTCCATAAACTGTTCATTCCAAATCATTTCATTTCGTAAACATAGTTTCATAAGCATCATTTTATAAACATAGTTTCATAAACATCACTTCGTAAAAACATCATTTCATATGTATGCACACTAGCCCGAAAACATTATATAAAATATTTAAAGAAGGGCTTCTTGAACTCACCTGATAAGGAGTTTCTGAGATACACTTAGCTGGTTACTGAGCGTCACTAATGTCACTCACAATCTGTATAATTAAGTCATACACGTAAGGTAGTGCTCCTAGATGACACTAGACATTACTATGCTTGAACCTAGTAGTTTCGATGGATTTGCTTATATCGAAACTTGGTAGTTTCGATAGGTTGCTTATGTCGAAACTTGGTAGTTTTGATAGGTTGCTTATGTCCAAACTTGGTAGTTTCGATAGGTTGCTTATGTCGAAAATTGGTAGTTTCGATAGGTTGCTTATGTCGAAACTTGGTAGTTTCAAGTCATGGGTTCATATTGAAACTATGGTAGTTTCGGTAAGTTACTTATGTATTATCTTAGCTTCTGTAACATCCCAAAAATAGTAAATAAGTAATTAATAATACGATAGAGATTTAAACGTCAAGAAACGAAAGAAAAATGGATGGGCTTGGGTTCGGCTCGAACGGGCCAAAAGAAGCCCAGGTATATAAAGGACAAGGGCTGCCACAATTCATTTCTTTTCACCACTTGCAATTCTAGAGAGAGAAAGGGGAGCTCGGTTCTAGAGAGAGAAAGTGACGGATCGACTCGGGAATTTAGGAGAACGTTGCTACTGTGCTCGTGATCATCTTCTCAGAATCATAACTCCAATCCAGGTAAGCATTCGATCATAATCTGAGTTTTTATAATTATTTTAGGATTTTCGGTTTTAGCTAAATAGGTGAAGTTTTTATGGATGAAACTTGAAAATGAACAAAGATCTAGCATCTAGAATAAAAACCGAACGTTCTGATCAAAGAAAATTTGGATATTGACATGATCAGACCTGCATGCAAAAAGTTAGGGTTCTTACGCTTGAATCAGATCCTGCGTACTTATCAAGTACGCAGGAAGAAGGGTTCTACGTACTTATCAAGTACGCATGAAGTAAAGTCTGCGTACTTAACAAGTGCGCATGAAGTAAAGTCTGCGTACTTGTCAAGTACGCATGACCTAGGCCCTACGCACCTGCTAAGTGCGCAGGCATCAGAATGGTTAAGTAAAGTCAGTATGTTTAGAATGATTAAACCGTTAGAGTCGAGATTAGGTCTGATGTGTATTTAACTACTCAATTCAGATCAGAAGTGACGTTGTTGGACTTTGTTTAGGACAACCCAGACTAGCTCATCAGGTGAGTTCTATGTGCCCCTTTCTATGTTATGTGCAAACCTTATTAAATGTTTTGGGGCTGAAATGTATACACTAAATGAATAAATATTATGAATGCCAATGTGATCATACGTGATATACAAATATATATATATATATATATATATTTATATATATATATAAAAATGAATTATGAACAAAGAATGAAACGTATGTTTATAAAGTATGAATGAAAGAATGACAAAATATGAATGAATGAAATCTTGCTTATTAGAATATATATACTGCATGTTATGAATATACGTGAATGTTATGGACGCATCGATGCTAACGGCTACTACGGTAGACGGACGACCATGTGTCTATCTTGCAACCGGGACAAAAATATTCCTTCATCAGCTAGGAAATAAAAAGGGGCATTAATGGACGGTCGAAGCAAATGCCAAATCATATGTAGAACGGTTGGAAACATGGTAGCACGTGGGAAACGGATACCTTCGGGTAGACGGGCGAAAAGGACGGACTACGACGGTAGGACGGTTTACGACGGACGGCCGAAGGTTGGCCGGACGGTTTTAAGGCGGATGGTTTCTAGGACCGGACGAGTCAAAGGGCTACAACGGTAGCTTCATGGCGTATGTCTTTGTGACATACGTAGTAAAAGACGGGTTGATCACCCTTATGTGTACGACCAAATGAATGTTAAGGAAAAACTAAAGGTGAATGCATATCATTGTAGTTACTCAAGAATGATGAAAGAAAAGTAAAAGTTAAGAATTTGTATTTATGTTCTTTATATATAAACTTATGTATACTTTTGAAGAAATAATGTTTATATCTAATCTTTTAAACTAGAACTCACCAGCGTTAGCTGACTTTTAGTATACATTTCAGGTAACAAAGAAAAGGGTCGTGCGAAGGCTGCCCGGCTATAGACTGACATTCCGATTTATGTTTTCTTTTGTTAAACAATGATGTATGTTTTAAATGTTGAGACTTCTGCTGTAATGTACTCAAACGTGAATGCTTTGTTGTTAATTGAATGTGTTAAGTTTAAAGTTCAGTATTAATGACTTTGTTTATGAGTAAACCCAACAAGTAAGGTTACCCGGGATAAGGGGCCTTACAAGTTGGTATCAGAGCCAGGTTTGAGAGATTCAGACATCCCTAAATGTCTGGACTCAAGCTGATTATGGGACCAACGCACGGATGTCAGTCTAGGTAGCCAACGCCAACAAGGTAAGTAAGTACTAAGGTTAATACACTTGGATAAGAATAGATATTCTAACCTAGAACCAATAGATGTCAATGTCACGACCAATTTGAAGAGTTTGGAACCCGAAAAGCAATGTAAATTTCTAATCACAAACCGGTCACTGTAATTAAAAATTTACCTTGTTCGTACTGTTCTAAGACTATGATCTGAGAGAATGACATTGATGTATACCCTTTATGACTATCAGGAAATTTAAAGACAATAGCAGGTGGAGGGTGAACAGGACGCCAAGGCGGTCGCACGGGCCGAGTCGGCAGGCCTCCACTGAATCCAAGACATCAAGAAGAAGAGGATGTGCACACGGAAAGCACAGAGAGTGTGCACCAAACTAATGTCACCCCAACCGGGGGCGACCATCAAGGGTCTCTACAGTTGGAACCCGAGGTCAGAGATGCTGTTGCCCGTGAGGTCGTGCTCACTTTGAAGAAAGTATTGCCTGACCTACTAACGGAGACATTAAAGAAAATCAAGGAAGATGATGAAGGGAACAATGAGGAAAAGGTATATGACAGCGATGGGGATGAAATAAATGTGGGATCAAGTAACCGGGGGTGCACCTATAAAGGTTTCAAGGACGGAGACCCACCCAAGTTTGATGGGAACAAGGATTCAGTGGCTACGTTAGAATGGATTGAGAGGATGAACGCTGTAATCAACATAAGCGAGTGTCGACCGGACCAGGCCGTTAAGTATGTTGCACATTCTTTCACCAATGAAGCACTAGGTTGGTGGAGAAACATTCAGAGAATAAAGTCTCCAAACGCTATTGCCAGAATGACATGGGAAGACTTGAAGAAGCTGATAATCCAAAAGTTCTGCCCACAGAACGAGATTGATCATGTGGAGAATGAGTTCCTGAACTTCAAGGCTGGCAACAAGACTCATCGCCAGTATACTTCGAGATTCAATGAGCTGGCCCAACTGGTACCACACTTAGTGGAGACTGAAGACCGTCTGATTAAGTACTATGTCAAGGGTTTGCCGCAAAGGGTCCGTGTCCATGTCAAAACTAACCTACCCTCGACCTTTGAGTCGGTAGTGTATCTGAGCGGAATCGTCTACGACGACTACGCCAATGAGAACCCAGCACCTCAGACACAAAAGAGAAATGGGAGAACCCATCTAGGGGCACCGGGAAATGGGATGCAGCAGCTGAAGTTAAGAGACCAAGGTCAGATGAATATGAAACTTGCAAGAAGTGTGGAAAGCACCATCTTGGCGAGTGCCGAATCGGCACCATCATGTGTTATAAGTGCGGGAAGCCGGGGCACTTCTCCCGAGAGTGTTTAAAGGATGTTAAGTGCCAGAGTTGTGGAAAATATGGACACCTGACTAGGGATTGCAGGAAAACCAGACAATCCGGTTCGGGAAAGGAAAAGGAAGCTGAAAAGGAACAGCCAAGGGCTAGGACTCGAGCCTATGCCCTGACTGAGGAGGAAGCAAGGGGAAACCCTGATGTTGTATCAGGTACGTTTCTAGTAAATGATGAACATGCTGCTATCTTATTTGACTCTGGTGCTAGTAAAAGTTTTATATCAAATGCCTTTAGCCAAAAACTAGATTACACTGTCAACACCATAGTAAAAGCCTTTAGCGTACAAACTGCCGTTGGTAAAAATTCGGTAGTATTCCAAGTAACCGATGATTGTATCATAGAAATAGAGGGCCATAAGTTCCACTCTAGATTATTCCTTCTTACCTTAGGAGGATTCGATGTAGTACTGGGTATGGATTGGTTAGCTGCCAACGAAGCTCAGATCATATGTAAACGTAAGAGGATACACCTCAAGGCTCCTAGCAGAAGTCCAATTACGGTTTATGGGGATTGGAATTGCACAATGCCAAACGTCATTTCGATGATCAAGGCCGAAAGTTAAATGAGGCGCGGTTGCGAAGCTTATCTGGCGTATGTTATTGACGATAGAATGAAAACGAAAGCACTCAAGAATGTACCCGTGGTGTGCAACTTTCCGAAAGTATTCTCTGAGGATCTACCTGGATTGCCACCCGATCGGGAAATAGAATTTCAGATTGACTTACTGCCAGGAGCTGAGCCCGTTGCCAAAGCTCCCTACCGATTGGCTCCGTTAGAAATGAAAGAATTGATGTCTCAACTACAGGAATTAACAAAAAAAGGATTTATTAGACCGAGCATTTCACCATGGGGCGCTCCGGTACTATTCGTAAAGAAGAAAGACGGCATCATGCGCATGTGCATTGACTACCGTGAACTGAACAAGAGGGCAGTAAGGAAAATTTACCCACTGCCTAGGATAGATGACCTTTTTGATCAACCGCAAGGTGCGAGTTGGTTCTCAAAGATCGATCTTAGGTCGGGTTACCATCAGTTGAAAGTAAGAGAGAAAGATGTACCAAAAACCGTGTTTCGCACGCGTTATGGGCATTATGAGGTTCTCGTGATGTCCTTCGGATTGACCAACACACCAACAACGTTCATGGATTTGATGAATAGAGTATGTCGACCAATGTTGGATCGATCGGTGATAGTTTTTTATAGACGACATACTGATATATTCGAAATGCGAGGGTGATCACCACTGTCACCTAAGAGAGGTTCTGGAGGTGCTAAAGCAGGAAAAGTTGTACGCAAAATTCTCCAAATACGCGTTCTGGCTTAGGGAAGTCCAATTCCTAGGTCATGTAATAAACCCAAACGACATTATGGTGGATCCTGCAAAGATCGAGACAGTAAAGGAATGGAACATCCCAAAGACACCAACAGATATACGAAGCTTTCTAGGATTGGCAGGCTACTATCGAAGGTTCATTCAAGATTTTTCAAGAATAGCCTTGCCACTAACTAAGTTGACATGGAAGGAAGTGAAATATGAATGGGGTCCAACCCAAAACAACACGTTTGAGGAACTTAAGGCACGATTAACCCAAGCTCCAGTCTTGGCACTACCTGAGGGAAATGAAGACTTAGTAGTCTACTCTGACGCTTCGGGTCAGGGTTTAGGTTGCGTACTTATGCAACGAGGAAAGGTAATTGCATATGCCTCGCGACAACTAAAGATTCACGAGGTTAAATACCCAACACACGATCTAGAGTTAGCGGCAGTAGTTTTCGCATTGAAAATATGGAGGCACTATCTGTATGGAGTTAAATGCACCATTTACTCCGATCACAAAAGCCTGAAGTACTTTTTCGGGCAAAAGGAATTAAACATGAGGCAAAGGAGGTGGTTAGAGCTACTGAAGGACTATGACTGTGAGATATTGTACCATCCAGGACTATGACTGTGAGAAAGGAAGAATCAGAACCTATACAGATCAAAGCGTGTCAGCTGATTATAACACCAGATTTGATGAGTGAAATATCAAAAGGCACAAGATGAAGCGCTATTAGAAGGAAATATAAAACGGGAAAGAATAGTAGGACAACAAGGGAATTTGGATGCAAATGCATACGGTGTACGAACTAGGTTTGGCCGAATGTGGATACCTAAGATTGGCGGGCTTAGAACCAAAATACTCGATGAGGCCCATAAGTCTCGCTATTATATCCACCCTGGGACAAAACAAAATGTATCAAGACTTGAAGAAGGAGTACTGGTGGCCTGGCATGAAGAATGATGTGACAGAGTACGTGAGCAAGTGCCTAACGTGTTCTCTAGTTAAGGCCGAGCACCAGAAACCATGCGGTAAAATGCAACCTTTACCAATACCGGAATGGAAGTGGGAGGAGATCACGATGGACTTCATTACCAAGCTACCGCGAACAACTAAAGGCAATGATACCATTTGGGTGATAGTCGACCGTTTGACGAAAAGTGGTCACTTCTTGCCAATACGTGAGACTTCTTCGTCAGAAAGACTAGCAGAAGTATTTATCAAGGAAATTGTAAGCAGACATGGTATGCCGCTGTCGATTGTGTCCGACAGGGATACTAGATTTACATCAAGGTTTTGGAAGAAATTCAATGAAGCGATGGGCACTAGATTGAACATCAGCACCGCTTACCACCCTCAAACCGATGGTCAATCTGAAAGGACTATTCAGACCTTGGAGGACATGCTCCGGGCCTGTATCATTGACTTCGGTGGAAGCTGGGACAGCCATCTACCATTGGCAGAATTTTCATATAACAACAGCTATCACTCGACTATTGGCATGCCGCCATTTGAAATGTTGTATGGGAGGAAATGTAGGACCCCAGTTTGTTGGGGGGAAATTGGACAGAAGGATTTTGCAAGCCTCGAAGTGGTCAAGGCTACTTCTGAGAAATTTGATCAAATCAAGGCTCGATTGAAAGCCGCAAAAGACAGGCAGAAATCATATGCAGATAAGAGAAGAAGAGAGTTAGAGTTTCAAGTCGGGGACATGGTACTGTTAAAGGTATCACCATGGAAAGGAATCTTCTGATTCAGAAAACGTGGCAAACTAAGTCCAAGGTTTGTCAGACCTTTTAAGATCTTAGCGAGAGTGGGTCAAGTTGTTTACAGACTCGACCTACCCGATGCACTTAGCGAAATACACCCTACGTTCCACGTGTCGCACTTACGCAGGTGTCTAGCTGACGACACGGCTCACATACCTTACGATGAGATCGAGGTGGATAACAGTCTGAATTATGTCGAGGAACCAATAGCCATTCTTGACCGATTTGAGAAGAGACTATGCAATAAGTCAATCCCATTGGTCAAAGTTCAATGGAAGCACAGAAGGGGATCAGAAGCTACATGGGAGAAAGAAGACGAGATGCGGGAAATATACCCTCAGTTATTTAACGTATAAGCAGTTTCGAGGACGAAACCTCTTTAAGGAGGGTAGACTTGTAACATCTCCAAAATAGTAAATAAGTAATTAATAATACGATAGAGATTTAAACGTCAAGAAACGAAAGAAAAATGGATGGGCTTGGGTTCGGCTCGAACGGGCCAAAGGAAGCCCAGGTATATAAAGGACAAGGGCTGCCACAATTCATTTCTTTTCACCACTTGCAATTCTAGAGAGAGAAAGGGGAGCTCGGTTCTAGAGAGAGAAAGTGACGGATCGACTCGGGAATTTAGAAGAACGATGCTACTGTGCTCGTGATCATCTTCTCTGAATCATAACTCCAATCCAGGTAAGCGTTCGATCATAATCTGAGTTTTTATGATTATTTTAGGATTTTAGGTTTTAGCTAAATAGGTGAAGTTTTTATGGATGAAACTTGAAAATGAACACAGATCTAGCATCTAGAATAAAAACCGAACGTTCTGATCAAAGAAAATTTAGATATTGACATGATCAGACCCGCATGCAAAAAGTTAGGGTTCTTACGCCTGAATCAGATCCTGCGTACTTATCAAGTACGCAGGAAGAAGGGTTCTGCGTACTTATCAAGTACGCATGAAGTAAAGTCTGCGTACTTGTCAAGTACGCATGACCAAGGCCCTACGCACTTGCTAAGTGCGCAGGCATCAGAATGGTTATGTAAAGTCAGTATGTTTAGAATGATTAAACCGTTAGAGTCGAGATTAGGTCTGATGTGTATTTAACTACTCAATTCAGATCAGAAGTTACGTTGTTGGACTTTGTTTAGGACAACCCAGACTAGCTCATCAGGTGAGTTCTATGTGCCCCTTTCTATGTTATGTGCAAACCTTATTAAATGTTTTGGGGCTGAAATGTATACACTAAATGAATAAATACTACGAATGCCAATGTGATCATACGTGTTATACAAATATATATATATATATATATTTATATATATATATATATATATATATGAAAATGAATTATGAACAAAGAATGAAACGTATGTTTATAAAGTATGAATGAAAGAATGACAAAATATGAATGAATGAAATCTTGCTTATTAGAATATATATACTGCATGTTATGAATATAAGTGAATGTTATGGACGCTTCGATGCTAACGGCTACTATGGTAGACGGACGACCACGTGTCTATCTTGCAACCGGGACAAAAATATTCCTTCATCAGCTAGGAAATAAAAAGGGGCATTAATGGACGGTCGAAGCAAATGCCAAATCATATGTAGAACGGTTGGAAACATTGTAGCACGTGGGAAACGGATACCTTCGGGTAGACGGGCGAAAAGGACGGACTACGACTGTAGGACGGTTTACGACGGACGGCCGAAGGTTGGCCGAACGGTTTTAAGGCGGACGGTTTCTAGGACCGGACGAGTCAAAGGTCTACGACGGTAGCTTCATGGCGTATGTCTTTGTGACATACGTAGTAAAAGACGGGTTGATCACCCTTATGTGTACGACCAAATGAATGTTAAGGAAAAACTAAAGGTGAATGCATATCATTGTAGTCACTCAAGAATGATGAAAGAAAAGTAAAAGTTAAGAATACGTATTTATGTTCTTTATATATAAACTTATGTATACTTTTGAAGAAATAATGTTTATATCTAATCTTTTAAACTAGAACTCACCAGCGTTAGATGACTTTTAGTACATTTCAGGTAACAAAGAAAAGGGTCGTGCGAAGGCGCGAAGGCTATAGACTGACATTCCGATTTATGTTTTCTTTTGTTAAACAATGATGTATGTTTTAAATGTTGAGACTTCCGCTGTAATGTACTCAAACATGAATGCTTTGTTGTTAATTGAATGTGTTAAATTTAAAGTTCAGTATTAATGACTTTGTTTATGAGTAAACCCAACAAGTGAGGTTACCCGGGATAAGGGGCCTTACAGCTTCAGATCGTGGGCATATCGAAACTAGGTAGTTTCGATGGGTCTGTATATATATATCGAAACTATGGTAGTTTCGATGGGTCTGTATATATAACGAAACTAAGTAGTTTCGATGGATTCACCTACATCGAAACTAGTAGTTTCGATGAATCAGTCTTCTTCCCCAAAAACCCGAAGGTTCTGCATGCGAGTCTGATCGTGTCGATATCTAAATTTTCTTTGATCAATGCGTTCGGTTTTCATTCTAGATGCTATACCTAAGCTCATTTTCAAGTTTCATCCGTAAAATCATCATCTATTGGGCTAAAACCGAAAATCCTAAAAAATTCATAAAAAACTCAGATTATGATCGAACGCTTACCTGGATTGGATTTCTGATTCGGAGGAGATGATCACGAGCACAGTAGCAACGTTCTCCTGAATTCCCGAGTCGATCCGTCACTTTCTCTCTCTAGACCCGAGCTCTCTTCTCTCTCTCTAGAACTTGTGAATGGTAGAAATGAAAGGTTTGGGGCAACCCTTGCCCTTATATACTTGGGCTTCCTTCGGCCCGTTGGAGCCGAGCCCAAGCCCATCCGTTTTTCTTTCGCCATTTAAAAATTATAATTTTGATCGTGTCATTATTTATTTATTACCAGTTTTGGGATGTTACATTCTAACCATGATTAATGATTTCTGTTATCTATTGCATCACGATTACTTGACAATAGAACTTGTTGTCTATGATTAGTTTAGGGATCTCAGATGATCTGAATCTCTATTGTCTTTTATTTAGTTGTTGATGTGAGTTATCTGCTTTATTATTAATGTCTTTGATAATCACAATGATGTTTTGTCTTTGATTTTTGTGATGGATAAATAATGATAGCCTAAGATGATTTTCAAATAACTAGGAAAAATTAGGATGAAATAGCTTTTATTATTTGTTTTAAGAAAATTTATCTGTATATTAGATCTTATCTAAAATCATATTTATATTGATATATTTTCTGTTTTTCATATCTAACATTCGCATTTTTAAAAGGGTGCACCGGTGCCTTTTTATTATCCTTGAAATTAGTGTTGAATGAATGGAATGAATTCATTTCTCTGAAGGAATTGATCTTAGTGTTCCCTTATTGTGACCAGCAATGGAGGGAAAATTTATCTTAATTTGATGTGTACTTTAGTTGCTGAAAGAAACATTGAAACCTAATAATTTATAGAAGTAAGCATCAAGGATTTATCTTTTTTTTGTTAAATAAAAGAACTAGGGTAAGGTCTTTGTTTGTAAGTTCTCAAATTTTATCTTTTGGTAAGTTTGATTAAGCTCCACATTTCTTTTGTTGTTTCTTAAACAACAAATATTTATACACGAATGAATTTTTATTCTTTTTTGATGATAATACAGGAAGTACAACATATTGTGCGAATCAGAAATCCAGAGGTTAGTAATCAGATTTCAATTGAGTTATAGTTCTACCAAGTTCCAATCATATTTCTTTCCAGGTTAGTAATTTCATTCAACCTTAAGTCCTAATTAGAGAAATTCCATAGCAGATAAGATGAAATTGAATATGAAAGTGAATTTAAGATGAAAATTTTCATATTCTTTAGAATAGGATGTGCAGGTCAGAAAGTTTTCTTATAACATTATTCTTTGAAAATTCTTGGACTGGTTATGGATTGATATATATCATATTCTTTCTGCTGACTTTTGGATAAAGTTATAGGTTGAAAGTTAAACTGATTATTTACTTGTGAATTGGTTTATTTGGCTATGTTTCACAAACGGGTCAAATGGGTAAATTCATGAAAGCATCAACTTTTAAGTTTGAATAATTACCTCGTAGCACTCTTAAACACCAACAATTGGCTTAAAAGAATTTCTCACATGTCTCCTTTAGGTTAAATGTTAATGTCATCACCTATTCTTTTTCTGGTTGCATATATTTTGCATTACTAATGCTTTTGATTATATGGTTGACGATGGCAAAGTTGACAACATGTGAAGCCTGGGAGGAACAGTGATAACAAGATTCATGGATTGCTTGAAGCTAATTTTTTTTAAACATTTGGAATATGGTGTGACTTCTCTTGTAAACACTTCGAATATGTTTGACACTTATTAGACATTTGTTGCTAACATTTGAAATATGTTTGGAAGACGATCGAACTTATAATTGAAGTGATAATATTATGATCTCTATATTTTATAGTTTTATTTTTATTTTATAGTGTAAATAAATAATGATTTTATTTAGTCAAAAATAAAATAATAAATGCCTGTAATGGAATTTAAGTTCATGTTTATTTTTGTGGCAAAAATTATGTGCCACTAAAAGTAGTATGAATATTTAACTAGAAATAGTTTTTACTGACATAAAATGTGTGCCACAAAAGCTTTTTCTTAATATAGTGGCAAAAAAAGTGCTACTAAAAGCCCAAAAGTTTGTAGTAGCAGACCAAAAAAGTGCCAGTAAAAGGCTTTAGTGGTAGCGTTTCTAGTGACACTTTTTTGTGTGCCGCTTATTCCTAAAGGGGTCTTTAGTGGCACTTTTTTGGTTTTTTGTGGCACTTTCTGTATGCCACTAAATGGCTTCTTTTTGTAGTGAATGCTGATAGATTCAAAGCTTCCAATCATCTTCTGGACTGAAGCAGTTAACATTGCTAATTATGTCCTAAATCATGCTCTAGTGGTCAAGGCTCACATCAATACTGCTTATGAGTTGTTTTATGGAAGGAACCCTTGATTGAATTCTTCAGAGCATTTAGATGTTTATGTACTCTATTGAACACTGCTGAGAATTTTGCAAAGTTCAGAGCAGTGGTGACGTATGTTACTTCATCAGATATTCGTCATCTCAAAAAGCCTACAGTGTATACAATAGAAGGACAAAGATCGTGCAGGAATCTTATTACATTGACTGACAAGAAGCTAATACTACAAATACTAGAACTAGTCCCGACTGGTTTTATGATGCGGATATTATCTTCAATAATTTCATTCCTCCTGCACCACTCGTCCCTGAACCATCTCCATCCTCTGAACCTTCATTCATTCCATCCATTCAAGCAGAAGATGAATTTATGCATTTTTCAACAAGAATTACACCTGTTATTGCCGATCCTTTATCTGTCTTAGTTAATAGAACAGTAACCTCTTCTCACTCCGAGGCTGCTGAAAGTGCTCCTGTTAATTCTTCTGGTGATGCCAGTTCTGGTCAAACAGCTCCTATAAATTCCAATGTTGTTCCTCTCGATCAGAACTTGGCACATGATCCCGCTGTCATCTCTGATAGTGATTCTGATAATAATGATGGGCCGGTTATCATTCCTGATGAAAATTTAACGAACCTTCTTGCTCAAGTTGAAGTTGCTGATGGGCAATCTTTCAAAACATTGTCTAATCACCCTTTGGAGAATGTGATTGGGCTAATCACCGAAGGAGTCCGTACAAGAAGTTATTTAACTCCCTACAACACGACCCTGTGTGCTTGTTTTCTCTCACAGGATGTTCCAAAGAATATCTCCATGGCCTTGAAGGACTCGAGCTGGATAGATGCCATGCATGAAGAACTGGCTCAGTTCAGGAAATTGAAAGTCTGGGATCTGATTGACCTTCCAAAGAATAAGTACCAAATTGGTACTCGTTGGGTCTTCTAAAACAAGATTGATGAAAGAAATGTAGTCATTAAGAATAAGGCACAGTTGGTTGTGCAAGGTTTTGCCTAGGAAGAGGGCATTGATTATGAGGAAGGGTTTTCTCCCGTGGCTCGTTTTGAGGCAATAAGGATTTTCCTGGCTTATGCGTGTTTCAAGAATTTTAAGGTCTATCAAATGGATGTTAAAAGTGCATTCTTATATGGGAAGGTCAAGGAGGAAGTCTGTAACACCCCAATTTTCAAGAAAATATAAGTATAAGGGTTAAAATTGTCAATTGATAAAACCCTAGGTATTTAAATGACATTATGTTAAAGTATAAGGGGTTAGGTTGCAATTGGATCAAAGTTCAGGGACTAAAAATGAAAAATTTGGAAAATAGGTAGGTGTCGGACCGACATCGTTGGGATAGCAGTCCGCTATGTAGGGGCAGGAAATCACTCAGGAGATGACACGTGTCGGGTGACTAATCGCTGAAATCTGACACGTGGAGGAGTGATAGCGGACAGATATGGGATCCGTTGCGGTCCGTTAGCCGCAATTCATCCACTGCGGACCGACATGAGAAGCATAACGGTCCGTTATATACCTGCTAAGCAAATTACTCCGCCACACTTGGATAGCGGACCGACGTGTATATAGATAACGGTCCGCTATGGACCTGTCGGGCAGCCTATAAATAGATGGGACTTGTGATCGATTTTGAAGCATCCCATATAGCAAAATACACTTAGAAACACACACTTAACCTCGGTAAGCATGCCAAGGAGCCCCAGTTCGTGTAGATAAGTCAGGTTTCCAGCTTTTCGATCCCAATACACAAGAGATAGTGCTAAGGTAAAGTTCCAAGTAGTTCCTAACGACTTGGTTATTCCCACTAAGCTAGGAACTTATGATTTAGCAATGTTATCATGACTTAGGACTTGATCCAAGTTGTTGTGCTGTTTACATTAGCACGAAAGAATTGTGTGAAGGAGAAGGAAGTTAGAGGTGGGTTCTATGATGCCCTTTTAAACCTTTTTAAATGTTTTGGGCATGATGCACGTGTTATGAATGTTTTGATACTGTATACCATTGATTTACATCTTTGAGCCAGTATCCATGATGTTGCAAGGAATATTTTATGTTGTAAAATGAAAGGTAACCTTCCTACCAGTATGTAGTTATCTGACAAACGGAATGTTCTGTCTAAGGAAAGAATGGTGTATATATCCCTCCTGGACCCGTCATTCTTTCCTGGGAACATATCTGTTGGATGTACTACTCTGGGAAGATAACCACCTTGTTTTGAAATGAATGAATGTTAAAAGTTTTAAGACTTGTCTTGGTTAACCAAGATGAGTGATGATGAAAGGATGTCATTGGCAGTAATTGTATTGACATGAAACGATTTGACCATTTTGGTCTGAAAAGGAATGTTTTGCCATGTATGGTCAATTCCCACATAATATCTTGCAACTTATGGAATGGAACGTGGACCATTACATTCCTTTGTGGTATGTAACGGGGGAATATCCTTTATATAAAGGGAATGGTAAGTGGTGACGACCACTTGAAAGGTTTACGAACCTTAATAAGATATAAGTTGTACAAGGTTAATGTTATGATGGGAAAGGGCGAATGTGAAAAGAAAATATGATATGTTAAAGATATTTTATTTAAAACTTAGAACTCACCAACATAAGCTGACCCATGTTTAACCATGTGTGTCAGGAAAGAATACGGCCTCAAGCAGTAAGGATAAAGAGGCATCATGAGCAGGTTATCTGGCATCAAAATCTGAAGACTGGCATTAGGATCATGTTATACTTTCTTTAAAAATGTACTAAGAAAACTTTTATAAATAAAAGAAATGATGTTTTTAAAAGTCTTCCGCTGTGTATGTTTCTCTGATTTCTATATGTTCATGATTAAATCCGACAAGTGACCGGCATTCCGGGTGATCCAGGATGTGGGTGTCACAAGTTGCCTAAGTATCTAGACTTAAACTAGAATTAAGGGACCATATGAATGCCAATAGATGCCAGTTAAGATAACCTGATGCCAAGGGTAAAAGGAAAAGGTATGAGTTATTAGTGGGAACATAATGGAAGGATAACTAGAGCACCAAAAGTTGCGTAAATGATTAATTTCGTTGTGGCCACAGTTATTAACGTTTACAATACACTTGTGTTCTAGCTATCAATCTATCATGAGAATACTAAAACACTCCATGTCTTTTATAGAAAATGGTTGGTAGAGGAAAGGGTAAAAGAGGAGGAAGGGTTGATCCCAATACTCCTAGAAGGCAGACACGATCTACCGCCAACACCGAACATGAAATAGGAAATAGGGATCATGTAGAAATGAATGAAACGGTAGTTGAACCTCAAATGCAAAGTGCAATAGATAAGGCTGTGGCTAAAGCTTTGGATACGGCTTTGCCTATCCTATTGGCTAGCCTAGAGGAAAGTATAAAGAAAGGTAAAGCGGAGGATGTTGTTAAGAATATAAACAACGATGATCTTTACGAATACGAATTCGATGATTCTTATGAAGTTAGACCAATGAAGAAAGGAAGGAAGGGATGCTCGTATAAAGCATTCAAGGATGGCAGTCCTCCAAAGTTTGATGGTACAAAGGATGCCATGGTAACTCATCAGTGGATCCGAGTAATTGAAGCGGTAATCAAGATTAGTGAATGCAGAGATGATCAGAAGGTGAAATACGCCGCCCACTCATTCATATCAGAGGTATTATGTTGGTGGGAGAACTTGGTCATAGCTATGGGTGAGAAAGCTATTGACCGAATATCTTGGTAAGAATTGAAGAGTCTACTGATTGAGGAGTTCTGTCCTGACATTGAAATGGACAAACTCGAGAAAGAGTTTCTCAGGCTAGAAGCCAGTAGTATGACTCATTGAGAGTATACTACGAAATTCAACAGGATGGCTCGTTTGGTACCCCACTTAGTAACTCCTGAAGCTGTACGAATTAAGAGATACGTACAAGGGTTACCATCTTAAATTTGAAGGTTAATGAAAACTTTGGAGTTGAAAGATTTAGATCCGCCGTACAACTTGCTTCGAATATGTACGACGAGGTCTATGGTTCCCGCCTAGGGGAAACAAAAAGAAAGTGGTCTGAAAGTTCTCAGGGCCAAAAAAGCGAAACAATGGTGGTTGGAAGAAAAGGATAACTACTAGTGGTGTCACCACATGTACCACTTGTGGTAAGAATCATGCTGGAGAATGTAGATTGAAATCCGGCGTTTGTTTCAAATGTGGCAAGGCAGGGCACTTGGCGCTCAACTGTCCTATCAAGCCTAAGTGTTTTAAGTGTGGAGAAGTTGGGCATAGGATGTTGCAATGCCCAACACTTAAGACTAACAATCCCGAGCCATTAAAAGCAAAGGAAGGAGAAGCCTCAAAAGCCAAGAGTAGAGCTTATACTCTGACAGCCGAAGAGGGTAAAGCATTACCAGACGTAGTATCTGGTACGTTCCTTGTTAATCACGTACCTGCTACTGTTCTATTTGATTCTGGTGCTAGTAAAAGTTTCGTAACAGTAGATTTTTGCCCATCCTTAAATAGACCTACGTTAAGATTAGTCGAAACCTTCGAAGTTGAAACGACTATCGGAAAGACGATGAAAGTGGCAGGAGTTATCCAAGATTGTTTCATCGATCTTAAAGGACACAGATTTCCCGTTAGACTATATCCGATGATCCTCGAAGGATTTAGTATAGTCTTGGGAATGGACTGGTTGGCAGCAAACGATGCCCAGATCATTTGTAACCAGAAAGCAGTTCAGATACAGACTACTGACGGCGATTGGATTACGATTCATGGGGATAGGATAACATAAGATCAGCCGTTTGAATTATTTCCATGATGAAAGCTATAAAGTTTATGACTCGAGGTAATGAGGCCTATTTGGCATTGATTCCAAAATGAAAACTAAGGAATTAAAATATATGCCAGTAGTCTGTGACTTTCCTAATGTATTCTCAGAAGAATTACCAGGAATACCTCCAGAAAGAGAAGTGGAGTTTCGAATCGACTTAGTGCCTGGTGTTAAGCCTGTAGCTAAGGCACCATATCGTTTAGCTCTATCAAAAATGAAGGAACTAATGTCACAACTGCAAGAGTTGTTAGACATAGGTTTCATAAGACCGAGTATCTCGCCTTGGGGTGCTCCAGTTCTGTAACATTTCTGATTTTTAGTATCCGTATTTCAATTCAATGTAATGCATTTCAAACCCAATTCTAGTGCAATGTTTTGTTCTATTCGTACCATCAATTAAATACTATATTTCAATGCAAATCCACAAATTTTACTCGGTTATAACCTACTAAACACTACATAAGTATCTAATTATACAAATATGTCAAAGACTAAAGTCACAAGGTCTGATGTTGAAAAGTAACAAGAAACCCTAATAGGCACGATCGCGCCTTGTTCTGGCACGGTCGCGCCAAGTGCTTTGGCACGGTCGCGCGACTCGCTTTGGAACGATCGCGCCCGGTGCCTAGGCACGGTCGCGCCTCGCTTGGGCACGGTCGCGCCTAGTACCAGTTGAAACGTAAATGCAGTTTTAAACGTGAGATCGTTGAGTTTCGTAACCGATATACGTTTCACTTTCATTAACAAAGAAAATAATATTATCAATTGTAACCATTAACATCAGAAACCCGATTCGTCTCAAGAAAAATCAAAATCCTCTCATTTGAACATTGATCCTCATACTCTGGAGTGAATTTCCCCCAACCAAACGCTACACGATCCTCCCAGAGGCTACTGACCCATTTGAAGCAACCGGAATCGTAGCAGAAGACGCCGAAAGCCAAGCTCGCCGACGCCGGAACTCCTCTCTACCGTTCTCTATCAATTCACTACTCTTCCGGGTAATTGAAACCTTTTCTCACTCGTTTTCAGTTCATAGATCAAAAGCCCCATATTAATTTGGGCTTTCATTATGGAAATCGTCTCGAACCCGAAGCCACATTTTCGTTCAAAATGGTTTAATCGAATCCGGTCCTAAACGCGATTTAAATACAATTAATCTATATAACACGACTCGTAATAACGCTATAAATAAAAGCCCTATGATTTCCAACGCTAACAATACAAGAAATTGTCAAATCGTTCCTGGTTTGGAACAGACGCGGTCGCGCTAATCATACAGCGCGGTAATGCCTCATGAGACACGGACGTGCCGGCTTCCAGCGCGGCCGTGCCTCCTGCTCAGACCCAGTCATGCCCTTTGGCTAATCTCAGTCGTGCTTTAGAATCATAGACACGATCGTGCCTGGCCAAGGCACGGTCGTGCCTAATGATTTGGTTAGTTATGCCCTCTGTTTGATCAACACGGTCGCGCCCTGACTAGCACGGTCGCGCCCGTGGTTAGAGCACGATCGTATCCCTTCCCAGGCACGGTCGTGTGTGAGTTAGAATTTCTTGGTAGAATTATAAATTTTACATTTTACAAACACTGAATATCTCAGATTAATTTTCAAAATAAAATAATTGATTTTTATAAAAATGTATTTGACTCTTTAAAAAGACCAAATATTTAATCTGAGAATAAATAGAATTTGTTATTTAAAGTTTATAAAATTAAATTCACACTTATTGTTAAACCTCACAGTTAAAAAAAGTATTTTAATGGTTAAGTTACATATTTTATAAATAAATAAAGAAATGGTTATTTATTTAATTTATATTTAAACATAAACAATTATTTATTTATACTTAATTATATTTAATACTTACATTATTTTCATAAACAATAATTATTCAAATTACTTATTTAGTTAATCAATTTCAAACCTTAAATCAAAATGTTCCAAAAATATTTGTTTCAAACTTTATATTTTATTCAATACTTTAAAGTACAAACCAATGACTTTTTACACAATTCCAAATGCAACTTTAGACTTAACCTTTTGTGCACACTATTAATATAATATACTTTACACTTTAGGTTAACTTGTGCATTTTAAGGATCCATATTTCTATCTAGTATTTTGTGTAAACTACGCCTTCGAATCAAGTGAGTATTACATAGCCCCTTTTACTCTTTTACACTTTTTGGGGTGGAACATGAACAATATACAATACTATTGTTTACATTTACACAAACAACACAAATACAAATCCCCTTTACATTCATGTGTGCAATTTGAGCTTTATGCCCGAGTGCTAGTTGTGTTAACTTTTGTGTGAGATTTATGTGCAATCATTAACTATTCAAGCCGACGGTAAACAATGATAGATCTATTGAGTTTGACAAACCCACCCAGATTGGGGTGATTGTTACCGACAACACAATTTTGCATGCTAGTTACAAAGGTTTGATTGTACTTGGTTACACAATAGCTGCTCCCCATAAATGCCTTATTTTATCATGTTATGTAAGGATTTGTTCATTTACAAACTATATGCTATCTATATACAAACCTGTGTATGCTCACCAACGTTTTAGTTGACCTTATTTTATTCATGTTTCAGGTACTAATGTGTGATTTGATCAAGATTTGCTTCACATAGGCTTTGGGACTTAGTTAATTTGAATAAAGGATTTTATGTATTTCAATTATGTTCTTTCTTGGATTTGGTTGTGTTTGGATTATTTGAAATGAAATTGATGTTTAATATATTACAATTTAGTCAACCTTGTGCTCATGAACAGTCTACATGTCCTGCTCCGATGATTCCGCCGTCGGTTAGGGTGTGACAAGTTCTGTTCGTAAGGAAGAAAGACGGTAATATGCATATGTGCATAGACTACCGAGAACTGAATAAGCTTACCATAAAGAACAAATATCCATTACCTAGGATCGATAACTTGTTCGATCAATTACAAGGAGCAAATTGGTTTTTCAAAATCGATCTAAGGTCGGGATATCATCAATTGAAGGTTAGAGACGAAGATATTCCCAAAACAGCCTTCCGTACAAGATATGGACATTATGAGTTCTTAGTAATGTCATTTGGTCTGACTAATGCCCCTGCTGCATTGATGGACCTCATGAATAGGGTTTGTCGACCAATGTTAGACCGATCTGTGATCGTATTCATATATGATATTCTAATCTACTCAAAGAATGAAGGAGATCATGCATGTCATCTAAAGGAAGTGCTGGAAACACTTAGAAAGGAAAAATTATATGCAAAATTCTCTAAATGTGCATTTTGGCTCCGAGAAGTCCAGTTCTTAGGTCATGTGATAAATGCAGAAGGAATTATGGTAGATCCTTCAAACATAGAGACCGTGATGAAATGGAACCCGCCAAAGACACCTACAGAGATACACAGTTTCTTAGGTTTGGCTGGTTACTACAGAAGGTTTATTCTGGATTTCTCAAAGATTGCAACCCCATTAACAAAACTCATAAAGAAGGAGACAAAGTTTGTATGGGGAGTAGAGCAAGATAATGCTTTTCAAAAGCTAAAGGAGAAATTCACACAGGCCCCGGTGTTTTCGTTACCAGAAGGAAATGAAGTTCTGGCAGTTTACTCTGATGCTTCGTATCAGGTACTGGGGTGTGTATTAGTGCAAAGAGGCAAAATTATAGCTTATGCTTCATGGCAACTCAAACCTCAGGAAGCTAACTACCCGACTCATGATTTAGAGTTAGTTGCTGTAGTATTTGCACTTAAAATATGGAGACATTATCTGTATGGAGTTAAGTGTACAATCTACACAGATCATAAAAGCTTAAAGTATTTCTTTGAGCAAAAAGATCTGAATATGAGACAACGAAGATGGTTAGAGCTGATAAAAGATTATGATTGTGAAATCCTATATCACCCAGGGAAAGCCAATGTAGTGGCAGATGCCCTAAGCCGCAAGGAAAAACATCCTCCTATTAGGGGTAAAGTCATACAAGTTAGTTGTGTCACACCCCGCCAAGGCGGAAACGCGAGGCGCAACGTTCATGGTTTCCAAAGCATATGATTACCGCAAACACATACATGATAAATGGATACATAAATGAGTTTAAAGTTTTACATTACAAAATGTAAAATGAGTTTACAAAACATTAAGATTTCACAAATATGACTCAATTCAATGAGTTATACAAGGGAAATCCTCCTTGAGTAGTATCCATCGTGCATGCATGTAATCTACATTGCTAACCTTGAAATCACGTTCAGTTACCTGAAAAACATACTTAAAATCGTCAACACGAAGTTGGTGAGTTCACAGGTTTAATCAAATAGTTCTTTGTAAAATTCAATTGTTCGTAAATAGTTTCAGTTGTATGTGATAAACAGAATAAGAATTGTTGACCCATTTGTAAACTAGCTAGGAATACAAATAATATGTTCATACATGGGGCGTAACCAAACCTTGACATGTGTGAGCCCCTATTAAGCGTTATCAGATTCTATGCGGCCATAAATCCTCCAGATTGTGGTTAGCGCGACTAACCATGACCGGGAGACGTCACTCTCCATAGTACTATTCATAGGACCCTAGGCTACAGTTAATGGTTACTATGTTGTTCCAGGGGACTTTCGCGGCCTCCATTGTGTTGTTCTCATCCCATGTAAACATAAAGTCGTGTCTTATTCTCTTGTTATCCCATAAAATAGTTGAAGTATGTTCTTCCCCCAAATATTAGAAAACAGTAAAAAGAAAGGGGCCGTGAAACTCACCTTGTGTTTGTGTATATACTTGTAATAATATTTGTTGTAGTCAACCTTGACTGTTTGTACCCTAGATACCAAGGGTAAATTGTTGTTAAGACCAACGTCTTAATTGTAAATTGTTCACCGACCTTGTAAATCTGATTATGTTTGTTTAAATATCGTTTTAGTTTTCCAACACATGTTTTGTTATAAAATAGTTTTGAGTTACTGCCCAACTGGGACTGTTGTACAGGTGTCGAAACTACTTAGTTTCGATGAAGTGGTCAGGAGTCGAAACAACCTAGTTTCGATTGAGAAAAGGTATCGAAACTACCTAGTTTCGATTGAGTATTTGCTATCGAAACTACCTAGTTTCGATTGAGAAAAGGTATCGAAACTACCTAGTTTCGATTGAGTATTTGCTATCGAAACTACCTAGTTTCGATTGAGAAAAGGTATCGAAACTACCTAGTTTCGATTGAGTATTTGCTATCGAAACTACCTAGTTTCGATGGATCAACAGGTATCGAAACTCCTAGTTTCGATTGAGCAACAGGTATCGAAACTCCTAGTTTCGATTGAGAAACAGGTATCGAAACTCCTAGTTTCGATTGAGAAACAGGTATCGAAACTCCTAGTTTCGATTACTGGACTTCTGTTTTGACAGAATCAGTCCGGCATATTTTGATGTTTTAAACTTGAATTCGACACACTCTTCTTGTTATCTTTCTTGCGTTTAAATAAGATGTACGTTTAGCTACGGTTTTAAAGAAACTAATGTGAAAATGTCGAGTTTTTACCTTAAAACCGAGATGAAGATGATGAAATAAAACAGAGATGATCTCGACTCTTTTGCAGAAACACTTGAGATTCTTCTTAAAATACTGGATTGTGGTAGGATTTCGCCTTAAAACTCAGCTTCGGTTTGAAGAGGAATGGAAACTTTGCCGTATGAAAATGAGAGTGATGAAAGGAATTATGAGAAAAGTGATGGAAGTGAGTGTGGTTATGTCTGAGTTTTTCGCAATAGGAGGTATGGGTTTTGAGTAAAATAATTCGGATGTGAGTAAAAGATGATCGTGGGAGTGGCTTTCTCTGGCTTCGGCCGAGAAAGTCAATAAAAGTGGTTTGGGATAATTTTGAATAAAATAATTAGATTTAGGTATTAATTAGAGTTTTAAAAGGGGTAGTTTAATTCGGTTTAGATCCTCCACGGTATTATAAACTTATTCTGAAAATAATTTATTGTTCTACGCAAAGTTTGTGGAAATAAAATATATTTTTCTCTGGTTATTTAAATTAACCACTAGTGATCGAATTTGTCGGTGTATATAACACGTGATCCGGTAACTCCTAGAATTACCAAATATGAAGTGAGACCATGTACGGTTTTTGATGGACCTTAATGTCCTTGTTTGTGAAATTACGTAAATCACAAAAATAATTATAATGTAAACTCGTTTATTGTAATGTAAACTTGTTCATAATGTGTACGGATATTGACCTGAAATGTCGGGTGTCACATTCTCCCCTTGTTAAAAGAATTTCGTCCCGAAATTCAATTTGTGTCCTCTTGAACTGGGGCATCCTCAAACAAGGATGGGTATTTTGTTTTCATTTGATCCTCTCGTTCCCATGTATACTCAGGACCACGCTTTGAGTTCCAACGTACTTTAACCAGTTTGATTCGACTACGTCTCAGCTTTTGAACCTTCCAATCTGATATCTCAATTGGTTGCTCGATGAAATGAAGTTTATCGTCAATGTGAATTTCATCAGGCGGTATGATCAAAGTCTCGTCTGATAGACACTTTTTGAGATTTGACACATGAAATGTATTGTGTACATTGTTTAGTTCTTGTGGTAGCTTGAGTTTGTAAGCTACAGGGCCAACCCTAGCCAGTATTTCGAACGGACCAACGTATCTAGGGTTGAGCTTACCACGGTTGCCAAACCTTGCAACGCCTTTCCATGGTGAGACTTTTAACATTACCCGGTCACCAATTTGAAATTCTAATGGTTTTCGTCTGTTGTCAGCGTAGCTCTTTTGTCTATCTCGGGCCGCTTTCAAACGGTCCTTAATTTTGAAAATCTTATCAGTGGTTTCCTGGACAATCTCAGGGCCTGTCAAATGTTTTTCACCAACTTCCGCCCAACATAGCGGTGAGCGGCATTTACGACCATATAAAGCTTCAAACGGTGCTGCTTTAATGCTCGTATGGTAGCTGTTATTATAGGAAAACTCAGCTAATGGTAAATGAGTATCCCAATTTCCTCCGAAATCAATTACACATGCACGGAGCATATCTTCTAATGTCTGAATGGTCCTTTCGCTTTGACCATCTGTTTGTGGGTGATATGCCGTGCTCATGTCAAGACGTGTGCCCATTGCTTCTTGTAATGATTTCCAGATCCTAGACACGAATCTGCTGTCTCTATCGGAGATAATAGAAATTGGCACTCCATGCCTAGTCACAATTTCCTTGATATAAAGCTTTGCAAGTTTCTCGGTTTTGTCAGTTTCTTTCATTGGCAGAAAGTGAGCAGATTTTGTTAATCGGTCGACAATAACCCATATAGTATCATAACCACTGGAAGTCCTGGGTAATTTTGTAATGAAATCCATAGAAATCTGTTCCCATTTCCATTGGGGAATTTCAGGTTGTTGTAACAAACCAGACGGTTTCTGATGTTCGGCTTTTACTTTTGAACACGTTAAGCATTTACTGACATATGTGGCAATATCTCCTTTCATATTGGGCCACCAATATAATTCTTTTAGATCTTTATACATTTTATCTGAACCCGGGTGAATGGAGTACCTGGACTTGTGGGCTTCGTCCATAACTAACTCCCGTAAGTTACCAAAACGTGTCACCCAAATTCTATTCATGAAGTATAAAGTGTCATCTGACTTTGGCTCCAATTGCTTTATCATTCCTCGTAAAGCTTCATTCTGAATGTTTTCTTCTTTGATTGCCTCATGTTGTGCCATCCGAATTTGAGTAGTAAGATTCGTATGAATTGTCAATTCTAAGGCACGAACACGAAGAGTTTTAACTCGTTCTTTGCGACTTAAAGCGTCCGCTACGACATTGGCTTTCCCGGGATGGTACTTGATATCACAATCATAATCGTTTAGTAGTTCTACCCAACGGCGTTGTCTCATGTTAAGTTCCTTTTGATCAAAGATATGCTGGAGACTCTTGTGATCAGTAAAGATAGTACATCTTGTACCGTAAAGGTAATGTCTCCAAATTTTGAGCGCAAACACAACTGCACCCAATTCCAAGTCGTGGGTCGTATAATTCTTTTCGTGCACTTTTAGTTGTCGTGAGGCATATGCGATGACTTTGTCTCTTTGCATTAACACACAACCCAGTCCTTGGTGTGATGCATCGCAGTATACGACAAAATTGTCGATTCCCTCAGGAAGGGATAGAATTGGTGCACTACACAGCTTCTGCTTTAGTATTTGAAAAGCTGACTCTTGTTTGTCATTCCAATCATACTTATTTTCTTTCTGGGTTAATTTGGTTAAAGGCAGGGCTATTTTTGAAAAATTCTCGATGAATCGTCTGTAATAGCCGGCCAAACCTAAAAATTGACGTACTTCTGTCGGAGTCTTTGGTGCTTCCCAGTTTTTGATCGCTTCAATTTTAGATGGATCAACGTGAATTCCTTCCTTGTTGATGACATGTCCAAGAAAATGCACTTCTTGGATCCAAAACTCACACTTAGAGAATTTAGCGTAAAGTTTCTCGTTTCTGAGTAGTTCTAAGATTAATTTAAGATGATGTTCATGATCCTCCTTGGTTCGTGAATAGATTAATATGTCATCGATAAACACAATCACGAATTTATCCAAGTATGGTTTGCACACACGGTTCATGAGATCCATGAAAACAGCTGGTGCGTTTGTCAAACCAAATGGCATAACTAGGAATTCGTAGTGACCATAACGAGTCCTAAATGCTGTCTTTGGTACATCTTCTTCTTGGATTCTTAGTTGATGATACCCTGACCGTAGATCGATCTTAGAGTAGAAGCTAGAACCTTGTAGTTGATCGAACAAATCATCTATTCGAGGTAGTGGGTATCGGTTTTTGATTGTAAGCTTGTTTAATTCTCGGTAATCTATACACATCCTAAAGGTTCCATCCTTTTTCTTTACGAATAAGACCGGAGCTCCCCAAGGTGAGAAACTCGGTCTTATGAAACCTTTATCAAGCAACTCTTGTAGTTGATTTGATAACTCTTGCATTTCAGAAGGTGCTAATCGATACGGCGATCGCGCAATCGGTGCGGATCCTGGTACCAAATCGATTCGGAATTCGACTTGCCTCGGTGGTGGTAATCCAGGTAAGTCTTCAGGGAAAACTTCAGGATAATCCTTAACGATTGGTATATCCTCGAGTCGACGTTCCTCGGGTTTCTTCTCGACGACGTGAGCCAGGAATACGCAATAGCCTTTACGTAGATACTTACGAGTTTTCATGCAGTTTATCATCCTTAATGTTACTCCACTCTTCTCACCTTGAATCGAAAGAACTTCTCCGTTTGGGAGTGGGATTTGGACAATTTTCTCAAAACAAACAATCTCTGCATGATTCTTTGACAACCAATCCATGCCAATAACAACGTCAAAGCTTCCTAAGTCAACAGGTAACAGATCTATACTAAATGTGTGGTTTTTAAGACATAAGGTACAACCCTGAATGACTTCTTCGGTATTAATTAATTTTCCGTTCGCTAATTCAATTGTATACTTTTGGTCTAGTTTACTGGGCTTAATACCGAGTAGGGACTTAAAGTCATTTGACACAAAACTCAAATCAGCACCCGTATCGAAAAGTATAGAGGCATAGTGATTATTTATCGGGAACGTACCAGTGACAATGTTTGGATCTTGTCGTGCGTCACCAGCCCCCATCACAAATGCTCTTCCACGGGCCTGATTGTCGTTTCGGTTCTTCAACTTTGGACAGTCTTTTCTGAAGTGCTTTGGATCTCCACACTCAAAGCATCCTTGATTCATTCTTTCTGTTCCTGGGTTGACTTTTCCTGCTACTTGATTTATCTTGTTAGGGTTCGCATTGTTCCTACAGTCAAGGGCTAGATGTCCATACTTTTTACATTTTCCACATTGGGTACACTTCCCACTGTGATGATATCCACAATTGTCACACCTTGGTCGTGCTCCAAGGTATCCTTTTTGTTCCACAGTGTTGGCGACAAAGGCTTTCATAGTTTCAGGTCTCTTGTAAATTTGATTCTTGTTTTGATTAATTGGTTTTCCAAACCATTTCCTCTTTTCCCCAGATTTCCCTCCTTCGGTCTCCTTCTTCTCAAACAAACCATCACGTACAGCATTATCCCTTAGCTTGAAAGCCAGAGTTATGGCGCTCTTGGCATCCATAGGGTTCGATGAAGTCACCAGACCTCGGATTTGAGGTGCGAGACCCCACAAGTATCTTTCAACCTTCTTGTATTCTGGGGTGACCATGTGTGGAACCAAGATTGCTAACTCATTGAATCGGTCAGTGTAGCCAGCAACATCATCTCCTGTCATTTGTAAATTCCACATTTCAGATTCGATCTTTTGCAACTCATTTCGAGGACAGTATTCCTCGATCATCATGGCTTTTAAGTCTTCCCATGACAACTCATATGATGTTTGCCTTCCCAAAGTCTTTACTTGTGAATTCCACCAGGTTAAAGCTTTATCAGTGAGTGAGCATGTGGAATACTTCACCATGCAGTCAGCGGTGCATTCACTAATATCAATCACCGATTCCATCTTCTCTATCCATCTCATTAGTCCAACTGCACCCTCGGTGCCATTGAAGTTACGGGGTTTGCAAGACAGAAAGGTCTTGTAGGAGCACTTTCTAATTGGAGCATCTGTAGAATTACAAGTCATAACGTCATTAATTCGAATCATGACTATATGTTATGGCTTATTTATTTTATTACCTCCGGAACCTCCAGCTGTACCGCTACCTCCTGCACCTCCGGAACCTCCAGCTGTACCGCTACCTCCTACACCTCCTCCACTATTTCGATTGGCTTCATACTGCTCCATGGCAGCAGCTACTCGTTGTGCTATAAGTTGTTCCACATTTGGGGAAATCGCCTCGTTGTTGTCACCAGTAGTGTTACGGGTTGTCCTACGCTTAGGTGCCATGACGTTCTTTCTAACATATCAATTAAAAAGAAACAACATTATATGACAATAATGATAGCTCATGACATAAGGATACAACAACGTCAAATGTAAACAACCATTATCACAACATAAACCATTACATACATAGTCAAAACATTCATAGTACATTGTTCCAAAAGACAAGGATACAAAAGAGATGGGTTCACAGGACCTCATCAGTACTAAAGTTTTAAACTACTTAATGTACTACGGGCACAACCCGCCCGTAATAGGTTTAAAAGAAGAAGTGAGAGTACAATCCAATCATCATGGCAAGTCCTGCCATGACAAAACTAGCTCTCGCCACAAATTCTGCAGCCAACGTCCTTTCTTCCAGAGCCTCCACCATGTCTCGGACCGTAACAGTGAACTGCCAATCCATGTCAGCTCTCAACTCTAGATAGTTAGTGGCATCCTGTATGTTTCGGGTGCGGTCATCTAGAGTCTGAACTCGAGATCCGAGTCCTTGACGAAGTCGCGTGGCTGCATCCCCCTGTGCCCGGATGTCATCTAGGAGATCATCAAGACGCTCCTCATGCGTACGAACGCGAGCTACCAAGGTAGGCACAGTGAGCTCTATGGCTTCCCCAGTGTGGGGTAGGGGTGTTGGGGAGTTAGAAGACTCTCCAAGCTCAAAGGTAGATGGAATGCTCTCCATCTCCCTCCAACGTGCCAGGGTACGAGGCATCCAACGGATGGTTCCCACAGTAGGGTGGTAGCAGGGTCTTTGCCTAGGTGGTTCTTCACCAGCCACCAAGTCTTCTGGGTCACGGGCTGCTAGATTCCTTTTGCGTGGAAGTCGAACCTTCTTCCTAGCGCTTTGCACCTTAACTGGTCCTCCGCTTTTCTTTCGGTAGACGATAGGCGGTTTTCCCAAGGCGACTTTAGGTGGTGTGGAGCTACGGGTTTGTACTTGGTTTTTGGGACGTGAGGCGGAAAATTCCTCATTTGATTCAGTGTCAGAGACGGGATCAGAATGTGAATGTGACGACATGCTTGTGACTACAATATCCATATGACAAAATGACTGGTCATGCAATGCTTATGTAATGAAAACGTTTTAGTGAGTCATTTAGATTATAGACTAGGTTCCAATTTAGATTCCTAGTTCACTATAATCAATGGCTCTGATACCAAGTTCTGTCACACCCCGCCAAGGCGGAAACGCGAGGCGCAACGTTCATGGTTTCCAAAGCATATGATTACCGCAAACACATACATGATAAATGGATACATAAATGAGTTTAAAGTTTTACATTACAAAATGTAAAATGAGTTTACAAAACATTAAGATTTCACAAATATGACTCAATTCAATGAGTTATACAAGGGAAATCCTCCTTGAGTAGTATCCATCGTGCATGCATGTAATCTACATTGCTAACCTTGAAATCACGTTCAGTTACCTGAAAAACATACTTAAAATCGTCAACACGAAGTTGGTGAGTTCACAGGTTTAATCAAATAGTTCTTTGTAAAATTCAATTGTTCGTAAATAGTTTCAGTTGTATGTGATAAACAGAATAAGAATTGTTGACCCATTTGTAAACTAGCTAGGAATACAAATAATATGTTCATACATGGGGCGTAACCAAACCTTGACATGTGTGAGCCCCTATTAAGCGTTATCAGATTCTATGCGGCCATAAATCCTCCAGATTGTGGTTAGCGCGACTAACCATGACCGGGAGACGTCACTCTCCATAGTACTATTCATAGGACCCTAGGCTACAGTTAATGGTTACTATGTTGTTCCAGGGGACTTTCGCGGCCTCCATTGTGTTGTTCTCATCCCATGTAAACATAAAGTCGTGTCTTATTCTCTTGTTATCCCATAAAATAGTTGAAGTATGTTCTTCCCCCAAATATTAGAAAACAGTAAAAAGAAAGGGGCCGTGAAACTCACCTTGTGTTTGTGTATATACTTGTAATAATATTTGTTGTAGTCAACCTTGACTGTTTGTACCCTAGATACCAAGGGTAAATTGTTGTTAAGACCAACGTCTTAATTGTAAATTGTTCACCGACCTTGTAAATCTGATTATGTTTGTTTAAATATCGTTTTAGTTTTCCAACACATGTTTTGTTATAAAATAGTTTTGAGTTACTGCCCAACTGGGACTGTTGTACAGGTGTCGAAACTACTTAGTTTCGATGAAGTGGTCAGGAGTCGAAACAACCTAGTTTCGATTGAGAAAAGGTATCGAAACTACCTAGTTTCGATTGAGTATTTGCTATCGAAACTACCTAGTTTCGATTGAGAAAAGGTATCGAAACTACCTAGTTTCGATTGAGTATTTGCTATCGAAACTACCTAGTTTCGATTGAGAAAAGGTATCGAAACTACCTAGTTTCGATTGAGTATTTGCTATCGAAACTACCTAGTTTCGATGGATCAACAGGTATCGAAACTCCTAGTTTCGATTGAGCAACAGGTATCGAAACTCCTAGTTTCGATTGAGAAACAGGTATCGAAACTCCTAGTTTCGATTGAGAAACAGGTATCGAAACTCCTAGTTTCGATTACTGGACTTCTGTTTTGACAGAATCAGTCCGGCATATTTTGATGTTTTAAACTTGAATTCGACACACTCTTCTTGTTATCTTTCTTGCGTTTAAATAAGATGTACGTTTAGCTACGGTTTTAAAGAAACTAATGTGAAAATGTCGAGTTTTTACCTTAAAACCGAGATGAAGATGATGAAATAAAACAGAGATGATCTCGACTCTTTTGCAGAAACACTTGAGATTCTTCTTAAAATACTGGATTGTGGTAGGATTTCGCCTTAAAACTCAGCTTCGGTTTGAAGAGGAATGGAAACTTTGCCGTATGAAAATGAGAGTGATGAAAGGAATTATGAGAAAAGTGATGGAAGTGAGTGTGGTTATGTCTGAGTTTTTCGCAATAGGAGGTATGGGTTTTGAGTAAAATAATTCGGATGTGAGTAAAAGATGATCGTGGGAGTGGCTTTCTCTGGCTTCGGCCGAGAAAGTCAATAAAAGTGGTTTGGGATAATTTTGAATAAAATAATTAGATTTAGGTATTAATTAGAGTTTTAAAAGGGGTAGTTTAATTCGGTTTAGATCCTCCACGGTATTATAAACTTATTCTGAAAATAATTTATTGTTCTACGCAAAGTTTGTGGAAATAAAATATATTTTTCTCTGGTTATTTAAATTAACCACTAGTGATCGAATTTGTCGGTGTATATAACACGTGATCCGGTAACTCCTAGAATTACCAAATATGAAGTGAGACCATGTACGGTTTTTGATGGACCTTAATGTCCTTGTTTGTGAAATTACGTAAATCACAAAAATAATTATAATGTAAACTCGTTTATTGTAATGTAAACTTGTTCATAATGTGTACGGATATTGACCTGAAATGTCGGGTGTCACAAGTTGTAACTCCTGACTTTATGACTCAGCTCAAGAATGACCAGATAGACGCGTTGAAAGCAGAAAATGTTAAGAAAGAGAGGATGGCTGGACAAGAGAAATACTTGGAAGAGTATGAGTATGGAATTAAGATTCGATTCGGCCGTATGTGGATACCACATATGGGTGAATTTAGAGTTAAAATTCTGGATGAAGCTCACAAGTCATGATATTCAATTCATTCGGGTACTACAAAAATGTACCAAGATCTGCGCCAAGAATATTGGTGGCCCGGTATGAAATTCGATGTCATGAAATATGTCACACCCCCAATTTCAACTAACGGAATTTTACCGTTTGGGAAGTGACAAACTAGGATCGCAGTCATTAGTTACATTGAACGACACTATATGGGACTGAAATGAAAATATATCATAAATGATCAAAGTAAGTGCGAAAGCGTAAAACGAAAGTAAATGCACAAAATAAACGCAAGAAAAGTCCCAAAGTGTCGAGTCCAAACGAAGTCCAAAAACAAAGTACAAGCATTTCAACAATATTAATTTATAAATAAATCATAAGACTCCATGCATGCCCTATGCGTGCACTGTGCCTTATCTTAAACGACCTGAGAAAACATATAAGAAAACGATGTCAACACGAGGTTGGTGAGTTCACAAGTTTCAATATATAAATAAACGTTTACCAGATTTATTGTACAATCAACATATATATATATCAACGGGTAGCTAACCCATGTTCATGTTTGCTATTACGCTCGCAACCGTAAACTGACTGTTTGAATGCCTCCCACCAGGCCTATCAACCATGGTGCACGTTTATGTCAATATTGCACCCGTTCGATATCCAATCGAGTTAGCGTGACTAATGCGTTTGAGGTTTGTCAAACCTAGTAGTACTACCCAACATACCTCGCTATTTTCATATTTAAACGGTTCGATGTGAGGACTTTCATGATAGAGTTTACGCATAGTCATAACAAGTGATACAATATGAAGTACAAAAATCAAAAAGAGTTTGCGTCATGTTTTCTCCCCCAGTTTAAAAACAGTAAAAGGGGCCGTGAAAACTCACCTGATTGCGTAGGTAGTAATCACACAAGTATGAGATTGAAATCTCAAGCATTAGCCCGACACGGCTCACGAATGCCCTAAAATTACAAACAACAATTAGGGACTCATTGGGATTTGTGACGACGACACAGAATAAGGAACTTCCTAAAAGTAATGCTCTAATGACCATGAGTAGACGAATGTGTCCATGAGAATACAGGATTCTTGAATTATTCAATTAAGAAAAACTACGATTTGCGACGAGTGACAAATAATAATAATATAAATATATATCATTTTTAATTGAGTTCGAGGATTGAAAATAATATATTATTTTATAAAGGAGTTTTAAATAACGGATACAAGTTACAAGACTAAACCCGAGTCTATGGGTGGTTTTTCCGGTTTTTAAAAACATATTAATATAATATAAAAATTATTGTTTTGAGAATATAAATGTAAATCAAATTTTATGACCAAAGGTTTTTTCAAAGACGACCGCGCCTAAGACAAGGCACGACCGTGTTAAGGTCACGGGCACGACCGTGCTGGTCGGAGGCGCGACCGTGTTGATCAATTAGAAGACACAACAAAGCTGATCACTAGGCACGACCGTGTCTAGGGTTCTGAGGCACAACCAGGTCTAGCCAAGAGGCACGACCGGGTCAGAGTGTGAGGCACGACCGTGCTAAAACCTGGCATGACCGTGTCTCCTGGATTTACAGTTACAGAGTTTGACAGAACAAGCCAACAAGTCAAAATCCGTTTGGTTTCGATTGCGATTGACCGAAAGGAGATGGAGGTTTTACAAAACAGAACCTTGCGAAACTACCCATGACAATTAATTGGATTGAGATTTGGATCTAGGTTGGTAATCGACTAAACCCAAATGTATGAACCCTAGAATAGGGTTTACCCCGAATTCGATGATATACGCCATAATTAACATAGGGCTTTCAATCCAAGAATGAAAACGAAGATGTAGAAAGTTTCAATTACCAAAATAGATGACGGATTGATAGTGCACGACTAGAATTTCATCCGACGGCGACAGGTTTGATCTCCTGCTACCATGACTTCAACTCCGGCCAAATTGGACTGCGCAAAAGCTTCAAGGGGACTCGTACTAGACTCGCAGATGATCAAATGAAAGAGATACAAACGGATTAATCGAATTTGGTTGCAAATGGGCGTTGAGTCAATGGTTACACAATAATTATCCATAATTGGGTTTAATTTGGAGTAGTAACAAGGTTTAAACTCTTAATGATACTCGTTAAAGGTAGGAACGTGCAGAACGGTTATGAAATCGAACGAATTTGCGATTAAAGACTGCGTTTACGTTTCATCTGACAAGAGGCGCGACCATGCCAACAAGAGGCACGGCCGTGCCAAGGCAGTTGGCGCGACCGTGCCAAAACAAGGCGCCACCGTGCGTACTAGGGTTTCTGGTAATTTACAATACCAGTCCGTGGAGTGCTTGAACAGATTAGGATACTTGCGCATCATCTGATCCTCACGCTCCCACGTGAATTCCGGTCCGTGTTTAGAGTTCCAACGGACTCTGACAATAGGGATTTTACTGCGTTTTAGCGTTTTGTCTTCCCTATCCATAATTTCCACAAGTTTTTCGATGAAACACAACTGTTCATCGATGTGTAGTTCCTCAAGAGGGACCGCGAGTGACTCGTCTGCTAGACATTTCTTCATGTTTGAGATGTGAAAGACGTTGTGTACACCACTAAGTCCTTCGGGTAGGTCCAGTTGATACGCTACTGGACCAATCTTCTTCACTATCTTGAATGGTCCAACATAACGAGGATTCAGTTTGCCTCGTTTCCCAAAATGAATGACACCCTTCCAAGGTGAGACTTTTAACAAGACCATATCCCCTACTTGAAATTCTAACGGTTTACGACGCTTATCGGCATAGCTCTTTTGACGGTCACGAGCTGCTGCCATACGGTTTCTAATTTGAATGATTTTCTCAAAAGTTTCAAGTACGAGTTCAGGACCTGTAAGTTGACTATCCCCATCCTCGGCCCGACAGATAGGAGATCAGCATTTACGTCCATACAATGCCTCGAATGGAGCTGCCTTGATGCTAGTGTGATAACTGTTATTGTAGGAGAACTCCACCAACGGTAGGTGAGACTCCCAGGTGTTATCGAAATCAATCACACAAGCTCGTAGCATATCCTCCAGGGTTTGAATAGTATGCTCCGTCTGGCCATCAGTTTGAGGATGGTATGCTGTACTCATATCTAGACGTGTGTCTAAAGCTTTATGTAACGATTGCAAAAAACGAGAGGTGAATCATGCATCACGATCCGAAATGATAGAGATTGGCACCCCGTGCGGAGAGACTACTTCTTTCAAGTAAATACGAGTAAGCTTATCCATTTTGTCGGTTTCCTTGATTGCTAAGAAGTGAGCGGACTTTGTTAAATGATCAACGATTACCCAAATGGTATCACATCCGGTAGGAGTTCGTAGCAATTTTGTGATAAAGTCCATGGATATCTGATCCCATTTCCACATGGGAATCTCTGGTTGTTGGAGAAGACCAGAAGGCTTTTGATTTTCAACGTTGACCTTCGCGCAAGTCAGGCACTTGCTCACATAGGTGGCTATATCGGCCTTCATCTTTGGCCACATCTTATTGGAACCTGAATGAATAGAATAACGAGATTTATGAGCCTCATCCATGACTAGTTCCCTTAAGTTTCCGAATACTGGAACCCATATTCGCTCAACGAAGTAGCGAATACCGTCAGATTTGACCTCGAGTTGTGCTTCCATACCGTGCGTACCTTCTAGCGGTAGGTTCTCCTTTTCCAAGGCTTCGAGTTGAGCACTACGGATTTTGTCATGTAATCCGGGGTGAATTATAAGCTATAATGCTCGAACTCATTTGGGCTTGGTTTCCTTTCGACTTAGGGCATCAACTACAACATTAGCCTTACCTGGATGATACCGGATCGCATAGTCATAATCATTCAATAGCTCGACCCAAAGACGTTGTCTCATGTTCAACTTTTTTTGTTTGAAGATATGCTGAAGACTCTTGTGATATGTAAGGCCCCAAACCCGGGAGGCCTCACTTGTTGGATTTACTCATTCATAAACAGTTTTTAAACTTGAATATCAAATAACGCTGCGGAATCTTTCATTCAACATAATTAAAACTTGTTCAAACATGCGGAAGCGTAACATTGTCAAATACATAAACATAACATAAACAACTCATTACGGGATGCCTGTCTTCATGATCAACCGGGTAACTCTTCTTGCTCGCCAAGCATCACCGTCCATCGTCCATACCTTCCTTAACCTGAATGTGCATACTAAAAAGTTAGCTATGCTGGTGAGTTCAAGTTTTCATTCGATTTAAGAAATGGTTCATCATTCAATAATTCATTAGGGTTTAACATCATGTATAAGAAAACAGGGCCTTTCATTCATCATTAAAAACATTCAAACATTTTAACATCATCATAAACACCGTTGAACGGATCGTTTGTTTAAAACATTAACATTCATTTAAGTCATACTTATTATCCAAATCTGTGTTACCATTCGTTCCGTCATTTAGTATTATATTGCCCCTACGGCTTAACTGCATGAAGACCGACAATACAATACATTCCGTCAATTCCCTTTTGTATTGCCCCCAAGGTTTAACTGCACGAGGACCGACAATACCCATTTAGTTGCCCCTATGGCTCCCATGTCCATAAACCGACAACTTCCATCGACGGCTATGGCTTGTCACACCCCGACCGATGGCGAAATCATCAGGGTGGGACATGTAAGACTGTTCATGAGCACAAGGTTGACTAGATTGTAATATATTAAATCCATTCCCATTCAAACAAACACGAAACAAGTTCAAAGTACATAATGAAATACAATTTGTCTTTGATTTAATATTAACTAGGTCCAAAGCCTATGTGTAGCATGTCTTGATCAAACTCAAATGAAATCACCTGAAACATGAATAAAATAAAGTCAACTAAAAAGTTGGTGAGTATAACACAAGTTTGTACATAGATAGCATATAGTTTGTAAACCAAATCCTTTACATAACATGATAAATAAGGCATTTATGGGGAGCAGCTATTGTGTAACCAAACGTACAATCAAACCTTTGTAACTAGCATGCAAAACAAAGTGTGTTGTCGGTTTCAATCACCGCGTACCATGGGTGGGTTTGTCAGACTCAATAGATCCATCATTGAAAACCGTCGGCTTGAAAAGTTAATGATTGCACATAATAGCATAAAAGAGGTTAACACACCTAGCACTCGGGCATAAAGCTCAAATTGCACACATGAATGTAAGTAGGATTTGTACTTGTGTTGTTTGCGTAAATGTAAACATGTAAGTTGAATAGTGTTCATGTTTCACCCCAAAAATGTAAAAGAGTAAAAAGGGGTTGTGAATACTCACTTGTTTCGAAGGCGTAGCTAGCACAAATACTAAATAGTATAATGATCCTTGAGATGCACAAGATAACCTAAAGTGTAATATATTGCATTAATAATGCACAATAGTCTAAGTCTAAGTCTATGGTTGAATTGGATGGAGTTAGTGATTTGGTACTTGAAAGTAAAATAGAAGATTCGAAATGAATATTTTTAGAACATTTTAAATAAGGTTTGATTTTGGGATAATTACTTAAGTAAATTAAATAATTATAGTTTATGGAAATAACGTAGGTATTATATGTAATTTAGTATAATTAAATAAATGTTTTTGTTTAGTTATAAATCAAATAAATAATTATTAACTTATTCATTTATTTATAAAATGTAACTTAAACATAACAATATTATTTAAGAGTAGAGTTTATAAATTAAATGTTGAACTTTAAATAATTTCCATTTATTTTAAGATTAAATATTTGATCTTTTCTAAATAAACAATAATACAGATTTTTATAATTTCAATCATTTTTATTTTAAAAATAAATCTGAAATACTATTTGTAAAAAGAAATAAAAATTATAAATATTCTGTCAACACACACGACCGTGCCAGCTAAGGGCACGATCGTGCTAGGTCGGGCGCGACCGATCGAGACAGGGCGCGACCGCGCTGGTCAAACAGAGGACAACTAGCTAAGACACTAGGCACGACCGTGCCTCGGACAGGCACGACCGTGTCTATGCTTCAGGGGCACAACCAGAACTAGCCAGCGAGCATGTCTGGGTCTGAGCAGGAGGCACGACCGCGTTGTATGTCAACACGACCACGTCTCCCGATGCACGACCGCGCTAGATGATTAGCGCGATCGTGTCTCTTTCAAAACAGACACGAATTGGTTGATCCTTATATTGATGGAGTCGGAATTGATAGGGCTTTCATTCACACGGTTATTACGAGTCTGTTGGAGTAGATTAATTGTGTTTAAAACATGTTTATGACCGGATTTGATTAAACTATTTTGAATGAAAATATGGTTTCGGGTTCGAGTAGATTTCGATATTGAATGCCCAAATTAGTTTGGGGCTTTTGATCTATAGAATAAATCGACTGAGGGGAAGGTTTCAATTACCTGACAGGACGACGAATTGATAGCGGACGGGTAGAACAAGTTCCGACGTCGGCGGTGTGGTCTCCGGTGCTCTCTGTCGCAACTCCGACCAAAATGATGTCTTCTGAAGCCTTAGGGAGGATCGATTAATGTGTTGGTTTGCTTAGTTGAGAGGATTCACAATGAAACGATGAATTTGATGGTCACAAAGGAGAGTCTTGATACTTTGGAAAAGGATCGATCAAAACGGGTTCATTTGCTATAATGAAAATGATTTAAACTCCTAATTGTTTGTTAATGTGAGAAATGGTTATGAAACCGAACGGTCCAGCGATTAAAGGCTGTTTTTACGTTTCAACTGATGCGAGGCGCGACCGTGCCAATAATAGGCGCGACCGTGCCAGACGAGGCGCGACCGTGCCAAAACATGGCGCGACCGTGCCTACTAGGGTTTCTGGTTATTTACAAAATCAGCCCCTGCAACTTCAGCTTTGACAGAATTAGCTTGGTTAGGATTTAACGGAACACTTAACGGGATTATTAACTGGATTAACTCAAGAAGGTATTACTACATGATTATGAGTTCTAAATTTTTGAATTGAATACGATCGGCTAATGAGTAATGAGGTGTAGGTTTGAGTAAATATAGAGTTAAATGTTGTATTGCTATTTTATTAACTTAAAAAAATTAAAATAGGGTCGGAAAAATACGGAATGTTACAGTCTCCCCATGTTAAGGGAATTTCGTCCCGAAATTTAACTGATGAAGACTACTAAATCAAGAAAAAGGAGGGAGTTTTGGGTTCTCGGTGAGTTTTGATTGATAGACAAGGCCTTGGGCCTGATCATCGAGGTTGAATACGAATGATGACTGTAAATTTAATTTTTGAACTGGATTTAGGGAGAAGGTTGCCGAATAGCAATTTGAATTCCAAACGTGAGATGCGTTACTTAGGATGAATTTGATGGGATTTGAAATTTTGAGTTTGTGTAAGATGTAGACTAATGTGCTCAAAATTGTTAGTGGGTGAAAGATTTCACAAACGTTGGTCTAGGTCAAAACTTCACGTGACACGAACAACGCTACTTTTGATAATATGATAGGACACTTATATATAGGAAGTACCATAGGCGTATCCACCATACCCTCGTCATATCACATCAGTCTCGTCGTTACATATCATGATAAGTTTTAGGTCACAACACACTACAAAATTTCACTATAGTTTCCATGCGCTGATTTTTATAATTCCGTGTGCACCCATAATTATTCAAATCATCGTATGGTCCGTATAGATCATTCCATTGTGTGCGGGTAAGGGCACAATTTCACTATTATCACGTCTATTGTTTACACATAAAAGTCGCTAACAATTAATTATGCATCAAATCAGATAAGTTTGTAACCAAAGAGTAGTAAAGTAGTAACACTGAAAGTTTCTTAGCTTGCTCGTGTTTGAACTAGAATACGTCAAACCCCGAGGCGTCTAAATGTATCATGGTCTTCAACTTTGGTGTACAAAGTGCATGACCATGTCTTGTGTATAATGAAATCGATCCATTGTAATAATTGTAAGCAAATTTTGTTTCGAGTATATAGTAAGCACATAAGTCTCATGTATGTAAAGTAAACAATTTAGCATCTTGTATTTTGTAATCGGTAAACCATAACGTGTAATGTAAACAACATAGTATTATGTGTATCGAAGGAAATGGACCTCATGTATAGTGTTAGCAACGTAGCATCATGTATCTTGTATAGTGTACACCGTTTAGTATAAAGTACTTTGTAATCAAACAAGTTTCATGTACAGTGTGGTCAATCTAGAATTATGTATCAATGAAGCAATTCTTATGTATCACGTAGATTGCAAACAATCTAAGTTCCGTGTATCATGTGCTCGATCCAATAGCATATGTATTGCAAATAAACATGTTTCGTGCATTACGTGATCAATCGAGCAAATTGTAATTTGTAGGCAACTAGTTTCATGTATCATGTGGTTGCGTTGGGTATATTGTAAACGGGCATACATGAGTTTTGAACTTCGCGTGCGATGTGTACTAACGGGTTTTGCATGTGATCGAGTGCTGCAGACAAACGTGTTGTTTGGCGTCCTTGATCATGTGGTAGTTAGGTTCAAGTCCTCAAATCTCATTGATGTTGGTGGGAAAAGGTTAACGTTTACGCGGTATAGATCGTCTCTTGAAGCGTCAAGTGAAAGGTAGTGAGGAGGTTTTGGAATTATTCGGGAATTATGTTTACCAATACGGGCCTTTGTTTGAATATAGAAAGTGGGAAAATGTCTTTGGTTGAAGATATATAAAGTAGTGAGATCAATGAATCGCATATTTTAAATGGATATGCAATTTATGAGAAAATATTTTTTTAACTTAAATTTTCAACTATTGGCTAAATAAGTTGTAGTATATTAATTTAGCCAACTTTAGAAATATTTACTTTAATGAAGAAAAATCAAAATTATTTATCAGTAGAAAGAAATTAATATTTTTATAAAAATGGTTGCATTAACCTTTCCTATTAGGTAAAAAGTTTTATGGAAAATTTATGTTTTTGGTATTATCTAAAATTTCGTTAAACATTTTATTTAAACAAGATAACGAGGTTTTGTTAAAATAAAAAAAATAGGATGATTTATTTAATGAAAGAGATTGTTGGTAATGTACTAAATCATGTTGAATGAAAGAAGTAATATTTGAGAAGGTTTGATGAAAATATAACAGGTGTAATTTACGTTCCACGGATCAAATCAATGAAAAATAACTGTAGAGTTGAAATATATGGAATTGACTGAATACTGAAATGTTAAACATTATTCAAAACATAGGGTAATGGTTTTCAAATTGAAAATTTAAAGGAAATCAGTAGAAGCTTCTTCTAACGTCTCAGGTAGCTTTCCACTAGGAAGAAAATAATCGCCAAGATGAACACCGCTATGGTCACTCTAGTAGTAGATCTGGCTTCAGCCCTGGCGGTCTCCGTGCGATGCTCTTGAACTTCCTTTTCGAGGATGGAGATCAACTCCTTTTGGTACTCTAATTGGTTTGCTAGACTATCAATTCTGTGTCCTTGTAAATCGTGTATTATCCCCTGCTCTAACCTTTGCCTCTCAAATTCTGAGGTTCTTACATATTGATGGAGGTCATGGGTTGGAATCCCCATAACACCAGTGGGTGCTATGGTTTGTCTTACCCAAGGGTTAGGATGGTATGGGTCGGGCATTAGGTATGGGTCTCTTAGTGGGGGTGGCAATTGATTGTGGAGGTGTGGTGTATGATATGGGTTTATGGGTACGGTTGATCCAGGTGTTCGAAGTCTCGGGTCGGTGTTCCCAATCCCTTACGCCCTTACATCGAACCTTGGCCTAGCGGGTGGGGGTGTTGGTGATCGATAAACGGGTGTCTCCGTGTCTTCTTCCCAATCAGATTCTGATCCAGGACGGTAAACCGGGGAGGGAGGAGCGTAGGAGTCCATGTCTAACAGAAAAACAATGAAAAAGTTGTAAGTGATAATGAAATATGAAGTGTCAAATATAGAAGTTCTTATGGGTTTTAGAGTTTGACTAGTCATAACGCCGAACCTTCACGATAGTATTTTAGAAATACACTTGACCTATAAGTAATGTATCCCTAAGGAGAATTCCCAGGAAAGAGGGGTGGGTCACTAAGACACATTTAAGTACCCTATCTTTCCTTAGCCAGAATTCCTCTTGGGCTTACACACTCTTCCAGCCATCATGTATTAATAATACTATTGTTGGGCTCATGGTTAAGATGAGAATTGTTGTGGACTGGGCTTTGAGGCCCAAGGTAAGATTTATACATTTAAGTGGGCTTCTTCTTCTTGAAGGATAGATGGGCTTCTTGGTTTATTATTGGTGGACATTAGGCCCAATAATTTAAGTCTTTGCTCATAAAGGTGATGGTATCATGTATGGGAGTCTAAATGTGTATGAACAATTTGGTGAGTATGTGTGTGTGTCAACTTAGGATAGTGTTTAAATGATTTAAGTAGGTAGCTATGAATAGAAGGAAGAGTTGACACATAAACTATTGAATATTGTATCATGTAATGTAATCATGTAGTATAACATATGAAGATATTCACATAGGAAATATTCATATAGCATGTAGGTAGTAATGAGTGTAGGCACAAGAGTTATCAAGTAGTGTGACACATAAGTCATTATGTATTGTATGTAGTGTGAGTACTTAGGTTGGCATGTAAAAAAAAAAAATAATCACACATGAATTGATAATGTAACATGTAGTAGTATAGCATTGTATGGGTGTCCTAAAGTTATAGTCTAGGTCAAGAGTGTCTAATAACCTAGTTCCCTATAACCAAGGCTCTGATACCAATCTGTCACACCCCGACCGATGGCGGAATCATCGGGGCGGGACATGTAAGACTGTTCATGAGCACAAGGTTGACTAGATTGTAATATATTAAATCCATTCCCATTCAAACAAACACGAAACAAGTTCAAAGTACATAATGAAATACAATTTGTCTTTGATTTAATATTAACTAGGTCCAAAGCCTATGTGTAGCATGTCTTGATCAAACTCAAATGAAATCACCTGAAACATGAATAAAATAAAGTCAACTAAAAAGTTGGTGAGTATAACACAAGTTTGTACATAGATAGCATATAGTTTGTAAACCAAATCCTTTACATAACATGATAAATAAGGCATTTATGGGGAGCAGCTATTGTGTAACCAAACGTACAATCAAACCTTTGTAACTAGCATGCAAAACAAAGTGTGTTGTCGGTTTCAATCACCGCGTACCATGGGTGGGTTTGTCAGACTCAATAGATCCATCATTGAAAACCGTCGGCTTGAAAAGTTAATGATTGCACATAATAGCATACAAGAGGTTAACACACCTAGAACTCGGGCATAAAGCTCAAATTGCACACATGAATGTAAGTAGGATTTGTACTTGTGTTGTTTGCGTAAATGTAAACATGTAAGTTGAATAGTGTTCATGTTTCACCCCAAAAATGTAAAAGAGTAAAAAGGGGTTGTGAATACTCACTTGTTTCGAAGGCGTAGCTAGCACAAATACTAAATAGTATAATGATCCTTGAGATGCACAAGATAACCTAAAGTGTAATATATTGCATTAATAATGCACAATAGTCTAAGTCTAAGTCTATGGTTGAATTGGATGGAGTTAGTGATTTGGTACTTGAAAGTAAAATAGAAGATTCGAAATGAATATTTTTAGAACATTTTAAATAAGGTTTGATTTTGGGATAATTACTTAAGTAAATTAAATAATTATAGTTTATGGAAATAACGTAGGTATTATATGTAATTTAGTATAATTAAATAAATGTTTTTGTTTAGTTATAAATCAAATAAATAATTATTAACTTATTCATTTATTTATAAAATGTAACTTAAACATAACAATATTATTTAAGAGTAGAGTTTATGAATTAAATGTTGAACTTTAAATAATTTCCATTTATTTTAAGATTAAATATTTGATCTTTTCTAAATAAACAATAATACAGATTTTTATAATTTCAATCATTTTTATTTTAAAAATAAATCTGAAATACTATTTGTAAAAAGAAATAAAAATTATAAATATTCTGTCAACACACACGACCGTGCCAGCTAAGGGCACGATCGTGCTAGGTCGGGCGCGACCGATCGAGACAGGGCGCGACCGCGCTGGTCAAACAGAGGACAACTAGCTAAGACACTAGGCACGACCGTGCCTCGGACAGGCACGACCGTGTCTATGCTTCGGGGGCACAACCAGAACTAGCCAGCGAGCATGTCTGGGTCTGAGCAGGAGGCACGACCGCGTTGTATGTCAACACGACCGCGTCTCCCGATGCACGACCGCGCTAGATGATTAGCGCGATCGTGTCTCTTTCAAAACATACACGAATTGGTTGATCCTTATATTGATGGAGTCGGAATTGATAGGGCTTTCATTCACACGGTTATTACGAATCTGTTGGTGTAGATTAATTGTGTTTAAAACATGTTTATGACCGGATTTGATTAAACTATTTTGAATGAAAATATGGTTTCGGGTTCGAGTAGATTTCGATATTGAATGGCCAAATTAGTTTGGGGCTTTTGATCTATAGAATAAATCGACTGAGGGGAAGGTTTCAATTACCCGACAGGACGACGAATTGATAGCGGACGGGTAGAACAAGTTCCGACGTCGGCGGTGTGGTCTCCGGTGCTCTCTGCCGCAACTCCGACCAAAATGATGTCTTCTGAAGCCTTAGGGAGGATCGATTAATGTGTTGGTTTGCTTAGTTGAGAGGATTCACAATGAAACGATGAATTTGATGGTCACAAAGGAGAGTCTTGATACTTTGGAAAAGGATCGATCAAAACGGGTTCATTTGCTATAATGAAAATGATTTAAACTCCTAATTGTTTGTTAATGTGAGAAATGGTTACGAAACCGAACGGTCCAGCGATTAAAGGCTGTTTTTACGTTTCAACTGATGCGAGGCGCGACCGTGCCAAAACATGGCGCGACCGTGCCTACTAGGGTTTCTGGTTATTTACAAAATCAGCCCCTGCAACTTCAGCTTTGACAGAATTAGCTTGGTTAGGATTTAACGGAACACTTAACGGGATTATTAACTGGATTAACTCAAGAAGGTATTACTACATGATTATGAGTTCTAAATTTTTGAATTGAATACGATCGGCTAATGAGTAATGAGGTGTAGGTTTGAGTAAATATAGAGTTAAATGTTGTATTGCTATTTTATTAACTTAAATAAATTAAAATAGGGTCGGAAAAATACGGAATGTTACATGGCTCAAGGCCATAACACCGTCGGATCATAATTTAACCTTCGCAGGGTCACGTTAACCCCTGAGTAACCGTCGTTACTCCCTTACCAGTTGTACAACATCATAACCATTGACAGGCCATAAAGACACTTGCCCTGTTGTTCCTATGGAAACTATGGCTCGCTGTCCATAATCTATCACAAGGCTGGGAATCACATTCCCAGACTTCATTCGTCAATTCCATTCATTCGACAGATAGGATTTGTAATGACTTCTTTAAAACCCTTGCCCCTTTCTTTTCTTTTCATAAAACCTTTCATTCATTTTCAAAACCCTTTACCTTTAGTTTAAACCATTTCTTTATAAACATTTCGTTCATAAACTTTCTTTCCATAAACCATTCGTTCCAATTCATTTCATTTCGTAAACATAGTTTCATAATCATCATTTCATAAACATCGTTTCGTAAACATCATTTCATAAAACATCATTTCGTATGTATGCACACCAGTCCTAAATATTATTTAAAACATTTAAAAGAGGGCTTCTAGAACTCACCTGATAAGCTAATCTGGGTTGTCCTAAACAAGGGTCCCACAACGTCACTTTCGATCTGAATTGATTAGTTAAATACACATCAGACCAAATCCCGACTCAAACGGTTTAACCTTCTAAACATACTGACTTTACCTAAACAGCCTGATGCCTGCGCACTTAGCAAGTGCGAAGGGCCTTGCTCTTGCGTATTTAATAAGTGCCCAAACTTTGCTTCATGCGTACTTGATAAGTACGCAGGACCCTCTTCTTGCGTACTTGATAAGTACGCAGGACCCTCTTCATGCGTACTTGATAAGCACGCAGGATCTGTTTCCCCGTAAAAAACCCTAACTTTCGCATTCGGGTCTGATCACGTCAAGATCCCGAACTTGTTTACATTCAAAACGTTTGCTTTTCATTAAGGAACTCAAATCTATATTTTTCTTCCAGTTTCATCCCTAAAAACGTCACATTTTCGTCCAAAACCCGAAAAACCTAAAAACGAACAAAAACTCATATCTAGGTTGAATCGTTACCTGTATCGAGCTTCTGATTCGGAGGTTCTTCTCACGAGCTATGGAGCAACACACTTCTTCAATCTCGGGTCGATCCGCCAACTTTCTCTCTCTAGAACTTGCAAATGAGAGAATGGTGGGGTGACTTAGGCAATTGTTGAAGCACTTTCCTGTGACAAACACTCTGGATAGATAGAGTCTTAGTCTTAGGTTGTTTTGTCTTGTTTTTAATTGTCTTTGTATGTAAGGGTCTTTATGTATTAGTTTATCGAGTTGTATTTACTTTTACATATTGAATGTTGCAGAACTCTCCAAGTGTTTTGCGCACTTGTAAGTGCGCAGGAGAAAGCTCCTGCGTACTTGGCAAGTACGCAAGAGTAACTTTACGTACTTGCTAAGTACGCAAGAGCATTTTGCCCTGCGCACTTGCTAAGTGCGCATGCATCAGGTCTTGTATAAATAGGATAGGTTGACAGAAGTTAAGTACGCAGGCTTTAGTGCAAATACGCAAATTGTAATCTCAGTGTTTTTCTCTGTATCCTTCAAGTGTTTATAATACAAAGAAAGTTTAAAGTGTTTTCTCTTGTCGGTTTACTTTGTTTAGCTAGACTTTCAGCCTAGTCACAAGCATTCCGCACCCGGTCCGACTAGTAGACCCACTTGCATGTGACGATCCGCCACACCCGAGGGACCTATAAGTGGTATCAGAGCATTTGCTCCTGATTTCGAGTGTTGTGAGTGAGTTTGGAGAGTTTTTACAAGCAAAAAGAGGTATTTTTGTTGATTTTTGTGATAAAATAGGGGTAGCTCTTAAGCACTATTTTAGAAGTAAAACCACTCAAAAACTGATTTTTGTTGTGTGTTTGAGTGTTTTGAGCATCAAAGGTTGGTTAGAAACAAGTTTCTGACCCTTTGGCTCATTTTCATTGATCATCAGATGAATTTTTACCATCTCCGGCGACTTTCAGATGACCGAAATAGTTAGGTGAAAGTTGCTGAAAAGGAATCCTGCGTACTTACCATTTCTTGCAAAAAGTACAGTTTTGTGCGTACTTTCTAAATACGCAAGACTTATCTCCTGCGTACTTATAAGTGCGCAAGACTGAACTTGTGCGAACTTAAGTTATATCCTACGTACTTACATTTAATCCTGCGTACTTACAAGTACGCAAGAGGAAATCTAAATACGCAAGACCATTTCTCAAGTGCGCAAGGCCAAAACCAAGTGCGCAACTGTGTCTGACTTTTCTGAAATTTGACTAATTGTTCACTATGTCGAATCTTCAGAATCTTGGAAACCTGTTGAATTATGATAATGAGATCAGTACACCATAGAAACCACCAAAGTTGCTTAACGTGAACGATTACTCTAATTGGAAAGCACGTTTCGAGCACTACATTTCTTATACCGACTCATCACTATGGATACCAATCCTTGAGGGATATAAGCATCCCACACACATCTATCTTGATGAAACCATGCCCAAACCTATATCTAAGCTTTCTGACGAAGAAAAGAAAGCTTATGACCGAGAAAAGAAGGCATTTGGTTCAATCACTATGGCATTAACTCGGGAATTGTTTCACAGTTTTCGAGGTTATGAAAATTCTAAGGATCTTTGGAAAGCTTTACAGAAGAGATTCGAAGGAAATAGTGACATCAAGAAGAGTAAGTGGGATCTTCTCAGGAAGCAGTATGTGTGCTTCAGATTCTTAGAGAACGAATCTTTGGATGACCTCATCTCTAGATTCTACCATTTACAGACTGAGTTGAAGGCTTTTGAACTCAGGTATCCAGATGAAGAGATGGTGGAAAAGTTTTTGGATGCTTTACCACCCAAATTTGAGATGTACACAACCCTGATGAGGGAAAATCCTAAATTCTATGAGTTAACAGTTGAGGAGGCAATAGGAAAGGTTCATGCTGATGACATGAACCTAAGAAGACAGGAGAGCTCAGGAATACCCCAGATACAAGACCTTTCTATGTATCATGGGACGACTTCTACATCCAAGTCACCGGGCTCTGAAATTGCCCTCTTCACTGGAAGTCCTACTGAAGAAGACCACTCAACTGGGTGTGGTGGTCATGCTTGCAATGCTTCAGGATCAGGGTTGGGGTCTCATCATCAAAATACCTCAAGAAATCCTCTTGCTACGTCTTCAGCTAACCAATCAGGTATAGCTAGAATAGCTGAAGATCATGTAGCACTATTCTCATCTTGTATGCTTGCGTATGAGAATTTCATAGGTGGCAAGCTTATTTATCCAGAGATGATTGAAGAAGATTTTAATCAAGTGGATCCTGATGACATGGAGGACATGGATATTCAATGAAATATGGCCATGCTATTGAGGAGAGCCAAGCGTTTCTTGAACATAATAGGAAGAAAGTTTATTGGCGGGCATCCCAATGCCAAGGTCGGGTTTGACAAATCCAAGGCCAAATGCTACAAGTGTATGAACTTTGGACACTTTGCTCGTGAGTGTCAGAAAGACAGAGCACTTGCCTCTGGTTTTACCCGACGCAGCCAAGGAAACAACCATGGCCACAATAATCCAAACCGCCACAATCAAAGCCAAGGTGGAACGTCTATTGCACTAGTAGCACAAAAGGACGACAACTTTGATTGGGGCGTTCATCTTAAGGATGCCATCATCGGACAAACCCAGGTTGGTCTCATGGCTAAGATCATGGAGATGATGGAAGCAGAGAAAAGGGAAGCTTCTATGGCTGACCTAGAAGAATCTACAACTGCTTCTACAGAGAAGGTGAAGGAAGCTGAAGAAAAGGAAGCTTCTGTAGCTGATGAAGAGGAATCAACCACTGCTGTTGCTCTCATGGCCATTGGAGAAGCAACAAGTTCGTCGTCTGAGGTAGATTCTAACCCTTTCTCTATTATTTCATGTTCTAAATGTCTAGGGCTAAAACTTGAAAATTCTAGGCTCCAAGACAAAATCGAACCCTTAAGTTTAGCAGTTCTAAACTATAAAGAAAATGAAAAACGTTTTAAAGATTTTATTGAAACGTTGAAAAAAGAAAAATGTGAATATTCTTTAAAAATAAGTGATCAACAGCTTCACTTAGATATTGCATACAGGGGGTTAGAAAAACGGAACAATGAAATCAACAAACTACAAAATGAGATCTTGCAGTTAAAATGCACTAATGAGAAGTTGAAAAACTCTCGCTTTGTGGTGGAACACTACGAGTCTGTAGTGAGACAACTGAATGGGTTAGGTTTGGGTACTAATGTCATTCCTCCACCAGTGAGCGGGAAGTTTGTCAATAGCTTGATAGACATTGATCTCACTTGTCTAGATGAGTCCTCTGATAAGGATGATTCCCTTAAAAAGGATGAATCCTCAAGTAAGGCTAACTCCACATCTAGTGAGGAGTTTGTTACTGCTTCTAAAGACGGGTCGGTTAACTCTGGCCCTGAAGGAGTAGTATCTGAGGAGTTGTTGACTGAACAAAAGGTAAAGAAAAACGTTATCACTAATGGTGATAATTGCATTTTAACTGAACCCGATATCATTGAAACAAATGATAATCTAAAGGTAATGCTTTATGGGGGTTATAAAAGTCTTAACCAAGCAAAGAAAGAGGCTTTTTCAACTCATTATGGGCTTGGGTATAAAGAAAATTTGGAAAAATATTATACTCCCAAAAACCAAACTGTTAAGGCTCAGACTAATGTTCATAAACCAACTCCTCCTTCTCATAATGCTGAGTTATCTAAGGCCAGATCTAATGAGCCTTACAAGAGAACTTATGTAGACAAGAGGAACTGTTTTCACTGTGGCTTGGTTGGTCACATTTTTATGAACTGTCCTTCTAAGAACCAAGGGAAACGGCATGTTGTTCCACAACCAGCTGTTATCCCCAGGTTGCCACCAGTGAAACCAACTCCCAAACATCCAACACAAAATGTGGTGAAACCACCAGTCAAACCGATGGTAAAGCCTAAGATCAAATCTGAAGCTAAACCATCTGTTTCAAGAAAGGTAATGCAACCCGCTGTACCTTGTGTATCTACCTCCGGTAGTACACGCACTGGTGAGAAATCTGTGGCGAGACTTTCTAATCCACAAAGAAGAAGAAGAAACAAGAGTTGAGAAAGCTTGAACAGCTGACTTCAGTTCAATCAGGTGAAGCTTCCACAAGTTCACCTGCTGTAGTTGAACCAAAGTCTCCTGTTCCGGTTAAGAAACAGAAGAGATCATGGACTGCAAAATCCAAAACTTCTCAATCTCCTAGTTTTATTTCTTCAAAAGATTCATCAATTTTGAACAGTCATCATGACTGTGAGTTAAAGGAAGTAGTTTATTTTGAAAAGGATGGACGACCCAAGACCACAATGGCTTGGGTCTCCAAATCTAACTAATTCTTTTGTGACTCGTGCAGGGACGTCCGAAGGGTACTATCTCTAACCGCTGGTATGTAGATAGTGGATGTTCCAGGCACATGACAGGAAACATGGCCTTGCTTCAAGATGTTAAACCATTCAGAGGCGGCTATGTGGCCTTTTCCGGAGAAAAAGGCGGCAACATCACGTGTCAAGGCATGGTTTCGAATGGTTGTGTCAGCTTTGAGAATGTCAACTTCTGCCAGCAGCTGAAGCATAACCTGTTGAGTGTCTCCCAAATGTGTGATAAGGAGTACTCGGTGATGTTTGACAAGTCAGAAGGCCTGATTCTCAAACCTGGTATTGAAGTTCCCGAAGATTGGATCCTGATGAGAGCGCCAAGAACAAACGACACCTATCAGATCGATATGAGCGTGGCAACAACCACCTCATCAGTTCCTACCTGTTTGCTTACTAAAGCGACAGAGCTCGACTCCATCTTGTGGCATAGGAAACTCGGAAATATTTCGTATCGTAAAATGAATCATCTTGTCCGAAAAGGTTTGGTAACCGGGGTTCCTAAGCTGAGGTTTACCGTTGCAGATGACTGTATGCCTTGTAAAAAGGGCAAACAACAACGGAAGTCTCACAAGCCCAAGCTCCAAAACTCTATTGATACCCCTTTGGAACTATTACACATGGATCTGTTTGGCCCCATAAGTATCAGGAGTATTGGAGGTAAGTCGTTCTGTCTAGTAGTAACTGATGATTTCTCATGTTTTTCTTGGGTGCATTTTTTAGGTACTAAAGACGAGACTGCTGATATTCTTCAATACTTGATCCTGAGCTTGGAATCTCTTTGCAAGCTGAAAGTTAGAAGAATTAGGAGTGACAACAGAACTGAGTTCAAGAATAATTTGATGGAGCTTTTCTGTCTCAAGAAAGGGATCCGTCACGAATTCAGCGCGCCGTACACGCCTCAGCAGAATGGAGTTGCTGAACGGAAGAACATAACACTGATTGAGACTGCAAGGACTATGCTGTCGGATGCAAAGCTTCCTGTCACTTTCTGGGCAGAAGTCGTTAATACAGCTTGTCACGTCTTAAACAGAGTTCTGGTTGTGAAAAGGCACAACAAGACTTGTTACGAGTTGATCAACAATCGACTTCCCAATCTTGATTACCTAGTTCCTTTTGGTAGTCCTTGTTCCTTGTTGCTACAGTACAAAGACCGCCAGTCTAAGTTTCATGCAAAAGCGGTGGAAGGCATCTTCTTAGGCTACGTTGCCAACTCGCCTTGCAAGAGAGTGTACAACATAGGAACTCGTACTGTCAAGGAATGGTTCGAAGTGGATTGTAGTAAACACAGCATTCCACCTGAACCAACAGGTCCAGCTTGGGGTTTTGATTATGATGCGCTATTCAAGTCATTCAATATTCCTGATCAATCTTCAGTTGACGCCGCAAATGTTTATGAATTATTGGGTGGCGGTGATGACTCCAGCTTCACTACTCGTGCTACTGTACCAATTATAACTCCTGATTCCAATGTTGCATCTGCATCTGGAACTCATGACAGTGATAACAGTGAAGATGTTCTTGTCATTGGAGATGACGCTCCAGCTAATCCTAACACAACTGTAGGAAATGAAGCTCCAGCTGATCCAATTAACATTGAATCTTCTTCCTCTAGAACACAAGAAATGGGGGAGTTAAGCACGAATCTAGATCCATAAATTCAGGAACCGATTGTACCGGAGACGAGAGTGCATAGGAATCATCCAATCGACAACATTATTGGTAATCCTTAGGCCGGTGTTCAGACTCGTCATCGAACCATCACTGAGAACACCAGTCTTTACACAGAGATACTTGACACTGGTGTCATGGAAACATGTCTGCATGCTGCATTCGTGTCCCAGTTAGAGTCGAAGAATGTGAAGGAGGCTCTCACTGACAACTGCTGGATTGAGGCGATGCAAGATGAATTGTCTCAATTACAAAAGTTGCACGTGTGGGATTTGGTTGACTTGCCAAAAGGCTTTCAGCCAATTGGAACCAGATGGGTGTTCAAATGCAAGACGGATGATCGTCATGTGGTTGTGAAGAACAAAGCAAGATTGGTTGTTCACGGTTTTTATCAGCAAGAGGGCTTGGATTACACGGAAGTATATGCCCCAGTTGCTAGAATTGAGGCCATTCGACTGTTCTTGGCTTATGCCACATATGTCGGCTTCATGGTCTATCAACTTGATGTAAAGAGTACTTTCCTTTATGGTAAAGTTCATGAAGAGGTCTATGTCACTCAACCTCCCGGTTTTGAAGATCCGCATAATATCAATAAAGTGTATAAGCTCGACAAAGTTCTTTATGGTCTTCATCAAGCACCGCGGGCATGGTATGAGACATTATCTAAGCATTTACTGTCTAATGGTTTCGTCCGTGGACAGATTGACTCGACTCTCTTCATTAGGAAAGCAGGAGGTGACATTCTTCTTGTACAAGTATACCTCGACGACATTATCTTTGGATCTACCAATGAAGGGATGTGTAGGGAATTCGAGCAGGTGATGAAGTCCAAGTTTGAAATGAGTAATATGGGTGAATTGTCATTCTTCCTGGGTCTGCAAGTCAGTCAAAGAGAGGATGGCATTTATCTACATCAAACTAAGTATGTGCAGGACATCTTGTCAAAATACAAGATGAATGATAGCAGTACTTATGGCACACCTATCCCAGTCAATCATGGTCTACATCCTGACAAAGATGGAAAGGATGTAGATAGCAGATTGTACCGTGGGATGATCGGATCACTTATGTATCTCACAACTTCAAGACCCGATATAATGTTTGCTGTGTGCTTGTGCTCAAGGTTTCAGTCTCAACCGAAGGAGTCACATATGATAGCCGTGAAGAGATATTTCAGATACCTGAAAGGGAAACCCCGATTAGGTCTTTGGTACTCTAAGCAGCAGTCATTCGACTTCAAAGCCTACACTGATTCAGATTATGGCGGTTGTAACCTTAACAGAAAGTCAACTTCTGGTGGATGTCAATTCTTAGGAGACAGACTGGTCTCCTAGCAGTGTAAGAAGCAGTCAACGGTTTCTGTCTCAACTTGTGAAGCAGAATACATTGCTGCAGCGAGCGGTTGTTCTCAGATACTGTGGATTCAGCAACAGTTGAGAGACTACGGCTTAAACTTCACTGGAACTCCTCTATTCATTGACAACAATGCCACCATGTCCATCATAAATAACCCGGTGAAACATTCCAAAACTAAACATATAGAGATTCACCATCATTTCATCCGTGATTGTGCTGAAAAGCATTTAATTGAACTTGTAAAAGTTCACACGGATGACAATCTTGCTGACCTTTTCACAAAGGCATTTGATCGATCCCGTTTTTGAGCATCTTATCAACTTGATAGGAATGTTCAATCCTGAGTGAAAATTAATTTTTCTTAAATCAATTCAATTCATGGAAGTTAAACTTTATTTCTTTTAAATTTTTTGTATAGTTCTTTTAAGTTTCAAAATATTTTACAAAAACAAAAACAAAAATAGAAAATGGAGAAAATTTCAAAGTTAGCTTGAGAAAAGAGGAAATGATAGTACATCAGAAATGATCTAAACATCACAGCCTGCTCATATGGGAAATGATTGCGTCATGCTTACTTAATTGTTTAACTTATTATGTTTTTAATCTGCTTATTTACATGTAGTTTAAATTGTCAGTAGGCTGTATGCATCTTTGAATAACTAGTAGTGTGGAAACTAAATCTAAATTACAACTGTGATTTGAACCCATGTTTGCAAGTGTGTGTGTGCGTAAAAGAATAGAAAAGATCATTATCAGATATAGGATGTTAGATTTTGGCAATAATTTTCTTTTGAGGTCAGTTTCGGGTTATGTCGTTAGCACAATTAATGCGGTTCATCTCACTGCCCATACTCACTAGTATGCAAGGAGAGATTGAATCAAGACATGTCTCTACATTAACCGTTAAGCATGTATTCACCCTTGAATCACTCCTGATTCATTGAAATCAAATCCAGATAAAAGTTGGATCCCTTTACCTTAAAACTCAAACACCATATATATTATCCTGAATCATCATACCAATATTCAATGAAGAATATCAAATGAAACCAAGACAACTGAATCACTCGATTCTGAATCTTATGATTCCTGATAATCCTTATGGATTCTGCATGATTTTTCCTGTGCTAATTGATGTAACTTCATTCTGAAAATTTAGAAAATCATTGGGAAAATCTTAGATGCCGTGAGATAATGCAATTTACATTAGTATAGCATATCAGTGGGGTACACGTTGTATATCTTATAAATAATACCTTAATACACAAGAATGTGATACAAAGATGCTTATAGTTTCAAATCTTATAATATTGTCAACTTGAATTACTTTTTTATGTGCTTATTACGTATGAATAAATAGTAATCCATGACATGATTCCATATTCTTTGATGTTTATATTGTATCGTTTTTGCTAAAAGATAGCCTGATATGATCCTCTGCTCGTGTCTTTGATCAAAAATAGTTTGTGTGAATACTTGTATATTTTTATTAGAAAAGATCAAAAAGATTTTGAGTTTATGCATAGTTCAATTTTATTCAGAAAAGCCAAAAATATTTGTGTTTAACCTTCCTGAATTGTATTTGAATCCTCTTGATTGAATATTTTTAACTTGTTCGTTATTTGACTTGAAAAACTTCATAAATTTGAGTTGAAATTTTGCGCACTTAAGGGTTTGTGCGTACTTGTAAGTGCGCATGAGGTAAGCCCTGCGTACTTAACAAGTACGCAACAGTTAAGTCTTGCGCACTTGTAAGTACGCAAGAGTTAAAGCTTGCGCACTTGTAAGTACGCATGAGTTAAAACGTGCGCACTTATTAAATACGCACGTCATTTTAGTGTTGAGTACATAAAGAGGACTTAGAAATTTTCAGGGTTTTTCACCACATTCAAACAGATTTTTCCCTCTGCAAACTTACTCAAAAATTCAAGTGTTCCAATCCGATTTTTCGTCCCACTACAAGTTTCATCACTTCATTACATCGATTTGGTGAGATTTTGGGCTTAATCCATCCAAAAAAACTCTTGATTTTGGACCGATTATCCTAGGTTATTGTTCGAGATTTTTAGACAATTTTTGGGTTGTTTGGGTAATACCTAATAATTAAAACTTGTTAATAATCATTATTCGATCACTAATCTACCTTTAATCATCCATTCGAGTGTTTGATTTTGACTTTAGGCTAGAATTCGAACCGACGATTGCTCGTTCGACTGTTAGAACAAATTAGGTCAATTTTAGCAGGTATCTGGTGTAAGTATTGGTCCCATAGGCTCGAATTGTTGATTCTGACCTAGTGGTGACCTAATACACACCAATTTTTGAACATCAAGTTGGATTTCAAACTTCTGAAATTTTCACCAAGTACGTTTCTTGCGCACTTAACAAGTACGCAAGAAGCACTTCCTGTGTACTTGTTAAGTACGCAAGAGGAAACTCCTGCGTACTTGCTAAGTACGCAGGACCAACACTTGGCAAAAATTCCTAAGTCTGAAATTCTGTTCAAAGAGTAACTGCTATACTGAGTCATGTTTATCCGTTTCCAATGATACGTGTTGTTCTTATTATGTTTTCTGTGTGTTTTTGCAGATCATGGCTTGGGCGTTTACTAACGATTTCAACCTGTTAGCTAACACTGAACCTGAGTGGAAGGGTGCAGCATTGCAGTACAGAGACATAGTTTATTTCTTGAACCGTTCAAGAATCAGCTACGCCATTTCTGCTGACCCAATAGTGTCCAGACCCTACCTCGAGCAGTTTTGGGAGACTGCAGAGAACGACTGCACGGTAACCCCCAATGTTATAAGGGCTACCGTTGCTGGTCATGCTATTGCTTTCTATGAAGATACTATACGAAAGGTCCTTCAATTTAGAGACCTCGCGACCGACCCGACAACCTATCCAAACTACTTTGTGGACGGCTGTTGGAGACAAAGAATGGGCTATGTCGGTGCGAGGGACTATGCTTTCATACAAAAAGATGTGGGTATTAGACCAATGGAGATATTTCGCCCACGTCATGATCATGTGCATCTCATCAAGGAAAGCTGGTAAAGATGCCATGGGTCATGACCTTGCAGCAGCCATGGTCGGCTTTTCTCTCAACAAGGGCTACAACTTCTCCCGCTACATCTTTAAGGCCATCAATGACCAGATCAACACAGCGGAGAGGTTTCGGTTCTTGTTATACCCTCGGTTTATGCAACTTCTGATTAATGACGCGTTGCCAAACCTTCCTGCCATAGGGGAGAGACTGCAAGTAAAGCGGGTGGACAAAAGAGTATTCGCCCAATTCCTAAAGCCAGGCAGTGTAGATCCTATCCCTGTGCATACACAACTCTTTGGCCACCTCATCAATGAAGCCAGGCAGTATTCGCCCAAGTTGCTGGATTGCTGAAGACTATTCAGAAATCGAAGGAGGAGTCCGACGCTCAACAAGCACAGATCAATTCTTTGATAGATGAAGTTACGATCCTTCGTAGCCAGAGAACAGGGACTGAGGAACGACTGAAAAACGTCATGGCCCAGAATGAACTCCTAATCAAGACAAATGAAATGCTTCTGGGTCATGGTCGTCCTTGGAGCTCAGGTTTGATGCTCAAAGGAAGGAGCATGAGCTGATGGTCAAGCAGATTGATGATCTGACCAAGAAGCTTGATGCTAAGGGGGAGAAGGACAAAGAGAAAGAGAAAGAGAAGGAAAAGAGGACTACTAGTGATGAGGCGTGTCATCCGGTCGACTTGACTAAGGATGATGACAAGGACAAGGATCCCGAAGCCGGTCCTAGTGGAGGTGAGCACCAAGCTTTAGCAATCGTGCCCATCTCTGTTATTCCAATGGCTCTGGGGAGTCGACTCATCAAGAGGGTGGTGATACCTCTGGTGGTGGTGGTGGTGAGAAAGGAAAGTCAGTGGCTGAAGTACTTAAGGACTTATCTGATGATGAGATCCTATATCTAGAGCCTGACTATTCTAATGAAGCACATATCGATGCTCTCTTCAATCTAGAAGAAGGAGAGATCGACTCTTGTGACGATTGGGATGATGATGACGAAGATGTTGTGATCGAAATTCCCAAGGGTGACGGGGAAGGAGAGTACGAGCTAGAAGATGGAGAGATCTTTGAATTTCCATCCTTCAACGCTCCGCTCGACACAGGTTCAGTCGAGCAGGCCAGTAATGTAGAAGCCTCGACTGAAGCCTCCCCAGTTGACCCTGAACCTGTGGACCCAGAGGTACCGAAAGAAACAGACATGCCTTCTACTTCATCAAAGGGTCCAGCTCCTGTGTGGCAAAAGACGTCTATAATAGACAAACACGGAGCAACAGGGATGATCTTGGCTGTAAGGTTCGAGGAGGGCAAGCAGCTGTTCGCTATCAAAAGATCTGGCGGGGTTCAATACTTGAAACCCACCAGTGAAGCGTTCAGCTCCTTGCCCAAATACGACCTTGTGAACCTAGCAAACCGAGAGCTGCTGGGTCATTCCAATCACGCAGTGGCGATGGGTTTGTGGGTGGTTCTGCAGCGAGAAGCAAGATCAGGAAAGTTCGAGATGTTCAAGCCTCAAGTGCCCAAGAGAGTCAAGGATAAGCACGCTGTACATCCTGCGACTAAGAAGCACTTAAAGAAATTGGTATACAAGCCAGTGTGATGTGAAACTAAGATTCCCCTGAGCAAGTTATCTTAGGATATTCTTGGTGACATGCGGTACTGGTACGTAGATCCAAAGACGGGCGAGGCTATGATCATGGGTAAAGGACATTTAGAGAGTAGGAACCTAGTGCCAAAGGAGATGATCAGAATATTTGATGAAGTCTGCTTCATCAACTTTTCTGTGAAAGATTTGGAGGTACTAGCAGAACACTATTGCGTCTACACGGATGAGTGGACAAAGCTCCTTGCTTCTAAATACGACAAGGTGATCAAGTTCTGCCTTGATTACAAGAAGAAGATGGAAGCTAAAGATCAAGCGCTGTGAAGACTGAAGATGTGAAGCCCGAAGACTGAAGATTATCCAGAGCTGTTGTCAAGGGGGAGTTTGTTGAAGCACTTTCCTGTAACAAACACTCTGGATAGATAGAGTCTTACTCTTAGGTTGTTTTGTCTTGTTTGTAATTGTCTTTGTATGTAAGAGTCTTTTTGCAGAAATCTCCAAGTGTTTTGCGCACTTGTAAGTGCACAGGAGAAAGCTCCTACGTACTTGGCAAGTACGCAAGAGTAACTTTGCGTACTTGCTAGGTACGCAAGAGCATTTTGCCCTGCGCACTTGCTAAGTGCGCAGGCATCAGGTCCTGTATAAATAGGATAGGTTGACAGAAGTTAAGTACGCAGGCTTTAGTGCAAATACGTAGATTGTAATCTCAGTGCTTTTCTCTGTAACCTTCAAGTGTTTATAATACAAAGAAAGTTTAAAGTGTTTTCTCTTGTCGGTTTACTTTGTTTAGCTAGACTCTCCGCCTAGTCACGGGCATTCCGCACCCGGTCTGACTAGTAGACCTACTTGCATGTGACGATCCGCCACACCCGAGGGACCTACACCTATTTATAGGGGAAGGGACTCCTCCCCTCAAGTTCGCCGGCCCATCTGGCCCGGCCCATCACGCCTCGTTCATTTATTCCTTTCGTCTTACGTATAATCTGTTATTTTAATCGTCGTCTTATTTTTTGGGATGTTACAAGTCTACCCCCTTATAATAGGTTTCGTCCCCGAAACCTATCATAAGTCAAATAGATGAGGGTACGACTCCCTCATTTCCTTCTCTGTTTTCCCAAGTAGATTCCGATCTCTTTCGGTGCTTCCATTGGACTTTAACCAATCGAATAATCTTATTACGCAAACGCTTCTCTTTCTGTCTAAGACGGCCACGGGTTCTTCGATGTAGTTAAGGAAATTGTCGACCTCGATGTCTGTAAGTGGTACGTGAGCCGATTCATCCACCAAACACTTTTGGAAGTGTGATACATGGAAGGTAGGATGAATCCCACTTAACTCAGCAGGCAACTCTAGCCGATAAGTGACTTCACCAACCCGTGCCATTATCCTGTATAGTCCGACAAACCTCGAACTTAACTTTCCTCTCTTCCTGAATCGTATGATTCCCTTCCAGGGTGACACTTCTAACATTACTCTGTCCCTAACATCAAACTCGATAGGCTTCCGTCGTTTATCCGCATAGGATTTCTAACGATCTTGTGCGGCCTTCATTCATGCTTTGATTTGATCAAACCTTTTCGACATTTCTCTTACGACATCAAGACTTCCTAATTCCTTTTGTACAATCTCATCCCAACAAACCGGGGTCCTGCATCTTCTCCCATACAACATTTCATAAGGCGGCATACCTATAGTCGTGTGAAGACTATTGTTGTAGGAGAATTCGGCTAACGGAAGATGACTGTCCCAACTGCCGCCAAAATCGATAATACAAGCACGAAGCATATCCTACATGTCTGAATGGTCCTTTCGGACTGACCATCCATTTGTGGATGGTATGCCGTGCTGATATTAAGCCTTGTGCCCATCGCCTCGTGAAATCTTTTCCAGAACCTTGATGTGAATAGTGTATCCAGGTCAGATACGATCGTCAAAGGTATCCCATGCCATGCTACTACTTCATTAATAAATACTTCCGCTAACCTTTCCGACGAGAACGTCTCGCGAATAGGTAGGAAATGAGCACTCTTCGTTAAACGGTCCACAATTACCCAAATGGTGTCATGACCTTTAGCTGTGCGAGATAGCTTGGTTATGAAGTCCATGGTAATGTGTTCCCACTTCCATTCCAGTATATCAAGTGGTTGAATCTTTCCATACGGTTTCTGGTGTTCAGCCTTTACTTGCGAGCAAGTCAAGCACTTGCTTACGTACTTTGTTACCTCATGTTTCATTCCTAGCCACCAGTATTCCTTCCTCAGATCTTGGTACATTTTGTTGGTACCGGGGTGGATAGAGTAACGAGTCTTATGAGCCTCATCCAAAATTTTGGTTCTAAGCTCGCCATTCATTGGTATCCATACCCGCCCAAAACGTGTCCTAACACCAAGGGTGTTATATTCCAACTTGTCCTGTTGGCCAACCATTCTTTCCTTCTTTATGTTTTCTTCCTTCAGTGCTTCCTCTTGAGCTCTTTCAATTTCCCTCATCACATTTGCTGTCACCACCAACTGGCAAGCTTTCACTCTAATAGGAGCAAGCACATCCTTTCGGCTTAGAGCGTCTGCCACCACGTTTGCCTTTCCAGGATGGTATATGATTTCACAGTCATAGTCTTTCAATAATTCCAACCATCGTCTCTGCCTCATATTAAGTTCCATTTGTTCGAAGAAGTACTTCAAACTTTTGTGGTCGGAGTAAATAGTAAACTTCACCCCGTAAAGGTAGTGCCTCCAGATTTTCAATGCGAATACGACAGCAGCAAGTTCCAAATCATGAGTCGGATAATTAGCTTCGTGAATCTTCAACTACCGTGACGCATACGCAATCACCCTCCCGCGTTGCATCAACACGCATCCCAATCCCTGACCCGAAGCGTCAGAGTATACCACTAATTCTTCATTGCCATCGGGAAGTGTGACACCCGACATTCCAAAAACATTATCCAAACACGACTTAAATGTGTTTACGTTAATATGTTTCCTGAATCACCCAAAATCGTACACTCGAACGATAAAAGTCTAGCGAACATAATGTATCGATAGTTCATATCGTAATAATTATAAGAATTGCCAGTTCATACGAACGTTAAGTCCGTATAACACAAACAATTGCAATTAATTATTACAACAGAGAAACATTTAGAATCATTTACTAAATAAACGATCATGCTCCGAAGACTAAATCCTTAATATATATTATATAAAAATTCTCGTAAAAACATTCTAGAGTTGTCGTTGTGAATTATTCTCTCAAGATGCTATAAATTGTGAGTGAACACATTTACAAATAAAAATATACATAAACTTGAACGTTTTCATTCAAATTCGTTAATGCGTCTAAACTAAGAGATTATATATATATATGACTATATATAGATAAAGATATATATATATATATATATATAAGAATAAATATGTATATATTATAAGTTGACAACTCCGAGGATTTTATATATTAAAGCGGGTATTAATTGCGGATAGTATACCGCGTCTAAACCAATCACATCACTAACGTCAACTTCGTCATCATTTAATCTTGACACTCCACCTAGTGTCATAAATCTCATGATTGAGATTTATGGTGAAACCCACACTCCACTCCAAAGATCTAATCCCATGATGATGATGATGATTATGTCTATATGCACACTCCACCCCATCTAATATATGTATGTATGTCTATAAATATATAAATGTCCTGCAAGATACAAACGTTGGGGATGAATTCAAAAATAATCATTTCGTCGTTTAGGAATTCAAAATATATGTGCAATATATTTTGCAAAATAATTAATTAAAAAGTTCGTAAACATTCGTACAAAAATTTATGACGAACCTCTTGTAGGCATCATCACGTACCGTAACAACTAGATAAATACAGATATATAAACATCTAGTTTTATATAATTAAGGATACGTTATCCTTAATTAGTTGGAACCTAAAATTATATAAAGCATGAACAACTTTCATAATACCAACTATTATTCTATCAGGGTATACACACTAGATAATTTAAATACCGGCTCTCTTGATCGGATACCCACATTATCCACCACAACACTCGAAACTCAATCAAATCTTTCTTCTCCTTCTTGTTTACGCCACTACCAACCACATCATCCCCATTCCTCTTTCACCAACACTACATTCAACTATCAATTCCTTCATGATGAGGATGATTATGGACAAGATCTTACTCCATCTAAATAATATATATAGGAGTGTATGGAGGAACAACAAGAGTTTCCTCTTATTCTCTCCTCATCTCGGCTCACTCTATCCCCACACACATCCACCAACTTCAAATATCAAGCCCTATAATTCAAGAAGGAATCATCTCCATTTGGTGATTCAAGAAGATCTTCAAGTGTTATTTTCAAGAAATCAAGCTAGGAGCTCAAGACCTTGCTCTTCCACTCCATAAAGCATCATCTAAGTTATTATCTTCCCTAGCTTGTCTAGTGGTAAAGATTTATACCCATTTCATCTTTGTGTTTCACGTTATTTTCTTGAATCGTGTCCAAATATGCACTTTGTTCACCATAAGCATGGGATGTTTTCATAAAGCTTGCTAACCAAAGTAAACCACCAAGAAAAGTAAGCTTGATCCAATGTTTAAAAACATGAATATATATATATATATATATGTGTGTGTGTGTGTGTATATGTGTCATAAGTATATATGAATGTGTACAAACATAGCTTTGTTCATAAAAGCTCCTAAATAATAAATGTCTACAAGCACGGGTAGATGGAAGTTTAGATCTTGAAAGCTATGAAATTTGGTTATCTTCAAACATAAGGAACACATAGATCTACTTTTATATATATATATATATATGTGTGTGTGTGTGTGTGTGTGTTTGGACCTATACGTTTAGATATTTGAAAACGTACATTTATATAAGACTAGGACCACTAAATGTCGTTCTAAAAGATACGTGACGATTTTGACAACATATATTTTTGGTCGTTTCGAATGAACATGAGCTTTACAAAGTATAAGACACTAAGACGATATAGGCACTTTGATGTAAATTTTGTAACCTATGTGTAGGGATACGTTTTTTAGAAAATGATAATTTAAACATTAAAAACTCATGTATGTATTTTAACAAACAAAACCGTTAAACGGATTCATATAATTATTGTAAATTATTATATGACACATGAACTATCTGGATTTTGAAAGCACGACGTATATATTTATATCAAAGTAATAATGAGCATACGTTTTACTAGGAAATGTTTACGTCGAAACGTTAATAAATAATTCATGTCTTTTGTCGAAACGAGTAATTATATGTGCATATGTTCGTGCTAAACCCGAAGGTTGATAAAAATAAATATAAAAAAATATATATATATATAAATAATATAAGTTATATTATTTACACTGGTGCGACAAAAATGAAATATTTTCCTAAAAATAGTACACACATATATATTTGGAAAAGTATATAACTACTTGACAATCATGACGTACATATTTGTACTTAGTTGGGTAAGCATAATAGTATGTGGAGAAGTAAATATTAAATAACCAACGGATCGTAACCCAAAAATATCTTTTCCTGAAAGGAACACATGCTTGACGACATTTGTTATGTCGGGTGAACAATTTGCGCTTAAGGAAATAGGTCTTAACATTTGTATATACCCTTTGTGTTTAGGGTTCGAGTAGTCGAGTAATCCTTGAAAAATTATTGTGCTAGGATTGCATCAGACACCAGGTGAGTTTCACGGCCCCTTTTTACTGTTTTCTATTTTGGGGGAAAAACATGTTAATTTCAAACGGTATGATAACTAGAAAACGAGAAACAAACATCTGATTTCCTTGTGAGCATGAGTTAACACTAAAAGGTCCTCGGTATTTCGAACTATAACCATTAGCTATGGACTTAGCCGTACATCGATATGAATAGTACTATTCGGGTTGACACCCCTAATCATGGTTAGTCGCGCTAACCCGACCAGCATGGTTAAATGATTGCGTATTAGGTCTTGTTGTTTCTCATTGTTTAAAGGTACAATGGGCTGGGGCAAAATTCAAGAATTCGTTAAAGGTTTGGTTATGGGCTTGTGCATCACATAATTCGTTTGTGCTAGCTAGACAACGATGAATCAACCGCTAACTTGTTTTGCTTATCATATGCATAAAGTAAATTTCGAGCAAAGGATTTCGCCAATGGTATATGTACCAATGGATTTGCTAGTCAATTTCGAGAAACGGGTTTTGCCATTGGTATACGTATCAATGGTCTTGACAGTGAATTTCGAGCAAAGGATGTTGCCAATAGTACCCGTACAAACAGTTTTGTCAATCAATTTCGTGCAAATGGTTTTTGCCGAAGGATTTCGTATAAATAGTTTTGACAAACGATTTCGTAAATATGTTTTTCCCAATTGTATTCCTTTAAAACCTGTGAACTCACCAAAATTGCGTTGACATTTTCAAGCATGTTTTTCAGGCAATACATTCGGCACGGTTGGAATAGGCTAGCTATTTGGATTAAACCCTAGAAGCCGAAGAAGCATAGTTATCAAATCTCAAGTATATTTTGATCTAGGTGGATTTAGATCAATGTATTATTACATGTTAATAATTTTAAAAGTCATTCGACACTTTAGAAATTTGTATTTTAGCTTCCGCTGTTGTGTAATGTTACCAATCGTTACAACCTTGATTGATTTATTTATTTATTTATTAAGTAAATAAATTTGGGGGTGTGACAGATTGGTATCAGAGCCAATGGTTTTAGCGAATTAGGTTTCCTTAGTGACACCTAGGCTCTAACCAGACTTATTTAGGGACTAAGATTTCTAAGACTTGCTTCACACAAAGAACACCCAAGACTTGAGTATAGGAATTCCAACCGTTGCCAAACAATTTGTGTAGACTATTAGTGTATGGAGTTATAATAGGGTATTACTAGCTACACTAATACATAATACAATTACATGGCACATGTAACGAACACTTAAACACATACAACAATGTGGAAATAATAGACACTTATAACGTTTCTCAACAAAGTGTCACTGTTCGGATTAAGAGTCAAGAATAACGGGTACTCAGCACACTGCACCCTAGAAGATTGAGTTACGAGCTGAGCTTGGACGACGAAGACATCAATCATCAGTTACCAATCTTGGTATCACAACAGGCTGAACCCGTACCAGAATCTGTACCTATACCTGCACCATAACTATTCCATCCGTAGAGGTAGCTTTCTTTCTGACATATGTGCTATAAAAACTATCTTTCATGAGTTGCCGGATCGGATGCCTAGACTTTCGCAATGAGATATGGTAGACAAGAATGCCCAGACAGAAAGGAAACCGGGCTGGATAAGCAGGACTAAACGGGAGAGAACTCTACGGGTCAGGAGACCTAGACATTCTCAGGATAAGGTGGATCCATACGTACATACAGACTTGGAGCATGAGTTGCTTGACACTGATTTGAAGATCTTTGCCCTTCAAATAGTGCCTGACTTCCACCATACACATTTTATTTTTGGGAGACACTGGTGGTGCCTCTCTACCATTAACCTCATCCGGCAACAGCCATATTCGACAGGCTAATGAGTATTGGTACACATAATCAAGAGTAATCTGATAGAACAATACACACTCTTGCACAAGTGTGCAAACACGATCTAATGAACATTTCAAATCTCTTTTAACTAAAGCTTGGGATAGAAGAAACACTATAGGGATCATGCAAAGTAAATTATCATTGCGGGTGCACACGTAATCATAATTTGCAGTGCATGGGAACTTTAGTGAGTCTTGATATCCAAGCTAACGATCAACCCATGTTCTCAGTCACTTGATTAAGGGTTGAATCTTAACAAATCGGACTTCTCAATTAGGTATTCACAAAGCATTCTCCTAGTTCGGGAGGAACGAGAGAAATTCAAATTGAATTCAACCAATCCTTAGTGAATCCTGAATGACGAAGGATTTCCCACATTCATTCTTTGAGATTCTACTTGTCATGAAGGCTCCAAATTGAGCGTTACCACAACCAACACTTACAATAATTGCACAATTATTGTGGGAGATTATAGGGTAATCTCAGGATCCATCATACAGTTCAGTCTCACAATTACTTGAAATTTACGTCAGGAGTGCTACGCACTAACTCCGGTAATGGGGTAGAAAAATATTCTGACCCGCATACACATAGCACCTATGGAGTATTATGGAAGCTCGACAGGAGACAAGTAGGTAATCTGACATTTCAGGATATTGGTCAAACAGGGTTGCTCTCACAATCTTTGACAGTCAGTTCACCCTCAAGTTCGACTATTCTTCCGGTGATGAATAAGCCGTGATTTATTCTCAAGCGAATTCCAAAGAAACATAAGTGTGGACTAATGACTGCTGTTGAACTAACATAAAAACAACATACAAAACTCTTAAAAGAGTCCCAAGTGCAGGATTTCTTGCTAATCTCATTAGTTCATGATGTGCATAAAGGACGTAAGCACAAGTTGTTCGCAACAGACCACTGTCCACAAGGATTCGAGAAGGATAATTTTATACCCTTTTGTATCCGCACTTCCCCAAAGATCATCTTGTTGAATGGATCCTAGTTTTCAGCCTAGAAGAGAGGTGTAATCACTTCTTTCACTCCCAGTTTTCTATAATTAGGAAGCTCTAGGGCATCTATTGTTAAGAAATGTCCTCTTAACACAGTGCAGGAAAACTACAAAAAATTTTGATGTTCAACACTCATTACCTCAATATTATGACCCGAGTCCTTGTACTAAGGACTTTGAGAATATGACTGGTATGAGTAGAATACGTAATGGTAAGTCACTAAAGTACCATTCAGATGCCAGGGAAGTGTAGACACACTGAATTACTAATAGTTGGCAATTGTAAAACTCCCAAATCCTTTTGGCCAACTTGATAGGTCGACAAACCTATAGCCCATGTTGGGAAAACAGTAATTCTATGAGACCATTCTCACAGTCTCACTGTTCATTTCCTCACCTAGATAGAATGTGAACATTCTAAACGAACATGGAACTTCATATGGTTTACATACCTCGAGGGTATGGTAGTCAAGTCATGACCTTGCATATCAGGACAATACAACCCAAATGCTAGTCTGCCATGGAAAGGTAGTGCAAGCAAAGGGTGAAGTGGTGATTAGACTTGACCTTTGCTAGTTAGAGCTCACAAGGAACCTCAAAATCTTAGATCCATTACGACACATGGAAAGGAAGATCCTAGATAACATGAAACATGAAATAAGAACAAAGTCTTAGTCTAAGAAAATGATTTCGAAATGCATAAGAGGGACAAACATAATGTTTCAATTCCATATTATATCACTGCTACCTAATCTCCAACTAAAACCTGAACACCCCGTCGAGTAATTCTTTTCAAAGATCTATAGGGATCTGGCTATTGTGCATCATAACGCGTAGATGAATAGAGGGTATGTGTCGGCATACACTCAAGATTCTTAGGCACCATTTCTTTAAGTACAAGGGATGGGTAATCATCGATCGTTTGACGAAATCCGCTCACATTCTGCCAATCAAGGAGACAGATAAAACTAAAAAGCGTGCAAGGCTAAATATTAAGGATATTATGGCAAGACATGGTATGCCAGTTTCTATTGTCTCCAATAGATACAGCCGATTCATATCAAGAATCTGGCAATCAGTACAAGAAGCCTTGGGTACACGCCTTGACATGAGCACTGCATATCATCCCCAGACGAACGGTCGAAGTAAAAGGACCATCCAAACTTTAGAAGATATGTTCCGTGCATGTGGAATGCTCGTTTACCCTTAACTGAGTTTTCTTATAATAATGGTTACCACACCAGCATTAAAGCCGCTCTGTTTGTAGGCGGTTATGTTCGTAAATATCGCTCACCGCTATGTTGGGTGGAGGCTGGCGACAAGCATTTGACTGGTCCTGAGATTAGCCAGGAAACCACCAACAAGATCTTCGAAATTAGAAATCGTCTAAAAGATGCTCAAGACAGACAAAAGAGTTGTGCTAACAACAGACGAAAGCAATTAGGCTTCCAAGATTGAGACCGACTTTTGTTAAAAGTCTCACCTTGGAAAGGAGTTTCCAGGTTTGGCAATTGTAGTAAACATAACCATAGATACATCGGACCGTTTGAAATACGGGCTAGGGTTGGTTCTGTAGCCTACAAGCTTAAGTTGTCACAAGAACTAAGCAAAATACATGATACGTTTCATATGTCCGATCTCAAGAAGTGTGATCAGAAGAAACACTAATCATGCCAACTGGCAAAATTCACATAGGCGAAAAACCATACCCTGTTAAAGAACCTATTGAAATCACTGACTAAAAAGATCAGGGAATAGGGCGTAACCGTGTCGAATTGGTTAAGGTACGTTGGATCTCGAAGTGTGACCCCGCATATACATGGGAACGCGAAGATCAAATGAAAACCGAGTACCAGTCCTTGTTCCTGAACACACCAAATTCAAGATGACACTTACTGAATTTCAGGACGAAATTCTTTTTAACATGGGGAGAATGTGACACCCGACATTCCAAAAACATTATCCGAACACGACTTAAATGTGTTTACGTTAATATATTTCCTGAATCACCCAAAATCGTACACTCGAACGATAAAAGTCTAGCGAACATAATGCATCGATAGTTCATATCGTAATAATTATAAGAATTGCCAGTTCATACGAACGTTAAGTCCGTATAACACAAACAATTGCAATTAATTATTACAACAGAGAAACATTTAGAATCATTTTCTAAATAAACGATCATGCTCCGAAGACTAAATCCTTAATATATATTATATAAAAATTCTCGTAAAAACATTCTAGAGTTGTCGTTGTGAATTATTCTCTCAAGATGCTATAAAATGTGAGCGAACACATTTACAAATAAAAATATACATAAACTTGAACGTTTTCATTCAAATTCGTTAATGCGTCTAAACTAAGAGATTATATATATATATATATATATATGACTATATATAGATAAAGATATATATATATATATATATATATAAGAATATATATGTATATATTATAAGTTGACAACTCCGAGGATTTTATATATTAAAGCGGGTATTAATTGCGGATAGTATACCGCGTCTAAACCAATCACATTACTAACGTCAACTTCGTCATCATTTAATCTTGTTTGACACTCCACCTAGTGTCATAAATCTCATGATTGAGATTTATGGTGAAACCCACACTCCACTCCAAAGATCTAATCCCATGATGATGATGATTACGTCTATATGCACACTCCACCCCATCTAATATATATATATATATATCTATATATATGTGTGTGTATGAATATATAAATGTCCTGCAAGATACAAGCGTTGGGGATGAATTCAAAAATAATCATTTCGTCGTTTAGGAATTCAAAATATATGTGCAATATATTTTGCGAAATAATTAAATAAAAAGTTCGTAAACATTCGTACAAAAATTTATGACGAACCTCTTGTAGGCATCATCACGTACCGTAACAACTAGATAAATACAGATATATAAACATCTAGTTGTATATAATTAAGGATACGTTATCCTTAATTAGTTGGAACCTTAAATTATATAAAGCATGAACAACTTTCATAATACCAACTATTATTCTATCAGGGTATACACACTAGATAATTTAAATACCGGCTCTCTTGATCGGATACCCACATTATCCACCACAACACTCGAAACTCAATCAAATCTTTCTTCTCCTTCTTGTTTACGCCACTACCAACCACATCATCCCCATTCCTCTTTCACCAACACTACATTCAACTATCAATTCATTCATGATGAGGATGATTATGCACAAGATCTTACTCCATCTAAATAATATATATAGGAGTGTATGGAGGAACAACAAGAGTTTCCTCTTATTCTCTCCTCATCTCGGCTCACTCTATCCCCACACACATCCACCAACTTCAAATATCAAGCCCTATAATTCAAGAAGGAATCATCTCCATTTGGTGATTCAAGAAGATCTTCAAGTGTTATTCTCAAGAAATCAAGCTAGGAGCTCAAGACCTTGCTCTTCCACTCCATAAAGCATCATCTAAGTTATTATCTTCCCTAGCTTGTCTAGTGGTAAAGATTTATACCCATTTCATCTTTGTGTTTCGCGTTATTTTCTTGAATCGTGTCCAAATATGCACTTTGTTCACCATAAGCATGGGATGTTTTCATAAAGCTTGCTAACCAAAGTAAACCACCAAGAAAAGTAAGATTGATCCAATGTTTAAAAACATGAATATATATATATATATATATATGTGTGTGTGTGTGTGTGTGTATATGTGTCATAAGTATATATGAATGTGTACAAACATAGCTTTGTTCATAAAAGCTCCTAAATAATAAATGTCTACAAGCACGGGTAGATGGAAGTTTAGATCTTGAAAGCTATGAAATTTGGTCATCTTCAAACATAAAGAACATATAGATCTACTTATATATATATATATATATATATATGTGTGTGTGTGTGTGTGTGTGTGTGTGTTTGGACCTATACGTTTAGATATTTGAAAACGTACATTTATATAAGACTAGGACCACTAAATGTCGTTCTAAAAGATACGTGACGATTTTGACAACATATATTTTTGGTCGTTTCGAATGAACATGAGCTTTACAAAGTATAAGACACTAAGACGATATAGGCACTTTGATGTAAAGTTTGTAACCTATGTGTAGGGATACGTTTTTCAGAAAATGATAATTTAAACATTAAAAACTCATGTATGTATTTTAACAAACAAAACCGTTAAACGGATTCAAATAAATATTGTAGATTATTATATGACACATGAACTATCTGGATTTTGAAAGCACGACGTATATATTTATATCAAAGTAATAATGAGCATATGTTTTACTAGGAAATGTTTACGTCGAAACGTTAATAAATAATTCATGTCTTTTGTCGAAACGAGTAATTATATGTGCATATGTTCGTGCTAAACCCGAAGGTTGATAAAAAAAATATATATATATACATATATATAAATAATATAAGTTATATTATTTACACTGGTGCGACAAAAATGAAATATTTTCCTAAAAATAGTACACATATATATATTTGGAAAAGTATATAACTACTTGAGAATCATGACGTACATATTTGTACTTAGTTGGGTAAGCATAATAGTATGTGGAGAAGTAAATATTAAATAACCAACGGATCGTAACCCAAAAATATCTTTTCCTGAAAGGAACACATGCTTGACGACATTTGTTATGTCGGGTGAAAAATTTGCGCTTAAGGCAATAGGTCTTAACATTTGTATATACCCTTTGTGTTTAGGGTTCGAGTAGTCGAGTAATCCTTGAAAAATTATTGTGCTAGGATTGCATCAGACACCAGGTGAGTTTCACGGCCCCTTTTTACTGTTTTCTATTTTGGGGGAAAACATGTTAATTTCAAACGGTATGATAACTAGAAAACGAGAAACAAGCATCTGATTTCCTTGTGAGCATGAGTTAACACTAAAAGGTCCTCGGTATTTCGAACTATAACCATTAGCTATGGACTTAGCCGTAGATCGATATGAATAGTACTATTCGGGTTGACACCCCCAATCATGGTTAGTCGCGCTAACCCGACCAACATGGTTAAATGATTGCATATTAGGTCTTGTTGTTTCTCATTGTTTAAAGGTACAATGGGCTGGGGCAAAATTCAAGAATTCGTTAAAGGTTTGGTTATAGGCTTGTGCATCACATAATTCGTTTGTGCTAGCTAGACAACGATGAATCAACCGCTAACTTGTTTTGCTTATCATATTCATAAAGTAAATTTCGAGCAAAGGATTTCGCCAATGGTATATGTACCAATGGATTTGCTAGTCAATTTCGAGAAACGGGTTTTGCCATTGGTATACGTATCAATGGTCTTGACAGTGATTTTCGAGCAAAGGATGTTGCCAATAGTACCCGTACAAACAATTTTGTCAATCAATTTCGTGCAAATGGTTTTTGCCGAAGGATTTCGTATAAATAGTTTTGACAAACGATTTCGTAAATATGGTTTTCCCAATTGTATTCCTTTAAAACTTGTGAACTCACCAACATTGCGTTGACATTTTCAAGCATGTTTTTCAGGCAATACATTCGGCACGGTTGGAATAGGCTAGCTATTTGGATTAAACCCTAGAAGCCGAAGAAGCATAGTTATCAAATCTCAAGTATATTTTGATCTAGGTGGATTTAGATCAATGTATTATTACATGTTAGTAATTTTAAAAGTTATTCGACACTTTAGAAATTTGTATTTTAGCTTCCGCTGTTGTGTAATGTTACCAATTGTTACAACCTTAATTTATTTATTTATTTATTTATTAAGTAAATAAATTTGGGGGTGTGACAGGAAGAGCCAAGACTGGGGCTTTGGTTAGCTTTTCCTTCAATACCTTAAACGCCTCATCCTGGGTCGAACCCCATTAGTACTTTACCTCCTTCTGAGTCAACTTTGTCAATGGCGAAGCTATTTTCGAGAAATCCTGGATGAATCTCCAATAGTAACCTGCCAATCCCAAGAAACTGCGGATTTCAGTTGGCGTCTTAGGAGTATTCCATTCCTTTACCGTCATTATCTTTGTTGGGTCAACCATAATGCCGTTTGGGTTAATGACGTGACCTAGGAATTGGACTTCCCTAAGCCAGAACGCACATTTGGAGAACTTAGCGTACAACTTTTCCTTCTTCAGAGCTTCCAATACCTCCTTTAAGTGATACGCGTGATCACCCTCATTCTTGGAGTAGATGAGGATATCATCGATGAACACGATTACCGATCGATCCAGCATTGGTCGACAAACCCTATTCATCAAATCCATGAACGCTGCGGGGGCGTTCGTCAATCCAAAAGACATTACGCGGAACTCGAAATGTCCATAACGAGTGCGAAATGCGGTTTATGGTATGTCTTCTTCCCTCACCTTCAACTGATGGTACCCGGATCGAAGGTCGATTTTTGAGAACCAACTTGCGCCCTGTAATTGATCGAACAGGTCGTCGATCCTTGGTAGAGGGTAGTTGTTCTTCACCGTACGTTTGTTCAACTCGTGATAAGCAATACACATTCTCATTGAACCATCCTTCTTCTTCACAAACAACACCGGAGCACCCCATGGCGAGATGCTCGGTTGTATAAATCCATTCTCAAGTAGTTCGTCTAATTGGGCCATAAGTTCTTTCATTTCCACTGGTGCTAGTCGTTATGGAGCCTTAGGCACGGGCTGGGCATCTGGTACTAAGTCGATTCGAAATTCAACCTCTCTGACGGGTAGTATCCCAGGAAAATCCTCTGGAACCACCTCCGGGTACTCCCGTACCACGGGTACATCGTCTAGTTCCTTCATGTCACACCCCGACCGATGGCGGAATCATCGGAGCGGGACATGAAGGACTGTTCATAGCACATGGTTGACTAAATTGAAATATATTAAAGTTAAATTTCCATTACCAATAATCCAAGTACAAAACCAGATTCAAACAAGAAACATAAAACAACTCATAAAATTCTTAATTTAAATTGCTAAGTCCAAATCCTATGTTGAACACGTCTTGAATCAATCTCACATATTGGGGCCTGAAATATGAATAAAATAAAGTCAACTAAAAAGTTGGTGAGTATAACACAGTTGTATGTAGATAGCATATAGTTGAAAACAAATCCTTTACAAAACATGATAAAATAAGGCATTTATGGGAAGCAGCTATTGTGTAACCATGTACAACCAAACCTGTAACTAGCATGCAAAAAAATTGTGTTGTCGGTTTCAATCACTACGCACCATGGGTGGGTTTGTCAGACTCAATAGATCTATCATTGAAAACCGTCGGCTTGTATAGTTAATGATTGCACATAATCGCATACAAAGGTTAGCACAACTAGCACTCGGGCACAAAGCTCAAATTTTGCACACATGTATGTAAATAGGATTTTTGCACTTGTGTTGTTTGTGTAAATGTAAATGTGTAATGTGTAATGTGTATAGAGTTCATGTTCCACCCCAAAAGTGTAAAAGAGTAAAAGGGGTTGTGAATACTCACTTGGTATGGAAGTGTAGCTAACAAGGATTATAGATAGCAAATATGATCCTCGAAATGCACAATTTAACCTAAAGAGTAATGTGTATTGAATCAAATAGATGCATAAAGTTTAAGTCTAAGATGAAAGTTGAATTTGTGTATAAAACTATTGATTTGTATTTAAAAGTATTGAATAAAATATATAGAGTTTGAAGTAAAAAATATTTTTGAAACAACTTGATTAGGTTTGAATTGGATAATTGAATAAATATATAATTATAGTTTATGAAATAATGTAAATATTAATTGTAATTGAGTATAAATAAATAAATGATTTTGATTTAAATGTAAATTAAATAAATAATCATTATCTTATTTATTTATAAATTTTGTAACTTAATTATTTAAAATATCATTTAAGTGTAAGATAATAAATATAAATTTAATTTTTCATAAACTTTTAAATAAATTATATTTATGCCAAGATTAAACTTTTAATCCATTTTTTTAAATACAGAAAACATATTTTTATAAAGTCGAAACATTTATTGATCGAAAAATATAAAATTATAATTCTGTTACAATTTCTGAGTCACACACGACCGTGCCTCGGAAGGGCACGATCGTGCTCAAGCCAGGGGCGCGACCGCGCTAGTCGGGGCACGACCGGGATGATCAACAGAGGGCACAAACTAGACCAGTCAAACAGGCACGACCGTGCCTTGGCCCGGCACGGTCGTGTCTATGATCTTTAGACACAACAGAGACTAGCCCAGAGGGCATGACAAGGTCTGGACAGGAGGACACGACCGCTTCGCTATTCGACACGACCGCGCTACATGAGGCACGGCCGCGCTAGATGATTAGCGCGACCGTGTCTCTTCCAAATCAGACACGAATTGAAAAATGCTTGTATTTTAAACGCTGGAATTGTTAGGGCTTTTGATTAATGGGTTTTTACGAGTCTTTTCATATAACTTAATTGCATGTACATCGTGTTTAAGCAGGGATTCGATTAAATCTTTTTTTTTATAAAACATGAGTTCTGATTCAGATCGATTTCTATAATGGAAGCCCAAATTGAATAGGGGCTTTTGATAGTGATACTGAAATGAATGAATTAAAGGTTTAAGTTACCTTGGACAGTAGCGAATCGATGGATATTGGTAGGGAGGAAATTCCGGCGACGGCGAGATTGAGTTCCGGTGATCCTTGTTGCACTCCGGCGAATCCAGTCAGTCCAGAACTTCTCGGGAGGGACGAGTGACACGAATATCTTGCTTGAGAGAATACGGATTGCAGGAGAGAATTTCTTGGTTTTCTTGAAAAGTTTTGAGAGAGAAATTTCGAGATTGGTAATATGAAACTGAGGCGTTTGAATAATTTGGAAAGCGATAATACGTTTGTTAAGGGAAAAGAAACGGATGGATGTTACGGATTCGAATGATCGGGTAATTAAAGTTGCAGTTACGTTTCAGCTGTTTCACAAGCGCGACCGTGCCTAAATATGGCACGACCGTGCTTAGGCACCGGGCGCGATCGTTCCAGGACCAGTCGCGCGATCGTGCCGAGGCACTTGGCGCGACCATGCCAGGACGAAGCACGACCGTGCTAATTAGGGTTTCTTGATAAATTTTCAACTTTAGTCCTTGACTTTTTCAGGTTTGATTAGTTTGAAATAAATAGTTACTTGTATAGCGTTTAAGTGTATATAATCGAGCAAAACTTGTAAATTTGTATTGAATCATTGCATTTCGTTTAAGGTAAGCAAAATAATAAGGCAGTGCACGAACATTGAATTTGAAATTGCATTACATTGAATTGAAATATGAATACTAAATTCCGAGATGTTACAGTCTCCCCATGTGGAGAGAATTTCGTCCCGAAATTTAGCTAGAGGTTACAACAGTATCAATAAAGAGATGAGGGTACTTGAGCTTCATTTGGTCTTCTCGTTCCCAAGTGAACTCAGGACCACGCTTAGATTCCCAACGAACTTTGACAATAGGAATGCGACTTCGCTTGAGCTGTTTGACTTCACGATCCATAATTTCCACCGGCTTCTCAACGAAGTGCAACGTTTCATCAATGCGCACGTCGTCAAGTGGTATATGGAGATTTTCATCAGCGAGACACTTCTTCAGATTAGATATATGAAATGTAGGATGCACATTGCCAAGAGATGGAGGTAACTCGAGCTTGTAAGCCACTTTCCCAATCCTTTCAAGGATTTTGAATGGACCAACATAACGAGGTGGTAACTTGCCTTTCTTTCCAAAGCGGATCACACCCTTCCACGGGGACACCTTAAGAAGAACAAGATCACCGACTTGAAATTCCAAGGGTTTTCGACGTTTGTCGGCATAACTCTTTTGCCGACTCCTCGCTACTCGAATATTGTCACGGATTTGAATAATCTTGTCGGATGTTTCTTGAATTAACTCGGGACCAGTGATTTGTGCTTCACCAATCTCGTTCCAACAGATAGGAGAATGACACTTGCGACCATAGAGAGCTTCGAATGGAGTCATGTTGATACTTGTGTGGTAGCTATTGTTGTAAGAAAACTCAATGAGGGATAGATGTGAATCCCAATTGCCACCAAAGTCGATTACGCAAGCTCTAAGCATGTCTTCAAGAGTTTGGATTGTTCGCTCGGTTTGACCATCAGTTTGCGGATGGTAAGCCGTGCTCAAATCCAATCGAGTACCAAGAGCCTTTTGGAGAGATTTCCAAAATCGAGAAGTGAACCTGGCATATCGATCAGATATTATGTTCAAGGGAACACCATGGCGACTCACGATTTCGTCGATGTATATTCGGGCTAGTTTCTCAACCCGATAGTCTTCACGGATAGGCAAGAAATGAGCAGATTTGGTGAGTCGATCAATGATCACCCAAATACTATTATAACCACTCGAGGTGCGAGGGAGCTTGGTAATAAAATCCATAGCTAGATTCTCCCATTTCCACACGGGAATTTCTGGTTGTTCGAGTAAACCAGATGGACGTTGATGTTCGGCTTTAACTTTGGAACAGGTTAAGCATTTGGCCACATAAAGAGCAATGTCTTTCTTCATACCGGGCCACCAATAAAGTTGGCGAAGATCTTGGTACATTTTATCCGCACTAGGATGAATAGAATAACGAGTCTTGTCAGCCTCGTTCATGAGAAATGCACGGAGATCATCGCGATCGGGAACCCAAATACGGTTCAAGTAATAGAGTAAGCCATTGGGTTTTGATTCAAGAAGGAGTTCAACACCACATGACATTTCTTCGTACATGTTACCCTCGGTTACCGAGACGTGTTGAGCTTCTGAAATACGGGTTTGAATATCGGTTTGAATACGGGCACAATGAAGCATAACATGTTCCTTTCGACTCAAAGCATCGGCTACAACATTCTCTTTTCCGGGATGGTAACGAATCTCGCAGTCGTAGTCGTTAAGGAGTTCGACCCAACGTCGTTGCCTCATATTAAGTTCTTTTTGGTTGAAAATATGTTGAAGACTTTTGTGGTCGGTGAACACCACACATTTCGTGCCATATAGGTAATGTCTCCAAATCTTTAACGCGAATACGACCGTACCCAACTCGAGATCGTGCGTCGTATAATTCTTCTCATGAACTTTGAGTTGCCTTGATGCATAAACGATCACTTTGCCTCGTTGCATGAGAACACAACCAAGACCTTGGTTAGAAGCATCACAATAGATAACTAAATCATCATTTCCATCGGGGAGAGTCAATATGGGAGCATTGCACAGCTTTTGCTTGAGGGTTTGAAAAGCTTCTTCTTGTTTCGGTCCCCATTCATAAGTCTTACCCTTGTGGGTCAAAGAGGTAAGAGGGACAGCAATCTTTGAGAAGTTTGAGATGAAACGACGATAATAACCCGCAAGACCAAGAAATGAACGAACTTCGGTAAGAGTCTTCGGGGCATTCCAATTCTTAACCGTTATCTTAGCAGGATCAACATGAATTCCTTTGTCATTGACAATATGACCAAGAAATTGAACTTCCTTTAGCCAAAATTCACATTTGGAGAATTTGGCATATAGTTGTTCTTTTTTCAAGAGGTCCAAAACCAATCTAAGGTGTTGTTCATGATCGGCTTTAGTCTTGGAATAGATTAAGATATCGTCAATGAAGACAATCACGAATTTATCAAGGTACGGTTTGCACACACGATTCATAAGATCCATGAAAACTGCGGGTGCATTGGTTAACCCGAAAGGCATAACCATGAACTCGTAATGACCATACCTTGTTCGAAAAGCAGTCTTAGGAATGTCATCTTCTTGGACACGAAGCTGATGATAACCGGATCGAAGATCAATCTTCGAGAAGCAAGTAGAACCTTGAAGTTGATCAAAGAGATCATCGATTCTAGGTAAAGGATAACGGTTCTTGATAGTAAGCTTATTGAGTTCGCGGTAGTCAATACACATGCGAAATGATCCATCCTTCTTCTTTACAAATAAGACGGGTGCACCCCACGGTGAATGACTTGGGCGAATGAAACCTTTGTCGGAGAGCTCTTGAAGTTGACTTGCATTTCGGAAGGTGCAAGACGATAAGGGGCTCTAGCCACGGGGTTAGCTCCGGGTACAAGATCAATACGAAATTCTACTTGACGAATGGGTGGAAGACCGGATAAGTTTTCGGGGAATACTTCAGGAAAATCTCGAATAATGGGAATGTCTTGGATACTCTTCTCCTTGACATCCTTTTGAACAATGTGAGCTAAGAAAGCAATGTACTTCTTTCGTAAGTACTTTTGAGCGGTAGTACACGACATCAATTTAAGTCCCTTGCAAGGCTTTTCACCAAAAACCCTTAAGGTTTCTCCCGATGGTAGCGGAATTCGGATACACTTTTCAAAGCAAATGACTTCGGCATGATGATTTGATAGCCAATCCATGCCTATGATGATATCAAAGCTTCCTAGTGGCATTGGAACAAGGTTGATTGGGAATGTGTGATCATTAAGTTCTAAAGAGCAATCATAGATAATGGACTCAATTGTAAGGGAGTCACCATTTGCTACTTCAACGGTAAATGTTTTCTCTAATTGGGACCGAGTCTTTGCAAGTAAAGGTTCAAAATTAAGTGACACAAAACTTTTATCGGCTCCGGTATCGAATAAAATGGAGGCATATTGACTATTAACAAGAAACGTACCATTGACCACGTCATTGTTGGCTTGAGCTTCGTTGGCGTTTATGTTGAACGCACGCCCACGAGCTCCACCTTGTCTAGCATTTGCAAGTCTTGGACATTGATCAAGAAAATGATTCGGGTCACCACACTCATAGCAAGCACGCCCATTAGCATTGGCGGGAGCACCTTGATTAGCCACTTGAGGTACAGATCGGTTTGGAGGGTTGACTTGGCCCGCAAGAGCTTTGGTCCTACAAACACTAACCGTATGACCATATCTCCCACAATAAGTACAAAGGCGACATGGGATGTTTTGGGGATGATGGTAGTTGCAGGTGGCACAAAGTGGGTAGATTCCAACATATGGCTTTTTAGCCGGCGCTTGAACCATAGGTGCAGCTTGGTTGATGGGAACAGCAGGAGTAACCACAGCAAAATTTCTAAGCTTCCTCTTTCTATTATTGCGAGAGGGCTCGGTTGTGGCTTCTTTGTTGTGAGTAGGAGGGGTTACGGTTTCAGAAACTTTCTTAGTACCCTTCTTAGTAAGTGTTCCCGTTTTCACATGGTTATCAGTTAAGGTAGCGGATAGACGAATAGCATCCTCCAGAGTAGCAGGATTTCTACCTAAGACAGTATCTTGGATTTGTCTTGGTAGCCCACCAATATACTTCTCGATACAACGGGACAAATGAGTGACCATGTGGGGCACTAGAAGACTCAACTCATGGAACCGAGTTGTATATGCTAAGTTTTCCCCGCTATCTTGGGCAAGATCCCAAAATTCAGCTTCTAGCTTTTTCACTTCATTTCGAGGACAGAACTCCTCGGTCATAAGCCTTTTGACCTCATCCCAAGGTAAGGCCATAGCTATATCAACACCCCTATTCCTCTTCTCCCCATTCCACTATGTAAGTGCCCGTTTTTGTAGGACACTTGTACATGACGAACACGGAGGTTGTCGGGAACACGACGAGGAGGCATTCTACAGATTTTTCACAAGACAAGAAAAATTGTAAGAACTTATGAGATTTGATAGAATTTAATAGGATGAGATAACAAAAATAAAAATAGATATTCTTAGTTTGGGATTGTACTCAAAAGTGACAAAATCACTTGAATACCATGGCACATTAAGGTTAATTAAACTTATATAATTTTCAAGGAGACATGCTTTAGCCTATAAGTAAACACTCATCTCGGGAATTCCCAGAAAAGCATACGGGTCCCTTGGTTGATTGGGATTTATGCAAAATGCTTTCCTAGACAGAAAACCCAAAATACAGGTGTCACCCTTCCAGATTGCACGTGTCCTCAAATAATTTAACAAGTTTAAAAACCTTAACGAAGAAATAAAATTTTTAAAGATTTTTGCTTCAAGAGTTTTCCACATGCTTAGAAAGGATAAAGATAGAAAAGAAGATAGAAATATCATGAGGTTTTAGAATATAGGAAATGATATTATTTATTTAATTATTATTCAAGAAGATCCTAATGAGTCATGAATTTCTAACAAGTAAGGTATCAATTATAATAATAATTAATCATGGTGAGCATGTAGCACATAGCATGTAACACATAGCACAAAATCATGAAATATAGCATAAGTGGGTGTCCTAAAGTTATAGTCTAGGTCAAGGTGTCTAACAACCTAATTCCCTATAACCAAGGCTCTGATACCAATCTGTCACACCCCGACCGATAGCGGAATCATCGGGGCGGGACATGAAGGACTGTTCATAGCACATGGTTGACTAAATTGAAATATATTAAAGTTAAATTTCCATTACCAATAATCCAAGTACAAAACCAGATTCAAACAAGAAACATAAAACAACTCATAAAATTCTTAATTTAAATTGCTAAGTCCAAATCCTATGTTGAACACGTCTTGAATCAATCTCACATATTGGGGCCTGAAACATGAATAAAATAAAGTCAACTAAAAAGTTGGTGAGTATAACACAGTTGTATGTAGATAGCATATAGTTGAAAACAAATCCTTTACAAAACATGATAAAATAAGGCATTTATGGGGAGCAGCTATTGTGTAACCATGTACAACCAAACCTTGTAACTAGCATGCAAAAAAATTGTGTTGTCGGTTTCAATCACTGCACACCATGGGTGGTTATGTCAGACTCAATAGATCTATCATTGAAAACCGTCGGCTTGTATAGTTAATGATTGCACATAATCGCATACAAAGGTTAGCACAACTAGCACTCGGGCACAAAGCTCAAATTTTGCACACATGTATGTAAATAGGATTTTTGCACTTGTGTTGTTTGTGTAAATGTAAATGTGTAATGTGTAATGTGTATAGAGTTCATGTTCCACCCCAAAAGTGTAAAAGAGTAAAAGGGGTTGTGAATACTCACTTGGTATGGAAGTGTAGCTAACAAGGATTATAGATAGCAAATATGATCCTCGAAATGCACAATTTAACCTATAGAGTAATGTGTATTGAATCAAATAGATGCATAAAGTTTAAGTCTAAGATGAAAGTTGAATTTGTGTATAAAACTATTGATTTGTATTTAAAAGTATTGAATAAAATATATAGAGTTTGAAGTAAAAAATATTTTTGAAACAACTTGATTAGGTTTGAATTGGATAATTGAATAAATATATAATTATAGTTTATGAAATAATGTAAATATTAATTGTAATTAAGTATAAATAAATAAATGATTTTGATTTAAATGTAAATTAAATAAATAATCATTATCTTATTTATTTATAAATTTTGTAACTTAATTATTTAAAATATCATTTAAGTGTAAGATAATAAATATAAATTTAATTTTTCATAAACTTTTAAATAAATTATATTTATGCCAAGATTAAACTTTTAATCTATTTTTTTAAATACAGAAAACATATTTTTATAAAGTCGAAACATTTATTGATCGAAAAATATAAAATTATAATTCTGTTACAATTTCTGAGTCACACACGACCGTGCCTCGGAAGGGCACGATCGTGCTCAAGCCAGGGGCGCGACCGCGCTATCGGGGCACGACCGGGATGATCAACAGAGGGCACAAACTAGACCAGTCAAACAGGCACGACCGTGCCTTGGCCCGGCACGGTCGTGTCTATGATCTTTAGACACAACAGAGACTAGCCCAGAGGGCAAGACAAGGTCTGGACAGGAGGACACGACCGCGCCGCTATTCGACACGACCGCGCTACATGAGGCACGGCCACGCTAGATGATTAGCGCGACCGTGTCTCTTCCAAATCAGACACAAATTGAAAAATGCTTGTATTTTAAACGCTGGAATTGTTAGGGCTTTTGATTAATGGGTTTTTACGAGTCTTTTCATATAACTTAATTGCATGTACATCGTGTTTAAGCAGGGATTCGATTAAATCATTTTTTTTTATAAAACATGAGTTCTGATTCAGATCGATTTCTATAATGGAAGCCCAAATTGAATAGGGGCTTTTGATAGTGATACTGAAATGAATGAATTAAACTTTTAAGTTACCTTGGACAGTAGCGAATCGATGGATATTGGTAGGGAGGAAATTCCGGCGACGGCGAGATTGAGTTCCGGTGATCCTTGTTGCACTCCGGCCAATCCACTCAGTCCAGAACTTCTCGGGAGGGACGAGTGACACGAATATCTTGCTTGAGAGAATACGGATTGCAGGAGAGAATTTCTTTGTTTTCTTGAAAAGCTTAGAGAGAGATATTTCGAGATTGGTAATATGAAACTGAGGCGTTTGAATAATTTGGAAAGCGATAATACGTTTGTTAAGGGAAAAGAAACGGATGGATGTTACGGATTCGAACGATCGGGTAATTAAAGTTGGAGTTACGTTTCAGCTATTTCACAGGCGCGACCGTGCCTAAATATGGCACGACCGTGCTTAGGCACCGGGCGCAATCGTTCCAGGACCAGTCGTGCGATCGTGCCGAGGCACTTGGCGCGACCGTGCCAGGACGAAGCACGACCGTGCTAATTAGGGTTTCTTGATAAATTTTCAACTTTAGTCCTTGACTTTTTCAGGTTTGATTAGTTTGAAATAAATAGTTACTTGTATAGCGTTTAAGTGTATATAATCGAGCAAAACTTGTAAATTTGTATTGAATCATTGCATTTCGTTTAAGGTAAGCAAAATAATAAGGCAGTGCACGAACATTGAATTTGAAATTGCATTACATTGAATTGAAATATGAATACTAAATTCCGAGATGTTACACTTCACTTCCTTACACTTGTCAATTACGTACACCAGATAAGCCTCGCATCCGCATCTCAAGTAATTTGTTGCCTTAATCTTCGAGATGACGTTTGGCATCAGGGTGTCACGATCTCCAAAAACCATGACTTTGCTACCATCAGGAGCCTTGAGTCGGATTATCTTTCGTTTACATATGATTTATGCTTCGTTGGCAGTTAGCCAATCCATATCTAACACGACATCGAACCCTCCCAAAACCATAACAAACAATCTGATAGGGAACGTATGACCTTCTATTTTTATCGTGGAGTTGTCAACTACATCGGTCACTCTCGCAGTTCTACCCTCAACGGTTTCTACGCTAAAACCCTCTTCTAGCTTACTGATAGCGTACTTCACTCGTTTCAGAAAGTTGCAGATATAAAACTCTTACTTGCACACGAATCAAATAACACAGAAACAAAAGTGTTGTCAAGGATGAACGTACCTGACGCCACATCGGGGTCTGCCCTGGCCTGGTCTTGCGTCAGCGCGTACGCACGAGTCTTTGCTCGGGGCCTCTCTTCTTTCTTCTTCGGGCCTTTCCCCTTCCCGGCTTCACCCATTCTGGGCTTGGTGCATTCCCGGCTCATATGACCACTCTCCCCACAGTTGTAGCATTTGAAGAGCTGGGGACATTAACATGAGTAGTGTGCAGTCTTGCCACACTTGAAGCATAGATTGGATCCCAATCTACATAACCCCATATGCTCCTTCCCACACTTATTACACATCGCCATCTCCTCCACCCGAGCCCTCTAATCACGAGCCCCATACATCTTTCCACCTATTCGTTTGTTTTAGAAGCTCGGCTTCTTTTTGGGTTCCTCAATGGCAACATCATTTAGTGCCAGGTCATCATACACTAAGCCACTGAGTTCCACCATCGAATCATAGGTGCTAGGGGCGTTTGCTTTGATGAAAGTACGGACCTTATCCGACAAACCTTGGATGTAGCAAGCAATCTTTCTCTCCTCAGTCGTGATCAGATGTGGCACCAGACGTGCCAATTCATTGAATCTGGTAGTGTATTGCCGATGTGTTTTACTTCCGGCTTTAAATCCCAGAAACTCTCTTTCCACCTTCTCTATTTCATTCCTCGGGCATAAGTTCTTAATCACCAACGTTTTCAAATCGTTCCATAGCATTGCGTCAACCGTCTCGTCCCCCTTAGCCTGGCGTACACCTTCCCACCAATGAGATGCTTCCTCTCTCAAGGAGTTAGCAGCAAATTTCACAACTGCTCGACACTCGCTCAGACGGATGGCGGCTTCTATACGTATCACCCAGTCAAACGTTGCCACCGCGTGCTTCTTCCCAATCAGGATCGGTGGGTCACATGCCTTAAAGGACTTATAGTCGCAACCACGGTTAAGTGGTGCGTTGACTGCCTCAGTGTTCGGGGTACCAACTACCGTGTGAGACCCACCCGTCTAACTAGCCTTCTTTAACGCTTCTTCCAACAGTCCTGGCAGAGAAACCTTCATCAACTCAGTGAAATCACGTGCCAGAGCCGCTCTCACTTCCGTTTCAAAAGTAAATTGTTGTTCTCCGACATGAGTCGGCTCAGTCCCGTGCATACTAACTTCTGGCTCAGTGGGAACACTTCCTTTTTCACTATACTCTTTGTGTGCAGGGGTCCTGTCGCGTCCACCGTTACGACCACCGGTACGACCCCCAGCACGCCTTCCGTTTCCTCTCCTTGCCATTTCGCTCTATATGACAAGGAATCCAATGTCAGCACGCTAGTTAACAAATAGAATTCAACAAGCACTGTAAGATGTTAATATACACTGACCATCTGCAATTAACCATTACACAACCTTTCGATTTCAATTTGACCACCTTTGTGATTCCATCAGAACACAAGTCCTTACCTAACCCTTTCTAAGGCATACTATACATGTAAATATATACTACCTTCATACCTGATGCTGTGGCTCGAGTTACCCATACTGGCATCCGCTTTTGGTCCCATTCACTGTTTAAGTTCAGACGCTGGGAGTGTCCGAATCTCTCAAACTATTGCCCTGATGCCAACTTGTTAGGCCCCAAACTCGGGAGGCCTCAGTTGTTGGATTTACTCATTCACAAACAGTTATTAAACTTGAATATCAAATAACGCAGCGGAATCATTCATTCATCATAATTAAAACCTGTTCAAACATGCGGAAGTGTAACATTGTCAAATACATAAACATAACATAAATAACTCATAACGGGATGCCAGTCTTCATGATCAACCGGGTAACTCTTCTCGCTCTCCAAGCATCACCGTCCATCGTCCATACTTGCCTTAACCTGAATGTGCATACTAAAAAGTCAGCTACACTGGTGAGTTCAAGTTTTCATTCGATTTAAGAAATGGTTCATCATTCAATAATTCATTAGGGTTTAACATCATGTATAAGAAAACAGGGCCTTTCGTTCATCAATAAAAACATTCAAACATTTTAACATCATCAAAAACACCGTTGAGTGGATCGTTCGTTTAAAACATTTAACATTCATTTAAGTCATACATTATTATCTAAATCTGTGTTACCATTCGTTCCATCATTTAGTAAAATATTCCTCTCTAAGGCTTAAATGCACGAAGACCGACAATACAACACATTCCGTCAATTCCCTTTTGTATTGCCCCCAAGGCTTAACTGCACGAGGACCGACAATACCCATTTAGTTGCCCCTATGGCTCCCATGTCCATAAACCGACAACTTCCATCGACGGCTATGGCTCACGACCATAACACCGTCGGATCATAATTTAACCTTCGCAGGGTCACGTTAACCCCTGAGTAACCGTCGTTACTCCCTTACCAGTTGTACAACATCATAACCATTGACAGGCCATAAAGACACTGCCCTGTTTTTCTTATGGCAACTATGGCTCGCTGTCTATAATCTACCACAAGGTTGGGAATCACATTCCCAGACTTCATTCGTCAGTTCCATTCATTCGACAGATAGGATTTGTAATGACTTCTTTAAAACCCTTGCCGCTTTCTTTTCTTTTCATAAAACCTTTCCTTCATTTTCAAAACCCTTTACCTTTAGTTTAAACCATTTCTTTATAAACATTTTGTTCGTAAACTTTCTTTCCATAAACCGTTCGTTCCAAATCATTTCATTTCGTAAACAAAGTTTCATAATCATCATTTCGTAAACATCGTTTCGTAAAACATCATTTCATAAAACATCATTTCGTATGTATGCAGACCAGCCCTAAAACATTATTTAAAACATTTAAAAGAGGGCTTCTAGAACTCAGCTGATAAGCTAATCTGGGTTGTCCTAAACAAGGGCCCCACAACGTCACTTCTGATCTAAATTGGTTAGTTAAATACACACCAGACCAAATCCTGACTCTAACGGTTTAACCTTCTAAACATACTGACTTTACCTAAACAGCCTGATGCCTGCGCACTTAGCAAGTGCACAGTGCCTTGCTCTTGCGTACTTAATAAGTGTGCAAACTTTGCTTCATGCGTACTTGATAAGTATGCAGGACCCTCTTCTTGCGTACTTGATAAGTACGCAGGACCCTCTTCATGCATACTTGATAAGTACGCAGGATTTGTTTCCCCGCAAAAAACACTAACTTTCGCATTCGGGTCTGATCACGTGAAGATCCCGAACTTGTTTACATTCAAACGATTGCTTTTCATTAAGGAACTCAAATCTATATTTTTCTTCCAGTTTCATCCATAAAAACGTCACATTTTCGTCCAAAACCCGAAAAACCCAAAAACAAACAAAAACTCTGATCTAGGTTGGATCGTTACCTGTATCGAGCTTCTGATTCGGAGGTTCTTCTCACGAGCTATGGAGCGACACACTTCTTCAATCTCGGGTCGATTGGCCAACTTTCTCCCTCTACGGTTTCTCTCTCTAGAACTTGCAAATAAGAGAATGGTGGAGTGACTTAGGCTATTTATAGGGGAAGGGACTCCTCCCCTCAAATTCGCTGGCCCATCTGGCCCGGCCTGTCACGTCTCGTTCATTTATTCCTTTCGTCTTACGTATAACCCATTATTTTAATCGTCGTCTTATTTTTTGGGATGTTACATGATCGGTGTAGATGGTGCACTTGGTACCGTACAAGTAGTGTCTCCATATCTTAAGTACGAAAACTACAGCTCCCGGCTCTAGGTCATGAGTGGTGTAGTTTTTCTCGTGAATATTTAGCTGACGCGAAGCATATGCGATCACCTTTTCTCGTTGCATTAATACACAGCCCAAACCCTGAATGGATGCATCACAATACACCAAAAAATCATCCGTTTCTTCCGGAAGATATAGAGTAGGTGCACTGCAAAGTTTCTGTTTAAGGAGCTGGAATGCTGACTCTTGGTTATCGCCCCAGTTGTAGGCTTTACCCTTTTGAGTTAAGGCAGTGAGAGGTTGCACAATCTTAGAGAATCCCTCGATGAATCGACGATAATAACCAGCCAGTCCCAGAAATTGTCGCACCTCAGTCGGAGTCGTCGGTGCTGCCCAATCCTTGTTGGCTTCTATCTTTGATGGATCGACATGTATTCCCTTCTCGTTAACCACATGTCCTAAGAATTGAACTTCCCGGATCCAGAATTCACACTTGGAAAACTTAGCATACAGCTACTCCCTTTTAAATATTTCCAGAATTAAGCATAGATGTTCCTCATGTTCCTCCTTATTCTTGGAATAAATGAGAATGTCGTTGATGAAAACGATGACAAATTGATCAAGGTATGGATTACACACACGGTTCATGAGGTCCATCCGAAAGGCATGACCATAAACTCATAGTAGCCGTACCTTGTCCTTAAAGCAGTCTTAGAGATGTCCTCATCTCGGACTCTCAATTGATGGTAACCGGACCTAAGATCTATTTTGGAATAGAAGCTTGATCCTTGGAGTTGGTCAAAGAGATCATCTATACGAGGCAGAGGATAACGATTCTTGATTGTGACTTTATTCAGTTCACGGTAGTCGATACACATATGGAAAGTCCCGTCCTTCTTCTTGACAAACAGAACTGGAGCTCCCCATGGCGATGAGCTAGGTCGGATGAAACCTTTATCCAACAATTCCTGTAACTGAGTGGATAGCTCTTGCAATTCACTAGGTTCTAATCTGTAAGGTGCCCGAGCGATCGGTACCGCTCCGGGTGCTAGGTCGATTTGGAATTCAACTTGACGGTGTGGTGGCAGACCAGGCAAGTCTTCGGGAAACACTTCCAGAAAATCACGAACGAATCGGAATATCATCAATTTTCTTCTCTTTTGATGGTTGCTCGGCAACGAGTGCCAGAATAGCAGTATGACCTTTACGCAGGCACTTCTGTGCTTTCATGAATGATATGATGCCTACGTCTGTACCACTCCTTTCGCCTTGCACGGAAAGGATTTCTCCACTAGGGAGAGGAATGCGAACAATTTTCTCACGACAGACAATTTCAGCTTGGTTTTTAGATAACCAATCCATACTAATAATTACATCAAAACTACCAAGTGTGACTAGCATAAGGTCGATATCACGTATATGACTAGCCAGCTCAAGCTTACAACCCTTAAGAATGTGGGTTGCTTCAATTATTTGGTCATCAGCTATCTCTATTATATACTTACTTTCTAACAGGGTTAGAGTTCCTTTTATCATATCACTAAGCTTCTTAGATATAAAATTCCTATCAGCACCGGTATCAAATAGAACAGAAGCGAAGTAATTATTTAAGAGAAACTTACCGGTGACCACATTATGATCATATCGAGCTTCTCCAGATCCTAGTACGAAGGCTCGTCGTTTCACACCATTCCCTCCATTATTGGCATTATTGCCACCGTTGTTGTTGCCTTGATTGTTGTTGTAACCATTGTTGCCCTGATTATTACCGTTACCGTTACCATTGCCATTATCATTACCATTTCCATTACCATTTCCATTACTACCCCTCTTTGACTGAGGACAATCCCTCTGAATATGTCCCTCCTTACCGCACTGAAAACATCTTCTTGTAAATCCCTGTGGTCGAAATGGTTGCTTGTTCAGAAGTGCAACCCTACAGTCTTTCGCAGCGTGGCCCATCTTACCACATCGCTGGCAACGCTGTCGGTCACAAGTGCATGTGTTGTGATAGCCACATTTGTTGCACTTGGGATACTTCCCAACATATTCACCCTGATTTAGACATGAAGAGGTCATCTGATTGAAGTTCTTAGCAGGCTCAAACTTAAGTTGCTGCTACTGCGGTTTATTAAACTGGGGTCCCTTGGAGCTCGAGTGAGAGTTGGAGTTGTGAGCAAACTTGCGCTTATGGTTGTCAGTGGATTTAGAGACCGAACCTCTCGGGGGTAGAGTCCCTTGAGTCACTGCCTGATCGGTTAACTTGTGGGCAAGTCTGATAGTCTACTGGATGGTAGTAGGGTTGGATGAAGTAACCATACTCTAAATCTGAGGCACCAAGCCTCCAATATACAGCTCAATCCTCTTGTAATCTGGAGTCACTGTAACATTTCTGATTTTATGTATTTGCAATTCAATGTAACACGTTCAAACCCGTTCTAGTGCAATACTTTATGTTATTCGTACAAACAATTTGAACTTTAATTCATGGAAATTCTCAAATTCTGTCTCATCATTCTTTTTTCTCAAAATTTTTATGCAAATATATATATATATATATATATATATATATTTAGGCATGCATAGGTAATCATACACGTATATACATCATACAAATACATACACGTAACCGTACACGATGAATTGAACCCAAACCGCCTAAACACTTGAACTCTCGAGCCTTGAACCCCGTCTTTTGATCTTGAAAACCTAAATGTAAATGGATTGACTTTTAAAAGTCAGAATTAAACACAACTCTCCAAGAAATCGACCTGTTTGACTTTCAAAAGTCAAACATGGCCGAATCCTTTCAATCCAAACCGCGTATCAATCCAATCGAATCTAGTGGGTTTCCATCTCATGTACAAACATCAGACGACCCAATCTCGGCCCAACAGCAACTCAATTCGATCAATTAAGCGGCTGATTCAAAATTTGAACGAATTGACTTTAGATAGTCAAATTCGTATCAAATCAGGATTCAATTCTTGAGAATTACGCGTCCTCAATCCCGCAAGTCACGCACAAGTCAATCCCTCCTATATCCAGTCCCTAACATTACCCGATTCATCCCTAATTCGATGGATTAACGCATAATCAGTCATCGCGACTATTCCGGTCAATTTGAAATTCGAATTGGTTTATACGACTAAAATTAATCGAATTAAAACACTCCCCTACTCTCATAATCAACCACACAAACTCTCTCATCCTTCAATCGAACCGCATATCACCGCAGAGATCCTGCCGAGCACCGAGATCAGCCGAGCATTTATCCTGTCGTTCTCATTCATCCCTACGCCAAATCAGGTACAAATTATGTCAATCGATTCGTAATCAAACCCTGATCAAAAACCCCTTATAAATTCGAGTTAACAAACACCTATCGAACTCAATTGGAATTAGGGTTCATAACCAGTTCATACGTTTGGGAGGAATTGGTTCGATTAACGGGTTCTATTTAAATAAACGAGATCCTTATTGACCAGCGAAACCACTTGGCTCGACCGGTAAGATCTTGCACCACGAGCCAAGTGGCGTGGGTTCGAAACCCACAGCCCACCCATACGGACCGCCCTTTTTGTTGTTTCCTTTAATGCTTGAACCTGGCTCCATGGTTAAGTCATGTTAAAACTATTGCGAACCGAGTTAACATCAGTAGATCACTCCTCGGTCCTGTGGTTTGTCCGTCCGACCCACACAGGAACCACCCGGGTTCGAACCGGGTGGCCTGTTTTAATTTTTAAAACCTGTTTTAAAGCCCGAAAATTTTATAAAAAAAATATTTTCATAAACCCTATATTTATTAGAACAGAATAAAACAAGTTTCACAATTTTTGCATAAAAATCGCTATTTTTATAAATTTATTTGTTAATACTCAATTTAATGTATATTATTTATTTTGAGTAATTCTTTTACCTAATGTTATAAATTTTGTGACAAAGTTTTATAAATACTTTTTTAAGGTTTTATAATATTTAAGTTATATATTTAAAACCTAATAATACTGTATCTAAATATATATAGTTTTTATATATTTAAAGAGTACAAGTCAATTTTTAAGTAAATTTATTTATTTTAACATAACCATTTCAAATGATGAATAAATAAATAAATGTATTTATTATTTATACAAATTAAATTTACAAATACAGTTAGAGTTTAAATTATATTTAAGATTAATTTTATGATCCAATATTTACACGTCTTTATAAGCAAATAAATAAAGTAAAATTTTATTTAATTTATATTTAATATAGAACACACATTCTTATAAATAAATAAGAATATCATTTATTTAAATCATATTTAAATAAATATAATATCTATACTATTTTTCCTAAACTAAATAAATAAATAATAATTATTGATTTATTTAGTTATCCAACCCAAACCCAGATTCAATTATTTTATAAACTAGTTGATTTAACATTAAATCATGTAAATCACAAACACCCTCAACTCAAAACCTTTGTACACACACTCAATTAAATCATAGTCTTAGACTCTGAATTTTTGGATACATTAGTAATTCAACATTTATTACACATTAGGTTAACCTTGTGAGGTTTCAATCATCATTCTACCATCTAGCCGTGCGTGTTAGCTACACCTCTAATCAGGTGAGTATTACATAGCCCATTTTTACTCTTTTACATTTTTAGGGTGAAACATGAACTCTATACACACAACTATTTACACTTACACAAACTACACAAAACACAAATCCTATTTACATTCATGTGTGCAAAAATTGGAGCTTTATGTTTGAGTGCTATACGTGTTAACTATTTGTATGCAATTTCATGTGCAATCATTAACTAATAAGCCGACGGTTAACAATGATAGATCTATTGAGTCTGACAAACCCACCCAGATTGGGGTGATTGTTACCGACAACACAATTTGCATGCTATTTACAAAGGTTTGATTGTACTTTAGTTACACATTAGTTACTCCTCTTAAATGCCTTATTTATTCATGATATGCAAGGATTTGATCTTTCACAACTATATACTATCTATGTACAAACCTGTGTATGCTCACCAACTTTTTAGTTGATATTATTTTATTCATGTTTCAGGTGATAACGTGTGAGTTGATCAAGATATGCTACACGTAGGACATGGACTTAGTTAAAAATTGAATAAAGAATATTATGCATTTCTTTTCGTATTTGTTTGAACTTGATTGTGTTTGGTTATTTGAAATGAAGTTATGATTTAAAATATTTCAATATAGTAAACCTTGTGCTCATGAACAGTCTACATGTCCCGCCCCGACGTTTCCGCCGTCGGTTGGGGTGTGACAGATTGGTATCAGAGCCAGGTTATAGGGAACTAGGTTATTAGACACCTTTGACCTAGACTATAACTTTAGGACACCCATTATGCCATGCTGCATGATTATGTGTTATGTGCTATATGTTATGTGTTACATGCTTACTATGTTAATTAGTATTTCATTTTATGCCTTACATGTAAAAATAAAAAATAAAAAAAATAAAAAATTTATGACTTATTAAACTATACTTAAATAATAAATTAAATAAACAATATCCCTACCCATACCCTAAGCCTCATAACTTTCTTACCTGCTTCTCTATCATCCCCGTCATAGCATGTGGAAACTTCATGAATCGAAATCTATAAAATTTATTTATTTCTTCGTTAAGGTTTTAAACTTTGTTAATTATTAGAGGACACGTGCAATCTGGAAGGGTGACACTTGTATTCTGGGTTTTCTGTCTAGGAAAGCATTTCGTATAAATCCCAATCAACCGAGGGACCCGTATGCTTTCCTGGGAATTCCCGGGATGAGTGTTTACTTATAGGCTAAAGCACGTCTCCTTGAAAGTTATATAAGTTTAATTAACCTTAATGTGTCATAGTATTCAAGTGATTATGTCACTATTTGAATACAATCCAAACTATGATTAACCATTTTATTTATTATCTTATCCTTTTAAAATCCAAGCAACTCTCACAAGTTCTTATATTTTTTTCTTGTCTTGTGAAAATCTGTAGAATGCCTGCCCGTCGTGCTGCCGTGACCAACAATAACACCGACATTGCTGCTATCCTTGCACAACTTGTAACTCAACTCACCCAAGCTAATGCAGCCACCAGTGTTAACCATGGAACTAATAGTGGTGGTGGTGCCAACCCACCACAATGCACCTTCAAACACTTCAATTCATGCAACCCTTTTAAGTTCTATGGTACCGAGGGTGCCACAGGACTCCTGCAATGGTTTGAAAGTATTGAGGGCACCTTCCTCAATAGTGACTGCCCCGATAACCTTCGTGTTCGTCATGCCACAAGTGTCTTTCAAAAACGGGCACTCACGTGGTGGAATGGAGAAAAAAGGACTAGAGGTATGGAAACAGCTATGGCCTTACCATGGGATGAGGTTAAGAGATTAATGACCGAAGAGTTCTGTCCTCGGAACGAGGTGAAAAAGCTGGAAGCTGAGTTTTGGGATCTTACCCAAGACAGTGGTGAAAGTTTGGCTTATACAACCCGGTTCCATGAGCTGAGTCTCCTTGTGCCCCATATGGTCACACCGTTATCCCGCTGCATTGAGAAGTACATTGGTGGATTGCCTAGGCAGATTCAGGATACCGTCTTAGGGAGAAATCCCGCAACACTCAAAGATGTTATCCGACTATCTGCTACTTTGACCGACAATCATGTAAAAGCAGGAACTCTTACTAGAAAAGGCACCAAGAAAGTTCCTGACACCACAACCCCTCCTACACACAACAAAGAAGCCAAAACTGAACCATACCACAATAATAAGAAGAGAAAGGCTAAGAATTATGATGTGGTCACTCCTGCTACCCCTGTTAATCAAGTTGCCCCCATGGCTCAAGCAATAGCCAAGAAGCCATATGTTGGGGTCTACCCACTCTGTGCCACCTGCAATTATCACCACCTCCAGAACATCCCCTACCGCCTTTGCACCCACTGTGGAAAATATGGCCATACGGTCAACGTTTGTAGAGCCAAGGCACTTGCAGGTCAAGTGAACCCACCAACTCGAGCCAACCAGCAAGTGGCTAATCAAGGTGTCCCCGCTATTGCAAATGGACGCGCTTGCTATGAGTGTGGCAACCCGAATCATTTCCGTGATCAGTGCCCGAAGCTTATCAATGCTAGGCAAGGCGGAGCTCGTGGGCGTGCTTTCAACATAAACGCCAATGAAGCTCAGGCCAATAATGATGTGGTCAACGGTACGTTTCTTGTTATTAGTCAATATGCCTCCATTTTATTTGATACCGGTGCGGATAAGAGTTTTGTGTCACATAACTTTGAACCCTTACTTGCAAAAACACAATCCAAACTAGAGAAAACCTTCACCGTAGAAGTAGCAAATGGTGACTCTCTTACAATTGACTCCATTTTCCATGACTGCACACTAGAACTCAATGATCATACATTTTCAATCAACCTCGTACCAATGCCACTGGGAAGTTTTGACATCATCATATGCATGGATTGGCTGTCGAAGCATCATGCCGAAGTCATCTGTTTTGAGAAGTGCATCCAAATACCTCAACCATCGGGAGAAACGTTAAGAGTCTTTGGTGAAAAGCCTTGCAAGGGACTCAAGATAATGTCATGCACTACCCCTCAAAAGTACTTATGAAAGAAGTACGTGGCCTTCTTAGCTCATGTTATTCAAAAGGATGTCAAAGAGAAGAGTATTCAAGACATCCCCGTCATCCGGGATTTTCCCAAAGTATTCCCCGAAGACTTATCTGGCCTTCCACCCGTTCGGCAAGTAGAATTTCGCATTGATCTTGTACCCGGAGCTAACCCTGTGGCTAGAGCTCCATATCGTCTTGCACCTTCCGAAATGCAAGAACTTGCAAGCCAACTCCAAGAGATTTCCGACAAGGGCTTCATCCGTCCAAGTCATTCACCGTGGGGTGCACCTGTCTTATTCGTCAAGAAGAAGGATGGATCATTCCGCATGTGTATTGACTACCGAGAACTCAACAAGCTTACCATCAAGAACCGTTATCCATTGCCTAAAATTGATGACCTCTTTGACCAACTTCAAGGCTCTACTTGTTTCTCGAAGATTGACCTTCGATCTCGTTATCATCAACTCCGTGTGCAAGAGGAAGATATTCCAAAGACTGCCTTCCGAACAAGATATGGCCACTACGAGTTCATGGTTATGCCTTTTGGGTTAACCAATGCACCCGCGGTTTTCATGGACCTCATGAATCGTGTGTGCAAACCGTATCTTGACAAGTTTGTGATCGTCTTCATTGACGATATCTTAATCTACTCCAAGACTAAGGCCGATCATGAACAACACCTTAGGTTGGTTTTGGATCTCTTGAGGAAAGAGCAACTATATACCAAGTTCTCCAAATGTGAATTTTGGCTAAAGGAGGTTCAATTCCTAGGACATATCGTTAATGAAAAAGGAATCCATGTTGACCCTGCTAAGATCGAAGCTGTTAAGAATTGGGATACCCCCAAGACCCCCACAGAAGTTCGTTCATTCCTTGGCCTTGCGGGATATTACCGTCATTTCATCTCGAATTTCTCTAAGATTGCTATCCCCCTCACCGCTTTGACACACAAGGGTAAACCTTATGAATGGGGACCAAAGCAAGAAGAAGCTTTCCAAACTCTCAAGCAAAAGTTGTGCAATGCTCCTATACTGACTCTCCCTGATGGGAATGATGATCTAGTTGTCTACTTTGATGCCTCCATCCAAGGTCTTGGTTGTGTTCTCATGCAACGAGGCAAGGTGATCGCTTATGCATCAAGGAAACTTAAGATCCATGAGAAGAATTATACGACGCACGATCTCGAGTTGGGTGCGGTCGTATTCGCATTGAAGATTTGGAGACATTACCTCCATGGCACAAAATGTGTGGTGTTCACCGACCACAAAAGTCTCCAGCATATCTTCAACCAAAAAGAACTCAATATGAGGCAACGACATTGGGTTGAACTCCTTAACGACTATGACTGCGAAATTCGTTACCATCCCGGCAAAACAAATGTTGTAGCCGATGCTTTGAATCGTAAGGACCATGTAATGCTTCATTGTGCCCGAATTCAAACCGACATTCAAAATCGTATCCTAGAAGCTCAACATGTCTCAGTTACCGAGGGTAACATGTACGATGAAATGTCGTGTGGTGTTGAACTTCAACTTGAATCTAAACCTAATGGCTTGCTTTATTATCTGAACCGTATTTGGGTTCCCGATCGCGATGATCTCCATACATTTCTTATGAACGAGGCTCACAAGACTCGTTATTCCATTCATCCTGGTGCGGATAAAATGTACCAAGACCTTCGCCCACAATATTGGTGGCCCGGTATGAAGAAAGACATTGCTCTCTATGTTGCCAAATGCCTAACTTGCTCCAAAGTCAAAGCCGAGCACCAACGTCCTTCCGGTTTGCTTGAACAACCGGAAATTCCCGTATGGAAATGGGAGAATTTAGCTATGGACTTCATTACCAAACTTCCTCGCACCTCAAGTGGATATGATAGCATTTGGGTGATCATTGACCGTCTCAACAAATCTGCTCATTTCTTGCCTATCCGTGAAGACTATCGGGTTGAGAAACAAGCCTGAATTTACATTGATTGTCACACCCCGACCGACGGCGGAATCATCGGGGCGGGACATGTAGACTATTCATGAGCTCAAGGTTGACTAAATTGTAATATGTTAAATCTATTTCCATTCAAATAAACATGAATCAAGTTCCAAGTACATAATGAAATACAATTTGTTTTTGAATTAAGATTAACTAGGTCCAAAGCCTATGTGTAGCATGTCTTGATCAAACTCATATGAAAGCACCTGAAACATGAATAAAATAAGGTCAACTAAAAAGTTGGTGAGTATAACACAGGTTTGTATATAGATAGCATATAGTTTGTAAAACAAATCCTTACATAACATGATAAATAAGGCATTTATGGGGAGCAGCTATTGTGTAAGCAAGTACAATCAAACCTTTGTAACTAGCATGCAAAATTGTGTTGTCGGTATCAATCACCCCAATCTGGGAGGGTTTGTCAGACTCAATAGATCTATCATTGAAAACCATCGGCTTAATAGTTAATGATTGCACATAATCGCATACAAAGGTTAGCACACCTAGCACTCGGGCATAAAGCTCAAATTGCACACATGAATGTAAATAGGATTTGTACTTGTGTTGTTTGTGTAAATGTAAACATGTAATTTGAATAGTGTTCATGTTTCACCCCAAAAATGTAAAAGAGTAAAAGGGGCTATGTATACTCACATTGGATTTGTAGCTTGAAATCACAAGTACGAGTAGTTGCACAAGTTGTTTAGGTAACCACAAGGTTAACCTATGTTTGAATAATATATATATGTATCAATGACATACCCAAAAGACTAATGTATAAAAGAGGTCCTAAAGCATAAAAGGGATGGTGTGGGTTCTTGGTCTAACACGATCCATAGTTGATTGGGTTCTAATGAAATTCGTGTAAGCCCCGGTGGACTATAGTGTTGGGAATTAATTATGTAGGGAAATAAGTAATTGAGCGTGTTTAATACCAAACAATATTTAAGTGATTGTATAGTTTATGTCTTTGTTTGAAAATAAGCGAGTGGGTATAATGTACTTAATTTAATAAATTATAAAATAAATAGGTGACTAATTAAAAGGGATAATCCTCTTATTCATTTATAGTTTGGGTTTCTTAGAAATGTCATGTGAAATTTACGTATTAACTAATTGATGGTTAAGTCCAAAATTAATAGAAGCATATATATATATATATATATATATATATATAATAAAATTTGCATTTTATACAGTTAATATATTTATATAAAAAAATGTATAAACCTCTACAAGGCGAATGGTTTTATAAATATATTCATTTCTATGTTACATAAACTTATAATTTTTTTGAAACATCTATATAAATAATTTGTTAAAGACTTGCTGCAATTTATTGAGTTTTATTAGATTTTAATCTAATAATAACAAAACAAGTTATTTTTCCTTAAAAGCATATCAATTAAATTGTTAGAAAAATTTCTGGGTTTTATAGGCTTTATAAGTTAATTTCTATAAAAGAAAATAGGTTAAAAACTATTTAAAAAGGAAGATGGTTTCCCTCGGGTTCGAACCTGTGTCGATTTGGAATGGCAGCAACGTACTAACCACTGGACCAGGATCCGATTTGTGTAATATCCCCCGCTCTTTAAAGTCATAAGCGTAGGGGGGACGGGGTTCAGTACACAACAGGCACGAAAAGGAGGAAAAAGGTGTGGTTTGGTTTCGAACCTGCAACCTCTCCTGCACTAGACATGTGTTTTAACCGGTTAACCTGGGCAATTGCCTTGACAAAGAAACTGAAGCGAACAGATTTTAACACCAGGGCCCAAACCTTCTTCTTCCCCTATTCGCACCCGAAACCCTAGCCCTCTAATCACCCCCGATTAGGCAGAGACCATCGCCCAAACATAGGGATTTTGCTCTATGGATCAAAACGAATCTAAAGGTGTAAGAATTACCTGGAAAGATAGCGTGTAGAAGGAGGACGACTGAAATCTCCGACTCGGTGTTCTTCAGATTCGAATCAAGTTCCAGAGACGAAGTGAGATGGATTTAGGGGTTTGGATAGTTCAAAGGGGGTGTTTCGTATGTGTTGGACTCGTTATACAGATTCAATTTCAAGTAAACGTTCGAATTGATTGTTGTTTGATTAAGGGACGGTTACGAGAATCGATTCGTAATCAAATCAGTGAATGGATGTAATTGGGTCATCAAACTCCTACGAAACTGATGTGGTAACGTTCTAGCACGATCCTAACAAATTAATACGCACGATTTTGCGGATTTTGTAACGGATTTCATGAGGCATTGACTTTTAAAGTCAAAATCGAGGGTTGAGGGTCCAAATTGAATTGATGGGGTTCATACTAGATTTAATTATTTTAATTCTTTTATAAACTTTAAAAAAAAAAGTAATTATATTATAAATTTAAAAATGATTTATTTACAATTTCAAATATATATATTTGTTAAACAAATATTCTTGTGTGATAAACTCAAACATACATATATAAATACACAAACATGTGTTATTAATATGTAAACGCAAGGTTTAAGTTTTTGAATGGAAATATTAATTAAAATAATAGTTTTTGGTGGCATAATGTGTTGAGCAAATACGGGATTTAAACTTTGTGTAATTATAAATAAATAAGTAAGAAGAAAATATATATATATATATATATATATATATATATATATATATATATATATATAGCCGGAAAAATCATGGATGTTACAGTATCCCTAAGTTGAGGGAAATTTCGTCCCAAAATTCAACTGATGGAGGCTACTGAAATAGGAAGGATGAGGGCACTTAGGTTTCACTTGATCCTTATGTTTTCAAGTAACCTAGAGTCCCGTTTGAGTTTCCAACGAGCTTTGACTGCCAGTTTGAGTGGGTACGATTGATTAGATGATTCAGGTCTGATGCTCAAGGTCAAGTATGAATGATGATGGTGGATTTAGTTTGAAAGAATTTAGGAGAAAATTGTCTAAGAATAATTTGGACTTCAAAGATGGGACGCCTCACTTGCAATGAGGGCGATGAGGATTTGATGATCAAAACTTGTTTAGAATGTAGTCTACCATGCTTAAAAGTATCACTGGGTAAGATTTCACAAACATCGGTCAAAGTCAAAATAACATAAAACTTTACGTGACACGAACAACGCTACTTCTGACAATATGATAGGAACATTTATATATAGGAAGTACCCTCGGCGTATCCACCATGTCCTTGTCATATCACATTAGTTTCGTTGTTACATATCATGATAAGTTTTAGGTCAAAACACACGACAAAATTTCACTATGTTTTCCATGTGCTGATTTTTATAATTCCGTGTGCACCCGTAATTACTCAAATCATCGCATGGTCCGTATAGATCATCTCGTTGTGTGCAGGTCAAGAGGGGCACAATTTCACTCCATCCATGTCCATTGTTTTCACATAAAAGTCGCTAACAAGTAACTATGTCCTTAAGCAGGTAAGTTCACAACTAAAGAGTAGTATAACTTAAAGTTTCTTAGTCTGCTCGTGTTTGAACAAGAATACGTCAAACCCCTAGTCGTTTCCATGTATTATGGTCTTTAACTTTGGTGAACAAAAGTGCATGACCATGTCTTGTGTATAATGAAATCAATCAATTGCAATAATTGTAAGCAAATTTTGTTTCATGTATAAAGTAAACACACAAGTCTCATGTATGATCTAGTGTCACGTAGCTCGTAATCAAATAGGTCTCATGTGTAGCGTGAACAATTTAGCGTTACATATTTTGTAAATCATTAAGCTCCCATGTGGAGTATAAACAACATAGTATCATGTGTATTGTAGAAAATGAAGTTCATGTATGGTGTTGACAACTTTGCATCATGTATTTTATAAATAAATATCTTTCATGTGTAATATAAACAATTTAGTATCATGTATATTGCATAATGTGCATAATTTAGTATAATATACCTTGTAACCAAATGGGTTTCATGTTTAATGTGGTCAATCTAGAATTATGTATCAATCAAGCAATTGTTATGCATCATGTATTTTGCAAACAACTAAGTTTCGTGTATTATGTGCTCAATCCAGTAGCATGTGTATTGCAAATAAACATATTCCGTGTGTTATGCGATCAATCAAGTAAATCATGATTTGTAGACAAACTAGTTTCATGTATTATGTAATTTGTGTAGCATTAGATATATTGAGAATAATTGACTTTCATGTACCATGTGGTTGCGTTGGGTTTATTGTGAACGTGCATACGTAAGTTATTGAACTTTGTGTGTGATGTATACTAACAGGTTTTGTATGTGATTGAGCGTTGCGGACGAGCAGGTTGTTTGGCGTTCTTGTATAATGTGGTAGTTAGGTTCTAGATCTTAAATCTCATTGAGGTTAATGGATAGGGTTAACGTCTACGCGGTATGGATCGTCTCTTGAAGCGACAAGTGAAAGGTAATGAGAAAGTTCTGAAAACGTTCGGGGAAATGTGTTTACAAATACGGATCTTTGTTTGAAATTTGAAAGTGGTAAGTCGTCCTTGGTTGTAGACATATAAAGTAGTGAATCCATTGATTCACATAATTTAAATAAATAGACAATTTATGGGAAAAATCTTTTAATTTAAATTTTCAGCTATTAATAAGAGAATATTTTTAAGCGGAATTATTGGTTAAACAAGTAGTTGTATACTAATTTAGCCAGGGTTTTGAAATATTTACTTTAATGAGGAGAAATCATAATTATTCATCAATTCGAAATAATATTTTTTTGAAAGGGGTTGTATTAAGTTTCCTTATCAGGTGAAAATTTTTATGGGAAATTTATGTTTTTTTTGTAGGTCCCTCGGGTGTGGTGGATCGTCACATGCAAGTGGTCTACTAGTCGGACCGGGTGCGGAATACCCGTGACTAGGTGGAGAGTCTAACTGAACAAAGTAAACCGAACACAAGAGTCACAATAAACGTTCTTTGTATTATAAACACTCGACGGTTACAGAGAGAATACAAGCTGCGTACTTAGCAAAACTGAGTTCGTCTGAACAAATGGTTCTGCGTACTTAGCTTCTGTGAACCTATCCTATTTATACTGACCTGATGCCTGCGCACTTAGTACGTGCGCAGGACCAATTACTCCTGCGTACTTAACAAGTACGCATAGGTCTTCCTGCGAACTTGCTAAGTACGCAGGAGCTTTCTCCTGCGCACATACAAGTGCGCACAACACTTGGAAGAAATCAACAACACATTATGTTAACGTAAATACAACTCGATAAACTATTACATAATGAATCTTACATACAAAGACAAAATACAGACATTAGACATACAAACCTAGACTCTATCCAGAGTGTTGTCACAGGAAAGTGCATCAACAAACTCCCCCTTGACAACAGCTCGGGATCTTCATCGTCTTCAGTCTTCAATCTTCAGTCTTCACAGCACTGCTTCCTTAGCTTCCATCTTCTTTTTGTAATCAAGACAGAACTTAATTAACTTGTCGTATTTGGCCGAGAGAAGCTTTGTCCATTCGTCAGTGTGGATGCAGAATTTGTCTGCTAGTACCTCCAGATCGTTCACAGAGAAATTGATGAAGCAGACTTCATCAAAAACCCTGATCACTTCCTTTGGCACTGTGTTTCCACTATCTGACTTACCTTTACCCATGATCACAGCCTCGCCCGTTTTTGGATCAACGTACCAGTACCACATGTCACCAAGAATATCCTGAGGTAACTTGCTCAGGGGAATCTTAGTTACAAATCGCACTGGCTTGTATACCAATCTCTTTAACGGCTTCTTAGTCACAGGATGCACTGCATGCTTATCCTTGACTCTTATGGGCACCTGAGGCTTGAGATACTCATACTTTCCCGATCTTGCTTCACGCTGTAGTATACTCCACAAACCCATTGCTACTGCATGATTCGAATGATTCAGCAGGTCGCGGTTTGCAAGGTTAACTAGGTCGTACATGGGAAAAGAGTTGAACGCCTCACTGGTTGGTTTCAATTATTGAACCCCTCCAGATCTTTTGATGGCGAACAACTGCTTGTCCTCCTCAAACCTGACAGCTAAGATCATACCTGTCGCTCCATACTTGTCTTTGATAGACATCTTTTGCCACACTGGAGCTGGACCCTTTGTAGATGCAGAAGGCATGTCTTTCTCTTTTTGTGCCTCGGGGTCCACAGGTATAGGGTCGACCGGGGGGGCATCAGTTATAGCTTCAACATTACTTGCTGTATCAACTTAGCCTGTGTCTGTTTCGAGCAGAGATTCGAGCGATGGTATTTCAAAGATCTCACCATCCTCTAACTCATACTCTAGATCCCCGTCGCCCTTGGGAATCTCGATTATCACATCATGATCATCGTTCCAATCATCACCAGAGTCGATCTCTCCTTCTTCCAGATTAAGGAGAGCATCGATCTGTGCTTCTTTAGAATAGTCAGGCTCGAGACATAGAATCTCGCCAGCCACTGACTTCCCTTTATCACCACCACCACCACCTCCTGAGGTATCACCACCCTCTTGCGTAGTAGACTCCCCCTCAGCCATTGACGTAGTAGAGATGGGCACAATTGCCGAAGCTTGGTGCTCACCTCCACTAGGACCGACTTCAGGATCCTTGTCTTTGTCATCATCCTTAGTCAAATCGACTGGATGACAACCCTCTGCACAGGTGGATTTTTCTTTTTCCTTCTCCCCCTGAGCACCTAGCTTCTCGGTCAGTTCTGCAATCAATTTGACCATAGTAGCGTGCTCCTGCCTTTGAGCATCCAGCCTTAGCTCAATTGAAGTTCTGTGGGCTAGAATCATTTCATTCGTCTTCATTAATAGTTCATTCTGCGCCATCACATTCTTCAGCCGTTCATCAGTCCCCGTTCTCTGGCTACGCAGAATCCTAACTTCATCTGCCAGAGAGTTTATCTGTGCTTGTTGAGCATCAGAATCCTCTTTTGACTTTTGAATAGTCTTCAACAAGCCAGCAACTTGGGTTTCTAGCATATCGATCCTAGCTTCATTTGGATCCGGATGCCTAGATGATGAGGCTTCGGCGTTGTGGATGGGGGAAGAGAAGATTGTGTCAAAGTCGAACCCCTGTGAGATGTCACCATAATTAAAGGGTTGTCCTGACGGCTCTTTGGTGGGTGTTGGGGTTGGGGATGGTATGATGTGAGTGGGTGTTATGGTTGGGGTGACTGTGACTGACTCCGTGAGAAGTGGAGCAGTCACCGTCACCTGGACGGTTGGAATAGGGAGGGTCACCGTCACAGGAATCACCTCTGTGACCGCCGTGACCGCCACATCTGCTTGTACCAGTGGCCTTCTCCTCCTACTAAACAGTTGCCATGCTGGCATAGTAGATTCTGGCTGCTCAGTTGGAATCTCTTCAACCCTGGGGATGGCAACCTCTTGCCTATCGCCTCTTTTCTTGTTGGTGCTCTCATGCCTCTGTCTTTGTAAAGCAGCGTCAGAGTCGGAATCCGGCTCATATTCGCAGCTGGAGCTTTGTCTCTTTCTTTTTGAAGACGACGCAGGCTGGGTTACCTGTGCCTGTCTCCTCGGATGTGCCTGTGATGGTGCATCATCGGAATCAGAAGAATCTGATTCTGTAGCCTCCGAATCGGATTCCTCAGCACCACCAACACCACCTTCATCATCACCCTCATCATTACCTTCATCATTACCTTCATCATCCTCATTCTCTTCATCTTGTTCTTCATCAGAGTGATCACTCATCTCTGGTCCCGAGTTGGGACTATACCAGTTCCAGTCCTCCGGAGCGACGTATGCTTCATTAATCAGGTGGCCGAAGAGTTCAGTATGCTCAGGGGTAGGTTCTACACTGCCTGGCTTTAGAAACTGTGCAAAGACTCTCTTGGCCACCCTTTTCACTTGCAGTCTCTCCCTGATAGCACGCAGGTTTGGCAACGCATCATCGATCAAAAGTTGCACAAACCTCGGGTATAAAAGGAACCTAAATCTCTCAGCTGTATTTATCTGGTCATTAATTGCTTTGAAAATAAAGCGTGAGAAGTTGTAGCCCCGATTGAGAGACAAGCCCACCATGGCTGCTGCAAGGTCATGACCCATCGCATCTTTCCCTGCTTTCCTGGATGAGATGCACATGATCATGATGTGGGCAAAATAACGCCATTGATCTAATACCCACATTTTCTTGTAAGAAGCATAGTCCCTTTCCCCGACATATCCCATTCTCTGCCTCCAACACCCATCCACGTAGTAATCTGGATAGGATGTCGGGTCGGTGGCAAGGTCTCTGAACTGCAGTACTCGTCTGATTGTATCTTCAGATATTGCAATAGCCCGACCATCAACAGTAGCCCTTATGACATTAGGGGATACTGTGCAATCGTGCTCTGCAGTCTCCCAGAATTGTTCTAAGTATGGTCTTGAGACTGTTGGATTAGCCGAGATTGCATAACTTATTTTTGATCTATTCAGAAAGTCCACAATCTCTCTATATTGTAAGGCTGCCCCTTTCCATTCTGGTTCAGTGTGCGCCAACAGATTGAATTCGTCAGTGAATGCACGAGCCATTATCTAGAAACACACACAGAAAACATAATCAGAACAATTTATAACAATGGAAATAGACACACATGACATAGAATAGTAGTTACACTTTGTAAAAAATTTCAGACTTTGAAAAATTTTCTAAGTGTTGGTCCTGCGCACTTAGCAAGTGCGCAGGATTTTACTCTTGCGTACTTAACAAGTACGCAGGAATTACTTCTTGCGTACATGCTAAGTGCGCAAGAACAACCCTTAGCAAAAATTTCAAAGATTTAAATTCGTTCAAAATGCGGGTTGATTAGGTAGCCACTAGGTCGAAATCAGGGATTCTAACCTATGGTACCATTATCAACACCATTAACCACTAAGTCATGATCAAATTTTGACCTAGGTCGTCGAACGACCCACTGACGGTTCGACTTCAACCCGTCGGATCGATCGATGACCAAAGGAAAAAATGGAGGATCGATTAGGCATCCTAATAACTTGTTAGAGACACTAGTTACCCAAACAACCCATTTTACTCCAAAAATTTTACGGATTTAACCTAAAAATTCTAAGTCAAAAATCGGTCCAAAAAACACGAATCTATGGATGGAATCGGCCTAGATTCTCACCAAAGAGATGAAATACGAAGATGATAATGTGGACGGGATGAAAAACGGGTTTGAACACACTCGATTTTGAGAGAAAAATCGCAGGGGGGAAAAAATTTGGGTTTGAATGAGTAAACCTGAAAATTTTCTAAGTGTTGGTTTTATACCCCACTGATATTGTTCGTGCGCACGAATTAACTCTTGCGTACTTAACAAGTACGCAGGAATTAACTCTTGCGTACTTGCTAAGCGCGCAAGTCTTACTTCGTGCGTACTTGACAAGTGCGCAGAAACTTTAAGTGCGCAATTTTCAACTCAGAATTATGAAGATTTTCAAGTCAAATAACGAACAAGATAAAAATATTCAATCGGGAGGATTCAAATACAATTCATGAAGGTTAAACATAAAATATTTTTGGCTTTTTCTGAATTAAACTTAAACAATGCATAAACTTAAAATCTTTTTGTTCTTTTCTAGATAGAAATATACAAGTATTCACACAAGCTATTTTTAATCAAAGACACGAGCAGAGGATCATATCAGGCTAATTTTTAGCAAAAACGATACAATATAAACATCAAAGAATATGGGATCATGTCATGTATTACTCTTTATTCTTACGTAATAAGCAAATAAACAAGTAATTCAAGTTGACAATATTATAAGATTTGAAACTATATGCATCTTTGTATCATGTTCTTGTGTATTAAGTTATTAATTATAAAATATACAACGTGTACCCCACTTAAATGCTATGATATTTTGCACTATCTCAAGGCATCTAAGATTTTTCCAATGATATTCTTAATTTTCAGAATGAAGTTACATCAATTAGCACAGAAAAATCAAGCAGAATCCATGAGGATTATCAAGAATCATAAGATTCAGAATCGAGTGATTCAATTGTCTTGGTTTCATGTGATTTTCTTCTTTGAATATCGGTATGATGATTCGGGATAATGAACATGGTGTTTGATTATAAGGTAACGGGATCCAACTTTTATCTGGATTTGATTTCAATGAACCAGGAATGATTCAAGGGTGAATACATGCTCAACGGTTGATGTAGAGACATGTCTTGATTCAATCTCTCCTTGCATACTTGTGAGTATGGGCAGTGAGATGAACCGCATTAATTGTGCTAACAACATAACCCGAAACTGATCTCAAAAGAAAATTATTGCCAAAATCTAACATCCTTTATCTGCTAATGATCTTTTCTATTCTTTTACACACACACTTGCAAACATGGGTTCAAATCACAGTTGTAATTTAGATTTAGTTTCCACACTACTAGTGATTCAAAGACACATACAGCCTACTGACAATTCAAATTACTTGTAAGTAAACAGATTAAAAACATAATAATTTAAACAATTAAGTAAACATGACGCAATCATTTCCCATATGAGCAGTCTATGATGGTTAGATTATTTCAGATGTACTATCATTTCCTCGTTTCTCAAGTGAACTTTTGAAATTTTCTCCATTTTCTATTTTTTTTTATTTTTGTAAAGAATTTTAAACTAACAGAACTATACAGAAAAATTTAAAAGAAATAAAATTTAACTTCCATGAATTGAATTGATTTAAGAAAATTAATTTTTCACTCGGGATTGAACATTCCTATCAAGTTGACAAGATGCTCAAAACGGGACCGATCAAATGCCTTTGTGAAAAGGTCAGCAAGATTGTCATCCGTGTGAACCTTTACAAGTTCAATTAAATGCTTTTCAGCACAATCACGGATGAAATGATGGCGAATTTCAATATGCTTAGTTTTGGAATGTTTCACCGGGTTATTTGTGATGGACATGGTGGCATTGTTGTCAATGAATAAAGGAGTTCCAGTGAAGTTCAAGCCGTAGTCTCGCAATTGCTGCTGAATCCACAATATCTGAGAACAACCGCTAGCTGCAGCAATGTATTCTGCTTCACAAGTTGAGACAGAAACCGTTGACTGCTTCTTGTACTGCCAGGAGACCAGTCTGTCTCCCAAGAATTGACATCCGCCAGAAGTTGACTTTCTATCAAGGTTACAACCGCCATAATCTGAATCAGTGTAGGCTTTGAAGTCGAATGACTGCTGCTTGGAGTACCAAAGACCCAATCGGGGTTTCCCTTTCAGGTATCTGAAAATCCTCTTCACAGCTATCATATGTGACTCCTTCGGTTGAGACTGAAACCTTGAGTACAAGCATACATCAAACATAATATCGGGTCTTGAAGCTGTGAGATACATAAGTGATCCGATCATCCCACGGTACAACCTGCTGTCTACATCCTTCCCATCTTTGTCAGGATGCAAACCATGATTGACTGGGATTGGTGTGCCATAAGTAGTGCTATCACTCATCTTGTATTTTGATAAGATGTCGTGCACGTACTTAGTTTGATGTAGATAAATGCCATCCTCTCTTTGACTGACTTGCAGACCCAGGAAGAACGACAGTTCACCCATATTGCTCATTTCAAACTTGGACTTCATCACCTTTTCGAAATCCCTACACATCCCTTCATTGGTCGACCCAAAAATGATGTCGTCGACATATACTTGCACAAGAAGAATGTCACCTCCTGCTTTCCTTATGAAGAGAGTCGAGTCAATCTGCCCACGGTCGAAACCATTAGACAGTAAATGCTTTGATAGTGTCTCATACCATGCCCTCGGTGCTTGATGAAGACCATAAAGTTCTTTGTCGAGCTTGTACACTTTATTGATATTATGCGGATCTTCAAAACCGGGAGGTTGAGTGACATAGACTGCTTCATGAACTTTACCATAAAGGAAAGCAATCTTCACATCAAGTTGGTAGACCTTGAAGCCGACATATGTGGCATAAGCCAAGAACAGTCGAATGGCCTCAATTCTAGCAACTGGGGCATATACTTCTGTGTAATCCAAGCCCTCTTGTTGATAAAAACCCTGAACAACCAATCTTGACTTGTTCTTCACAACTACATGACGATCATCCATCTTGCATTTGAACACCCATCTGGTTCCAATTGGCTAAAAGCCTTTTGGCAAGTCAACCAAATCCCATACATGCAACTTTTGGAATTGGGACAATTCATCTTGCATCGCCTCAATCCAGCAGTTGTCAGTGAGAGCCTCCTTCACATTCTTCGGCTCTATCTGGGACACGAATGCAGCATGCAGACATGTTTCCATGACACCAGTGTCAAATATCTCTGTGTAAAGACTGGTGTTCTCAGTGATGGTTCTATGACGAGTCTGAACACCGGCATAAGGATCACCAATAATGTTGTCGATTGGATGATTCCTATGCACTCTCGTCTCCGGTACAATTGGTTCTTGAATTTCTGGATCTAGATTTGTGCTCAACTCCTCCATTTCCTGTGTTTCAGCAGAAGAAGATTCAATGTGAATTGGATCAGCTGGAGCTTCATTTCCTACAGTTGTGTTAGGATTGGCTTGAGCGTCATCTCCAACAACATGAACACTTTCACTGTTATCACAGTCATGAGTTCCAGATGCAGATGCAGATGCAGCATTGGAATCAGGAGTTATAATTGGTACAGTAGCACGAGTAGAAAAACTGCCGCCATTCAATAGATTGTAAACATTTTCGGCGTCTTCTGCAGATAGCTCAGGAAGATTGAAAGACTTGAATAGCGCATCATAATCAAAACCCCAAGCTGGACCTTTTGGTTCTGGTGGAATGCTGTGTTTACTACAATCCACTTCGAACCATTCCTCGACAGTACGAGTTCCTATGTTGTACACTCTCTTGCAGGGTGAATTGGCAACATATCCTAAGAAGATGCCTTCCACCGCTTTCGCATGAAATTTAGATTGACGATCTTTATACTGTAGCAACAAGGAACAAGGACTACCAAAAGGAACTAGGTAATCAAGATTGGGAAGTCGATTGTTGATTAACTCATAACAAGTCTTGTTGTGTCTTTTCACCACCAAAACTCTGTTTAAGACGTGACAAGCTGTATTTACTGCTTCTGCCCAGAAAGTGACAGGAAGCTTTGCATCTGACAGCATAGTCCTTGCAGTCTCAATCGGTGTTCTGTTCTTCCGTTCAGCAACTCCATTCTGCTGAGGCGTGTACGGCGCGCTGAATTCGTGACGGATCCCTTTCTTGAGACAGAAAAGTTCCATCAAATTATTCTTGAACTCAGTTCCGTTGTCACTCCTTATTCTTCTAACTTTCAGCTTGCAAAGAGATTCCAAGCTCAGGATCAAGTATTGAAGAATATCAGCAGTCTCATCTTTTGTACCTAAAAAATGCACCCAAGAAAAACGTGAGAAATCATCAGTTACAACTAGACAGAATGACTTACCTCCAATACACCTGATACTTATGGGGCCAAACAGATCCATGTGTAATAGCTCCAAAGGGGTATCGATAGAGTTTTGGAGCTTGGGCTTGTGAGACTTCCGTTGCTGTTTGCCCTTTTTACAAGGCATACAGTCATCTGCAACGGTAAATCTCTGCTTAGGAACCCCGGTTACCAAACCGTTTCGGACAAGATGATTCATTTTACGATAAGAAATATGTCCGAGTTTCCTATGCCACAAGATGGAGTCAAGCTCTGTCGCTTTTGTAAGCAAACAAGTAGCAACTGATGAGGTGGTTTTTGCCACGCTCATATCAATCTGATAAGTGTCGTTTGTTCTTGGTGCTCTCATCAGAATCCAGTCATCAGGAACTTTGAAACCGGGTTTGAGAATCAGACATTCTGACTTGTCAAACATCACTGAGTACTCCTTGTCACACATTTGTGAGACACTCAACAGGTTATGCTTCAGCTGCTCGCAGAAGTTGACATTGTCAAAGCTAACACAACCGTTCGAAACCACGCCTTGACACGTGATACTGCCGCCTTTTTCTCCGGCAAAGGCCACATAGCCGCCTCTAAATGGTTTAACGTCTTGAAGCAAGGCCATGTTTCCTGTCATGTGCCGGGAGCACCCACTATCTACATACCAGCGGTTAGAGATAGTACCCTTCGGACGTCCCTGCACGAGTAACAAAAGAATTAGTTAGATTTGGAGACCCAAGCCATTGTGGTCTTGGGTCGTCCATCCTTCTCAAAATAAACTACTTCTTTCAACTCACAGTCATGATGACTGTCCAAAATTGGTGAATCTTTGGAGGAATTGGGAACAGGAGATTGAGAATCTTTAACTTTCTTGTTCCAGGATCTCTTTTGAATCTTAACCAGAACAGGAGACTTTGGTTCAATCACAGCCGGTGAACTTGTGGAAGCTTCACCTGATTGAGCTTTAGTCAGTTGTTCCAGCTTTCTCAACCTCTTATTCCTTCTTCTTCTCTATGGCTTAGAGAGTCTAGCCACAGGTTTCTCACCAGTGCGTGTACTACCAGATGTAGACACACGAGGTACAGCAGGTTGCTTTACCTTTCTTACAACAGATGGCATGGCCTCAGATTTGATCTTTGGCTTAGCTATCGGTTGCACTGGTGGTTTCACCACATTTTGCTTTGGTCTGATAGGAGCTTTCACTACTGGCGACTTAGGGATAACAGCTGGTCGTGAAACAACAAGCCGTTTCCCTGGGTTCTTAGAAGGACAGTTCACAACAATGTGACCTACCAAGCCACAGTGAAAGCAATTCCTCTAGTCAACATAAGTTCTCATGTAAGGCTCTTTAGTTCTGGCCTTAGAAAACTCACCATTGTGAGGAGGAAGAATTGGTTTATGAACAGAAGTTTGAACTTTTACAGTTTGATGTTTGGGGGTATAATACTTTTGCAAATTTTCTTTGTAACCCAGCCCATAATGAGATGAAAAAGCCTCTTTCTTAGCTTGGTTAATATTTTTAAAACCCCCGTAAAGCATTCCATTAAGTTTATCATTTGTTTCAATGATATCAGGTTCAGTTAAAATGCAATTATCACCATTAGTGATAATGTTTTTCTGAACTTTCTGTTTAGTCAACAACTCCTCAGAAACTACTCCTTCAGGGCAAGTGTTAACCGACCCATCCTCAGAAGCAGTAACATACTCCTCACTAGATATGGAGTTAGCCTTACTTGAGGATTCATCTTTTTTAGGGGAATCATCCTTATCAGAGGGCTCATCTAGACAAGTGAGATCAATGTCTATCAAGCTATTGACAAGCTGCCCACTTATTGGTGGAGGAATGGCATTGGTACCAAGTCCTAGGCCATTCATTTTTCTCACCACGGATTCGTAGTGTTCCACCATGAAGCGAGAGTTTTTCAATTTCTCGTTAGTGCATTTGAGCTGCAAGATCTCATTTTGCAGTTTGTTAATTTCATTGTCCTTCTTTTTGAAAGCCCTATACGCAATGTCCAAATGAACCTGTTGGTCGCTTATTTTTAAAGAATAGTCTTGTTTATCTTTCTGTAGCATTTCAACTGATTCTTTAAAACGTGATTCATTCGTTTTGTAATTTTTAGCTGCCAACTATAGGGGTTCGATTATGTCTTGGAGATCAGAAATTTCATTTTTTAGCCCTAGACATTTAGAACAAGAAACAACAGAGAAAGGGTTAGAATCTACCTCAGATGATGAACTTTGTCCTTCTCCAATTGCCATGAGAGCGACAGCAGTGGTAGAATCCTTTTCATCAGCTACAGAAGCTTCCTCTTCTTCAGATTCAGAAGATTCCTCTTCTTCAGCTTCCTTCCTCTCGGCCTCCATCAGCTCCATGATTTCTGCCATGAGACCAACCTGTGCTTGAGCAATGATGGCGTCTTCTAGATGCACACCCCAATCAAAATTTTCGTCATTCTGTGCGACCAGTGCATTGGACTGATTACTTTGGGTATGATTGTGGTGACTTTGGTTGTTTTGGCCATGGCTGTTTCCCTGGCTAGGTCTGATAAAACCAGTGGCCGGTGCTCTGTCCTTTTGACATTCACGAGCAAAGTGTCCATAGTTTTGACACTTGTAGCACTTGGCCTTGGATTTGTCAAATCCAACCTTGGCATTAGAATGCCCGCCAATATACTTTCTTCCTGTTCTGTTCAGGAAACGCTTGGCCCTCCTCAGTAACATGGCCATATTCCACTGAATATCCATGTCTTCAATATCATCAGGATCCACTTGATTGAAGTCCTCTTCAATAGTCTTAGCATCCGTTAGCTTTCCACCAATGAAATTCTCATATGCCAGCATGCAAGATGAGAATAGTGCTACATGATCTTCAGCTATCTTGGCAATAGCTGACTGGTTGGCTGAGCACGTATTCTGAGGAGTCTTTGAGTTTTGTTGATTTTGTTGATGAGATCCAAACCCTGATCCTGATGCATAACATGCATGACCACCACAACCATTAGAGTGGTCTTCTTCAATGGATTTCCCAGTAAAGAGTGCAATCCCAGAGCCGGAAGACATTGAAGTGGAAGTCGTCCCGTGATACATGGAAGGGTCCTGTATCTGAGGTCTTCCAGAATTCTCCCTTTTTATAAGATTCATGTTATGAGCCTGAATCTTACCGACTGCTTCATCTACTGTCATCTCGTAGAACTTTGAACTTTCCCTCATCAGGGTTGTATACATCTCATATCTCGGTGGCAGAGCATCCAAAAACTTTTCCACCATTTCCTCTTCTGGATATTTAAGCTCAAACGATTTCAACTCCGTTTGTAGGTGATAGAATCTAGAGATAAGATCATCTAAAGATTCATTTTCTATAAATCTGAAGCACTCGTATTGCTTCCGGAGCAGATCCCTCTTGCTTTTCTTGATGTCACTATTTCCTTCGAATCTTTTCTGTAAAGCTTTCCAAAGATCCTTAGAAGATTCATATCCTCGGAAACTGTGGAACAAATCCCGAGTTAATGACATAGTGATTGAACCCAATGCCTTCTTCTCTCGATCATAAATTTTCTTTTCTTCTGCATCCAGCTTAGAGATAGGCTTAGGTACGTTTTCATCAAGATACAAGTGGGTGGGATGCTTATATCCCTCAAGAATAGGTATCCATAACGATGAATCGGTGTATGAAATATAGTGCTCAAAACGGGCTTTCCAATTGGAATAATCGTTTACATTGAGCAACTTGGGAGGTTTCTGTGGAGTACCGATTTCATTATCATAATTTAACATACTACTAAGGTTCTGAATGTTTGACATGGTGAACACTTGGTCAAAAATCAGAAAAGTCAGTAGCTATTGCGCACTTAGGATTGGCCTTGCGCACTTATGAATGGTCTTGCGTATTTAATATTTGCCCTTGCGTACTTGTAAGTACGCAGGAGTAAATTGTTAAGTACTCAGGATAAGTCTTAAGTTCGCAGTTCAGTCTTGCGCACTTGTAAGTACGCAGGGGATAACTCTTGCGTATTTAGCAAGTTCGCAGAAAACTGTACTTTTTGCCAAAAATGGTAAGTACGCAGGACACCTTTTCAGCAACTCTCACCAAACTTTTCTGGTGACTTGAAACTCGCCGAAGTTGGTAAAAAATGGTCTGATGATCAATGCAATTGAGCCAAAGGGTCAGAAACAAGTTTCTAACCAACCTATGATGCTCAAAACACACAAATACACAACAAAAATCGGTTTTTGAGAGATTTTTGCTTCTAAAAAAGTGCTCAAGAGCTACCCCTTTTTTATCACAAAAATCAACAAAATAACCTCTCTTTGCTTGTAAAACTCAGTAAAAACGTCTCCAAACTCACTTACAACACTCGAATTCAAGAGCAATGCTCTGATACCACTTGTAGGTCCCTCGGGTGTGGTGGATCGTCACATGCAAGTGGTCTACTAGTCGGACCGGGTGCGGAATACCCGTGACTAGGTGGAGAGTCTAACTGAACAAAGTAAACCGAACACAAGAGTCACAATAAACGTTCTTTGTATTATAAACACTCGACGGTTACAGAGAGAATACAAGCTGCGTACTTAGCAAAACTGAGTTCGTCTGAACAAATGGTTCTGCGTACTTAGCTTCTGTGAACCTATCCTATTTATACTGACATGATGCCTGCGCACTTAGTAAGTGCGCAGGACCAATTACTCCTGCGTACTTGCTAAGTACGCAGGAGCTTTCTCCTGCGCACATACAAGTGCGCACAACACTTGGAAGAAATCAACAACACATTATGTAAACATAAATACAACTCGATAAACTATTACATAATGACTCTTACATACAAAGACAAAATACAGACATTAGACATACAAACCTAGACTCTATCCAGAGTGTTGTCACAGGAAAGTGCATCAACATTTTTGATACTATCTAAAAGTTTGATAAACATTTTGTTTGAACAAGATAGTGAGGTTTGTTTAAATCAAACAATAGGGTGATTTGTTTACGAAGGAGATTGCTGGTAGCGTACTAAATCGTATTGAATGAAGAAAGTGATACTTGGAACATTTTGATGAAAATATGATGGGTGTGATTCATACTCAACGGATCAAATCAATGAATAGTAATTTTAGAGTATAAAATTTATTAAATGTTAACCGTTATTCAAAACATAGGGAAATGGTTCTCAATCTGAAAGTTTAAAGACGATAAATAACGGAAAAATAATCTTGTTAACGTCTCTTGTATTTTTCCACTAGAAGGAAGATAATCACCAAGATGAGCACCGCTATGGTCACTCGAGTAGCTGATCTGGCTTCAGCTCTAGCTGTCTCCGTGTGATTCTCAAGCATTTCTTTTTCAAGGATGGAAATTAACTCCTTTTGGTACCCTATTTGGTTCGCTAGGCTATCCATTCTTTGTCCTTGCAAGTCGTGCATTACTCCCTGCTCCATCCTTTGTCTCCCAAATTCTGAGGTCCTTACATATTGGTGAATGTCATTGGTTGGAAATCCCATAACGCCAGTGGATGTCGTGGTATGTCTTACCCAAGGGTTAGGATGGTACGGGTCGGGCACTAGATATGGGTCTCTTAGTGGGAGTGATAGCTGATTGTGGGGATGGGGTGTCTGATACGGGTTTCTGGGTACGGGTGATCCAGGTGTTCGAAATCTTGGGCCGGTGTTCCTAATCCAATCTACCCTTACATCAAACCTTGGTCTAACAGCTGCGGGTGTTGGTGATCGACGTACGGGTGATCCGATGTCTTCTTCCCAATCAGACTCTTCTTCGGGACGGTTAACCGGGGGGGGGGGGTAGGAGAGTAGGAGTCCATGCTTAGCAGGAAAAACAATGGAAATGTTGTAAGCGATAATAAAATACTGAGTGTCAAATATAGGAGTTCTCATAGGTTTAGAGTTTGACTAGTCATAACGCCGAGTCTTCACAATAGTATTTTAGGAGTACACTTGACCTATAAGTAGTGTATCCCTGAGGAGAATTCCCAGGAAAGAGGGGTGGGTCACTAGGACACACTTAAGTACCTTATCTTTCTTTAGCCAGAATCCCTCATGGGCCTACACACTCTTCCAGCCATCATGTATTAATAACACTATTGTTGGGCTCATGGTCATGATGAGAATTGTTGCGAACTGGGCTTTGAGGCCTGAAAGTGAGGTTTATTTTATTACAGCGGCTTATTCTTCTTGGAGGGTAAGTGGATTCTTAGATTGTTATTAATGGGTATTAGGCCCAATTAGGCCCAGTAGTCTAGATTTTGATCACGAGAGATGGTGACGTTATGTGTGTGAGATTAAGGATGTATGAAGAACTAAGTGTGTATAAGTGTGTGTTGAAACTTAGGATAGCACTTAAATGAATCAAATAGGTAGCATGTAGATAACAATGAACAATAGCACGAAAGTTAGTGAGTAGTGTGACACATAGACTATTAAGTATTGTATCATGTAGTGTAATTACTTAGTATAATATGTAAAATATTCACATAAGGAGTAATCATGTAACATGTAATAGCATGCATAGTATGGGTGTCCTAGGGTTATAGTCTAGGTCAATAGTGTCTAATAACCTAGTTCCCTATAACCAAGGCTCTGATACCAATCTGTCACACCCCGACCGACGGCGGAATCATCGGGGCGGGACATGTTGACTGTTCATGAGCTCAAGGTTGACTAAATTGTAATATTTTAAATCTATTTCCATTCAAATAAACATGAATCAAGTTCCAAGTACATAATGAAATACAATTTGTTTTTGAATTGAGATTAACTAGGTCCAAAGCCTATGTGTAGCATGTCTTGATCAAACTCATATGAAAGCACCTGAAACATGAATAAAATAAGGTCAACTAAAAAGTTGGTGAGTATAACACAGGTTTGTATATATATAGCATATAGTTTGTAAAACAAATCCTTACATAACATGATAAATAAGGCATTTATGGGGAGCAGCTATTGTGTAACCAAATACAATCAAACCTTTGTAACTAGCATGCAAAATTGTGTTGTCGGTATCAATCACCCCAATCTGGGTGGGTTTGTCAGACTCAATAGATCTATCATTGAAAACTGTCGGCTTAATAGTTAATGATTGCACATAATCGCATACAAAGGTTAGCACACCTAGCACTCGGGCATAAAGCTCAAATTGCACACATGAATGTAAATAGGATTTGTACTTGTGTTGTTTGTGTAAATGTAAACATGTAATTTGAATAGTGTTCATGTTTCACCCCAAAAATGTAAAAGAGTAAAAGGGGCTATGTATACTCACATTGGATTTGTAGCTTGAAATCACAAGTACGAGTAGTTGCACAAGTTATTTAGGTAACCACAAGGTTAACCTATGTTTGAATAATATATATATGTATCAATGACATACCCAAAAGACTAATGTATAAAAGAGGTCCTAAAGCATAAAAGGGATGGTGTGGGTTCTTGGTCTAACACGATCCATAGTTGATTGGGTTCTAATGAAATTCGTGTAAGCCCCGGTGGACTATAGTGTTGGGAATTAATTATGTAGGGAAATAAGTAATTGAGCGTGTTTAATACCAAACATTATTTAAGTGATTGTATAGTTTATGTCTTTGTTTGAAAATAAGCGAGTGGGTATAATGTACTTAATTTAATAAATTATAAAATAAATAGGTGACTAATTAAAAGGGATAATCCTCTTATTCATTTATAGTTTGGGTTTCTTAGAAATTTCATGTGAAATTTACATATTAACTAATTGATGGTTAAGTCCAAAATTAATAGAAGCATATATATATATATATATATATATATATATATATAATAAAATTTGCATTTTATACAGTTAATATATTTATATAAAAAAATGTATAAACCTCTACAAGGCGAATGGTTTTATAAATATATTCATTTCTATGTTACATAAACTTATAATTTTTTTGAAACATCTATATAAATAATTTGTTAAAGACTTGCTGCAATTTATTGAGTTTTATTAGATTTTAATCTAATAATAACAAAACAAGTTATTTTTCCTTAAAAGCATATCAATTAAATTGTTAGAAAAATTTCTGGGTTTTATAGGCTTTATAAGTTAATTTCTATAAAAGAAAATAGGTTAAAAACTATTAAAAAAGGAAGATGGTTTCCCTGATTTGGAATGGTAGCAACATACTAACCACTGGACCAGGATCCGATTTGTGTAATATCCCCCGCTCTTTAAAGTCATAAGCGTAGGGGGGACCGGGTTCAGTACACAGCAGGCACGAAAAGGAGGAAAAAGGTGAGGTTTGGTTTCGAACCTGCAACCTCTCCTGCACTAGACATGTGTTTTAACCGGTTAACCTGGGCAATTGCCTTGACAAAGAAACTGAAGCGAACAGATTTTAACACCAGTGCCCAAACCTTCTTCTTCCTCTATTCGCACCCGAAACCCTAGCCCTCTAATCACCCCCGATTAGGCAGAGACCATCGCCCAAAACATAGGGCTTTTGCTCTATGGATCAAAACGAATCTAAAGGTGTAAGAATTACCTGGAAAGATAGCGTGTAGAAGGAGGACGACTGAAATCTCCGACTCGGTGTTCTTCAGATTCGAATCAAGTTCCAGAGACGAAGTGAGATGGATTTGGGGGTTCGGATAGTTCAAATGGGGTGTTTCGTATGTGTTGGACTCGTTATATAGATTCAATTTCAAGTAAACGTTCGAATTGATTGTTGTTTGATTAAGGGACGGTTACAAGAATCGATTCATAATCAAATCAGTGAAATGGATGTAATTGGGTCATCAAACACCTACGAAACTGATGTGGTAACGTTCTAGCACGATCCTAACAAATTAATACGCACGATTTTGCGGATTTTGTAACGGATTTCATGAGGCATTGACTTTTAAAGTCAAAATCGAGGGTTGAGGGTTCAAATTGAATTGATGGGGTTCATACTAGGTTTAATTATTTTATAAACTTTAAAAAAAAAAGTAATTATATTATAAATTTAAAAATGATTTATTTACAATGTCAAATATATATATTTGTTAAACAAATATTCTTGTGTGATAAACTCAAACATATATATATAAATACACAAACATGTGTTATTAATATGTAAACGCAAGGTTTAAGTTTTTGAATGGAAATATTAATTAAAATAATAGTTTTTGGTGGCATAATGTGTTGACCAAATACGGGATTTAAACTTTGTGTAATTATAAATAAATAAGTAAGAAGATATATATATATATATATATATATATATATATATATAGCCGGAAAAATCATGGATGTTACATTGATGAAATTGTGAGCCGTCACGGTGTTCCCTTAAACATAATCTCCGATAAAGATGCTCGTTTTACCTCTCGTTTCTGGCAATCTCTCCAAACTGCTCTTGGTACACGATTGGATTTGAGCACGGCTTACCATCCCCAAACTGATGGTCAGACCGAGCGTACAATCCAAACTCTTGAGGACATGCTTAGAGCATGTGTAATTGATTTTGGTGGCAATTGGGATTCACATCTATCCCTAATTGAGTTCTCTTACAACAATAGCTACCACTCAAGTATCGATATGGCCCCATTTGAAGCTCTCTATGGTCGTAAGTGCCGTTCTCCTATCTGTTGGAACGAGATTGGTGAAGCACAAATCACCGGTCCCGAGTTGATTCATGAAACATCCGATAAGATCCTTCAAATCCGTGACAACATTCGAGTAACGGGGAGTCGACAAAAGAGTTATTCCGACAAACGTCGAAAACCCTTGGATTTCCATGTCAATGACCTTGTTCTTCTAAAGGTATCTCCATGGAAGGGCGTAATCCGTTTTGGAAGGAAAGGTAAGTTAGCACCTCGCTATGTGGGTCCATTCAAGATCATTGAAAGGATTGGGAAAGTGGCTTACAAACTCGAGTTACCTCCATCACTTGGCAATGTGCATCCTACATTTCATGTGTCCAATCTAAAGAAATGTCTTGCTGATGAGAACCTCCATATACCTCTTGACGACGTGCGCATTGACGAAACGATGCACTTCGTTGAGAGACCGGTGGAGATCACGGATCGTGAGATCAAGAAACTCAAGCGAAGCCGTATCAATTAAGCGGCTGATTCAAAATTTGAACGAATTGACTTTAGATAGTCAAATTCGTATCAAATCAGGATTCAATTCGTGAGATTTACGCGTCCTTGTCACACCCCGACCGATGGCGGAATCATCGAGGCGGACATTAGAATGATTGTTCAAAAGCACATGGTAACTAAAGGTTGCATAATTCATTAATTAAAATTAAGAAACAACAAGATCCAAATACAATACATTTCAAATAACCTAGTCTAGTTCAAAACATTGATTTATTTAACTAGGTCCAAAATCCTTAAGTGGAGGAATCTTCAGCAAATAGTCACATATCCAAACCTGAAACATTATTTAAATCAAGTATCAACTAAAAAGTTGGTGAGTACATAGGTTTAGTTATTCCGGTAAATAGTAGTGTAAATCGTTTTTGCAACTCATTGTTTATCCTGTTAAACATAGTATATATGATGTATCATTTTTTTAAATCACAATTCAAACCGAGTTTGACGCGCTTGAACAGAGCACAACAGCTAAGTCCGGTATGTTTGAATATAGTTACCCACTATATCCGATATGTTTGAATATAACCCGCGGTTATATCCGAGTATGCAGTAATAAACACCCTAACCGGATGGGCTGGTCAGGCACAATAGATCTATCAATATTACAGTTGGTTGTCTTGTGTTTAAATGTATGTTCATCCAAAGAATAAGCATATAGTCTCGTGTATAACACGTATAAACAATGTGAGTAGCATGTATAATGTTTCACCCCAAAACGTATAAAAATGTAAAAGTAGGGGCTATGTAACTCACCTGGCTAGCGGATACGATGATCCACGAGTGCGGGTGATAAAGACGTTGAAAACTAAGCACGATGAAATCCTATGTAGATAAATATGTATTATTGTATGTTTGTATGAGCGTATTCGTATCTAATGAGTATAGGTTTTATAATAATATTCTTAATATTTATTTGTATAAAATAGGGTAGAAAATGATAACGGTTTTGTAAAACTTTAACTCATAGTATATATATATATATATATATATATATATATATATATATTGTTTTAAACAAGTATTTATTATGTTTAATGTATTTTTATAACAAATGAGAGAAAATTCTTTACCATATTATATTTGTTTTTAACAAGTTTATAAAAAAAACATTTACAAGACTTATAAAGGTGGAACATTTTATATATTAAAATGTATTTTAATGGGTTTATAAAAATATTACAAGATTTGTAAAATGGGACATTTTATATATTATAATGTATTTAAAAAGTTTATAAAAATATTACAAGATTTGTAAAATGGGACATTTTATATATTATAGTGTATTTAATAAGTTTATAAAAATATTATAAAAAAGATGGGATGGTTTATTAAAAATATAGTTTAATCGATTTTAAATTAAACGATCGAGTAAACCGACTCGTTTTAGTATTTATTGTATAAAAAGAGTATTAAAAATAAATTAGGATAATTAAATAAAATGAATAAATGAAAACATAAATAAAAAATTTGGGTCGAAGGCCAATCGGGATCGAACCCGCGACCTGCGCCTTAAACACACACACGCATAACCAGCCGGGCTACTGGCCATCGCTGGTTATGTGTGTGACGGGTAATTTAAATACACAACAGAGAAACTGGTCGCTGGTTCTCGGTGACCGGCAAACCGTGTCCGAGGACACTGAGTTTGCCCGGTGACTCTCGAGCGAATGCCTAGATTTCGATTGGAATAGTTTACCTGATGATAACAGAAGCTAATGGAACCGAAAAGAGGTCCGGACTTGGTCGCGAAGGGCCTGGACGGCAGGAACCTTGAACCAAAAATGTCCAAAACGGGAATCAGACTTCTGGATGGAATCAGCTCCTGAATTCTTGGTCACAGTCTCTCTCAGGGAAGAAGAAAGTAATGCAGTCTTCAATTTGGAGTGAGGGTGTGAGGAAGGATGGTAACGAGTTCGAGCAGGGCCTACAATGGCTCTTTATAGCCGAGCCTAATCCTTATGCTCAAACGCGCAATTGGACACGTCCCGACATTAGTCTGGGTAAGGTGAAACTAACCCGACAGTCAACAGGCGTGGAGGTGGCCTTTCGGGCATGAATTTTGGACCTGGATGTCTCGGCCACCAACAGGATCAGACGATCCTTGTGATTGGCAGACAAATTGGTCGAGGGGTCTGGTTCGCGTGGGGGAGACGAAGTCAGAGACGCTTTTGTCGGGCGTTGAGGGGCAGGGAACAGCCCTGTCGGGGTGTTCGCCGGAGAAAGCCTTGGACCGCCAGACAAATCGAAGGGGGTGACCGGAAATGCGAATAGGGTTCTGTCAACTTTGGTCCCTGGATTTTGATTTTGATTTAAAATAGTCCCTGAGATAATTACGGAGGAGCCCTTGTATTTTGATTTGTACACCTTTAGTCCCTTAACTGAATTCTGTTTTAAACCTTGTAGTTTGATTAAATACAAAACGACCCTCAACTTTTATAAAAATAATTAATTAGATTTCTTTTTCAATTTCAATTATATTTTATAAACTCATATTATTATTATAAATGTATATATATATATATATATATTTTTTATAAAAGTTTATTTTTATTTAGATAGATTATCATATTTATGTTACGAATCTTTTAAATTTGGATTTTTATATAAAATTTTATTTAAGTTTAAAACTTATAAAATTTTGATTATTTTAAATCCCTAAAATAAATACATATATATTTTGTACAAAATTAAATAAAAACACTTGCATTTCATTAAATAAAAAAAAATGATTACATGATATATATTATAAATGCGTAAATGAAAAATCTGAAACGTCACAGTCTCCCCATGTTAGAGGAATTTCGCCCCGAAATTCAACTAGTGGAGGCTATGAAAAGAGATGCGGATACTTGTTCTTCATTTGGTCTTCACGTTCCTAAGTGAACTCGGGTCCACGTTTAGACTCCCAACGGACCTTGACAATGGGGATGCGGCTACGCTTGAGTTTCTTGACTTCTCGGTCCATGATTTCCATGGGTTTCTCAACGAAGTGCATTTTCTCGTCAATACGCACCTCATCAGGGGGAATGTGGAGGTTCTCATCGGCTAGACACTTTTTCAAATTTGACACATGAAAAGTCGGATGGACGTTGCTGAGTTCTGAAGGAAGATCGAGTTTGTAGGCCACTTTTCCTATCCTTTCGAGTATCTTGAATGGGCCCACATATCGAGGTGCAAGTTTTCCTTTCTTTCCAAATCGGACTACGCCTTTCCAAGGTGATACCTTTAGAAGGACCATATCTCCAACTTGAAATTCCAAGGGTTTTCGTAGTTTGTCGGCATAGCTCTTTTGCCGACTTCTTGCTACCCGAATGTTGTCACGGATAAGAGAGACTTTATCGGAGGTCTCTTGGATAAGCTCGGGACCGGTGATTTGTGCTTCACCAATTTCGTTCCAACAAATTGGTGAACGGCATTTCCGTCCATAAAGAGCCTCAAACGGTGCCATGTTAATACTTGTGTGGTAGCTGTTGTTGTAAGAGAATTCAATCAATGGTAGGTGAGAATCCCAATTACCACCAAAGTCAATGACACAAGCTCTAAGCATATCTTCAAGAGCTTGGATTGTTCGCTCGGTTTGTCCATCAGCTTGAGGATGGTAAGCCGTACTTAAATCCAAGCGAGTACCAAGTGCAGATTGTAACGATTGCCAAAATTGGGAAGTAAAACGCGAATCACGATCGGAGATGATGTTCAAAGGGATTCCGTGACGACTTACAATCTCATCAATGTAGATCCGAGCCAATTTCTCAACTCGGTAGTCCTCACGAATAGGCAAGAAATGAGCAGACTTTGTAAGTCGGTCGATAATGACCCAGATACTATCGTGCCCACTAGAAGTGCGTGGGAGTTTGGTGATGAAATCCATGGCAAGGTTCTCCCATTTCCATACGGGTATTTCAGGTTGTTCGAGGAGTCCGGAAGGCTTTTGGTGTTCGGACTTCACTTTAGAACAAGTAAGGCATTTTGCCACAAAGAGGGCAATATCCTTTTTCATGCCGGGCCACCAATATTGCTGACGGAGACCCATGTACATCTTATCAGCTCCGGGATGTACCGAATATCGAGTTTTGTGGGACTCGTTCATCAAAAATTTACGAAGATCGTCGCGATTGGGAACCCAGATACGGTCCAAGTAATACAATAGACCGTTGGCTTTGGTTTCTAGCAAGAGCTCTACACCACATGCCATTTCTTGATACATGTTTCCCTCGGTAACCGAGGTGTGTTGTGCTTTGAGAATACGGGCTTGGATATCGTTATGAATACAAATACTATGAAGCATGACACGTTCTTTACGACTCAAGGCGTCGACTACAACATTTGCTTTGCCGGGATGGTAGCGAATCTCGCAGTCGTAGTCGTTAAGAAGTTCAACCCATCGTCGTTGCCTCATATTAAGCTCTTTTTGATTGAAAATATGTTGGAGACTTTTGTGGTCGGTGAAAACCACACATTTGGTTCCATATAGATAGTGTCTCCAAATTTTCAAAGCGAAAACGACAGCACCAAGCTCAAGATCATGGGTCTTATAGTTCTTCTCATGGACTTTGAGTTGGCGTGATGCGTATGCAATTACTTGGCCACGTTGCATAAGAACGCAACCAAGACCTTGGTTGGATGCATCACTATAAACGACAAAGTCGTCATTAGCATTAGGGAGAGTTAGAATAGGAGCATTGCAGAGCTTGTGCTTGAGAGTTTGAAAAGCTTCTTCTTGCTTGGGTCCCCACTCGTAAGATTTACCCTTGTGAGTCAAGGCAGTGAGTGGAACCGCAATCTTGGAGAAATTTGAGATGAAACGACGATAGTAACCTGCTAGTCCAAGGAATGAACGAATCTCGGTAGGAGTCTTAGGTGTACTCCAATTCTTTACCGCCTCGATCTTTGCCGGGTCCACATGAATTCCTTTATCATTGACTATGTGTCCCAAAAATTGAACTTCCTTTAGCCAGAATTCACACTTGGAGAACTTGGCGTATAGTTGTTCTTTCTTCAAGAGTTCCAAAATCAAACGAAGATGTTGTTCATGCTCCGCTTTTGTTTTAGAATAGATGAGAATGTCGTCAATGAAAACGATCACGAATTTGTCCAAATAAGGTTTGCATACACGGTTCATGAGGTCCATGAAAACCGTAGGTGCGTTAGTCAAACCGAATGGCATGACCATGAACTCGTAGTGACCATATCTAGTCCGAAAGGCAGTTTTCGGAATGTCTTCATCAAGAACACGAAGTTGATGGTATCCGAAACGAAGGTCAATCTTTGAGAAACATGTTGAACCTTGAAGCTGATCGAAAAGATCGTCGATACGGGGCAAAGGATAACGGTTCTTAATTGTAAGCTTGTTGAGTTCTCGATAATCGATGCACATTCGAAACGATCCATCCTTTTTCTTTACGAATAGTACGGGAGCACCCCAAGGTGAATGGCTCGGGTGGATGAATCCTTTGGATGAGAGTTCTTGTAATTGACTTGCAAGCTCTTGCATCTCGGAAGGTGCAAGACGATAGGGAGCTTTTGCCACAGGAGTTGCTCCGGGCACAAGGTCAATGCGGAACTCTACTTGTCTAGGAGGAGGAAGACCAGGTAGGTCCTCGGGGAATACTTCGGGAAAATCTCGGATGATTGGGATGTCTTGCAATTCCTTATCCTTGACTTTCGTGTCAACTATGTGAGCCAGGAAGGCAACGTACTTCTTCCGCAAGTACTTTTGTGCTAATGTGCAAGACATGAGCTGGAGACCACGACACGGTTTTTCACCGAAAATAACTAACGTGTCGCCCGAAGAGAGAGGTATACGAATACACTTTTCGTAGCAAATAACCTCGGCATGGTGCTTGGATAACCAGTCCATGCCAATTATAATATCGAAGCTTCCCAATTGCATTGGAAGGAGGTCAACAGAGAATTCATGATTATTAAGCTCGAGATTGCAGTCGCGGATAACAGAATTTATAGTAATAGATTTTACGTTTGCTATCTCCACGGAGTAAGAATTATCAAGTTTCGTTCTTTGCTTAGCAAGTCGAGTTTCAAAATTAAGAGACACAAAACTCCTATCGGAACCGGTATCAAATAAAACAGATGCATAATGATTCTTTACAAGAAACGTACCGTTTATCACGTCGTTGTTTGCTTGAGCCTCTTTAGCGTTTAAGTTAAACGTTCGTCCTTAAGGACCACCTTGATGATGAAGTTTTGGGCATCGGTCACGGTAATGGTTTGGATCTCCACATTCGTAACATGCCCGACCATTGGGAGGTGCCGGATAGTTTTGACGGTTGGCTGGAGCAGCTTGATGGACGGGAGGACGGGTACGGCAAGTAGTGACCACATGTCCATATCGCCCACAGCTTGAGCACAATCGGCATGGTAAGTTGGCAGGATGATGGTACTTGCAGGTCTGGCACTGGGGATTCGGGCCCTGATAAGTTTTCGGGTTTTGACCCAAAGGGGCCGCTTGAATAGCAGGTACGGCGGGAGTTACGGCTGCGAAGTTTCGACCCTTTCGTTTCTTGTTGCGGTTAGAAGAATCGGGTTTTACATCTTTGACGGCCGCGAGGGTAGAGACAACCTTCTTGGAACCCTTTCTTGTTAAGGTTCCGGCTTTGACATGGTTGTCGGATAGTGTAGCAGATAGACGGATAGCAGCTTCAAGAGTAGGAGGATTGCTTCCCAGCACAGGATCTTGAATTTGCATAGGCAGGCCGCCTATGAATTTTTCAATTCCCCAAGCAAGGGGAGTGATCATGTGAGGCACCAAAAGACTTAGTTCTTGGAACCGGGTGGTGTAAGCCAGATTATCCCCGCTGTCTTGGGCAAGATCCCAAAACTCAGCCTCGAGCTTCCTCATTTCATTCCGAGGACAGAATTCATCAGTCATGGCCTTTTTCAGATCATCCCATGATAAGGATGTAGCAACCTCTGCACCACGAGTGCGTTTCTCGCCGTTCCACCAGGTGAGGGCTCTCTTTTGGAGTACACTTGTGGCATAACGAACCCGAAGATTATCGGGACAGTCGCTGTTTTGGAATGTGCTTTCCATGCTTTCAAACCATTGAAGCAAGCCGGTAGCACCTTCAGTCCCGAAGAATTTTATAGGATTGCACGAGTTAAAGTGCTTAAACGTGCAGTGAGGCGGGTTGGTACCACCGTTCCCTTGGATGTTGTGAGACCCGTCACTGTTGTTATTTGCTTGAGTCATTTGCCCTACTAGCTGGGCAAGAAGAGTAGCAAGATTCGGGTTGGAAGTGCTAGAGTTTGCACGTCGAGGAGGCATTCTAAAACCATAAGAAAAGACAAGGATATTTTAGATAAGACGGATAAATATGAGTTATAGCGGGAAATAATGTAAGCAGAAATACGAGATTTATCATGACGCGTGCTAGTGCATGTGTATTTATTCTAAGTTGATAGGGGAAACTAAGTCATCTATTCCGGGTAGGACATGATGTTATAGATCATTATTTGCGTAATAGGAATTGCCGGGACTTGCATGCACTACAAATTGTTATTACGTGTGCACCCGTAATGATGATTTGTTTTGCATGTTCGTCTAGTTTTTCCTATTTTGCTATAATGTCCCCAGATTTTGAGTTCAAATTCGGATTGTATCCTTGCGAATACATTGACTTATCAACGTTAAATAATTCCCCGAAACTTTCAAAGAGACATGCTTTAGCCTATAGGTAAACACTCACTTCAGGAATTCCTAGGAAAGCATACGGGTCCGTTTATTTGGATTTATACGAAATGCTTTCCTAGACAGAAAACCCAATGTACAGGTGTCACCCTTCCAGATTGCACGTGTCTTTTACTGGTTTCAGGAAATTAAGTCGTTGACGAGATTTTCAAGATTTTAATAGATTTGAGAGTCTATGAATATAAAATGTGTAGGAATGTTGCAATTTATAAGGATTAGGAGAGAGTATGGACAAGGATAAGTAGTGTATTTGTTTGCATAAATGTGTTGACCAAATGTGTATGTAAAGTATGTATCATGTATCAAAGTCTTATATGTATGTGTATAAGTCTCATGTACCAAACTCGGGAAAATTCAGACAATTCCTAACTACAAATAATTCACATAGCAATTAATCATTTAGCACATAACACATAAAAAGGGAGTCCTAGAGTTATAGTCTAGGTCATTGTGTCTAATAACCTAATTCCCTATAACCATGGCTCTGATACCAATCTGTCACACCCCGACCGATGGCGGAATCATCGAGGCGGACATTAGAATGATTGTTCAAAAGCACATGGTAACTAAAGGTTGCATAATTCATTAATTAAAATTAAGAAACAACAAGATCCAAATACAATACATTTCAAATAACCTAGTCTAGTTCAAAACATTGATTTATTTAACTAGGTCCAAAATCCTTAAGTGGAGGAATCTTCAGAAATAGTCACATATCCAAACCTAAAACATTATTTAAATCAAGTGTCAACTAAAAAGTTGGTGAGTACATAGGTTTAGTAATTCCGGTAAATAGTAGTGTAAATCGTTTTTGCAACTCATTGTTTATCCTGTTAAACATAGTATATATGATGTATCATTTATTTAAATCACAATTCAAACCGAGTTTGACGCGCTTGAACAGAGCACAACAGCTAAGTCCGGTATGTTTGAATATAGTTACCCACTATATCCGATATGTTTGAATATACCCCGCGGTTATATCCGAGTATGCAGTAATAAACACCCTAACCGGGTGGGCTGGTCAGGCACAATAGATCTATCAATATTACAGTTGGTTGTCTTGTGTTTAAATGTATGTTCATCCAAAGAATAAGCATATAGTCTCATGTATAACACGTATAAACAATGTGAGTAGCATGTATAATGTTTCACCCCAAAACGTATAAAAATGTAAAAATAGGGGCTATGTAACTCACCTGGCTAGCGGATACGATGATCCACGAGTGCGGGTGATAAAGACGTTGAAAACTAAGCACTATGAAATCCTATGTAGATAAATATGTATTATTGTATGTTTGTATGAGCGTATTCGTATCTAATGAGTATAGGTTTTATAATAACATTCTTAATATTTATTTGTATAAAATAGGGTAGAAAATGATAACGGTTTTGTAAAACTTTAACTCATAGAAATATATATATATATATATATATATATATTGTTTTAAACAAGTATTTATTATGTTTAATGTATTTTTATAACAAATGAGAGAAAATTCTTTACCATATTATATTTGTTTTTAACAAGTTTATAAAAAAAACATTTACAAGACTTATAAAGGTGGAACATTTTATATATTAAAATGTATTTTAATGGGTTTATAAAAATATTACAAGATTTGTAAAATGGGACATTTTATATATTATAATGTATTTAATAAGTTTATAAAAATATTACAAGACTTAAAAATATATATATATATATATTGTTTTAAACAAGTATTTATTATGTTTAATGTATTTTTATAACAAATGAGAGAAAATTCTTTACCATATTATATTTGTTTTTAACAAGTTTATAAAAAAAACATTTACAAGACTTATAAAGGTGGAACATTTTATATATTAAAATGTATTTTAATGGGTTTATAAAAATATTACAAGATTAGTAAAATGGGACATTTTATATATTATAATGTATTTAATAAGTTTATAAAAATATTACAAGATTTGTAAAATGGGACATTTTATATATTATAGTGTATTTAATAAGTTTATAAAAATATTATAAAAAAAATGGGATGGTTTATTAAAAATGTAGTTTAATCGATTTTAAATTAAACGTTCGAGTAAACCGACTCGTTTTAGTATTTATTGTATAAAAAGAGTATTAAAAATAAATTAGGATAATTAAATAAAATGAATAAATGAAAACATAAATAAAAAATTTGGGCCGAAGGCCAACCGGGATCGAACCCGCGACCTGCGCCTTAAACACACACACGCATGACCAACCGGGCTACTACCCATCGCTGGTTATGTGTGTGACGGGTAATTTAAATACACAACAGAGAAACTGGTCGCTGGTTCTCGGTGACCGGCAAACCGTGTCCGAGGACACTGAGTTTGCCCGGTGTCTCTCGAGCGAATGCCTAGATTTCGATTGGAATAGTTTACCTGATGATAACAGAAGCTAATGGAACCGAAAAGAGGTCCGGACTTGGTCGCGAAGGGCCTGGACGGCAGGAACCTTGAACCGAAAATGTCCAATACGGGAATCAGACTTCTGGATGGAATCAGCTCCTGAATTCTTGGTCACAGTCTCTCTCAGGGAAGACGAAAGTAATGCAGTCTTCAATTTGGAGTGAGGGTGTGAGGAAGGATGGTAACGAGTTCGAGCAGGGCCGACAATGGCTCTTTATAGCCGAGCCTAATGCTTATGCTCAAACGCGCAATTGGACACGTCCCAACATTAGTCTGGGCAAGGTGAAACTAACCCGACAGTCAACAGGCGTGGAGGTGGCCTTTCGGGCACGAATTTTGGACCTGGATGTCTCGGCCACCAACAGGATCAGACGATCCTTGTGATTGGCAGACAAATTGGTCGAGGGGTCTGGTTCGCGTGGGGGAGACGAAGTCAGAGACGCTTTTGTCGGGCGTTGAGGGGCAGGGAACAGCCCTGTCGGGGTGTTCGCCGGAGAAAGCCTTGGACCGCCAAACAAATCGAAGGGGGTGACCGAAAATGCGAATAGGGTTCTGTCAACTTTGGTCCCTGGAGTTTGATTTTGATTTAAAATAGTCCCTGAGATAATTACGGAGGAGCCCTTGTATTTTGATTTGTACACCTTTAGTCCCTTAACTGAATTCTGTTTTAAACCTTGTAGTTTGATTAAATACAAAACGACCCTCAACTTTTATAAAAATAATTAATTAGATTTCTTTTTCAATTTCAATTATATTTTATAAACTCATATTATTATTATAAATGTATATATATATATATATATATATTTTTTATAAAAGTTTATTTTTATTTAGATAGATTATCATATTTATGTTACGAATCTTTTAAATTTGGATTTTTATATAAAAATTTATTTAAGTTTAAAACTTATAAAATTTTGATTATTTTAAATCCCTAAAATAAATACATATATATTTTGTACAAAATTAAATAAAAACACTTGCATTTCATTAAATAAAAAAATATGATTACATGATATATATTATAAATTCGTAAATGAAAAATCTGAAACGTCACAGTCTCCCCATGTTAGAGGAATTTCGCCCCGAAATTCAATTAGTGGAGGCTATGAAAAGAGATGCGGATACTTGGTCTTCATTTGGTCTTCACGTTCCCAAGTGAACTCGGGTCCACGTTTAGACTCCCAACGGACCTTGACAATGGGGATGCGGCTACGCTTGAGTTTCTTGACTTCTCGGTCCATGATTTCCATGGGTTTCTCAACGAAGTGCATTTTCTCGTCAATACGCACCTCATCAAGGGGAATGTGGAGGTTCTCATCGGCTAGACACTTTTTCAAATTTGACACATGAAAAGTCGGATGGACGTTGCTGAGTTCTGAAGGAAGATCGAGTTTGTAGGCCACTTTTCCTATCCTTTCGAGTATCTTGAATGGGCCCACATATCGAGGTGCAAGTTTTCCTTTCTTTCCAAATCGGACTACGCCTTTCCAAGGTGATACCTTTAGAAGGACCATATCTCCAACTTGAAATTCCAAGGGTTTTCGTCGTTTGTCGGCATAGCTCTTTTGCCGACTTCTTGCTACCCGAATGTTGTCACGGATAAGAGAGACTTTATCGGAGGTCTCTTGGATAAGCTCGGGACCGGTGATTTGTGCTTCACCAATTTCGTTCCAACAAATTGGTGAACGGCATTTCCGTCCATAAAGAGCCTCAAACGGTGCCATGTTAATACTTGTGTGGTAGCTGTTGTTGTAAGAGAATTCAATCAATGGTAGGTGAGAATCCCAATTACCACCAAAGTCAATGACACAAGCTCTAAGCATATCTTCAAGAGCTTGGATTGTTCGCTCGGTTTGTCCATCAGCTTGAGGATGGTAAGCCGTACTTAAATCCAAGCGAGTACCAAGTGCAGATTGTAACGATTGCCAAAATTGGGAAGTAAAACGCGAATCACGATCGGAGATGATGTTCAAAGGGATTCCGTGATGACTTACAATCTCATCAATGTAGATCCGAGCCAATTTCTCAACTCGGTAGTCCTCACGAATAGGCAAGAAATGAGCAGACTTTGTAAGTCGGTCGATAATGACCCAGATACTATCGTGCCCACTAGAAGTGCGTGGGAGTTTGGTGATGAAATCCATGGCAAGGTTCTCCCATTTCCATACGGGTATTTCAGGTTGTTCGAGGAGTCCGGAAGGCTTTTGGTGTTCGGACTTCACTTTAGAACAAGTAAGGCATTTTGCCACAAAGAGGGCAATATCCTTTTTCATGCCGGGCCACCAATATTGCTGACGGAGACCCATGTACATCTTATCAGCTCCGGGATGTACCGAATATCGAGTTTTATGGGACTCGTTCATCAAAAATTTACGAAGATCGTCGCGATTGGGAACCCAGATACGGTCCAAGTAATACAATAGACCGTTGGCTTTGGTTTCTAGCAAGAGCTCTACACCACATGCCATTTCTTGATACATGTTTCCCTCGGTAACCGAGGTGTGTTGTGCTTTGAGAATACGGGCTTGGATATCGTTATGAATACAAATACTATGAAGCATGACACGTTCTTTACGACTCAAGGCGTCGGCTACAACATTTGCTTTGCCGGGATGGTAGCGAATCTCGCAGTCGTAGTCGTTAAGAAGTTCAACCCATCGTCGTTGCCTCATATTAAGCTCTTTTTGATTGAAAATATGTTGGAGACTTTTGTGGTCGGTGAAAACCACACATTTGGTGCCATATAGATAGTGTCTCCAAATTTTCAAAGCGAAAACGACAGCACCAAGCTCAAGATCATGGGTCTTATAGTTCTTCTCATGGACTTTGAATTGGCGTGATGCGTATGCAATTACTTGGCCACGTTGCATAAGAACGCAACCAAGACCTTGGTTGGATGCATCACAATAAACGACAAAGTCGTCATTAGCATTAGGGAGAGTTAGAATAGGAGCATTGCAGAGCTTGTGCTTGAGAGTTTGAAAAGCTTCTTCTTGCTTGGGTCCCCACTCGTAAGATTTACCCTTGTGAGTCAAGGCAGTGAGTGGAACCGCAATCTTGGAGAAATTTGAGATGAAACGACGATAGTAACCTGCTAGTCCAAGGAATGAACGAATCTCGGTAGGAGTCTTAGGTGTACTCCAATTCTTTACCGCCTCGATCTTTGCCGGGTCCACATGAATTCCTTTATCGTTGACTATGTGTCCCAAAAATTGAACTTCCTTTAGCCAGAATTCACACTTGGAGAACTTGGCGTATAGTTGTTCTTTCTTCAAGAGTTCCAAAATCAAACGAAGATGTTGTTCATGCTCCGCTTTTGTTTTAGAATAGATGAGAATGTCGTCAATGAAAACGATCACGAATTTGTCCAAATAAGGTTTGCATACACGGTTCATGAGGTCCATGAAAACCGTAGGTGCGTTAGTCAAACCGAATGGCATGACCATGAACTCGTAGTGACCATATCTAGTACGAAAGGCAGTTTTCGGAATGTCTTCATCAAGAACACGAAGTTGATGGTATCCGAAACGAAGGTCAATCTTTGAGAAACATGTTGAACCTTGAAGCTGATCGAAAAGATCGTCGATACGGGGCAAAGGATAGCGGTTCTTAATTGTATGCTTGTTGAGTTCTCGATAATCGATGCACATTCGAAACGATCCATCCTTTTTCTTTACGAATAGTACGGGAGCACCCCAAGGTGAATGGCTCGGGTGGATGAATCCTTTGGATGAGAGTTCTTGTAATTGACTTGCAAGCTCTTGCATCTCGGAAGGTGCAAGACGATAGGGAGCTTTTGCCACAGGAGTTGCTCCGGGCACAAGGTCAATGCGGAACTCTACTTGTCTAGGAGGAGGAAGACCAGGTAGGTCCTCGGGGAATACTTCGGGAAAATCTCGGATGATTGGGATGTCTTGCAATTCCTTATCCTTGACTTTCGTGTCAACTATGTGAGCCAGGAAGGCAACGTACTTCTTCCGCAAGTACTTTTGTGCTAATGTGCAAGACATGAGCTGGAGACCACGACACGGTTTTTCACCGAAAATAACTAACGTGTCGCCCGAAGAGAGAGGTATACGAATACACTTTTCGTAGCAAATAACCTCGGCATGGTGCTTGGATAACCAGTCCATGCCAATTATAATATCGAAGCTTCCCAATTGCATTGGAAGGAGGTCAACAGAGAATTCATGATTATTAAGCTCGAGATTGCAGTCGCGGATAACAGAATTTATAGTAATAGATTTTACGTTTGCTATCTCCACGGAGTAAGAATTATCAAGTTTCGTTCTTTGCTTAGCAAGTCGAGTTTCAAAAGTAAGAGACACAAAACTCCTATCGGCACCGGTATCAAATAAAACGGATGCATAATGATTGTTTACAAGAAATGTACCGTTTATCACGTCGTTGTTTGCTTGAGCCTCTTTAGCGTTTAAGTTAAACGTTCGTCCTTAAGGACCACCTTGATGATGAAGTTTTGGGCATCGGTCACGGTAATGGTTTGGATCTCCACATTCGTAACATGCCCGACCATTGGGAGGTGCCGGATAGTTTTGACGGTTGGCTGGAGCAGCTTGATGGACGGGTACGGCAAGTAGTGACCACATGTCCATATCGCCCACAGCTTGAGCACAATCGGCATGGTAAGTTGGCAGGATGATGGTACTTGCAGGTCTGGCACTGGGGATTCGGGCCCTGATAAGTTTTCGGGTTTTGACCCAAAGGGGCCGCTTGAATAGCAGGTACGGCGGGAGTTACGGCTGCGAAGTTTCGACCCTTTCGTTTCTTGTTGCGGTTAGAAGAATCGGGTTTTACATCTTTGACGGCCGCGAGGGTAGAGACAACCTTCTTGGAACCCTTTCTTGTTAAGGTTCCGGCTTTGACATGGTTGTCGGATAGTGTAGCAGATAGACGGATAGCAGCTTCAAGAGTAGGAGGATTGCTTCCCAGCACAGGATCTTGAATTTGCATAGGCAGGCCGCCTATGTATTTTTCAATTCCCCAAGCAAGGGGAGTGATCATGTGAGGCACCAAAAGACTTAGTTCTTGGAACCGGGTGGTGTAAGCCAGATTATCCCCGCTGTCTTGGGCAAGATCCCAAAACTCAGCCTCGAGCTTCCTCATTTCATTCCGAGGACAGAATTCATCAGTCATGGCCTTTTTCAGATCATCCCATGATAAGGATGTAGCAACCTCTGCACCACGAGTGCGTTTCTCGCCGTTCCACCAGGTGAGGGCTCTCTTTTGGAGTACACTTGTGGCATAACGAACCCGCAGATTATCGGGACAGTCGCTGTTTTGGAATGTGCTTTCCATGCTTTCAAACCATTGAAGCAAGCCGGTAGCACCTTCAGTCCCGAAGAATTTTGTAGGATTGCACGAGTTAAAGTGCTTAAACGTGCAGTGAGGCGGGTTGGTACCACCGTTCCCTTGGATGTTGTGAGACCCGTCACTGTTGTTATTTGCTTGAGTCATTTGCCCTACTAGCTGGGCAAGAAGAGTAGCAAGATTCGGGTTGGAAGTGCTAGAGTTTGCACGTCGAGGAGGCATTCTAAAACCATAAGAAAAGACAAGGATATTTTAGATAAGACGGATAAATATGAGTTATAGCGGGAAATAATGTAAGCAGAAATACGAGATTTATCATGACGCGTGCTAGTGCATGTGTATTTATTCTAAGTTGATAGGGGAAACTAAGTCATCTATTCCGGGTAGGACATGATGTTATAGATCATTATTTGCGTAATAGGAATTGCCGGGACTTGCATGCACTACAAATTGTTATTACGTGTGCACCCGTAATGATGATTTGTTTTGCATGTTCGTCTAGTTTTTCCTATTTTGCTATAATGTCCCCAGATTTTGAGTTCAAATTCGGATTGTATCCTTGCGAATACATTGACTTATCAACGTTAAATAATTCCCCGAAACTTTCAAAGAGACATGCTTTAGCCTATAGGTAAACACTCACTTCAGGAATTCCCAGGAAAGCATACGGGTCCGTTTATTTGGATTTATACGAAATGCTTTCCTAGACAGAAAACCCAATGTACAGGTGTCACCCTTCCAGATTGCACGTGTCTTTTACTGGTTTCAGGAAATTAAGTCGTTGACGAGATTTTCAAGATTTTAATAGATTTGAGAGTCTATGAATATAAAATGTGTAGGAATGTTGCAATTTATAAGGATTAGGAGAGAGTATGGACAAGGATAAGTAGTGTATTTGTTTGCATAAATGTGTTGACCAAATGTGTATGTAAAGTATGTATCATGTATCAAAGTCTTGTATGTATGTGTATAAGTCTCATGTACCAAACTCGGGAAAATTCAGACAATTCCTAACTACAAATAATTCACATAGCAATTAATCATTTAGCACATAACACATAAAAAGGGAGTCCTAGGGTTATAGTCTAGGTCATTGTGTCTAATAACCTAATTCCCTATAACCATGGCTCTGATACCAATCTGTCACACCCCGACCGATGGCGGAATCATCGAGGCGGACATTAGAATGATTGTTCAAAAGCACATGGTAACTAAAGGTTGCATAATTCATTAATTAAAATTAAGAAACAACAAGATCCAAATACAATACATTTCAAATAACCTAGTCTAGTTCAAAACATTGATTTATTTAACTAGGTCCAAAATCCTTAAGTGGAGGAATCTTCAGCAAATAGTCACATATCCAAACCTAAAACATTATTTAAATCAAGTGTCAACTAAAAAGTTGGTGAGTACATAGGTTTAGTAATTCCGGTAAATAGTAGTGTAAATCGTTTTTGCAACTCATTGTTTATCCTGTTAAACATAGTATATATGATGTATCATTTATTTAAATCACAATTCAAACCGAGTTTGACGCGCTTGAACAGAGCACAACAGCTAAGTCCGGTATGTTTGAATATAGTTACCCACTATATCCGATATGTTTGAATATACCCCGCGGTTATATCCGAGTATGCAGTAATAAACACCCTAACCGGGTGGGCTGGTCAGGCACAATAGATCTATCAATATTACAGTTGGTTGCCTTGTGTTTAAATGTATGTTCATCCAAAGAATAAGCATATAGTCTCATGTATAACACGTATAAACAATGTGAGTAGCATGTATAATGTTTCACCCCAAAACGTATAAAAATGTAAAAATAGGGGCTATGTAACTCACCTGGCTAGTTGATACGATGATCCACGAGTGTGGGTGATAAAGACGTTGAAAACTAAGCATTATGAAATCCTATGTAGATAAATATGTATTATTGTATGTTTGTATGAGTGTATTCGTATCTAATGAGTATAGGTTTTATAATAATATTCTTAATATTTATTTGTATAAAATAGGGTAGAAAATGATAACGGTTTTGTAAAACTTTAACTCATAGAAATATATATATATATATATATATTGTTTTAAACAAATATTTATTATGTTTAATGTATTTTTATAACAAATGAGAGAAAATTCTTTACCATATTATATTTGTTTTTAACAAGTTTATAAAAAAAACATTTACAAGACTTATAAAGGTGGAACATTTTATATATTAAAATGTATTTTAATGGGTTTATAAAAATATTACAAGATTTGTAAAATGGGACATTTTATATATTATAATGTATTTAATAAGTTTATAAAAATATTACAAGATTTGTAAAATGGGACATTTTATATATTATAGTGTATTTAATAAGTTTATAAGAATATTATAAAAAAAATGGGATGGTTTATTAAAAATGTAGTTTAATCGATTTTAAATTAAACGATCGAGTAAACCGACTCGTTTTAGTATTTATTGTATAAAAAGAGTATTAAAAATAAATTAGGATAATTAAATAAAATGAATAAATGAAAACATAAATAAAAAATTTGGGCCGAAGGCCAACCGGGATCGAACCCGCGACCTGCGCCTTAAACACACACACGCATAACCAGCCTGGCTACTGCCCATCGCTGGTTATGTGTGTGACGGGTAATTTAAATACACAACAGAGAAACTGGTCGCTGGTTCTCGGTGACCGGCAAACCGTGTCCGAGGACACTGAGTTTGCCCGGTGACTCTCGAGCGAATGCCTAGATTTCGATTGGAATAGTTTACCTGATGATAACAGAAGCTAATGGAACCGAAAAGATGTCCGGACTTGGTCGCGAAGGGCCTGGACGGCAGGAACCTTGAACCGAAAATGTCCAAAACGGGAATCAGACTTCGGGATGGAATCAGCTCCTGAATTCTTGGTCACAGTCTCTCTCAGGGAAGACGAAAGTAATGCAGTCTTCAATTTGGAGTGAGGGTGTGAGGAAGGATGGTAACGAGTTCGAGCAGGGCCGACAATGGCTCTTTATAGCCGAGCCTAATCCTTATGCTCAAACGCGCAATTGGATACGTCCCGACATTAGTCTGGGCAAGGTGAAACTAACCTGACAGTCAACAGGCGTGGAGGTGGCCTTTCGGGTATGAATTTTGGACCTGGATGTCTCGGCCACCAAAAGGATCAGACGATCCTTGTGATTGGCAGACAAATTGGTCGAGGGGTCTGGTTCGCGTGGGGGAGACGAAGTCAGAGACGCTTTTGTCGGGCGTTGAGGTGCAGGGAACAGCCCTGTCGGGGTGTTCGCCGGAGAAAGCCTTGGACCGCCGGACAAATCGAAGGGGGTGACCGGAAATGCGAATAGGGTTCTGTCAACTTTGGTCCCTGGAGTTTGATTTTGATTTAAAATAGTCCCTGAGATAATTACGGAGGAGCCCTTGTATTTTGATTTGTACACCTTTAGTCCCTTAACTGAATTCTGTTTTAAACCTTGTAGTTTGATTAAATATAAAACGACCCTCAACTTTTATAAAAATAATTAATTAGATTTCTTTTTCAATTTCAATTATATTTTATAAACTCATATTATTATTATAAATGTATATATATATATATATTTTTATAAAAGTTTATTTTTATTTAGATAGATTATCATATTTATGTTACGAATCTTTTAAATTTGGATTTTTATATAAAATTTTATTTAAGTTTAAAACTTATAAAATTTTGATTATTTTAAATCCCTAAAATAAATACATATATATTTTGTACAAAATTAAATAAAAACACTTGCATTTCATTAAATAAAAAAAAATGATTACATGATATATATTATAAATGTGTAAATGAAAAATCCGAAACGTCACAGTCCTCAATCCCGCAAGTCACGCACAAGTCAATCCCTCATGTATCCAGTCCCTAACATAACCCGATTCATCCCTAATTCGATGGATTAACGCATAATCAGTCACCACGACAATTCCGTTCAATTTGAAATTCGAATTGGTTTATAATTAATCGAATTAAAACACTCCCCTACTCTCGTAATCAACCACACAAACGCTCTCATCCTTTAATCAAACCGCATATCACCGCAGAGAGCCTGTCGAGCACCGAGATCAGCCGAGCATTTGATCCTGTCGTTCTCATTCATCCCTACGCCAAATCAGGTACAAATTATGTCAATTGATTCGTAATCAAACCCTGATCAAAAACCCCTTATCAATTCGAGTTAACAAACACCTATCGAACTCAATTGGAATTAGGGTTCATAACCAGTTCATACGTTTGGGAGGAATTAGTTCGATTAACGGGTTCTATTTAAATAAACGAGATCCTTATTGACCAGCGAAACCACTTGGCTCGACCGGTAAGATCTTGCACCACGAGCCAAGTGGCGTGGGTTCGAAACCCACAGCCCACCCATACAGACCGCCCTTTTTGTTGTTTCCTTTAATGCTTGAACCCGGCTCCATGGTTAAGTCATGTTAAAACTATTGCGAACCGAGTTAACATCAGTAGATCACTCCTCGGTTTAGTGGTTTGTCCGTCCGACCCACACAGGAACCACCCGGGTTCGAACCGGGTGGCCTGTTTTAATTTTTAAAACCTGTTTTAAAGCCCGAAAATTTTATAAAAAAAATATTTTTATAAACCCTATATTTATTAGAATAGAATAAAACAAGTTTCATAATTTTTGCATAAAAATCGCTATTTTTATAAATTTATTTGTTAATACTCAATTTAATGTATATTATTTATTTTGAGTAATTCTTTTACCTAATGTTATAAATTTTGTGACAAAGTTTTATAAATACTTTTTTTAAGGTTTTATAAAATTTAAGTTATATATTTAAAACCTAATAATACTGTATCTAAATATATATAGTTTTTATATATTTAAAGAGTACAAGTCAATTTTTAAGTAAATTTATTTATTTTAACATAACAATTTCAAATGATGAATAAATAAATAAATGTATTTATTATTTATATAAATTACATTTACAAATACACTTAGAGTTTAATCTATATTTAAGATTAATTTTATGATCCAATATTTACACGTCTTTATAAGCAAATAAATAAAGTAAAATTTTATTTAATCTATATTTAATATAGAACACACATTCTTATAAATAAATAAGAATATCATTTATTTAAATCATATTTAAATAAATATAATATCTATACTATTTTTCCTAAACTAAATAAATAAATAATAATTATTTATTTATTTAGTTATCCAACCCAAACCCAGATTCAATTATTTTATAAACTAGTTGATTTAATATTAAATCGTGTAAATCACAAACACCCTCAACTCAAAACCTTTGTACACACACTCAATTAAATCATAGTCTTAGACTCAGAATTTTTGGATACATTAGTAATTCAACATTTATTACACATTAGGTTAACCTTGTGAGGTTTCAATCATCATTCTACCGTCTAGCCGTGCGTGTTAGCTACACCTCTAATCAGGTGAGTATTACATAGACCCTTTTTACTCTTTTACACTTTTGGGGTGAAACATGAACTCTATACACACAACTATTTACACTTACACAAACTACACAAAACACAAATCCTATTTACATTCATGTGTGCAAAAATTTGAGCTTTATGTTTGAGTGCTATACGTGTTAACTATTTGTGTGCAATTTCATGTGCAATCATTAACTAATAAGCCAACGGTTAACAATGATAGATCTATTGAGTCTGACAAACCCACCCAGATTGGGGTGATTATTACCGACAACACAATTTGCTTGCTAGTTACAAAGGTTTGATTGTACTTTAGTTACACATTAGTTACTCCTCATAAATTCCTTATTTATTCATGATATGCAAGGATTTGATCTTTCACAACTATATACTATCTATGTACAAACCTGTGTATGCTCACCAACTTTTTAGTTGACATTATTTTATTCATGTTTCAGGTGATAACGTGTGAGTTGATCAAGATATGCTACACGTAGGACATGGACTTAGTTAAAAATTGAATAAAGAATATTATGCATTTCTTTTCGTATTTGTTTGAACTTGATTGTGTTTGGTTATTTGAAATGAAGTTATGATTTAAAATATTTCAATATAGTGAACCTTGTGCTCATGAACAGTCTACATGTCCCGCCCCGACGTTTCCGCCGTCGGTTGGGGTGTGACAGTCACCATATGCGGGCACATGGTAGCAAGCTCATGGGAACGAGTGGTATAAAACTCAATTTCTGAACCTTCCATCTTCAGGTTCCAGAATTCTCCTTCCAACTTTTGAATTTCATCCCGAGGACAATACTCCTCCTTCATCATTGTCTTAAACTCCTCCCACGAGAGTGCATTGGCCATAACTAGACCCAACATTTGGGCCTGAGCATTCCACCAAGTGAGAGTCGGGCCCTCCAAAGTTCCAAAAGCGAACTTGACCTGATTGGCTAATGGGCAGTTGCACATGGCAAATAACGATTCTACTTTTTTGAACCACCGGAGTAGTCCGACAGCTCCTTTGGCTCCACTAAAGGTGTGGGGCTTGCAGTCCATAAATGTTTTGAATGTGCATGCTGGTTGCTGATTCTGCTGACCTGGATTAGAAACATATATAGGTTCGAGGTTATAAGGCTTAGGAAAGGTGCTTTGAGAGATTAATTGACCTCACTAGTCAATGCTTATAACAATTACCTGCAGTATTCTGTGATGCTAGAGCCTCAGCCACACTATCGTTGATTAGTGCCGCCAGCTCCGCTGCTGTCATGTTGATGGTACCTTGACCACCAGCACGACCTCCACGTCCTCTTCCCGACATGATTCTTCCCATTCACAAATACAAAACATTGAGAAATATATCGCCTATTAAAAATTATTTATGTACAAGTAAGGAAATACAGCATCTAACATTTTGAAAATTAAATAAATTGTAAAGCTACAAAATAAATAATTCAAAACATTAATCTTCTCATGCTTTTATTGAATGGTAACAACCTTACCCATCTAGGTTGAAAAGAGAAATAACATAAGCGAATCATGAATGAAAAGGAAAGATAGAACAGAAAGATCATCAAACATCCTCGTCATCGGAAGAAACGTTTGATTGTGCATCGTCGATCTCCACCGGTTCCGCCTCGGGTGGCTCCTCCTCTAAGGGCTCAACCTCGAAGGGCTCCTCCTCGTCGTCCGAAAGTGGAACGTCCTCTAGAAATAGGGCTGCCTGTAGTTGAGCTTCTAAGTGGGTCACTCTCTCCCGAAGTCCTTCAGTAGCAGGGTCTGCTACTTGTAGTTGGGCTTCCAGATGAGTCACTCTCTCCAGAATCCCTCCTACATCATGGTCCGAGGTGTCCACCCTCATCTCCAAATGTGTAACCCGATCCACCAAAAGGTTATGGACCTGATTCCTTGCTGCGAGTTCAGTGGTCAGATGCTCTATTTGCTACTTGTTTTCCTCCATTTGTGGCTCTCATTCTAGAATGCCGGGTATCTCATCAATGGCTTCCTTCATTGCTTTTAACTCCTTAGTTATGATATACACAAAAGCTGCAAAAGCTTGTTCCATGGTGCATGGCAAGCTTGGCAAAGTAGAGGATGAAGAAGTTTAACAAAAATAGGGTGATGGAACATTTCCCATCTCGATCCACCTTTGGATCATCGTCGGATATTCATTCCAATTAAGTGTTGTGTTCCTTGCTTGTGCATTACTTGGTTCACCCTGTTCTAACGAGTTGTTACTAGAACTAGTCTGGCACCTTTTGGACTCCGGGGATGATAAGGTAGATGCCTTAGGTGATGGTGGTGGGGTTGACGACATGATCCTGTAACGTAATACATAAGTGCCAATACATAACGCTTATGATATGTAACTAATGTGTGAGGTTATAGTCAAGTATGCAATCCTAGTTCTCTATAACCAATGGCTCTGATACCAATCTGTCACACCCCCAATTTCAACTAATGGAATTTTACCGTTTGGGAAGTGACAAACCAGGATCGTAGTCATTAGTTACATTGAACGACACTATATGGGACTAAAATGAAAATATATCATAAATGATCAAAGTAAGTGCGGAAGCGTAAAACGAAAGTAAATGCGCAAAACAAACGCAAGAAAAGTCCCAAAGTGTCCAGTCCAAACGAAGTCCCAAAACAAAGTACAAGCAATTAAACAATATTAATTTATAAATAAATCATAAGACTCCATGTATTCCCTATGCATGCACCTGTGCCTTATCTTAAGCGACCTGAGAAAACATGTAAGAAAACGATGTCAACACGAGGTTGGTGAGTTCACAAGTTTCAATATATAAATAAACGTTTACCAGATTTATTGTACAATCAACATATATATATCGACGGGTAGCTAACCCATGTTCATGTTTGCTATTACGCTCGTAACCGTAAACTGACTGTTTGAATGCCTCCCACCAGGCCTATCAACCATGGTGCACGTTTAGGTCAATATTGCACCCGTTCAATATCCAATCGAGTTAGCATGACTAACGCGGGTGAGGTTTGTCAAACCCAGTAGTACTACCCAACATACCTCGCTATTCTCATATTTAAACGGTTCGATGTGAGGACTTTCATGATAGAATTTACGCATAGTCATAACAAGTGATACAATATGAAGTACAAAAATAAAAAAAGAGTTTGTGTCATGTTTTCTTCCCCAGTTTAAAAGCAGTAAAAGGGGCCGTGAAAACTCACCTGATTGCATAGTTAGTAATCACACAAGTATGAGATTGAAATCTCAAGCGTTAGCCAGACACGGCTCACGAATGCCCTAAAATTACAAAAAACAATTAGGGACTCATTGGGATTTGTGACGACAACACAGAATAAGGAACTTCCTAAAAGTAACGCTCTAATGACCATGAGTAGACGAATGTGTCCACGAGAATACAGGATTCTTGAATTATTCAATTAAGAAAAACTACGATTTGCGACGAGTGACAAATAATAATAATATAAAAATATATTTCGTTTTTAATTGAGTTCGAGGATTGAAAATAATATATTATTTTATAAACGAGTTTTAAATAACGGATACGAGTTACAAGACTAAACCCGAGTCTATGGGTGGTTTTTCTGGTTTTTAAAAACGTAATAATATAATATAAAAATTATTGTTTTGAGAATATAAATATAAATCAAATACTCTGACCAAAGGTTTTCTCACACACGACCGCGCCTAAGACAAGGCACGACCGCCTTAAGGTCACGGGCATGACCGTGCTGGTCGGAGGCGCGACCGTGTTGATCAAACAGAAGACACAACAAAGCTGATCACTAGGCACGACCCTGTCTGAGCCAGGCACGACCGTGTCTAGGGTTCTGAGGCACGACCAGGTCTAGCCAAGACGCACGACCAGGTCAGAGTGTGAGGCACGACCGTGCTAAAACCTGGCACGGCCGTGTCTCCTGGATTTACAGTTACAGAGTTTGACAGAACAAGCCAACAAGTCCAAATCCGTTTGGTTTTGATTGCGATTGACCAAAAGGATTTACAAAACAAAACCTTACGAAACTACCCATGAAATTTAATTGGATTGAGATTTGGATCTTGGTTGGTAATCGACTAAACCCCAAATCTATGAACCCTAGAATAGGGTTTACTCCGAATTCGATGATATATGCCCTAATTAACATAGGGCTTTCAATCCAAGAATGAAAACGAAGATGTAGGAAGTTTCAATTACCAAAATAGATGACGGACTGATAGTGCACGGCTAGAACTTGATCCGACGGTGATGGGTTTGATCTCCGGCTACCACGACTTCAACTCCGGCCAAATTGGACTTCGCAAAAGCTTTAAGGGGACTCGTACTAGACTCGCAGATGATCAAATGAGAGAGATACACATGGATTAATTGAATTTGACTGCAAATGGGCTTTGAGTCAACGGTTACACAATAATTATCCATAATTGGGTTTAATTCGGAGTAATAACAAGGTTTAAAGTCTTAATGATACTCGTTAAAGGTAGGAACGTGCTGAACGGTTACGAAATCGAACGAATTTACGATTAAAGACTGTGTTTACGTTTCAACTGACAAGAGGCGCTACCGTGCCAACAAGAGGCACGACCGTGCCAAAACAAGCCGCTACCGTGCCCACTAGGGTTTCTGGTAATTTACAAAACCAGTCCTTGCAACTTCAACTTTGGCAGAAATGATCCCTTGGTTTTAGAATTGAGTTAACTTGGTTAAGATTTAACAGAATATTTTACGGAATTACTAACGGGGTTAACTTGAAAAGTCGGATTGTCACAAAATATGTGGCTAAATGCTTAACTTGTTCTCAAGTTAAAGCAGAATATCAAAAGCCTTATGGCAGATTGCATCCACTAGATATTCCAGAATGGAAGTGGGAACATATCACTATGGACTTCATAACAATGCTACCAAAAATAGCTAAAGGTTATGATACCATATGGGTGATAGTAGATAGGCTAACTAAGAGTGCTCACTTTTTACCGATACGTGAGACTTACTCTTCTGAAAGGTTGGATGGAGCATTTATCAAAGAAATTGTTTCAAGGCATGGCGTGCCAGTTTCAATTGTATCTGACAGTGACACACGTTTCATGTCGCGTTTCTGGAAGAAGTTCCATGAAGAGATGGGGACTAAATTATTGATTAACATGGCATATCATCCTCAAACGGATGATCAAAGTGAAAGAACGATTCAAACACTTGAGGATATGTTGCGTGCTTGCATTATTGACTTTGGTGGAAGTTGGGATAGTCATCTACCTTTGGTAGAATTCTCGTATAACAATAGTTATCATGCAAGTATTGACATGCCGCCATATGAAATGTTATACGGGAGAAGATGTAGAACTCCCATCTGTTGGGGAGAAGTTGGACAGAAAGAATTTGAAAGTAAGGAGATTGTCCAAGCAACATGTGGAAAGTTAGATCAGATTAGAGCTCGCCTAAAAGCCGCACAGGACAGACAGAAGTCCTATGTAGATAAAAGGAGAAGACTAATAGAATTCCAAGTCGGAGATTATGTCCTGCTAAAGGTATCTCCGTGGAAAGGAATCATTAGATTCAGGAAGAGAGGAAAGTTAAGTCCAAGATTCATTGGACCATTTAAGATTATAGCTAGAGTAGGGAAAGTTGCTTATAGACTGGAATTGCTAGAAGAGTTGAGTGGAATTCACTCGACATTCCATGTATCACACTTTACGAAAGTGTTTGGCAGACGAAACCTCTCATGTACCACTGAAAGACATTAAGATAGATGAAAGATTGAATTATGTCGAGAAGCCAGTGGCAATACTCGACTGGAAGGAAAAGAGATCACGAAATAAAGTAACCAGGCAAGTGAAAGTTCAGTGGCAACATCGAAAAGGATCTGATACCACATGGGAAACAGAGGAAGAAATGAGGCAGTCTTATCCCTACTTATTCGAGTAAGTGTCCGATTTCGAGGACGAAACCTTTATAAGGGGGGTAGATTTGTAACACCCCAATTTTCAAGAAAATATAAGTATAAGGGTTAAAATTGTCAATTGATAAAACCTTAGGTATTTAAATGACATTATGTTAAAGTATAATGGGTTAGGTTGCATTTGGATCAAAGTTCAGGGACTAAAAATGAAAAATTTGGAAAATAGGTAGATGTCGGACCGACATCGCTGGGATAGCGGTCCGCTATGTAGAGGGCAAGAAATCACTCAGGAGATGACACGTGTCGGGTGACTAATCGCTGAAATCTGACACGTGGAGGAGTGATAGCGGACCGATATGGGATCCGTTGCGGTCCGCTAGCCGCAATTCATCCACTATGGACCGACATGAGAAGCATAACGGTCCGTTATGTACCCGTTAAGCAAATTAAGCTACCACACTTGGATAACAGACCGACATGTATAAGATAACGGTCCGCTATAGACCTGTCGGGCAGCCTATAAATAGACGCGGCATGACGGGCTGGGCCGGACAGGCCAAGCGAACTTAAGGGTGGCGAGGAGTCTCCCTATAAATAGCATAAACCCCCACCTTTTCTCTCATTTGCAAGTTTTAGAAAGAGAAACCGTAGAGAGAGAAAGTTGGCAGATCAACCCGAGATTCAAGAAACGTGTTACCACATAGCTTGGGAGCAAGACCTCCGAATCAGACGCTCAATTCAGGTAACGACTCTGGGTTTTTGTTTAAACTCGGGTTCTCGAGTATTTTTGGTAGAAAGGTTGGGTTTTTATTAACCAAAAGAGAAAAGGATTATAGATCTGGTATCACGAGAGGAAAATACACCTTCTGAACGTAAAAAGTTCCAAAGCTTGACAAATCCATCGATCAAGATCTAAGTCCATGCAAACTGATGTGTTTTGTATGAAGTTTGTGGTTTTGATAAAGTATGCGGTTATGATAAAGTTTACGGTTTGGATGAAGTTCATGACCGGGAAAAGTTCACGGTTGTGAAGTTCACGGCTGATAAAGTTCTCGGCTGATGAAGTTTGCGGCCGGGTGAAGTTCACGGCTGACGAAGTTCACGGCTGATGAAGTTGGGTAAAGTTTGCGGTTAGGGATGAAATGTGATGAGTTGTACGTAAAGCTAAGACTAGGTTGCGTGCGTACAGGTTAGAAGATCTTTTAGAGACCTTTAACCATGTTCATCTCAGGTGAGTTCTAGAAGCCCTCTTTTAAATGTTTTAAATAATGTTTTTGGGGCTGGTGTGCATACGTAACGATGTGACTGTTTTATAAAACGATGTTTATGAATGATTTATGTGACGTTTTATGAAACGATGTTTATGAACGATGTTTTGAAATGAAAGGTTATGAAAGAAATGTTTATGAAATATTTTGCCAAAAGAAGTTTACGAAGTGTTTATGAATGAATGAATGACTTTTAATAAAACGTACGAATGCTTTAACTGAAGTTTTGAAGTAAAAGAAGTGAATGTTTATGAAAGTCACAAATGAACGAATCTGCCATTATTCCTTAGGGAATTGAGGTTATGGGTATGGAATGTATGTTATGGGCCTTACCTTTTAGGGACCTTTGTGGCTGGCCAACTGTTGTAAAACTGGGGTGATGTCGATCACCATGGGGATTACCGTGATCCTTGAAGTAGGTACGATTTACCTTACGGGGTAGTCGTGCTGGAAGTTAGGTATGACTACTCGTCGGAGTATCGCGCTGGAAGATAGGTATGACTACTCTTCGTAGTATCGTGCTGGAAGTTAGGTATGACTACTCCTCGGAGAATCATGCTAGAAGTTAGGTGCAACTACTCTTCGGGGTATCGTGCTGGAATTTTGGAATTGATGGTTACGAGATGACGCAGATTCGATATGTTCGTTGACTTATGGGTTATGATGTGTTATGTTTTGTTATTGCATTATTTTACCTACGTTTTTATTAAATGAAGTATGAAGTTATGTTTTTGGCAAATATTTGAAGTTAATGTTTTATGAAAAGCTAGAACTCAGCAGCGTAGCTGACTTTTAGTATGCACATTCAGGTTAAGGACATGTATGAAAGTTGAACGGTGATGCTTAGCTGGCAAAAGGAGTTACCCGGTTGATCATGAAGACTGGCATCCCGTTACGAGTTGTTTATGTTATGTTTGTTACGCTTCCGCATGTTGAACAAGTTTTAATTATGTTGAATGAATGATTCCGCTGCGTTATTTGATATTCAAGTTTAAGAACTGTTTGTGAATGAGTAAATCCTACAAGTGAGGCCTTACAAGTTGGTATCAGAGCAATAGTTTGAGAGATTTGGGCACTTCCGGTGTCTGAACTTAAACTGTGAATGGGACCGAAAGCGGATGCCAGTATGGGTAACTCGAGCCACAACAACAGGTATGAAGGTAGTGTATGAAGGTAGTATATATTTACATATATAGTATGCCTTAGAAAGTGTTAAGGTTAGGACTTGTGTTCTGATGGAAATCACAAAGGTGGTTAAATAGAAATCGAAAGGTAGTGTAATGGTTAATTGTAGATGGCAAGTGTCTATTAACATCTTACAGTACTTCTTGAATTCTATTTGTTAACTAGCGTGATAACGTTGGATTCCTTGTCTTATAGAACGAAATGGCAAGGAGAGGAAACGGAAGGCGTGGTGGGGCCCATACTGGTGGTCATAGCGGTGGGCGCGACAGGACCCCTACGCGCCAAGAGTACAATGAAGAAGGAAGTGTTCACACTGAGCCAGAAGTTAGTATGCACGTGACTTAGCCGACTCATGTCGAAGAACAACAATTCACTTTTGAACCAGAAGTGAGAGCGGCTCTGGCACGCGAGTTCACTGAGTTGATGAAGACTTCCTTGTCGGAACTATTGACAGAAGCGTTAAAAAAGGTTAACGAGGCGGGCGGGTCTAAACCGAGAACTGATGCCTCGATCATTGAGGCAGCTAACGCACCGCCTGCTCGTGGTTGCGATTATAAGTCCTTTAAGACATGTGATCCGCCGGTTCTTACTGGGAAGAAGGACGCGGTGGCTACGTTTGACTGGGTGATCCGTATGGAAGCCTCCGTCTGAGCGAATGTCGGGAGAATCAAGTTGTGAAATTTGCTGCTAACTCCTTGAGGGAGGAAGCATCACACTGGTGGGAAGGAATACGCCAGGCTAAAGAGGACGAGGTGGTTGATTCGATGATGTGGAATGACTTCAAGACTCTAGTGATCAAGAATTTCTGTCCAAGAAATGAGATCGAGAAGGTAGAAAGGGAATTTATGGGGTTGAAGGCCGGATGTATGACACATCAGCAGTACACCACTCGGTTCAATGAACTGGCACGTCTAGTGTCACATCTTGTCACGACTGAGGAAAGAAAGATTTCCTGCTACATTCAAGGTCTGCCGGACCAGGTCCGCACCTATGTTAAGGCAAACACCCCTACTACCTATGATTCAGTGGTGGAACTGAGTGGCGTGGTATTTGATGATCTGGCACTGAATGTCGTTTCCATTGACGAGCCGAAGAAGAAGCTAAGTTTTCCTGCCAAACGATTTGGTGGGGAGTTGTTTGGGGCTTGGGAAAAACAAGCCAGGGTAGGCGAGACGGTAGTCTGCGGAAAATGTGGGGTAAGGCATGCGGGTTAATGTCGGCTAGGGCCAAACCTGTGCTTCAAATGCGGTAAAACCAGACACTACTCCCATGAATGCCTGCAAGGCTTCAAGTGCTTTAACTGTGGGAAGAGTAGCCACCTGAGATGAGAATGCACTAAGCCAAGGATGGGCGAAGCTGGAAACGGTAAAGGCCCGATGAAGAAAGAAGAGAGGCTCCGAGCGAAAACTCGAGCGTATGCACTGACGCAAGAACAAACCAGGGTAGACCCCGATGTGGCGTCAGGTACGTTCATCATCGACAACACTTTTGTATCTGTGTTATTTGATTCGGGCGCAAGTAAAAGTTTTATATCTGCTAATTTTTATGAATGGGTAAATCACCCAGTCAGTAAACTAGAAAGGGCCTTTAGTGTAGAAACCGCTGAGGGTAGAACTGCAAGGGTAACCGGAGTAGTTGACAATTCCATGATAAAAATAGAGGGCTTTATATTCCCCGTCAGGTTGTTCGTTATGGTTTTAGGAGGGTTTGATGTCGTGTTTGGTATGGATTGGCTAACTGCCAACGAAGCCCAAATTATATGCAAACGAAAGATAATCCGACTCAAGGCTCCGGATGGTAGCGAAGTCGAGGTTTTTGGAGATCGTGAGGCCCCGATGCCCAATGTCATTTCGATGATTAAGGAAACAGAATACTTGAGGCGCGGATGCGAGGCTTATCTGGTGTACGTGATTGACAAGTGTAAGGAAGTGAAGGAACTAGATGTTGAACCCGTGGTGCGCGAGTACCCGGAGGTGTTTCTAGAGGATTTTCCTGGGATACCACCTGACAGAGAGATTGAGTTCCGAATCAACTTAGTACCAGATGCCCAGCCCGCGGCTAAGGCTCCATATTGACTAGCACCGGTAGATATGAAAGAACTAATGGCACAATTAGACGAATTACTTGAGAAAGGGTTTATCCAACCGGTTATCTCGCCTTGGGGTGCTCCGGTATTGTTTGTGAAGAAGAAAGATGGTTCTATGAGAATGTGTATCGACTACAGGGAGTTGAACAAACGAACAGTGAAGAACAGTACCCTTTACCAAGGATCGACGACTTGATCGATCAATTACATGGCGTAAGTTGGTTCTCAAAAATCGACCTTCAATCCGGGTACCATCAGTTGAAGGTGAGGGAAGAAGATGTAGGTCCCTCGGGTGTGGCGGATCGTCACATGCAAGTGGGTATACTAGTCGAACCGGGTGCGGAATGCCCGTGACTAGGCGAAGAGTCTAGCTAAACAAAGTAAACCGACAAGAGAAAACACTTTAAACGTTCTTTGTATTATAAACACTTGAAGGTTACAGAGAAAAGCACTGAGATTACAATCTGCGTATTTGCTAAAGTGTCTTTGTGCTTAACTTCTGTCAACCTATCCTATTTGTTCCTGACTTGATGCCTGCACACTTAACAAGTGCGTAGGGCAAATTGCTCTTGCGTACTTAACAAGTACACAAAGGTATTCTTGCGTACTTGCTAAGTACGCAGGAGCTTTCTCCTGCGCACATGTAAGTGCGCAAAACACTTAGAAAGAAATGCAACATTCAATATGTAAAAGTAAATACAACTCGATAAACTAATACATAAAGACTCTTACATACAAAGACAATTACAGACATGAAAATACAAACTAAGACTATATCCAGAGTGTTGTCACAGGAAAGTGCTTCAACAAACTCCCCCTTGACAACAGCTCGGGATCTTCATCGTCTTCAGTCTTCAATCTTCAGTCTTCAGTCTTCACAGATGTCCATCTTTAGCTTCCATCTTCTTCTTATAATCAAGGCAGAACTTAATCACCTTGTCATATTTAGAAGCAAGGAGCTTTGTCCATTCGTCCGTGTGGACACAATACCTATCAGATAGTACCTCCAGATCTTTCACAGAAAAGTTGATGAAGCTGACTTCATCAAATATTCTGATCAGTTCTTTTGGCACTAAGTTCCCACTTTCGGAACGTCCCTTTCCCATGATCACATCCTCGCCCGTTTTTGGATCTACGTACCAGTACCATATGTCACCAAGAATATCCTTAGATAACTTGCTCAGGGGAATCTTAGTTTCACATCTCACTGGCTTGTATACCAATTTCTTTAAGTGCTTCTTAGTCACAGGATGCACAACGTGCTTATACTTGACTCTCTTGGGCACCTGAGGCTTGAACATTTCAAAGTTCCCAGATCTTGTTTCACGCTGCAGAACCACCCACAAACCCATCGCTACTGCATGATTACACTTACCGAGTAGCTCTCTGTTTGCTAGGTTCACAAGGTCGTATTTGGGCAAGGAGCTGAACGCTTAACTGGTGGGTTTCGAGTATTGAACCCCCCCAGATCTTTTGATAGCGAACAACTGCTTGTCCTCCTCGAACCTTACAGCTAAGATCATTCCTGTTGCTCCGTGCTTGTCTATGATAGACGTCTTTTCCCACACAGGAGTTGGACCCTTTGATGAGGTAGAAGGCATGTCTGTCTCTTTTGGTGCCTCTGGGTCCACAGGTTCAGGGTCAACTGCGGAGGCTTCAGTCGAGGCTTCTACATTACTAGCCTGCTCGACTGAACCTGTGTCGAGCGGAGCGTCGAAGGATGGAACTTCAAAGATCTCTCCATCTTCTAGGTCGTACTCTCCTTCCCCGTCACCCTTGGGAATCTCTATCACCACGTCTTCATCATCATCATTCCAGTCATCACCAGAGTCGATCTCTCCTTCTTCCAGATTAAAGAGAGCATCGATCTGTGCTTCCTTGGAATAGTCAGGCTCAAGATAAAGGATCTCATCATCAGATAAGTCCTTGAGCACATCGGCTGCTGACTTCCCTTTATCACCACCACCAGGGGTATCACCACCCTCTTGCTGAGTAGACTCCCCCTTAGCCATTGGAATAGCAGAGATGGGCACAATGGCCAAAGCTTGGTGCTCACCTCCACTAGGACCGGCTTCAGGATCCTTGTCTTTATCGTCATCCTTAGTCAAGTCGACTGGATGACAAGGCTCAGAACCAGTGGATTTATTTTCTTTCTCCTTCTCTTTCTCCTTCTCTTTCTCTTTCTCTTTCTCTTTCTCCCCCTGAGCATCAAGCTTCTTGGTCAGTTCTGCAACTAATTTGACCATCGCTTTGTGCTCTTTTCTTTGTAAATCCAGCCTTAGCTCAAGTGCCATTATGTTCTTTAGTCGCTCATTAGTCCCCGTTCACTGGCTATGTAGAATCCTAACTTCATCGGCCAGTGAATTAATCTGTGCTTGTTGAGCATCAGATTCCTCCTTTGACTTCTGAATAGTCTTCAGCAGTCCAGCAACTTGGGTTTCTAGCACATCGATCCTTGCCTCATTCGGATCAGGATGCCTAGACGATGACGCTTCGGCATTATGGATAAGGGAGGAGAAGATGGTACCAAAGTTAAACCCTTGTGAGTAATCTTCATAAGTGAAGGGTTGACTTGGAGGATCAATGGTGGGTGTTGGGATTTGGGATGAGATGATGGGAGTGGGTGTTATGGTAGGGGTGAAGGTGACAGACTCCGTGAAAATTGGAGTAGTCACCGCCACTTGGACTGATGTTGTAGGGAGGGTCACCGTCATAGGAACCTCCTCTGTGACTGCCGTGACTGCAACGTCAGCTTGAACTTGTGGTCGTCTCCTCCTACGGTATAACTGCTGTGAAGGTGGGGTAGAGGCTGAATCAGTACTGGCAGCTTGAACTTGTACTTGCTGCAGAGCCGGGGCCTCTACCACAATGGGGATAACAACTTCTTGCCTATCTCCTCTATTCTTATGAACACGCTCTCGTCTTTGTCTTTGTAGAGCAGCGTCAGAGTCAGATGTTGGCTCATAATCGCTGCTCGAGCTCTGTCGCTTCTATTTGGAGGACGACTCAGGTAGGGTTACCTGTGCCGATCTCCTCGGGTGTGCCTGTGATGGTGCGTCATTGGAATTAGAAGAATCTGATTCTGTTGCTTCTGAATCGGATTCCTAAGCACCACCATCACCACCTTCGTCGTCTCAATCCTCAGACGAGCCATCATCACTATCATTCTCCTCATCGTGTTGTTCCTGCTGTTCATCGGAATGTTCACTCAGTTCAGGTTCCGAGTCGTGGCTATACCATCTCCAGTCTTCAGGTGCCACATATGCTTCATTTAGAAGGTGGCCAAAGAGTTCTGTGTGCACAGGGGTAGGTTCTACACTGCCTGGCTTCAGAAATTGAGCAAATACTCTTTTGTCCACCCGCTTGACTTGCAGTCTCTCCCCCATAGCAGGAAGGTTTGGTAACGCGTCATTGATCAAGAGTTGCACAAACCTAGGGTACAATAAGAATCTAAACTTCTCCACTGTGTTGATCTGGTCATTGATTGCTTTGAAGATGTAGCGCGAGAAGTTGTAGCCCCTATTAAGAGACAAGCCCACCATGGCTGCTGCAAGGTCATGACCCATGGCATCTTTACCAGCTTTCCTTGACGAGATGCACACGATCATGACGTGGGAGAAATACCGCCATTGGTCTAATACCCACATCTTTTTATAAGAAGCATAGTCCCTCGCTCCAACGTATCCCATTCTTTGCCTCCAACACCCATCCACAAAGTAGTCTGGATAGGCTGTCGGGTCGGTAGCAAGGTCTCTGAACTGCAGGTCCTTCTTATGGTATCTTCAGAAAAAGCGATAGCCTGACCAGCAACGGTAGCCCTTATGACATTGGGGGTTACCGTGCAGTCGTGCTCCACCGTCTCCCAGAATTGTTCCAAGTAAGGTCTTGACACAGTCTGGTCAGCTGAGATAGCATAGCTGACTCTTGAGCGGTTCAAGAAGTCAACTATCTCCCTATATTGCAATGCTGCACCTTTCCATTCGGGTTGAGTGTTCACTAACAGGTTGAATTCGTTAGTAAACGCCCGAGCCATAATCTGCAAAATCACACAGAAAGCACAATCAGAACAACACGTATCATTGGAAATGAATAAAAACGACTCAGTATAGCAGTTACTCTTTGAACTGAATTTCAGACTTAGGAATTTTTGCCAAGTGTTGGTCCTGCGTACTTAGCAAGTACGCAGGATTTTCCTCTTGCGTACTTAACAAGTACGCAAGAATTACTTCTTGCGTACTTGCCAAGTGCGCAAGAACTATACTTGGTGAAAATTCCAGAAGTTTGAAAATGTCATTGATGTTCAAAAAACAGTGTGTATTGGGTCGCCACTAGGTCGAAATAAGTGATTCTAGCCTATGGGACCAACAGCACCACCAAATACTTGCTAATCTTGACCAATTTTGACCTAATAGTCGAATAAACCCACTGACGGTTCAAATTCAACTACAGGGACAAAATCAAAGACGAATTTGGACGATTAAGGGTAGATTAGTGATCGATTAATGATTATTAACAAGTCTTAATTATTAGGTATTACCCAAACAACCCAAAAATTGTCTTACAATCTCGAACACAAAACCTAAGATAGTCGGTCCAAAATCAAGATTTTTGTGGATGGATTAAGCCTAAAATCTCACCAAATCGATGTTATGAGATGATGAAACTTGTAGTGGGACGAAAAATTGATTTAGGAACACTCGGTTTTGAGTAAAAATTTGCCGAGGAAAGCTATCGGTTTGAAGGTGATGAAACTGAGAAAAGTTTCTAAGTCCCACTTTTATACCCCACACCAAAAGGCCGTGCGTACTTAGCAAGTGCGCACGTTTCAACTCATGCGTACTTACAAGTGCGTAAGAATTAACTCTTGCGTACTTACAAGTGCGCAGGGCTTACTTCATGCGCACTTATAAGTACGCACAAACCCTTAAGTGCGCAAACTTTCAACTCAAAATTTATGAAGTTTTTCGAGTCAAATAACGAACAAGTTAAAAATATTCAATCAAGAGGATTCAAATACAATTTGTTACACCCCGACCGATGGCGGAATCATCGGGGCGGGACATGTAGACTGTTCATAGCACATGGTTGACTAAATTGAAATATATTAAAGTCAAATTTCCATTACAAATAATCCAAGTACAACCAAATTCAAACAAAGAAACATAAAACAACTCATAGAATTCTTGATTTAAATTGCTAAGTCCAAATCCTATATTGAGCACGTCTTGAATCATTCTCACATATTAGGGCCTGAAACATGAATAAAATAAAGTCAACTAAATAGTTGGTGAGCATAACACAGTTGTATATAGATAGCATATAGTTGAAAACAAAACCTTTACAAAGCATGATAAAATAAGGCATTTATGGGGAGCAGCTATTGTGTAATCAAGTACAACCAAACCTTTGTAACTAGTATGCAAATTGTGTTGTCGGTATCAATCACCTCCACTTGGGTGGGTTTGTCAGACTCAATAGATCTATCATTGAAAACCGTCGGCTTGTATAGTTAATGATTGCACATAAGTTTTCACAAAGATTAGCACAACTAGCACTCGGGCACAAAGCTCAAATTTTGCACACATGTATGTAAATAGGATTTTGCACTTGTGTTGTTTGTGTAAATGTAAATGTGTAATGTGTATAAAGTTCATGTTCCACCCCAAAAGTGTAAAAGAGTAAAAAAGGGTTGTGAATACTCACTTGGTATGCGGGTGTAGGTAACAAAGAGTATAGATAAAATAAGGGTCCTTGATACGCACGGGTTAACCTATATAGTAATGTATATTGAATCAAATAGGTGCACAAAGTTTAAGTCTAACATTGAAGGTTGAATTTGTGTACAAAAAATATTAAATAAAATATATAAGGTTGTAGTAACATTTTTGGAACATTTGATTAAAGTTTGGAATTGAAAAATAGAATTTTTATAAAATTGTTGATTATGAAAATAATGCATGTGATAAATGTAATTTAATAAATAAATAAATGATTATAGTTTATGAAATAACGTAAATATTGATTGTAATTAAGTATAAATAAATAAATGATTTTTGTTTAAATATGAATTAAATAAATAATTATTATCTTATTTATTTATAAACTTTGTAAATTAATCATTTAAAACATCATTTAAGTGTAAGATAAATATAAATTAAATTTTTATAAATTTTTAAATAAACCTTCAAATAAATAATATTTATGTCTAGATTAAACTTTAAATCTTTTCAAGTACAGAAAACATATTTTTTTATAAAATTTGAAACATTTACTGATTGAAAAATATAAAATTATAATTCTGTTAAAAGTTCTGAGTCACACACGACCGTGCCTCGGACGGGCACGATCGTGCTCAAGCCACGGGCGCGACCGCGCTAGTCGGGGCGCGACCGGGTTGATCAACAGAGGGCACAAACTAGACAAGTCAACAGGCACGACCATGCCTTGGCTCGGCACGGTCGTGTCTATGATTTCTAGACACAACAGAGGCTAGCCCAAAGGGCATGACTAGGTCTGGACAGGAGGACACGACCGCGCTACATGGGGCACGGCCGCGCTAGATGATTAGCGCGACCGTGTCTCTTCCAAATCAGACACGAATTGAACAAATCTTGTATTTATAGCGTTGAAATTGATAGGGCTTTTGATTACTGAGTTGTTACGAGTCTATTCATATAAATTAATTGTATGTAAATCGTGTTTAAGAGTGGAATCGATTAAATCATTTTTATTAAAATAATAGTTCTGATTCGGGATGATTTACATATTGTAAGCCCAAATTGATAAGGGGCTTTCGATATAGAGACTAATTAAATGAAATAAATGGCTTCAATTACCTTGAATAACCGAGAATCGATATAGGGCGGTAGAAGGAGTTTCCGGCGACGGCAAGATTTCTTCCCGGCGTCTTCTGCTGTGATTTCCGGCTGATCCAACCCCTTCAGAAAACTTAGAGATGCTCGGAGGATTGAGTTCCTTGATTAATTGATAGCAACAGGATCGAAAAGAATGATTCGAGGCTTGGGAAAAATATTAGACGGTTTCTTGAGAGGAAAACGAAATTGGATTGATAAAAATTGTAATGGACTGAGATATTTTCTTTGTCAAAGAAAATAAAACGTAATCGGTTTCGAATTTCAAACGATCGAGCGTTTTGAAACTGCATTTACGTTTCGACTGTTACGCAGGCGCGACCGTGCCAAAAATAGGCGCGACCGTGCCTAGGCACCGGGCGCAATCGTTCCAAAAGCAAGTCGCGCGACCGTGCCAAAGCACTTGGCGCGACCGTGCTAGGACGAAGCACGACCGTGCTAGACTAGGATTTCTTGATATTTTTCAATTTTAGTCCTTGACTTTTCAGATTTGGTAAGTTTGATTAACATAGTTTCTTGTATAGCGTTTTAATTGTATATGATCGAGTAAAACTTGCGAATTTGTATAGAATCCTTGCATTTAATTTACGGCGAGAAAATATTAAGACAGTGCACTGGTATGGAGTTCAAAATCCATTACATTGAATTGAAATATGAATACTAAAATCAGAAATGTTACACATTTCAGGAAGGTTAAACATAAATATTTTTGGTTTTTTTTTTTTTTTAATATACTGGAACTATGCAAAAACTTAAAATCTTTTTGATCTTTTCTAATAAAAATATACAAGTATTCACACAAACTATTTTTGATCAAAGACACGAGCAGAGGATCATATCAGTCTATCTTTTAGCAAAAACGATACAATATAAACATCAAAGAATATGGGATCATGTCATGGATTACTATTTATTCATACGTAATAAGCACATAAACAAGTAATTCAAGTTGACAATATTATAAGATTTGAAACTATAAGCATCTTTGTATCACATTCTTGTGTATTAAGGTATTATTTATAAGATATACAACGTGTACCCCGCTGATATGCTATTCTAACTTGCACTATCTCAAGGCATCTAAGATTTTCCCAATGATTTTCTAAATTTTCAGAATGAAGCTACATCTATTAGCACAGGAAAATCAAGCAGAATCCATAAGGATTATCAGGAATCATAAGATTCAGAATCGAGTGATTCAGTTCTCTTGGTTTCATTTGATTTTCTTCATTGAATATCGGAATGATGATTCAGGATAATATATATGGTGATTGAATAAGGTAAGGGGATCCAACTTTTATCTGGATTTGATTTCAATGAATCAGGAATGATTCAAGGGTGAATACATGCTCAACGGTTAATGTAGAGACATGTCTTGATTCAATCTCTCCTTACATACTTGTGAGTATGGGCAGTGAGATGAACCGCATTAATTGTGCTAACGACATAACCCGAAACTGACCGCAAAAGAAAATTATTGCCAAAATCTAACATCCTATATCTGATAATGATCTTTTCTATTCTTATACGCACACACACTTGCAAACATGGGTTCAAATCACAGTTGTAATTTAGATTTAGTTTCCACACTACTAGTGATTCAAAGACGCATACAACCTACTGACAATTTAAATTACTTGTAAATAAGCAGATTAAAAACATAATAAGTTAAACAATTAAGTAAGCATGACGCAATCATTTCCCATATGAGCAGTCTATGACGTTTAGATCATTTCTGATGTACTATCATTTCCTCTTTTTCTCAAGTTAACTTTGAAATTTTCTCCAATTTCTATTTTTGCTTTTGTTTTTGTAAAAGATTTTGAATCTTAAAAGAACTATACAGAAAATTTAAAAAGAAATAAAGTTTAACTTCCATGAATTGAATTAAGAAAAATTAATTTTCACTCAGGATTGAACATTCCTATCAAGTTGATAAGATGCTCAAAACGGGATCGATCAAATGCCTTTGTGAAAAGGTCAGCAAGATTGTCACCCGTGTGAACTTTTACAAGTTCAATTAAATGCTTTTCAGCACAATCACGGATGAAATGATGGCGAATCTCTATATGTTTAGTTTTGGAATGTTTCACCGGGTTATTTGTGATGGACATTGTGGCATTGTTGTCAATGAATAGAGGAGTTCCAGTGAAGTTTAAGCCGTAGTCTCTCAACTGCTGCTGAATCCACAGTATCTGAGAACAACCGCTCGCTGCAGCAATGTATTCTGCTTCACAAGTTGAGACAGAAACCGTTGACTGCTTCTTACACTACCAGGAGACCAGTCTGTCTCCTAAGAATTGACATCCACCAGAAGTTGATTTTCTGTCAAGGTTACAACCGCCATAATCTGAATCAGTGTAGGCTTTGAAGTCGAATGACTGCTGCTTAGAGTACCAAAGACCTAATCAGGGTTTCCCTTTCAGGTATCTGAAAATTCTCTTCACGGCTATCATATGTGACTCCTTCGGTTGAGACTGAAACCTTGAGCACAAGCACACAACAAACATTATATCGGGTCTTGAAGCTGTGAGATACATAAGTGATCCGATCATCCCACGGTACAATATGCTGTCTACATCCTTTCCATCTTTGTCAGGATGCAGACCATGATTGACTGGGATAGGTGTGCCATAAGTACTGCTATCATTCATCTTGTATTTTGTCAAGATGTCCTGCACATACTTGGTTTGATGTAGATAAATGCCATCCTCTCTTTGACTGACTTGCAGACCCAGGAAGAACGACAATTCACCCATATTACTCATTTCAAATTTGGACTTCATCACCTGCTCGAATTCCCTACACATCCCTTCATTGGTAGATCCAAAGATAATGTCGTCGACGTATACTTGTACAAGAAGAATATCACCTCCTGCTTTCCTAATGAAGAGAGTCGAGTCAATCTGTCCACGGTCGAAACCATTAGACAGTAAATGCTTAGATAATGTCTCATACCATGCCCGCGGTGCTTGATGAAGACCATAAAGTGCTTTGTCGACCTTATACACTTTATTAATATTATGCAGATCTTCAAAACCGGGAGGTTGAGTGACATAGACCTCTTCATGAACTTTACCATAAAGGAAAGCACTCTTCACATCAAGTTGATAGACCTTGAAGCCGACATATGTGGCATAAGCCAAGAACAGTCTAATGGCCTCAATTCTAGCAACTGGGGCATATACTTCCGTGTAATCCAAGCCCTCTTGCTGAAAAAAACCCTAAACAACCAATCTTGCTTTGTTCTTCATAACAACCTGACGATCATCCATCTTGCATTTGAACACCCATCTGGTTCCAATTGATTGAAAGCCCTTTGGTAAGTCAACCAAATCCCACACGTGCAACTTTTGGAATTGAGACAGTTCATCTTGCATCGCCTCAATCCAACAGTTGTCAGTGAGAGCCTCCTTCACATTCTTCGGCTCTAACTGGGACACGAATGCAACATGCAGACATGTTTCCATGACACCAGTGTCAAATATCTCTGTGTAAAGACTGGTGTTCTCAGTGATAGTTTGATGACGAGTCTGAATACCGGCATAAGGATGACCAATAATGTTGTCGATTGGATGATTCCTATGCACTCTCGTCTCTGGTACAATCGGTTCCTGAATTTCTGGATCTAAATTCGTGCTTAACTCCCCCATTTCCTGTGTTCCAGAGGAAGAAGATTGAATGTTAATTGTTGATGCACTTTCCTGTGACAACACTCTGGATAGAGTCTAGGTTTGTATGTCTAATGTCTGTATTTTGTCTTTGTATGTAAGAGTCATTATGTAAAAGTTTATCGAGTTGTATTTACTTTTACTTAATGTTTTGTTGATTTCTTCTAAGTGTTTTGCGCACTTGTATGTGCGCAGGAGAATGCTCCTGCGTACTTAGTAAGTACGCAAGAATACCTATGCGTACTTGTTAAGTACGCAGGAGTAATTGGTCCTGCGCACTTGCTAAGTGCGCAGGCATCAGGTCAGTATAAATAGGATAGGTTCACAGAAGCTAAGTACGCAGAACCATTTGTTCATACGAACTCAGTTTTGCTAAGTACGCATCTTGTATTCTCTCTGTAACCGTCGAGTGTTTATAATACAAAGAACAATTATTGTGACTCTTGTGTTCGGTTTACTTTGTTTAGTTAGACTCTCCACCTAGTCACGGGTATTCCGCACCCGTTCCGACTAGTAGACCACTTGCATGTGACGATCCACCACACCCGAGGGACCTACAAGTGGTATCAGAGCATTGCTCTTGAATTCGAGTGTTGTAAGTGAGTTTGGAGACGTTTTTACTGAGTTTTACAAGCAAAGAGAGGTTATTTTGTTGATTTTTGTGATAAAAAAGGGGTAGCTCTTGAGCACTTTTTTAGAAGCAAAAATCTCTCAAAAACCGATTTTTGTTGTGTATTTGTGTGTTTTGAGCATCATAGGTTGGTTAGAAACTTGTTTCTGACCCTTTGACTCAATTGCATTGATCATCAGACCATTTTTTACCAACTCCGGCGAGTTTCAGGTCACCGGAAAAGTTTGGTGGGAGTTGCTGAAAAGGTGTCCTGCGTACTTACCATTTTTGGCAAAAAGTACAGTTTTCTGCGAACTTGCTAAATACGCAAGAGTTATCTCCTGCGTACTTACAAGTGCGCAAGACTGAACTGCGAACTTAAGACTTATCCTGCGTACTTAACAATTTACTCCTGCGTACTTACAAGTACGCAAGGGCAAATATTAAATACGCAAGACCATTCATAAGTGCGCAAGGCCAATCCTAAGTGCGCAATAGCTACTGACTTTTCTGATTTTTGACCAAGTGTTCACCATGTCAAACCTTCAGAACCTTAGTAGTATGTTAAATTATGATAATGAAATCGGTACTCCACAGAAACCTCCCAAGTTGCTCAATGTAAACGATTATTCCAATTGGAAAGCCCTCTTTGAGCACTATATTTCATACACCGATTCATCGTTATGGATACCTATTCTTGAGGGATATAAGCATCCAACCCACTTGTATCTTGATGAAAACGTACCTAAGCCTATCTCTAAGCTGGATGCAGAAGGAAAGAAAATTTATGATCGAGAGAAGAAGGCATTGGGTTCAATCACTATGTCATTAACTCGGGATTTGTTCCACAGTTTCCGAGGATATGAATCTTCTAAGGATCTTTGGAAAGCTTTATAGAAAAGATTCGAAGGAAATAGTGACATCAAGAAAAGCAAGAGGGATCTGCTCCGGAAGCAATACGAGTGCTTCAGATTTATAGAAAATGAATCTTTAGATGATCTTATCTCTAGATTCTATCACCTACAAACGGAGTTGAAATCGTTTGAGCTTAAATATCCAGAAGAGGAAATGGTGGAAAAGTTTTTGGATGCTCTACCACCGAGATATGAGATGTATACAACCCTGATGAGGGAAATTTCAAAGTTCTACGAGATGACAGTAGATGAGGCAGTCGGTAAGATTCAGGCTCATAACATGAATCTTATAAAAAGGGAGAATTCTGGAAGACCTCAGATACAGGACCCTTCCATGTATCACGGGACGACTTCCACGTCAATGTCTTCCGGCTCTGGGATTGCACTCTTTACTGGGAAATCCATTGAAGAAGACCACTCTAATGGTTGTGGTGGTCATGCATGTTATGCATCAGGATCAGGGTTTGGATCTCATCAACAAAATCAACAAAACTCAAAGACTCCTCAGAATACGTGCTCAGCCAACCAGTCAGCTATTGCCAAGATAGCTGAAGATCATGTAGCACTATTCTCATCTTGCATGCTGGCATATGAGAATTTCATTGGTGGAAAGCTAACGAATCCTGAGACTATTGAAGAGGACTTCAATCAAGTGGATCCTGATGATATTGAAGACATGGATATTCAGTGGAATATGGCCATGTTACTGAGGAGGGCCAAGCGTTTCCTGAACAGAACAGGAAGAAAGTATATTGGCGGGCATTCTAATGCCAAGGTTGGATTTGACAAATCCAAGGCCAAGTGCTACAAGTGTCAAAACTATGGACACTTTGCTCGTGAATGTCAAAAGGACAGAGCACCTGCCTCTGGCTTTACCAGACCTAGCCAGGGAAACAGCCATGGCCAAAACAACCAAAGTCACCACAATCATACCCAAAGTAATCAGTCCAATGCACTGGTCGCACAGAATGACGAAAATTTTGATTGGGGTGTGCATCTAGAAGATGCCATCATTGCTCAAGCACAGGTTGGTCTCATGGCAGAAATCATGGAGCTGATGGAGGCCGAGAGGAAGGAGGCCGAGAGGAAGGAAGCTGAAGAAGAGGAATCTTCTGAATCTGAAGGAGAGGAATCTTCTAAATCTGAAGAAGAGGAAGCTTCTATAGCTGATGAAAAGGAGTCTACCACTGCTGTCGCTCTCATGGCAATTGGAGAACGACAAAGTTCATCATCTGAGGTAGATTCTAACCCTTTCTCTGTTGTTTCTTGTTCTAAATGTCTAGGGCTAAAAAATGAAATTTCTGATCTCCAAGACATAATCGGACCCCTAAAGTTGGCGGCTAAAAATTACAAAATGAATGAATCACGTTTTAAAGAATCAGTTGAAATGCTACAGAACGAAAAACAAGACTATTCTTTAAAAATAATCGACCAACAGGTTCATTTGGACATTGCGTATAGGGCTTTGGAAAAGAAGAACAATGAAATTAACAAACTGCAAAATGAGATCTTGCAGCTCATATGCACTAACGAGAAATTGAAAAACTCTCGCTTCGTGGTGGAACACTACGAATCCGTGGTGAGAAAAATGAATGGCCTAGGACTTGGTACCAATGCCATTCCTCCACCAATAAGTGGGCAGTTTGTCAATAGCTTGATAGACATTGATCTCACTTGTCTAGATGAGCCCTCTGATAAGGATGATTCCCCTAAAAAGGATGAATCCTCAAGTAAGGCTAACTCCACATCTAGTGAGGAGTATGTTACTGCTTCTGAGGATGGGTCGGTTAACACTTGCCCTGAAGGAGTAGTATCTAAGGAGTTGTTGACTGAACAGAAAGTCCAGAAAAACATTATCACTAATGGTGATAATTGCATTTTAACTGAACCTGATATCATTGAAACAAATGATAAACTTAAGGGAATGCTTTACGGGGGTTTTAAAAATATTAACCAAGCTAAGAAAGAGGCTTTTTCATCTCATTATGGGCTGGGTTACAAAGAAAATTTGCAAAAGTATTATACCCCCAAACATCAAACTGTAAAAGTTCAAACTTCTGTTCATAAACCAACTCTTCCTTCTCACAACGGTGAGTTTTCTAAGGCCAGAACTAAAGAGCCTTACATGAGAACTTATGTTGATAAGAGGAATTGCTTTCACTGTGGCTTGGTTGGTCACATTGTTGTGAACTGTCCTTCTAAGAACCCAGGGAAACGGCATGTTGTTTCACGACCAGCTGTTATCCCTAAGTCGCCAGTAGTGAAAGCTCCTATCAGACCAAAGCTAAATGTGGTGAAACCACCAGTGCAACCGATAGCTAAGCCAAAGATCAAATCTGAGGCCAAGCCATATGTTGTAAGAAAGGTAAAGCAACCTGCTGTACCTCGTGTGTCTACATCTGGTAGTACACGTACTGGCGAGAAACCTGTGGCTAGACTCTCTAAGCCACAGAGAAGAAGAAGGAATAAGAGGTTGAGAAAGCTAGAACAGCTGACTAAAGCTCAATCAAGTGAAGCTTCCACAAGTTCACCGGCTGTGATTGAACCAAAGTCTCCTGTTCTGGTTAAGATTCAAAAGAGATCCTGGAACAAGAAAGTTAAAGATTCTCAATCTCCTGTTCCCAATTCCTCCAAAGATTCACCAATTTTGGACAGTCATCATGACTGTGAGTTGAAAGAAGTAGTTTATTTTGAGAAGGATGGACGACCCAAGACCACAATGGCTTGGGTCTCCAAATCTAACTAATTCTTTTGTTACTCGTGCAGGGACGTCCGAAGGGTACTATCTCTAACCGCTGGTATGTAGATAGTGGATGCTCCCGGCACATGACAGGAAACATGGCCTTGCTTCAAGACGTTAAACCATTTAGAGGCGGCTATGTGGCCTTTACCGGAGAAAAAGGCGGCAGTATCACGTGTCAAGGCGTGGTTTCGAACGGTTGTGTTAGCTTTGACAATGTCAACTTCTGCGAGCAGCTGAAGCATAACCTGTTGAGTGTCTCACAAATGTGTGACAAGGAGTACTCAGTGATGTTTGACAAGTCAGAATGTCTGATTCTCAAACCCGGTTTCAAAGTTCCTGATGACTGGATTCTGATGAGTGCACCAAGAACAAACGACACTTATCAGATTGATATGAGCATGGCAAAAACCACCTCATCAGTTGCTACTTGTTTGCTTACAAAAGCGACAGAGCTTGACTCCATCTTGTGGCATAGGAAAATCGGACATATTTCTTATCGTAAAATGAATCATCTTGTCCGAAACGGTTTGGTAACCGGGGTTCCTAAGCTGAGATTTACCGTTGCAGATGACTGTATGCCTTGTAAAAAGGGCAAACAGCAACGGAAGTCTCACAAGCCCAAGCTCCAAAACTCTATCGATACCCCTTTGGAGCTATTACACATGGATCTGTTTGGCCCCATAAGTATCAGGAGTATTGGAGGTAAGTCATTCTGTCTAGTTGTAACTGATGATTTCTCACGTTTTTCTTGGGTGCATTTTTTAAGTACAAAAGATGAGACTGCTGATATTCTTCAATACTTGATCCTGAGCTTGGAATTTCTTTGCAAGCTGAAAGTTAGAAGAATAAGGAGTGACAACGGAACAGAGTTCAAGAATAATTTGATGGAACTTTTCTGTCTCAAGAAAGGGATCCGTCACGAATTCAGCGCGCCGTACACGCCTCAGCAGAATGGAGTTGCTGAACGGAAGAACAGAACACTGATTGAGACTGCAAGGACTATGCTGTCAGATGCAAAGCTTCCTGTCACTTTCTGGGCAGAAGCAGTAAATACAGCTTGTCACGTCTTAAACAGAGTTTTGGTGGTGAAAAGACACAACAAGACTTGTTATGAGTTGATCAACAATCGACTTCCCAATCTTGATTACCTAGTTCCTTTTGGTAGTCCTTGTTCCTTGTTTCTACAGTATAAAGATCGTCAATCTAAATTTCATGCGAAAGCGGTGGAAGGCATCTTCTTAGGATATGTTGCCAATTCGCCCTGCAAGAGAGTGTACAACATAGGAACTCGTACTGTCGAGGAATGGTTCGAAGTGGATTGTAGTAAACACAGCATTCCACCAGAACCAAAAGGTCCAGCTTGGGGTTTTGATTATGATGCGCTATTCAAGTCTTTCAATCTTCCTGAGCTATCTGCAGAAGACACCGAAAATGTTTATAATCTATTGAATGGCGGCAGTTTTTCTACTCGTGCTACTGTACCAATTATAACTCCTGATTCCAATGCTGCATCTGCATCTGGAACTCATGACAGTGATAACAGTGATAACAGTGAAAGTGTTCATGTTGCTGGAGATGACGCTCAAGCCAATCCTAACACAACTGTAGGAAATGAAGCTCCAGCTGATCCAATTAACATTGAATCTTCTTCTGCTGAAACACAGGAAATGGGGGAGTTGAGCACAAATTTAGATCCAGAAATTCAAGAACAAATTGTACCGGAGACGAGAGTGCATAGGAATCATCCAATCGACAACATTATTGGTAATCCTTATGCCGGTGTTCAGACTCGTCATAGAACCATCACTGAGAACACCAGTCTTTACACAGAGATATTTGACACTGGTGTCATGGAAACATGTCTGCATGCTGCATTCGTGTCCCAGATAGAGACGAAGAATGTGAAGGAGGCTCTCACTGACAACTGCTGGATTGAGGCGATGCAAGATGAATTGTCCCAATTCCAAAAGTTGCATGTATGGGATTTGGTTGACTTGCCAAAAGGCTTTCAGCCAATTGGAACCAGATGGGTGTTCAAATGCAAGACGGATGATCGTCATGTAGTTGTGAAGAACAAGGCAAGATTGGTTGTTCAGGGTTTTTATCAACAAGAGGGCTTGGATTACACGGAAGTATATGCCCCAGTTGCTAGAATTGAGGCCATTCGACTGTTCTTGGCTTATGCCACATATGTCGGCTTCAAGGTCTACCAACTTGATGTGAAGAGTGCTTTCCTTTATGGTAAAGTTCATGAAGAAGTCTATGTCACTCAACCTCCCGGTTTTGAAGATCCGCATAATATCAATAAAGTGTACAAGCTCGACAAAGCACTTTATGGTCTTCATCAAGCACCGCGGGCATGGTATGAGACACTATCAAAGCATTTACTGTCTAATGGTTTCGACCGTGGACAGATTGACTCGACTCTCTTCATAAGGAAAGCAGGAGGTGACATTCTACTTGTGCAAGTATATGTCGACGACATCATCTTTGGGTCGACCAATGAAGGGATGTGTCGGGAATTCGAGAAGGTGATGAAGTCCAAGTTTGAAATTAGCAATATGGGTGAACTGTCGTTCTTCCTGGGTCTGCAAGTCAGTCAAAGAGAGGATGGCATTTATCAACATCAAACTAAGTACGTGCAAGACATCCTGTCAAAATACAAGATGAGTGATAGCACTACTTTTGGCACACCAATCCCAGTCAATCATGGTTTGCATCCTGACAAAGATGGGAAGGATGTAGACAGCAGGTTGTACCGTGGGATGATCGGATCACTTATGTATCTCACAGCTTCAAGACCCGATATTATGTTTGTTGTATGCTTGTGCTCATGGTTTCAGTCTCAACCGAAGGAGTCACATATGATAGCCGTGAAGAGGATTTTCAGATACCTGAAAGGGAAACCCCGATTGGGTCTTTGGTACTCTAAGCAGCAGTCATTCGACTTCAAAGCCTACACTGATTCAGATTATGGCGGTTGTAACCTTGACAGAAAGTCAACTTCTGGCGGATGTCAATTCTTTAGAGACAGACTGGTCTCCTGGAAGTGTAAGAAGCAGTCAACGGTTTCTGTCTCAACTTGTGAAGCAGAATACATTGCTGCAGCTAGCGGTTGTTCTCAGATATTGTGGATTCATCAGCAATTGTGAGACTACGGCTTGAACTTCACTGGAACTCCTTTATTCATTGACAACAATGCCACCATGTCCATCACAAATAACCCGGTGAAACATTCCAAAACTAAGCATATTGAAATTCGCCATCATTTCATCCGTGATTGTGCTAAAAAGCATTTAATTGAACTTGTAAAGGTTCACACGGATGACAATCTTGCTGACCTTTTCACAAAGGCATTTGATCGGTCCCGTTTTGAGCATCTTGTCAACTTGATAGGAATGTTTAATCCCGAGTAAAAAATAATTTTCTAAAATCAATTCAATTCATGGAAGTTAAATTTTATTTCTTTTAAATTTTTTTGGTATAGTTCTGTTAGTTTAAAAAAAAAATGGAGAAAATTTCAAAAATTCACTTGAGAAACGAGGAAATGATAGTACATCTGAAATGATCTAACCATCATAGACTGCTCATGGGAAATGATTGCGTCATGTTTACTTAATTGTTTAAATTATTATGTTTTTAATCTGTTTACTTACAAGTAATTTGAATTGTCAGTAGGCTGTATGCGTCTTTGAATCACTAGTAGTGTGGAAACTAAATCTAAATTACAACTGTGATTTGAACCCATATTTGCAAGTGTGTGTGTAAAAGAATAGAAAAGATCATTATCAGATAAAGGATGTTAGATTTTGGCAATAATTTTCTTTTGAGATCAGTTTCGGGTTATGTTGTTAGCACAATTAATGCGGTTCATCTCACCGCCCATACTCACAAGTATGCAAGGAGAGATTGAATCAAGACATGTCTCTACATCAACCGTTGAGCATGTATTCACCCTTGAATCATTCCTGGTTCATTGAAATCAAATCCAGATAAAAGTTGGATCCCGTTACCTTATAATCAAACACCATGTTCCTTATCCCGAATCATCATACCGATATTCAAAGAAGAAAATCACATGAAACCAAGACAATTGAATCACTCGATTCTGAATCTTATGATTCTTGATAATTCTCATGGATTCTGCTTGATTTTTCTGTGCTAATTGATGTAACTTCATTCTGAAAATTAAGAATATCATTGGAAAAATCTTAGATGCCTTGAGATAGTGCAAAATATCATAGCATTTAAGTGGGGTACACGTTGTATATTTTATAATTAATAACTTAATACACAAGAACATGATAAAAAGATGCATATAGTTTCAAATCTTATAATATTGTCAACTTGAATTACTTGTTTATTTGCTTATTACGTAAGAATAAAGAGTAATACATGACATGATCCCATATTCTTTGATGTTTATATTGTATCATTTTTGCTAAAAATTAGCCTGATATGATCCTCTGCTAGTGTCTTTGTTCAAAAATAGCTTGTGTGAATACTTGTATATTTCTATCCAGAAAAGAACAAAAAGATTTTAAGTTTATGCATTGTTTAAGTTTAATTCAGAAAAGGCCAAAAATATTTTATGTTTAACCTTCATGAATTGTATTTGAATCCTCCCAATTGAATATGTTTATCTTGTTCGTTATTTGACTTGAAAATCTTCATAATTCTGAGTTGAAAATTGCGCACTTAAAGTTTCTGCGCACTTGTCAAGTACGCATGAAGTAAGACTTGCGCACTTAGCAAGTACGCTGTTGATGCACTTTCCTGTGACAACACTCTGGATAGAGTCTAGGTTTGTATGTCTAATGTCTGTATTTTGTCTTTGTATGTAAGAGTCATTATGTAAAAGTTTATCGAGTTGTATTTACTTTTACTTAATGTTTTGTTGATTTCTTCCAAGTGTTTTGCGCACTTGTATGTGCGCAGGAGAATGCTCCTGCGTACTTAGTAAGTACGCAGGAATACCTATGCGTACTTGTTAAGTACGCAGGAGTAATTGGTCCTGCGCACTTGCTAAGTGCGCAGGCATCAGGTCAGTATAAATAGGATAGGTTCACAGAAGCTAAGTACGCAGAACCATTTGTTCAGACGAACTCAGTTTTGCTAAGTACGCAGCTTGTATTCTCTCTGTAACCGTTGAGTGTTTATAATACAAAGAACGTTTATTGTGACTCTCGTGTTTGGTTTACTTTGTTTATTAAGACTCTCCACCTAGTCACGGGTATTCCGCAACCCGGTTTGACTAGTAGACCACTTGCATATGACGATCCGACACACACGAAGGGACCTACAAGTGGTATCAGAGCATAGCTCTTGAATTCGAGTGTTGTAAGTGAGTTTGGAGACGTTTTACTGAGTTTTACAAGCAAAAAGAGGTATTTTTGTTGATTTTTGTTATAAAAAAGGTTAGCTCTTGAGCACTTTTTTAGAAGCAAAAATCTCTCAAAAACCGATTTTTGTTGTGTATTTGTGTGGTTTAAGCATCAAAGGTTTGTTAGAAACTTGTTTCTGATCCTTTGGCTCGATTGCATTGATCATCAGCCTATTTTTCACCATCTCCGGTGATTTTCAGGTGACCGGAAAAGTTTGGTGAGAGTTGCTGAAAAGGTGTCCTGCGTACTTACCATTTTTGGTAAAAAGGACAGTTTTCTGCGTACTTACTAACTACGCAAGAGTTATCTCCTGCGTACTTACAAGTGCGCAAGACTGAACTTGTGCGAACTTAAGTTATATCCTGCGTACTTAATATTACCTCCTGCGTACTTACAAGTACGCAAGAGTAAGTCTTAACTACGCAAGACCATTTCTCAAGTGCGCAAGGCCAAAAACAAGTGCGCAACAGTGTCTGACTTTTCTGATTTTTTTTGACCAAGTAATCACTATGTCGAACCTTCAGAATCTTGGAAACATGTTAAACTATGATAATGAGATCGGTACACCTCAGAAACCGCCTAAACTATTAAATGTAAACGATTATTCCAATTGGAAGGCGCGTTTTGAGCACTACATTTCATACACCGACTCATCATTATGGATACCAATCCTTGAGGGATATAAGCATCCCACACACATCTATCTTGATGAAGAGGTTCCAAAGCCGATCTCTAAGCTTGATGAAGAACAAAAGAAAGCTTATGATCGGGAAAAGAAGGCTCTTGGCTCAATCACTATGTCATTAACTCGGGAATTGTTTCACAGCTTCCGAGGGTATGACACCTCCAAGGATCTTTGGAAAGCACTTCAGAAAAGATTTGAGGGGAACAGTGACATTAAGAAGAGTAAGCAGGATCTTCTCCGGAAGCAGTATGAATGCTTCAATTTTATGGAAAATGAATCGTTAGATGATCTCATCTCTAGATTCTATCATTTGCAAACGGAGTTGAAAGCTTTTGAACTGAAATATCCCGATGAAGAACTGGTGGAAAAATTTCTTGATGCTTTGCCACCAAAGTTTGAGATGTATACAACCCTGATGAGGGAAAATCCTAAATTCTATGAGTTAACAGTAGATGAGGCTATTGGTAAGATTCAAGCTCATAACATGAATCTTTTGAAGAAGGAGAGCTCGGGAAGACCTCAGATACAGGACCCTTCCATGTATCATGGGACGACTTCCACTTCAAAATCATCGGGCTCTGGAATTGCCCTCTTTACTGGACACTCCAATGAAGAAGACCACTCAAATGGGTGCGGTGGTCATGCTTGTTATGCATCCGGATCAGGGTTGGGAACTAATCATCAACAAACCTCAAGAAATCCCCCAGCTACGTCTTCAGCTAACCATTCAGCAATAGTCAAAATAGCTGAAGATCATGTAGCATTGTTTTCATCATGTATGCTTGCGTATGAGAATTTCATAGGCGGCAAGCTAACGGATCCTGAAACTATTGAAGAAGACTTTAACCAAGTGGATCCTGATGATATTGAAGACATGGATATTCAATGGAATATGGCCATGCTTTTGAGGAGGGCCAAGCGTTTCCTGAACAGAACAGGAAGAAAGTTCATTGGTGGACATTCTAATGCCAAGGTTGGATTTGATAAATCCAAGGCCAAATGTTACAAGTGTCTGAACTATGGACACTTTGCTCGTGAGTGTCAAAAAGACCGAGCACCGGCCTCTGGTTTCACCAGACCTAGCCAGGGAAACAGCCACGGCCACAACAACACTAGCCACCACAATCAACACCAAGGTGGTTCGTCAAATGCACTGGTAGCTCAGCATGACGAAAACTTTGATTGGGGTGTTCATCTAGAGGATGCCATCATTGCTCAAACCCAGGTTGGTCTCATGGCTGAGATCATGGAGCTGATGGAGGCTGAGAGAAAAGAAGCTGAGGAGAAGGAAGCTTCTATAGCTGTTGAAAAGGAGTCTACCACTACCGTTGCTCTCATGGCCATTGGAGAAGCACAGAGTTCATCTTCTGAGGTAGATTCTAACCCTTTCTTTGTTATTTCTTGTTCTAAATGTCTAGAGCTAAAGCATGAAATTTCTAAGCTCCAAGACAAAATCGAACCCCTAACTATGGCAGCTCATAATTACAAAGCAAACGAAAAACGTTTTAAAGAATCTGTTGAAACATTAAAAAAGGAAAAATGTGAATATTCTTTACGAATAAGTGAGCAACAAGTTCACTTGGATATTGCGTATAGGGGGTTAGAAAAACGAAACAATGAAATCAACAAACTGCAAAATGAGATCCTGCAGTTAAAATGTACAAATGAGAAGTTGAAAAACTCTCGCTTTGTGGTGGAGCACTACGAATCAGTAGTGAGGAAAATGAAGGGTATAGGTCTTGGTACCAATGCCATTCCTCCACCAATAAGTGGGAAGTTTGTCAATAGCTTGATAGACATTGATCTCACTTGTCTAGATGAGTCCTCTGATAAGGATGATTCCCCTAAAAAGGATGAATCCTCAAGTAAGGCTAACTCCACATCTAGTGAGGAGTATGTTACTGCCTCTGAAGATGGGTCGGTTGACACTTGCCCTGAAGGAGTAGTCTCTGAGGAGTTGCTGACTGAACAGAAAGTCCACAAAAACATTATCACTAATGGTGATAACTGCATTTTAACTGAACCTGATATTATTGAAACAAATGATAAACTTAAGGTAATGCTTTACGGGGGTTATAAAAATATTAAGCAAGTTAAGAAAGAGGCTTTTTCAGCTCATTATGGGCTTGGTTACAAAGAGAATTTGCAAAAGTATTATACCCCCAAAAACCAAACTGAAAAGGGTCAGAATTCTGTTCATAAACCAACTCTTCCTGCTCATAATGGAGAGTTATCTAAGGCCAGATCTAATGAGCCTTACAAGAGAACTTATGTAGACAAGAGGAACTATTTTCACTGTGGCTTGGTTGGTCACATTGTTGTGAACTGTCCTTCTAAGAACCAAGGGAGACGGCAGGTTGCTTCACAGCCCGCTGTTATCCCCAGGTCGCCACCAGTGAAACCATCTCCCAAAAGTCCAAAGCAGAATGTGGTGAAACCACCAGTACAACCCATGGGAAAACATAAGATTAAATCTGAGGCCAAACCATCTGTTGCAAGAAAGGTAAAGCAACCTGCTGTACCTCGTGTGTCTACATCTGGTAGTACACGCACTGGTGAGAAATCTGTGGCTAGACTCTCTAAGCCACAAAGAAGAAGAAGGAATAAGAGGTTGAGAAAGCTGGAACAGCTGACTAAGACTCAATCAGGTGAAGCTTCCACAAGTTCACCGGTTGTGGTTGAGCCAAAGTCTACAGCTCTGGTTAAGAATCAAAAGAGATCCTGGAACAAGAAAGTTAAAAGTTCTCAACCTCCTGCTCCATTTTCATCCAAAGATTCACCAATCTTGAACAGTCATCATGACTGTGAGTTGAAAGAAGTAGTTTATTTTGAGAAGGATGGACGACCCAAGACCACAATGGCTTGGGTCTCCAAATCTAACTAATTCTTTTGTTACTCGTGCAGGGACGTCCGAAGGGTACTATCTCTAATCGTTGGTATGTAGATAGTGGATGCTCCCGGCACATGACAGGAAACATGGCCTTGCTTCAAGACGTTAAACCATTCAGAGGCGGCTATGTGGCCTTTGCCGGAGAAAAAGGCGGCAGTATCACGTGTCAAGGCGTGGTTTCAAACGGTTGTGTCAGCTTTGACAATGTCAACTTCTGCGAGCAGCTGAAGCATAACCTATTGAGTGTCTCCCAAATGTGTGACAAGGAGTACTCGGTGATGTTTGACAAGTCAGAATGTCTGATTCTCAAACCCGGTTTTGAGGTTCCCGAAGACTGGATTCTGATGAGAGCACCAAGATCAAACGACACTTATCAGATCGATATGAGCGTGGCAAAAACCACCTCATCAGTTGCTACTTGTTTGCTTACAAAAGCGACAGAACTTGACTCCATCTTGTGGCATAGGAAACTCGGACATATTTCTTATCGTAAAATGAATCATCTTGTCCGAAACGGTTTGGTAACCGGGGTTCCTAAGTTGAGGTTTACCGTTGCAGATGACTGTATGCCATGTAAAAAGGGCAAACAGCAACGGAAGTCTCACAAGCCCAAGCTCCAAAACTCTATCGATACCCCTTTGGAGCTATTACACATGGATCTGTTTGGCCCCATAAGTATTAGGAGTATTGGAGGTAAGTCATTCTGTCTAGTTGTAACTGATGATTTCTCACGTTTTTCTTGGGTGCATTTTTTAGGTACAAAAGCCGAGACTGCTGATATTCTTCAATACCTGATCCTGAGCTTGGAATCTCTTTGCAAGCTGAAAGTTAGAAGAATAAGAAGTGACAACGGAACTGAGTTCAAGAATAATTTGATGGAACTTTTCTGTCTCAAGAAAGGGATCCGTCACGAATTCAGCGCGCCGTACACACCTCAGCAGAATGGAGTTGCTGAACGGAAGAACAGAACACTGATCGAGACTGCAAGGACTATGCTGTCTGATGCAAAGCTTCCTGTCACTTTCTGGGCAGAGGCAGTTAATACAGCTTGTCACGTCTTAAACAGGGTTCTGGTTGTGAAAAGACACAACAAGACATGTTATGAGTTGATCAACAATCGACTTCCCAATCTTGATTACCTAGTTCCTTTTGGTAGTCCTTGTTCCTTGTTGCTACAGTATAAAGACCGTCAGTCTAAATTTCATGCGAAAGCGGTGGAAGGCATCTTCTTAGGATATGTTGCCAATTCGCCCTGCAAGAGAGTGTACAACATAGGAACTCGTACTGTCGAGGAATGGTTTGAAGTGGACTGTAGTAATCACAGCACTCCACCAGAACCAAAAGGTCCAGCTTGGGGTTTTGATTATGATGCGCTATTCAAGTCTTTCAATCTTCCTGATTTATCTGCAGAAGACGCCGCAAATGTCTATGATTTATTGCGTGACGACAATGACTCCAGTTTTACTACTCGTGCTACTGTACCAATTATAACTCCTGATTCCAATGCTGCATCTGCATCTGGAACTCATTACAGTGATAACAGCGAAGGTGTTCATATTGTTGGGGATGACGCTCAAGCCAATCCTAACACAACTGTAGGAAATGAAGCTCCAGCTGGTCCAATAAACATTGAATCTTCTTCCTCTGGATCACCGGAAATGTGGGAGTTAAGCACGAATCTAGATCCAGAAATTCAAGAACCGATTGTACCGGAGACGAGGGTGCATAGGAATCATCCAATCGACAACATTATTGGTAATCCTTATGCCGGTGTTCAGACTCGTCATAGAACCATCACTGAGAACACCAGTCTTTACACAGAGATATTCGACACGGGTGTCATGGAAACATGTCTGCATGCTGCATTTGTGTCCCAGTTAGAGCCGAAGAATGTGAAGGAGGCTCTCTCTGACAACTGCTGGATTGAGGCGATGCAAGATGAACTGTCTCAATTTCAAAAGTTGCACGTGTGGGATTTAGTTGACTTGCCAAAAGGCTTCCAGCCAATTGGTACCAGATGGGTGTTCAAATGCAAGACGGACGATCGTCATGTTGTTGTAAAGAACAAGGAAAGATTGGTTGTTCAGGGTTTTTATCAACAAGAGGGCTTGGATTACAATGAGGTATATGCCCCAGTTGCTAGAATTGAGGCCATTCGACTGTTCTTGGCTTATGCCACATATGTCGGCTTCAAGGTTTATCAACATGATGTGAAGAGTGCTTTCCTTTATGGTAAGGTGCATGAAGAAGTCTATGTCACTCAACCTCCCGGTTTTGAAGATCCGCATAATATCAATAAAGTGTACAAGCTCGACAAAGCACTTTATGGTCTTCATCAAGCACCGCTGGCATGGTATGAGACATTATCTAAGCATTTACTGTCTAATGGTTTTGACCGTGGACAGATTGACTCGACTCTCTTCATACGGAAAGCAGGAGGTGACATTCTACTTGTGCAAGTATATGTCGACGACATCATCTTTGGGTCGACCAATGAAGGGATGTGTCGGGAATTCGAGAAGGTGATGAAGTCCAAGTTTGAAATGAGCAATATGGGTGAACTGTCGTTCTTCCTGGGTCTGCAAGTCAGTCAAAGAGAGGTTGACATTTATCTACATCAAACTAAGTACGTGCAAGACATCCTGTCAAAATACAAGATGAGTGATAGCACTACTTATGGCACACCAATCCCAGTCAATCATGGTTTGCATCCTGACAAAGATGGGAAGGATGTAGACAGCAGGTTGTACCGTGGGATGATCGGATCACTTATGTATCTCACAGCTTCAAGACCCGATATTATGTTTGCTGTATGCTTGTGCTCAAGGTTTCAGTCTCAACCGAAGGAGTCACATATGATAGCCGTGAAGAGGATTTTCAGATACCTGAAAGGGAAACCCCGATTGGGTCTTTGGTACTCTAAGCAGCAGTCATTCGACTTCAAAGCCTACACTGATTCAGATTATGGCGGTTGTAACCTTGACAGAAAGTCAACTTCTGGCGGATGTCAATTCTTGGGAGACAGACTGGTCTCCTGGCAGTGCAAGAAGCAGTCAACGGTTTCTGTCTCAACTTGTGAAGCAGAATACATTGCTGCAGCTAGCGGTTGTTCTCAGATATTGTGGATTCAGCAGCAATTGCGAGACTACGGCTTGAACTTCACTGGAACTCCTTTATTCATTGACAACAATGCCACCATGTCCATCACAAATAACCCGGTGAAACATTCCAAAACTAAGCATATTGAAATTCGCCATCATTTCATCCGTGATTGTGCTGAAAAGCATTTAATTGAACTTGTAAAGGTTCACACGGATGACAATCTTGCTGACCTTTTCACAAAGGCATTTGATCGGTCCCGTTTTGAGCATCTTGTCAACTTGATAGGAATGTTCAATCCTGAGTGAAAAATTAATTTTCTTAAATCAATTCAATTCATGGAAGTTAAATTTTATTTCTTTTAAATTTTTTTTGTATAGTTCTGTTAGTTCAAAAAAAAAAAAAAAAATGGAGAAAAATTTCAAAAAGTTCACTTGAGAAACGAGGAAATGATAGTACATCTGAAATGATCTAACCATCATAGACTGCTCATGGGAAATGATTGTGTCATGTTTACTTAATTGTTTAAATTATTATGTTTTTAATCTGTTTACTTACAAGTAATTTGAATTGTCAGTAGGCTGTATGCGTCTTTGAATCACTAGTAGTGTGGAAACTAAATCTAAATTACAACTATGATTTGAACCCATATTTGCAAGTGTGTGTGTGTAAAAGAATAGAAAAGATCATTATCAGATAAAGGATGTTAGATTTTGGCAATAATTTTCTTTTGAGATCAGTTTCGGGTTATGTTGTTAGCACAATTAATGCGGTTCATCTCACTGCCCATACTCACAAGTATGCAAGGAGAGATTGAATCAAGACATGTCTCTACATCAACCGTTGAGCATGTATTCACCCTTGAATCATTCCTAGTTCATTGAAATCAAATCCAGATAAAAGTTGGATCCCGTTACCTTATAATCAAACACCATGTTCCTTATCCCGAATCATCATACCGATATTCAAAGAAGAAAATCACATGAAACCAAGACAATTGAATCACTCGATTCTGAATCTTATGATTCTTGATAATCCTCATGGATTCTGCTTGATTTTTCTGTGCTAATTGATGTAACTTCATTCTGAAAATTAAGAATATCATTGGAAAAATCTTAGATGCCTTGAGATAGTGCAAAATATCATAGCATTTAAGTGGGGTACACGTTGTATATTTTATAATTAATAACTTAATACACAAGAACATGATACAAAGATGCATATAGTTTCAAATCTTATAATATTGTCAACTTGAATTACTTGTTTATTTGCTTATTGCGTAAGAATAAAGAGTAATACATGACATGATCCCATATTCTTTGATGTTTATATTGTATCGTTTTTGCTATAAGTTAGCCTGATATGATCCTCTGCTCGTTTCTTTGATCAAAAATAGCTTGTGTGAATACTTGTACATATCTATTTTGAAAAGAACAAAAAGATTTTAAGTTTATGCATTGTTTAAGTTTAATTCAGAAAAGGCCAAAAATATTTTATGTTTAACCTTCATGAATTGTATTTGAATCCTCCCGATTGAATATTTTTATCTTGTTCGTTATTTGACTTGAAAATCTTCATAATTCTGAGTTGAAAATTGCGCACTTAAAGTTTCTGCGCACTTGTCAAGTTCGCACGAAGTAAGACTTGCGCACTTAGCAAGTACGCAAGAGTTAATTCCTGCGTACTTGTTAAGTACGCAAGAGTTAATTCGTGCGCACTTGGCAAGTACGCACGAACATTATCAGTGGGGTATAAGTTCAACACTTAGAAAAATTTTCAGGTTAAGCTTTCAAACCGAAATTTTTCCCCCTGCAATTTTCTCTCAAAATCGAGTGTGTTCAAACCCGTTTTTCATCCCTTCCACATTATCATCTTCGTATTTCATCTCCTTGGTGAGATTTTAGACCGATTTCATCCGTAAATTCGTGAAATTTTGGACCGATTTTTGACTTAGAATTTTTAGGTTAAATCCGTAGAATTTTTGGGGTAAAATGGGTTGTTTGGGTAACTAATGTCACTAACAAGCTATTAGATTGCCTAATCGATCATACATTTTCCCTTTGGTCATCGATTGATCCGACGGGTTGAAGTCGAACCGTCAGTGGGTCGATCACTGACCTAGGTCAGAATTTGATCGTGTCGTAGTGGTTAATGGTGTTGATCATGGTACCATAGGTTCGAATCCCTGATTCCGACCTAGTGGCTACCTAATCAACCCGCTTTTTGAACGAATTTAAATTTTTGAAATTTTTTGCTAAGGGTTGTTCTTGCGCACTTAGCAAGTACGCAAGAAGTAATTCCTGCGTACTTGTTAAGTATGCAAGAGTAAAATCCTGCGCACTTGCTAAGTGCGCAGGACCAACACTTAGAAAATTTTTCAAAGTCTGAAATTTTTTACAAAGTGTAACTACTATTCTATGTCATGTGAGTCTACTTCCATTGTTATTAATTGATCTAATTATGTTTTCTGTGTGTGTTTGCAGATAATGGCTCGTGCATTCACTGACGAATTCAATCTGTTGGCGCACACTGAACCAGAATGGAAAGGGGCAGCCTTACAATATAGAGAGATTGTGGACTTCCTGAACAGATCTAAAATAAGTTATGCAATCTCGGCTAATCCAACAGTCTCAAGACCTTACTTAGAGCAATTCTGGGAGACAGCAGAGCACGATTGCACGGTATCTCCAAATGTCATAAGGGCTACCGTTGACGGTCGGGCTATTGCCATCTCTGAGGATACAATAAGGAGAGTACTGCAGTTTGGAGACCTTCCCACCGACCCGACATCCTATCCAGATTACTACGTGGATGGGTGTTGGAGGCAGAGAATGGGATATGTTGGGGAAAGGGACTATGCTTCATACAAGAAAATGTGGGTTCTAGATCAATGGCGTTACTTTGCCCACATCATGATCATGTGCATCTCATCAAGGAAAGCAGGGAAGGATGCCATGGGTCATGACCTTGCCGCAGCCATGGTGGGCTTGTCTCTCAATCGGGGCTACAACTTCTCCCGCTTTATTTTCAAAGCAATCAATGACCAGATAAATACGGCGGAGAGGTTTAGGTTCCTTTTATACCCGAGGTTTGTGCAACTTTTGATCGATGATGCGTTGCCAAACCTGCGTGCGATCGGGGAGAGACTGCAAGTGAAGAGAGTGGCCAAGAGAGTCTTTGCACAGTTTTTAAAGCCAGGCGGTGTAGAACCTACCCCTGAGCATACTGAACTCTTCGGCCACCTGATTAATGAAGCATACGTCGCTCCGGAGGACTGGAACTGGTATAGTCCCAACTCGGGACCAGAGATGAGTGATCACTCTGATGAAGAACAAGATGAAGAGAATGAGGATGATGAAGGTAATGATGAAGGTAATGATGAGGGTGATGATGAAGGTGGTGTTGGTGGTGCTGAGGAATCCGATTCGGAGGCTACAGAATCAGATTCTTCAGATTCCGATGATGCACCATCACAGGCACATCCGAGGAGACTGACACAGGTAACCCAGCCTGCATCGTCTTCAAAAAGAAAGAGAATAAGCTCCAGCAGCGAATATGAGCCGGATTCCGACTCTGACGCTGCTCTACAAAGACAGAGACAAGAGAGCACCAACAAGAAAAGGGGCGATAGGCAAGAGGTTGCCATCCCCAGGGTTGAAGAGATTCCAACTGTGCAACCAGTACAAGTTGAAGTTGCCATTCCAGGATCTACCCAACCAGCACGGCAACTGTTTAGTAGGAGGAGAAGGCCACTGGTACAAGCAGATGTGGCGGTCACGGCGGTCACAGAGGTGATTCCTGTGACGGTGACCCTCCCTATTCCAACCGTCCAGGTGATGGTGACTGCTCCACTTCTCACGGAGTCAGTCACAGTCACCCCAACAATAACACCCACTCACATCATACCATCCCCAACCCCAACACCCACCAAAGAGCCGTCAGGTCAACCCTTCAACTACGGTGATTTCTCACAGGGGTTCGACTTTGACACAATCTTCTCTTCCCCCATCCACAACGCCGAAGCCTCATCATCTAGGCATCCGGATCCAAATGAAGCTAGGATCGATGTGCTAGAAACCCAAGTTGCTGGCTTGTTGAAGACTATTCAAACGTCAAAGGAGGAGTCTGATGCTCAACAAGCACATATAAACTCTCTGGCAGATGAAGTTAGGATTCTGCGTAGCCAGAGAACGGGGACTGATGAACGGCTGAAGAATGTGATGGCGCAGAATGAACTATTAATGAAGACGAATGAAATGATTCTGGCCCACAGAACTTCAATTGAGCTAAGGATGGATGCTCAAAGGCAGGAGCACGCTACTATGGTCAAATTGATTGCAGAACTGATCGAGAAGCTAGGTGCTCAGGGGGAGAAGGAAAAAGAAAAATCCACCGGTGCAGAGGTTTGTCATCCAGTCGATTTGACTAAGGATGATGACAAAGACAAGGATCCTGAAGTCGGTCCTAGTGGAGGTGAGCACCAAGCTTCGGCAATTGTGCCCATCTCTACTACGTCAATGGCTGAGGGGGAGTCTACTACGCAAGAGGGTGGTGATACCTCAGGAGGTGGTGGTGGCGGTGATAAAGGGAAGTCAGTGGCTGACAAGATTCTATGTCTCGAGCCTGACTATTCTAAAGAAGCACAGATCGATGCTCTCCTTAATCTGTAAGAAGGAGAGATCGACTCTGGTGATGATTGGAACGATGATGATGATGTGATAATCGAGATTCCCAAGGGCGACGGGGATCTAGAGTATGAGTTAGAGGATGGTGAGATCTTTGAAATACCATCGCTCGAATCTCTGCTCGAAACAGACACAGGCTCAGTTGATACAGCAAGTAATGTTGAAGCTACAACTGATGCCCCCTCGGTCGACCCTATACCTGTGGACCCCGAGGCACAAAAAGAGAAAGACATGCCTTCTGCATCTACAAAAGGTCCAGCTCCAGTGTGGCAAAAGACGTCTATCAATGACAAGTATGGAGCGACAGGTATGATCTTAGCTGTCAGGTTTGAGGAGGACAAGCAGTTGTTCGCCATCAAAAGATCTGGAGGGGTTCAATACTTGAAACCAACCAGTGAGGCGTTCAACTCTTTGCCCAGGTACGACCTAGTTAACCTTGCAAACCGCGACCTGCTGAATCATTCGAATCATGCAGTAGCAACGGGTTTGTGGAGTATACTACAGCGTGAAGCAAGATCGGGAAAGTTTGAGTATCTCAAGCCTCAGGTGCCCAGAAGAGTCAAGGATAAGCACGCTGTGCATCCTGTGACTAAGAAGCCGTTAAAGAGATTGGTATACAAGCCAGTGCGATGTGAAACCAAGATTCCCCTGAGCAAGTTACCTCAGGATATCCTTGGTGACATGTGGTACTGGTACGTTGATCCAAAAACGGGCGAGGCTGTGATCATGGGTAAAGGTAAGTCAGATAGTGGAAACACAGTGCCAAAGGAAGTGATCAGGGTTTTTGATGAAGTCTGCTTCATCAATTTCTCTGTGAACGATCTGGAGGTACTAGCAGACAAATTCTGCATCCACACTGACGAATGGACAAAGCTTCTCTCGGCCAAATACGATAAGTTAATCAAGTTCTGTCTTGATTACAAAAAGAAGATGGAAGCTAAGGAAGCAGTGCAGTGAAGACTGAAGATTGAAGACTGAAGACGATGAAGATCCCGAGCTGTTGTCAAGGGGGAGTTTGTTGATGCACTTTCCTGTGACAACACTCTGGATAGAGTCTAGGTTTGTATGTCTAATGTCTGTATTTTGTCTTTGTATGTAAGAGTCATTATGTAAAAGTTTATCGAGTTGTATTTACTTTTACTTAATGTTTTGTTGATTTCTTCCAAGTGTTTTGCGCACTTGTATGTGCGCAGGAGAATGCTCCTGCGTACTTAGTAAGTACGCCGGAATACCTATGCGTACTTGTTAAGTACGCAGGAGTAATTGGTCCTGCGCACTTGCTAAGTGCGCAGGCATCAGGTCAGTATAAATAGGATAGGTTCACAGAAGCTAAGTACGCAGAACCATTTGTTCAGACGAACTCAGTTTTGCTAAGTACGCAGCTTGTATTCTCTCTGTAACCGTCGAGTGTTTATAATACAAAGAACGTTTATTGTGACTCTCGTGTTTGGTTTACTTTGTTTATTAAGACTCTCCACCTAGTCACGGGTATTCCGCAACCCGGTTTGACTAGTAGACCACTTGCATGTGACGATCCGACACACACGAAGGGACCTACATACGCAAGAGTTAATTCCTGGGTACTTGTTAAGTACGCAAGCGTTAATTCGTGCGCACTTAGCAAGTACGCACGAGCATTATCAGTGCGGTATAAGTTCAACACTTAGAAAAATTTTCAGGTTAAGCTTTCAAACCGAAATTTTTCCCCCTGCAATTTTCTCTCAAAATCGAGTGTGTTCAAACCCGTTTTTCATCCCTTCCACATTATCATCTTCATATTTCATCTCCTTGGTGAGATTTTAGACCGATTTCATCCGTAAATTCGTGAAATTTTGGACCGATTTGACCTAGAATATTTTAGGTTAATGTCGAGAAATTTTGGGGTAATTTGGGGTTGTTTGGGTAACTTATTATGTGTAACAAGCGAATAGGAAGCTTTAATGGACTCCCTAATCATCTCTTGGTCCTCGATTGATCCGTCATTCGTATTTTAACCGACAGTGGCTCGGCGACGGGTCTCGGTCAAAAATTGAACGAGTGTGGTGTTGATAATGGTACCATAGGTCAGAATCCGTGATTCCGACCTAGTGGCGACCTAATCGACCCACATTTTGATCGAATTCAATTTCTGAATTATTTGTTAAGAGTTGTTCTTGCGCACTTAGCAAGTACGCAAGAAGTAATTCCTGCGTACTTGTTAAGTACGCAAGAGTAAAATCCTGCGCACTTGCTAAGTGCGCAGTACCAACACTTAGAAAATTTTCTTAAGTCTGAAATTTTTTTCAAAGTGTAACTACTATTCTATGTCATGTGAGTCTACTTCCATTGTTATTAATTGATCTAATTATGTTTTCTGTGTGTGTTTGCAGATAATGGCTCGTGCATTCACTGACGAATTTAATCTGTTGGCGCACACTGAACCAGAATGGAAAGGGGCAGCCTTACAATATAGAGAGATTGTGGACTTCCTGAACAGATCTAAAATAAGTTATGCAATCTCGGCTAATCCAACAGTCTCAAGACCATACTTAGAACAATTCTGGGAGACTGCAGAGCACGATTGCACAGTATCCCCTAATGTCATAAGGGCTACTGTTGATGGTCGGGCTATTGCAATATCTGAAGATACAATCAGACGAGTACTACAGTTCAGAGACCTTGCCACCGACCCGACATCCTATCCAGATTACTACGTGGATGGGTGTTGGAGGCAGAGAATGGGATATGTCGGGGCAAGAGACTATGCTTCTTACAAGAAGATGTGGGTATTAGATCAGTGGCGTTACTTTGCCCACGTCATGATCATGTGCATCTCGTCCAGGAAAGCAGGGAAAGATGCCATGGGTCATGACCTTGCAGCAGCCATGGTGGGCTTGTCTCTCAATAGGGGCTACAACTTCTCCCGCTTCATTTTCAAAGCAATCAATGATCAGATCAATACAGCGGAGAGGTTTAGATTCCTGTTATACCCGAGGTTTGTGCAACTACTGATCGATGATGCGTTGCCAAACCTACGTGCTATCGGGGAGAGATTGCAAGTTAAAAGGGTGGACAAGAGAGTTTTTGCACAGTTTCTAAAGCCAGGCAGTGCAGATCCTACCCCTGAGCACACTGAACTCTTTGGCCACCTATTGAATGAAGCATACGTCGCTCCGGAGGACTGGAACTGGTATAGTCCCAACTCGGGACCAGAGATGAGTGATCACTCTGATGAAGAACAAGATGAAGAAGATGATGATAATGATGAAGGTGATGATGAAGGTGGGGTTGGTGGTGCTGAGGAATCCGATTCGGAGGCTACAGAATCAGATTCTTCAGATTCTGATGATGCACCATCACAGGCACATCCGAGGAGACTGACACAGGTAACCCACCCTGCGTCGTCTTCAAAAAGAAAGAGACAAAGCTCCAGCAGCGAATATGAGCCGGATTCCGACTTTGACGCTGCTCTACAAAGACAGAGACAAGAGAGCACCAACAAGAAAAGGGGCGATAGGCAAGAGGTTGCCATCCCTAAGGTTGAAGAGATTCCAACTGTGCAACCAGTACAAGTTGAAGTTGCCATTCCAGAATCTACCCAACCAGCACGGCAACTGTTTAGTTGGAGGAGAAGGCCACTGGTACAAGCAGATGTGGCGGTCACGGCGGTCACAGAGGTGATTCCTGTGACGATGACCCTCCCTATTCCAACCGTCCAGGTGACGGTGACTGCTCCACTTTCACGGAGTCAGTCACAGTCACCCCAACCATAACACCCACTCACATCATACCATCCCCAACCCCAACACCCACCAAAGAGCTGTCAGGTCAACCCTTTAATTATGGTGACATCTCACAGGGGTTCGACTTTGACACAATCTTCTCTTCCCCCATCCACAACGCCGAAGCCTCATCATCTAGGCATCCGGATCCAAATGAAGCTAGGATCGATGTGCTAGAAACCCAAGTTGCTGGCTTGTTGAAGACTATTCACAAGTCAAAAGAGGATTCTGATGCTCAACAAGCACAGATAAACTCTCTGGCAGATGAAGTTAGGATTCTGCGTAGTCAGAGAACGGGGACTGATGAACGGCTGAAGAATGTGATGGCGCAGAATGAACTATTAATGAAGACGAATGAAATGATTCTGGCCCACAGAACTTCAATTGAGCTAAGGCTGGATGCTCAAAGGCAGGAGCACGCTACTATGGTCAAATTGATTGCAGAACTGACCGAGAAGCTAGGTGCTCAGGGGGAGAAGGAAAAAGAAAAATCCACCGGTGCAGAGGTTTGTCATCCAGTCGATTTGACTAAGGATGATGACAAAGACAAGGATCCTGAAGTCGGTCCTAGTGGAGGTGAGCACCAAGCTTCGACAATTGTGCCCATCTCTACTACGTCAATAGCTGAGGGGGAGTCTACTACGCAAGAGGGTGGTGATGCCTCAGGAGGTGGTGGTGGCGGGGATAAAGGGAAGTCAGTGGCTGACAAGATTCTATGTCTCGAGCCTGACTATTCTAAAGAAGCACAGATCGATGCTCTCCTTAATCTGGAAGAAGGAGAGATCGACTCTGGTGATGATTGGAACGATGATGATGATGATGTGATAATCGAGATTCCCAAGGGCGACGAGGATCTAGAGTATGAGTTAGAGGATGGTGAGATCTTTGAAATACCATCGCTCGAATCTCTGCTCGAAACAGACACAGGCTCAGTTGATACAGCAAGTAATGTTGAAGCTACAACTGATGCCCCCTCGGTCGACCCTATACCTGTGGACCCCGAGGCACAAGAAGAGAAAGACATGCCTTCTGCATCTACAAAAGGTCCAGCTCCAGTGTGGCAAAAGACGTCTATCAATGACAAGTATGGAGCGACAGGTATGATCTTAGCTGTCAGGTTTGAGGAGGACAAGCAGTTGTTCGCCATCAAAAGATCTGGAGGGGTTCAATACTTGAAACCAACCAGTGAGGCGTTCAACTCTTTGCCCAGGTACGACCTAGTTAACCTTGCAAACCGCGACCTGCTGAATCATTCGAATCATGTAGTAGCAACGGGTTTGTGGAGTATACTACAGCGTGAAGCAAGATCGGGAAAGTTTGAGTATCTCAAGCCTCAGGTGCCCAGAAGAGTCAAGGATAAGCACGCTGTGCATCCTGTGACTAAGAAGCCGTTAAAGAGATTGGTATACAAGCCAGTGCGATGTGAAACCAAGATTCCCCTGAGCAAGTTACCTCAGGATATCCTTGGTGACATGTGGTACTGGTACGTTGATCCAAAAACGGGCGAGGCTGTGATCATGGGTAAAGGTAAGTCAGATAGTGGAAACACAGTGCCAAAGGAAGTGATCAGGGTTTTTGATGAAGTCTGCTTCATCAATTTCTCTGTGAACGATCTGGAGGTACTAGCAGACAAATTCTGCATCCACACTGACGAATGGACAAAGCTTCTCTCGGCCAAATACGACAAGTTAATCAAGTTCTGTCTTGATTACAAAAAGAAGATGGAAGCTAAGGAAGCAGTGCTGTGAAGACTGAAGACGATGAAGATCCCGAGCTGTTGTCAAGGGGGAGTTTGTTGATGCACTTTCCTATGACAACACTCTGGATAGAGTCTAGGTTTGTATGTCTAATGTCTGTATTTTGTCTTTGTATGTAAGAGTCATTATGTAAAAGTTTATCGAGTTGTATTTACTTTTACTTAATGTTTTGCGCACTTGTATGTGCGCAGGAGAATGCTCCTGCGTACTTAGTAAGTACGCAGGAATACCTATGCGTACTTGTTAAGTACGCAGGAGTAATTGGTCCTGCGCACTTGCTAAGTGCGCAGGCATCAGGTCAGTATAAATAGGATAGGTTCACAGAAGCTAAGTACGCAGAACCATTTGTTCATACGAACTCAGTTTTGCTAAGTACGCAGCTTGTATTCTCTCTGTAACCGTCGAGTGTTTATAATACAAAGAACGATTATTGTGACTCTTGTGTTCGGTTTACTTTGTTCAGTTAGACTCTCCACCTAGTCACGGGTATTCCGCACCCGGTCCGACTAGTAGACCACTTGCATGTGACGATACACCACACCCGAGGGACCTACATTAATTGGATCAGCTGGAGCTTCATTTCCTACAGTTGGGTTAGGATTGGCTTGAGCATCTTCTCCAACAACAAGAACATCTTCACTGTCATCACTGTCATGAGTTCCAGATGCAGATGCAACATTGGAATCAGGAGTTACAATTGGTACAGTAGCACGAGTAGAGAAGCTGGAGTCATCACCGCCACCCAATAATTCATAAACGTTTGCGACGTCAACTGCAGATAAATCAGGAAGATTGAATGACTTGAATAGCGCATCATAATCAAAACCCCAAGCTACACCTGTTGGTTCGGGTGGAATGCTATGTTTACTACAATCCACTTCAAACCATTCCTCGACAGTACGAGTTCCGATGTTGTACACTCTCTTGCAAGGCGAGTTGGCAACGTATCCTAAGAAGATGCCTTCCACCGCTTTTGCATGAAAATTAGACTGGCGGTCATTGTACTGTAGCAACAAGGAACAAGGACTACCGAAAGGAACTAGGTAATCAAGATTGGGAAGTCGATTGTTGATCAACTCGTAACAAGTCTTGTTGTGCCTCTTCACAACCAGAACTCTGTTTAAGACGTGACAAGCTGTATTAACGGCTTCTGCCCAGAAAGTGACAGGAAGCTTTGCATCAGACAGCATAGTCCTTGCAGTCTCAATCAGTGTTCTGTTCTTTCGTTCAGCAACTCCATTCTGCTGAGGCGTGTACGGCGCGTTGAATTCGTGATGGATGCCTTTCTTGAGACAGAAAAGCTCCATCAAATTATTCTTGAACTCAGTTCCATTGTCACTCCTAATTCTTCTAACTTTCAGCTTGCAAAGATATTCCAAGCTCAGGATCAAATATTGAAGAATATCAGCAGTCTCGTCTTTAGTACCTAAAAAATGCACCGAAGAAAAACGTGAGAAATCATCAGTTACTACTAGATAGAATGACTTACCTCCAATACTCCTGATACTTATGGGGCCAAACAGATCCATGTGTAATAGCTCCAAAGGGGTATCAATAGAGTTTTGGAGCTTGGGCTTGTGAGATTTCTGTTGCTGTTTGCCCTTTTTACAAGGCATACAGTCATCTGCAACGATAAACCTCAGCTTAGCAACCCCGGTTACCAAACCGTTTCAGACAAGATGATTCATTTTACGATATGAAATATGTCCGAGTTTCCTATGCCACAAGATGGAGTCGAGCTCTGTCGCTTTAGAAAGCAAACAGGTAGGAACTGATGAGGTGGTTGTTGCCATGCTCATATTGATCTGATAGGTGCGTTTGTTCTTGGCGCTCTCATCAGGATCCAATCTTCTGGAACATCAAAACCGGGTTTGAGAATTAGGCATTCTAACTTGTCAAACATCACCGAGTACTCCTTATTACACATTTGGGAGACACTCAACAGGTTATGCTTCAGCTGCTCGCAGAAGTTGACATTGTCAAAGCTGACACAACCGTTCGAAACCACGCCTTGACACGTGATGCTGCCGCCTTTTTCTCCGGCAAAGGCAACATAGCCGGCTCTGAATGGTTTAACATCTTGAAGCAGGGCCATGTTTCCTGTCATGTGCCTGGAACATCCACTATCTACATACCAGCGGTTAGAGATAGTACCCTTCGGACATCCCTGCACGAGTCACAAAAGAATTAGTTAGATTTGGAGACCCAAGCCATTGTGGTCTTGGGTCGTCCATCCTTTTCAAAATAAACTACTTCCTTTAACTCACAGTCATGAAGACTGTTCAAAATTGATGAATCTTTAGAAGAGATAGAATTAGGAGATTGAGAAGTTTTGGATTTTGCAGTCCAGGATCTCTTCGGTTTCTTAACTGGAACATGAGACTTTGATTCAACTACAACAGGTGAACTTGTGGAAGCTTCACCTGATTGAACTAAAGTCAGCTGTTCAAGCTTTCTCAACCTCTTGTTTCGTCTCCTCCGATGTGGCTTAGAGAGTCTTGCCACAGGTTTCTCACCAGTACGTGTACTACCAGAGGTAGATACATGAGGTACAGTAGGTTGCGTTACCTTTCTTGGAACAGATGGTTTAGCTTTAGATATGATCTTAGGCTTTACCATCGGTTTGACTGGTGGTTTCACCACATTTTTCTTTGGATGTTTGGGAGATGGTTTCACTGGTGGCGACCTGGGGATAACAATTGGTTGTGAAACAACAAGCCGTTTCCCTTGGTTCTTAGAAGGACAGTTCACAAAAATGTGACCAACCAAGCCACAGTGAAAGCAGTTCCTCTTGTCTACATAAGTTCTCTTGTAAGGCTCATTAGATCTGGCCTTAGATAACTCAGCATTATGAGAAGGAGGAGTTGGTTTATAAACATTAGTCTGAACCTTACCAGTTTGGTTTTTGGGAGTATAATATTTTTCCAAATTTTCTTTATACCCAAGCCCATAGTGAGCTGAAAAAGCCTCTTTCTTTACTTGGTTAAGACTTTTATACCCCCCGTAAAGCATTACCTTTAGTTTATCATTTGTTTCAATGATGTCGGGTTCAGTTAAAATGAAGTTATCACCATTAGTGATAACGTTTTTCTTTACCTTTTGTTCAGTCAACAACTCCTCAGATACTACTCCTTCAGGGCAAGAGTTAACCGACCCGTCTTCAGAAGCAGTAACAAACTCCTCACTAGATGTGGAGTTAGCCTTACTTGAGGAGTCATCCTTTTAGGGGAATCATCCTTATCAGAGGTCTCATCTAAACAAGTGAGATCAATGTCTATTAAGCTATTGACAAACTTCCCGCTCACTGGTGGAGGAATGGCATTAGTACCCAAACCCAACCCATTCAGTTGTCTCACCACAGACTCGTAGTGTTCCACCACAAAGCGAGAGTTTTTCAACTTCTCATTAGTGAATTTTAACTGCAAGATCTCATTTTGCAGTTTGTTGATTTCATTGTTCCGTTTTTCTAACCCCCTGTATGCAACATCTAAGTGAAGCTGTTGATCACTTATTTTTAAAGAATATTCAGATTTTTCCTTTTTTAACGTTTCAAAAGAATCTTTAAAACGTTTTTCACTTTCTTTATAGTTTAGAGCTGCCAAACTTAGGGGTTCGATTTTGTCTTGGAGCCTAGAATTTTCCAGTTTTAGCCCTTGACATTTAGAACATGAAATAACAGAGAAAGGGTTAGAATCTACCTCAGACGATGAACTTGTTGCTTCTCCAATGGCCATGAGAGCAACATCAGTGGTCGATTCCTCTTCATCAGCTACAGGAGCTTCCATTTCTTCAGCTTCCTTCATCTCCTCTGTAGCAGCAGTTGTAGATTCTTCTAGGTCAGCCATAGAAGCTTCCCTTTTCTCTGCTTCCATCATCTCCATGATCTCAGCCATGAGACCAACCTGGGTTTGTGCGATGATGGCATCCTCAAGATGAACACCCCAGTCAAAGCTGTCGTCCTGTTGTGCTACCAGTGCATTGGACGTTCCACTTTGGCTTTGATTGTGGTTGTTTGGATTGTTGTGGCCATGGCTGTTTCTTTGGCTGGGTCGGGTGAAACCAGAGGCAGGTGCTCTGTCTTTGTGACACTCACGAGCAAAGTGTCCATAGTTCAGACACTTGTAGCATTTGGCCTTGGATTTGTCAAACCCGACCTTGGCATTAGGATGCCCGCCAATAAACTTTCTTCCTGTTCTGTTTAGGAAACGCTTGGCTCTCTTCAATACCATGGCCATATTCCATTGAATATCCATGTCCTCCATGTCATCAAGATCCACTTGATTAAAATCTTCTTCAATCGTCTCTGGATCAGTAAGCTTGCCACCTATGAAGTTTTCATATGCAAGCATGCAAGATGAGAATAGTGCTACATGATCTTCAGCTATTCTGGCTATAGCTGAGTTGTTAGCTAAAGACGTAGCAGGAGAATTTCTTGAGGTATTTTGATGATGAGACGCCAACCCTGATCCTGAAGCATAGCAAGCATGACCACCACACCCAGTTGAGTGGTCTTCTTCAGTAGGATTTCCAGTGAAGAGGGCAATTCCAGAGCCCGATGACTTGGATGTAGAAGTCGTCCCATGATACATCGAAGGGTCTTGTATCTGTGGTCTTCCAGAGCGCTCTTTTCTTCTTAGGTCCATGTCATGAGCTTGAACCTTTCCTATTGCATCTTCAACTGTCAACTCATAGAATTTAGGATTTTCCCTCATCAGGGTTGTGTACATCTCAAGTTTGGGTGGTAAAGCATCCAAAAACTTTTCCACCATCTCTTCATCTGGATACCTGAGTTCAAAAGCCTTTAACTCAGTCTGTAAATGATAGAATCTAGAGATGAGGTCATCTAAAGATTCGTTCTCTAAAAATCTGAAGCACTCATACTGCTTCCTGAGAAGATCCCTCTTACTCTTCTTGATGTCACTTTTTCCTTCGAATCTCTTCTGTAAAGCTTTCCAGAGATCCTTAGAATTGTCATACCCTCGAAAACTGTGGAACAATTTCCAAGTTAATGCCATAGTTATCGAACCAAGAGCCTTCTTTTCTCGATCATAAGCTTTCTTTTCTTCATCATCAAGCTTAGAGATAGGCTTTGGCATCACCTCATCAAGATAGATGTGTGTGGGATGCTTATATCCCTCAAGGATTGGTATCCATAATGATGAGTCGGTATATGAAATGTAGTGCCCGAAACGTGCTTTCCAATTAGAATAATCGTTCACGTTCAGTAACTTTGGTGGTTTCTGTGATTTACCGATCTCATTATCATAATTCAGCAGGTTTCCAAGATTTTGAAGATTCGACATAGTGAACACTTAGTCAAATTTCAGAAAAGTCAGACACAGTTGCGCACTTGGTTTTGTCCTTGCGCATTTGAGAAATGGTCTTGTGTATTTAGATTTCCTCTTGCGTACTAAACAAGTACGCAGGAGTAAATGTAAGTACGCAGGATATAACTTAATTCGCACAAGTTCAGTCTTGCGCACTTATAAGTTCGCAGAAGATAAGTCTTGCGTATTTAGTAAGTACCCACAAAACTGTACTTTTTGCCAGAAATGGTAAGTACGCAGGATACCTTTTCAGCAACTTTCACCAAACTTTTCCGATCACCTGAAACTCGTCGGAGATGGTAAAAATTCGTCTGATGATTAATGCAAATGAGCCAAAGGGTCAGAAACTTGTTCCTAACCAACCTTTGATGCTCAAAACACTCAAATACACAACAAAAAGCAGTTTTTTTGAGTGATTTTTGCTTCTAAAATAGTGCTCAAGAGCTACCCCTATTTTATCGCAAAAATCAACAAAAAATACCTCTTTTTGCTTGTAAAAACTCTCCAAACTCACTTACAACACTCGAAATCAGGAGCAAATGCTCTGATACCACTTGTAGGTCCCTCGGGTGTGGCGGATCGTCACTTCCAAGTGGGTATACTAGTCGAACCGGGTGCGGAATGCCCGTGACTAGGCGAAGAGTCTAGCTAAACAAAGTAAACCGACAAGAGAAAACACCTTAAACGTTCTTTGTATTATAAACACTTGAAGGTTACAGAGAAAAGCACTAAGATTACAATCTGCGTATTTGCTAAAGTGTCTGCGTGCTTAACTTCTGTCAACCTATCCTATTTATACCTGACCTGATGCCTGCGCACTTAACAAGTGCGCAGTGCAAATTGCTCTTGCGTACTTAACAAGTACACAAAGGTATTCTTGCGTACTTGCTAAGTACGCAGGAGCTTTCTCCTGCACACATGTAAGTGCGCAAAACACTTAGAAAGAAATGCAACATTCAATATGTAAAAGTAAATACAACTCGATGAACTAATACATAAAGACTCTTACATACAAAGACAATTACAGACATGAAAATACAAACTAAGACTCTATCCAGAGTGTTGTCACAGGAAAGTGCTTCAACAGAAGACATACCAAAAACCGCGTTTCTGTAGGTCCCCGGGTGTCTCGGATTGTTACGTGTGGGTGTGTGACTAGTCGGACCAGGTGCGGAATGCCCGTGACTAGGTGGAGAATCAAACGACACAAAGTAAACCGTCAACAAATTCACTTTAAAACTTCATCTATTATAAAAACTTGAAGGTTACAGAGACAAAATACTGAGTGCAAATGTCTACGTACTTACATTCTGTCAACCTATTCTTTTTATACTAGACCTGGTCTCTGCGCACTTAGCAAGTGCGTAGGGCAAATTGTTCCTGCGTACTTAGCAAGTATGCAGAGTATTCTTGCGTACTTGCTAAGTACGCAGGAAGTAATTCCTGCGCACATACTAAGTGCGTAAAACACTTAGAAAATTAAGCAACAATCAACATGCATTAGTAAATACAACTCGATAACTAATACATACAAACGCTTACAAACAAAGACAAATACATACAAAGAAAGTACATAAACTAAGACTCTATCCAAAGTGTTTGTCACACAAAAGTGCTTCAACAAACTCCCCCTTGACAACAGCTCTGGATCGTCTTCGGTCTTCACAGCTCTGCATCTTTAGCTTCCATCTTCTTCTTGTAGTCAAGGCAAAACTTGATCACCCTGTCGTATTTAGAAGCAAGGAACTTTGTCCATTCGTCCGTATGCATGTAGTACCTGTCAGCTAGTGCCTCCAGATGTTTCACAGAGAAGTTTATGAAGCAGACTTCATCAAATACTCTGATCAGTTCCCTTGGCACTAAGCTTCCACTATCGGACCACACCTTTCCTATCACCACTGCCTCGCCCGTTTTAGGATCTACCTACCAGTACCATATGTTACCGAGGATATCCTGAGATAACTTGCTCAGGGGAATCTTGGTTTCACACAACACTGGCTTGTATACAGGTTTCTTTATGCTTCTATTAGTCAAAGGATGTCTAGCGCTCTTATCCTTGACTCGCTTGGGCACTTGAGGCTTAAACATATCAAATTTCCCAGATCTTACTTCACGCTGTAGAACCTGCCACAAACCCATCGCTACTGCGTGATTTGAGTGACCCAGCAGCTCTCGGTTTGCTAGGTTCACGAGGTCGTATCTAGCTAAGGAGTTGAAAGCTTCGCTGGTTGGTTTCAAGTATTGAACCCCCTACCTCGCTTGATTACAAACAACTCCTTTTCCTCTTCGAACCTCACATCTAAGATCATTCCTGTTGCTCCGTGTTTGTCTATGATAGAAGTCTTTTGCCAGACAAAAGCAGGATCCTTTGAATTTCAGCATCCGATCATCTCACGGTACAATTTGCAATCCACATCCTTTCCATCTTTGTCAGGATGCAGACCATGATTGACGGGGATAGGTGTGCCATAAGTACTGCTATCATTCATCTTGTATTTTGACAAGATGTCATGCACATTCTTAGTTTGATGCAGATAAATGCCATCCTCTCTTTGACTGACTTGTAGACCCAGGAAGAACGACAATTCACCCATATTACTCATCTCAAACTTTGACTTCATCACCTGTTCGAATTCCCTACATATTTCTTCATTTGTAGACCTGAAGATAATGTCATCGACATACACTTGTACAAGAAGAATATCACCTCCTGCTTTCCGTATGAAGAGGGTCGAGTCAATCTGTACAAGAAGAATCTCTTCTGTAACGCCTTCTAGAGATCCTTGGAGTTATCGTATCCTCTGAAGCTGTGGAATAACTCCCTGGTAAAGGCCATAGTGATAGATCCGTGTGCCTTCTTCTCTCTATCATATACTTTCTTTTCTTCTTCATCAAGTTTAGAGATAGGCTTGGGAACTTCGTCATTAAGGTAAATGTATGTGGGATGCTTATAGCCCTCTAGAATGGGTATCCACAACGAAGAATCGGTATAAGAAATATAATGCTCAAAGCGTGCTTTCCAGTATGAATAATCATTTACATTAAGCAGCTTTGGCGGTTTCTGAGGGGTTCCGATCTCGTTTTCATAGTTCAGAAGGTTACCGAGGTTCTGAAGATTTGACATGGTGAACACTTAGTCAAATTTCAGAAAATTCAAAGAAGCTTGCGCACTTGTAATAGGCCTTGCGCACTTAAAGAAGTAGTCTTGCGTAGTTAGGATTTTCTCTTGCGTACTTGATAAGTACGCAGGAGTAAATGATAAGTACGCAGGAAATAACTTAAGTACACACCAAGATTGGTCTTGCGTACTTGGTAAGTACACCGCAAGACTGTACTTATGCCAAATAAGGTAAGTACGCAGATCACCTTTTCACCAACTCTCACCAACCTTTTCCGGTCACTGGAAACTCACCGGAGATTGTAGAAATCGAAAAATTGACCAAACAAAATGAGCCAAAGGGTCAGAACCTCGTTTCTAACCAACCTTTGATGCTCAAAACACTCAAATACACAACAAAAGTCGGTTTTTGAGTGATTTTTGATTCTAAATTAGTGCTCAATAGCTACCCCTAATTTATCACAAAAATAAAAAAAGCACCCACTTTTGGTTGCAAAAACTCTATAGGATGTGCAGAAAATACTCCTAACACACTCACAACACTCGAAATCAAGAGCAATGCTCTGATACCACTTGTAGGTCCCGGGAGCCTCGTCGCGCAGCGGAGATACACGTACATGTTTTGTGATTTGTGTGGGAACCAAGAAACGAGACAAAGAAACATAAACAAAGACAAAAGATAATGAAACGACACGTAATCCATAACATAAAAGTCATCCCGTATTACAGACTACATACCGAAGGAGAACACATCTCTCATCTAAGCTCACGGTCCAGGGGTCGGGAGAGCTCTTCCCGACCCGGACACCTCTTGTTAGATTCCTTGACTTTACTTAGTCAAAATAAAACTTCAGGAAATATATGTTATGAACGTGCATTTATGTAATATGGATATTGACCTGAAATACTGGGTGTCACAGTATATATCCGAGTAAAACTTGAGTATTTGTATTGAATCATTGTATTTCATTGTAGATACGAATAGAACAAATTAGTGCACTAGAATTAGGTTTGAAAAGCGCTATATTGAAGCGAAATACGGATACAAAAAATCAGAAATGTTACAGTCTCCCCATGTTGAGAGAATTTCGTCCCGAAATTTAGCTAGAGGAGGCGACAGCATTTGTAAAAAAGATGAGGGTACTTGAGCTTCATTTGGTCTTCTTGTTCCCAATTGAATTCAGGACCACGCTTAGATTCCGAACGAACCTTGATAATAGGAATACGACTTCGCTTGAGTTGTTTAACTTCACGATCCATGATTTCTACCGGTTTCTAAACGAAGTGCATCGTCTCATCAATGCACACGTCATCAAGCGGTATATGGAGATTCTCATCAGCGAGTCATTTCTTCAGATTAGCTACATGAAATGTAGGATGCACATTGCCAAGAGATGGAGGTAAGTCGAGCTTGTAAGCCACTTTCCCAATCCTTTCAAGGATCTTGAATGGACCAACATAGCGAGGTGCTAACTTGTCTTTCTTTCCAAAGCGGATCACACCCTTCCACGGGGACACCTTTAGAAGAACAAGGTCACCGATTTGGAATTCCAAGGGTTTTCGACGTTTGTCGGCATAACTCTTTTACCGACTCCTCGCTACTCGAATATTGTCAAGGATTTGAATGATCTTATCGGATGTTTCTTGAATTAGTTCGGGACCGGTGATTTGTGCTTCACCAATCTCGTTCCAAAAGATAGGAGAACGACACTTGCGACCATAAAGAGCTTCGAATGGAGCCATGTTGATACTTGTGTGGTAGCTATTATTGTAAGAGAACTCGATCAGGGATAAATGTGAATTCCAATTGCCACCAAAATCGATTACACAAGCTCGAAGCATGTCTTCAAGAGTTTGGATTGTTCGCTCGGTTTGACCATCAGTTTGGGGATGGTAAGCCGTGCTCAAATCCAATCGTGTACCATGAGCAGTTTGGAGAGATTGCCAAAAACGAGAAGTGAACCGAGCATCTCTATCGGATATTATGTTCAAGGGAACACCATGACATCTCACAATTTCGTCAATGTAAATTCGGGCTAGTTTCTCAACCTTATAGTCTTCGCGAATAGGCAAGAAATGAGTAGATTTGGTGAGACGATCAATGATCACCCAAATGCTATCATAACCACTCGTGGTGCGAGGGAGCTTGCCGAAAAGAAATTTTGAATTCTAGATGTAAGTTGTATTATTTGGAATGAGTTTGATGGGATTTTGAAATTTAGGGTTTGCGTAAGATGTAGTCTGATATGCTCAAGATTGTCAGTGGGTAAGAGATTTCATAGACATTGGTCTGGGTCAAAACATCACGTGACACGAGCAACGCTACTCATGATAATATGATAGGGCACTTATGTATAGGAAGTACCATCGGCGTATCCGCCATGCCCTTGTCACATCACATCAGTTTCGTCGTTACATATCATGATAAGTTTTAGGTCACAACACACGACAAAATTTCACTATATTTTCCATGCGCTGATTTTTATAATTCCGTGTGCACCCGTAATTACTCAAATCATCGAATGGTCCATATAGCTCATTCCGTTGTGTGTGGGTAAGGGGGCACAAATTTCACTCTAATCACGTCTATTGCTTTCACATAAAGGTCGCTAGCAAGTAATTATGTCCCTAATCACGTCAGTTCGTAACTAAAGGGTAGTAAAGTAGTATAGCTTAAAGTTTCTTAGTTTGCTCGTGTTTGAACAAGAATACGTCAAACCCCGAGTCGTTTCAATGTATTATGGTCTTCAACCTTGGGACCATGTCTTGTGTAGAATGTAATCAACCAATTGCACTAATTGTAAGCAAATTTTGTTTCGTGTATATAGTAAACATACAGGTCTTTCGTGTAGTGTGGACATCTAGCATTTGTATTTTGTAAATCACTAAGCTCTCACGTGTAGTGTAAACAAAATAGTATCTTGTGTATTGTAGGAAAAGGATTTCATGTATGGTGTTAAACCTAGTATCATGTATTTTGTAAACCAATAGTCTTTCATGTGTAATGTAAGTAATGTAGTATCATGTACTTTGTAACCTGTGACAACCTGACTTTTCAGGTTAACCTAGTTAATAAATTCCGTTAACTTGCTATTAAAAACATAACCCCGTTAACCATTCCGTTAAGTTTCTTATTAAAAACTTAACCCCGTTAATCAAATCTAACCCCAAGGACTATTTCGGTCACGTTATTAACTCAAAATTGCAAGGACAAATTGTGTAATTATACCAAACTGAATAATTTGACTCCCCAAAGTCAAAATTGACCAATTTATCTTCAGTTGACTTTTAGAAGTCAAAATTCGACTCTTTGATTTCCAATTCAAACTCCTTGAGCCGTATTCTATCCCAATCCATAACCGAATTATACATTAATGTTTGGAACGATCGATTATGAACAGCCTCTCATCATCATTTCGCGAATTAAAACGAATTATGAATATTAATCTTGTAATCGTCGATCTCAATAACCATTATCAACCAAACTCGATCAATTTGTGCATCATTCCAGAAATTAAGCTCTCACACACGCTATTCGCATCCATCAGAAGCAAAGCCATACCACAGTTCAGTCGGAAACAAGGCCGTGATCGACGGAGACTAACCCACACGCCATCGGACTCAGTTTTGGTCGAGCACTATCAACCCGACATCCAATCTGGTAATTGAAACCTTCCTCGGATTCGTTTTAGTCTATAGAATGAAAGCCCTAACCTAATTAGGGCTTACATTATCAAATTTTAATCAAACCATATTCTAGGGTTCATACGTTTCTAGTTTGGTCGAACCCTAGCAATCCGATATTGATTAATGAAATTAAGCGTGTCCTTAGAATCGTCCCAGTACCTGAATGGAAAGCCCTATGCTTAATTTATCGATTATCATCGAATTGAACTCAATCCCAATCCTAGGGTTTGTTAATAAATCGATTTGGGGATTTTTGTCTTAAACCTAAGCTCCATCTATTTAAACCACATCCCCAGATTCGCAGGCCTTGATTGAGTAAAAGCCCCATGTTTTCAGTAAATATTATTATCCAATTCGATCAAATTAATCTCATGTTCTTAATCTAGGGTTCGGACTTGAATCTCGTTATTAAACAACTCAATCGATGACTTTTTTACAATTAATCGTGTGTGCAGATTCGAAAATAACCTATAATCAAAACCCCTAAACTTTTGTTGACATTTAAAATCGGGATCGGTCGGATTTGGGGGTGGCATGGGGTTCGATCGCGATTTGATTTGGAAAAGAGGGGCTCTCGGTAACGCAGGATTAAAACCATTTCAGTAAGGATAATATCACGATAGCCTAGCGGCCGGAACTGGTTAAAGCGATGAGTGTGTGTGGGAGAGACCCGGGTTCGAGTCCGGGCTCCCACATTTCTTTTTAAACATTTTTCTAAACATAATTAATTAATAAAAATCATTCTTGATGATATTATATCATTATATAAATGGGTTTTAAGTCGGAAAACAACCCATAGACTCGGGATTTAAATATTTTGTTTATTTTTATAAATTATAACCATTTTTATAAATTGTACATTTTGATTATTAATAAGTAAAAAATAATATACTTGTATTATTTTAAACCGTAAACACATGTAAAATAATATGTTATATTATTTTCAAATTGTGACCCGTATTAGTAAATAATATATAATTATATTATTTCAAATCATTTTTTATAACGCCGTGAACCAATCGAGATTAAATAATAATTAGTTATATTAATCACTCGTATATATATATATATTATTATTTACGTCATTCGTCGCGTAAAGTAATTCCTAAACCCGTGGACACGTTCGTCCACTCTCGTTCGATTAGAGCGGTTCTTTAAGATGTTCTTTTCTTGTCACGGTCACAATTCCCTTATCGTTCCTAATTTATATGCTTATAATTCTAGGACATCCGTAGGTCTTTTGAGACTTACACTCGTGATTTCAAACTTACTTCTAGTGTGAACTACCTTCAACGCCAAGCAGGTGAGTTTCACGGCCCCTTTTTACTGCTTTTAACTTGGGGGAGAAAACATGCTTAACTGATTTTAGATTTTGTATTTCATATGCTATCAATGTTAAAGCTAAGTGTAACATGCTATCACAGAAAGTCCTCATCTTATTTCGAACCGTTAATATGGATCTTAGCGAGGTAATGTTTAGTAGTACTACTGGGTTTGACAAATCCCACCCGCGTTAGTCGCGCTAACTCGATCGGATATCGATCGGGTGAAATGTTAGCCTATTCACATGGCCAGTATTGATAGAACCTGGCAGGAGGCAATAAACAAACAATCAGTTTCGGTTGCAAGCACTTGAGCTAAAACATGAACATAGGTTAGCTACCTATAGATACATATTGAATGATCATAAATCTGGTAATGCCTATTTATTTATTTGAAACCTGTGAACTCACCAACCTCGTGTTGACACTTTTTCTTACATGTTTTCTCAGGACGCTAAGCTAAGACACAGGTGCACGTTAGGGCATGCATGGGATTCAACTGCTTTGCTTTGTGTCTATTTATGTTGATTGAATTATTTTAATGTACTTTGTTTGGTTGGACGTTTGGACTTCAGGACTTTGGTTTTGGGCGCGTGTATTTTGCGCATTTACTTTCTTTACGCTTCCGCATTAATACTCTGATTTAAAAGATATTTTCATTTTGAGTCCCATGTAGAGTCGTTCAATGTAACTAATGTCTGAGATCCTGGTTTGTCACATCCCTAACGGTAAAACTCCGTTAGTGGAATTTGGGGGTGTGACAGATTGGTATCAGAGCCATTGGTTATAGAGAACTAGGAATGCATACTAGACTATAGCCTCACACATTAGTTACATGTCATTTGGATGTTTGGCACTTATACAAATTGTTGCAGGATCATGTCGTCAACACCACCTCCATCACCTAACGCATCAGGGCATAAGGCACCTGTACCCTCATCCCCGGAGCCCAAAAGGCGCCGGACTACCTCAATTGAGCAAGGCGAACCGAGCAACGCACGAGCTTTGGATTATGCTCTCAATTGGGATATGTACCCATATTTGATCCAAAGGTGGATCGAAATGGGAGATGTCCCATCACCGTACTTTGGATCCACGCCTTCATCATCTACCTTGCCTAGCTTACCATGCACCATGGAACAAGCCTTGGCAGCATTTGTGTCCTATATGTTAAAGGAATTAAATTTTGTACAAGATGCCACCGAGGAGATACCTAAACTCCTGGAGAATGGACATCAAGTGGAGAAGAATAGGGTAGGAATAGAAAATTTGACTACCGAACTAGCTGCAATGGACCATGTCCACAACCTTTTAGTGGATCGTGTGGCACACCTAGAGACAAGGGCTGACACTATGGATGATGATATGCAAGGAGTTCTGGAGAGATTAGCTGCTATGGAAGCTCAGCTACATGTGGCTAACCACACTGCTGAAGGCCTTCAAGAGAGGGTGGCTCACTTGGAAGCCCAACTGCAAGCGGCCCTACACCCGAAAGACATTCCAGTATCTGACGATGAGGAGGAACCCTTTGAGGAAGAGCTCTTTGAGGAGGAGCCCTTCGAGGAGGAACCCTTAGAGGGGGAACCAGCTGAGGAAGAGCCAGTGGAGATTGATGATGCACAGTAATATGTCTCTTCTGATGACGAGGATATTTGAGGATCTTCCTAATCTATCTTCTTTTCATGTTTGTTTTGCTTATGTTATTTCCCTTTTCAAACCTAGATGGGTAAGGTTGTTCCCATCCAATAAAAGCATGAGAAGTTTAATATTTGAGTTATTTATTTTGTAACCTTACAATTTATTTAATTTTCAAAATATTAGATGTTGTATTTCCTTACCCGTACCTGAATAATGTTTAATATGCGATATATTTCTCATTGTTTTCCTTTGTGATTGTGAAGAAATATGTCTGGGAGAGGACGAGGAGGCCGTACCGGTGGTCGTGGTGCCATCAACATGACGGCAGCAGAACTAGCAGCTTTGATAAACAATAGTGTGGCAGAGGCCCTAGCAGCACAGAATGCTGCAGGTAAATGCTTTAACTATTGACTAGTAGTGTCAATTCCTTCTCCTAAGAATATCTTTCTAAACTCTATAATTCCAATTCAATTCGTATTTCTAAATCCAGGCCAGCAAAATCAGCAAAATCAACATCCAGCCTGCACTTTCAAGGCATTCATGGACTGCAAGCCCCACACCTTTAGTGGAACTGAAGGAGCAGTTGGATTACTTCACTGGTTTGAGAAGGTTGAATCAGTAATAGCCATGTGCAACTGCCCCGTGGCTAACCAAGTGAAATTTGCTGTTGGAAGTTTAGAAGGCCCGGCCCTAACATGGTGGAATGCCCAAGTGCAAATGTTGGGACTAGAAATGGCAAATGGACTCCCGTGGGAGGAATTTAAAACCATGATGAAAGAAGAATAATGCCCACGAGATGAAATTCAAAAGCTAGAAGGAGAGTTCTGGAACCTTAAGATGGAGGGTTCAGAAATTGAACTCTACACCACCCGTTCGCACGAACTTGCTACCATGTGCCCACACATGGTGACTCCGGATTACAAACGGATTGAACTATACATTGGAGGTTTGGTACCTCAGATTCAAAGCATGGTGACCTCATCCAACCCTACCACCATCCAACAGACCATCAGACTTGCTCACAAATTGACCGATCAAGCAGTGACACAGGGAACTTTACCACCAAGAGGTTCAATTGCTAAACCCACTGACAGCCACAAGGGCAAGTTCGATCACCATTCCAACACCCACAACCACTCTAACTCCCACTCCAAGGGACCCCAACCCAATCAGCAACAGTCAAACCAACAGCAACAACAACAACAACGTAGGTTCGAGCCTACCAAGAACTTCAATCAGTCGACCTCTTCTGTCCAAAACCAAGGTGGTTATGCGGGAAAGTCCCCGAAGTGTAACAAGTGTAACTTACACCACTTTGGGTTCTGCAATCGTTGCCAGAGGTGCGGTAAAATAGGCCATGCTGCTAAGGACTGCAGGGGTGAATTACAGACTAAACAACCCTTTCAACAACCGGGGTCTACTAGGGCTTGCTTTGAGTGTGGAAAGGAAGGGCATATTCGGAAGAACTGTCCTCAGTTGAAGAAAGGGGGTAATGGAAATTACAACCCTAACCACAATAACAATGGGAATGGTGGGAATAATGGTAATGGGGGAGGAAATGGTGCGAAGGGACGAGCCTTCGTACTAGGATCTGGAGAGGCCCGTTACGACCATAATGTGGTTATCGGTAAGTTCCTCGTAAATAATTTCTTCGCTTCTGTCCTTTTTGACACCGGTGCTGATAGAAGTTTTATATCTAAGAAATTTAGTAATATGATAAAGGGAACTTCATCTCTATTAGAAGATAAGTATACAATAGAGATAGCTGACGGTCAAATAATTGAGGCAACTCACATACTTAAAGGATGTAAACTTGAGCTAGCTACACATACATTTGATATCGACCTTATGCCGGTCATACTTGGTAGTTTTGATATAATTGTTGGTATGGATTGGCTATCTAAAAACCAATCCGAAATTATCTGTCGTGAGAAGATTGTACGTGTACCCCTCTCAAATGGAGAAACCCTTTCCATCCAAGGCGAAAGAGTTGGTACAGTCATGGGCATTATATCCTTCATGAAAGCACAAAAATGTCTTCGAAAGGGACATACGACTATTTTGGCTCTTGTTGCTGAGCAGCCGTCAGAAGAGAAGAAGATCGAAGATATTCCCGTTGTGCGTGACTTTTTGGAAGTATTTCGCGAGGATCTGCCCGGTTTGCCACCGCACCGTCAAGTAGAATTTCAAATCGATTTAGCACCTGGAGCAGCGCCGATCGCTCGGGCACCTTATCGATTAGCACCCAGTGAATTGCAGGAACTGTCCACTCAATTGCAAGACTTATTGGATAAAGGTTTCATCCGACCTAGTTCATCACCATGGGGAGCTCCGGTATTATTTGTCAAGAAGAAGGACGGTACGTTCCGTATGTGTATTGATTACCGGGAGCTGAATAAAGTTACAATCAAGAACCGTTACCCTTTACCTCGTATTGATGACCTTTTTGACCAACTCCAAGGATCAAGTTTCTATTCCAAAATAGACCTTAGATCTGGTTATCATCAGCTGAGAGTCCGAGATGAGGATATCTCTAAGACTGCCTTCAGGACAAGGCACGGCCATTACGAATTTATGGTCATGCCTTTCGGTTTAACCAACGCACCTGCGGTGTTCATGGATCTCATGAACCGTGTGTGTAAGCCTTACCTTGACCAGTTTGTTATCGTTTTCATCGATGACATCCTTATTTATTCCAAGAACGAAGAAGAACATGAAGAACACCTGCGTCTAATTTTGGAACTACTTAGGCAAGAGCAACTTTATGCTAAGTTTTCCAAATGTGAATTTTGGATTCGAGAGGTTCAATTTCTAGGGCATGTGGTAAATGAAAAAGGGATACATGTCGAGCCGTCCAAAATAGAAGCCATCAAGAATTGGGCAGCACCAACGACTCCGACTGAGGTGCGACAATTTCTGGGATTGGCTGGATATTACCGTCGTTTTATCGAAGGATTTTCAAAGATTGCACAACCTCTCAGCGCCCTAACTCAAAAAGGAAAAGCCTATAATTGGGGCGATAACCAAGAATCAGCTTTCCAACATCTCAAACAGAAGCTTTGCAGTGCACCTATTTTAGCTCTTCCGGAAGGAACCGATGATTTTGTGGTGTATTGTGATGCATCCATCCAAGGCTTGGGTTGTGTCTTAATGCAACGCAAAAAGGTAATCGCATACGCTTCACGTCAGTTAAAGGTTCACGAGAAAAACTACACCACTCATGACCTAGAGTTGGGAGCAGTAGTTTTTGCACTTAAGATATGGAGACATTACTTGTACGGTACCAAATGCACCATCTACACCGACCACAAGAGCCTCCAGCATATCTTCGAGCAGAAGGAGTTGAATATGCGACAACGTCGTTGGGTTGAACTTTTAAATGATTACGACTGTGCGATCCGGTATCATCCGGGTAAAGCTAACGTTGTGGCTGATGCACTAAGCCGAAAGGAAACGAAAACCAAACGAGTTCGAGCGTTACAACTTACTATTCACCCTGGATTGCCTGACAGAATCCGTAGTGCTCAACTTGAAGACTTGAAAGAAGATAACCTACCGTTAGAAGGTACTCGCGGCATGGATGCACAAATTGAAGTAAAATCTGACGGAATTCGTTACTTTGTCGAACGAATATGGGTTCCAGCGTTCGGAAACTTAAGGGAACTAATCATGGATGAAGCTCATAAATCTCATTACTCCATTCATCCGGGTTCCGATAAATGTACCATGATGTAAAAGTACTATATTGGTGGCCGAAGATGAAGGCCGATATAGCCACTTATGTTAGTAAGTGTCTGACATGCGCGAAGGTCAAAGTTGAATACCAAAAACCGTCTGGTCTACTGCAACAACCTGAAATTCCCATGTGGAAATGGGAACAAATATCCATGGACTTCATTACCAAATTACCTCGAACCCCTACCGGGTGTGATACTATATGGGTAATTGTGGATCGCCTAACAAAATCTGCTCACTTTCTAGCAATCAAAGAAACCGATAAAATGGATAAACTCACTTGAATATACTTGAAAGAAGTAGTCTCTCGGCACGGAGTGCCAATCTCTATTATTTCGGATCGTGATGCACGATTCACTTCCCGTTTCTGGCAGTCATTACATAAAGCATTAGGCACGCGTCTAGATATGAGCACAGCTTACCATCCTCAAACCGATGGTCAAACAGAACGTACTATCCAAACTCTGGAGGACATGCTACGAGCTTGTGTGATCGATTTCGGTAACACTTGGGAGTCTCACCTACCGTTGGTGGATTTCTCCTACAACAACATCTATCACACTAGCATCAAGGCAGCTCCATTTGAAGCACTTTATGGACGGAAATGCCGTTCTCCCATTTGTTGGACCAAGGTTGGAGATAGCCAACTCACAAGTCCTGAACTTGTATTTGAAACTTTCGAAAAGATCGTTCAAATTAGAAACCGTATGGCGGCAGCTCGGGATCGTCAAAAGAGCTACGCCGACAAACGTCGTAAATCATTAGAATTTCAAGTAGGGGATATGGTCTTGATAAAAGTCTCACCTTGGAAGGGCGTCATTCGTTTCGGGAAACGAGGCAAACTAAATCCTCGTTACGTTGGACCTTTCAAAATAATAAAGAGAATCAGACCAGTGGCGTATCAACTGGACTTACCTGAAAGACTGAGTGGCGTACACAACGTCTTTCACATCTCAAATTTGAAGAAATGTCTAGCTGACGAATCTCTCGCGGTTCCTCTTGAGGAACTACACGTTGATGAACAGTTGCCTTTCATCGAAGAACCCGTAGAAATCATGGATAGGGAAGTCAAATCGTTAAAGCACAGTAAAATCCCTATTGTTAGAGTCCGTTGGAACTAGAAATGCGGACCGAAATTCACGTGGGAGCGCGAGGATCAGATGATGCGCAAATATCCTAGTCTATTCAAGCACTCCACGTCAAATTCTTAAGGTATTATTCTAATTTTCGGGACGAAAATTCTTTTAACTAGGGGATGATGTGACATCCGGGAAATTTTTTTTTTTATGGTAATTTTCGGGACGAAAATTCTTTTAACTAGGGGATGATGTGACAACCTGACTTTTCGGGTTAACCTAGTTAATAAATTCCGTTAACTTGCTGTTAAAAACTTAACCCCGTTAACCATTCTGTTAAGTTTCTTATTAAAAACTTAACCCCGTTAATCAAATCTAACCCCAAGGACTATTTCGGTCACGTTATTAACTCAAAATTGCAAGGACAAATTGTGTAATTATACCAAACTGAATAATTTGACTCCCCAAAGTCAAAATTGACCAATTTATCTTCAGTTGACTTTTAGAAGTCAAAATTCGACTCTTTGATTTCTAATTCAAACTCCTTGAGCCGTATTCTATCCCAATCCATAACCGAATTATACATTAATGCTTGGAACGATCGATTATGAACAGCCTCTCATCATCATTTCGCGAATTAAAACGAAATATGAATATTAATCTTGTAACCATCGATCTCAATAACCATTATCAACCAAACTCGATCAATTCGTGCATCATTCCTAAAATTGAGCTCTCACACACGCTATTCGCATCCATCAGAAGCAAATCCATACCACAGTTCAGTCGGAAACAAGGCCGTGATCGACGGAGACTAACCCACACGCCATCGGACTCGTGTTTTGGTCGAGCACTATCAACCCGACATCCAATCTGGTAATTGAAACCTTCCTCGGATTCGTTTTAGTCTATAGAATGAAAGCCCTAACCTAATTAGGGCTTACATTATCAAATATTAATCAAACCATATTCTAGGGTTCATACGTTTCTAGTTTGGTCGAACCCTAGCAATCCGATATTGATTAATGAAATTAAGCGTGTCCTTAGAATCGTCCCAGTACCTGAATGGAAAGCCCTATGCTTAATTTATCGATTATCATCGAATTGAACTCAATCCCAATCCTAGGGTTTGTTAATAAATCGATTTGGGGATTTTTGTCTTAAACCTAAGCTCCATCTAATTAAACCACATCCCCAGATTCGCAGGCCTTGATTGAGTAAAAGCCCCATGTTTTCAGTAAATATTATTATCCAATTCGATCAAATTAATCTCATGTTCTTAATCTAGGGTTCGGACTTGAATCTCGTTATTAAACAACTCAATCGATGACTTTTTTACAATTAATCGTGTGTGCAGATTCGAAAATAACCTATAATCAAAACCCCTAAACTTTTGTTGACATTTAAAATCGGGATCGGTCGGATTTGGTGGTGGCATGGGGTTCGATCGAGATTTGATTTGGAAAAGAGGGGCTCTCGGTAACGCAGGATTAAAACCATTTCAGTAAGGATAATATCGCGATAGCCTAGCGGCCGGAACTGGTTAAAGCGATGAGTGTGTGTGGGAGAGACCCGGGTTCGAGTCCGGGCTCCCACATTTCTTTTTAAACATTTTTCTAAACATAATTAATTAATAAAAATCATTCTTGATGATATTATATCATTATATAAATGGGTTTTAAGTCGGAAAACAACCCATAGACTCGGGATTTAAATATTTTGTTTATTTTTATAAATTATAACCATTTTTATAAATTGTACATTTTGATTATTAATAAGTAAAAAATAATATACTTATATTATTTTAAACCGTAAACACATGTAAAATAATATGTTATATTATTTTCAAATTGTGACCCGTATTAGTAAATAATATATAATTATATTATTTCAAATCATTTTTTATAACGCCGTGAACCAATCGAGATTAAATAATAATTAGTTATATTAATCCCTCGTATATATATATATATATTATTATTTACGTCATTCGTCGCGTAAAGTAATTCCTAAACCCGTGGACACGTTCGTCCACTCTCGTTCGATTAGAGCGGTTCTTTAAGATGTTCTTTCCTTGTCACGGTCACAATTCCCTTATCGTTCCTAATTTATATGTTTATAATTCTAGGACATCCGTAGGTCTTTTGAGACTTACACTCGTGATTTCAAACTTACTTCTAGTGTTAACTACCTTCAACGCCAAGCAGGTGAGTTTCAAGGCCCCTTTTTACTGCTTTTAACTTGGGGGAGAAAATATGCTTAACTGATTTTAGATTTTGTATTTCATATGCTATCAATGTTAAAGCTAAGTGTAACATGCTATCACAGAAAGTCCTCATCTTATTTCGAACCGTTAATATGGATCTTAGCGAGGTAATGTTTAGTAGTACTACTGGGTTTGACAAATCCCACCCGCGTTAGTCGCGCTAACTCGATCGGATATCGAACGGATGAAATGTTAGCCTATTCACATGGCCAGTATTGATAGAACCTGGCAGGAGACAATAAACAAACAGTCAGTTTCGGTTGCGAGCACTTGAGCTAAAACATGAACATAGGTTAGCTACCTATAGATACATATTGAATGATCATAAATCTGGTAATGCCTATTTATTTATTTGAAACCTGTGAACTCACCAACCTCGTGTTGACACTTTTTCTTACATGTTTTCTCAGGACGCTAAGCTAAGACACAGGTGCACGTTAGGGCATGCATGGGATTCAACTGCTTTGCTTTGTGTCTATTTATGTTGATTGAATTATTTTAATGTACTTTATTTGGTTGGACGTTTAGACTTTTGGACTTTGGTTTTGGGCGCGTGTATTTTGCGCATTTACTTTCTTTACGCTTCCGCATTAATACTCTGATTTAAAAGATATTTTCGTTTTGAGTCCCATGTAGAGTCGTTCAATGTAACTAATGTCTGAGATCCTGGTTTGTCACATCCCTAACGGTAAAACTCCTTTAGTGGAATTTGGGGGTGTGACATAACCAATTAAGTTTTGTGTTCAATATAATCAATCAAGTATTGTATATAAAACAATCCATGTATGTTGTAAACAACTAAGTTTCATGTACTATGTGTTCAAGCAAGTAGTATGTGTATTGCAAATAAGCATGTTTCATGGGTTATGTGATCAATCCAGTAAATTATGATTTGTAAATAAGCTAGTTCCATGTATTATGTGATCGTAATTTATTGAATTTCGTGTGTAACGTATACTAACGAGTTTTGTAGGTGATCAAGTGTTGCGGAGAAGCGCGTCGTTTGGCGTTCTTGTAGAATGTGGTAGTTAGGTTCTAGTTCTTTAGGTCACATTGAGGTTTGTGGGGATGGTTAATGTCTACGCGGTATGGATCGTCTCTTGAAGAGTCAAGTGAAAGGTAACGAAGAGGTTTTGAAAACATTCAGGAATTGCGTTTACAAATACGGGTCTTTGTTTGAACATAGAAAGTGGTAATTCGTTCTTGTTTGTAGATATATAAAGTAGTGAAATCATTGAATCGCATATTTTAAATGAATATGCAATTTATGGGAAAAATATTTTTAATTTAAACTTTCAATTATTAATAAGAGAATTATTTTTTTTTTTTGTGAAAAATTTATATTTTTGATACTATCTAAAAGTTTGGTAAACGTTTTGTTTAAACAAGATAACGGGGTTTTGCTTGAGTCACATAATAGTATGATTTGTTTATGAAGGAGATTATTGGTAGTGTACTAAATCGTATGAAGAAGGTGATATTTGGGAAAATTTAACGGAAATATAGCGGGTGTAGTTTACGCTCCACGGGTCAAATCAATGAATTAATAACTGTAAAGTTGAAATATATGGAATTGATGAAATGCTGAAATGTTAAACAATACTCAAAACATAAGGAAATGGTTCTCAAATCAAAAATTTAGAGGTAATCAGTAGAAGCTTCTTCTAACGTCTCTGGTATCTTTCCACTAGGAAAAAGATAATCGCTAAGATGAGCACCGCTATGGTCACTCGAGTAGCAGATCTGGCTCCAGCCCTGGCGGTCTCCGTGCGATGTTCTTGTACTTCCTTTTCGAGGATGGAGATTAACTCCTTTTGGTTTTAGAGTTTGACTAGTCATAACACCGAACCTTCACGATAGTATTTTAGAAATACACTTGACCTATAAGCAATACATCCCTGAGGAGGATTCCCAGGAAAGAGGGGTGGGTCACTAGGACACACTTAAGTACCCTATCTTTCCTTAGCCAGAATTCCTCATGGGTTCACATACTCTTCCAGCCATCATGTATTAATAATACCATTATTGGGCTCATGGTTAAGATGAGAATTGTTGTGAACTGGGCTTTGAGGCCCAAAAGTAGGGTTTATGCATTTCAGTGGGCTTCTTCTTCTTGGAGGATAGATGGGCTTCTTAGTTTATTGTTGGTGGGCATTAGGACCAATAGTTTCAGTCTTTGTTCATAAAGGGTGATGGTATCATGTATGCGAGTCCAAAGGTGTACGAATAATTTGATGTGTGTGTGTGTTAAACTTAGGATATAATCATATAGCATGTAAGTAGTAATGAGTGTAAGCATAAGAGTTATCAAGTAGTGTGACACATAAGTCATTATGTATTGTATCATGTAGTGTAAATACTTATGATAGCATGTAAAAATAATCACATAGGAATTGATAATGTAACATGTAGTAGTATGGCATTGTATGGGTGTCCTAAAGTTATAGTCTAGGTCAAGAGTGTCTAATAACCTAGTTCCCTATAACCAAGGCTCTGATACCAATCTGTCACACCCCGACCGATGGCGGAATCATCGGGGCGGGACATGTAGACTGTTCATAAGCACAAGGTTGACTAAATTGAATATATTAAACATCAAATTTCATTGCAAGTAATCCAAATACAACCAAATTCAAGATAGAACGAAATTGAAATTCATAGAGTTATTTTTATTTAAATTAACTAAGTCCAAGCCTACGTGTAGCACATCTTGAACAACCTCACACATTAGAACCTGAAACATGAATAAAATAAAGTCAACTAAAAAGTTGGTGAGTATAGCACAGGTTTGTATATAGATAGCATATAGTTTGTAAAACAAATCCTTACATAACATGATAAATAAGACATTTATGGGGAGCAGCTATTGTGTAACCAAGTACAATCAAACCTTTGTAACTAGCATGCAATATTGTGTTGTCGGTATCAATCACCCCAATCTGAGTGGGTTTGTCAGACTCAATAGATCTATCATTGAAAACCGTCGGCTTGAATAGTTAATGATTGCACATAATCGCATACAAAAGTTAGCACAACTAGCACTCGGGCATAAAGTTCAAATTGCACACATGAATGTAAATAGGATTTGTATTTGTGTTGTTTGTGTAAATGTAAACATGTAATTTGATAGAGTTCATGTTTCACCCCAAAAATGTAAAAGAGTAAAAGGGGCTATGAAATACTCACCTGATGAGCAAACAATGAAGCAAAGCAAAATAAGTAGCAACTAGCAAAGTCCGTGAATACGTGAGCTGACCTAACCATTCCCTATGGTAAAATAAGATACTTCACGGTCTAAACAATGTTCGAATGTGTAAGTTGATCGTGTATATGATTCACCCAATTAGACTCGACATGAATACTAGTTTATATTTCTGACAGTTTTGACATGACGACCGTTAGTGACGAGTTGTGACAATCATATACATTTATATATACTTATATAAATAAGTTATGTATCTCAAGACGTGTCTTTACGTTTACACAACCACCCCATGGTTGGGGTTGAAAACAAATATATAGTATGGAAGGTAAAACTTTTACATCAAGATAGCCTTTAGTAATGTATTCGGGTTTTTAAGTCAACTTGTGTAGTGTTTTTAGTCATTTTATCGAACTCAATAATTTATGAAACTTTTACCACACTCAACTAAGTGTATTGAATCTATAGAAATGTATGGGTCATAATTTATAAAGGGGTTTAAGGGTTTCAAACAAAAATCATAACACAAAGATGTTAACAGCTTCGGTTTTGTCGGATAGGTCTCGGAAATATTGATGGTTGGGGGTCAAAATATTAGTTTTTATGATAATAGGAGATATGGGTTGTAATTCCAACATAAAATACTAGTTTTAGAAAAAAGAATCAAGTCATTTGAACCATTTTTGAGTGAGTTATGACCCCATGAAGTCGTCCTTAGAATTCTGTCCAAAAACTCAGATTGTACCCATTTTCTTGTATTTACTTTTTAGGGTATCAAAACTCCACCAAAAATCACGAGATCACTTGGGATGGATAGAGGATTCTTTAAACTTAATTTTTGACTCAAGAAACGTCCATTTTGGTTTAGTTTTGACTAGTATATGACCGTCCAAAGTGGACTGAAAATTCTGCCAGCACGTTCTCGTTTTGAATGGTGACTTTTCTTTTGAAATAAACACTACTTGGGTGAACTTACACACAAAACAACTTGTGTACTTAATAAAATCAAGACTTAGGATATGAACACTCACTTAAAGCAAGCAAGGAGAAGGATGGAATGCTGTAGGAAGCTCGAACTCTTGAAATCACCCTTGAAACACCTTGAAACTTCAAAGCTCTAGCTAAACCTCTAGAGGATTTTGTTCTTGAATTTTGAAAGTGTAAGAATGCAAGTGTGTGTGTATTTCGAGATATATGGAAAGAGATGGTGTGGGTGGAGTGTTGGTTCCATCATAATCATTGCAAGGTATGGATGATGAGATTGATTTGGCCTTTGCTTAAACTCTTGGGTGATGGGGTATGGACCTTATGACACAAGGATGGGGAAGCAAGTGAAGAAGTCATGGTGGGTGGCCCCACCTTCAATTTTGGCCGAGATAGGGTATGGGGTGGGGGGTTGGGTGTTGTCAAATCTTGTAGTTAGGATCCAATGGTTAGTTAGGTCGGTTCTAGTTAGAATACACCCGGTAGGTGATACCGTGATATAATACTCGGTGTAGGAACTTTTAGTGATTAAAACTTTATATCTATATACCTAGATATATATATATATATACATACATATATATATAATTATTAGATGAAACGATGTTTGAGTGTTTGTCATAAATAAATTTCATAATTATGACGATGTGATTTTTCGATGTCGAGTGCACTCCTGTATAAAGTCAAATTCTCATTATTTGACCTTGGAGTGGAGTGTTGTACAAGAAATCATGATGATAGAGTTAGAGTGTGGTTTTATCCATAATATCAATCATTAGATTTATGACATTGAGTGGAGTATAAGCAAGGATATAATGATGGTGATGTGATCTTTATGTTGCTTGCATCTTTGGTCATAATCATGATGATTATGACGCTTGAGTGTTGTGTAAGCAAAGCAATCATGATGATGATGTGATTGATTTAGATGTGGTATAATACCTGAAATTTATACCCGCTTTAATATCTTTAATTATTAAAACGTTTCACTAGACTTTTACTGTCAAGTTCTTGTTAATCACCAACGACCGTACTTTGCGGGTTATCACTATTTATTTTCCTAGTAATTCTTAAAAATTACTATTTTGATATAATTTCCTTAGTTAGATTCCTTGACTTTACTTAGTCAAAATAAAACTTCAGGAAATATATGTTATGAACGTGCATTTATGTAATATGGATATTGACCTGAAATACTGGGTGTCACAGTATATATATCCGAGTAAAACTTGAGTATTTGTATTGAATCATTGTATTTAATTGTAGTTACGAATAGAACAAATTAGTGCACTAGAATTAGATTTGAAAAGCGCTATATTGAATTGAAATACGGATACTAAAAATCAGAAATGTTACATTGAGACTGCAAGGACTATGCTGTCGGATGCAAAGCTTCCTGTCACTTTCTGGGCAGAAGCAGTTAATACAGCGTGTCACGTCTTAAACAGAGTTCTGGTAGTGAAGAGGCACAACAAGACTTGTTACGAGTTGATCAACAATCGACTTCCCAATCTTAATTACCTAGTTCCTTTCGGTAGTCCTTGTTGCTACAGTACAAAGACCGCCAGTCTAAGTTTCATGCAAAAGCAGTGGAAGGCATCTTCTTAGGATACGTTGCCAACTCGCCTTGCAAGAGAGTGTACAATATAGGAACTCATACTATCCAAGAATGGTTTGAAGTGGATTGTAGTAAACACAGCATTCCACTCGAACCAACAGGTCCAGCTTGGGGTTTTGATTACGATGCGCTATTCAAATCATTCAATCTTCCTGATATATCTGTAGATGACGCCGCAAATGTTTATGAATTATTGGGTGGCGGAGATGACTCCAGTTTTTCCACTCGTGCTACTGTACCAATTATAACTCCGGATTCTAATGCTGCATCTGCATCCGGAACTCATGACAGTGATAACAGTGAAGATGTTCTTGTCGTTGGAAATGACGCTCCATCTAATCCTAACACAACTGTAGGAAATGAAGCTCCAGCTGATCCAATTAACATTGAATCTTCTTCCTCTGGAACTCAGGAAATGGGGGAGTTAAGCACGAATCTAGATCCAGTAATTCAGGAACCGATTGTACCGGAGACAAGAGTGCATAGGAATCATCCAATCGACAACATTATTGGTGATCCTTATGCCGGCATTCAGACTCGTCATCGAACCATCACTGAGAACACCAGTCTTTACACAGAGATACTTGACACTGGTGTCATGGAAACATGTTTGCATGCTGCATTCGTGTCCCAGTTAGAGCCGAAGAATGTGAAGGAGGCTCTCACTGACAACTGCTGGATTGAGGCGATGCAAGATGAATTGTCTCAATTCCAAAAGCTGCACGTGTGGGATTTGGTTGACTTTCCAAAAGGCGTTCAGCCAATTGGAACCAGATGGGTGTTCAAATGCAAGACGGATGATCGTCATGTTGTTGTGAAGAACCAAGCAAGATTGGTTGTTCAAGGTTTTTATCAGCAAGAGGGCTTGGATTACACGGAAGTATATGCCCCAGTTGCTAGAATTGAAGCCATTCGACTGTTCTTGGCTTATGCCACATATGTCGGCTTCAAGGTCTATCAACTTGATGTGAAGAGTGCTTTCCTATATGGTAAAGTTCATGAAGAAGTCTCTGTCACTCAGCCTCCCGGTTTTGAAGATCTGCATAATATCAATAAAGTGTATAAGCTCGACAAAGCACTTTATGGTCTTCATCAAGCACCGCGGGCATGGTATGAGACATTATCTAAACATTTACTGTCTAATGGTTTCGACCGTTGACAGATTGACTCGAATCTCTTCATTAGGAAAGCAGGAGGTGATATTCTTCTTGTACAAGTATATGTCGACGACATCATTTTTGGGTCTACCAATGAAGGGATGTGTAGGGAATTCGAGCAGGTGATGAAGTCCATTTTTGAAATGAGTAATATGGGTGAATTGTCGTTTTTCCTGGGTCTGCAAGTCAGTCAAAGAGAGGATGGCATTTATCTACATCAAACTAAGTATATGCAGGACATTTTATCAAAATACAAGATGAATGATAGCAGTACTTATGGAACACCTATCCCAGTCAATCATGGTCTGCATCCTGACAAAGATGGAAAGGATGTGGACAGCAGATTGTACTGTGGGATGATCGGATCACTTATGTATCTCACAGCTTCAAGACCCGATATAATGTTTGCTGTGTGCTTGTGCTAAAGGTTTCAGTCTCAACCGAAGGAGTCACATATGATAGCTGTGAAGAGAATTTTCAGATACCTGAAAGGGAAACCCCGATTAGGTCTTTGGTACTCTAAGCAGCAGTCATTCGACTTCAAAGCCTACACTGATTCAGATTATGGCGGTTGTAACCTTGACAGAAAGTCAACTTCTGGTGGATGTCAATTCTTAGGAGACAGTCTGGTCTCCTGGCAGTGTAAAGAGCAGTCAACGGTTTCTGTCTCAACTTGTGAAGTAGAATACATTGCTGCAGTGAGCGGTTGTTCTCAGATATTGTGGATTCAACAGCAGTTGAGAGACTAAGGCTTAAACTTCACTGGAACTCCTCTATTCATTGACAACAACGCCACCATGTCTATCACAAATAACCCGGTGAAACATTCCAAAACTAAACACATAGAGATTCACCATCATTTCATCCATGATTGTGCTGAAAAGCATTTAATCGAACTTGTAAAAGTTCACACGGATGACAATCTTGCTGACCTTTTCACAAAGGCATTTGATCGATCCCGTTTTGAGCATCTTGTCAACTTGATAGGAATGTTCAATCCTGAGTGAAAACTAAGTTTTCTTAACTCAATTCAATTCATGGAAGTTAAATTTTTAATTCTTTTAAATTTTCTGTATAGTTCTTTTAGTTTTTAAAATATTTTATAAAAAAAAATATAGAAAATGGAGAAAATTTCAAAGTTAACTTGAGAAAAGAGGAAATGATAATACATCAGAAATGATATAAACACCATGGACTACTCATATGGGAAATGATTGAGTAATGTTTACTTAATTGTTTAAATTATTATGTTTTTAATCTGATTATTTACAAGTAATTTGAATTGTCAGTAGGTTGTATGCGTCTTTGAATCACTAGTAGTGTGAAAACTAAATCTAAATTACAACTGTGAATTAAACCCATGTTTGCAAGTGTGTGTGCGTAAAAGAATAGAAAAGATCATTATCAGATAAAGGATGTTAGATTTTGGCAATAATTTTCTTTTGAGATCAGTTTCGGGTTATGTCGTTAGCATAATTAATGCGGTTCATCTCACTGCCCATACTCACAAGTATGCAAGGAGAGATTGAATCAAGACATGTCTCTGCATTAACCGTTGAGCATGTTTTCACCCTTGAATCACTCCTAATTCATTGAAATCAAATCCAGATAAAAGTTGGATCCCCATACCTGATAATCAAACACCATATCTATTATCCTGAATCATCATCCCGATATTCAAAGAAGAAAATCACATGAAACCAAGACAAATGAATCATTCGATTCTGAATCTTATGATTCCCGATAATCCTTATGGATTCTGCTTGATTTTTTTTTCTATGCTAATAGATGTAGCTTCATTATGAAAATCTAGAAAATCATTGGGAAAATCTTAGATGCGTTGAGATAGTGCAAGTTAGAATAGCATATCAGTGGGGTACACGTTGTATATCTTATAATTAATACCTTAATACACAAGAACATGATACAAAGATGCGTATAGTTTCAAATCTTATAATATTGTCAACTTGAATTACTTGTTTATGTGCTTATTACGTATGAATAAAGAGTAATACATGACATGATCCCATATTCTTTGATGTTTATTTTGTATCATTTTTGCTAAAAGATAGCCTGATATGATCCTCTGCTCGTGTCTTTGATCAAAAATAGTTTGTGTGAATGCTTGTATATATCTATCTAGAAAAGAACAAAAAGATTTTAAGTTTATGCATTGTTAAAGTTTAATCAGAAAAAGCCAAAAATATTTTGTGTTTAACCTTCATGAATTGTATTTGAAACCTCGTGATTGAATATTTTTTATCTTGTTTGTTCGTTGATTTGAAAAATCTTCATAATTTTGAGTTGGAAATTTGCGCACTTAAGGGCTGTGCGTACTTGATAAGTTCGCACGAAGTAAGCCTTGCGTACTTAACAAGTACGCAAGAGTTAAGTCCTGCGTACATGCAAGTACGCAAGAGTTAACTCGTGCACACTTAACAAGTACGCACGACCGATGAGTGATGGGTATAAAAATGACACTTAGAACTTTTTCTAAGTTTCACGCTTTCAAACCTAAGAGTTTCCCTCTGCAATTTTCTACTCAAAATCGATTGTGTCAAAACCATCTTTTCGTCCCATGTATACTTTCATCATCTCATTACATCGCATTGGTGAGAATTTAGACCGATTCCATCCACAAAATCGTGACAGTCGACCGATTTGTGACTTAGAAAACTTTAGGGTAGAATCTTGAATTTTTGGGTAAAATTTGGGGTTGTTTGGGTAACTTATAGTGTGTTTCATGCAAATAGGAACCTTAATCGATTCTCTAATCACCCTTTGATCCTCGATTTGAGCCGTCGGTTGAGGCTCACTCGACAGTGGGTCGGTGACTGTGTTAGGTCAAAAATTGGTGAAATGTTGGTAGTTTGTGGTGTTGATAATGGTCCCATAGGTTAGCATCCTTGATTCCGACCTAGTGGCGACCTAATCGACCCATTTTTGAACGATCAATCAACTTCTGAATTTTTTTCTTAAGTGTTGTTCTTGCGCACTTAACAAGTACACAAGAAGCAATTCCTGCCTACTTGTTAAGTACGCAAGAAGAAAAATCTGCGCACTTGCTAAGTGCGCAGCACCAACACTTAGAAACTTTTCTAAGTCTAAAATTTTTGTTCAATAAGTAACTACTATACAATGTCATGTTTTTTCATTTCCAATAACATATGTTGTTCTGATTATGTTTTCTGTGTGTTTCTGCAAACTATGGCTCGGGCATTCACTAACTTTTCTAAGTCTAAAATTTTTGTTCAATAAGTAACTACTATACAATGTCATGTTTGTTCATTTCCAATAACATACGTTGTTCTGATTATGTTTTCTGTGTATTTCTGCAGACTATGGCGGAATCATCGGGGCGGGACATGCAGACTGTTCATAAGCACAAGGTTGACTAAATTGTAATATATTAAACTTCGAATTCCATTACAATCATTCAAACAAAACCAAATCCAAGACAGAAACAATATTTCAAAACATAGACTTCTTTATATAAATTAGCTAAGTCCAAAGCCTAAGTGTAGCATATCTTGATCAATCTCACATATTAGGACCTGAAACATGAATAAAATAAAGTCAACTAAAAAAGTTGGTGAGTATAACACAAGTTTGTATATAGATAGCATATAGTTTGTAAAACAAATCCATACATAACATGATAAATAAGGCATTTATGGGGAGCAGCTATTGTGTAACCAAGTACAATCAAACCTTTGTAACTAGCATGCAAAATTGTGTTGTCGGTATCAATCACCCCAATCTGGGTGGGTTTGTCAGACTCAATAGATCTATCATTGAAAACCGTCGGCTTGAATAGTTAATGATTGCACATAAGTGTTCACAAGAGTTAGCACACATAGCACTCGGGCATAAAGCTTAAATTGTACACATGAATGAAATTAGGATTTGTACTTGTGTTGTTTGTGTAAATGTAAACATGTAATTTGATAGAGTTCATGTTTCACCCCAAAAGTGTAAAAGAGTAAAAGGGGATATGAAATACTCACTTGGTTTGAAGGCGTAGCTAACAAAGATACTAGATAGAAAAAGGATCCTCGAAATGCACAAGTTAACCTAGTGTGTAATGCGTATTGTATCAATAGTGTGCACAAAAGTTTAAGTTTAAAGTTGGATTTGAATTTGTGTATAAGGCCATTGATTTGTACTTAAAAGTATTGAATAAACTATAAGGTTTTGAAATAAACATTTTTTGAAGCATTTTGTTTAAAGTTTGAGTTTGAATAATTAATTAAGTAAATTAAATAATTATCGTTTGTGAAAATATTGTAAGTGTCAAATGTAATTAAGTGTAAATAAATAAATGTCTTCGTTTAAATATAAAGTAAATAAACAATCATTATTTTATTTATTTATTTAAAAAATGTAACTTAACCATTTAAATTCTTTTTAAATGAAATGTTTAGCAATAATTGTAAATTTAATTTTTATAAACTTTAAATAAATAATTTTCTATTTATTCCAAGATTAAATATTTGATCTTTCTAAATAGAATTAAATGCATTTTTATAAAAATCAACTATTTTTATTTTGTAATTTAATCATAAATATTTATTGTTTGAAAAATATATAAAATTATAATTCTGCCAAAAATTTAACTCACACACGACCCTGCCTGGGAAGGGCACGATCTTGCTCGAACCACGGGCGCGACCATGCTTGTCAGGGCGCGACCGTGTTGATCAAACAGAGGGCTTAACTAATTAAATCATTAGGCACGACCGTGCCTTGGCCAGGCACGATCGTGTCTATGATTCTAAGACACGACTGAGATTAGCCAAAGGGCATGATTGGGTCTGGACAGGAGGACACGACCGCGCTGATAGTCGGCACGACCGCGTCTCATGAGGCACGACCGCGCTAGATGATTAGCGCGACCGTGTCTCTTCCAAAATCAACACGAATCGACTGATTCTTACATTGTTAGTGTTTGAAATCATAGGGATTTTATTTATAGTGTTATTACGAGTCTTGTTATATAGATTATTTGTATTTAAATCATGTTTAGAATTGAATTCGATTAAACTATTTTGAATAAAATATAGATTCGGGTTCGGGAAGATTTCTATAATGGAAGCCCAAATTAACATGGGGCTTTTGATCTAGAGACTAAATAGACTGAGGACAGAGTTTCAATTACCCGGATGTAAGGCCCCAAACCCGGAAGGCCTCACTTGTTGGATTTACCCATTCACAAACAGTTCTTAAACATGAATATCAAATAACGCAGCGGAAAATTTCATTCAAACATAACGTCATCTTTGTTCATACATGCGGAAGCGTAAACATTGTTTAATACATAAATACATCATAACTAAACATAACGGGATGCCAGTCTTCATAGTCAGTCGGGTAACTCCTCTCGCTAGCCAAGCATCACCGTCCATCTTCATAACATGCCTTAACCTGAATGTGCACACTAAAAAGTCAGCTACGCTGGTGAGTTCTAGTTTTCGTTCGATTTAAGAAATGGTTCATCATTCAAAACATTCAGTAGGGTTTAACATCACATATAAGAAAACAGGGCCTTTCATTCATAAACCTTCACACATTTAAACACATTGAGCGGATCATTTGTTTAAAACATTTAACATTCATTTAAGTCATACATTACTATCTAAAATATGTATCGTTACGCGTCTCTATGTCCTCGAAGGAACCCTGCATGTCGTGGTCAACCGTTACGTATCACCGTCGTTTCCACAACATTCCGTCAATTCCCTTTTTGGTATTGCCCCCAAGGCTAACTGCACGAGGACCGACAATACCCATTCAGTTGCCCACTATGGCTCTCAGCCATAGACCGGCAACCTCCATTGAAGGCTATGACTCTCAGCCATAAACCGACAACTTCCATCGACGGCTATAGCTCTCAGCCATAACACCGTCGGATCATAATTTAACCTCACGTAGGGTCACGTTAACCCCTGAGTAACCGTCGTTACTCCATACCAGTTGTACAACATCAAACCATTGGCAGGCCACTAAGACACTGCCCCTGTTGTTCTTATGGTAACTATGGCTCGCTGTCCATAATCTACCACAAGGCTGGGAATCTCATTCCCAGACTTCATTCGTCAATTCCATTCATTAGACAGATTAGATTTGTAATGACTTCTTTAAAACCTTTGCCCTTTTTCTTTCCCTTTCATAAAACCTTTCACTCGTTTTCAAAACGCTTTACCTTTACTTTAAACAATTTCTTATTAGACATTCGTTCGTAAACATTCCATGCATAAAACTTCCTTTCCATAAACCGTTCATTCCAAATAATTTCATAAAATATCATTTCATAAAACATCATTTCATGTGTATGCACACCAGCCCGAAAACATTATATAAAACATTTAAAAGAGGGCTTCTATAACTCACCTGATAAGCTAATCCGGGTTGCCCTAAACAAAGGTCCCGCTACGTCACTTCCGATCTGAATTGATTAGTTAAATACACATCAGACCAAATCCCGACTCTAACGGTTTAACCTTCTAAACATACCAACTTTACCTAATCAGCCTGATGCCTGCGCACTTAGCAAGTGCGCAGACCCTGCTGCCTGCACACTTATCAAGTGCGCAGGTCCCTCCTCCTGCGCACTTAGCAAGTGCGTAGGTCCCTCCTCCTGCGCACTTAGCAAGTGCGCAGGACCTGCTCCGTGCGTACTTAGCAAGTGCGCACGACCTGTTCTTCACGAAAAACCCTAACTTTCGCATTCGGGTCTGATCATGTCAAGATCCCAAACCTGTTGCAATCAAAACGTTCGTTTTCCATTAAGGAACTCAAATCCATGATTATCTTTCAGTTTCATCCGTTCCAACCTTACCTTTTCACCCAAAACCCGAAAAACCCAAAAACGAACTAAAACTCAGATTTAGGTCGGATCGTTATGGAGTAACACTTTGCTGAAGTCTCACGAGTTATGGAGTAACACTTTGCTGAAGTCTCGGGTCGATCCGCCAACTTTCTCTCTCTAAAAGTTGCAAATGAGAGAAAAAAGGGTGGCATAGGCTATTTATAGCCAGCTGACCCATCCGACCCGACCCGCCATGCCTCGTTCGTTTATTCCGTTATTATAACCGTCGTTTTATTTTTGGGATGTTACAAGTCTACCCCCTTACAATAGGTTTCGTCCCCGAAACCTATCATAAGTCAAATAGATGAGGGTACGACTCCCTCATTTCCTTCTCCGTTTCACAAGTGGCTTCCGATCCCTTTCGATGCTTCCATTGGACTTTAACCAATTGGATAAATTTATTACGTAAACGTTTCTCCTTCCGATCAAGGATGGCCACGGGTTCTTCTATGTAATTAAGGCTGTTTTCAACCTCGATGTCAGTAAGTGGTACGTGACCCGATTCATCCGCCAAACACTTTCGCAAGTGTGATACATGGAAAGTAGGATGAATCCCACTTAACTCATCAGGCAACTCCAACCGATAAGTGACTTCCCCAACCCGTGCCATTATCTTGAATGGTCCGACAAACCTCGGACTTAACTTTCCTCTCTTTCTGAATCGTATGATTCCCTTCCATGGTGACACTTTCAGCATTACTCTGTCACCAATGTCAAACTCAATAGGCCTTCGTCGTTTATCCGCATAGGATTTCAGACGATCTTGTGCGGCCTTCATTCGCGCTTTGATCTGATCAAACATTTCCGACGTCTCTCTTATGACTTCAAGACTTCCTAATTCCTTCTGTCCAATCTCACCCCAACAAACCGGGGTCCTACATCTTCTCCCATACAACATTTCGTAAGGCGGCATGCCTATCGTCGTGTGATGACTATTGTTGTAGGAGAATTCAGCTAACGGCAGATGGCTGTCCCAACTGCCACTGAAGTCGATAATACAAGCACGGAGCATATCCTCCAATGTCTGAATGGTCCTTTCGGACTGACCATCCGTTAGCGGGTGGTATGCTGTGCTGATATTAAGCCTCGTGCCCAACGCCTCGTGAAATCTTTTCCAGAACCTCGATGTGAATCGTGTGTCCCGGTCAGATACAATCGTCAAAGGCATCCCATGCCGTGCTACTACTTCGTTAATAAATACTTCCGCTAACCTTTCCGACGAGAACGTCTCGCGAATAGGTAGGAAATGAGCACTCTTCGTTAAACGGTCCACAATTAACCAAATGGTGTCATGACCTTTAGCTGTGCGAGGTAGCTTAGTTATGAAGTCCATGGTAATGTGTTCCCACTTCCATTCCGGTATATCAAGTGGTTGAACCTTTCCATACGGTTTCTGGTGCTCGGCCTTTACTTGCGAGCAAGTCAAGCACTTGCTTACATACTTCGTCACATCACGTTTCATTCCAGGCCACCAGTATTCCTTCCTCAGATCTTGATACATTTTATTGGTACCGGGATGGATAGAGTAACGAGACTTATGAGCCACATCCAAGATCTTGGTTCTAAGCTCGCCACCCGTAGGTATCCATACCCGTCCAAAACGTGTCCTAACACCAAGGGTGTTATATTCCAACTTGTCCTGTTGGCCAACCATCCTTTCCTTCTTTATGTTTTCCTCCTTAAGTGCCTCATCTTGAGCCTTTTCAATTTCCCTCATCACATCTGATGTTACCACTAACTGGTAAGCTTTCACTCTAATAGGAGTAGGCACATCCTTTCGGCTTAGAGCGTCAGCCACCACGTTTGCCTTTCCAAGATGGTATATTATTTCACAGTCATAGTCTTTCAACAGTTCCAACCATCGCCTCTGCCTCATATTAAGTTCCTTTTGTTCGAAGAAGTATTTCAAACTTTTGTGGTCGGAGTAAATAGTAAACTTCACCCCGTACAGGTAGTGCCTCCATATTTTCAATGCGAATACGACAGCAGCAAGTTCCAAATCGTGGGTTGGATAATTAGCTTCGTGAATCTTCAACTGCCGTGACGCATACGCGATCACTCTCCCGCGTTGCATCAACACGCATCCCAATCCCTGACCCGAAGCGTCAGAGTATACCACTAAGTCTTCATTTCCCTCGGGAAGGGCCAAGACTGGAGCTTGGGTTAGCCTCTTCTTCAATTCCTTAAACGCCTCATCTTGGGTCGAACCACATTCATACTTAACCTCTTTCCGAGTCAACTTTGTCAACGGCGAAGCTATTTTTGAGAAATCCTGGATGAATCTCCGATAGTAGCCTGCCAATCCCAAGAAACTGCTGATTTCAGTTGGCGTCTTAGGAATATTCCATTCCTTTACCGTCACTATCTTTGCTAGGTCAACCATAATGCCGTTCGGGTTAATGACATGACCTAGGAATTGGACTTCCCTAAGCCAGAACGCGCATTTGGAGAACTTAGCATACAACTTTTCCTTCTTCAGAGCTTCCAATACCTCCTTCAAGTGACACACGTGATCACCCTCATTCTTGGAGTAGATGAGGATATCATCGATGAATACGATTACCGATCGATCCAGCATTGGTCGACACACTCTATTCATCAAATCCATGAACGCTGCGGGGGCGTTCGTCAATCCAAAAGACATTACGCGGAACTCGAAATGTCCATAACGCGTGCGAAATGCAGTTTTCGGTATGTCTTCTTCCCTCACCTTCAACTGATGGTACCCGGATCGAAGGTCGATTTTTGAGAACCAACTTGCGCCCTGTAATTGATCGAATAGGTCGTCGATCCTTGGTAAAGGGTACTTGTTCTTCACCGTACGTTTGTTCAACTAGCGATAATCAATACACATTCTCATTGAACCGTCTTTCTTCTTCACAAACAACACCGGAGCACCCCACGGTGAGATGCTCGGTTGGATAAATCCTTTCTCAAGTAACTCGTCTAGTTGTGCCATTAATTCTTTCATCTCCACTGGTGCTAGTCGATATGGAGCCTTAGCCACGGGCTGGGCATCTGGTACTAAGTCGATTCGAAATTCGATCTCTCTGTCGGGTGGTATCCCAGGCAAGTCTTCTGGAAACACCTCCGGGTACTCGCGTACCACGGGTACATCATTTAGCTCGTTCACTTCCTTACACTCGTCAATTACGTACACCAGATAAGCCTCGCATCCGCGCCTCAAGTAATCTGCTGCCTTAATCATCGAGATGACGTTTGGCATTGGGGCGTCACGATCTCCAAGAACCTTGACTTTGCTACTGTCCGGAGCCTTGAGTCGGATTATCTTTCATTTGCATATAATTTGTGCTTCATTGGCAATTAGCCAATACATACCTAACACGACATCGGACCCACCCAAAACCATAACAAACAATCTGACAGGGAATCTATGACCTTCTATCTTTATCATGGAGTTGTCAACTACATCGGTCACTCTTGCAGTCCTACCCTCAGCGGTTTCTACGCTAAAGGCCCTTTCTAGCTTACTGACAGTGTACTTAACTCGTTTACAAAAAGTAGCATATATAAAACTCTTACTGGCACCCGAATCAAATAACACAGAAACAAAAGTGTTGTCAAGGATGAGCGTACCTGACGCCACATCAGGGTCCTTCCTAGCCTGATCCTGCGTCAGTGCGTACGCCCGCGTCTTCATACGAGATCACTCTCCCTTCTTTTCCTGGCCCTTTCCCTTCCCGGTTTCCCCCATCCTGGGCTTCGGGCAGTCCCTACTCAGATGACCGAAATCCCCACAGTTGTAGCACTTGTAGTGTTGTATGCACTCACGGGCGTAGTGCCCGGTCTTGCCACATTTGAAACACAAGTTAGATCCCAGTCTACAGTCACCTACATGTCTTACCCCACATTTCTTACAAACGGTCGGCTCATCCACCCGAGCCCTCTTATCACGAGCCCCAAACATCTTTCCCCCAGTTCGCTTGTTTGAGAAGCTCGGTCTCTTCTTTTGCTCTTAAATGGCAACAACATTCAGTTCCAGATCGTCAAATACCACGCCACTTAGCTCTACTGCCGAATCATAGGTAGTAGGGCCGTTTGCCTTAACATAGGTGCGGACCTGGTCCGGCAACCCTCGAATATAGCAGGCAATCTTTCTCTCTTCAGTAGTGACAAGGTGTGGCACCAGACGTGCCAGTTCATTGAATCGGGTTGTGTATTGCCGGTGCGTCATGCTCCCGGCCTTCAAACCCAGAAATTCCCTCTCTACCTTCTCAATCTCGTTCCTCGGGCAGAAATTCTTGATCACCAAAGTTTTCAAGTCAGCCCACATCATCGCATCCACAACCTCGCTCCCTTTTGCCTGACGCACACCTTCCCACCAATGGGATGCTTCTTCTCTCAAGGAGTTGGCAGCAAATTTCACCACTTGATCCGCCCGGCATTCGCTGAGGCGGATGGCAGCCTCCATACGGATTATCCAGTCAAACGTAGCTACTGCATTTTTCTTTCCAGTCAGGACTGGTGGGTCACATGCTTTAAACGACTTGTAGTCGCATCCACTAGCAGGCGGTGCGTTGTTGGTCTCGTTGTTCTGGGCACCAGTTGCCGCACTAGATCCGCCTTCCCCACTAACTTTCTTTAATGCTTCAGCCAACAGACTTGGCAGAGAATTCTTCATCAACTCGGAGAACTCTCGAGCTATCGCTGCTCTCACTTCTGGTTCAAAAGTGAAAGGTTGTTCTTCAACCAGTGTCTGCTCAGTTCCATGCACACTAACCGCTGGTTCAGTGTGAACACTTCCTTCTTCACTATACTCTTGGCGCGCAGGGATCCTGCCACGCCCACCATTTCGACCGCCGGTACGACCACCGGTACGGCCACCACGCCTTCCGTTTCCTCTCCTCGCCATTTCGTTCTATAAGACAAGAAATCCAATGTCATCACGCTAGTTAACAAATAAAATTCAATAAGCACTGTAAGATGTTAATATACACTGGCCATCTGCAATTAACCATTACACTACCTTTCGATTTCTATTTGACCACCTTTGTGATTCCATCAGAACACAAGTCCTTTCCTAACCCTTTCTAAGGCATACTACATACATATACTCTACTTTTCATACCTGATGCTGTGGCTCGAGTTACCCGTACTGGCATCCGCTTTCGGTCCCATTCAAAGTTTAAGTTCAGACACTAGGAGTGTCCGAAACTCTCAAACTATTGCTATGATACCAACTTGTAAGGCCCCAAACCCGGGAGGCCTCACTTGTTGGATTTACTCAATCAAAAATAGTTCTTAAACATGAATATCAAATAACGCAGCGGAAAATTTCATTCAAACATAACGTCATCATTGTTCATACATGCGGAAGTGTAAACATTGTTTAATACATAAATACATCATAACTAAATATAACGGGATGCCAGTCTTCATAGTCAGTCGGGTAACTCCTCTCGCTAGCCAAGCATCACCGTCCATCTTCATAACATGCCTTAACCTGAATGTGCACACTAAAAAGTCAGCTACGCTGGTGAGTTCTAGTTTTCGTTCGATTTAAGAAATGGTTCATCATTCAAAACATTCAGTAGGGTTTAACATCACATATAAGAAAACAGGGCCTTTCATTCATAAACCTTCACACATTTAAACACATTGAGCGAATCATTTGTTTAAGACATTTAACATTCATTTCAGTCATACATTACTATCTAAAATCTGTATCGTTACGCGTCTCTGTGTCCCCGAAGGAACCCTGCATGTCGTGGTCAACCGTTACGTATCATCGTCGTTGCCACAACATTCCGTCAATTCCCTTTTTGGTATTGCCACCAAGGCTAACTGCACGAGGACCGACAATACCCATTCAGTTGCCCCCTATGGCTCTCAGCCATAGACCGGCAACCTCCATTGAAGGCTATAACTCTCAGCCATAAACCGACAACTTCCATCGACGGCTATGGCTCTCAGCCATAACACCGTCGGATCATAATTTAACCTCACGTAGGGTCACGTTAACCCCTGAGTAACCATCGTTACTCCATACCAGTTGTACAACATCAAACCATTGGCAGGCCACTAAGACACTGCCCCTGTTGTTCTTATGGTAACTATGGCTCGCTGTCCATAATCTACCACAAGGCTGGGAATCTCATTCCCAGACTTCATTCGTCAATTCCATTCATTAGACAGATTAGATTTGTAATGACTTCTTTAAAACCTTTTCCCTTTTTCTTTCCCTTTCATAAAACCTTTCACTCGTTTTCAAAACCCTTTACCTTTACTTTAAACCATTTCTTATTAGACATTCGTTCGTAAACATTCCAAGCATAAAACTTCCTTTCCATAAACCGTTCATTCCAAATCATTTCATAAAATATCATTTCATAAAACATCATTTCATGTGTATGCACACCAGCCCGAAAACATTATATAAAACATTTAAAATAGGGCTTCTAGAACTCACCTGATAAGCTAATCAAGGTTGCCCTAAACAAAGGTCCCGCTACGTCACTTTCGGTCTGAATTGATTAGTTAAATACACATCAGACCAAATCCCGACTCTAACGGTTTAACCTTCTAAACATACCAACTTTACCTAATCAGCCTGATGCCTGCGCACTTAGCAAGTGCGCAGACCCTGCTGCCTGCGCACTTATCAAGTGCGCTGGTCCCTCCTCCTGCGCATTTAGCAAGTGCGCAGGTCCCTCCTCCTGCGCACTTAGCAAGTGCGCAGGACCTGCTCCGTGCGCACTTAGCAAGTGCGCACGACCTGTTCTTCGCGAAAAACCCTAACTTTCGCATTCGGGTCTGATCATGTCAAGATCCCGAACCTGTTGCATTTAAAACGTTCGTTTTCCATTAAGGAACTCAAATCCATGATTATCTTTCAGTTTCATCCGTTCAAACCTTACCTTTTCACCCAAAACCCGAAAAACCCAAAAACGAACTAAAACTCAGATTTAGGTCGGATCGTTACTTGAATCGAGTTTCTGATCCGGAGGTTCTTCTCACGAGTTATGGAGTAACACTTTGCTGAAGTCTCGGGTCGATCCGCCAACTTTCTCTCTCTACGGTTTCTCTCTATTCAAAACGTTCATTTTCCATTAAGGAACTCAAATCCATGATTATCTTTCAGTTTCATCCGTTCAAACCTTACCTTTTCACCCAAAACCCGAAAAACCCAAAAACGAACTAAAACTCAGATTTAGGTCGGATCGTTACCTGAATCGAGTTTCTGATCCGGAGGTTCTTCTCACGAGTTATGGAGTAACACTTTGCTGAAGTCTCGGGTCGATCAGCCAACTTTCTCTCTCTACGGTTTCTCTCTCTAAAAGTTGCAAATGAGAGAAAAAAGGGTGGCATAGGCTATTTATAGCCAGCTGACCCATCCGACCCGACCCGCCATGCCTCGTTCGTTTATTCCGTTATTATAATTGTCGTTTTATTTTTGAGATGTTACACCGGAAGAGTAGCGAATTGATAGAGGACGGTAGGAAAGAGTTCTGGTGTCGACGAGGATGGTTTCCGGTGCTGCTTGCTGCGATTCCGGCTGTCTCAAAGCTTTCGGGGGTTTCCGAGAAGGTCGATGGAGCGTTTGGTTGGGGGAATTTCACTCCAGGATAGAATAATCGATGTCCAAGGGATAGGATTTTGATTTCTTGGGACGAATCGAGTTTTCTGATGTTAATAGTTGAAATTGATAATATTATTTTCTTTGTTAATGACAGTGAAACGTATATCGGTTACGAAACTCAACGATCTCACGTTTAAAACTGGTTTTACGTTTCAAATGGTACGAGACGCGACCGTGCCCAAACGAGGCACGACCGTGCCAAGGCACCTAGCGTGATCGTTCCAAAGCAAGTCGCGCGACCGTGCCAAAACGAGGCGCGACCGTGTCTATTAGGGTTTCTTGTTATTTTTCAACATTAGCCCTTGTAACTTTAGTTTTTGACATATTTGTATAAATAGATACTTATGTAGTGTTTTAATAGGATATAACCGAGTAAAATTTGCGGATTTTGCATTGAATCAATGTTTTTAATTTATGTCGCGAATAAACACAAGACTGTGCACTAGTATTGAGTTTAAAATGCATTACATTGAATTGAAATATGGATACTAAAAATCAGAAATGTTAGACATGATGAAGACCGTAAAGAGCCTTATCTAGCTTTAATACTTTTGAAGGATACAATGGATCTTCTAGACTCGCGGTAAGACAAGGTGATAACGTGTGGAATCCATGATCAACGTGCAACGTGTAAACCAATCAACAACACGGGGTAAATAAATGCTTTGTATTTCACTCACAAACACGGTTTACAAACTCTCTCAGATTTGTTCTTGACTTCTCTCTCTAAGGTCTAAGGTCTCTTCTAAGGTCTTTGAATAATCTTCACACCTTTTGATTTACCATGAACCACAGCAGGTGTAACTTTTTCTGAAATAAGAAAATTCTTCTCTTTGTTCTTGTAAGGACAATATAATACGATATGTCCCACTTCATTACAATGAAAACAAACTCACTTATCCTTGTATTCTATGATGTAAGGAATCCTTGTTGAAGTTGTGGAACTTCCTGATGAATACCCTTCAGTCGATTTAGCATCACTACCTCCTTGCTTCTTTGGAACATACATCTTTTTGGATGTTTCCCCAACATAAGTCTTTGAAACTAACGATTGACTATCTTTGGTTTTTGCCACATTCACCTTTTGCTTAATGAAATCACTTGTTGATTTATTTTCAACCTTTGAAACCTCCTTCTAGATATCACCAGCACTAATAAAACCACTTTTAGATAAAAATTGGTGAAATAGTTGGTTGTTCAGCTTCATGGGGTTCTGTAAGAATACATCGATCTCTTGTGACTTGTTTTACAACTTTTGGTTCATTAAACTTCACATCTTTAGGAACAGCATCAATTTTCTGAGTATCAAATCTCTCATCATCACTATCAGAATCATAAACTATTTCTTCACCTATGACTGGATTAATCTTTAAAATTTTCTTTGGAACAACATCCTCTTCAGTAATGATCTCTGGTTCTATAGCATAATTCCCATTAAATGGTGGAGGAGCAAATCCAATTCCAGTTGTTCTCTTAACAGGATCAACATTTTCATTGAAACAACCTAACAATAGTGATGAATTTCCAAAACATTCCAGTTTTGTATGTAATCTTATCACTTCTGCTTCTTTGTTTGAAATTTCTTTGTTTTTCTAAGCAACAATTTCATTTCTCTTCTCAATCTCAGCATAAGCCATATCCAACCGATATGCTTGTTCCTTAATCTTCAACGTTAGAGAATTAATGTCTCTCTTGAGTGATTCAATTCTATCAATACATAACTTATCATTGTCCTTTAATTTCTGATTCACTGAGTGCATCGATTTCATATCACAAATCAAGTTTGTGTTATCATCGATGACTTTCATCATTTTGTACTTCACCAAAAAACAGTTAGAACAATATATATTACAAATAACATCTTTTACCTTTGATGGATCTGACATGTCTGCCATGAAGACTTTAGCAGTTGGAATCTCTTCAGTCATCTCAGGTACTCTTTTAGTCAACAAAATCTCATCCTCAGATACACTTGTTGTAGACACATTTTCTTCAGAATGAACTTCATCAGCACTTTCAGTATCCGTTTCTTCTGTAATGACATTCTTAGAAGATTCATCATTATGACTTTCTACTTCACTCTCTGAACTTCCACTATCACTAGAACTTTCATATTCATATGACTCATCAGTATGAATTTCAGCCACAAACGCTTGACTCACAGCACCAACTAGATCTTCTAAATGAATTCCCCAGTCATAATTATCATCTCCTTGAGCAACCAAAGCAGATGATTTTGAAACATTTGCTAAATTTCCAGAACCACTTGAACTTTGTTGAATTCTGTTACTTTGATAATTGTTGTTCTTCTTTTGAGAATCAAATTCAACTTTTGGCTTATTACATTCTTTAGCAAAGTGACCATATTCATGACAGTTGTAACATCTAACTTTAGTCTTGTCAAACCCCATTCTTGTTCTGCTGTTTGATCCAATGTACTTCCTTCCAGTCTTCTTAAGAAAATCCTTTGCTTGTCGCATTAACATTTCCATATTCCACTGAATATGCATTTCTTCTAGATCAATCAGATCAATTTGACGATAATCTTCTTCAATTGCTTCTGGATCATGAATCTTTCCTCCAATAAAATTTTCATATGAAGCAATAAAAGATGATAACATTGCCATATAATCTTCAGCTACCCATTGAGTCGCATGATGTGAATTCACTGGTTGTAATCCAGGAGAATTTGATGTAGTGGCAGAGAAACCAGATTGAAAAGAACACCCAGAACCATTTTCATTTGAGTTATCTTGACCATCTCCTGAAAACAAAGCAACTCCTGGTCCAGATTTTCCAGATGTTTTGGCAAAATACATTGATGGATCTTGCATGTGTTCCATATTGGTTTCCTTTTTCTTTAAGTTCAGATCATGAGATTGAATTTTTCTAAGAACATCTTCAAGTGACACTGTCTTATATTTTTTATTTTCTTTGATGAGAACAGTATGCACATCAAATTTTGATGGTAAAGCTTCCAGAAACTTGTCATTTATCTCTTCAGGTTCATAAACAACCTTTTCACTTGCTAATTCACTCAGCAGGTGATAAAATCTTGTAGCCAGATCATCCAAATTCTCATTCTGAAAGTGTTTGAATACCAAAAAATGTTTCTTCAATAATTCTTTACGACTTTTCTTCACATCCAAACTACCTTCACATCTCTTCTGTAAAGCTTCCCATAATTGTTTGGAAGATTTAAACTACTTGAAACTGTGATAAATTTCTTTTGGAAGTGACATTGAAATTCTCGCCATTGCCTTATTTTCACTATCAAATAACAACTTTTCTTCAGTTGTTAAAGCAGATACAAGCTTTGGAATATTATCACTATCCATCCATGAATAAGTCAGATGAGTATATCCTTCTAGAATAGGAATCCATAAACTTGTATCAGTGAATGAAACAAATTGATCAAAACGATCCTTCCAGTTTGGATAATCAGCAAGACTTAGAAACTTTGTCGGTTTCTTAGAAGTACCAATTTCATTGTCATAGTTGAACATGTTTGTAACATGCACCATGTTAGCCATAACAACAAATATATGCAAAATATCACAAGAAAACGGAGTTGAAACAAATTTACCCACAAGCGAACTTGATAAGTTCACCTAATACTTTCCTTAAGCGAACTTGTGCCAAGCGAACTTGATAAGTTCGCCTGTAACAAAAACTTAGACTAACTTCGCCTGTAACAGAATTTGAGATAAGTTCGCCTGTTTCAGCTCAAAACTCACACGAAGATGAATATTTCAGCCAAAACATGAACTTGAAACCTCAAAAATCATCATAACTTGCTGAATTGATTGAATTTGATGAAATTAAACTGTAGGATTGAATATAATATGAAGTAGAACACTTTGAACGGATCAATTCTTTCAAAAACGACTCCAAATTGATGTAACCAGCCTCAAAATCTTCTCAAGAACATGAAAACTCCATAGAAATGAAAGTTTCTTGAAAATCCTGTCTTTTTGACGTCAAATCATACACAAACTGTCACACCCCGACCGATGGCGGAATCATCGGGTCGGGACATGTAGATTGTTCATAAGCACAAGGTTGACTAGATTGAATATATTAAACATCAAATTTCATAACAAGTAGTCCAAACACAACCAAATCCAAGATAGAATAAAATTGAAATACATAGAGTTCTTTTATTTAAATTAACTAAGTCCAAGCCTATATGTAGCACGTCTTGAACAATCTCACACATTAGAACCTGAAACATGAATAAAATAAAGTCAACTAAAAAGTTGGTGAGTATAACACAGGTTTATATAGATAACATATAGTTTGTAAAACAAATCCTTACATAAGATGATAAATAAGGCATTTATGGGGAGCAGCTATTGTGTAACCATGTACAATCAAACCTTTGTAACTAGCATGCAAAAATTGTGTTGTCGGTATCAATCACCCCAATCTGGGTGGGTTTGTCAGACTCAATAGATCTATCATTGAAAACCGTCGGCTTGTATAGTTAATGATTGCACATAATTGCATACAAAGGTTAGCACACCTAGCACTCGGGCATAAAGCTCAAATTGCACACACGAATGTAAATATGATTTGTACTTGTGTTGTTTGTGTAAATGTAACGTGTAATTTGAATAATGTTCATGTTTCACCCCAAAAGTGTAAAAGAGTAAAATGGGCTATGAAATACTCACTTGGTTTGAAGGCGTAGCTAACAAGGATACTAGATAGAATAAGGATCCTTGAAATGCACAAGTTAACCTAAAGTGTAATGTATATGGTATTAATAGTGTGCACCAAAGTTTAAGTCTAAAGTTGCATTTGGACTTGTGTAAAAAGGTCATTGATTTGTAATTGGAGGTATTGAATAAAATGTATCAAGTTTGAAAGAATATTTTTAGAATATTTTGATTAAAGTTTGAATTTGAATAAATAAATAAGTAATGTAAATAATTATTGTTTATGAAAATATTACAAGTGTTAAATGAAATTAAGTGTAAATAAATAAATGTCTTTGTTTAAACATAAAGTAAATAAATAATCATTTTATTTATTTTTTTCTAAAATGTAACTTAATCATTTAAATTCTTTTTAAATGAAAGGTTTAACAATAATTGTAAATTAACTTTTATAAACTTTAAATAATTAATTTTCCATTTATTTCAAGATTAAACATTTGATCTTTTCCAAATAGAATAAATTGTATTTTTATAAAAATCACTACTTATATTTTGTAATTTAATCAGAAATATTTATTGTTTGAAAAATATATAAATTTATAATTATGCTAAAATTTGATTCACACACGACCGTGTCTGGGAAAGGCACGATCGTGCTCGAACCACGGGCGCGACCATGTTAGTCAGGGCGCGACCGTGTTGATCAAACAGAGGGCTTAAACTAATTTAATCATTAGGCACGACCGTGCCTTGGCCAGGCACGATCGTGTCTATGATCCTAAGATACGACTGAGATTAGCCAAAGGGCATGATTAGGTCTGGACAGGAGGACACGACCGCGTTTCATGAGGCACGACCGCGCTAGATGATTAGCGCGACCGTGTCTGTTCCAAATCAGGGACGAATTGACCGATTCTTATAATAATAGGGTTGGAAATCATAGGGCTTTCATCCATTAGATTATTTCTAGTCTTTTTGCCTAGATTAATTGGATTTAAAACGTGTTTAAGGTTCGATTAACTCATTTTTAACAAAAAATGTGGATTCTGGTTCTTGGTGATTTCCATAATGAAAGCCCAAATTAACATGGGGCTTTTGATCTATGAACTGAAACGAAAGTGTGGAAGGTTTCAATTACCCGGAAGAACGACGAATTGATAGTGTTCTGTAGAGAGAAATTCCGGCGACTACTAGTTCTGTCTCCGGCGTCCTCTGCTGCACTTCCGACTAAACCAGAGAGTCCAGTAGCTTCGGTGAGGATTGAGTAGCGTGAATCTGTTGCTTGATTGAGAGAATTCGGATCGCAAGGAGTTTTGTGTTTTCTTTGAAATGCTTGAGAGGATTTTTGAGATTAATTGGATTAATTTGAGACGTTTGTTGTAATTGGAAGTGTCATTGCTTTCGTGAATGGTAATGATGTGTAAATCGGTTACGGAAACTCAACGATCGGGTGATTAAAACTGTATTTACGTTTCAACTGGTACGAGGCGCGACCGTGCCCAAACGAGGCACGACCGTGCTAAGGCACCAGGCGCGATCGTTCCAAAGCAAGTCGCGCGACCGTGCCAAAGCACTCGGCGCGACCGTGCCAGAACTAGGCGCGACCGTGCCTATTAGGGTTTCATGCTATTTTTCAACATCAGACCTTGTAACTTTGGTTTTTGACATATTTGTATAAATAGATACTTATGTAGTGTTTTTTTGTAGGTTATAACCGTGTAAAATTTACGGATTAACATTGAGATATAGTATTAAGTTGATGGTACGAAAAGGAATAAAATAGTGCACTAGAATTGAGTTTGAAATGCATTACATTGAATTGAAAAATACGGATACTAAAAAATCAGAAATGTTACACAAACTGTCACAAATCAATCACGAGCACGAAGCTCTTATACCATATGTAGGTCCACATGGGTCTTCTATGGATCTAACTCGAGATGTGACGTGTATCAAGCATATGGAGTGCGAAATCCAACGTACCCATAACCATATAAACAAGACATTCACAAAGACTAGAATCAACACAAGATGTAAATAATATTCTCTTTGATTTCCACCAAACTCAGAGTTTACAGGACTTGAATACCAATTGCCAAAGCTCCTTAAACTAACATGTAAACTCATATTTATAGACTAACACAGCCATGCAGGCGAACTACAAGTTCGCCTATAACAAAACTTAAGCAAACATTACAAAAAACATAAAGACATAGAAGATCTAATCTATTACAAGGCCTATTGTCACACAACTATGTCCTAACAGTACTTACTAAGTATGCATGAGTAGTTGTCCTGCGTACTTGCTATGTACGCATGAGTATTTGGCTCTGCGAACTTAGCATGTACGCATGGGCATTTGGATTTGCGAACTTATCAAGTATGCATGTACACTTGGCTCTGCGAACTTACAAGTACGCATGAACATTTGGTCGTGCGAAGTTGCTAAGTACGCATGAACTATCATTTGAGTTTTTTGGCGGGAAAACTTATCTTGGCAAATTTTTTTAGGGATCGTTTGTACGCTTGTTTCGGGCCATTTTTTAGAAGATAGTAATTTTGGTTTTTCGGGACTGAAATTTGACATGGCTTGGCGAAACAAGGATGAGATTTTGTTGGATGATACCAATTGTCATATATTAGTGAGGAGTTCAAACCTGAAAATGTGGGCTACGAGTATCCAGGATACTTATTTAATAGGGAATGAATGCTGAATCATGTTGAGCAACTGGGTCGTCATCGGCTAAAGGTCTCGTTTTATTTATGAAGATTTTGCGGCTTTGGGTCTTTGGAAAAAGAATCATATTGTTTAGGTATTCAAACCTGAATATGTGGGCTACGAGTATCTATGATACTTCTTTAATAGGGGATGAATACTGTAACAACCTGAACCCAAGGTTTTGCTGTTTTGGATCTTTGCAAATGAATAAAAGAATAAAATCCTAGATTTGACTAGTTGTGGTTTTTGAGGAATCGGGTGAAGCGGTGATGAAGCTGATCATAGTTTACACAGAAATGAGGGGGATAAAAATATAGAAGTATTCATGGGACATTAAAGAGGTGGTGGAAAATCCGTTCGTACTTCCTATATATATACCTATTTGACGTAACATGGATCTCAACTATGATTTCTCGTGTAAGCTATATTTTTCGTGCTCTTTGGTCAAGCCTGTGTTCAAGATTTGATGTGATTTTGTTATGATTGGACTTCTCATTTGGGATCTGGACGGAATGCCAGATAGACAACCTAGTTATGGAACTTCACCGTGGTGAATGTATATAGATTAGGAGGTGTAAACCATGAATGAAGATCTAATTGAAGAATGTTGGACTTTGGATTTAGGATGATCACTGCTGAGCATGTTTTTGTGTTAGATTCTATCGAGTGTTTTCAAGATGAAGTTGGATCTCCGCTGGATTATTAGTTGAAGATGGAACCTTTATCATTTGCCAACGAGATAGGAAACGTTCCCTTGTTTCTGGTCTAGTCGCGAGGAGCTTAAACTGATAGGGGAAATTGGAAATGAACATCTTCGGGAATTTGCTTGACTCGTGAAGATAAAGGATAGAGTTGGACACATCTGGTTTGAAGACTAAAGTTTATCTTAATGAAATTCCTATAAGAGCTGATTAGTTTGATGAAGGTTATTTGAAATTCAAACTCTCTATCATATGTCAGCTGATTTGGAGGAATTCTAAGTCAGGGTGGAGGTTGCTACTGCTGAGAGAATGAACTATAATGAGTTATGTTGGGTTAGTTGGTGCTTATTGAAGCACTTGGTTTGGTCTATAATAAAAGCTACAGTTAAGAGGGAGTCGGGTTTCTCATCACTCGGCAACTGAAGACTGAAGTTTGAAGACTTGAAGAAATGTGGTGATTAAGAATAAAGCATGATTTGTTATGCATGGATTTGCCCAAGAGGAGGGTATTGATTATCAGGAAGTATTTGCTCCCGTGGCTCGTTTGGAAGAAATAAGGATTTTCTTGGCTTATGCGTGTTTCAAGAACTTCAAGGTTTGTTAAATGTGCATTTTTATTTGGGAAGGTCAAGGAGGAAATCTATGTATGCCAGCCTCCGGGGTTTGAAGATCCAGATTATTCGAGTCGAGGACAAAGCTCTGTATAGACTTTATCAATCTCCGAGGGCTTGGTATGATACTCGGTCAACCTATCTTCTATAGAATGGCTTCAAACGATGGAAGATTGATATGACTTTATTATGTTCACTGTTTGCTATTGCGCCTGTTATCAAACTAATCCCAAGGAATTCCATGAAATCGCTGTGAAAAGAATCTTCCGCTACATGAAAGGCTCTCCCAAGTTAGGGCTTTGGTATCCAAAAGCCAATAGCTTTGATTTGGTCGCCTACTCTTATAGCAATCATGGTGGATGTCAACTTGATAGAAAGTCTGTGTCAGGGGGATGTCAGTACTTGGGACCCTGTTTGGTGTCCTGGCAATGCAAGAAATAAACCTCTGTCTCCATTTATTCTGTAAAAGCTGAGTATATTGCTGTTTCCTGTTGCTGCTCTCAAATCCTGTGGATTCAACATCAAATAATGGATTATGGTATCAACTTGAAGCAAACTCCGATGTTTATTGATAATGAAGCCTGCGTGAAAATAGTCAAGAACCCGATCTATCATTCCAAAACAAAGCACATTGACGTGCGGGTTCGTGCCATTCGGGATGCTTATGAAAAGGAATACATTCAAGTCCTTCCAGTGAATACGAATGATCAAAAAGCCTACATATTCACGAAGGCATTCGATAAGTCTAAGTTTCTTGATCTCATTCAGAAACTAAGACTGCTGAACTTTGAGTAATACCTTCTATCTCGCATGCATTTTGTATATATATTTGTTTATTTTTTTCATTCAAAAATCAAAATCCAAAAATATTTTCTTGACCAAAACGATTTGATGACCGACCTGCAAAAATATTGTAATCAATTTAGAAAATTCCATTTAAAGAGGTTGTTTATAAATAAAATTTTTGGGGGAAAGCATGTGAATAGAAAAGAAAATATGTTTGAAAAAGATAAGTATTGTCTCTGCTTCTGCATAACTGTTATCGTGGGAAATGATAGTTGAACTGACATACTTGATCACTGTTTGAATAGGATCAAAAGGAGGAAGCAGTTATACTGAAGGACAAGTTGGTAGTCTTAGCATTCAAACAAATAGACTGCAACTCAGTGACAAAGATAGTGACTGCTGAAAAGTGTATACCCATCTTGTCCAGGTCTGCACATAACCGTAGTCCCATCACAAAGGGGTTGCGAGTTTCTATTTTATATATATATATATTAAAAAAAAACAAAAGAACAAAAAGACACAATGTCGTGCATTAGGAATCAAATCAAAAGATACACAATGTTAGTGTGTACATATATATTATATATATTTTTCTTGTTGGGTTCATGTGACCGGTGAAGGGATTTTCTTGACAAAAAAAATGGCATGTAAGTCCAAAGTGCAAGTAAGTCCAACTTATTTCAATAATCAGAACATGTAAGTCTGTCGTGCCTTGTCTCTGAACCAAAAATCTTTTTAAAGATACTTGAACTGTTCACAGACCCATGCTAGTTATGCTCATTTAGCTATCTTAGGACTCTTGATGATCATCTTCTCTGATTATGCGATGGTATGACCTGAAGCTCTCATCATTTACTCAAAAGAACATGAGGATGGGTAGGTTATACCTGATAAATGTGGGGAACACTGACTTCATCTTAATTCTACCAAAACTTGAAAAACGTTCACTAGTTGTATGTTGAAAGAATGGTGCATGGGATTAAAGGACAAACATACCAATAGTCGTTCGTAGGCCATGGACATCCGAATGCAATAAGAAAGTATTGAGTGACGAGTTATTGTTGGGTCTAGTTTGAGAATGATGTTAATCAATTAATGCGATCACGAGATTTTTAGGTTCGCGTATGAAAATGTGTATGATAGTCGCTAGCGACACTCGGAGAGTCGCTTGGCTGGTTTCAGCCGACTATCTTAAAGTCGCTAAGTTGGCTACAGCCGACTCTCTAAGAGTCGCTAGGTCGGTTACGGCCGACTCTCAGCGAGAATCGGCAATCTGCACGCCGACTCTCTCAGGTTCCTTATATATACCTGACCATTTTCATAGCTTGGTGACCTTCTTCCACACATTTTTCTCTATAATTTTCATTTGATCAGCTAGCTAGAGAGCATTTTTGGTTTGTGTTTGTTCCACGTCCACGGGGGAGCCTACCCATGATGGATGGCGGTGGTAGATCGTTGTAATCATTCCAGGAGCATATTGTATTCATTATAGTGGAATTCTGATCAGATTTAGTGGGTTTTTGATCATATTTTATACTCTTGTTTTTGCATTTCTATTGATTTCATCAATAACAGCTGATCTATAACTGATTTGTCGATCAGATCTTGACTAGAATCATCATAGCACAGGGACCCTATCATCAGGACCTACAGTTATGTCGGTATGATTCCACATGATCAGGTTTGCAAGTTCTATATCTTCTTTTGGAAAGTTTTGCCTTGATTAGCCTCGTATTTTGGCTCTCTGCTTGCTCAATAGGATTATTTGGTGCTTATATATCCTTGTATATAGTCTTTTGGATCGTTATTTCAAAAATCAAGCTCGAAAATTGATTTATGTTAGTCAAAAATTTTAATTATTCTTCTAAGTTTTGCCCTAGCCGACTCTCTGGGCCGATCGGCCCCTTAAAAATTTTGTATATAATTTTTTTTGAAAAAGGGGGAATGTTCATTTGCAGTTCATTTGCAATTCAAGCTCTAATTTGCTCTCCTTCTTTAGCGATTCTTGTCTTAGCTCATTATCTCCTTCATCATCTCTCAATTTGTGCTTCTTTGAGTGTTTCTTGCACCACATTGAGGTGATTATGAGATAAAATGCTCATTATTTACCTTTATATGTGTCATCTCTGCGCATAAACAACAGCAAGAAGAGCTCAATATGGATTTAAGAGTGTTTCAGATGCTGTAACTGTTCATCTTCCTCAGGGCCGACTGTCGCCGGGAGGAACATGACAAGAATCGGATCATCATTCCAAGTCTTCACATCACGATGTCTTCACCCGATTCTTATGTGTATACAGCCGATAGTCGATTCTTTGAACGCAAGTTCATGTCAAGCCCGATTCTCAAGAGTCACCAAGGGGCCGATTTTTCAGACAAATTACATGTGTAACTACTGACTGCCTTCATATGGGGGCCGACTGTCACCTCTATATACAAGCGACTCTTTCCCTAGCAAGGGCAAACTCTTGCCCTAGCTCTATTGACTCTCTCTTTGTCTTGGGTCGATTGTCATTATGTTCTATGCCGATTATCATCGGGTCAATTGTTAGAAGTCACTAGCAAGTTTTTTTTGGCATATTATATTTAATAGCAATTTGTTCTACCTAAATATTCAATTTCTGATGGTTGCATTCTCTTTGTGCACAGGTAATGGCAGCAGAAAGACTCGCTAGTGACAATCGTCCCAATATGGCTATCAGCTTTCCTAATCCTATTCTACATGAATTCAATTCTATGATCAACTGGCTGATGCAGAGCAGGATCTCTTACGCTATTTCTTGGAATGAAACCGTCTACAAGGATCTTAATGAGGAATTTTGGGTGAATGCTGTACTTTATACACAAGCAATTTCTAACGATCCTGTAATCAAGTCTACTGTTATCGGCCAAAAAGTATTTGTCATTGAAAACGCAGTTAGGAATGCATTAAGGTTAAGAGATAATTCATCTGAATCATCTCTATTGACAAGGAGGAAGTTAAAAGACGCTTCGTTGAGGAACTTGGGTATGAAGAATGTTTTAGGAAAAACGAAATCATGAAGCGTGGCTTGTCCAAGGATTGGAAAGCACTTATATATGTTTTCATCCACTCTTTGTCACACAGAAAAGGAGGATATGATGCATTGGGAATGCAATGGGGTGGTGTCATGCTGAAGGTCTGTAATAGTGAAACCTTTAATATCTCTCATCTCATATTCAACTTCATGTGCAACAATGCAAAGGAAAACAAATGGATGCTATATCCACGTTTCATTCAACTGATTCTAAATCTTTCTGTGAAGAACCTTTCTCCGAAAGGAAACCCAATGACTTTAGCCAAAGTTGAGTCTCGCATTTGCACAGATGTTGTGAGATCTCACCATGAATTCTCTGGAAAATTAGCACCTCTGTTTGAGAAAATGTGGAAAAAGGAAGTTATCCCTGAAATCCAGATCTCGTCTGATGAGAGTAACGTTTCCAAGAAGCAAAAGATCGACAAAGAAGCTGCCTCTGCTAAAGGAAAATGAAAGAAAAAGTATCAGAGAAAGAATGTAAAAATGAGGACGAAAAGGAAAAAAGCTAAAGGAAAGGAAATTGAGCTTGATAGTGGGAAGAAGAAGAAAAAGACTTTAGTGACAAGCCGTGGTGAAGGATTGATGAGGTCAGCTAGATTGGCCTATCAAAAGGAACAAGAAAGAAACCGTCGGGATGAGTCAATATCCCCTTTCCTCTCAGATGAAGTCATAGAAGCAGATTTTTTGGCTAGTCTCACGCTCACTCTGAGTGCTTTAAGGCATCCTCCGCCAAAGCAAATAGAGGGAACTTTTGGAACCTGCCCCTCTCCCCCAAAGAAACAATATCCCTCACTACCAGATGATGCAAAACAAGCAATGACGTTAGCAGAAAAGGCTCTGTACAAACAAGGAAAGATGCTCCTCCTCCACCACATGAGAAGCCAATGGACCTAAAGGGTCTTTAGAGAGAAATTCAAGCATTAACAAAGTCTCAAGAGAAACAAAGCAAGAAGATACTGGGTTTGAAGTTTTAGATAAAGAAGCAGAAGAGGTGGAATGAGGTCCACAGAAAGAACATGAACGATGTTGCCAAGGCACTGACAGTCATGAGAAAAGGTGATGATTTCATTTTGAAGGAGCTTAATCGTACAAGGGCAGGAAACAGTGAAGAACCGATGACATTCAATGATGTATTCAACCCTGCCAACATTCAAGAAAGGGACCTGTTTGAGGATGATGAAGATGTCGGAGGAGAGGCCCAAGGAAGAGGAGAGAGTCAGGAATGCAACGGTTTCAGGGGAAATTGTTGGAACCTGATAAACCATTGTATTGTTGATAAACAATAGGGGCTTTTGTGTATTTAATGTAAAACTAGGTTTTTGGTTTGGGAGTCGCTAGGTCGGTTGTCAGCCGACTCACAGCGCTTGGCGACTCTTGCCTATCTTCTATAAATAGGAGACCAAAAACCTAGCAAATTAGTTTTTGATCATAGCTCGTTATTATAGTCATTTTGTGATCCGGTAGGAGGGTTTTGGTGTAATCATTGTAATCCAGGTGCTTATTTGTAATCGATATCAGTGGATGTTTATGAATCGAACTTGTTTGTGTTCATCTTGTGTTTTATCTTCATCTTCATTTTCTTAGTTTCATCAACAATCAGCTTCATAATAGCTGATTTGTTGATTGTTTCCCGTCTGTAGGTCCTCATTACACATCTCAGATCGATCTCGTGATAAGACGTCTTGATAACACGGAGTGCGGAATCCTTCGTGTTAACGAATGTATACTAATTGACAAGTAAACACAGCATGTAAATAAAGTTTTCTCTTTGTATTCACAAACACAGAGTTTACAGAATTCTTGTTCGATCAGTCTCACTTGTCTGTTCTAAACAGACTCTGTAACTCTATTTATAGACACATGTTCTGCACCAGGCGAACTTAAGAAGTTCTCTTCAAAGATGCTTAGGCGAACTTAACAAGTTCGCCTCTGATAAACCAGGAGAACTTATCAAGTTTGCCTCTAGCAGAACTTGTACAAAAACTTAGACAAAAACTAAACATTTACATAAAAAACATAAAGACAATAAAATCTAAACTATTACAAAGCTTTTGTCATACAATCTATGTCCTAACAGACTCCCCCTTGACAATAGCTTGATCTTCTGTTTTCAGTTTACATGATGAGCTCTTCCAGTTATCTGGTAATCTGCTACCTGCATGCACTCCATATCTTCTACAAATCTCTAACACTCTTTTGTACTGCAATCCTTGTGCTTTCCATTCATCAGTAAACATGATCTCATTCTTTTTGAATGTTCTCTGATCTTTCTTTGAGAAATTAATAACATTCATTGCATCGAAGAAACTAACAATGACCTTATTATCCTTATCATCAATCCTAGCTTCACCAGTATTCACATCTACATACCACCATTTCATATTACCCAGAAAATATTATGGAATTTTCTTCAATGGTATCTTCTGTACAACACGTACCGGCTTGAACTTGTATTTCCAAGTCACTTTCTTAGTCTTTTGATCTACAAGCTTCAATCTTTTACCCTTCTGTGGTTTTAACCTTTCATACTTTCCTGATCCACCTTCTCTCTTTATCAAATTGGAAATCACATCGTCTAATCCACAATTTGATCTATTAATCAATGGTTTAGTAGCCAGACCATTCATTTCACACCTTGGAAAGGTATTGAAATACTTGATCCTAGGCTTTAGGTACTGAACACCATCAGATCTTTTAAGAGCAAACAATTTTGTCTCATTATCATAGAACCAACTTATGATCTTTCTGATACACCTCTCTTTATTCACATATCTTTCTTTTTGAGCAGGTTGTACAGGTGACTTTGGTAGTACTTTCATCCAACTGTTCACCACTTCTCTCCACTGTTCTCTAGTCATACCTGTATCTCTATACATCACAGGTTCTTCATTCAGCTTAGGAGACACAGTACGAGTAGTATCAACATCAGAATCTTTCTTGGATTGAGCAGTATCATCAGGTGTAGTGATATCTTCAACAGAGTCCATAGAATCTGTTACTCCATCATAGGAACACTCAGGAATAACATTGTCACACCCCTACCGATGGCGGAATCATCGGGGCGGGACATGTAGACTGTTCATAAGCACAAGGTTGACTAAATTGAAATATATTAATTGTCAAATTCCATTACAAACATTCAAGCAAAAGAAATTCCAAGAAAAGAAATATAATTGAAATACATAAGTTCTTTATTTATTTTAACTAAGTCCAAGCCTATATGTAGCACATCTTGATCAATCTCACATATTAGGACCTGAAACATGAATAAAATAAAGTCAACTAAAAAGTTGGTGAGTATAACACAGGTTTGTATATAGATAGCATATAGTTGTAAAACAAATCCTTACATAACATGATAAATAAGGCATTTATGGGGAGCAGCTATTGTGTAACCAAGTACAATCAAACCTTTATAACTAGCATGCAAATTGTGTTGTCGGTATCAATCACCCCAATCTGGGTGGGTTTGTCAGACTCAATAGATCTATCATTGAAAACCGTCGGCTTGAATTGTTAATGATTGCACATAAGTGTTCACAAAAGTTAGCACACATAGCACTCGGGCATAAAGCTCAAATTGCACACATGAATGTAAATAGGATTTGTACTTGTGTTGTTTGTGTAAATGTAAACATGTAATTTGATAGAGTTCATGTTTCACCCCTAAAGTGTAAAAGAGTAAAAGGGGCTATGAAATACTCACTTGGTTTGAAGGCGTAGCTAACAAAGATACTAGATAGAATAAGGATCCTTCAAATGCACAAGTTAACCTAAAGTGTAATGCATATGGTATTAATAGTGTGCACAAAAGTTTAAGTCTAAAGTTGCATTTGTACTTGTGTAAAAAGTCATTGATTTGTAATTGAAAGTATTGAATAAAATATAAAGTTTGAAAGAATATTTTTAGAATATTTTAATTAAAATTTGAGTTTGAATAATTAAATAAGTAATGTAAATGATTATTGTTTATGAAAACTTTGTAAGTATTAGTTATAATTTAGTATAAATAATTAATTGTTTTTGTTTAAATATAAATTAAATAAATAATCATTTCTTTATTTTTTTATTTATAATATGTGTAACGTAAGCATTAAAATACTTTTTACGGTTTAACAACAAAATGTAAATTAAATTTTATAAACTGTAAATAAATAATTTTCTATTTATTCCAAGACTAAATATTTGATCTTTCTAAATAGGACTAAATGCATTTTTATAAAAATCAACTATTTTTATTTTGCAATTTAATCAGAATATTTATTGTTTAAAAAATATATAAAATTATAATTCTGTCAAAAATTTAACTCACACACGACCGTGCCTGGGAAGGGCACGATCGTGCTCGAACCACGGGCGCGACCAGGCGCGACCGTGTTGATCAAACCGAATGCACAATTGGGTTGTTCTCTAGGCACGATCGTGTCCTGGACTAGGCACGACCGTGTCTAGGGTTTTGAGGCATGACTAAGTCTAGTCAAAGGCATGACTGGGTCTGAGTGTGTGAGACACGACCGCGCTGGTATTTGGCGCGACCGTGTCTCATGAAGCACGACCGCGCTATATGATTAGCGCGACCGTGTCTATTCCAAAACAGATTCAATTGGACTAATTCTTATATTGTAAATGTTGGAATTCATGGGGCTTTCATCTGTAGATTTATTACGAGTATTTTGGGATACATTAATTGTATTTTAAACGTGTTCAAGGTAGGGTTCGATTAAATCAATTTTGAACGAAAACTAGACTCGGGTTCGTGATGATTCCCATATTGTAAACCCAAATTAGATTAGGGCTTTTGATTAGTAGACTAAAACGTAAGTGTGAGATGTTTCAATTACCCGGAAGAACGACGAATTGATAGTGTTCGGTAGAGAAAAATTCCGGCGACGACGGGTTCTGTCTCCGGCGTCCTCTGCTGCAATTCTGACTAAACTAGCGTGTCCAGAAGCCTTATAGAGGATCGATGGTATGTTGGCTTGGAAGAATTGTAATCAAATTGGTGAATTTGGTGATTTCGTGAGAGAATTTGGTGATTATGAGGTAATTCGATGAAACTAAGTTCATTTGTTGTAATGGTGATGATTAAAGGGCTTATTGGAGTTTGTTAATGACGAAAACGTGTAGAACGGTTATGAAACCGAACGTTCCTGTGATTAAATGTTGTTTTTACGTTTCAACTGCTGAGAGGCGCGACCGTGTCCATTTGAGGCGCGACCGTGCCTAGGCACCGGGCGCGATCGTTCCAAAGCTGGTCGCGCGACCGTGGCGCGGCCGTGCCTATTAGGGTTTCTTGTAAATTTTCAACATCAGACCTTGTAACTTTAGTCTTTGACATATTTGTATAAGTATGAACTTTTGTAGCGTTTAATAGGGTATACTCGTGTAAAATTTGTGGATTTGCATTGGAATATAGTATTTAATTGATGGTACGAATAGAACAAAACAGTGCACTAGAATTGGACTTGGAATGCATTACATTGAATTTAAATACGAATACTAAAAATCAGAAATGTTACAGTCTCCCCATGTTGAGGGAATTTCGTCCCGAAATTTAGCTAGAGGAAGCTACGGCATCAGTAAAAAGATGGGGGTACTTGAGCTTCATTTGGTCCTCTCGTTCCCAAGTGAATTCAGGACCACGCTTAGACTCCCAACGAACTTTGACAATAGGAATATGACTTCGCTTGAGTTGCTTGATTTCACGATCCATAATTTCTACCGGTTTCTCAACGAAGTGCATCGTTTCATCAATGCGCACGTCATCAAGTGGTATATGGATATTCTCATCAGCGAGACATTTCTTCAGATTAGATACATGAAATGTAGGATGCACATTGCCAAGAGATGGAGGTAACTCGAGTTTGTAAGTCACTTTCCCAATCCTTTCAAGGATCTTGAATGGACCAACATAGCGAGGGGCTAACTTCCCTTTCTTTCCAAAACGGATCACACCATTCCACGGAGACACCTTAAGAAGAACAAGGTCACCGACTTGGAATTCCAAGGGTTTTCGTCGTTTATCGGCATAACTCTTTTGCCGACTTCTCGCTGTTCGGATGTTGTCACGGATTTGAATAATCTTGTCGGATGTTTCTTGAATTAACTCGGGACCGGTGATTTGTGCTTCACCAATCTCATTCCAACAGATAAGAGAACGACATTTGCGACCATAAAGAGCTTCAAATGGAGCCATGTTGATACTTGTGTGGTAGCTATTATTGTAAGAGAACTCAATGAGGGATAAATGTGAATCCCAATTGCCACCAAAATCGATTACACAAGCTCTAAGCATGTCTTCAAGAGTTTGGATTGTTCGCTCGGTTTGACCATCAGTTTGAGGATGGTAAGCCGTGCTCAAATCCAATCATGTGCCAAGAGCAGTTTGGAGAGATTGCCAAAATAGAGAAGTGAACCGAGCGTCTCTATCAGATATTATGTTCAAGGGAACACCGTGACGGCTCATAATTTCATCAATGTAAATTCGGGCTAGTTTCTCAACCTTATAGTCTTCGCGGATAGGCAAGAAATGGGCATATTTGGTGAGATGATCAATGATCACCCAAATGCTATCATAGCCACTCGAGGTGCGAGGGAGTTTGGTAATGAAATCCATAGCTAAGTTCTCCCATTTTCACACGGGAATTTCTGGTTGTTCAAGCAAACCAGAAGGATGTTGATGTTCGGCTTTGACTTTGGAGAAGGTTAAACATTTGGGAACATAAAGGGCAATGTCTTTCTTCATACCGGCCACCAATATTGCTGGCGAAGATCTTGGTACATTTTATCCGCACCAGGATGAATAGAATAACGAGTCTTGTGAGACTCGTTCATAAGAAATGTTGTATAATTCTTCTCATGAATCTTAAGTTGCCTTGATGCATAAGCGATTACTTTGCCTCGTTGCATGAGGACACAACCGAGACCTTGGTTAGAAGCATCACAGTAGACAACTAGATCATCATTCCCATCAAGGAGAGTCAAAATGGGAGCATTGCACAACTTTTGCATAAGGGTTTGGAAAGCTTCTTCTTGTTTTGGTCCCCATTCATAAGTTTTACCCTTGTGGGTCAAAGTGGTGAGAGGGACAACAATCTTTGAGAAGTTTGAGATGAAACGACGGTAATATCCCGCAAGACCAAGAAATGAACGAACTTCAGTGGGAGTCTTCGGGGCATTCCAATTCTTAACCGTTTCGATCTTAGCAGGGTCAACAGAATACCCTTGTCGTTGACAATATGACCAAGAAATTGAACTTCTTTTAACCAAAATTCACATTTGGAGAATTTGGTATATAGTTGTTCTTTCTTCAAGAGATCCAAAACCAATCTAAGATGTTGTTCATGATCGGTTTTAGTCTTGGAATAGATTAAGATGTCATCGATGAAAACGACCACGAACTTATCAAGGTACGGTTTGCACACACGATTCATGAGGTCCATGAAAACTGCGGGTGCTTTGGTTAGTCCAAAAGGCATAACCATGAACTTGTAATGACCATACCTTGTTCGGAAGGCAGTCTTTGGAATATCGTCTTCTTGCACACGGAGTTGGTGATAACCAGATCGAAGGTCAATCTTCGAGAAGCAAGTAGAGCCTTGAAGTTGATCGAAGAGATCATTAATTCTAGGCAAAGGGTAACGGTTCTTGATGGTAAGCTTGTTGAGTTCGCGGTAGTCAATACACATGCGGAATGATCCATCTTTTGTTTTTGACAAACAAGACGGGTGCACCCCTCGGTGAATGACTTGGACGAATGAATCCCTTGTCGGAGAGCTCTTGGAGTTGACTCGCAAGTTCTTGCATTTCAGAAGGTGCAAGACGGTATGGAGCTCTAGCCACGGGGCTAGCTCCGGGCACAAGATCAATGCGAAATTCTACTTGACGAACAGGTGGAAGACCGGATATATCTTCGGGAAATACTTCAGGAAAATCCCGAATGATAGGAATGTCTTGTATAGTCTTCTCTTTGACATCCTTTTGAACAATATGAGCTAAGAAAGCGATGTACTTCTTTCGTAAGTACTTTTGAGCAGTAGTGCACGACATTAACTTAAGTCCTTTGCAAGGATTTTCACCATAGACTCTTAACGTTTCTCCCGATGGTAGAGGTATTCGGATGCACTTCTCGAAACAAATGACTTCGGCATGATGATTTGATAGCCAATCCATGCCTATGATGATATCAAAACTTCCTAATGGCATTGGTACAAGTATGATTGGGAATGTATGTTCATTAAGTTCTAGAGAACAGTCATAGATAATAGACTCGATTGTAAGTGAATCACCATTTGCTATTTCGACAGTGAAGGTTTTCTCTAATTGAGATCGTGTCTTGGCAAGTAAAGGTTCAAAGTTAAGTGACACAAAACTCTTATCGGCACCGGTATCAAATAAAATGGAGGCGTATTGACTATTTACAAGGAACGTACCATTGACCACGTCATTGTTGGCTTGAGCTTCGTTGGCATTAATGTTGAAAGCACGCCCACGAGCTCCACCTTGTCTAGCGTTGGCAAATCTGGGGCATTGATCACGAAAATGGTTCGGATTGCCACATTCATAACATGCACGCCCATTTGCAATAGCGCGAGCACCTTGATTAGTCACTTGGGTGTTGGTTTGGTTTGGTGGGTTGACTTGGCCCGCAAGAGCTTTGGCCCTACAAACATTGACCGTATGGCCATATCTCCCACAATGAGTACAAAGGCGACATGGGATGCTTTGGGGATGATGGTAGTTGCAGGTGGCACAAAGCGGGTAGATTCGAACATATGGCTTTTTGGCCGGTGCTTGAACCATAGGTGCAGCTTGGTTAACAGGAATAGCAGGAGTGACCACAGCAAAATTTCTAGCCTTTCTCTTCTTATTGTGCCGGGAGGGCTCAGTTATGGCTTCTTTGTTATGGGTGGAAGGAGTTGCAGTGTCGAAGACTTTCTTTGCGCCCTTTTTTAGTAAGAGTCCCCGCCTTCACATGGTTATCAGTTAAGGTAGCGGATAAACGGATAGCATCCTCAAGTGTTGCAGGATTCCTTCCTAGGACAGTATCTTGAATTTGCCTAGGTAGTCCCCCAATATACTTTTCAATGCAGCGGGACAAAGGAGTGACCATGTGGGGCACAAGAAGACTCAACTCATGGAACCGAGTTGTATACGCTAAATTTTCACCACTATCTTTGGCAAGATCCCAAAATTCGGCTTCAAGTTTCTTCACTTCATTTCGAGGACAGAATTCCTCGGTCATTAGCCTTTTAACTTCATCCCAAGGTAAGGCCATTGCCACATCCATACCTCTATTTCTCTTCTCCCCATTCCACCACGTGAGTGCCCGTTTTTGTAGGACACTTGTGGCATGACGAACACGAAGGTTGTCGGGGCAGTCACTATTGAGAAAGGTATTCTCAGTGCTTTCGAACCATTGAAGGAGTCCGGTAGCTCCTTCGGTACCATAGAACTTGAGGGGATTAAACGAGTTGAAATGCTTGAAGGTGCATTGAGATGGGTTGGCACCACCATTTCCACCATTTCCACCATTACCACCATGGTTACCATTGGCGGACATTAGCTTGAGTGAGTTGAGTTACGAGTTGTGTAAGGATGGTAGCAATGTCGGTGTTGGTGTTGGCCACGGGAGCACGACGAGGAGGCATTCTATAGATTTGAACAACACAAGAAAATATGTAAGAACTTATGAGAATTGCTTGGATTAAAAGGACAAGATAATGAAATAAAATAGTTAATCATAGTTTGGATTGTACTCAAATAGTGATATAATCACTTGAATACTATGACACATTAAGGTTAATTAAACTCATATAATTTTCAAGGAGACATGCTTTAGCCTATAAGTAAACACTCATCCCGGGAATTCCCAGGAAAGCATACGGGTCCCTCGGTTGAATAGGATTTATGCGAAATGCTTTCCTAGACAGAAAACCCAGAATACAGGTGTCACTCTTCCAGATTGCACGTGTCCTCAAATAATTAACAAAGTTTAAAGACCTTAACGAGGAAATAAAGAAAATTTTATGGATTTAGCTTCATGAAGTTTCCACATGCTAAGAAAAATATAGATAGAGAAAGAGATAAGAATATTATGAGGTTTTAGGATATAGGAAGGGATATTGTTTATTTAATTATTATTTAAGGATATCCTAATAAGTCATGAACTTTTAACAAGTAATGCATCAAAAATGAAATAATAACTAGTCATTGTAAGCATGCAACACATAGCATGTAGCACATAACATGTAACACATAACATGTAGCACATAATCATATAAACATGAAGCATGGCATAAGTGGGTGTCCTAAAGTTATAGTCCAGGTCAAGGTGTCTAATAACCTAATTCCCTATAACCAAGGCTCTGATACCAATCTGTCACACCCCGACCGATGGCGGAATCATCGGGGCGGGACATGTAGACTGTTCAATCTCACATATTAGGACCTGAAACATGAATAAAATAAAGTCAACTAAAAAGTTGGTGAGTATAACACAGGTTTGTATATAGATAGCATATAGTTGTAAAACAAATCCTTACATAACATGATAAATAAGGCATTTATGGGGAGCAGCTATTGTGTAACCAAGTACAATCAAACCTTTGTAACTAGCATGCAAATAGTATTGTCGGTATCAATCACCCCAATCTGGGTGGGTTTGTCAGACTCAATAGATCTATCATTGAAAATCGTCGGCTTGAATAGTTAATGATTGCATATAAGTGTTCACAAAAGTTAGCACACATAGCACTCGGGCATAAAGCTCAAATTACACACATGAATGTAAATAGGATTTGTACTTGTGTTGTTTGTGTAAATGTAAACATGTAATTTGATAGAGTTCATGTTTCACCCCAAAAGTGTAAAAGAGTAAAAGGGGCTATGAAATACTCACTTGGTTTGAAGGCGTAGCTAACAAAGATACTAGATAGAATAAAGATCCTTCAAATGCACAAGTTAACCTAAAGTGTAATGTATATGGTATTAATAGTGCGCACAAAAGTTTAAGTCTAAAGTTGCATTTGGACTTGTGTAAAAAGTCATTGATTTGTAATTGAAAGTATTGAATAAAATATAAAGTTTGAAAGAATACTTTTATAATATTTTGATTAAGATTTGAGTTTGAATAATTAAATAAGTAATGTAAATGATTATTGTTTATGAAAACTTTGTAAGTATTAGTTATAATTTAGTATAAATAATTAATTATTTTTATTTAAATATAAATTAAATAAATAATCATTTCTTTATTTATTTATTTATAATATATGTAACGTAAGCATTAAAATACTTTTGAAGGTCTAACAATAAATGTAAATTAAATTTTATAAACTTTAAATAAATAATTTTCTATTTATTCCAAGACTAAATATTTGATCTTTCTAAATAGGACTAAATGCATTTTTATAAAAATCAACTATTTTTATTTTGCAATTTAATCAGAATATTTGTTGTTTGAAAAATATATAAAATTATAATTCTGCCAAAAATTTAACTCACACACGACTGTGCCTGGGAAGGGCACGATCGTGCTCGAACCACCGGCGCGACCATGCTAGTCAGGGCGCGACCGTGTTGATCAAACCTAATGCACAATTGGGTTGTTCTCTAGGCACGATCGTGTCCTGGACTAGGCACGACCGTGTCTAGGGTTTTGAGGCATGACCAAGTCTAGTCAAAGGCATGACTGGGTCTGAGTGTGTGAGGCACGACCGCGCTGGTACTTGGCGCGACCGTGTCTCATGAAGCACGGGCGCGCTATATGATTAGCGCGACTGTGTCTGTTCCAAAACAGATTCAATTTGACTAATTCTTATATTGTAAATGTTGGAATTCATGGGGCTTTTATCTGTAGATTTATTATGAGTATTTTGGGATACATTAATTGTATTTTAAACGTCTTCAAGGTAGGGTTCGATTAAATCTATTTTGAACAAAAACTAGACTCGGGTTCGTGATGATTCCCATATTGTAAGCCCAAATTAGATTATGGATTTTGATTAGTAGACTAAAACGTAAGTGTGAGATGTTTCAATTACCCGGAAGAATGACGAATTGATAGTGTTCGGTAGAGAGAAATTCCAGCGACGACGGGTTCTGTCTCCGGCGTCCTCTGCTGCAATTCTGACTAAACCAGCATGTTCAGAAGCCTTATAGAGGATCGATGGTATGTTGGCTTGGAAGAATTGTAATCAAATTGGTGAATTTGGTGATTTCGTGAGAGAATTGGAGAATTGTAGTCATTAGGATTCCTGGTCTAGGTAGTGTTTATCTCATATTTGATCTTCGCTCGTGTCTTAGTTTGTTTGGTCTTTTTAGTTTCTCATCTTTGTCTATTTCTTTCTAGTGTCTTGTTCATTTATAGGTCAGTTTGTTTATTTATTTCTCTCCTAATTGTTTTCGTTTAATTATATGTTTTAAAAAATAATAAAAATAAAATCATCACTTGTTTTCTATCGGTTAGGAGTCGATAAAGGTCTAGTATCAAGGGCCGCCGCCTTTTGTGTCCACGGTTCGATAACTCGGGCTTACTGTCTTTACTACGCGCGACCGGTACACTTGTCGTTTGTGTGTTTAGGATTGGTAATTCCTTTTTAAAACTATTGTGTGAATTAACTTAATTTTATATATATACTTTAAAAGCATCAACTGTCCTGCGTAGCTGGGAAGCAGTGAGGATGTAAACCAGGTTTATGGTCAACAGAAGTAAGATGATATTGATTCAAACACATATCTTCCAGGTTTAGAAAATCATCCTCCAATTTTAGTTACTGTAATGCTTCTAATTAATTAAATCCTCCTTTTTAAGGACAAAATCAGGGGCAACAGTACCATAATCGCCAGTCAGGAACTCAAGGGAATTACAATAATCGTGGAAATTACAACCACGGTCAAGGTAGTTATCAACATAACTGGTAGAATCAAGGAAATAAACAATTGGGTCGATCTAGACAATATTATATCAAGTCAGATCTTAAGGAGTTGACAGGCCTGGTTAAAGCTGTAGTGCAACAACAAGATATTCAGGCGAAAGATCATTAAGCCTTGGCAAAACAAGTTAGACGATTGGCTAAACAAGTCACAGCAATCAGAATAGATTCAGGTACGCTTCCTAGTGATACTCAAGTCAACTCTGCACATCAATCTTCAAGTTCCAAAAACACAAGCAGTGTGCACATAAATGCGGTAGTTCTTCAACCATTATCTGAGGTTTCTACTGTTGAAAGTACTCCACCACTGGTTGTAGAGAGAGTGGTGGAAGATAGTGAGTCTGAGTCTGACATTGATCAGGATTTAAAAAAATAACCGAAAACATAAACATGTGAAAAAATCTATTTGAGAAAATGGTTTAGAAGCTAAAACTATGAACATTCCATTTCCATTGGCTTTGATCCAACCAGCTTTAAGTAAACAGGATCCAACAAAGGATTAAAGATGGGAAAATTTAAAAAAGAATAAAATTAATTTACCATTCTTGAATGCAATTAAAGGAAATCCTGATAATGCTGAGTTTTGAAAGATTTGAGTACCCAAAAACGATGACAAAAATTTCCAAAACAAGTTGAGTTAAGAGCAAGTGTGAACGCCGTTTTGTTGGGTACCCTTCCCCCAAAACTCCAAGATCCAGGAGCACCTATTATTTCAGTACAAGTAGGTGAGTTTAAACTGGATAGAGCATTATTTGATCTTGGAGCATGTGTGAGTATTTTACCGGGGAGTCTGTATGATCAGCATGACTTTGGTCCATTACAGAAAGTCCACACCACCGTGGTGTTGGCTGATCAGACTCCTATGCGTCCTCGGGGGATTGTAAAAGATGTGATTGTGAAGGTAGGTGACTTTTATTACCCTATGGAATTCTTAGTGTTGGATTGTGTCAAGAACACATAACCGACTGGTATTCTGGGTTGACCGTTCTTAGCTCTACTAATGCAACCAACAATTGTGCTGAAGGAATGGTAAGAATGAGATTTGGTGATAAGAAAATGAGTTTTCAGGTGTTTTCAAACTTGTCTAGCCTGAATGTTAACAAGTGTGAACCTCCTGAAAAGATGAATCACACATAAAGGAAAGATTGTTTTATGATTGACAGGGTAGATGAGAAGAAAGAAGGTGAGACTCAAGAGAGAGGAAGAAAGAAAAGGTCAAGAAAAGGAAAAAGAAGGGAAAGAAACCGCAACTTCTTGATGAAGAAAAAGAACTGTTCGCTTTGTTCGTGCAGGTATGGAAGAAGTTTGATAATGGGAGGAACGTAGCCTTGGAGAAGGTGGAATGCAAGCACCCCACTCGACCACCATAAACGAGATATCAGTTTGGTTTGGCTGAAGACCAGTAAACTTAGCGCTCTTGGGAGGCAGCCTAAGGTATGTATTTTTTATTATTATTTTACTTATAGTTAAATGAACGTTGTGGGTGTGTTCTCTAGAAACCCTCACGAGACTTCACTCATCCTCTCGGGCTACCGAGAGGTTTAAAAGGCTTGTTGCATACGCTAAATGCAATCGTGATTCCTACGAAAGTGAGTTAGGACTTTGTTTTCTGTTTTGTGTGTTTTTGTGTGCGAGTCGGCCAAGTGTGGGGAAGTTTCATGGGTTTTCAAGTGAGTTTGGTGCAATTGGGAGCAATGCACAATTATTTTTTTTTTTGGGGGAGGGGGGTAAGGTATCTCAAAAGAGTTTTCAAAAGAAAAAATACCCAAAAATTTAGGGTTTGTAGAAGTTTGTGTGTGTTTTTCGGTGTTTTCGGTGTGTGTTTTTGCGTTTTTCAGAGTTTTTTAGGGATTCGTGACTTATTCGGTGAGGAAAAGCATCGCAATTGGCGTTCTAGGTAAGTATTTATCATATTTGATAGTTGGAAAGGGTTTTGGGAGTTCGCGCATCTGTCGGCTACCAGGTACGTACGTTTCCCGATTATTGTATTTGAGTATGTTTTTCATTTATTTGAGTCGATTTTTGTAAATTGAGTATTTTTGGTTTTTATCAAGTCAGTTTTATGTTGTTGTTATATATTGAGTCAGTTTAATGCTTTTTTGTTTGTTTCGAGTTCAATTTTGTCAGGTTTGGTGATGTGTCATTATTTATACATATTTTACATGCACAATTATCCCCATATTAATCCCAACTATAGATAAAATGATAAGAATTGAAACTTAATATATTTAATTGTGTTACAACAGGATAATTGTCCCTTACATACAAAAACATAAAGAAATCACTTAAAAACAAGGGAAAATTAGCATCTGGAAGCCAATCAGACGTCCGTGCACCCTAGGGGTCAAACCAGGAAGTTAACATCAAGCACCGGTCAAAATTGGAGGATGCACGACCGTGCATCCCAGTGCATGGCCGTGCAAATGGTGAAAAGTGGTCTTGTACTCCTAAAAGCTGCCAAATTCTGTCACATGCAAGAAACGTGTACTTTGTACGCCCGTGCAATCCAATGCACGATCGCGCATTGCCTAGATCTCAGCCTATAAATTGCAAGCTCATTCCAAGCATTTAGGTGTTCAAGATCGGGTTAGGGAAGCCCTAGTGCTCTGCTAGGGCCGAAACTCTCTCGGTTTTGTTCCATTTTAGCTTTTCTTTGTTTATTTTCTTTTTCTAAGTCTTGTAATACGAAATGTTTCTTCTCATTCGAGTAAAGAAGAGGCAACCTATACCCACTCTCCCTTGGTGTTGGAACACATCCACACATTGACTAAGGGTTAGTGGAGTCACTTGTATGGTCATTCGTGACTATTACTCTTGCGTTGCTCGGGTTAGTTGATCTTTAATTAATTAATTAAGTATTTTTAGTATGTTATGTTCTTAAAGCCTTTCTTCTAATTTATCTTAAAAAGACAATAATAAGTGATTTTTAAACCATGTTAATAATCTTAAATCTTGTGAGTTTCCTAAGCAATACTTCTTGCTTGGAAGATTATTCGAGTTTATACGGTCTATATACAAATCTTGGGGCTACCAAGGGCTCGATTAGTATTGGTTTATTATTATGGGTTGATTGGAGGTTTGGGTATTCATCGGATCATTCGAGTCCTGACTGTACCTTATTAAACGTGTCGGTATTTCTTTACTTCTCTTGTGTTAGCTTGCAGAGGACTTCTAGCCGGAGCAATGGGGCTTGATCTTGAGAATGAAAGTTATATTTATTTGAAATGAATTTATAAGTAAAGACAACTATTTTAAGAATATAATTTGTTAAGTCCGAGCATTCATAAAGTACCTTTGGAGGAAGTTGCGCATTCCAACTTACCAAAAGAAGTTACAAGACATGACATACGTCAGTCCAAGGATAATCTTAGTCCGAATAATGAATCACGGGATAGCTGGTTGTGATACCCGACGAATTTAGGTTAATATCCATACCTGACTATTACTTGAATTCACATGATTACACTTGCACCATACTTAATTATAGAGTAATTAAGTACATATTTCATATAGCAAGTCCATTCGTTTCATTTCAATTCATGCATCGGTAATCTGGAGGATTACCTGGTCACACACACGTCCTGTCACACGAGCGTTGGTGAATTTTAGAAATAATATTTAGACATATATCTGGTGTGCAAAAATTATATGCAATACTGTGATTTAATATTTCATGCTTATATGAATTTTTCTGAAATTTTTAGAGCAAATTTTATTTTAACTCTTTTTAAGCGGATACGCGATATGTGCCAACAATACTAAATTAGATTTTATAAAATAATGGTCTTATACTCGGGCTTAAATAATTCAGCTATTATGATTAATCTTAGTCCATTGGAGCCCAACTTGAATTAAAAGCCCTAAAATAATAAGAAAGCCCAACTCCTTTTTCACTAAAACTCCCTTACACCCACCTTAATCCTCATTTACCCTAAACCTAATTTGCATATCCCTCTCCCCTCTCTAATATTTGACTGCCACCCCCCTCTAGCCTCTCTCCACTTTCAAACTTTGTTCAAGCAATTCAAGCCTCTTTCATGGTGTTCCAAGGTGCTTTCAAGGGGATTGGAGGTGATATAAGCTAGTATAAGGTCATACCCACACCATATCTCGGTTTTGTAAGCATTGTTCTTCAGCTATTCATGTTATTTTCGAACAAGTGTAGTGCACCATCTATCCAAACGATTTTCTATGTTATAACGGTCTAAATCCATGTTTTTAACAAATTGTTTTCATAATAAGAGGTTGTTTACACATATTTGCACTTTTTGTGGTTTGAACTGCTTGTTTATGTTGAATATTGCTCGTTGCTATTTATAGAAAATTTATTGGTTGAGATTTGTATAAATGAGTATATGATGTGTTTGAAAGCTTAAATGATACATATGTTAGTAGATTAAGTAAGAAATATAATTTTTTTGGTTGAAATGTTGTGTTACACTATGTTATGGTCGTCTTACTATATAAGGAAACTTTATTTTTTCATACTTTGAGTTATGGTGTTATAATGGATAAATACATGCTAATATGGTTCTATAACATCTATTAAAGTATTAAAAAGAGTTATTTGAAGTTACACATGTGTAAAAGGTCGTTTGGACCACTTTCCTAAAAAGGAAACTTTGTTGGAACATATTTTGTATGTGTATGTTATAGATGTCCAAAGTAGGATAAATAGCTTTATTTCTATATGAATAGATGACTTATGTAAGAATATGTGATTTGGAGTTGTATTATGACATGTTTTGGAGGACCTTGCTAAATAAGGAAACTTTATTAGTTTTGGAACCTCACCTTTGCTTGAAATAGAAACTGTATGTATAGAATCATGTTTATAGTATTTTACTAGTACAATTTCATGTGTAATTTGTTTAGTTGAGCTATGACACCTAAAGTATACTAAAACCCTAATTGCCCAAAAGGGGAAACTTTGTTATGTTAAGAACTATGGTATAGAAACGACATGTTATGTTACTTGTTCAAAGGAGTTGAAATAATGTTAACAGATTATTAGTACAATGACATAACCTATGTGGATGATTAGTTGACCTGTATGAAATATACGATAAGGATGTACAAATGCCATGTTACTTGTCACTTGATACTTACTTATGCAATCACTTGAAGCATGTGTGTTATGTCATATAGTGTTACTTATATGATATCTAGGTATTACTTAAGTGTTACTTAGGTATTTCTTACATGTTAATTATATATGTTACTCATATGTTATCTATGTGCTACTTGTACATGTCTTCACCATTTGTCACCAACGGGTCATCGTGTCACATTGGTCAACATTGGTCAACAGTTGTCAACATTGGTCAACATTAGTCAACATTGGTCAAACTTAGTCAAACTTGGTCAACCTTAGTCAAATTTGGTCAAAACTTGGTGAAAACTCGGTCAACTTTGGTCAAACCTTCTCAAAACGTCAATGTAACCTATCAATGTTGAGTCGTTTGGATGAATGTGGTTACATAAATGTAACATCCCAAAAATCCGCTTATGGATTATTTGAGATAACGGGTTACCTAAGTCTCTTGTAATGTGTAACCTCCCAGGTTTTTACCAACTAACGGGGTTTGTAGTGAGCCATTATTATGAAGTGTTAATGGGGGATTATCAAAAGAATTGCTCAAGTTACGTTCCGTTTACATAAAAAGAATAAAAGTAAGGGCATGTTTACGCACGTGGGCCAAACCCGGCCCACAAGGGAGTCCCCTATATCGCACGACATAAGAGGGAGGCTCCCCATTCATGTGTTGCGGCTGTCGAGAACAAGGAGGAGGAGAGACGAGACAATTTTGGCGTTTGGGGTTCGATCTAAGGTATTTTCATAACCTCTAATCTACATTTACGTGTTTTGATCATCGATTAGTCATGGTGAATGTTTTGGTGGATCTAGGGTTTTGAAAGGAAGAAGCTTTTAAGGAAGACGAGTTCCTTGGAGGTTCGATTCATGCTAGTCACGTGGATTAGAGGTATAATATCAAAAACCATTGCATTTAATTTGTTTACGATTGAGGGTTATTATGCATTTGCATGGGATCAGCTAATCCTAAAGGGTGGCTGTTCGGTCGAGTAGGTAACCGGGGAGGGGGCGTGAAGCACGGATCCCGCGCAAGGCAGTCGTGCGTATGATGGTGTACCACGACAGCGACAGGAAAGGCCGGAAGCAGGCTGAGGTGGCTTTGAGCACCCGTACGGCCCTGCTCGGGAGCTGTTCGCGATGGTGTCGGGTGGCGGGCACTACTTGAGACCATCGGGATTCAAGGAGAGGAGAGTTTGGGTTAGTTCACGTGGGGAAGTAGCCAGGGGTGGTAGTTCGCATGTACGAAGTCTCAAACAAACACATAAGAAGCGTTGGGACCTTAGGGACGTGAACGGATGGTCACGTTGTGCATGGGAGCCATGCATGGTAACGACCACGTGTGGGTAGCCACGTGTGACGCCGTGTTAGTCGAGAGAGTGAAGGTTTAACATCGGGTCGTACGATTGACACGTGTATTATGTGTATGTTAGGTACGAGGTCGACAGGTGAACACGCGGAGTTAGCGAGTTCTAAGGATCGAAGAGTATCGAGCAAATGTGAGTTTCTAATCCCCTCTTTTAAACGTTTTACTATTTTGGGGCTATCGTACATACGTGCATGTTTTATTAAACGAACGTATTATGAGTTATGATTTAAACTTGTAGTGTTTTATGAGACCATTATGTAATAATGAGCTAAGAGTTAATATGGGATCTCTAGGATGGGTGAACAAGTGTAGTGATGTTCTGTGTGTATCATCTTATGAGTTAGTCGGGGTGAGTCGGGAATTTAGTTAAACCTGTGATGGTTATATAAGGAGAGTTAGCATAGGAACCCATACGTGGTTCATTAACGAGCCAAGTAGGTTCTAGTATGCCGCCATGCGTCGTGTGCTTGATGTTGTGTGTATTGTGTCGTTGTCCTCGTGACATGACGGGTATCGTGTTTGCATGAGTCTATGTGGTGTCCATAGTATATATGGAAGTCAGTATGGTGTTTGTGTGTCGTATAACTTCCTATTCGGAAAGATTTGGGTAATGTGTTTAGACGTTATGAAGATACGTCTAAGTAAGCGTTGGATTGCACACGTAAGTGATACGTAAATGGTGGTGAGTCGTAGTACGTGTCCAGGTAGTGTCATGTGTATATATGTGTTGCTTTGTGTGCTTGCATTGTTGTCCGTGTATACGGCTAATAGTGATGTGGAGGACTGAGTCCTTCGGGGTCATCTTTAATGTCACCCCTTTAAAGTGCTGGTCGAAAACCGATATGATGTCTTGACCTAAACTACATATTGAAACAACCACGTGTGACATCGTGTTAGTCGAGAGAGTGAAGGTTTAATGTCGGGTCATACGATTGACACGTGTATTATGTGTATGATAGGTACGAGGTCGAGAGGCGAACACGAGGAGTTAGCGAGTTCTAATGATCGAAGAGTATTGAGCAAAGGTGAGTTTCTAATCCCCTCTTTTAAACGTTTTACTATTTTGGGGCTATCGTACATGTTTTGGGTTAAAATTAACAAGACTAATTTCGTAACCAAACTTCGAAAGTGAGGTAGTGTGCTTGTAAAATCAATGTAAATCAATATAAAGATGTAAAGAGTGACATAGTTGTTTACGAGGAAAACCCTTGATCATTCAGGATCTCCGGCATAAAACCTCGGAAGGTGACAATCGACACCTGCCTCGTTTCTTCAATAAATGATAAAGAATTACAAGTGTTGAGCAGCAAATGATCGATATCTAAGTGTTACAAGACTGATTGCGAGTTTATTCTGTTGCTAAGCGTGTTCGTGAAGTGTTTTCTAATCGACCAAGCCGTTGATTATATACGAAATACAAGTTAACTAACTTTCCGAAGATCCCGGAGCCTTACTCAGTCTTCAAATATGACCGTTATTGAGGTTTTCTCGCAAGTTTTACATGTTCTCTTTGACTTCTCGTCCGATTCTTCAGGGATACACGAGTCAACACGTTTTACCGGCACATATATAAAAGAAATAGAGGACAAATAGCCATTAGTAGCATTAATATTCAGGATACCGAAGTTACTAGGATCTTGGATTCTGGATCATGCATCATTCAGGATCCTGCTTGAGATATAACCAATAACAATTGTCCCCAAAATTTGACAGCTGTACACCGAAATTACAGTTGTTAAATTTTCAGAATTCGAATTCTGAAAGATAAACGGCTGCACGATAAGACGTGGCGCGATAATTGAGGGCAGAAAAGGCATCGTTTGAAGCATTCGTCATTACTCCTCTATAATTACTTTTCTTTTTTATTAATCCCAGACTTCATCTTCTACCTCTCTCTCTGGGATTTCAGGTAAAATCAGATCTTCTTTTTCTCATTATCTCTTTCAGTTTTTGTATCAAATGGCTAAGAACACCACACGATCTTCCACATCTTCAGATGATTTGTACAGTCAACATCTGATAGCTAACCCGGATTCTGAGAAATGCACCTTTACTGATCGAGACATCGAGCTTCTTAAATCTGGGTGATTCTTCCCTAAAAATACCGTCTTTTGACGTTTTGACCCTAAGACGAGAGCGGATTTCATTTCTGATAGTTGGGTCTGCTTTCCGTCTTTCCCCACTTTACCATAGGCTTCTCATTTCCTTTCCCTGCCTTCACCACTGAATTCTCTGAGAAAACCGGTTTGAGTTATGCCCAAACGATGATCGTGATTTGGCAAACTTTGCATACTTTGGAGTTTTTGATCCGCAACCTTGGTCTCGACTTCAGTGTTTCTGAATTGGCTTATGTTTACAATCTGAGGAGCCATGTTCTTCCGTTTCTTATTCCAAATCAAAAGCGGCATGAACCACTTAATCCTGAAAACAACTCAAAACGATCTTAATTGGAAAAATATTTTTTTCTTTGTGAGAAGAGATTCGATCCCTGGTGGGGATAAGTTGCCGATCAAATGGATTGTAAAGCGTAGGGTTTTATTTTGTAGGATCCTCTTTATTTTGATATCCTGGATACTGACATTTTGATTTCTTTTATTGTTTACAGCGCCAAGGTTGTCTGAGGTAGCTCCACCTCCTCTTGAGACTGCTAAGAGAGTCATATTCTTTTATAGCATCGAACCCATAGAGCGAACCTTTAAGGTCAAGATTAAGTCGATTGCAGAGAGCTCGGAAACATATCCCTCAGGCCCAGAAATGTCTGGTAAGACAAAAAGGAATTCAAAATATTTTGTTAGTTAATAGGATATATAATGGTCTAAAACTCTAACCTGTTATCTTGAAATAGACGTTCACAAACCAAGCTCCAAATTTGCTCTTGAGGAGATTGACAACATGCTTTCTAAGGGGAAAAATATCAAGAAAGAGGCAGGCCAGCCATTACTCCCAGCTGCCAAACCAGAAATTCCTAAACCTGACTCTTCCACTGCTCGCCCCAAGTCTTCATCCCACAAGAAACGAAAGCTTGTCGATCCTGTCGAGCTACTCATCACCGAATGCTCAGATTATGTTGATCTTCACACACTTGGTCATTTGGTAAGTGACATTCATTATCCCGGATCCTGATATTATTCTTATCCTAACACACTATTTTTGTGACAGACTTTGGAGAAAATGACTAAGATCCACGAAGCATCGGTAAAAGAGGCCGAAGACAGCAAACAGATGGTGATTGACCTGCAAAAGATAGGGGCAGCAGAGAGCAAAAAGTTAGCCGAAGCGACTGATGAGCTTGATAAGGTGAAGGCCGAGCTTCAAGATGCTTATGCCCAACACGCCCAGGATCTTGAAGAATCTCACGAACAGGCTAAGATGTCAGCTGCAATTTCAATCTTTAAAGCCAGAGTCAAGATGGCTGAGGAGGCTGCTGACAAGGATTTTGATCATGCTAACTGGGATGTACTGGGTTGGAAGAAGCTGATTGCTAAGCTGGGTGGAGAGCCAATGCGGAGATGGCCGAGGGTAAGTCGGCGGCTGAAGATGTTATGGAAGGCACGGTGAAGGAGGTTGAAGAGGTGATCGATCAGGGCGATGAGGACAACAAAGGTATTCGTGGTTCTTGTTCTTAACTTCAATCCTTATGTCTTAGTTGAAAAATTTACTTTCTTGCTCTTTGGGATCCCTAGATGGGACAGACATTTTTAATTTCTGACTAATGGTTCAGGATTCGGGTGGATGGGTCCAATTTTTGGATGAAGCCCGAATTCTAATCTTCCTGCACTTATAATATTAGTATTTTTGACAATTAGCCATGATGGTTGTTTGGTTGTGTTTGTAGAAAATCAGGATTTGTTAGGTAACTAAATTTTAAAACAAACAAGTTTAAGCATGTTTTCAGGATACCGGATCCTTAAAGACAAATAACATTTTGTTTTTTGATCAAACTTTGCCTTAGGAAATTACAGTTTAATTTTGACAATATGTATGGAAAAATATTAATTACAAACATATCAAGACTTAGTCCTGTGAGTCTCAAATCTTACATAAATTGAAAACTAACAAGTAACACATACCTTTGTCGAGAACTAAGTCAGGTAGACACACATACCAGATTATGATGTTGAGTTTGAAATATAACAACCGTTGGTTGTCCCTAGTGTATAGTTATCAAATACGCCATAGACTTAGTAATTGTACTTCAGAATCTTCATAAGTATTCAATCCGTTCAAGGATCTTGAGTCAGCATAGTGATGTTAAGTTCTTGAGTTAACACATAAGTGTTGAATAGCTGAGAAAATTTTACATCGTGGGCCATGCCAGAATAACGTGGGCCAAGCCAGAATTACGTGGGCCAAGCCAGAATATCGTGGGCTAAGCCAGAATTAAATTAGCATGAAAATCCTAAAACCTTAGGAGTAACACGTCTGTTACTATCGTAGCATTCAAGATATAGCCAATGTTGATGAAATTATCAGGCACTGTTACATGAACTGGTCGCACCACCTTAAACTATTCTTGAATATCGTGCGCTACAGACGGAGTGTTTAAACTCGATACTTAGAAAGGTGAAAACCTTTAAACCATAGAAGGTATGCAGGATACCTTAACTTGGGAGAGATGGTCAATCTCTTTCTTCTGTCAGGATCCTTTTAGATACTTCTGCAACACAGAAAATATTGGTGAAGGTGGGTGTTAGCCTGGCTAACACCCCTCCGACATTCAAGTTAGTACTTCGATCAAGGGTAACAAATGTAAGAATAGTCAAGGATAGAAGACATACCAGTTTCAGTCAGAACATAAGTTTTAAACTTACATAAAGTAGGTTTTGAGATGGATAGCATTCCAGGATCTTGGCAGGATATCTCCTTCCATAGTAGCCAACCAATAGGCACCCTTGCCTGCTTTAGAGTCAATTAAGTACGGGCCTTCCCACTTGGGTGCAAGCTTTCCATCGCTAGGATCGGTAGTACTTTGAAACGCCTTTCTTAATACAAGATCACCCACTTGGAATCTTCTAATCCTTATGTTTTTGTTATAATATTTCGCTATCCTTTGTTGATAAGGTGCAATTCAAACTTTGGCAAGATCCCTAAGCTCATCCACAGTGTCGAGATCCTGGGCAAGAGCTTCGTTGTTGGTCTCTGAAGATTGAAAGTTGGTTCTGGCAGTAAGGATAACCATCTATGCCGGGATCATTGCTTCTGTTCCAAATACCAAGGAGAATGGAGTCTGCCTTGTCACATTCTTCATGGTTATCCTATCTTCCCAAAGTACAAATGGTAGCTCTTCAGCCCATCTTCCTTTTTTGCTCCTAATCTCTTCTTGAGGTTGTTAACGATGATCTTGTTGCTAGATTCTGCTTGCCCATTGGCTTGATGATGTACTTGGGCAGAAGTTATCATTTTGATTCCCTAACTGGCACAGAAGTCAGTTGTTCTCTTGCCAATGAATCCATTATCACAAATTATCTCGCCGGGATCCCAAATCTCGTTAGGATATTGCGCTTGATGAAGGAGATGACTTCTTTCTCTCTGACTTGGACAAACGCTTCAGCTTCGATCCATTTAGAGAAGTAATCAGTCATTGCTAGCATGAAGACCTTTCCTCTTGGTGCTTTGGGAAGTTTGCCAACAATAACCATTCCCCACTTCATAAACGGCCATGTAGAGACAATTGGGTATAAAGGTTCGGCCGGTTGATGGAGTATGTTGCTGTGTCTCTGGCATGCGTCAAATTTTTGAGAGTAAGTCACAGCATCCTTTCTCATGGTAATATCCTATACTCAGGATCCTTGAAAATAGCGCTCTGCCCCCGGTGTGATTACCACAATCTCATTCTTGTAGATATTTCAGGACTTCACGTGCTTCAGGATCCTCCAAGCATCTTAAGTATGGACCTGCAATTGATTTTCTATACAAAACATTTTCAAACATTATAAAGCGAGACATCCTCATGCGAAAAGCCTTGTGGTTCTTTTCATCACTTGGGATTTCACCATCCTGCAATTTTTTATTAATATGTGAAATCCAGGAGTCTGGAATAGGTTTAAGATCCCGAATGTCTGCTTCTTCTTCAGTGTTGCATACTTCATTTACCTTCTCGATCGTTGGACTCAGAATGTGTATGATAGGTATTTTGGTACCTTCTGGTATTCTAAGAGCTTAAGCAAGGTTTGTTAAGGCATCAACCTCAGTGTTATCTTCTCTAGGCACCTGTGTAATGTTAAAAGTTTCAAATTCCATGGATAATTGCTTAACTATTGTGATATATTTGGCTAGCTTCTCACCTTTTACTGCATATGAACCATTGAAATGATTAGCAATTAACAATGAGTCTCTATATACCTGATCTTGATATCACTGGCTAATTGTGATCCTACTATCAGCGCCTCAAACTCTGCTTCATTATTCGTAGCCTGGAACTCACAGCTTATGGATTGGGGGTAATATGTCCCCTTGTGGCGATTTTAGTATGATTCCCAGACATGTTCCTCTTACATTTGATGCACCATCAGTGAATAAGGTCCATTCGTCCTTTGACTCTTCTAGTTGTTAGACTTCGAGATCTACTTCGTGTTGGATATCACTGCTGAAATTAGCCACAAAGTCCGCCAGTGCCCGAGACTTGATTGTTGTTCTAGGTTCATATATTAGGTCATAGGCGTTGAGTTTGACTGACCATTTCGCCATCCTTCCTGGAATCTCTGGTTTTGTTAGGACACACTATAGAAGCATGTTTTGTAACTATAGATTAAATTCTATGTATCGGTGTACGTGGCTAGTACGTAGGAGGGTGTTCCTGAGTACTTAGCCCGCACACCACTTTGATCCTGCGTACTTAGTAAGTACGCAAGGCTTTTGCCTTGCGTACTTGTCAAGTACGAAGGAAGTGTTCCTGCGCCTATAAATAGGAGACTTGTCTTCATTTGTAGGTGGAACTTTTGGAATAAGGTTGAGAGATGTCCGGGTCGGGAAGAGCTCTCCAGACCCCCGGACCGTGAGCTTAGATGAGAGATGTGTGCTCCTTCGGTATGTAGTATGTAATACGGGATGACTTCATTGTTATGGATTACGTGTCGTTTCATTATATGTTGTCTTTGTTCTTGTTTATCTGCTTCGTTTCTTGGTTCCCACACAAATCACAGAACAGATCGTGTTATTTCCGCTGCGCGACGAGGCTCTCGGGACCTACAACGATCTGTGCTTTTAGGTGTGCATCGATCTCTCCTTCATTATCTCCCGGGACCTATAATGATCTATGCTTCATTTCTTGTTTATCATCATCATCATTCCAGTCATCACCAGAGTCGATCTCTCCTTCTTCCAGATTAAAGAGAGCATCGATATGTGCTTCCTTGGAATAGTCAGGCTCAAGATAAAGGATCTCATCATCAGATAAGTCCTTGAGCACATCGGCTGCTGACTTCCCTTTATCACCACCACCACTAGAGGTATCACTTCCCTTTATCAGCACATCGGCTGCTGACTCCCCCTCAGCCATTGGAATAGCAGAGATGGGCACAATTGCCAAAGCTTGGTGCTCACCTCCACTAGGACCGGCTTCAGGATCCTTGTCTTTATCGTCATCCTTAGTCAAGTCGACTGGATGACAAGGCTCAGCACCAGTGTATTTCTTTTCTTTCTCTTTATCTTTCTCTTTCTCCTTCGCCTTCTCCTTCTCTTTCTCTTTCTCCCCCTGAGCATCAAGCTTCTTGGTCAGTTCTGCAACTAATTTGACCATCGCTTCGTGCTCTTTTCTTTGTAAATCCAGCCTTAGCTCAAGTGACGTTCTGTGGCCTAGAATCATTTCATTTGTCTTCATTAATAGTTCATTCTGTGCCATTACGTTCTTCAGTCGCTCATTAGTCCCCGTTCTCTGGCTATGTAGAATCCTAACTTCATCGGCCAGTGAATTAATCTGTGCTTGTTGAGCATCAGATTCCTCCTTTGACTTCTGAATAGTCTTCAGCAGTCCAGCAACTTGGGTTTCTAGCACATCGATCCTTACCTTATTCAATCACCATATATATTATCCTGAATCATCATTCCGATATTTAATGAAGAAAATCAAATGAAACCAAGACAACTGAATCACTCGATTCTGAATCTTATGATTCTTGATAATCCTTATGGATTCTGCTTGATTTTCCTGTGCTAATAGATGTAGCTTCATTCTGAAAATTTAGAAAATCATTGGGAAAATCTTAGATGCCTTGAGATAGTGCAAGTTAGAATAGCATATCAGTGGGGTACACGTTGTATATCTTATAATTAATACCTTAATACACAAGAATGTGATACAAAGATGCGTATAGTTTCAAATCTTATAATATTGTCAACTTGAATTACTTGTCTATGTGCTTATTACGTATGAATAAATAGTAATCCATGACATGATCCCATATTCTTTGATGTTTATATTGTATCGTTCTTGCTAAAAGATAGCCTGATATGATCCTCTGCTCGTGTCTTTGATCAAAAATAGTTTGTGTGAATACTTGTATATTTTTATTAAAAAAGATAAAAATATTTTAAGTTTTTGCATAGTTCCAGTATATTCAGAAAAACTAAAAAAAATTGTGTTTAACCTTCTTGAATTGTATTTGAATCCTCTTGATTGAATATTTTTAACTTGTTCGTTATTTGACTTGAAAAACTTCATAAATTTTGAGTTGAAAGTTTGCGCACTTAAGGGTTTGTGCGTACTTGTAAGTGCGCATGAAGTAAGCCATACGTACTTGTAAGTACGCAAGAGTTAATTCTTGCGCACTTGTAAGTACGCATGAGTTAAAACGTGCGCACTTGCTAAGTACGCACGGCCTTTTGGTGTGGGGTATAAATGGGGGACTTAGAAAATTTCTGAGTTTTCCATCGCATTCAAACACTTTTCCCTCTGCAAATTTTTACTCAAAATCCAAGTGTACTTAATCCAATTTTTTGTCCCACTACAAGTTTCATCATCTCATAACATCGATTTGGTGAGATTTTAGGCTTAATCCATCCACAAAAATCTTGATTTTGGACCGATTATCTTAGGTTTTGTGTTCGAGATTGTTAGACAATTTTTGGGTTGTTTGGGTAATACCTAATAATTAAGACTTGTTAATAATCATTAATCGATAACTAATCTACCCTTAATCGTCCAATTTCGTCTTTGATTTTGTCCCTGTAGTTGAATTTGAACCGTCAATGGGTTCATTCGACTATTAGGTCAAAATTGGTCAAGATTTGCAGGTATTTGGTGGTGTTGTTGGTCCCATAGGCTAGATTCACTGATTCCGACCTAGTGGCGACCCAATACACACCGTTTTTTGAACATCAATGACATTTTCAAACTTCTGGAATTTTCACCAAGTATAGTTCTTGCGCACTTAGCAAGTACGCAAGAAGTAATTCTTGCATACTTGTTAAGTACGCAAGAGGAAAATCCTGCGTACTTGCTAAGTAAGCAGGACCAACACTTGGCAAAAATTCCTAAGTCTGAAATTCAGTTCAAAGAGTAACTGCTATACTGAGTCATTTTTATTCATTTCCAATGATACGTCTTGTTCTAATTCTGTTTTCTGTGTGTTTTTGCAGATCATGGCTCGGGCATTTACTAACGAATTCAACATGTTAGCGAACACTCAACCCGAATGGAAAGGTGCAGCATTGCATTATAGGGAGATAGTTGACTTCTTGAACCGCTCAAGAGTCAGCTATGCTATCCCAGCGGACCCGACCGTGTCAAGACCTTACTTGGAACAATTCTGGGAGACGGCGGAGCACGACTGCACGGTAACCCCCAATGTCATAAGGGCTACCGTTGATGGTCAGGCTATCGCTTTTTCTAAAGATTCCATAAGAAGGGTCCTGCAGTTCAGAGACCTTGCTACCGACCCGACAGCCTATCCAGACTACTTTGTGGATGGGTGTTGGAGGCAAAGAATGGGATACGTCGGAGCGAGGGACTATGCTTCTTATAAAAAGATGTGGGTATTAGACCAATGGCGGTATTTCGCCCACGTCATGATCGTGTGCATCTCGTCAAGGAAAGCTGGTAAAGATGCCATGGGTCATGACCTTGCAGCAACCATGGTGGGCTTGTCTCTTAATAGGGGCTACAACTTCTCGCGCTACATCTTCAAAGCAATCAATGACCAGATCAACACAGCGGAGAAGTTTAGATTCTTATTGTACCCTAGGTTTGTGCAACTCTTGATCGATGACGCGTTGCCAAACCTTCCTGCTATAGGGGAGAGACTGCAAGTCAAGCGGGTGGACAAAAGAGTATTTGCTCAATTTCTGAAGCTAGGCAGTGTAGAACCTACCCCTGTGCACACAGAACTCTTTGGCCACCTTCTAAATGAAGCATATGTGGCACCTGAAGACTGGAGATGGTACAGCCACGACTCGGAACCTGAACTGAGTGAACATTCCGATGAACAGCAGGAACAACACGATGAGGAGAATGATAGTGATGATGGCTCGTCTGAGGATGGAGACGACGAAGGCAGTGATGGTGGTGTTAAGGAATCTGATTCAGAAGCAACAGAATCAGATTCTTCTGATTCTGATGACGCACCATCACAGGCACACCCCAGGAGATCGGCACATGTAACCCTACCTGAGTCGTCCTCCAAAAGAAAGCGACAGAGCTCGAGCAGCGAATATGAGCCAACATTTGACTCTGATGCTGCTCTACAAAGACAAAGACGAGAGAGTGCTCATAAGAACAGGGGAGATAGGCAAGAGGTTGCTATCCCCAGTGTGGTAGAGGCCCCGGCTCAGCAACAAGTACAAGTTTCAGCTGCCAGTCTGGATTCAGCCTCTACCCCACCTTCACAGCAGTTATACCATAGGAGGAGAAGACCACAAGTTCAAGCTGACGTGGTAGTCACGGCAGTCACAGAGGAGGTTCCTGTGACGGTGACCCTCCCTACAACATCAGTCCAAGTGGCGGTGACTACTCCAATTGTCACGGAGTCTGTCACCATCACCCCAACCATAACACCCACTCCCATCATCTTATCCCAAATCCCAACACCCACCATTGATCCTCCAAGTCAACCCTTCACTTATGAAGATTAGTCACAAGGGTTTGACTTTGGTACCATCTTCTCCTCCCCTATCCATAATGCCGAAGCGTCATCATCTAGGCATCCTGATCCGAATGAGGCAAGGATCGATGTCCTAGAAACCCAAGTTACTGGACTGCTGAAGACTATTCAGAAGTCAAAGGAGGAATCTGATGCTCAACAAGCACAGATTAAATCACTGGCCGATGAAGTTAAGATTCTACATAGCCAGAGAACGGGGACTAATGAGCGACTGAAGAACGTAATGGCACAAAATGAGCTATTAATGAAGACAAATGAAATTATTCTAGGCCACAAAACGTCACTTGAGCTAAGGCTGGATTTACAAAGAAAAGAGCACGAAGCGATGGTCAAATTAGTTGCAGAACTGACCAAGAAGCTTGATGCTCAGGGGGAGAAAGAGAAAGAGAAGGAGAAGGAGAAGGAGAAAGAGAAAGAAAAGAAATCCACTGGTGTTGAGCCTTGTCATCCAGTCGACTTGACTAAGGATGACGATAAAGACAAGGATCCTGAAGCCGGTCCTAGTGGAGGTGAGCACCAAGCTTTGGCAATTGTGCCCATCTCTGCTATTCCAATGGCTGAGGGGGAGTCTACTCAGCAAGAGGGTGGTGATACCTTTGGTGGTGGTGGTGATAAAGGGAAGTCAGCATCCGATGTGCTCAAGGACTTATCTGATGATGAGATCCTTTATCTTGAGCCTGACTATTCAAAGGAAGCACAGATCGATGCTCTCTTTAATCTGGAAGAAGGAGAGATCGACTCTGGTGATGACTGGAATGATGATGATGAAGATGTGGTGATAGAGATTCCCAAGGGTGACGGGGAAGGAGAGTACGGGCTAGAAGATGGAGAGATCTTTGAAGTTCCATCCTTCGACGCTCTGCTCGACACAGGTTCAGTCGAGCAGGCTAGTAATGTAGAAGCCTCGACTGAAGCTTCCCCAGTTGACCCTGAACCTGTGGACCCAGAGGCACCAAAAGAGACAGACATGCCTTCTACCTCATCAAAGGGTCCAGCTCTTGTGTGGCAAAAGATGTCTATCATAGACAAGCACGGAGCAACAGGGATGATCTTGGCTGTAAGGTTCGAGGAGGACAAGCAGCTGTTCGCCATAAAAAGATCTGGGGGGTTCAATACTTGAAACCCACCAGTGAAGCGTTCAACTCCTTGCCCAAATAAGACCTTGTGAACCTAGCAAACCTAGAGCTACTGGGTAAGTGTAATCATGCAGTAGCGATGGGTTTGTGGGTGGTTCTGTAGCGTGAAGCAAGATCTGGGAACTTTGAAATGTTCAAGCCTCAGGTGCCCAAGAGAGTCAAGGATAAGCACGCTGTGCATCCTGTGACTAAGAAGCACTTAAAGAAATTGGTATACAAGCCAGTGCGATGTGAAACTAAGATTTCCCCTAGAAAGTTATCTCAGGATATTCTTGGTGACATGTGGTACTGGTACGTAGATCCAAAAACGGGTGAGGCTGTGATCGTGGGAAAGGAACGTTCCGAAAGTGGGAACTTAGTGCCAAAAGAACTGATCAGAATATTTGATGAAGTCTGCTTCATCAACTTTTCTGTGAAAGATCTGGAGGTACTAGCTGATAGGTATTGTGTCCACACGGACGAATGGACAAAGATCCTTGCTTCTAAATATGACAAGGTGATCAAGTTCTGGCTTGAATACAAGAAGAAGATGGAAGCTAAGGATGGACAACTGTGAAGACTGAAGACTGAAGATGATGAAGATCCCGAGTTGTTGTCCAGGGGGAGTTTGTTGAAGCACTTTCCTGTGACAACACTCTAGATAGAGTCTTAGTTTGTATTTTCATGTCTGTAATTGTCTTTGTATGTAAGAGTCTTTATGTATTAGTTTATCGAGTTGTATTTACTTTTACATATTGAATGTTGCATTTCTTTCTAAGTGTTTTGCGCACTTACATGTGCGCAGGAGAAAGCTCCTGCGTACTTAGGAAGTACGCAAGAATACCTTTGCGTACTTGTTAAGTACGCAAGAGCATTTTGCTCTGCGCACTTGCTAAGTGCGCAGGCATCAGGTCAGGTATAAATAGGATAGGTTGACAAAAGTTAAGTACGTAGACATAGACGCAAATACGCAGATTGTAATCTCAGTGCTTTTCTCTGTAACCTTCAAGTGTTTATAATACAAAGAACGTTTAAAGTGTTTTCTCTTGTCGGTTTACTTTGTTTAGCTAGACTCTCCGCCTAGTGACTGGCATTCCGCACCCGGTCCGACTAGTAGACCCACTTACATGTGACGATCCGCCACACCCGAGGGACCTACACACACTTAATAGGATAATTAGTTTTAACATAAATAGCATGAGTTTCAAAATAATGTCTAAGTTTAGTTGATGCAATTATTAAAGCTAAAATTAATTTTTCTGAATGAGAGTACCTGGTTTCCGCTGGTAGCAAACTTTTACTTACATAGTATACCGGATGCTGTTGCCCCTCATGATCCCTGACTAGTACAACACTTACGGTGGTTTGGGATACTGCCAAGTATAGGGATAATGATTCGCCGTCTTCTAGTTTCATTAATAGAGGAGCTGATGACAAGTAATCTTTCAGTGATTGGAGTGCTCGTTCATGCTTCTCTTCCCATTCGAATCTTTTGTTCTTCCTCAGGATGTCGTAGAACTCTTTGCACCTTTCTGAGGATCTCTATATGAACCTGTTGAGTGTTGCTACCCTGCCGTTTCGTCTCTGGACATCCTTGGTGTTTGCTGGGAAATTCAGATTGATGATCACTTTGATTTGTTCTAGACTGGCTTCTATCCCTCGCTTGGTTACCATGTGGCCTAGGAAGTTTCCTGCCCCCACTCCGAAGTGGCATTTGGAAGGATTCAACTTCATGTTGTATTGGTCCAGGATATCAAATGCTTCTTTAAGGTCCCTGCGATGATCCTCAGCTTTCTTTGATTTTACCACCATGTCGTCTATGTAGACCTCCATAGTGTCCCCAATCTTGTCTTTGAACATCATGTTCACCAGCCTTTGATATGTACCACTTGCATTCTTCAAACCAAAAGGCATAGCAATATAACAATAGATACCTGTAGGAGACATGAACGCGGGGTCTTCCTGATCCGATGGTTCCATTTGGATCTGTTGTGTCACACCCCGACCGATGGCGGAATCATCGGGGCGGGACATGTAAGACTGTTCATAGCACATGGTTGACTAAATTGAAATATATTAAAGTCAAATTTACATTACAAATAATCCAAGTATAAAATCAAATTCAAACAAGAAACATAAACAACTCATAAAATTCTTGATTTAAATTGCTAAGTCCAAATCCTATGTTGAACACGTCTTGAATCAATCTCACATATTGGGGCCTGAAACATGAATAAAATAAAGTCAACTAAAAAGTTGGTGAGTATAACACAGTTGTATATAGATAGCATATAGATGAAAACAAATCCTTTACATGACATGATAAATAAGGCGTTTATGGGGAGTAGCTATTGTGTAACCAAATGTACAATCAAACCTTGTAACTAGAATGCAAAACAAATGTGTTGTCGGTTTCAATCACCGCGTACCATGGGTGGGTTTGTCAGACTCAATAGATCTATCATTGAAAACCGTCGGCTTGTATAGTTAATGATTGCACAAAATCGCATACAAAGGTTAGCACAACTAGCACTCGGGCACAAAGCTCAAATTTTGCACACATGTATGTAAATAGGATTTTTGCACTTGTGTTGTTTGCGTAAATGTAAATGTGTAATGTGTAATGTGTATAGAGTTAATGTTCCACCCCAAAAGTGTAAAAGAGTAAAAAGGGGTTGTGAATACTCACTTGATAAGGAGGTGTAGCGAACAAGGATAATAGATAGAAAAATAAAGATCCTCGAGTGCACAAATCAACCTAAAGAGTGATGTATGTTGTATCAAATAGTGCATAAGGTTTAAGTCTAAAATGAAAGTTGAATTTGTGTATAAACTATTGATCTGTATTTAAAAAGTATTGAATAAAATATATAGAGTTTGAAGTAAAATATTTTTGAAACTATTTAATTAGGTTTGAATTGAATAAATATGTAAATATTAATTGTAATTAAGTATAAATGAATAAATGATTTTGATTTAAAATGTAAATTAAATAAATAATCATTATCTTATTTATAAATTTTGTAACTTAATTATTTAAGATATCTTTTAAGTGTAAGATAGTAAATATGAATTTAATTTTCATAAATTTTTAAATAAACTTTTAAATACTATTTATCTCTTCAAATACAGGAAACATATTTTTATAAAATTTGACACATTTATTGATTGAAAAATATAAAATTATAATTTTGTTAAAAGGTTCTGAGTCTCACACGACCGTGCCTCGGAAGGGCACGATCGTGCTCAAGCCACGGGCGCGACCGCGCTAGTCGGGGCGCGACCGGGTTGATCAACAGGAGCACAATCTAGACAAATCAACAGGCACGACCGTGCCTTGGCCCGACACGGTCGTGTCTATGATCTTTAGACACAACAGGGACTAGCCCAGAGGGCGTGACAAGGTCTGGACAGGAGGACACGACCGCGCTGCTAGTCGGCACGACCGCGCTCGATGAGGCACGGCCGCGCTAGATGATTAGCGCGACCGTCTCTTTTCCAAATCAGACACGAATTTACCAATTCTTGTATTTTAAACGTTGGAATTGTTAGGGCTTTTGATTAATGGGTTAATACGAGTCTTTTCATATAATCTAATTGTATGTACATCGCGTTTAAGTAGGGGTTCGATTAAATCATTTTTAATAAAGCATGAGTTCTGATTCGGATCGATTTCTATAATGGAAGCCCAAATTGAATAGGGGCTTTCGATACAGAGACTACTTAACTGAAATAAATGATTTCAATTACCCGAAACAGTAGAGGATTGATAGAGATGGCAAGAAAGAGTTCCGGCGTCGACGACTTGTGTTCCGGCGATCTTTACTGTAACTCCGGCCAATCCAAATAGTCTGGGAACTTCAGGGATGATTGAGTATCGAGTTTTTGCTGCTGGATTGAGAGGATTCGGATCGAACAGCGGATTTTTGTTTCTTGGAAAGCTTGAGAGAGTTTTTCGAAATTTTTGGTAATATGAACTGAGACGTTTGAGGAATTCGATAGTTGATTCATTCGTTAAGGGGAAAAGAAACGGACGACTGTTACGGATTTCAAATGATTGGGTGATTAAACGGCATTTACGTTTCAACTGTTACGCAGGCGCGACCGTGCCCAAGAGAGGCGCGACCGTGCCTAGGCACCGGGCGCGATCGTTCCAGAACCAGTCGCGCGATCGTGCCGAAGCACTTGGCGCGACCGTGCCAGAACGAAGCACGACCGTGCTTGACTAGGGTTTTTTGACATTTTCCAATTTTAGTCCTTGACTTTTCAGATTTGATAAGTTTGAATAAAATGGTTTCTTGTATAGTGTTTAAATGTATATAACCGAGTAAAATTTGCGAATTTGTATAGAATCATTGCATTTAATTTACGGCGAGAAAATAAATGAGACAGTGCACGAGTATTGAATTCGAAATTGCATTACATTGGATTGAAATATGAATAATAAAAATCAGGATGTTACAGTCTCCCCATGTTGAGAGAATTTCGTCCCGAAATTTATTTAGAGGAAACAACATTATTAGTAAAAAGATGAGGGTACTTGAGCTTCATTTGGTCTTCTCGTTCCCCTGTGAACTCAGGACCACGCTTAGATTCCCAACGAACTTTGACAATAGGAATGCGACTTCGCTTGAGTTGTTTGACTTCACTATCCATAATTTCCACCGGCTTCTCAACGAAGTGCATCGTTTCGTCAATGCGCACGTCGTCAAGCGGTATATGGAGATTTTCATCACCGAGACACTTCTTCAGATTAGATATATGAAATGTAGGATGCACATTGCCAAGAGATGGAGGTAACTCGAGTTTGTAAGCCACTTTCCCAATCCTTTCAAGGATCTTGAATGGACCAACATAACGAGGTGCTAACTTGCCTTTCTTTCCAAAACGGATCACGCCCTTCCATGGAGACACCTTAAGAAGAACAAGATCACCGACTTGGAATTCCAAGGGTTTTCGACGTTTGTCGGCATAACTCTTTTGCCGACTCCTCGCTACTCGAATGTTGTCACGGATTTGAATAATCTTGTCGGATGTTTCTTGAATTAACTCGGGACCGGTGATTTGTGCTTCACCAATCTCGTTCCAACAGATAGGAGAACGACACTTGCGACCATAGAGAGCTTCGAATGGAGCCATGTTGATACTTGTGTGGTAGCTATTGTTGTAAGATAACTCAATAAGGGATAAATGTGAATCCCAATTGCCACCAAAATCGATTACACAAGCTCTAAGCATGTCTTCAAGAGTTTGGATTGTTCGCTCGGTTTGACCATCCGTTTGCGGATGGTAAGCCATGCTCAAATCCAATCGAGTACCAAGAGCCTTTTGGAGAGATTGCCAAAATCGAGAAGTGAACCGAGCATCTCTATCGGATATTATGTTCAAGGGAACACCATGACGGCTCACAATTTCATCAATGTAAATTCGGGCTAGTTTCTCCACTTTGAAGTCTTCACGTATAGGCAAGAAGTGGGCAGATTTGGTGAGTCGATCAATGATCACCCAAATACTATCATAACCACTCGAGGTGCGAGGGAGCTTGGTAATGAAATCCATAGCTAGATTCTCCCATTTCCATACGGGAATTTCTGGTTGTTCAAGTAAACCAGATTGACGTTGATGTTCGGCTTTGACTTTGGAACAGGTTAAGCATTTGGCCACATAAAGAGCAATGTCTTTCTTCATACCGGGCCACCAATAAAGTTGGCGAAGATCTTGGTACATTTTATCCGCACCAGGATGAATAGAATAACGAGTCTTATGAGCCTCGTTCATGAGAAATGTACGGAGATCGTCGCGATCGGGAATCCAAATACGGTTCAAGTAGTAGAGTAAGCCATTGGGCTTTGATTCAAGAAGGAGTTCAACACCACATGACATTTCTTCGTACATGTTACCCTCGGTTACCGAGACGTGCTGAGCTTCTAAAATACGGGTTTGAATATCGGTTTGAATACGGGCACAATGAAGCATAACATGGTCCTTTCGACTCAAAGCATCGGCTACAACATTCGCTTTGCCGAGATGGTAACGAATCTCGCAGTCGTAGTCGTTAAGGAGTTCGACCCAACGTCGTTGCCTCATATTAAGTTCTTTTTGGTTGAAGATATGTTGAAGACTTTTGTGGTCGGTGAATACCACACATTTTGTGCCATATAGGTAATGTCTCCAAATCTTTAACGCGAATACGACCACACCCAACTCGAGATCGTGCGTCGTATAATTCTTCTCATGAACTTTGAGTTGCCTTGATGCATAAGCGATTACTTTGCCTCGTTGCATGAGAACACAACCAAGACCTTGGTTAGAAGCATCACAATAGACAACTAAATCATCATTTCCATAGGGGAGAGTCAATATGGGAGTATTGCACAACTTTTGCTTGAGGGTTTGGAAAGCTTCTTCTTGTTTCGGTCCCCATTCATAAGTTTTACCCTTATGGGTCAAAGCGGTAAGAGGGACAGCAATCTTTGAGAAGTTTGAGATGAAACGACGATAATAACCCGCAAGACCAAGAAACGAATGAACTTCGGTAGGAGTCTTCGGGGCATTCCAATTCTTAATCGTTTCAATCTTAGCAGGATCAACATGAATACCCTTGTCGTTGACGATGTGACCAAGAAATTGAACTTCTTTTAGCCAAAATTCACACTTGGAGAACTTGGCATATAGTTGTTCTTTCTTTAAGAGATCCAAAACCAATCTAAGATGTTCTTCATGGTCGGCTTTAGTCTTGGAATAGATTAAGATATCGTCAATGAAGACAATCACGAATTTATCAAGGTACGGTTTGCACACACGATTCATAAGATCCATGAAAACTGCGGGTGCATTGGTTAACCCGAAAGGCATAACCATGAACTCGTAATGACCATACCTTGTTCGAAAAGCAGTCTTAGGAATGTCATCTTCTTGAACACGAAGCTGATGATAACCGGATCGAAGATCGATCTTCGAGAAACAAGTAGAACCTTGAAGTTGATCAAAGAGATCATCGATTCTAGGCAAAGGATAACGGTTCTTGATAGTAAGCTTGTTAAGTTCGCGGTAGTCAATACACATACGAAATGATCCATACTTCTTCTTAACAAATAAGACGGGTGCACCCCACGGTGAATGACTTGGGCGAATGAAACCTTTATCGGAGAGTTCTTGAAGTTGACTTGCAAGCTCTTGCATTTCGGAAGGTGCAAGACGATAAGGAGCTCTAGCAACGGGGTTAGCTCCGGGCGCAAGATCAATACGGAACTCTACTTGACGAACGGGAGGAAGACCGGATAAATCCTTAGGAAAAACTTCGGGGAAATCCCGAATGATCGGAATGTCTTGGATACTCTTCTCCTTGACATCCTTTTGAACAATATGAGCTAAGAAAGCAATGTACTTCTTTTGTAAGTACTTTTGAGCGGTAGTACACGACATCAACTTAAGTCCCTTGCAAGGCCTTTCACTAAAAACCCTTAAGGTTTCTCCCGATGGTAGTGGAATTCGGATACATTTTTCAAAGCAAATGACTTCGGCATGATGATTTGATAGCCAATCCATACCTATAATAATATCAAAGCTTCCTAGTGGCATTGGAACCAGGTTGATTGGGAATGAATGGTCATTTAGTTCTAAAGAACAATCATAGATAATGGAATCAATTGTAAAGGAGTCACCATTTGCTATTTCAACGGTGAAGGTTTTCTCTAATTGGGATCGTGTCTTTGCAAGTAAAGGCCCAAAATTAAGTGACACAAAATTTTTATTGGCACCCGTATCGAACAAAATGGAGGCATATTGACTATTAACAAGAAACGTACCATTAACCACGTCGTTGTTGTCTTGAGCTTCGTTGGCGTTTATGTTGAACGCACGCCCACGAGCTCCACCTTGTCTAGCATTTGTAAGTCTTGGACATTGATTACGAAAATGGTTCGGGTCACCACACTCATAGCAAGCACGCCCATTAGCAATGGCGGGAGCACCTTGGTTAGCCACTTGAGGTACGGTTCAGTTTGGAGGGTTGACTTGGCCCGTAAGAGCTTTGGTCCTACAATCACTGACCGTATGACCATATCTCCCACAATAAGTACAAAGGCGACATGGGATGTTTTGGGGATGATGGTAGTTGCAGGTGGCACAAAGTGGGTAAATTCCACCATATGGCTTTTTGACCGGTGCTTGAACCATAGGTGCAGCTTGATTGACGGGAACAGTAGGAGTAACCACAGCAAAATTTCTAACTTTCCTCTTTCTGTTATTGCGAGAGGGCTCGGTTGTGGCTTCTTTGTTGTGAGCAGGAGGGGTTACGGTTTCAGAAACTTTCTTAGAACCCTTTTTGGTAAGAGTTCCAGCTTTTACATGATTATCAGTTAGGGTAGCAGACAGGCGGATGGCATCTTCCAAAGTAGCAGGATTTCTACCTAAGACAGTATCTTGGATTTGTCTTGGTAGTCCACCAATGTACTTTTCGATACAACGGGATACCGGAGTGACCATGTGGGGTACTAGAAGGCTCAAATCATGGAACCGAGTTGTATATAAGCTTTCCCCACTATCTTGGGCAAGATCCCAAAATTCAGCTTCCAACTTTTTCACTTCATTTCGAGGACAGAACTCCTCGGTCAAAAGCCTTTTGACCTCATCCCAAGGTAAGGCCATAGCTATGTCGACACCCCTATTTCGTTTCTCCCCATTCCACCAAGTGCCCGTTTTTGTAGGACACTTGTAGCATGACGAACACGGAGGTTGTCGGGACAGTCACTATTGAGAAAGGTATTCTCAATAATTTCAAACCATTGAAGGAGTCCAGTAGCTCCTTCGGTTCCATAAAACTTGAGGGGATTGCACGAATTGAAGTGTTTGAAGGTGCATTGAGGTGGATTGTTACCACCATTTCCACCATTTCCACCATTTCCACCATTATTACCACTATTGCTTCCATTTCCACCATTGTTGCCATTGGTGGCACCATTGGCTTGGGTGAGTTGTGTCACCAATTGGGTGAGAATAGCAGCAATGTCGGTGTTGGCGTTGGTTGCGGGAGCACGACGAGGAGGCATTCTACAGATTGTCACAAGACAAGAAAAATTGTGAGAACTTATGAGATTTTATAGGATTTAATAGAATGAGGTAACAAAAATAAAAATAGATATTCTTAGTTTGGATTGTACTCAAAAGTGACAAAATCACTTGAATACCATGACACATTAAGGTTAATTAAACTTATAAAATTTTCAAGGAGACATGCTTTAGCCTATAAGTAAACACTCATCTCGGGAATTCCCAGGAAAGCATACGGGTCCCTCGGTTGATTGGGATTTATGCGAAATGCTTTCCTAGACAGAAAACCCAAAATACAGGTGTCACCCTTCCAGATTGCACGTGTCCTCAAATAATTTAACAAGTTTAAAAACCTTAACAAAGAAATAAAAATATTTTAAAGATTTTTGCTGTAAGAATTTTCCACATGCTAAGAAAGGATAAAGATAGGAAAGAAGATAGAAATATTATGGGGTTTTAGAATATAGGAAAGGATATTATTTATTTAATTATTATTTAAGAAGATCCTAATGAGTCATGGATTTAAAACACATAAGTCATCATAATGCAATAATAAGTAATCATACTAAACATGTAACATATAACATATAGCACATAGCATGTAACACATAGCACAAAAATCATGAAACATAGTATAAGTGGGTGTCCTAAAGTTATAGTCTAGGTCAAGGTGTCTAATAACCTAATTCCCTATAACCAAGGCTCTGATACCAATCTGTCACACCCCGACCGATGGCGGAATCATCGGGGCGGGACATGTAAGACTGTTCGTAGCACATGGTTGACTAAATTGAAATATATTAAAGTCAAATTTACATTACAAATAATCCAGGTACAAAATCAAATTCAAACAAGAAACATAAACAACTCATAAAATTCTTGATTTAAATTGCTAAGTCCAAATCCTATGTTGAACACGTCTTGAATCAATCTCACATATTGGGGCCTGAAACATGAATAAAATAAAGTCAACTAAAAAGTTGGTGAGTATAACACAGTTGTATATAGATAGCATATAGATGAAAACAAATCCTTTACATGACATGATAAATAAGGCGTTTATGGGGAGTAGCTATTGTGTAACCAAATGTACAATCAAACCTTGTAACTAGCATGCAAAACAAATGTGTTGTCGGTTTCAATCACCGCGTACCATGGGTGGGTTTGTCAGACTCAATAGATCTATCATTGAAAACCGTCGGCTTGTATAGTTAATGATTGCACAAAATCGCATACAAAGGTTAGCACAACTAGCACTCGGGCACAAAGCTCAAATTTTGCACACATGTATGTAAATAGGATTTTTGCACTTGTGTTGTTTGCGTAAATGTAAATGTGTAATGTGTAATGTGTATAGAGTTAATGTTCCACCCCAAAAGTGTAAAAGAGTAAAAAGGGGTTGTGAATAATCACTTGATAAGGAGGTGTAGCGAACAAGGATAATAGATAGAAAAATAAAGATACTCGAGTGCACAAATCAACCTAAAGAGTGATGTATGTTGTATCAAATAGTGCATAAGGTTTAAGTCTAAAATGAAAGTTGAATTTGTGTATAAACTATTGATTTGTATTTAAAAAGTATTGAATAAAATATATAGAGTTTGAAGTATAATATTTTTGAAACTATTTAATTAGGTTTGAATTGAATAAATATGTAAATATTAATTGTAATTAAGTATAAATGAATAAATGATTTTGATTTAAAATGTAAATTAAATAAATAATCATTATCTTATTTATAAATTTTGTAACTTAATTATTTAAGATATCTTTTAAGTGTAAGATAGTAAATATGAATTTAATTTTCATAAATTTTTAAATAAACTTTTAAATACTATTTATCTCTTCAAATACAGGAAACATATTTTTATAAAATTTGAGACATTTATTGATTGAAAAATATAAAATTATAATTTTGTTAAAAGGTTCTGAGTCTCACACGACCGTGCCTCGGAAGGGCACGATCGTGCTCAAGCCACGGGCGCGACCGCGCTAGTCGGGGCGCGACCGGGTTGATCAACAGGAGCACAATCTAGACAAATCAACAGGCACGACCGTGCCTTGGCCCGGCACGGTCGTGTCTATGATCTTTAGACACAACAGGGACTAGCCCAGAGGGCGTGACAAGGTCTGGACAGGAGGACACGACCGCGCTGCTAGTCGGCACGACCGCGCTCGATGAGGCACGGCCGCGCTAGATGATTAGCGCCACCGTGTCTTTTCCAAATCAGACACGAATTTACCAATTCTTGTATTTTAAACGTTGGAATTGTTAGGGATTTTTATTAATGGGTTATTACGAGTCTTTTCATATAATCTAATTGTATGTACATCGCGTTTAAGTAGGGGTTCGATTAAATCATTTTTAATAAAGCATGAGTTCTGATTCGGATCGATTTCTATAATGGAAGCCCAAATTGAATAGGGGCTTTCGATACAGAGACTACTTAACTGAAATAAATTATTTCAATAACCCAAACAGTAGAGGATTGATAGAGATGGCAAGAAAGAGTTCCGGCGTCGACGACTTGTGTTCCGGCGATCTTTACTGTAACTCCGGCCAATCCAAATAGTCTGGGAACTTCAGGGATGATTGAGTATCGAGTTTCTGCTGCTGGATTGAGAGGATTCGGATCGAACAGCGGATTTTTGTTTCTTGGAAAGCTTGAGAGAGTTTTTTGAAATTGGTAATATGAACTGAGACGTTTGAGGAATTCGATAGTTGATTCATTCGTTAAGGGGAAAAGAAACGGACGACTGTTACGGATTTCAAATGATTGGGTGATTAAACTGCATTTACGTTTCAACTATTACGCAGGCGCGACCGTGCCCAAGAGAGGCGCGACCGTGCCTAGGCACCAGGCGCGATCGTTCCAGGCCAAGTCGCGCGATCGTGCCGAGGCACTTGGCGCAACCGTGCCAGAACGAAGCACGACCGTGCTTGACTAGGGTTTGTTGACATTTTCCAATTTTAGTCCATGACTTTTTAGATTTGATAATTTTGAATAAAATGGTTTCTTGTATAGTGTTTAAATGTATATAACCGAGTAAAATTTGCGAATTTGTATAGAATCATTGCATTTAATTTACGGCGAGAAAATAAATGAGACAGTGCACGAGTATTGAATTCGAAATTGCATTTCATTGGATTGAAATATGAATAATAAAAATCAGGATGTTACATGTTGAAATCCCGAAGAGGCATCCATAAAAGTTAGGATCTCGTGTCCAGCTGTAGCGTCCACCATTGAGTCTATTTGTGGTAAAGGGAAGGGATCTTTAGGACACGCCTTGTTGAGGTCCGTGTAGTCTACACAAACTCTTCACTTCACGTTTTTCTTCTGGACCACCACCACATTGGCTAGCCATTTCCGAAATTTTACTTCCCTAATCATTCTAGACATGAGAAGTCTTTCCACTTCTTATTGATGATCATGTTTCTTTCAGGAGCAAACTTCCTTCGCTTTTGAGGTATTGGCCTGAAACATTTGTCAATTCCAAGTCTATGGGTTATGATATTTTTGGATATTCTTGTCATGTCCTCGTGCTTCCATGCGAAGGTTGCTTTTCTACCCTTGAGGAAAGTCAGGATATCTTTTTCAATATCTTCAGGGATATTGCTCCCTACAAGGATCTTTACATCTGGATTTTCAGCATCCAGGGATACCTCTTTAACATCATGTTCTTTAGCTTCTAGAACATCCCCAGCCTGCTTTGTTAATTGCTATGCTTGCCTGGTTTTGATGGAGGCTTTCATCGAAGAAGTGTAGCAATCCTTAGCCTCTTGCTGATCATCGTTAATCTTCACTACTCCCCAAGGGGTTGGCAATTTGACATACTGATGGTATGTTGAGCGCACCGCCTTCATATCGTGTATCCATGGCCTTCCTAAAATGATATTATAGCAAGACAGAGAAGCTATTACACAAAATTTTTGAATAGAATTTACCCCTTCAATGTATATCCGTAGTTTTATCTCTCCGACTGTGCTTTTGACTTCTGCGTTGAATCATACCAGCACTGAGGATTTTGAAATAATTTCAGAATCCAGGATCCCCATTCTTTTCTGGACTTCATGCTGAAATATGTTCACCGAGCTCTCTCTGACAATCAGTATCCTCCGGATGAAGTGGTTTGCAAAGTACAAAGTGATTAATAGACCATCGTGATGAGTATCCTGTATGTCGTTCCTGTCGTATACATCGAAAGAGATCACCTTTTCTTCATTTAAGCTAGAGGTTCTGATAAGCATGTCCCCTAGTTCTGTCTTCTCTTACTTGGCATTCCTTTTCGCTGCGGAGTAAGAAGTGCCACAAATATCAGATCCACCAGATATAAAACCTAATACCTTGGCATCCGGCCGCGGGGACTTCGCTCTTTGCGGGATCCTGTCGTGATCCTTAGTCTTGTTCATTCCTTTGCCTAGAAACTCTTTGAGATGCCCTTTGCTTAAGAGGTAGCTTATCTCCTTCCGCAAAGTAATACAATCCTCAGTTATATGGCCAAAGTCTTCTTGGACTTGTCCTTTCCTCCTGAGTTCTTCTCAAACTTGCAAGGCCACCTAGCTTTTTCTCCAAGATCCTGCATAGCAAATAGCAAACCAGTTGTATGAAAAGAAAAACAGTATTCAGACAACTTAGGATATTCTTCCTCATCCTCGTCATCTTCTACAGCGTTGACCCTGTGATTATCCGACTTAGAATACGACTTGGATCTGTACGACTAGAAAGGTGCAGGTTCAGCTTTCCTGTTAGGTTGAGTGTAGCTTGTCGAAGCATTCACCCTTTGCTGGATCTTTTTATCATCTTCCAGCCTAATAAACCTCAATGCCCAGTTCCTGACTTCATCAAGGTTCCTACAAGGATTCATAACAAGGTCTTCGTAAAACTGAGAATCCTTCTGTAGTCCCATCTTGAAGGCCTGGACTGCAGTGGCAACGTCAAGGTTCGGGATATCTAGGGATTCCTGGCCGAACTTGCTTACATAATCCCGAAGGGATTATACGCTGTTCTGAGTTATCATATATAAATCACTTGTTAACCTTTCAAAGGTCCTACTGCAAGAGAGCTGATTGTTAAACAAATTGTTTAAATGAGCAAACGAAGTAATAGAATAAGGTTTAATGTTAAGTAGCCATTTCAGGGCTGATCCTGTTAAGGTAGAGCCGAATCCTTTGCATAAGTAGGCTTCCTTTAGGTCCAAAGGAATGGGGTTTATCTCCATCCGTTCCCTATACTGCGCGACGTGCTCCTCAGGATCTGTAGTTCCATCGTATAACTTCATGTTAGGAGTCTGGAAGCGCTTGGGGATCTCAGCATCACATAACGGTGGAGCGAATCTGGAGATCCTGTGACTGGTAGAGGACATCTCCGGTATAGGTTGGACCACACCTGGTACACTTGAGATCATTTCTATCAACTTCTTTAACTCCTTGGCCATGGACGGAGTGATTCCTGTCTCCAGCACAAATTCATTAGTATCCGAAAATTGATTGAATATGTTACCGTTCTCAGGATTTCGGACCGATGATCCCGGAGTAACTCCAAGATCCTGATTTGTCATAACTCTAAAAGTCGGGATAGGTCCAGCTGTAGTGATCCCTGCTTGCATGTGAAGAAAGTCTCCATTATGGATTACTGGGGATCCTGAATAGTTAAAATCCAAGATCCTTGGTTGTAGCGGGGTCGTCACTTCCACTGGTTTCTTCGATTCCAAAACCTTCTAAATCTCCCGAAACAGCGCTTGGTTAGTCTTCCTCTGTTGTTCCATTTGTTGTTTCATCTCCGAGAATAGATCGAGGATATCGTTGTTTGATACGAACAAAGGTCCACCAGCAGGTATTCCGGATCCTGAAAAACCCGCAGTAGTAGTTTTCTTCGGCTGATTAACACTTTTTTGAAATGGAGGAGGAGGAATAAGGTTGACCAACCCAGAGCTCGAAGATGGAGCAGAAACAAAAATATTTTTTGATAGGGACGACATTTTCGAAAATAGCTTTGAAAGATAGTGATTGAACACAAATTTTAGTAAAGATGTGCAGATGAAAAGCACCACTCCCCCATGGTGGGCGCCAAACTGTTTTGGGTAAAAATTAACAAGACCAATGTGACAATTCGGATTTTTCATTCGCGCACTTATAATATAATTATCGTGTAATCATTCTCAAATTAAATAAAATACGAGTGTTTTATTTAGTTTTATACAAATGGGTACTTTCATTTTACGGATTTAAATTAATTGAAATTTTATAAGTTTTAAAACTTATATACAATTTTTATATAAAAATCTAAATTTAAAAGTTCCATATTTAATAAAATAACCTATTTAGAATAAGATAACTAACTTTTATAAAAATTATTTATAACAATAATAATAATATAAGTTTATAAAATATATTTAAAAATTTAAAAGAAATTAAATTAATTATTTTTGTAAAAGATAAGGGGTTGTTTTGAAACTTTTCAAACTAAAAGGTTTTAAGCTAAAATCAGTTGAGGGACTATTTCTGTACAAATAAAACTACAAGGACTCATCCGTAATTATCTTAGGGGCCGAATTAAATCAAAACCAAACTACAAGGACCAAATCTGCCAAACCCCAATTCGCATTTTCCGGTCGTCCCCTACATTGTCCGGTGGTCCGAGATAGTTTCCGGCGAACACCCCGACAGGGCTGTCCCCTGCACCTCGACAGCCGCTACAGGCATCCCTGGCTTCGTCTCTCTCACGCGAACAAGACCCCCCGACCAATTGGTCTCCCCAACATAAGGATCGTCTGATCCTGTTGGTGGCCGAGAAACCCACGTTCGAATTCGCGCCCGACAGACCACCTCCACGCGTGTTGAATGTCTGGTTAGTTTCGTCTCGTCCAGACTAGTGTCGGAACGTGCCCAATTGCACGTTTTAACATAGAGATCAGGTTCGGGTATAAATACCCATTGCCGGTCCTTCTCGGGCTCCATTCTCTCTCGTCACTCACTCACACTTCAAATTAAAACCACCGTCGCCTTCGCCATCCTCAGACGAAGTTGTGACCAGATTACAAGGCTCAATTCAACTCGAATTCTGGAATTCAAGTTCTTGGTATTTTCGAACTAAAAGCCTTGCCGACCAGACCCTTCACGACCACGTAAGAATCCTCAACTTCGTTTCTTTACCTTCTGTTATCATAAGACAAACTGAACCAATCGAAGTCACGACTCCAATCCATCGATTACCGGACAAACTAATGTTACTGTTTTATTTGCTAAAGTCTGGGCCATCGAAACTACTTAGTTTCGATAGATGGTAGTTTCGACAGCCTGTGTATCACTTATAAATGACCAATCGAAACTAGTAGTTTCGATAGATGGTAGTTTCGACAGCCTGTGTATCACTTATAAATGATCAATCGAAACTAGTAGTTTCGATAGATGGTAGTTTCGACAGCCTGTGTATCACTTATAAATGGTCAATCAAAACTAGTAGTTTCGATTGAACACAGTTTCGATACCTGTCACAACTATAAAACAGTTTCGATCAAATCAGTAATTTCAAGTAAATCTGGACCAACTTTTATGCAAATAACACTGAGAAATGCTATTATAAACCTATACACAATTAAATACTAATACGCACATGTAAACATACAATAATATCCGTTTATCTACATAGGGTATCAACGTGCTTAGGCTTTCACATACTTATCACCTACACGCGTGGAAAAATACCCGTTTGCAAGGTGAGTTACATAGCCCCTATTTAACATTTTTATACGTTTTGGGGTGAAACATTATACATGCTACCCACATTGTTTATACGTGTTATACATGAGACTATATGCTTATTCTTTGGATGTACATACATTTAAACACAAGGCAACCAACTGTAATGATGATAGATCTATTGTGCCTGACCAACCCACCCGGTTAGGGTGTTTATTACTGCATACTCGGATATAACCGCGTGTTATATTCAAACATATCGGATATAGTGGGTAACTATATTCAAACATACCGGACTTAGCTTTTGTGCTCTGTTCAAGCGCGTCAAACTCGGTTTGAATTGTGATTAAATAAATGATACATCATACATACTATGTTTAACAAGATAAACAATGAGTTGCAAAATGATTTACAACTACTATTACTAAACCTATGTACTCACCAACTTTTTAGTTGACACTTGATTTAAATAATGTTTCAGGTTTGGATATGTGACTACTTGCCGAAGATTTCTCCACTTAAGGACTATGGACCTAGTTAAATAAATCAATGTTTTGAACTAGACTAGGTTATTTGGAATGTATCGTATTTGGATCTTGTTGTCTTTAAATTTAAATTAATGAATTATGCAACCTTTTAGCTATCATGTGCTTTTGAACAATCATTCTATTGTCCGCCTCGATGATTCCGCCATCGGTCGGGGTGTGACAGATTGGTATCAGAGCCATGGTTATAGGGAATTAGGTTATTAGACACGATGACCTAGACTATAACCCTAGGACTCCCTTTTATGTGTTATGTGCTAAATGATTAATTGCTACGTGAATTATTTGTAGTTAGGTATTATTTGAATTTTCCCAAGTTTGGTACATGAGACTTATACATACAAGGCTTAAATACATGATACACACTTTACATACACATTTGACAAACAAACGTATGCGAACAAATACACTACCCATCCTTATCCATACTCTTTCCTAATCCATATTAATTGCAACATTCCTACACATTTTATACACATAAACTCTCAATTCTATTAAAATCTTGAAAATCTCATCAACGACTTAATTTATTGAAACCAGTAAAGGACACGTGCAATCTGGAAGGGTGACACCTGTACATTGGGTTTTCTGTCTAGGAAAGCATTTCGTATAAATCCAAATAAACGGACCCGTATGCTTTCCTTGGAATTCCTGAAGTGAGTGTTTACCTATAGGCTAAAGCATGTCTCTTTGAAAGTTTTGAGGAATTATTTAACGTTGATAAGTCAATGTATTCGCAAGGATATGATCCGAACCTAAACTCAAAATTTGGGGACATTATAGCAAGATAGGAAGAACTAGACGAACATGCAAAGCAAATCATTATTACGGGTGCACACGTAATAACGATTTGTAATGCATGCAAGTCCCGGTAATTCCTATTACGCGAATAATGATCTATAACATCATGTTCTATCCGGAATAGATGGCTTAGTTTTCCCCATCAACTTTGAATAAATACACATGCCCTAGCACGCGTCATGATGAATCCCGTTTTTCTGCTTACATTATTTCCCGCTATAACTCATATATATCCATCTTATCTAAAATATCATTGTCTTTTCTTATGGTGTTAGAATGCCTCCTCGACGTGCAAACTCTAGCACTTCCAACCCGGATCTTGCTACTCTTCTTGCCCAGCTGGTAGGGCAAATGACCCAAGCAAATAACAACAGTGACGGGTCTCACAACATCCAAGGGAACGGTGGTACCAACCCGCCTCACTGCACGTTTAAGCACTTTAACTCGTGCAATCGTACAAAAATCTTCGGGACTGAAGGTGTTACCGGCCTACTGCAATGGTTTGAAAGCATGGAAAGCACATTCCTAAAGAGTGACTGTCCCGATAATCTTCGGGTTCACTATGCCACAAGTGTACTTCAAAAGAGAGCCCTCACCTGGTGGAACGGTGAGAAACGCACTCGTGGTGCTGAGGTTGCTACATCCTTATTATGGGATGATCTGAAGAAGGCCATGACTGATGAATTCTGTCCTCAGAATGAAATGAGGAAGCTCGAGGCTGAGTTTTGGGATCTTGCCCAAGACAGCAGGGATAATCTGGCCTACACCACCCGGTTTCAAGAGCTAAGTCTGCTGGTGCCTCATATGATCACTCCCCTAGCTCAGGGGATTGAAAAATACATAGGCGGCTTGCCTATGCAAATTCAAGATGCTGTGTTAGGAAGCAATCCTCCTACACTTGAAGCTGCTATCCGTCTATCTGCTACACTATCCGACAACCATGTCAAAGCCGGAACCTTATCAAGAAAGGGTTCCAAGAAGGTTGTTTCTACTCTTGCGGCCGTCAAGGATGTAAAACCTGAGTCTTCTAACCGCAACAAGAAACGAAAGGGTCGAAACTTCGCAGCCGTAACTCCCGCTGTGCCTGCTATTCAAGCAGCCCCTTTGGGTCAAAACCCGAAAACTTATCAGGGCCCGAATCCCCAATGCCAGACCTGCAAGTACCATCATCCTGCCAACCTACCATGCCGATTGTGTTCAAGCTGCGGACGATATGGACACGTGGTCACTACTTGCCGTACTCGTCCTCCCGTCCATCAAGCTGCTCCAGCCAACTGCCCAATCTATCCGGCACCTCTCCATGGTTGGACATATTACGAATGTGGAGACCCAAACCATTTCCGTGACCGATGCCCAAAACTTCATCATCAAGGTGGTCCTCAAGGACGAGCGTTTAACATAAACGCTAATGAGGCTCAAGCAAACAACGACGTGATAAACGGTACGTTTCTCGTAAACAATCATTATGCATCCGTTTTATTTGATACCGGTGCCGATAGGAGTTTTGTATCTCTTACCTTTGAATCTCGACTTGCTAAACAAAGAACGAAACTTGACAATTCTTATTCCGTGGAGATAGCAAACGGAAAATCTATTACTATAAATTCTATTATCCGCGACTGCAATCTCGAGCTTAATAATCACAAATTCTCTATTGATCTCCTTCCGATGCAATTGGGAAGCTTTGATATTATAATTGGCATGGACTGGTTATCCAAGCACCATGCCGAGGTTATTTTCTACGAAAAGTGTATTCGTATACCTCTCTCTTCGGGCGACACGATAGTTATGTTTGGTGAAAAACCATGTCGTGGTCTTCAAATCATGTCTTGCACATTGGCACAAAAGTACTTGCGGAAAAAGTACGTTGCCTTCTTGGCCCACATAGTTGACATGAAAGAAAAGGGTAAGAAATTGCAAGACATTCCAATCATCTGAGATTTTCCCGAGGTATTCCCCGAGGATTTACCTGGTCTTCCTCCCCCTAGACAAGTGGAGTTTCGTATCTACCTTGTGCCCGGGGCAACTCCCGTGGCAAAAGCCCCCTATCGCCTTGCACCTTCCGAGATGCAAGAGCTTGCAAGTCAATTACAAGAACTCTCATCCAAAGGATTCATCCGCCCGAGCCATTCACCTTGGGGTGCTCCCGTACTGTTCGTAAAGAAAAAGGATGGATCGTTTTGAATGTGCATCGATTATCGTGAACTCAACAAGCTTACAATTAAGAACCGTTATCCTTTACCCCGTATCGACGATCTTTTCGATCAGCTTCAAGGTTCAACATGCTTCTCCAAGATTGACCTTCGTTCCGGGTACCATCAACTTCGTGTTCTCGATGAAGACATTCCGAAGACTGCTTTTCGGACTAGATATGGTCATTACGAGTTCAGGGTCATGCCCTTCGGTTTGACTAATGCACCTGCAGTCTTCATGGACCTCATGAACCGTGTATGCAAACCTTATTTGGACAAGTTCGTGATCGTTTTCATTGACGACATTCTCATCTATTCTAAAACGAAAGCGGAGCATGAACAACATCTTTGTTTGATTTTGGAACTCTTGAAGAAAGAACAACTATACGCCAAGTTCTCCAAGCGTGAATTCTGGCTAAAGGAAGTTCAATTTTTGGGACACATAGTCAACGAAAAGGGAATTCATGTGGACCCGGCAAAGATCGAGGCGATAAAGAATTGGAGTACTCCCAAGACTCTTACCGAGATTCATTCATTCCTTGGACTAGCGGGTTACTATCGTCGCTTCATCAAAAATTTCTCCAAGATTGCAGTTCCGCTCACTACCTTAACTCACAAAGGTAAACCTTACGAGTGGGGACCCAAACAAGAAGAAGCTTTTCAAACTCTCAAGCTCAAGCTCTGCAATGCTCCTATTCTAACTCTTCCTAGTGGTAATGACGACTTTGTTGTTTATTGTGATGCATCCAACCAAGGTCTTGGTTGTGTTCTAATGCAACGTGGCCAAGTAATTGCATACGCATCACGTCAGCTCAAAATCCACGAGAAGAACTACACGACCCATGATCTCGAGCTTGGTGCTGTCGTTTTCGCCTTGAAAATTTGGAGACATTATCTTTATGGCACCAAATGCGTGGTTTTCACCGACCACAAAAGTCTCCAACATATTTTCAATCAAAAAGAGCTTAATATGAGGCAACGACGATGGGTTGAACTTCTTAACGATTACGACTGCGAGATTCGCTACCACCCCGGAAAAGCAAATGTTGTAGCCGATGCCTTAAGTCGTAAAGAACGTATCATGCTTCATAGTGTTTGTATTCATAACGATATCCAAGCCCGTATCCTTCAAGCACAACACACCTCGGTTACCGAGGGAAACATGTACCAAGAAATGGCATGTGGTGTAGAACCCTTGCTAGAAACCAAAGCCAACGGCCTATTGTATTACTTGGATCGTATCTGGGTTCCCGATCACGACGATCTTCGTATATTTCTGATGAATGAGTCCCACAAAACTCGATATTCGGTACATCCCGGAGCTGATAAGATGTACATGGGTCTCCGTCAGCAATATTGGTGGCCCGGCATGAAAAGGGATATTGCTCTCTTTGTGGCAAAATGCCTAACTTGTTCTAAAGTGAAGGCCGAACACCAGAAGCCTTCCAGTCTCCTGGAACAACCTGAAATTCCCGTATGGAAGTGGGAGAACCTTGCTATGGATTTCATCACCAAACTTCCACGCACTACTAGTGGGCACGATAGTATCTGGGTTATTATCGACCGACTTACAGAGTCTGCTCACTTCTTGCCTATTCGTGAGGACTATCGAGTCTAGAAATTGGCTCGGATCTACATTGATGAGATCGTAAGTCATCACGGAATCCCTTTGAACATCATCTTCGATCGTGATTCGCGTTTTACTTCCCGATTTTGGCAATCGTTACAATCTGCGCTTGGTATTCGTTTGGATCTAAGTACGGCTTACCATCCTCAAACTGATGGACAGACCGAGCAAACAATCCAAACTCTCGAGGACATGCTTAGAGCTTGTGTCATTGACTTTGGTGGCAATTGGAATTCTCACCTACCACTGATCGAATTTTCCTACAACAACAGCTACCACACAAGTATTAACATGGCACCGTTTGAAGCTCTTTATGGACGAAAATGTCGTTCACCGATTTGTTGGAACGAAATTGGTGAAGCATAAATCACCGGTCCCGAGCTTATCCAAGAGACCACCGATAAAATCCTTCTTATTCGTGACAACATTCGAGTAGCAAGGAGTCGGCAAAAGAGCTATGCCGATAAAAGACAAAAACCCTTGGAATTTCAAGTTGGGGATATGGTTCTCCTAAAGGTATCACCTTGAAAGGGCGTAGTCCGATTTGGAAAGAAAGGAAAACTTGCACCTCGATATGTGGGTCCATTCAAGATACTCGAAAGGGTAGGAAAAGTGGCCTATAAACTCGATCTTCCTTCAGAACTTAGCAACGTTCATCCAACCTTTCATGTATCAAATTTGAAAAAGTGTCTAGCCGATGAGAATCTCCACATCCCTCTTGACGAAGTGCGTATTGACGAAAAAATGCACTTTGTTGAAAAACCCGTGGAAATCATGGACCGAGAAGTTAAGAAACTCAAGCGTAGCCGCATCCCCATTGTCAAGGTCCGTTGGGAATCTAAACGTGGACCCGAGTTCACTTGGGAACGTGAGGACCAAATGAAGACCAAGTATCCGCATCTTTTTCATAGCCTCCACTAGTTGAATTTCGGGGCGAAATTCCTTTAACATGGGGAGACTGTGACATTTCGGATTTTCCATTCGCGCACTTATAATATAATTATCGTATAATCATTCTCAAATTAAATAAAATACGAGTGTTTTATTTAGTTTTATATAAATGGGTACTTTCATTTTACGGATTTAAATTAATTAAAATTTTATAAGTTTTAAAACTTATATACAATTTTTATATAAAAAACTAAATTTAAAAGTTCCATATTTAATAAAATAACCTATTTAGAATAAGATAATTAACTTTTATAAAAATTATTTATAACAATAATAATAATATAAGTTTAAAAAATGTATTTAAAAATTTAAAAGAAATTAAATTAATTATTTTTGTAAAAGATAAGGGGTTGTTTTGAAACTTTTCAAACTGAAAGGTTTTAAGCTAAAATCAGTTGAGCGACTATTTCTGTACAAATAAAACTACAAGGACTCATCCGTAATTATCTCAGGGGCCGAATTAAATCAAAACCAAACTACAAGGACCAAATCTGCCAAACCCCAATTCGCATTTCTGGTCGTCCCCTACATTGTCCGGCGGTCCGAGATAGTTTCCGGCGAACACCCCGACAGGGCTGTCCCCTGCACCTCGACAGCCGCTACAGACATCCCTGGCTTCGTCTCTCCCACGCGAACAAGACTCCCCGACCAATTGGTCTCCCCAACATAAGGATCGTCTGATCCTGTTGGTAGCCGAGAAACCCACGTTCGAATTCGCGCCCGACAGACCACCTCCACGCGTGTTGAATGTCTGGTTAGTTTCGTCTCGTCCAGACTAGTTTCGGAACGTGCCCAATTACACGTTTTAACATAGAGATCAGGTTCGGGTATAAATACCCATTGCCGGTCCTTCTCGGGCTCCATTCTCTCTCGTCACTCACTCACACTTCAAATTAAAACCACCATTTCCTTCGCCATCCTCAGACGAAGCTGTGACCAGATTACAAGGCTCAATTCAACTCGAATTCTGGAATTCAAGTTCTTGGTATTTTCGAACTAAAAGCCTTGCCGACCAGACCCTTCACGACCACGTAAGAATCCTCAACTTCGTTTCTTTACCTTCTGTTATCATAAGACAAACTGAACCAATTGAAGTCACGATTCCAAACAATCGATTACCGGACAAACTAATGTTACTGTTTTATTTGCTAAAGTCTGGGCCATCGAAACTACTTAGTTTCGATTTAGGAAATGGTCAATCGAAACTAATAGTTTCGATAGATGGTAGTTTCGACAGCCGTAGTTTCGACAGCCTGTGTATCACTTATAAATGATCAATCGAAACTAGTAGTTTCGATAGATGTTAGTTTCGACAGCCTGTGTATCACTTATAAATGGACAATCGAAACTAGTAGTTTCGATTGAACACAGTTTCGATACCTGTCACAACTATAAAACAGTTTCGATCAAATCAGTAATTTCAAGTAAATCTGGACCAACTTTTATGCAAATAACACTGAGAAATGCTATTATAAACCTATACACAATTAAATACTAATACGCACATGTAAACATACAATAATACCCATTTATCTACATAGGGTATCAACGTGCTTAGGCTTTCACATACTTATCACCTACATGCATGGAAAAATACCCGCTTGCAAGGTGAGTTACATAGCCCCTATTTTACATTTTTATACGTTTTGGGGTGAAACATTATACATGCTACTCACATTGTATATACGTGTTATACATGAGACTATATGCTTATTCTTTGGATGTACATACATTTAAACACAAGACAACCAACTGTAATATTGATAGATCTATTATGCCTGACCAGCCCACCCGGTTAGGGTGTTTATTACTGCATACTCGGATATAACCGCGTGTTATATTCAAACATATCGAATATAGTGGGTTGCTATATTCAAACATACCGGACTTAGCTGTTGTGCTTTGTTCAAGCGCGTCAAACTCGGTTTGAATTGTGATTAAATAAATGATACATCATACATACTATGTTTAACAAGATAAACAATGAGTTGCAAAACGATTTACAACTACTATTACTAAACCTATGTACTCACCAACTGTTTAGTTGACACTTGATTTAAATAATATTTCAGGTTTGGATATGTGACTACTTGCCGAAGATTTCTCCACTTAAGGACTATGGACCTAGTTAAATAAATCAATGTTTTGAACTAGACTAGGTTATTTGGAATGTATCGTATTTGGATCTTGTTGTCTTTAAATTTAAATTAATGAACTATGCAACCTTTTAGCTATCATGTGCTTTTGAACAATCATTCTATTGTTCGCCTCGATGATTCCGCCATCGGTCGAGGTGTGACAACTAATTTCGTAACCAAACTTAGAAAGTGAGGTAGTGTGCTTGTAAAATCAATGTAAATCAATATAAAGTCTTAAAGAGTGACACGGTTGTTTACGAGGAAAGCCCTTGATCGTTCAGGATCTCCGACATAAAACCTCGGGACGTGACAATCAACACCTGCCTTGTTTTTTCAATAAATGATAAAGAATTACAAGTGTTGAGCAGCAAATGATCGATATCTAAGTGTTACAAGACTGATTGCGAGTGTTATCGATTGCTAAGCGTGTTCGTGAAGTGTTTTCTAATCGACCAAGCTGCTGATTATAAACGAAATACAAGTTAACTAACTTTTCGAAGATCCCGGAGCCTTACTCGGTCTTCAAATATGACCGTTATTGAGCTTCTCTCGCAAGTTTTACACGTCCTCTTTGACTTCTCATCTGATTCTTCAGGGATAGACGAGTCAACACGTTTTACCTACATATATAAAAGAAATAGAGGACAAATAGCCGTTAGTAGCATTAATAATCAGGATACCGAAGTTACCAAGATCTTGGATTCCGGATCATGCTTCATTCAGGATCCGACTTGAGATTTAACCCATAACAGTACATACTTGCATGTTTTATCAAACGAACGTATTACAAGTTAAGATTTAAACTTGAAGTGTTTTATGAGACCATTACGTAATAATGAGCTAAGAGTCATTATGGGATATCTAGGATGGGTGAACAAGAGTAGTGATGATCTGTGTGTATCATCTTATGAGTTAGTCGGGGTGAGTCAGGAATTTAGTTAACCATGTGATGGTTATATAAGGAGAGTTAGCATGGGAACCCGTACGTGGTTCATTAACGAGTCAAGTAGGTGCTACTTTGCTGTCATGGGTCGTGTGCTTGTGGCTGTGTGTATTGTATCGTTGTCCTCGTGACACGTCAGGTATCGTGTTTACATGAGTCTATGTGGTGTCCATAGTATATATGGGCTAGAAGTCAGTATGGTGTTTGTGTGTCGTATAAGTTCCTATTCGGAAAGAGTTGGGTAACGTGTCTGTACGTTATGAGGATACGTCTAAGTAAGCGTTGGATTACACACACAAGTGATACGTAAATGGTGGTGACTCGTAGTACGTGTCCAGGTAGTGTCATGTGTATATATGTGTTGATTTGTGTGTTTGCATTGTTGTCCGTGTATACGGCTAATAGTGATGTGAAGGACGGAGTCCTTCGGGGTCATCGTTGTACGTGTGATGTGTCAGTCACCGTATGGTAGATGATATAGTCACCGTGTGGTGGCTGGCTAGTCATCATAGATGACGAGTGTGTCACTATGTTTAGCGGCGGGGCCCTGTAACAAGGGTGGAGCTGAGATTAGGACTAGTATCCCGACACGGATAACCCTGACGAGGGTGCAGTGATGAGGTATGTATTCGTGTGCTTATATATGTGTTACATTGCATGCAAGTGATGAGTTATATTAATTGTGTATGAGATGGTATTGATGTGATAAATAGATGGAATCAATGTGGTGTCGAGATAGATTGACCGTTGTGTCGGGCATAGTACATTGTGTACAACTGTTGAGTCAATTAGTTTATGAGAGTCCTGGTTAGGACAGGTAAGTCGGTGTCTAGAGGTTGGATGAGTTAACCAGTGTATGGTTAATATATATATGGTAAATTGTGAGTTATCAGAATAGTAAGTTCGTTTTATGTCAGAGAGACTTACTGAGTTAAAGTGGTGGGTTGAGTCTAGGGTGGTGAATCCTCCGGGATATTGTAAGGTAACAGGGTTATCTATATGAGGACAACTTATAAAACGATTTTATAAAGACCAGAGGGTCTTGAGTGGAAATAAATATTAAATGAGACGAGTTAGCTTTTGTTAAATTAAACTATTAGAACTCAATCAGCGTAGCTGACTTTGTATGTACGTTAGATTGTTTTGCAGGTGAGTCTGCTAGACGGGGTACTTTGGCTTGGGAGCGGGCTACTCGGGTTGGTGCGCATGCATTCGTCAGGTAACGTTATGAAAATTAACGAGTTTAAAAATAATACTATTTTGAGAAAGACTTCCGCTGTTTACTTAAATGAAAGTTAGATGTTTTTAAAGAGTATAAGCAGTTATGAGAACTAACTGTAGGGTGCCTAGTTTGGGGCCTTACAATAAACCATGTTTACTTTCATAGACCTTATAGCCTTACTATTCCTAGGGCTCGGTTAGGTCGGTTGTCCAGGCTTTGCTAGGATTCTCGTAGTTTCTTTTCATACTTCATTCACCACATTCCCATGTGAGTTTTCACGGCCCCATTTTACTTACTTTTCCATTTGAGGAAGATACATGCTAAACCATTTTCTTACTTAGTCGTACGATGATTACTTCGATTTCGCTTTAATATATATAAGCGAGTGCATTTTCCACACATAAAGTCCTCTTATATTCAAACCGTTAATTATTTCGCAAAGCGAGGTGATTCATGAATAGTACTATTAGGTTTAACAACCCCCACCCGGGTTTGTCACGCTAACTCTGACTGGGAGTCAAACGGGTGCATAATTGACCTAATCCATTGCATGTTGGGCACGTAAAAGGCAAAATGCTAGTTTCTGCATTTCTTCGTTGAGCTTCGGTTTCAGTGTTGCTTATATAATTAACGTTTATTGTCTGATCAACAATCGAATAACTAGTATACATGCGTACTGTTACATTGTTTTCATTACTGTTTCTGTTACTTAAACATGTGAACTCACCAACCAAGTGTTGACACTTTAAGCATGTTTATCTCAGGTCTCTAAACATTCATTCATGGACTAGGGTGCCATTCAAGAGTCTCACAACATGTTTTTCAATTGAAGCTTAGGTTTATGGGAAACTATTTATTTAAGCTTCTGTATTTTGAAACAACTACTTTTGCTTCCGCACTTTACATTTCGCATTTTCAAACTCTGTATTTCTATTTAATGTTGTATGATGTTCCAACAGTATGTCTTTTCGAAAACCATTTAGAGGTCGTTCGAAATGACCGGGACTGATGATCCTTGACAGTCACAACCCGCGGGTAACCCGCTGTTGAATTTCAGGGTGTGACAAATTGGTATCAGAGCCTTGGTTATAGAGAACTAAGTTGCATTTAGTGTGCTTAGACTATAACTGTAGGCTCACATAGTTCACATCACATCATACATGCAGTTCATACGTGTGTGCATTGGATTACTGGATATTGACTTGTTACAGGATGTCTACATAATCAGACCCTATCGTGATCTCCGACTCGGAGGAGGAGTACCATCCAGCCACACCACCATCACCCGCAGAGCCATTGACTCCACCGTCATCACCACACTCTTCTAGTGCTGATGAGCCGATGGAGGACCTTGAGGAGTTTGTCGATATGGACTCTGAGGAGGATGTCAAGGAGACGGATCACAAAGAGGATCCTTAGGAGGATCCCGAGGAGGAGGCAAACGATGTACTAGCCCACGGGGGCGACGGGGATGTCGGTGAGGGGAGCGATTCGGGCGAATCAGTACCCTACTCAGTATTGCACGGATACTCGTCGTCCGATGACGGATCTATCCTACCTACACCACCTCGCCAGGGGGACCCGGTGCAACCGTCGCAGTTGCTTGCACCCAGGGGAGCGAAGAGCAATCCTACCTCTAGAAAGAGGAACATTCGTAGGGGAAAGCGACTAGTCCAATCATCTAACATTGCTGGACCATCGGCCAAAAGGGCCAGGATTGCACCATCAGACAATTCATCTAAGGGAGGGTCATATGGACCATCCTACCCACCACCCTACTGGCTCCAGCCTGCGAGGGAGGTACTACCGATACTTGCGACGCGTAGCAAGTTACATGTTGCTGAAATTTCGTCCCTTAAGGACGATCTCGACTTGAGCGACCAGGCACTTATAACTATGCGTAACCGGGTCGAGGCTGCAGAGGACAAGGCCAGAGAGGCAGACCAGAGGGCCACAACTACTGAGACCTCACTACAGACCCTGCAGGGGCAGGTAGCGGGACTCATGGAGGACCGGCAGAGAGACATCTAGGATCACTGCCATATCTAGCCGCTTGGAGGAGACTGAGAGACACTTAGGATGGCACATCAGAGAGCCGCTGTTGCGGAGCATCGAGCATCACTTGCGGATTCGACAGCCCTAGCAGCGGAGCTCAGGGAAAATACGGTCAGGGAGGAGTTGGAACCCGCTAGGGTTCTGATGATTCTCTGTGCCCTATTGCTCTCGGCCGCCTTACTGAGTGGTACTTTTCCACCTTCAGTTTGATTAGCCTATCGTGAGCGGGTTGTGCTCACGCAATATTTTGAGATGTTACTTGTTTTGGAGGAGTGTTTGCTCCTGAAAATACTTTGTAATTCGTACAACTTATTTTTCAAGTGTTTATCTTTTGATTATATTGCATGGTTAAATGATTGTTGTATGTTATCTTGTGCACATGTGTTGGTTGTTATATATTACGCAATATCTAACCTTTGTATTCATTGTGACTATAAAGAATCATGTCGCCCAAGAGAACTAACCGCAACTCAGGAGGAAATGGAACATCCATGACTGCAGCCCAGATACAAGCCCTCATCGCCCAACACGTGGCGGAAGCACTTGCCAACCAAGAAACCCGTCGATCCAGTGGAGGATCGGGAGGAATTGGAGAGAGCGGAGGTACATAACATTGCCTGGCGGCAACACACATACTTACATGCTATAATATTTCCTATCACTGATAACCGAACTTAAATTCGATCTACCCTGTCAATACAGGGACTGGGAATGGACACAAGGTCTGTACTTACAAGTCCTTCGTGGATTGCAAGCCTCACACTTTTACTGGGCCGGAAGGAGCTGTGGGACTGCTAAGATGGATCGAGAAGATCGAGTCAGTTTTCAGCATGAGTCATTGCATTTTGGAAAATCGAGTTATGTACGGAGCTAAAACTTTTGAGGGTCAGGACCTCTCTTGATGGAACTCTTATGTCCAAACTCTAGCGTTGGACAACGCCAACGCCATTCCCGGGAATGATTTTAAGGACATGCTTAAGGAAGAATATTGTCCCCGAAATGAACTATAGAAGCTGGAACAGGAGTTCTTGAATTTAAAAATGGAAGGTGCTGACATTGCGGGTTACACCGCAAGATTTCATGATCTGGCGCGATTATTACAGCATATGGTTACGCTCGAATTCAAGCGGATTGAGCTGTAAATTTGGGGTTTGGCGCCCCAGGTACAGAGTATGGTCACCTCTGCTGAACCCGCAGCTCTTCACAACGCTGTGAGACTGGCTCATAATCTCACTGGTTGTGTCCTGACATTAGCTGACCACCCATTCACTATAGACCTATTGCCGGTAACACTGGGAAGTTTCGATATAGTAGTCGGAATGGACTGGTTGTCCAAGAACCGAGCGGAGATTGTATGTCACGAGAAGATCGTTCGTATTCCACTTCCGAATAGAGAAACACTAGCGATTCAAGGAGATAAGAGCACTACAGCACTGAGGATCATTACCTGCATTAAGGCCCGAAAGTACTTACGAAAGGGTTACCATGCAATCTTAGCGCACGTAACAGAAAAGAAAGCAGAAGAGAGAAAGATCGAGGACATTCCGATCGTCCGAGACTATCCGAAAGTATTTTCCGAAGACCTTCACGGACTGGCGCCATCGGAAATGCAGGAATTTCCTAATCAATTACAGGAACTGTTAAACAAAGGTTTCATCAGTCCAGCTTCTCACCTTAGGGAGCACCGGTCTTGTTTGTTAAGAAGAAGGACGGATCGTTTCGTATGTGCATCGACTACCGATAACTGAACAAAGTGACGATCAAGAACCGATATCCACTACCAAGGATTGATGACCTGTTCGACCAATTACAAGGGGCGAGCTATTACTCAAAGATCGATCTGCGGTCGGGATACCATCAGCTAAGAATTCAGGAAGATGACATTCCAAAGACAGCTTTCTGAACTCGTTACGGCTACTATGAGTTCATGGTCATGCCATTTGGGTTAACCAATGCACCAGCGGTATTCATGGACCTCATGAACCGAGTGTGCAAACCCTGCTTAGACAAATTCGTGATTGTGTTCATGGACGATATCCAAATCTACTCACAGAGTAAAGAGGAGCATTCTGAGCATTTGAAGTTAATCATGGAATTGCTGAAAGGGGAGAAACTATATGCCAAGTTCTCGAAGTGCGACTTCTAGATTCATGAGGTGCAATTACTTGGACACATGGTCAATGAGAAAGGCATACATGTTGGCCCATCGAAGATCGAGGCGATTAAGAATTGGGAGGCAGACAATTCTTAGGTCTTGCGGGCTACTATCGACGGTTTATCAAAATTTTCTATAAGATAGCCCAGCCCCTCACTACTCTGACACACAAGGATAAGAAATTGGAATGGAACGACAAGGTAGAAACCGCTTTTCAATTGCTCAAATAGAAACTTTGTAGCACACCGATCCTATCATTACCGGAAGGAACGAATGATTTCGTGGAGTACTGCGATGCGTCCCATCAAGGACTCGGTTATGTGTTAATGCAAAGGGATAAAGTCATTGTGTATGCTTCTCGACAACTAAAAGTACACGAGATAAACTACACTACCCATGACTTAGGGTTGGGAGCCATAGTATTCACACTCAAAATCTGTAAACACTACTTGTACGGTACGAAGTGTACCATTTTCACGGATCACAAGAGTCTCCAGCACATTTTTTATCAGAAAGAACTTAACATGAGGCAGCGTCGATGGGTCGAGTTGCAAAAGGACTACGACTACGCCATATGTTACCATCCTGGAAAGGCAAACGTCATTACTGATGCCTTGAGCAGGAAATGTCACACCCCGACCGATGGCGGAATCATCGGGGCGGGACATGTAAGACTGTTCATAGCACATGGTTGACTAAATTGAAATATATTAAAGTCAAATTTGCATTACAATAAATCTAAGTACAAGATCAAATTCAAACAAGAAACATAAACAATTCATTAAATTCTTGATTTATTTTGCTAAGTCCAAATCCTATGTTGAACACGTCTTGAATCAATCTCACATATTGGGGCCTGAAACATGAATAAAATAAAGTCAACTAAAAAGTTGGTGAGTATAACACAGTTGTATATAGATAGCATATAGTTGAAAACAAATCCTTTACATGACATGATAAATAAGGCGTTCATGGGAAGTAACTATTGTGTAACCAAATGTACAATCAAACCTTGTAACTAGCATGCAAAACAAAGTGTATTGTCGGTTTCAATCACCGCGTACCATGGGTGGGTTTGTCAGACTCAATAGATCCATCATTGAAAACCGTCGGCTTGTATAGTTAATGATTGCACATAAGAGCATACAAAGGTTAAACACACCTAGCACTCGGGCACAAAGCTCAAATTTTTTGCACACATGTATGTAAATAGGATTTTTTTTTACACTTGTGTAGTTTGTGTAAATGTAAATGTGTAATGTGTAATGAGTATAGAGTTCATGTTCCACCCCAAAAGTGTAAAAGAGTAAAAGGGGTTGTGAATACTCACTTGGTATGGAAGTGAAGCTAACAAGGAATATAGATAGCAAAAAGATCCTTGAAAAGCACACTTTAACCTAAATAGTAATATGCATTGAATCACATAGATGTATAAAGTTTAAAAATGAAAGTTGGATTTGTATATAAAACCATTGGTTTGTATTTAAAAAGGATTGAATAAAATATATAAAGTTTGAGGTAAAATATGTTTGAAACAATTTAATTAGGTTTGAATTAAATAAATAAGTGTATAACTATAGTTTATGAAATAATGTCAATATTAATTGTAATTAAGTATAAATAAATAAAACGATTTTGATTTAAAATGTAAAGTAAATAAGTCATCATTATTTATAAATTTTGTAACTTAATTATTTAAAATATCATTTAAGTGTAAGATGATAAATATAAATTTAATTTTTATAAACTTTTCAATAAATTACATTTATGCCAAGATTAAACTTTTAATCTATTTTTAAATACAGAAAACATATTTTTATAAAATCTGAAACATTTACTGATTAAAATATAAAAATTATAATTCTGTTAAAAATTCTGAGTCTAGCACGACCGTGCCTCGGAAGGGCACGATCGTGCTCAAGCCACGGGCGCGACCGCGCTAGTCGGGGCGCGACCGGGTTGATCAATCAGGAGCACAATCTAGACAAGTCATCAGGCACGACCGTGCCTTAGCCCGGCACGGTCGCGTCTATGATTTTTAGACACAACAGAGACTAGCCCAAAGGGCATGACAAGGTCTGGACGGATGACACGACCACGCTGCTAGTCGACACGACCGCGCTAAACGAGGCACGGCCGCGCTAGATGATTAGCGTGACCGTGTCTATTCCAAATCAGACACGAATCGAGAGTTTCTTGTATTTTGAACACAGGAATTGTTAGGGCTTTTGATTAATGGGTTATTAAGAGTCTTTTCATATAACTTAATTGTATGGAAATCGAGTTTAAGCATGGGTTCGATTAAATCATTTTTATTAAAATATGATTTCTGATTCTGATCGAATTCTATGATGGAAGCCCAAATTGAATGAGGGCTTTTGATAATGTTACTGAAATGAGTGAGATGGAGAGTATACTTACCCTGAAACGTAACGAATCGATGAAGAACGGCAGAGATGAGTTCCGGCGACGGAGGTAAAGGTTTTCCGATGACTTCGACTGCGATTCTGGCTAGGCCAGAGAGTCCAGAGTCTTGGAGAGAGCCGGGAGGTGATAAATCCTTTCTTGATCGGGAGAATTTGGGTTCCAGGAGGAAGACTCGAGTTTTGTTTGAATTGCTTGAGAGAGAATTCGAGATTGATGGAGAAAAACTGAGGCGTTGAGTAATTGAAAATGGTATAACTCGCGTTAAAGGAAAAGAAACGTAATCGGATTTGAAATTCGAACGATTGAGCGTTTTGAAATCACATTTACGTTTCGACTGTTTCACAGGCGCGACCGTGCCAAGATTGGCGCGACCGTGCTTAGGAACCGGGCGCAATCGTTCCAGGACCAGCCGCGCGATCGTGCCGAGGCACTTGGCGCGACCGTGCTAGAACGAAGCACGACCGTGCTAACTAGGGTTTCTTGATAAATTTTCAACTTTAGTCCTTGACTTTTCAGGTTTTATAAATTTGAAATATATAGTTACTTGTATAGCGTTTATGTGCATATAATCGAGTAAAACTTGCGAACTTGTATAGAATCATTGCATTTTATTTACCGCGGGAAAAATATTGAGACATTGCACGAGTATAGAACTTGAAATTTCATTACATTGAATTGAAATATGAATACTAAAAATCAGAAATGTTACAGTCTCCCCATGTTGAGAGAATTTCGTCCCGAAATTTAGCTAGAGGAAACAACATTAATGGTAAAAAGATGAGGGTACTTGAGCTTCATTTGGCCTTCTCGTTCCCAAGTGTACTCAGGACCACGCTTAGACTCCCAACGAACTTTGACAATAGGAATACGACTTCGCTTGAGTTGCTTGACTTCACGATCCATAATTTCCACCGGCTTCTCAACGAAGTGCATCGTTTCATCAATGCGCACGTCGTCAAGCGGTATATGGAGATTTTCATCAGCGAGGCACTTCTTTAGATTAGATATATGAAATGTAGGATGCACATTGCCAAGAGATGGAGGTAACTCGAGCTTGTAAGCCACTTTCCCAATCCTTTCAAGGATTTTGAATGGACCAACATAACGAGGTGATAACTTGCCTTTCTTTCCAAAACGGATCACACCCTTCCATGGAGATACCTTAAGAAGAACGAGATCACCGACTTGGAATTCCAAGGGTTTTCGACGTTTGTCGGCATAACTCTTTTGCCGACTCCTCGCTACTCGAATATTGTCACGGATTTGAATAATCTTGTCGGAAGTTTCTTGAATTAACTCGGGACCGGTGATTTGTGCTTCACCAATCTCGTTCCAACAGATCGGAGAACGACACTTGCGACCATAGAGAGCTTCGAATGGAGCCATGTTGATACTTGTGTGGTAGCTATTGTTATAAGAAAACTCAATAAGGGATAAATGTGAATCCCAATTGCCACCAAAATCGATTACACAAGCTCTAAGCATATCTTCAAGAGTTTGGATTGTTCGCTCGGTTTGGCCATCAGTTTGGGGATAGTAAGCCGTGCTCAAATCCAAACGAGTACCAAGAGCAGATTGGAGAGATTGCCAAAATCGAGAAGTGAACCGAGCGTCTCTATCAGATATTATGTTCAAGGGAACACCATGACGGCTCACAATTTCATCAATGTAAATTCGGGCAAGTTTCTCCACTTTGAAGTCTTCACGAATAGGCAAAAAGTGGGCAGATTTGGTGAGTCGATCAATGATCACCCAAATACTATCATAACCACTCGAGGTGCGAGGGAGCTTGGTAATGAAATCCATAGCTAAATTCTCCCATTTCCACACGGGAATTTCCGGTTGTTCAAGCAAACCAGAAGGACGCTGATGTTCGGCTTTGACTTTGGAGCAAGTTAAGCATTTGGCAACATAAAGAGCAATGTCCTTCTTCATACCGGGCCACCAATAAAGCTGACGAAGATCTTGGTACATTTTATCCGCACCAGGATGAATAGAATAACGAGTCTTATGAGCCTCGTTCATGAGAATTGCACGGAGATCATCGCGTTCGGGAACCCAAATACGGTTCAAGTAATATAGTAAGCCATTGGGTTTAGATTCAAGAAGAAGTTCAACACCACACGACATTTCTTCATACATGTTACCCTCGGTAACCGAGACGTGTTGAGCTTCCAGGATACGGGTTTGAATATCGGATTGAATACGGGCGCAATGAAGCATAACATGGTCTTTTCGACTCAAAGCATCGGCTACAACATTCGCTTTGTCGGGATGGTAACGAATCTCGCAGTCGTAGTCGTTAAGGAGTTCGACCCAACGTCGTTGCCTCATATTGAGCTCTTTTTGGTTGAAGATATGTTGAAGACTTTTATGGTCGGTGAATACCACACATTTCGTGCCATATAGGTAATGTCTCCAAATCTTTAACGCGAATACGACCGCACCCAACTCGAGGTCGTGCGTCGTATAATTCTTTTCATGAATTTTGAGTTGTCTTGATGCATAAGCGATTACTTTTCCTCGTTGCATGAGGACACAACCAAGACCTTGGTTAGAAGCATCACAATAGACAACTAAATCATCATTTCCATCGGGGAGAGTCAAAATGGGAGCATTGCACAACTTATGCTTAAGAGTTTGGAAAGCTTCTTCTTGTTTCGGTCCCCACTCATAAGTTTTACCCTTATGGGTCAAAGCGGTAAGAGGGACAGCAATCTTTGAGAAGTTTGAGATGAAACGACGATAATAACCCGCAAGACCAAGAAACGAACGAACTTCGGTAGGAGTCTTCGGGGCATTCCAATTCTTAACCGTTTCAATCTTAGCAGGATCAACATGAATACCCTTGTCGTTGACGATGTGACCAAGAAATTGAACTTCTTTTAACCAAAATTCACATTTGGAGAACTTGGCATATAGTTGTTCTTTCTTTAAAAGGTCCAAAACCAATCTAAGGTGTTCTTCATGGTCGGCTTTAGTCTTGGAATAGATTAAGATATCGTCAATGAAAACGATCACGAATTTATCAAGGTACGGTTTGCACACACGATTCATGAGGTCCATGAAAACTGCGGGTGCATTGGTTAATCCAAAAGGCATAACCATGAACTCGTAATGACCATACCTTGTTCGGAAAGCAGTCTTAGGAATGTCATCTTCTTGAACACGGAGCTGATGATAACCAGATCGAAGATCAATCTTCGAGAAACACGTAGAACCTTGAAGTTGATCAAAGAGATCATCGATTCTAGGCAAAGGATAGCGATTCTTGATAGTAAGCTTATTGAGTTCGCGATAGTCAATACACATGCGAAATGATCCATCCTTCTTCTTTACAAATAAGACGGGTGCACCCCACGGTGAATGACTCGGGCGAATGAACCCTTTATCGGAGAGTTCTTGAAGTTGACTTGCGAGCTCTTGCATTTCGGAAGGTGCAAGACGATAAGGAGCTCTAGCAACAGGGTTAGCTCCGGGCATGAGATCAATACGGAACTCGACTTGACGAACGGGAGGAAGACCGGATAAATCTTTAGGAAACACTTCGGGAAAATCTCGAATAATGGGAATGTCTTGGATACTCTTCTCCTTGACATCCTTTTGAACAATATGAGCTAGGAAGGCGATGTACTTCTTTCGCAAGTACTTTTGAGCAGTAGTACAAGACATCAATTTAAGACCCTTGCAAGGCTTTTCACCAAAAACCCTTAAGGTTTCTCCCGAAGGTAGCGGAATTCGGATGCACTTTTCAAAGCAAATAACTTCGACATGATGATTTGATAGCCAATCCATACCTATGATAATGTCAAAGCTTCCTAGTGGCATTGGAATAAGGTTGATTGGGAATGCATGATCATTAAGTTCTAAAGAGCAATCATAGATAATAGACTCAATTGTAAGGGAGTCACCATTTGCTGTTTCAACGGTGAAGGTTTTCTCTAATTGGGATCGTGTCTTTGCAAGTAAAGGCTCAAAATTAAGTGACACAAAACTTTTATCGGCACCGGTATAGAACAAAATGGAGGCATATTGACTATTAACAAGGAACGTACCATTAACCACGTCGTCGTTGGCTTGAGCTTCGTTGGCGTTAATGTTGAAAGCACGCCCACGAGCTCCACCTTGTCTAGTATTTGCGAGCCTTGAACATAGATTACGAAAATGATTCGGGTCACCACACTCATAACAAGCACGCCCATTAGCAATGGCGGGAGCACCTTGATTAGCCACTTGAGGTACGGTTTGGTTTGGAGGGTTGACTTGGCCCGTAAGGGCTTTGGTCCTACAAACCTTAACCGTATGACCATATCTCCCACAATAAGTACAAAGGCGACATGGGATGTTTTGGGGATGATGATAGTTGCAGGTGGCACAAAGTGGGTAAATTCCACCATATGGCTTTTTGACTGGTGCTTGAACCATAGGTGCAGCTTGGTTCACGGGAACAGCAGGAGTAACCACAGCAAAATTTCTAACCTTCCTCTTTCTAGTGTTGCGAGAGGGCTCGGTTGTAGCTTCTTTGGTGTGGTTAGGAGGGGTTACGTTTTCAGCAACTTTCTTAGAACCCTTTTTGGTAAGAGTTCCAGCTTTAACATGATTATCGGTTAGGGTAGCAGACAGGCGGATGGCATCTTCCAAAGTAGCAGGATTTCTACCTAAGACAGTATCTTGAATTTGTCTTGGTAGCCCACCAATGTACTTTTCGATGCAACGAGATAATGGAGTGACCATGTGGGGCACAAGAAGACTCAATTCATGGAACCGAGTTGTGTAAGCCAAGTGTTCCCCACTATCTTGGGCAAGATCCCAAAATTCGGCCTCTAACTTCTTCACTTCATTGCGAGGACAGAACTCCTCGATCATAAGCCTTTTGACCTCATCCCAAGGTAAGGCCATAGCTACATCAACAACCCTATTCCTTTTCTCCCCATTCCACCATGTAAGTGCCCGCTTTTGAAGGACACTAGTAGCATGACGAACACGGAGGTTTTCGGGACAGTCACTATTGAGAAAGGTATTCTCAATACTTTCGAACCATTGGAGGAGTCCGGTAGCTCCTTCGGTTCCATAAAACTTTAGGGGATTGCACGAATTGAAGTGCTTGAAGGTGCATTGGGATGGATTACCACCATTTCCACCATTACCACCATTATTACCACTATTGCTTCCATTGCCATTAGTGGCACCATTGGCTTGGGTGAGTTGTGTCACCAATTGGGTAAGAATAGCAGCAATGTCGGAGTTGGCGTTGGCGGCGGGAGCACGACGAGGAGGCATTCTACAGATTTGAAACACAAGACAAGAGAGATTGTAAGAACTTATGAGAATTGCTAGGATTTAATAGAATGAGATAACAAAATAAAAGATAGATAATCATAGTTTGGATTGTACTGAAAAGTGACAAAAATTCACTTGAATACTAAGGCATATTAAGGTTAATTTAAACTCATATAATTTTCAAGGAGACATGCTTTAGCCTATAGGTAAACACTCATCTCGGGAGTTCCCAGGAAAGCATACGGGTCCCTCGGTTGATTGGGATTTATGCGAAATGCTTTCCTAGACAGAAAACCCAAAATACAGGTGTCACCCTTCCAGATTGCACGTGTCCTCAAATAATTTAACAAGTTTAAAAACCTCAACGAAGAAATAAAAATTTTATTTAAAGATTTTTGCTTCAAGAATTTTCCACATGCTTAGAAAGGATAAAGATAGAAAAAGAAGATAAGAATAATAAGAGGTTTAGGCCATAGGAAAGGATGTTATTTATTTAATTATTATTTAAGAATATCCTAATAAGTCATGCATTTCTAACAAAGAAGGTAGCAAATATAATAATAATTAATCATGGTAAGCATGTAGCACATAGCACAAAATCATGAAGCATAACATAAGTGGGTGTCCTAAAGTTATAGTCTAGGTCAAGATGTCTAATAACCTAAATCCCTATAACCAAGGCTCTGATACCAATCTGTCACACCCCGACCGATGGCGGAATCTTCGGGGCGGGACATGTAAGACTGTTCATAGCACATGGTTGACTAAATTGAAATATATTAAAGTCAAATTTGCATTACAATAAATCCAAGTACAAGATCAAATTCAAACAAGAAACATAAACAATTCATAAAATTCTTGATTTATTTTGCTAAGTCCAAATCCTATGTTGAACACGTCTTGAATCAATCTCACATATTGGGGCCTGAAACATGAATAAACTAAAGTCAACTAAAAAGTTGGTGAGTATAACACAGTTGTATATAGATAGCATATAGTTGAAAACAAATCCTTCACATGACATGATAAATATGGCGTTCATGGGGAGTAACTATTGTGTAACCAAATGTACAATCAAACCTTGTAACTAGCATGCAAAACAAAGTGTATTGTCGGTTTCAATCACCGCGTACCATGGGTGGGTTTGTCAGACTCAAGAGATCCATCATTGAAAACCGTCGGCTTGTATAGTTAATGATTGCACATAAGAGCATACAAAGGTTAAACACACCTAGCACTCGGGCACAAAGCTCAAATTTTTTGCACACATGTATGTAAATAGGATTTTTTTTACACTTGTGTAGTTTGTGTAAATGTAAATGTGTAATGTGTAATGAGTATAGAGTTCATGTTCCACCCCAAAAGTGTAAAAGAGTAAAAGGGGTTGTGAATACTCACTTGGTATGGAAGTGAAGCTAACAAGGAATATAGATAGCAAAAAGATCCTTGAAAAGCACACTTTAACCTAAATAGTAATATGCATTGAATCACATAGATGTATAAAGTTTAAAAATGAAAGTTGGATTTGTATATAAAACCATTGGTTTGTATTTAAAAAGGATTGAATAAAATATATAAAGTTTGAGGTAAAATATGTTTGAAACAATTTAATTAGGTTTGAATTAAATAAATAAGTGTATAACTATAGTTTATGAAATAATGTCAATATTAATTGTAATTAAGTATAAATAAATAAAACGATTTTGATTTAAAATGTAAAGTAAATAAGTCATCATTATTTATAAATTTTGTAACTTAATTATTTAAAATATCATTTAAGTGTAAGATGATAAATATAAATTTAATTTTTATAAACTTTTCAATAAATTACATTTATGCCAAGATTAAACTTTTAATCTATTTTTAAATACAGAAAACATATTTTTATAAAATCTGAAACATTTACTGATTAAAATATAAAAATTATAATTCTGTTAAAAATTCTGAGTCTAGCACGACCGTGCCTCGGAAGGGCACGATCGTGCTCAAGCCACGGGCGCGACCGCGCTAGTCGGGGTGCGACCGGGATGATCAATCAGGAGCACAATCTAGACAAGTCATCAGGCACGACCGTGCCTTAGCCCGGCACGGTCGCGTCTATGATTTTTAGACACAACAGAGACTAGCCCAAAGGGCATGACAAGGTCTGGACGGATGACACGACCGCGCTGCTAGTCGACATGATCGCGCTAAACGAGGCACGGCCGCGCTAGATGATTAGCGCGACCGTGTCTATTCCAAATCAGACACGAATCGAGAGTTTCTTGTTTTTTGAACACAGGAATTGTTAGGGCTTTTGATTAATGGGTTATTAAGAGTCTTTTCATATAACTTAATTGTATGGAAATCGAGTTTAAGCATGGGTTCGATTAAATCATTTTTATTAAAATATGATTTCTGATTCTGATCGAATTCTATGATGGAAGCCCAAATTGAATGAGGGCTTTTGATAATGTTACTGAAATGAGTGAGATGGAGAGTATACTTACCCTAAAACGTAACGAATCGATGAAGAACGGCAGAGATGAGTTCCGGCGACGGAGGTAAAGGTTTTCTGGTGACTTCGACTGCGATTCCGGCTAGGCCAGAGAGTCCAGAGTCTTGGAGAGAGCCGGGAGGTGATAAATCCTTTCTTGATCGGGAGAATTTGGGTTCCAGGAGGAAGACTCGAGTTTTGTTTGAATTGCTTGAGAGAGAATTCGAGATTGATGGAGAAAAACTGAGGCGTTGAGTAATTGAAAATGGTATAACTCGCGTTAAAGGAAAAGAAACGTAATCGGATTTGAAATTCGAACGATTGAGCGTTTTGAAATCAAATTTACGTTTCGACTGTTTCGCAGGCGCGACCGTGCCAAGATTAGCGCGACCGTGCTTAGGAACCGGGCGCGATCATTCCAGGACCAGCCGTGCGATCGTGCCGAGGCACTTGGCGCGACCGTGCTAGAACGAAGCACGACCGTGCTAACTAGGGTTTCTTGATAAATTTTCAACTTTAGTCCTTGACTTTTCAGGTTTTATAAATTTGAAATATATAGTTACTTGTATAGCGTTTATGTGCATATAATCGAGTAAAACTTGCGAACTTGTATAGAATCATTGCATTTTATTTACCGCGGGAAAAATATTGAGACATTGCACGAGTATAGAACTTGAAATTTCATTACATTGAATTGAAATATGAATACTAAAAATCAGAAATGTTACAGGAAAGAACAACCAAAACCGCGATGAGTGCGAGCATTGCGGTTGACTATCCACACAAATTTACCCATTCAAATCTGTGACGCTCAACTCGAAGCAATCAAAGAGGTGAACCTGTGCCACGAGTCCCTACGCGGTATGGACAAACAATTTAAGGTCAAATCCAACGACATTCGTTACTTTATGGATCAGATTTGGGTACCGAGCTTTGGGAATCTAAGGGACCTAGTGATGGACGAAGCACACAAGTTCCGATACTCGATTCACCCTGGTGCTGACAAGATGTATCATGACCTCAAGGAACACTAGTAGTGGCCCAACATGAAAGCCGAAATTGCTACCTATGTCAGTAATGCTTGACCTGTGCTAAGGTCAAGGTGGATTATTAGAAACCGTCAGGGTTACTCCAACAACCAGAGATTCCACAGTGGAAGTGGGAACAGATTTCAATGGACTTCATCATGAAATTGCCCAGTACATCCAGCGGTCACGACACGATCTGGGTAATTATCGACCGATTATCAAAATCTGCACACTTCCTGCCCATAAAAGAAACCGAGAAGTTTGAAAAACTGACCCAAATTTACTTAAAATAAGTAGTCTCGAGGCATGGAGTGCCAATCTCCATCATTTCAGATAGGGATAGTCGATTCACGTCCCGATTCTGGCAATCTCTACAAACTGCTTTGGGTACTCGTTTGGACATGAGTACCGCATATCACCGTCAAACGGATGGTCATAGCGAAAGGACCATCCAGACTCTCAAGGAAATGCTTCGAGCTAGTGTGATTGACTTTGGGAACGGTTGGGATGCTCATCTACCATTAGTCGAGTTTTCATACAATAACAGTTACCACACTAGCATCAAAGCCGCACCATTCGAAGCACTTTATGGAAGAAAGTGTAGATCGCCAATTTGCTGGACAGAAGTGGGAGATATCCAACTCACTGGTCCAGAAATCATTCATGAGACCACGAAAAAGATCGTATAGATACGCGAATGTATAAAGGCCGCTCGTGATCATCAGAAGAGTTACGTTGACGTGAGACGCAAACCCTTGGAATTTCAAGTGGGAGACAGAGTTTTACTGAAAGTCTCGCCATTGAAATGAGTAACTGAACCCTCGTTACATTGGACCTTTCGAGATTCTGAAAAGGATTGGTCCTGTTAATTACAAGCTTAACCTACCGGAAACCCTCAATGGTGTTCATGACGTGTTTCACGTGTCGAATCTGAAGAAGTGCTTATCATATGAGACATTGGGCATACCATTGGAGGAGATTCAAATAGACGATCAGCTTCACTTCATCGAGGAACCAGTCGAGATCATGAACCGTGAGGTCAAACAACTGAAACAAAGCCGCATTCCCATAGTTAACGTTCGTTGGAATCCTAGACGCGGACTAGAGTTCACTTGGGAGCGCGAGGATCATTTCAATCATAAATACCTTCACTTATTCAAAACTACACCGTCTACCAGTGACGCGAACTGAATTTCGGGACGAAATTCCTTTTAACAGGGGGAGTATGTGATACCCGGTGAATTCAGGTTAATATTCATACCCGACTATTACTTGAATTCACATGATTACACTTGCACCATACTTAATTATAGAGTAATTAAGTACATATTTCATATAGCAAGTCCATTCGTTTCATTTCAATTCATGCATCGGTAATCTGGAGGATTACCGGGTCACACACGCGTCCTTTCACACGAACGTTGGTGAATTTTAGAAATAATATTTAGACATATATTTGGTGTGCAAAAATTATATACAATACTGTGTTTTAATATTTTATACTTATACGAATTTTTCCGGATTTTTTAGAGCAACTTTTATTTTAACGCTTTTTAAGCGGATACGCGATATGTGCCAACAACACTAAATTAGATTTTATAAAATAAGGGTCTTATACTAGGGAAAAATAATTCAGCTATTATGATTAATCTTAGTCCATTAGAGCCCAACTTGAATTAAAAGCCCTAAAATAATAAGAAAGTCTAACTCCTTTTTCTCTAAACTCCCTTACACCCACCTTAATCCTCATTTATCCTAAACCTAGTTTGCAAATCCCTCTCCCCTCTCTCTAATATTCGGCCGCCACCCCCCTCTAGCCTCTCTCCACTTTCAAAATTTGTTCAAGCAATTCAAGCCTCTTTCAAGGTGTTCCAAGGTGCTTTCAAGGGGGATTGGAGGTGATTCAAGCCAGTACAAGGTCATATCCACACCATATCTCAGTTTTGTAAGCATTTTTCTTGACCTATTTATGTTATTTTTGGCCAAATATAGTGCACCATCTATCCAAACGATTTTCTATGTTATAACGGTCTAAATCCTTGTTTTTAACAAAGTGTTTTCATAATAAGAGGTTGTTGACACATATTTGCACTTTTTGTGGTTTGAAATGCTTGTTTATGTTGAATATTGCTCGTTGCTATTTATAAAAACTTTATTGGTTGAGATTTTGTATAAATTAGTATATGATGTGTTTGAATGCTTAAATGATACATATGTTAGTAGATTAAGTAAGAAATATAATTTTTTTGTTGAAATGTTGTGTTATACTATGTTATGGTCGTCTTACTATATAAGGAAACTTTATTTTGTTATACTTTGATTTATGGTGTTCTAATGGATAAATACATGCTAATATGGCTATATAACATCTATTAAAGTATTAAAAAGAGTTTTTTTTTTGAAGTTACACATGTTTAAAAGGTCGTTTGGACCACTTTCCTAAAAAGGAAACTTTATTGGAACATATTTTGTATGTGTATGTTATAGATGTCCAAAGTAGGATAAATAGCTTTATTACTATATGAATAGATGACTTATGTAAGAATATGTGATTTGGAGTTGTATTATGACATGTTTTGGAGGACCTTGCTAAATAAGGAAACTTTATTAGTTTTGGAACCTCACCTTTGCTTGAAATAGAAAGTGTATGTATAGAATCATGTGTTATAGTATTTTACTAGTATAATTTCATGTCTAATTTGTTTAGTTGAGCTATGACACCTAAAGTACACTAAAACCCTAATTTCCCAAAAAAGGAAACTTTGTTATGTTACTTATTCAAACGAGTTGAAATAATATTAAAAGATTATTAGTACAATGACATAACCTGTGTAGATGATTAGTTGACATATATGAAATACACCATAAAGATGTACAAATGCCATGTTACTTGTCATATGTTACTTACTTATGCAATCACTTAAAGCATGTATGTTATGTCATATGGTGTTACTTATATGATATCTAGGTATTCCTTATGTGCTACTTAGGTATTTCTTACATGTTACTTATGTGTTACTCATATGTTATCTATGTGTTACTTATACATGTCTTCACCATGTGTCACCAACGGGTCATCGTGTCACATTGGTCAACAGTGGTCAACATTGGTCAACATTAGTTAACATTGGTCAAACTTAGTCAAACTTTGTCAACCTTAGTCAAACTTGGTCATACATGGTCAAACCTCGGTCAACTTTGGTCAAACCTTCTCAAAACATCAATGTAACTGTAGGTCCTGGGAGCCTCTTCGCGCAGCGGAAATACACGGACATGTTCTGTGATTTGTGTGGGAACCAAGAAAAGAGACAGAGAAACACGAACATAAACAAAAGATAATGAAATGATACATAATCCATAATATAGAAGTCATCCCGTATTACAGACTACATACCGAAGGAGCACACATCTCTCATCTAACTCTCAACCTTGTTCCAGAAGTTCCACCTACAAATGAAGACAAGTCTTCTATTTATAGGGGCATGAACACTACCTGCGTACTTGGCTAAGTACACAGGGAATTTGTCATGCGTACTTGCTAGGTACGCAAGGCAAAAGCCTTGTGTACTTACTAAGTACGCATGACCATCTGGTGAACCAGCTAGGTACGAAGGAAAACCATCCTGCGTACTAGCCTAGTACACCGATACATGGAATTTAATCTATAGTTACTAAAACATGCTTATACAGACTCCCTCTTAACTATAGCATCAAATTCTATCTATCACTAACACTGATAATCATCAGTTTACAAAGAATGTCCAAACAAAGTCCCTCTAAACTAATGACATCACGTGTCTTCTGGCGAGACTTCATCTTCTGGCATTCCACTTGAGATCTTCAAATCTTCAAACTTCAGTCTTCAGTTGCCGAGTGATGACAAATCCGACTCCTTCTTAATTTTAGCTTTCATTGTAGACTAAAACAAGTGCTTCAATAAGAACCAACTAACCCAACACAACTCATTGTAGTTCATCCTCTCAGCAGTAGCAACCTCCACCTTGACCTAGAATTCCTCCAAATCAACTGACATGTGATAGAGAGATTGAATTTCCAATAACCTGCATCAAACTGATCAGCTCCCATAGGAATTCCAATAAGATAAACATTAGTCTTCACACCAGATGTGTCCAACTCTATCCTGTATCTTCACGAGTCAACCAAATTCCCGAAGATGTTCATTTCCAATTTCCCTTTTCAATGTAAGCTTCTCCTGACTAGACTAGAAACAAGGGTATGTTTCCTATCCCATCGGCCAATGATAAAATATTCCATATTCAACTAATAATCCAACGGATATCCAGCTTCATCTTGAAAACACTTGATAGAATCAAACACAAAATCATGCTCAGCAGTGATCACCTTATATCCAAAGTCCAACATTCTTCAATTAGATCTTCATTCCTGGTTTACACCTCCTAATCTGTATATGTTCACCGCGGTGAAGTTCCATAACTAGGTTGTCTATCTAGATTCCGCCCAGATCCCAAGTGAGAAATCCCATTATAATTGAATCACATCAAATCTTGAACACAGTCTTGACCAATGAGCACGAAAAATATAGTTTACACGAGAAATCATGGTTGATGATACATTGGTCATGCGTACTTGCTAATTACGCAAGGCAAAAGCTTTGCGTATATACTAAGTACTCATGACCAATTGGTGAACAAGCTAAGTACGCAGGAACACCCTCCTGCGTACTAGCCTAGTATAACGATACATAGAATTTAATCTATAGTTACTAAAACATGCTTCTACAGTAACCTATCAACGTTAAGTCGTTTGGATGAATGTGGTTACATAAACCATGTTTACTTTCATAGACCTTATAGACTTACTATTCCTAGGACTCGGTTAGGTCGGTTGTCTAGACTTTGCTAGGATTCTCGTACTTGATTTTCATACTTCATTCACCTCATTCCCAGGTGAGTTTTCACGGCCCCATTTTACTTACTTTTCCATTTGGGGGAGCTACATGCTAAACCATTTTCTTACTTAGTTGTATGATGATTACTTTGATTTCACTTTAATATATATAAGTGGGTGCATTTCCCACACATAAAGTCCTCTCATATTCGAACCATTAATTATTTCTCAAAGCAAGGTGATTGGTGAATAGTACTATTAGGTTTAACAACCCCCACCCGGGTTAGTCGCGCTAACTCTGACTGGGAGTCAAACGGGTGCATAATTGACCTAATCCACTGCATGCTGGGCACGTAAGAGGCAAAATGCTAGTTTCTTCATTCCTTCATTGAGGTTCGGTTTCGGTGTTGCTTATATAATTAATGTTTAATGTCTGATCAACAAGCGAATCACTAGTATACATGCGTACTGTTACACTGTTTTCATTACTGTTTCTGTTACTTAAACCTGTGAACTCACCAACCCTGTGTTGATACCTTAAGCATGTCTATATCAGGTTGCTAAGCATTCATTCATGGACTAGGGTGCACTTCAAGAGTCTCACAGCATGTTTTTCATTAGTAGCTTAGGTTTATGGGAACCTATTTATTTATGCTTCTGTATTTTGAAACAATTACTTTTGCTTCCGCACTCTACATTCCGTATTTTCAAACTCTGTATTTCTATTTAATTTTATATGATGTTCAAACGGGATGTCTTTTCGAAAACAATTTAGAGGTCGTTCGATATGACCGGGTCTGATGATCCTTGACAGTCACAACCAGTGGGTAACCCGATGTGGAATTTCAGGGTGTGACACCGGCGGACTTGAGACCCCGTATAGGGTCCCGAGATTCATTAAGAACAGATGGCCGACCGTATCCCCTGTTCCATTACGAAATACTAGCCCCCCCATCGAAAGGGTTTGTACTAGCAAATATAACCAACCATACCTTAAATTAAACGTTAATTAACAAGTGATAACAGCCGGAGTAACACCTTAAATGAGATAACATTTCTAATTACATTTCTTATCCTTTTTACCCTCTTTTAAACAAAACCCATTTTCCAACTTATTATCCTAGTCAAACAATAGCGAGGGTTGAGTACGGGATCCGTGTCCATGGTTCGATACTTGGTTCTTACCGGACTATACTATGTCACGATAGGTACACTTGTATATTGTGTGTGTGTTTAGTTGAAGTATTTATCATTTTAATTTATAAATTTAAAACATGATTTTGTGTAACTCTAAACCAAACATTATTTAAGATATATATTATGTCTCTCGTATTTGGCATCAAGTTTTTTGGAGCCATTACAAGGGACATATTTATATATATATATTTATATACACTAAAACACGCTCATCAAGTTTTTGGCGCCGTTGCCGGGGACTACGGTAATTCTGCGAAATATCTAAGCCGTTGGACTGATTATTTTTATTTTCTCTTTGTTTTCTTTCTGCTTTATTTTCTCTTTTATTTTTATTTTCAACTTTATTTTCTCTTTGTTTTATTTCAATTTTATTCTCCCTTTTTTATTTTTATTTTTATTTTTCTGACTTTTATTCTCTTTTACTTTGGTGCTCGTGTTCGTTTGTTTGTGCTTTGTAGTAGCTTTCATGGAGCGTGCCTACGAGAGTTATTGTGGAGGATACTGGGACGATTATAAGTGCCACCACTTGCCCTAGACTGACTTATATGGGCCCGAGTCTGGTCTAAGACTCGTTAAATAAACGTGACGCTTTCGCGAGGCAAACCGATGATAAATAAATTGAGAAGTTGGTGTATACGGTAGAATACATAGATCCCGGGTTTGTCTTACAAATTTAAGTTTCTCGTACTTCCTCCATCAGGTATGTTTTCTCGATATTAGAAATTTGTAGTTTTTATTTTTCATTTTATTTTATGTTTTATGTTTTTCTTTGAGTGCTTGATAGCTTTTGTTGGTGAAGGATGATTCTTAAGATTCTATGGGTACCTACCATACGCATGGTGAGGACGTCTCATCAGGGGAGTATCAGCTTCATCGCACTCTTATTATTCATGACATATATCGTATTGCATAAATTCATATTGTTAGAAACTAAGTGTGGGATGGAATCCCACTAATAAATTGGCTGCCTAATTTTGTCCCGAGTCTTACAAAGGAATGATTCTTAATTACCTAATCTATGAGATGATATATATATATATAAGAATTAAAAATTTTAAAAAATAATATGTGAGCATGACAGCTTCATAAATAATCTAAAAGCAAAAAGTCTTAAAAATCATTTGGAATAAACGGTCTTACAAAAACAGTAATTTCAAAATACCATTGAGTGAATCAAGGAAACAAATAGGGAAGATTAGAAAGTACAACAAAAAGAAAGAAATAAGTTTATGCATATTTTTACTTTTATACCCCTTATCTTCTGTTTAATGTGAGAAATTTGAGCCTATTCGTGCATTATCATACATACACATACATATTTCACATGCTCATTTCGTTTGATAGAGTGTTTGCTAATTATTGCTTTGCATGTTAGAACTTGTTTAAAATACACATTTCAAGATCATAGACTAAAAGAATGTTTAAAAATGATGAAGGCATTAGGATTAACCCATCTTCTTTAGTCTTTTCTTTTTCTTTTACCTACCCTAAACATTATCCCTTAATTAGCCCCTTTGAACCTAAACCTTTTTCGTTTCAAAACCCACATTTCAAATCCATAAAACCAAAAAAATTCCCTTTTTACTTATAACCCTTTTCCGTTAAAAACCGGTTCTGGTCATATTGGCATTGACTTAAAGATATCTATCCGTTTCAAGTATAAAATTATGAAGCCATGTGTTTATGAAGGAATGAAGAAAAGTAGGGGAAAAGCTACGGCAAATTCCCAAGTTGTGAAATTGGAAAAAAAAGAGAGATATATATGAAGAAATAAAAGAGAAGGGTAAAAAGATATAACAACTGCCCAAAATTATGGAATGATCTCATGAAGAAAATTGAAGAAAGAATCAAACTTACTCACTATTTGAGTATACAGAACTGATCAAGATGGTTGCTAGTAGGATAAAACCCGAACGATCCACAAGAAAAGATAGTAATGTGTATTTCAAAAACAAGGAGGAAGTGACGTTCTTAAAGAAGGAGATTCGGTCTTGACGATCTAACCTTAAAAGAGTCCTTAGATTAGCTACAACATTATAATCTAAGTTTATCAACAGTCCTTTTGTTCATAGCCCAATTATCCAAGACCCGGATTTTTAACATTTAGCTATTTTTTCCAAATAATTCCTACCCTAACCCTAAGCCAATCATTACAACCCTTTACAAAATCCCTTTTGATTTATTCACATATTTTATGTTAATTGATGGAGATTTGATTTTTTTACACGCATATGATTATGAAAGCCTTAATTATAACATTGAGTATTCTTCTTGAAAAATATTATCCATATATTAAACTCGAGTATTGAGTGAATATTTGTGAGACTGTAATTTTGTGCATACTCATAGTTCCATCAAGTATGTTAGGCTTACTACCCCATTGTGGAGAAACACTTGAAAGGTATAAACATCTAATAATTGCTTTTGATAAAAGACGTTTAACCATTTGGGACAAAAGCTTTAGATTAACATTAAATCAATGCTTTATTCTATGGGTATAATCATGCATGAGTTTGCTTGAGGACAAGCAAAGTTTAAGTGTGGGGTGTTATTACGTGCCATCATTTATACATATTTTACATGCACAATTATCCCCGTATTAATCATAATTATAGATAAAAGGATAAGAATTGATACTTAATCTATTTAATTGTGTTACAACAGAATATATATCCCTTACATACAAAAACATGAAGAAATCACTCAAAAAAAAGGGAAAATTAGCATCCGGAAGCCAATCGGACGTTCGTGCACCCAAGGAGTCAAACCAGGAAGTCAAAATCAAGCACCAGTCAAAATTGGCGGTGCATCCCAACACACGACCGTGAAAAAGGTGAAAAGTGGCCCTGTACTCCCAAAAGCTGTCAGATTCCCTCACGTGCAAGAAACGGGTACTTTGCACGCCCGTGCAATCCAATGCACAGTCGTTCATTGCCCAGTTCACAACCTATAATTAGCAAGCTCATTCCAAGCATTTAGGTGTTCAAGATCGGTTTAGTGGAAGCCCTAATGCTCTGCTAGGGCCGAAACTCTCTCGGTTTTGTTCCATTTTAGCTTTTCTTTGTTTATTTTCTTTTCCTAAGTCTTGTAATACGAAATGTTTCTTCTCATTCGAGTAAACAAGAGAAAACCTATACCCACTCTCCCTTGGTGTTGGAACACTTCCACACATTGTTAAAGGGTTAGTGGAGTCACTTGTATCGTCATTCGTGGCTAGTCCTCTTGCGTTGCTCGGGTTAGTTGATCTTTAATTAATTAATAAATTATTTTTAGTATGTTATGTTCTTAAAGTCTTTCTTCTAATTTATCTTAAAAAGAAAAGAATAAATGATCTTTAAACCAAGTTACTAATCTTAAATCTTGTGAGTTTCTTAAGCAAGACTTCTTGCTTGGAAGCTTATTCCAGTTTGTACGGTCTATATACAAATCTTGGTGCTACCAAGGGCCCTATTAGTATTGGTTTATTATTATGGGTTGACTGGAGGTTTTTGGTATTCAACGGATCATTCGAGTCCTGACTGGACTTTATGAAACATGTCGGTATTTCTTTACTTCTCTTGTGTTAGCTTGTAGAGGACTTCTAGCGGGAGCCATGGGGCTTGATATTGAGAATGAAAGTTTTCTTTATTTGAAATGAATTTATAAGTAATGACAACTATTTTAATGTCACACCTCGACCGATGGCGGAATCATCGGGGCGGGACATGTAGACTGTTCATAAGCACAAGGTTGACTAAATTGAATATATTAAACATCAAATTTCATTGCAAGTAATCCAAATACAACCAAATTCAAGAAAGAAAGAAATTGAAATTCATAGAGTTCTTTTTATGTAAATTAACTAAGTCCAAGCCTACGTGTAGCACATCTTGAACAACCTCACACATTAGAACTTGAAACATGAATAAAATAAAGTCAACTAAAATGTTGGTGAGTATAACACAGGTTTGTATATAGATAGCATATAGTTTGTAAACCAAATCCTTTACATTACATGATAAATAAGGCATTTATGGGGAGCAGCTATTGTGTAACCAAGTACAATCAAACCTTTGTAACTAGCATGAAAATTGTGTTGTCGGTATCAATCACCCCATTCTGGGTGGGTTTGTCAGACTCAATAGATCTATCATTGAAAACCGTCGGCTTGAATAGTTAATGATTGCACATAAGTGTTCACAAAAGTTAGCACAACTAGCACTCAGGCATAAAGCTCAAATTTGCACACATGAATGTAAATAGGATTTGTACTTGTATTGTTTGTGTAAATGTAAACATGTAATTTGTATATAGTTCATATTTCACCCCAAAAGTGTAAAAGAGTAAAAGGGGCTATGAAATACTCACCTGATGAGCAAACAATGAAGCAAAGCAAAATAAGTAGCAACTAGCAAAGTCCGTGAATACGTGAGCCGACCTAACTGTTCCCTATGGTAAAATAAGATACTTTATGGTCTAAACAATGTTCGAATGTGTAAGTTGATCATGTATATGATTCACCCAATTATACTCGACATGAATACTAGTTTATATTTCCGACAGTTTTGACATGACCACCGTTAGTGACGAGTTGTGACAATCATATACATTTATATATACTTATATAAATAAGTTATGTATCTCAAGACGTGTCTTTACGTTTACACAACCACCCCATGGTTGGGGTTGAAAACAAATATATAGTATGGAAGGTAAAACTTTTACATCAAGATAGCCTTTAGTAATGCATTCGGGTTTTTAAGTCAACTTGTATTCGGGTAAAACTTTTACATCAAGATAGCCTTTATTTTATTGAACTCAATAATTTATGAAACTTTTACCACACTCAACTAAGTGTATTGACTCTATAGAAATGTATGGGTCATAATTTATAAAGGGGTTTAAGGGTTTCAAACAAAAATCATAACACAAAGATGTTAACAGCTTCAGTTTTGTCGGATAGGTCTCGGAAATCTTGATGGTTGGGGGTCAAACTGTTAGTTTTATGATAATAGACATATGGATTGTAATGACAACACAAAATACTAGTTTTATAAAAAAGAATCAAGTCATTTGAACCATTTTTGAGTGAGTTATGACCCAATGAAGTCGTCCTTAGAATTCTGTCCAAAAACTCAGATTGTACCCATTTTCTTGTATTAACCTTTTAGGGTATCAAAACTCCACAAAAAATCACGAAATCACTTGGGATGGATAGAGGATTCTTTAAAATTAATTTTTGACTCAAGAAACGTCCATTTTGGTTTAGTTTTGACTAGTATATGACCGTCCAAAGTGGACTGAAAATTCTGCCAGCACGTTCTCGTTTTGAATGGTGACTTTTCATTTGAAATAAACACTACTTGGGTGAACTTACACACAAAACAACTTGTGTACTTAATAAAATCAAGACTTAGGATATGAACACTCAGTTAAAGCAAGCAAGGAGAAGGACGGAATGGTGTAGGAAGCTCGAACTCTTGAAATCACCCTTGAAACACCTTGAAACTTCAAAGCTCTAGCTAAACCTCTAGAGGATTTTGTTCTTGAATTTTGAAAGTGTAAGAATGCAAGTGTGTGTGTGTGTATTTCGAGATATATGGAAAGATATGGTGAGGGTGGAGTGTTGGTTCCATCATAATCATTGTAAGATATGGATGATGAGATTGATTTGCCTTTGCTTAAACTCTTGGGTGATGGGGTATGGACCTTATGACACAAGGATGGGGAAGCAAGTGAAGAAGTCATGGTGGGTGGCCCCACCTTCAATTTCGGCCGAGATAGGGTATGGGGTGGGGGGTTGGGTGTTGTCAAATCTTGTAGTTAGGATCCAATGGTTAGTTAGGTCGGTTGTAGTTAGAATACACCCGGTAGGTGATACCGTGATATAGAACTCGGTGTATGAACTTTTAGTGATTAAAACTTTATATCTATATACCTAGATATATATATATATATATACATACATATATATATATATATAATTATTAGATGAAACGATGTTTGAGTGTTGTACAAGAAATCATGATGATAGAGTTAGAGTGTGGTTTTATCCATAATATTAATCATGAGATTTATGACATTGAGTGGAGTATAAGCAAGGATATAATGATGGTGATGTGATCTTTATGTTGCTTGCATCTTTGGTCATAATCATGATGATTATGACGCTTGAGTGTTGTGTAAGCAAAGCAATCATGATGATGATGTGATTGATTTAGATGTGGTATAATACCTGAAATTTATACCCGATTTAATATCTTTAATTATTAAAACGTTTCACTAGACTTTTGCTGTCAAGTTTTTGTTAATCACCAACGACCGTACTTTGCGGGTTATCACTGTTTATTTTCCTAGTAATTCTTAAAAATTACTATTTTGATATAATTTCCTTTGTTAGATTCCTTGACTTTACTTAGTCAAAATAAAACTTGGGAAATATATGTTATGAACGTGCATTTATGTAATATGGATATTTACCTGAAATACTGGGTGTCACAGTATATATCCGAGTAAAACTTGAGTATTTGTATTGAATCATTGTATTTAATTGTAGATACGAATAGAACAAATTAGTGCACTAGAATTAGGTTTGAAAAGCCCTATATTGAATCGAAATACGGATACTAAAAATCAGAAATGTTACAGTCTCCCCATGTTGAGAGAATTTCGTCCTGAAATTTAGCTAGAGGAGGCGACAGCATTAGTAAAAAGATGAGGGTACTTGAGCTTCATTTGGTCTTCTCGTTTCCAAGTGAATTCAGAACCACGCTTAGATTCCCAACGAACCTTGATAATAGGAATACGACTTCGCTTGAGTTGTTTAACTTCACGATCCATGATTGCTACCGGTTTCTCAACGAAGTGCATCGTCTCATCAATGCGCACGTCATCAAGCGGTATATGGAGATTCTCATCAGGGAGTCATTTCTTCAGATTAGCTACATGAAATGTAGGATGCACATTGCCAAGAGATGGAGGTAAGTCGAGCTTGTAAGCCACTTTCCCAATCCTTTCAAGGATCTTGAATGGACCAACATAGCGAGGTGCTAACTTGTCTTTCTTTCCAAAGCGGATCACACCATTCCACGGGGACACCTTTAGAAGAACAAGGTCACCGATTTGGAATTCCAAGGGTTTTAAACGTTTGTCGGCATAACTCTTTTGCCGACTCCTCGCTACTCGAATATTGACACGGATTTGAATGATCTTATCGGATGTTTCTTGAATTAGTTCGGGACCGGTGATTTGTGCTTCACCAATCTCGGTCCAACAGATAGGAGAACGACACTTGTGACCATAAAGAGCTTCGAATGGAGCCATGTTGATACTTGTGTGGTAGCTATTATTGTAAGAGAACTCAATCAGGGATAAATGTGAATTCCAATTGCCACCAAAATCGAATACACAAGCTCGAAGCATGTCTTCAAGAGTTTGGATTGTTCGCTCGTTTAAGCATCAGTTTGGGGATGGTAAGTCGTGCTCAAATCCAATCGTGTACCATGAGCAGTTTGGAGAGATTGCCAAAAACGAGAAGTGAACCGAGCATCTCTATCAGATATTATGTTCAAGGGAACACCATGACGGCTCACATTTTCGTCAATGTAATTTCAGGCTAGTTTCTCAACCTTATAGTCTTCGCGGATAGGCAAGAAATGAGCAGATTTGGTGAGACGATCAATGATCACCCAAATGCTATCATAACCACTCGTGGTGCGAGGGAGCTTGCCGAAAAGAAATTTTGAATTCTAGATGTAAGTTGTATTATTTGGAATGAGTTTGATGGGATTTTGAAATTTAGGGTTTGCGTAAGATGTAGTCTGATATGCTCAAGATTGTCAGTGGGTAAGAGATTTCATAGACATTGGTCTGGGTCAAAACTTCACGTGACACGAGCAACGCTACTCATGATAATATGATAGGGCACTTATGTATAGGAAGTACCATCGGCGTATCCACCATGCCCTTGTCACATCACATCAGTTTCGTCGTTACATATCATGATAAGTTTTAGGTCACAACACACGACAAAATTTCACTATATTTTCCATGCGCTGATTTTTATAATTTCGTGTGCACCCGTAATTACTCAAATCATCGCATGGTCCGTATAGCTCATTCCGTTGTGTGTGGGTAAGGGGGGCACAAATTTCACTCTAATCACGTCTATTGCTTTCACATAAAGGTCGCTAGCAAGTAATTATGTCCCTAATCACGTCAGTTCGCAACTAAAGGGTAGTAAAGTAGTATAGCTTAAAGTTTCTTAGTTTGCTCGTGTTTGAACAAGAATACGTCAAACCCCAAGTTGTTTCAATGTATTATGGTCTTCAACCTTGGTGAACAAGGTGTATGACCATGTCTTGTGTAGAATGTAATCAACCAATTGCACTAATTGTAAGCAAATTTTGTTTCATGTATATAGTAAACATACAGGTCTTTCGTGTAGTGTGGACATCTAGCATTTGTATTTTGAAAATCACTAAGCTCTCACGTGTAGTGTAAACAAAATAGTATCTTGTGTATTGTAGGAAAAGGATTTCATGTATGGTGTTAAACCTAGTATCATGTATTTTGTAAACCAATAGTCTTTCATGTGTAATGTAAGTAATGTAGTATCATGTACTTTGTAACCAATTAAGTTTCGTGTTCAATATAATCAATCAAGTATTGTATATAAAACAATCAATTATCATGTACCATGTATGTTGTAAACAACTAAGTTTCATGTACTATGTGTTCAAGCAAGTAGTATGTGTATTGCAAATAAACATGTTTCATGGGTGTAGAACCAAAGACTGATTGCTACTAAACTATTCTAAGTACAAATGCTGATGATAGGCTTATCAGTAGCATTCAACACATATTGCTGCTGATAGGCTTATCAGCAGCATTCAATACTTGTTGCTGCTGATAGGCTTATCAGCAGCGTTCAACACAAGTTGCTGCTGATAGGCTTATCTGCAGCATTATTCTCATTCTTGCTGCTGATAGCTATGTTCCTTGAAGACAAACCGTTGCAGCTGACTATCCATGCCAAGCGTCACTGACAACTTTCTGCAAAAGCAACTGACACACTCAAAGCAGAAGGAACCTCAATGGCACAACCAATAAAACCCAGCAATGCTCTTCTCTAGACATGCAAGCAATGATGCATAAAGAATACGCTTCAATAAGGTTAGCTAGTTCAGCTTTAACGTATAAAATTAGTTTTTGTATAAAAGATCAACGGTCTGTGTTCGATCTGATCCTTAGAATCAAGGGTCTGTCTTGATTCTAATTTAGTATAAATACTGTGTAAACACTTCACTGTAAGTGTGCTTCCTCGCAAAGTTTTAATTTGTAATCCTATATTCACTAAGCTTAATACAACAATGATCTTACTAGTATTCTTTCTGTCTTTTCGATTACATTTGTGTAGTTGTTATTGTTTCCGCCAATTTCAACTAAGAATATAACCATCTTGCAATTTCACGATCCTACAAGTGGTATCAGAGCTTTGGCTCAGATTAAACAAACTAACACTTGTTTAATCACTTCTGGTTCTATTCTAAACTCTTTTGTTTTATCAAGTCACCCAAAACCATGAAACAAAAATGGCACAAAGCAATGGTTTTGAAGACATCGGAAGCATCAACCGACCACCAAGATTGGTGTCGGGAGAAGACTACGACATGTGGAAAAATTGCATGGAAAGTTTTTTCTGCTATAAAGAGTACGGAATGTGGAAATCCATCAGGGATGGACCCTACATTCCAATGGTGGCATCTGCTGACTCTGGAGGACCAACAGTCCCAAAGGATCCCTCCAAGTACTCAGAAGAGGATATCAAGAAAATGGAGGTGGACTTCAAGGCACTAGGAGGCATCCAAATGTGCCTTCCAAACAAAGTTTTTCATAACTTCAGAAGTTACAAAACTGCTAAGGAGCTGTGGGAGGCCCTCGAGAAGATGTTTGCTGGATCTGAGGAAATTAAGGAAAACAGAACAGACATCCTTAAGCAGCAATACGAAAACTTCATCTGGAAGGAAGGTGAGTCTCTAACTGTTTTATATAACAGATATACTTATCTTGTAGGTGAGTTGCAGTGCTCAAAAGTGAAGTTGGAGAATGAAGACATTCTTAAAAAAATTCATCAGATCTCTACCTAGTTGCTGGACACTCTACACAGTGTCCATCAGAATAACTGAGAATCTAAAGACTCTTCAGATGACTAAGCTATTTGGTATGCTCAAAACCTATGAATTAGAAATGATTCAGGCCAAGGAAAGGAGCTCAAGCTACCAAACAGCCTCCACATCCAACACCACCTCATCTGCTTTTCACTCTGAGCACTCAGGCCCCAGTACTTGCAATTACTATCCTCCCATAGTCACACATCCTCAAACTCCTACCTCTAAAACAACCACATCACCATTTCTCCTTGAAGCTCCTTCTCAAGCCTCAACCACTACTTCTTTTGTTTCTGAAAACTCAAGCAACATGTACTTTATCAAGGAGGATCTTGAATGCTTCCATCCAGATGATCTAGAAGAAATGGACATACAGCACTCGTATGCCATGCTCTCCATAAGAGCAAAAAGGTTCTACTCTAGAACCGGAAGACCCATTCCAAGCAACAGCTCAAACACCAGAGTTGGCTTGGATAAAAGCAAATTAAAATGTTACAACTGTAACCAACTGGGTCATTTTGCTAGAGAATGCAAGGCACCTAGGGCAAACCCAGCAGCTCACTAAGCCCAACCAAGACATCAACAGCAACAAGCTACTCCTCCAGCTCAAACTGTAGCTTGTGCAGTTGTTGGAACATTTGACTTTGACTAGAGCTTCCAGTATGAAGATCTGCCTACTAACAACCAAGCTCTTATGGCAGACACAACTGAGATACCGCCTCAGGTATATGAACATCTATGTTCCCAAGCCTGTATTGATAAGGTTTTAGGCTACAGAAAGCATAATTAAAACCTAATAGATCAAAATGAAGAGTTTCATCAAATGAAATCTGAATTCAAAAGGGTCGAGGACAGTTACAAAGAAAAAATTAACTGCCTAAAGAAAGAGATTTCATCATTAAAACATGAACAAACCAATCTTGAGACTCAGATTGATGATCTACTGGCCAGATTAAAAGCTACCAGAGCAGAATTGGCAGAACAAAAGGTTCATGTCGACAAATATGAATTTGCATCCAAAAAGCTGCAAAGACTTTTGGATGCTCAAATTCATGATAAGGTAAAAACTGGTGTGGGGTATCATGCTGAACAATATCAAGCCGTTGCACCACCTGCTGACTACGTGACCATTCATGAACCATGCTTCAATCTGGCAATCTTGATATGGCCAACAGAAATCTTGATCCTTCTAAGGATGAACTATTGGTACAAGAATGCACTACCTCATCAGAGTCTGATTCAACTTACTCAGACTTCACTAAAACAAGTGAAGCTTCATCTCCTCCTGCCCCTCAAGTCACCCTTGGTAAAGATGAAGTCCATTCAGCACAAGTACCAGCCATTTCAGTACCAGTTCCTACACCATTCAAACAGATCAAAATTAGCTATCCTCCAGAAGGTAGGAAGCTAAATACTAAAAAGGGTCAGTCCTCATCTTCAGTCCAGCCAAGGAAGGTGTTTGACATATGTCATGCGCCTGGAGAAAGGGTTCCATATGTTAAAAAAACATTGGAAGAAGCTACGTTTGAGCACAACACAGCTCACCCTTAGAATTTCAAAGACCTTTTCAAAAGAAAGGATTATGTGCATCTTTCAAGGGATAAACTGGCAAAATCATGTTTTGTTTGTGGAAAATATAACCACACTGCCAGCACCTGCTTCTACTACCTTCAGCAGCCAAGAAACCTCAAGCAACATGCTTTTGAGAAGACAGAGAAGAACAAACAGGTAAGAAGATTTGAAGCTAAGACAACTCAATTCAGAAAATCTCTTTCTCCATCAAGGGAGCAGTTGTCAAAACCTAAACAATCTTGCTTCATCTGTGGAGAATCAGACCACTTTGCTGCAAATTATAAGTTTAATCCTTTCAATCAGATTCCTCTTTCAACACCAGTTATACAAAAGCCTATCAGTGAGGTGAAGAAGGATAGGCATACGTCGGTTCCTAAGCCATCAGCAGTCAAAATAACCGCTGCTGATCGAGTAAAGCACAAGGAACAAAAGGGAAAGCCTTCAGCAACAACAAAATCTGCAGCTGCTCAAGTAAAACAATCAGCAGCATCAAAATCTGCTGCTGATAAGCCGAATACAAAGTCTACTGCTGAAAAGGCAAAGACAGCTGGAAGACCACCAACTCAACAATGGAAGGCAAAGAAAGCACCAAGCATCATCATCGGTTCAGTTGAGTGCATCTATCCTTTACTGTAAATATGCCTATCTTTTGATGTAAATAAAAGTTATAAGTCAGCAGCATTTTTTCCCCTCAGCTGCTGACAGGTTTAATATTCAGCAGCAAAGGATTTGCCACTGACTACCTTAAGTTATCAGCAGGAACAAGTTTCCTGCGGATAGCTTTAAGGCCATCAGCAGTAACATCCCTGCTGCAGATCATTGCATCTATCAGTAGCAATTAAGTGTGCTGCTGACAGACTTAACCTTCCGCAGCAACCAAAGTTGCTGCGGACATGCTTACTCATCCACAGCACCCAAGTTTGCTGCTGATGGGTAAACTTAAGTCCAAAATTAACTTTTACCCGCTGTAAAAGAAAATAATGTCAGTCTTTACCATGACTGCCTCGGTGTATTACAGCTATAACAATGAAAAGTAAATAAGGTTGTACTGTACAAGTCACTCTGCTTTTTCTCTCATCTGCTGCTATAAGAACAAATCAAATTTTCCTTACCACCTCTTCACATTCAATTCAACCCTAACCAACTATCACTTTCACCCAAAGCTCCCACCACATTCAAAGCTCTCCATATTCTTCATACTCTCAGTCTCCACCATATTCAAATCATCCCTCCAAAATCAAACGGCTATGGCAGATATCGACAACCCAGATGACAAGTTTTCCACATACCATAACCTAACAGCATATCTTACCAAAGGAAAGAAATCCGATGATTTTGACGATATGATCGATTTCTTATGTCGATCAAAGATCTACTTTGCCCTCACCACCAACCCTACTATATATATTCCCCATATGGAGGATTTCTAGAGAACCGCCGTCTACTCAACCGAACAGGGGATTCCCCAAATCAAAGCCAAAGTAGACGGCAAGAATATCACCATCTTGGAAGCTACACTCAGAAAACATCTTAAGCTTCAAGATGAGGGAGCAGCCATCTCATACTCGAAGGACGAATACATGAGGACCTTTGTCTCCATTGGATACACTGGAAATCAAACCGAGTATACGATCGAGAAGGCACTGATGGGCCCTCCATGGAAGTATCTTTGCCACACTCTTCTCCAATGCATATCTCAGAAGAGGAGTGGATGGCATCAGGTTCTACACTGGCCTCCGCCTTCCATGGTATAGTCACTAACCAAGGCTTCAACTTTGCACATCTCATTTTTGAGGGTTTGCGATACAACCTTCAAGAGGGTGTAAAGCAGCAATTTTTTATGTACCCAAGGTTCTTGCAGGAAGTTTTTAATCAAGAACTAAAAGAACTTTCAAAACCTGCAAGAGTCTACATCATGTTGGGTCATAAAAATAACATTTTTCAAAGCATGAGAACTGTTTCCAAAAATTTCTCAGGGGTCAACGTTCCATTGTTATCTACAATGTTGAACGTACAAAGTACCCAGGGTGACAGCTCAGCAATCCCATCTGATACTGATCCCACACCCTCCACCACACATCCTGAACAACAGTCTGCATCCACCATTCGAACCCCTGTGCATACTAATGAGGATGCACAGGCACAAACATTACTTACACCTGTTTTGGATGTTATCGTTCAACTGGAACACAGGGCCCCGGTTGCAACGACATATACTAGGAAAAGGGGCAAGAGAACTCCTTCTTCTCTTGCCTCTAAGGCCCAAACCCAACCTAACAGCCCTCACTCAGAATCACAACATTCTGGTGAGAATATCACAAGGGAGAGCCACATTATTAGGGAGACTCCTTCGGATGGCTCTCTATTAGGAATCAGGATCACCTCCCGGATCCGTAGCCCTTCCTTTCACTTCTGAACTTAAGTGTTCAGGAACCTGATCAAGATGATGTACCTTCTCCAACTACCACTATCTCGGAGGTACTGATTGATCTTGCTTCCAACACACCCAACCCAAGTTCATCTACCCTAAAGGTCCACTCTAGGAGCCATGAAAGAGTGGATGTGGAAGAGGCTGTCAATACTGCTGGTCCATCAAATGACAAGGGGGACAGTGATAACATTGTTAAGACCTCAACCAAGGCAACTCATAGTGAGGATGTTTCCTTGGAAACTCCCTTCACCGAGAGGAATCGCAGGTGCCAAGAAACCATGGGTGATGGGGATGAAGAGGCTAGGCCTAGGGCCCCATCTGGGTCTAAGGATTCCACAACTGTGGATGAGGACAGACTGAAACTTCATAACTTGGAATTGACGACCAGGGTAGCTATGCTAGAGGCAGAAGTGTCCAAACTAAGACACCAAGTCTCTATGCATGAAGCCCATCAATGCCCAACTTTAACCACTCCCTCTCTTACATCAGTAGGCACCCAAACTGATGCTTACCTGTCTACTGATGCAACCAAAAAGGGGGAGATGGTTTCTATGGAGGAAGACACAGACAGTCTTGACGACTGGATTCAAGAGCAGGCTGTACTTCAAAGCTCACTATTCAAGCCGACCTTTGTACAAATTCATGACTTGCCAGTCTCAGATAACGAAGAAGAAGAGACATCTGAAGACTGGACGTTGGTCGTCAGGGCTGTCAATGAAATGCTGAATGATGCTGAAGACACAGAACAAACAAATACACCATTCAACATCCTTCCTGAAGCAGCAGCCATCATAAGTCAATCCATTACCCCCCAACTCTTTCAAACTACACAAAAGCTAGAATTTGACTCCATTCTAGCTTGGGGGTATGATGGATCAGCTGAGAGATTTTGGATTGGATGGGAGTTTAGTGGTGTAAAAGAGCTAAACTGGAACTCCCTCAATGCCCTCCAAGTCCTATAACTGCATTTAACTAACTGCATCAACACTTCATCAGATCTCTCAGCAGAACTTGCCATCGGCAGGTTCCATGACTTGATGGAGGATAATCTACCCCACTTCGAAAGACTAATTCTAACAGCAAAATGGGTAGCTTATCCTGAATCTTCGGCAGCAGCAGCAAGAAGACTGACTCCTAGAAGACTTGACATTATAAGGAGCAGTCTTCTCACTAAAGAAGAAATTTGCTGCCTAAGAAGATTTCTGTACTCCTTCATCGTCAAAGACTTAGATGTGCTGGGATGGACAAGCACTAAGTCTCTTGACCACACCTTCTTACTAAGCAACGACACCTCTCTCACCATCAACACCAGGAACATCTTGTCACTTCCTACAGACTTTCTCTACAAAATCTTTCAACTCAGGGCAAATATCTGCAATGTCAACTCACGTGAAAGCCAGGCAATGATAGCTACTGTCAGAGCCAAACTTGAACAAGTAGGAAGAATCACTAAGGAAGTATATGTGTCAAACTCGGACACTGACACTGACTCAGCTTCCCCTCGAGTAGACATATGTACTGCAGCATATGAGTCAAGATCAACTATCAAAGAAATGCTGAAAGAAGTCACAAATCCTGAGTCCAAATTGAATGAAACCAATGACCTTCCCTTATTTACATCTGAAATTTCCAATAAAGCTGAGGCAGAGATCCCAATAGCAGCACCATCATCTGCTGTTGTGGTCAGTGAAGCCGAAGCAGAGGCATCCAATATAAACAAAGGAAAGGGAATCATGACAGATGAAGATGAAGAGAGGCTGCTAAAAGAGAAAAGAGAGAGGGAAGAGAAAAGAAGAAGAAGAGAAGAAAAGGAGATGGCTGACATTAAAAAGGCTCAAGAAAGAAAAACAGCCATTCTCCTAAGAGAACAAACTATCCAGCTGTATGCTAGACAGCTGGATGAACTAAAAAGAAAAATTCCTGTAGTTGACCAGGCTGAAGAAGATGCAGCTCTTGCTCTTCAACTGCAGGAACAATTCTACAGAGAAGAGGAAGAACTGGAGAAGAAGAAGAAAGAAGAAGCTAAGTTCAGGATAACCGATTCTGAACTAGCCAAAGAAATGAGGGAGGAATGGATAAAGACTCTAGTTTCTCAAGGTGAGTATGCAGACTACCTTAATAAACTATCAAATAAAGAAGTCTACAGAGCCTTCATGGGTCAGCAAGGTCAATTGGGAAAGAAGAAACAGGCTGAAGAAGAAGAAAAGGCCCGACAAAAGTCCAAAAAGACCATTGCCTTCAATAAACGGACCCATGAAGAAAGGAAGGTAATGACTAACTTCCTCAAGGCTAGTGGAGAGAGTGGAAAGAGGCTAGGTCCCATGAACTTCATGAACCTGCAAGCCCTCTACTTCAAAATCAAGAATAATGTGGAAGAAAGATTGGGGAAGAAGGGATCCAAGAAGAGGGTACCAATTCAGGAAGAAGAAGAAACAAAAGCAAAGAAACCCAAGCCTTCTCCCTCACCTACCTCTTCCTCAGTCCAACAACCTTCCTCTCTCCTCCCCAAACCTTCCACTCCTCCACCCAAAAAGTCAAAACCATCCCACCCATCCCCCACTCATCAACAGCCTCCCTTGAAGAAATCCAAACCCACACCTAAACCAGAAGACTCAAGAGACATAGTTGATTGGGTCTATAATCCACAGGATAAAAGGTTTGAGATCTTCAGGGGGAGAACTGAAAAAAGAAGATCTATCAACAGATCCGTTGATGAAGTTCTGCAATTGCCAGATTCAGATCTTGGCAGAATTTTGGAGTTGGGTGAAGCTCATGTGCCTGCAAATGAGGGTGGGAAACTTCTTGTGCTAGCCATCAAACACTACTTTAACCCTAGAAAAGATGTGATCATTGACATCAAACCACTCAACTCCCACTCTCCATTTGTAAGTTGGTCCTATAATGCTGATTTGGACGAGTTCACTTTAACTGATGTAAGGAAGCAGAAGATGAGATGTTCAAGCAAAACAATCTACAAAATGCCACATAAAGACATCAAGACTCTGTCTGCAATTCCACTGAACAATCCCAGCAAGGATCCAAGAGGCTATGAGGTTGAGAGGATAGTCAGCCACATAAGTGATTAGAAAAATTTTGGTTGCATCAGTCTAGGGGGAGTTTATAGAACCAAAGACTGATTGCTACTAAACTATTCTAAGTACAAATGCTGCTGATAGGCTTATCAGCAGCATTCAACACATATTGCCGCTGATAGGCTTATCAGCAGCATTCAACACTTGTTGCTGCTGATAGGCTTATCAGCAGCGTTCAACACTAGTTGCTGCTGATAGGCTTATCTGCAGCATTATTCTCATTCTTGCTGCTGATAGCTATGTTCCTTGAAGACAAACCGTTGCAGCTGACTATCCATGCCAAGCGTCACTGACAACTTTCTGCAAAAGCAACTGACACACTCAAAGCAGAAGGAACCTCAATGGCACAACCAATAAAACCCAGCAATGCTCTTCTCTAGACATGCAAGCAATGATGCATAAAGAAGACGCTTCAATAAAGTTAGCTAGTTTAGCTTTAACGTATAAAATTAGTTTTTGTATAAAAGATCAACGGTCTGTGTTCGATCTGATCCTTAGAATCAAGGGTCTGTCTTGATTCTAAGTTAGTATAAATACTGTGTAAATATTTCACTGTAAGTGTGCTTCCTCGCAGAGTTTTCATTTATAATCGTTTATTCACTAAGCTTAATACAACAGTGATCTTACTAGTATTCTTTCTGTCTTTTTTATTACATTTGTGTAGTTGTTATTGTTTCCGCCAATTTCAACTAAGAATATAACCATCTTGTAATTTCACGATCCTACAATGGGTTATGTGATCAATCCAGTAAATTTTGATTTGTAAATAAACTAGTTCCATGTATTATGTGATCGTAATTTATTGAATTTCGTGTGTAACGTATACTAACGAGTTTTGTAGGTGATCAAGTGTTGCGGAGAAGCGCGTCGTTTGGCGTTCTTGTAGAATGTGGTAGTTAGGTTCTAGTTCTTTAGGTCTCATTGAGGTTTATGGGGAGGGTTAATGTCTACGCGGTATGGATCGTCTCTTGAAGAGTCAAGTGAAAGGTAACGAGGAGGTTTTGAAAACATTCGGGAATTGCGTTTACAAATACGGGTCTTTGTTTGAACATAGAAAGTGGTAATTCGTTCTTGTTTGTAGATATATAAAGTAGTGAAATCATTGAATCGCATAGTTTAAATGAATATGCAATTTATGGGAAAAATATTTTTAATTTAAACTTTCAATTATTAATAAGAGAATTTTTTTTTTTTTTTGTGGAAAATTTATATTTTTGATACTATCTAAAAGTTTGGTAAACGTTTTGTTTAAACAATATAACGGGGTTTTGCTTGAGTCACATAATAGTATGATTTGTTTATGAAGGAGATTATTGGTAGTGTACTAAATCGTATGAAGAATGTGATATTTGGGAAAATTTAATGGAAATATAGCGGGTGTAGTTTATGCTCCACGGGTCAAATCAATGAATTAATAACTGTAAAGTTGAAATATATGGAATTGATGAAATGCTTAAATGTTAAACATTACTCAAAACATAAGGAAATGGTTCTCAAATCGAAAATTTAGAGGTAATCAGTAGAAGCTTCTTCTAACGTCTCTGGTAGCTTTCCACTAGGAAGAAGATAATCGCCAAGATGAGCACCGCTATGGTCACTCGAGTAGCAGATCTGGCTTCAGCCCTGGCGGTCTCCGTGCAATGTTCTTGTACTTCCTTTTCGAGGATGGAGATTAACTGCTTTTGGTTTTAGAGTTTGACTAGTCATAACACCGAACCTTCACGATAGTATTTTAGAAATACACTTGACCTATAAGCAATGCATCCCTAAGGAGGATTCCCAGGAAAGAGGGGTGGGTCACTAGGACACACTTAAGTACCCTATCTTTCGTTAGCCAGAATTCCTCATGGGTTCACACACTCTTCCAGCCATCATGTATTAATAATACCATTGTTGGGCTCATGGTTAAGATGAGAATTGTTGTGAACTGGGCTTTAAGGCCCAAAAGTAGGGTTTATGCATTTCAGTGGGCTTCTTCTTCTTGGAGGATAGATGGGCTTCTTAGTTTATTGTTGGTGGGCATTAGGCCCAATAGTTTAAGTCTTTGTTCATAAAGGGTGATGGTATCATGTATGCGAGTCCAAAGGTGTACGAATAATTTGATGTGTGTGTGTGTGTTAAACTTAGGATATAATCATATAGCATGTAAGTAGTAATGAGTGTAAGCACAAGAGTTATCAAGTAGTGTGACACATAAGTCATTATGTATTGTATCATGTAGTGTAAATACTTATGATAGCATGTAAAAATAATCACATAGGAATTGATAATGTAACATGTAGTAGTATGGCATTGTATGGGTGTCCTAAAGTTATAGTCTAGGTCAAGAGTGTCTAATAACCTAGTTCCCTATAACCAAGGCTCTGATACCAATCTGTCACACCACGACCGATGGCGAAATCATCGGGGCGGGACATGTAGACTGTTCATAAGCACAAGGTTGACTAAATTGAATATATTAAACATCAAATTTCATTGCAAGTAATCCAAATACAACCAAATTCAAGATAGAACGAAATTGAAATTCATAGAGTTCTTTTTATTTAAATTAACTAAGTCCAAGCCTACGTGTAGCACATCTTGAACAACCTCACACATTAGAACCTGAAACATGAATAAAATAAAGTCAACTAAAAAGTTGGTGAGTATAACACAGGTTTGTATATAGATAGCATATAGTTTGTAAACCAAATCCTTTACATAACATGATAAATAAGGCATTTATGGGGAGCAGCTATTGTGTAACCAAGTACAATCAAACCTTTGTAACTAGCATGCAAATTGTGTTGTCGGTATCAATCACCCCAATCTGGGTGGGTTTGTCAGACTCAATAGATCTATCATTGAAAACTGTCGGCTTGAATAGTTAATGATTGCACATAAGTGTTCACAAAAGTTAGCACAACTAGCACTCGGGCATAAAGCTCAAATTTGCACACATGAATGTAAATAGGATTTGTACTTGTATTGTTTGTGTAAATGTAAACATGTAATTTGTATATAGTTCATGTTTCACCCCAAAAGTGTAAAAGAGTAAAAGGGGCTATGAAATACTTACCTGATGAGCAAACAATGAAGCAAAGCAAAATAAGTAGCAACTAGCAAAGTCCGTGAATACGTGAGCCGACCTAACCGTTCCCTATGGTAAAATAAGATACTTTACGGTCTAAACAATGTTCGAATGTGTAAGTTGATCGTGTATATGATTCACCCAATTATACTCGACATGAATACTAGTTTATATTTCCGACAGTTTTGACATGACCACCGTTAGTGACGAGTTGTGACAATCATATACATTTATATATACTTATATAAATAAGTTATGTATCTTATTTTATGTTTACACAACCACCCCATGGTTGGGGTTGAAAACAAATATATAGTATGGAAGGTAAAACTTTTACATCAAGATAGCCTTTAGTAATGTATTCGGGTTTTTAAGTCAACTTGTGTCGTGTTTGTAGTCATTTTATCGAACTCAATAATTTATGAAACTTTTACCACACTCAACTAAGTGTATTGACTCTATATAAATGTATGGGTCATAACTTATAAAGGGGTTTAAGGGTTTCAAACAAAAATCATAACACAAAGATGTTAACAGTTTCAGTTTTGTCGGATAGGTCTCGGAAATCTTGATGGTTGGGGGTCAAAATGTTAGTTTTATGATAATAGGAAATATGGGTTGTAATACCAACACAAAATACTAGTTTTAGAAAAAAGAATCAAGTCATTTGAACCATTTTTGAGTGAGTTATGACCCCATGAAGTCGTCCTTAGAATTCTGTCCAAAAACTCAGATTGTACCCATTTTCTTGTATTGACCTTTCAGGGTATCAAAACTCCACCAAAAATCACGAAATCACTTGGGATGGATAGAGGATTCTTTAAACTTAATTTTTGACTCAAGAAACGTCCATTTTGTTTTAGTTTTGACTAGTATATGACCGTCCAAAGTAGACTGAAAATTCTGCCAGCACGTTCTCGTTTTGAATGGTGACTTTTCTTTTGAAATAAACACTACTTGGGTGAACTTACACACAAAACAACTTGTGTACTTAATAAAATCAAGACTTAGGATATGAACACTCACTTAAAGCAAGCAAGGAGAAGGACGGAATGGTGTAGGAAGCTCGAACTCTTGAAATCACCCTTGAAACACCATGAAACTTCAAAGCTCTAGCTAAACCTCTAGAGGATTTTGTTCTTGAATTTTGAAAGTGTAAGAATGCAAGTGTGTGTGTGTATTTCGAGATATATGGAAAGAGATGGTGAGGGTGGAGTGTTGGTTCCATCATAATCATTGCAAGGTATGGATGATGAGATTGATTTGGCCTTTGCTAAAACTCTTGGGTGATGGGGTATGGACCTTATGACACAAGGATGGGGAAGCAAGTGAAGAAGTCATGGTGGGTGGCCCCACCTTCGTTTTCGGCCGAGATAGGGTATGGGGTGGGGGGTTGGGTGTTGTCAAATCTTGTAGTTAGGATCCAATGGTTAGTTAGGTCGGTTCTAGTTAGAATACACCCGGTAGGTGATACCGTGATATAATACTCGGTGTAGGAACTTTTAGTGATTAAAACTTTATATCTATATACCTAGATATATATATATATATATATATATATAATTATTAGATGAAACGATGTTTGAGTGTTGTACAAGAAATCATGATGATAGAGTTATAGTGTGGTTTTATCCATAATATCAATCATGAGATTTATGACATTGAGTGGAGTATAAGCAAGGATATAATGATGGTGATGTGATCTTTATGTTGCTTGCATCTTTGGTCATAATCATGATGATTATGACGCTTGAGTGTTGTGTAAGCAAAGCAATCATGATGATGATGTGATTGATTTAGATGTGGTATAATACCTGAAATTTATACCCGCTTTAATATCTTTAATTATTAAAACGTTTCACTAGACTTTTGCTGTCAAGTTCTTGTTAATCACCAACGACCGTACTTTACGGGTTATCACTGTTTATTTTACTAGTAATTCTTAAAAATTACTATTTTGATATAATTTCCTTTGTTAGATTCCTTGACTTTACTTAGTCAAAATAAAACTTCAGGAAATATATGTTATGAACGTGCATTTATGTAATATGGATATTGACCTGAAATACTGGGTGTCACAGTATATATCCGAGTAAAACTTGAGTATTTGTATTGAATCATTGTATTTAATTGTAGATACGAATAGAACAAATTAGTGCACTAGAATTAGGTTTGAAAAGCGCTATATTGAATCGAAATACGGATACTAAAAATTAGAAATGTTATATTTAAGAATATAATTTGTTAGGTCCGAGCATTCATAAGTACCTTTGGAGGAAGTTGCGCATTCCTACTTTCCAAAAGAAGTTACAAGACATGACGTACATCATTCAAAGGATAATCTTAGTCCGAATATTGAATCACGGGATAGCCAGCGGACTTGAGACCCCGTTTAGGGTCCCGAAATTCATTAGGAACAGATGGTGGACCATAACCACTTGTAAGGCCCCAAACTAGGCACCCTACAGTTGGTTCTCATAACTGGTTATACTCTTTAGAAAATATCTAACTTTCATTTATATAATCAACAGAAGTCTTTCTCAAAATAATTTTATCTTTTGAATTCGTTAACTTTTATAACGTTACCTGACGAATGCATGCGCACCAACCCGAGTAGTCCGCTCCCAAGCCAAGATACCTCGTCTAGCAGAGTAATCTGCAAAACAATCTAACGTACATACAAAGTCAGCTACGATGAGTGAGTTCTAATAGTTTAATTTAAACAAAATCCAACTCATCTCTTTATATAATTATTTCCATTCAAGACCCTCTGGTCCTTAGAAACTAGTTGTATAGATTTTCATCATATAAATAACCCCCGTTATCTTATAATATCCCAAATGATTCACCACCCCCTGACTCTACCCAACCATTTTAACTCAGTAAGTCTCACCGTGTAACATCTCTGAATTTAGTATTCATATTTCAATTCAATGTAATGCAATTTCAAATTCAACACTCGTGCACTGCCTTGTTATTTTGCTTACCGTAAACTAAATGCAATGATTCAATACAAATTTATAAGTTTTGCTCGATTATATACACTTAAACGCTATACAAGTAACTATTTATTTCAAACTAACCAAACCTGAAAAGTCAAGGACTAAAGTTGAAAATTTATCAACCCTAATTAGCACGGTCGTGCTTCGTCCTGGCACAATTGCGCCAAATGCCTCGGCACGATCGCGCGAATGGTCCTGGAACGATCGCGCCCGGTGCCTAACCACGGTCGCGCCTCTATTAGGCACGGCCGCGCCTGCGTAACTGTCAAAACGTAAATGTGATTTCAAAACGCTCGATCGTTCGAATTCAAACCCGGTTACGTTTCATTTTCATTGTCAAGGAAAATAACTCAGTTGATTACGATTATTATTATCAAAACTCTCTTCCTCTCAAGAAAAACCGTCGATCTTTTCCCTCAAGACTCAAATCCTAAAATTCGATCAAATTCCTCTCAAGCAATCAAGAAATTCTATTTAGTGATCTCCCTTGTTATTATTGGACTCTCTGGCCTAGCCGGAATTGCAGCCGAAGTCGCCGGAAGCCGTTATCGTCGTCGCCGGAACTCCCTTCTACCAATCGCTATCGATTCCTTCTGTTTGAGGTAATTAAATCATCCCTCCCTTTCGTTTCGGTCCATATATCAAAAGCCCCCTATCAACCTGGGCTTTCATTACAGAAATCGTCCGAATCAGAACTTATATTTTTAATAAAAAAGGATTTAATCGAATCCATTCTTAAACACGATTTACATGCAATTAAATTTTCATGAAAAGACTCGTAATAACTCAATAATCAAAAGCCCTATCAAATCCAGCGCTAGAAATACAAGATTTGTTCAATTCGTGTCTGATTTGGAAGAGACACGGTCGCGCTAATCATCTAGCGCGGCCGTGCCTCATAGAGCGCGGTCGTGTCCTCCTGTCCAGACCTAGTCATGCCCTTTGGGCTAGTCTCTGTTGTGTCTAAGAATCATAGACACGACGCGGTCGTGCCGACTAGCAGCGCAGTCGTGTCCTCCTGTCCAGACCTAGTCATGCCCTTTGGGCTAGTCTCTGTTGTGTCTAAGAATCATAGACACGACCGTGCCGGGCCAAGGCACGGTCGTGCCTGTTAACTGATCTAGTTTGTGCCCACTGTTGATCAACCCGGTCGCGCCCCGACTAGCGCGGTCGCGCCCGTGGCTTGAGCACGATCGTGCCCTTCCGAGGCACGGTCGTGTGTGACTCAGAAATTTTAACAGAATTTTAATTTTATATTTTTCAATCAATAAATGTTTTAAATTTTATAAAAATATGTTTTCTGTATTTGAAGAGATAAATATTATTTATTTAAAAGTTTATTTAAAAATTTATAAAAATTAAATTTATATTTATCTTACACTTAAATGATGTTTTAAATGATTAAGTTACAAGTTTATAAATAAATAAGATAATAATTATTTAAACAAAAAACATTTATTTATTTATACTTAATTACAATCAATATTTACATTATTTCATAAACTATAATCATTTATTTAATTATTAATTTACATTTAACACAAGCATTATTTCATAATCAACAATTTTATAAAAATTCTATTTTATTATTTAAATTCTAAACTTTAATCAAATGTTTCAAAAATGGTTACTACAGCTTTATATATTTCATTTAATACTTTTTATACACAAACTCAATCCTCAATGTTAGACTTAAACTTTGTACACCGATTTGATTCAATATACATTACAATCTAGGTTAACTCGTGCGTATCGAGAACCCTTATTCTATCTATACTCTTTGTTAGCTACTACATCTCCATACCAAGTGAGTTTACATAGCCCCTTTTTATCATTTTTGAGCATTTTGGGGTGAAACATGTTGTGCATTAAAAACTATTTGCAATTACAATATACAATTCTACATTATGACTATTTGTGTAATTTGTGCTTTTGTGCTTGAATGCTATGATTTGAACTACATATACATGACATACTCGTACAATCCTTAACTCAGTACAAGCCAACGGTTAACATTGATAGATCTATTGAGTCTGACAAACCCACCCATGGTGCGCGGTGATTGAAACCGACAACACAATTTTTGCATGCTAGTTACAAGGTTTGGTTGTACATGGTTACACAATAGCTGCTCCCCATAAATGCCTTATTTTATCATGTTTTGTAAAGGATTTGTTTTCAACTATATGCTATCTATATACAACTGTGTTATACTCACCAACTTTTTAGTTGACTTTATTTTATTCATGTTTCAGGCCCTAATATGTGAGAATGATTCAAGACTTGCTCAATATAGGATTTGGACTTAACAATTTAAATCAAGAATTCTACGAGTTATTTTCTGTTTCTTTGTTTGAATTTGGTTGTACTTGGATTATTTGTAATGGAAATTTGACTTTAATATATTTCAATTTAGTCAACCATGTGCTATAAACAGTCTTACATGTCCCGCCCTGATGATTCCGCCATCGGTCGGGGTGTGACAGATTGGTATCAGAGCCTTGGTTATAGGGAATTAGGTTATTAGACACCTTGACCTAGACTATAACTTTAGGACACCCACTTATGCTATATTCCATGATTTTGTGCTATGTGTTACATGCTATGTGCTACATGCTCACCATGATTAATTATTATTATATTTGATGCCTTACTTGTTAGAAATTCATGACTCATTAGGATCTTCTTAAATAATAATTAAATAAATAATATCCTTTCCTATATTCTAAAACCTCATAATATTCCTATCTTCTTTTCTATCTTTATCCTTCTTAGCATGTGGAAAATTCTTGAAGCAAAAATCTTTAAAAATTTTTATTTCTTCGTTAAGGTTTTTAAACTTGTTAAATTATTTGAGGACACGTACAATCTGGAAGGGTGACACCTGTATTTTGGGTTTTCTGTCTAGGAAAGCATTTCGCATAAATCCCAATCAACCGAGGGACCCGTATGCTTTCCTGGGAATTCCCGAGATGAGTGTTTACTTATAGGCTAAAGCATGTCTTCTTGAAAATTTTATAAGTTTAATTAACCTTAATGTGCCATGGTATTCAAGTGATTTTGTCACTTTTGAGTACAATCCAAACTAAGAATTCCTATTTTTATTTTTGTTATCTCATTCTATTAAATCCTATCAAATCTCATAAGTTCTTACAATTTTTCTTGTCTTGTGAAAAATCTGTAAAATGCCTCCTCGTCGTGCTCCCGCAACCAACGCCAACACCGACATTGCTGCTATTCTTACCCAATTGGTGACACAACTCACCCAAGCCAATGGTGCCACCAATGGCAACAATGGTGGAAATGGAAGCAATAGTGGTAATAATGGTGGAAATGGTGGTAATAATCCATCTCAATGCACCTTCAAGCACTTCAACTCGTGCAATCCCCTAAAGTTCTATGGTATCGGAGGAGCTACTGGACTCCTTCAATGGTTCGAAAGCATTGAAAATACCTTTCTCAATAGTGACTGTCCCGACAACCTCCGTGTTCGTCATGCTACAAGTGTCCTACAAAAACGGGCACGTACATGGTGGAATGGGAGAAAAGAAATAGGGGTGTTGATGTAGCTATGGCCTTACCTTGGGATGAGGTCAAAAGGCTTATGACCGAGGAGTTCTGTCCTCGAAATGAAGTGAAAAAGTTAGAAGCTGAATTTTGGGATCTTGCCCAAGATAGTGGGGAAAGCTTAGCATATACAACTCGGTTCCATGAGTTGAGTCTTCTCGTGCCCCACATGGTCACTCCTTTATCCCGTTGTATCGAGAAGTATATTGGTGGGCTACCAAGACAAATCCAAGATACTGTCTTAGGTATAAATCCTGCTACTCTGGAGGATGCTATTCGTCTATCCGCTACCCTAACTGATAATCATGTGAAAGCTGGAACTCTTACCAAAAAGGGTTCTAAGAAAGTTTCTGAAACTATAACCCCTCCTACTCACAACAAAGAAGCCACAACCAAGCCTTCTCGCAATAATAGAAAAAGGAAGGTTAGAAATTTTGCTGTGGTTACTCCTGCTGTTCCCGTCAACCAAGCTGCACCTATGGTTCAAGCGCCGGCTAAAAAGCCATATGTTGGGATCTACCCTCTTTGTAAAACCTGCAATTTTCATCATCCTCAAACTATCCCATGTCGCCTTTGTACTTATTGTGGGAGATATGGTCATACGGTTAGTGTTTGTAGGACCAAAGCTCTTACGGGCCAGGTCAACCCTCCAAACCGAACCGTACCTCAAGTGGCTAACCAAGGTGCTTCCGCCATTGCTAATGGGCGTGCTTGTTATGAGTGTGGTGACTCGAACCATTTTCGTGATCAATGTCCAAGACTTGCAAATGCTAGACAAGGTGGAGCTCGTGGGCGTGCGTTCAACATAAACGCCAACGAAGCTCAAGCCAACAATGACGTGGTCAACGGTACGTTTCTTGTTAATAGTCAATATGCCTCCATTTTATTCGATACCGGAGCCGATAAAAGTTTTGTGTCACTTAATTTTGAACCTTTACTTGCAAAGACTCGGTCCCAATTAGAGAAAACATTTACCGTTGAAGTAGCAAATGGTGACTCCCTTACAATTGAGTCCATTATCTATGATTGCTCTTTAGAACTTAATGATCACACATTCCCAATCAACCTTGTTCCAATGCTACTAGGAAGCTTTGATATCATCATAGGCATGGATTGGCTATCAAATCATCATGCCGAAGTCATTTGCTTTGAAAAGTGTATCCGAATTCCGCTACCATCGGGAGAAACCTTAAGGGTTTTTGGTGAAAAGCCTTGCAAGGGACTTAAATTGATGTCGTGTACTACCGCTCAAAAGTACTTACGAAAGAAGTACATTGCTTTCTCACAATGTTCAAAAGGATGTCAAGGAGAAGAGTATCCAAGACATTCCCATTATTCGAGATTTTCCTGAAGTATTCCCCGAAGACTTATCCGGTCTTCCACCCGTTCGTCAAGTAGAATTTCGTATTGATCTTGTACCCGGAGCTAACCCTGTGGCTAGAGCCCCTTATCGTCTTGCGCCTTCTGAAATGCAAGAACTTGCAAGTCAACTTCAAGAGCTCTCCGACAAAGGTTTCATTCGCCCAAGTCATTCACCGTGGGGTGCACCCGTCTTATTTGTAAAGAAGAAGGATGGATCATTTCGCATGTGTATTGACTACCGCGAACTCAATAAGCTTACTATCAAGAACCGTTATCCTTTACCTAGAATCGATGATCTCTTTGATTAACTTCAAGGTTCTACTTGCTTCTCGAAGATTGATCTTCGATCCGGTTTTCATCAGCTTCGTGTTCAAGAAGATGATATTCCCAAGACTGCTTTTCGAACAAGGTATGGTCATTACGAGTTCATGGTTATGCCTTCCGGGCTAACCAATGCACCCGCAGTTTTCATGGATCTCATGAATCGTGTGTGCAAACCGTACCTTGATAAATTCGTGATCGTTTTCATTGACGATATTTTAATCTATTCCAAGACTAAAGCCGACCATGAAGAACATCTTAGACTGGTTTTGGATCTCTTGAGAAAAGAACAACTATACGCCAAATTCTCCAAATGCGAATTTTGGCTAAAAGAAGTTCAATTTCTTGGTCACATCGTCAACGACAAGGGTATTTATGTTGATCCTACTAAGATTGAAACGGTTAAGAATTGGAATGCCCCGAAGACTCCTACCGAAGTTTTTTCATTTCTTGGTCTTGCGGGTTATTATCGTCGTTTCATCTCAAACTTCTCAAAGATTGTTGTCCCTCTTACCGCTTTGACCCACAAGGGTAAGACTTATGAATGGGGACCGAAACAAGAAGAAGCTTTTCAAACCCTCAAGCAAAAGCTGTGCAATGCTCCCATATTGACTCTCCCCGATGGAAATGATGATTTAGTTGTCTATTGTGATGCTTCTAACCAAGGTCTTGGTTGTGTCCTCATGCAACGAGGCAAAGTAATCACTTATGCATCTAGGCAACTCAAAATTCATGAGAAGAATTATACGACGCACGATCTCGAGTTGGGTGCTGTCGTATTCGCGTTAAAGATTTGGAGACATTACCTATATGGCACGAAATGTGTGGTGTTCACCGACCACAAAAGTCTTCAACATATTTTCAACCAAAAAGAACTTAATATGAGGCAACGACGTTGGGTCGAACTCCTTAACGACTACGACTGCGAGATTCGTTACCATCCCGGCAAAGCGAATGTTGTAGCCGATGCTTTGAGTCGAAAGGAACATGTTATGCTTCATTGTGCCCGTATTCAAACCGATATTCAAACCCGTATTTTAGAAGCTCAACACGTCTCGGTAACCGAGGGTAACATGTACAAAGAAATGTCATGTGGTGTTGAACTCCTTCTTGAATCAAAACCCAATGGCTTACTCTATTACTTGAACCGTATTTGGGTTCCCGATCGCGACGATCTCCGTGCATTTCTCATGAACGAGGCTCACAAGACTCGTTACTCTATTCATCCTGGTGTGGATAAAATGTACCAAAATCTTCTCCAACAATATTGGTGGCCCGGTATGAAAAAGGACATTGCTCTTTATGTTGCCAAATGTTTAACCTGCTCCAAAGTCAAAGCCGAACATCAACGTCCTTCTGGTTTGCTTGAACAACCGGAAATTCCTGTGTGGAAATGGGAGAATCTAGCTATGGATTTTATTACCAAACTCCCTCGCACCTCGAGTGGTTATGATAGTATTTGGGTGATCATTGATCGACTCACCAAATCTGCTCATTTCTTGCCTATCCGTGAAGACTATCGGGTTGAGAAACTAGCCCGAATTTACATCAACGAAATCGTGAGCCGTCATGGTGTTCCCTTGAACATAATATCTGATCGAGATGCCCGGTTCACTTCTCGATTTTGGCAATCTCTCCAAACTGCTCTTGGCACACGAATGGATTTGAACACGGCTTACCATCCCCAAACTGATGGTCAAACCGAGCGAACAATCCAAACTCTTGAAGACATGCTTAGAGCTTGCGTAATCGATTTTTGTCACACCCCAACCGACGGCGGAAACATCGGGGCGTGAAGCGTGCAGACTGTTCATTGCTCATGGTTTGCTAATGTTTGAATAATTAATAATCGTTTTCATTGCAAATAGATAAGTTCAACAAAGCACAATCAATCCACAAAACATAATGTAAATTACATCAAATAAGCTAGTTTAATTAAATTCTAGGTCCAAAGTCCTATGTGTAGCATATCTTGATCACTTCAAACATTGGTACCTGAAACAAGGTTAAATGAGAGGGTCAACTACAAGAGTTGGTGAGAGTACATAGGTTTAATCGTGTGATAGCAAAATACGTGTTGTGTGCATACAGTTCAATACAATCATGACAACTAAGGCATTTATGGAGAGAAAAACATCGTGTGACCTATACAATCAAACCTTTGTAACTTGCACTCAAAATTTGTGTTGTCAGTAACAGTCACCCTACCTGGGTGGGTTTGTCAGACTCAATAGATCTACCACTGTTTACTGTCGGCTGTTAGTTAATGATTGTACATGAAGAGCATAATAATTGGTCTACAAAATGTACTCAAGCACAAAGCGCAAAACTGTAAACATGCATAGGATGGAACTGTATATGTGTATAATTGAAAACATGTAAATAGAACGCATGTTCCACCCCAAAACGTTTGTAAAATAGAGTAAAAGAGGGGCTATGTAACTCACGTGTTATGTAGCGTGTAGGTTGCACAAGCAAATGGAAAACAACGATGTGTTGTAGATTGCTAGGTTTGACCTAATGAACAATGTATATCTGTTATTGATTTGCGTTATTTAATGACGGAAGTGAATTTGTCATTCTTAAACGTGTAGGGTTTGTCTTAAAATAATTATTTAAACTGTTATTTATTTATCAAATTAACAGAATAAAAATAAAAGTAAAGATTCTGTTTTAAGGGATGAGCACGACCGTGCTTGTATATGGCACGACCGCGCCCGGCACGTACGCGACCGCGCTTGGTCGGTAACGCGCCCGTGGTTGGTCAGAAGTCAAAACAAGAGTCTGGTCCTGAGACACGACCGCGTCCGTATCCGGCACGACCGCGCCTAGGGTTTTGACTAGGTCAGGACTTGGTTTGATCGGTAAACACGACCGGGCCTCTTACGGGGCACGACTGTGCTTGGTCAGGCACGACCGCGCTCATAGGCTGGCACGACCGTGTCTGGTCAATTCCAGAAGCAATTCGCCTGATTCTTGTAATAAAACAGATTAGAAACTTAGGGTTTTCATTGATATGATGTTTGCGAATCGAATTACACCATTTAATTAGGTTTATATCCTGTTTAACGTGTCGATCGTTTAAAACCATTTTTTATCAAAACTCAGATTCAATTCTGTAAAATCATGTAATGTGGTTACGAATTAAGTTAGGGCTTTCGATTAGCTTGGAGAGACGATCCTAATGAACTATTACTAACCTGTTTTGAATGGGCAACAAGTGCAGACGGCTACGGGGAGACTTCGCGACTTTTTCTTGATCGACAGACGAGATAGAGATGATGGAATGATGGATTTAGGGTTTAGGGAAGTTTATATATGTCTCGGGTAGGTATGGGCTTAACTTAATTCGTTTGATTCTTGCCCCAATTACTTGATTTGTTTTAAAAAAAAAAGAGTCGGTTAAGAATTTGCGAGTATTGGGACGATTGCATGTGTATTTGGTCGTGTTTTAGTCTCAATTAGCCGAATATCTTCTTCTACAAGTTTCGCGACCTTCTAAACGTGTTTACAATCTATTTTTGGACAAGATTTGAGTCAGTTTGACTTTGCGGAGTCAAACTGTAAACAAGGCGCGACCGTGCTTAATGTTAAGCACGACCGTGGTCATGGCACAAGCGCGACCGTGCCTAGGACTAGGCGCGACCGTGCTTGTGTTGGTTTTTGGAAGTTTCAAGACTAGTCCTTGTAGTTTTGTAATATTGATGTTGTTTTGAGTTTTGATCAAGTTTAGGTCAAGTTTGGTCCTCGAGGTTTGTAAGATTGTTTTCGATAATATTGTATTATAATGAACGCGTGTATGCTTGTAAGTGTATATGAACAATAAATGTAAGGTTGAAATCTTTTATTGCACGGCATAAAATACATAGGAAAAACATGAAAATCAGAAAGGTTACAATTTTGGTGACAATTGGGATTCACATCTATCCCTCATTGAGTTTTCTTACAACAATAGCTACCACACAAGTATCAACATGGCTCCATTCGAAGCTCTCTATGGTCGCAAGTGTCGTTCTCCTATCTGTTGGAACGAGATTGGTGAAGCACAAATCACTGGTCCCGAGTTAATTCAAGAAACATTTGACAAGATTATTCAAATCCGTGACAATATTCGAGTAGCGAGGAGTCGGCAAAAGAGTTATGCCGACAAACGTCGAAAACCCTTGGAATTCCAAGTCGGTGACCTTGTTCTTCTAAAGGTGTCCCCGTGGAAGGGCGTGATCCGTTTTGGAAAGAAAGGCAAGTTAGCTCCTCATTATGTTGGTCCATTCAAGGTCCTTGAAAGGATTGGGAAAGTGGCCTACAAGCTCGAGTTACCTCCATCTCTTGGCAATGTGCATCCTACATTTCATATATCTAATCTGAAGAAGTGTCTCGCTGATGAAAATCTCCATATACCACTTGACGACGTGCGCATTGATGAAACGATGCACTTCGTTGAGAAGCTGGTGGAAATTATGGATCGTGAAGTCAAACAGCTCAAGCGAAGTCGCATTCCTATTGTCAAAGTTCGTTGGGAATCTAAGCGTGGTCACTTGGGAGCGAGAGGACCAAATGAAGCTCAAGTACCCTCATCTTTTTACTAATACTGTTGTATCCTCTAGCTAAATTTCGGGACGAAATTTTCTCAACATGGGGAGACTGTAACATCTCTGAATTTAGTATTCATATTTCAATTCAATGTAATGCAATTTCAAATTCAATACTCGTGCACTGCCTTGTTATTTTGCTTACCGTAAACTAAATGCAATGATTCAATACAAATTTACAAGTTTTGCTCGATTATATACACTTAAACGCTATACAAGTAACTATTTATTTCAAACTAACCAAACCTGAAAAGTCAAGGACTAAAGTTGAAAATTTATCAAGAAACCCTAATTAGCAAGGTCGTGCTTCGTCCTGGCACGGTCGCGCCAAATGCCTCGGCACGATCGCGCGGCTGGTCCTGGAACGATCGCGCCCGGTGCCTAAGCACGGTCGCGCCTCTATTAGGCACGCTTAGGCACGGTCGCGCATGCGTAACTGTCAAAACGTAAATGTGATTTCAAAACGCTCGATCGTTCAAATTCAAACCCGGTTACGTTTCATTTTCATTGTCAAGGAAAATAACTCAGTTGATTACGATTATTATTATCAAAACTCTCTTCCTCTCAAGAAAAACCGTCGATCTTTTCCCTCAAGACTCAAATCCTAAAATTCGATCAAATTCCTCTCAAGCAATCAAGAAATTCTATTCAGCGATCTCCCTTGTTATTATTGGACTCTCTGGCCTAGCCGGAATTGCAGCCGAAGTCGCCGGAAGCCGTTATCGCCGTCGCCGGAACTCCCTTCTACCGATCGCTATCGATTCCTTCTGTTTGAGGTAATTAAATCATCCCTCCCTTTCGTTTCGGTTCATATATCAAAAGCCCCCTATCAATCTGGGCTTTCATTACAGAAATCGTCCGAATCAGAACTTATATTTTTAATAAAAAAGGATTTAATCGAATCCATTCTTAAACACGATTTACATGCAATTAAATTACATGAAAAGACTCGTAATAACTCAGTAATCAAAAGCCCTATCAAATCCAGCGCTAGAAATACAAGATTTGTTCAATTCGTGTCTGATTTGGAAGAGACACGGTCGCGCTAATCATCTAGCGCGGCGTGCCTCATAGAGCGCGGTCATGCCGACTAGCAGCGCGGTCGTGTCCTCCTGTCCAGACCTAGTCATGCCCTTTGGGCTAGTCTCTGTTATGTCTAAGAATCATAGACACGACCGTGCCGGGCCAAGGCACGGTCGTGCCTGTTGACTGATTTAGTTTGTGCCCGCTGTTGATCAACCCGGTCGCGCCCCGACTAGCGCGGTCGCGCCCGTGGCTTCAGCACGATCGTGCCCTTCCGAGGCACGGTCGTGTGTGACTCAGAAATTTTAACAGAATTTTAATTTTATATTTTTCAATCAATAAATGTTTCAAATTTTATAAAAATATGTTTTCTGTATTTGAAGAGATAAATATTATTTATTTAAAAGTTTATTTAAAAATTTATAAAAATTAAATTTATATTTATCTTACACTTAAATGATGTTTTAAATGATTAAGTTAGAAGTTTATAAATAAATAAGATAATAATTATTTATTTAATATTTAAACAAAAATTATTTTTTATTTATACTTAATTACAATCAATATTTACATTATTTCATAAACTATAATCATTTATTTAATTATTAATTTACATTTAACACAAGCATTATTTTCATAATCAACAATTTTATAAAAATTCTATTTTATTATTTAAATTCCAAATTTTAATCAAATGTTCCAAAAATGGTTACTACAACTTTATATATTTCATTTAATACTTTTTATACACAAACTCAATCGTCAATGTTAGACTTAAACTTTGTACACCGATTTGATTCAATATACATTACAATCAAGGTTAACTCGCGCGTATCGAGAACCCTTATTCTATCTATACTCTTTGTTAGCTACATCTCCATACCAAGTGAGTTTACATAGCCCCTTTTTATCATTTTTGAACATCTTGGGGTGAAACATGTTGTGCATTAAAAACTATTTGCAATTACAATATACAATTCTACATTATGACTATTTGTATAATTTGTGCTTTTGTGCTTGAATGCTATGAGTTGAACTACATATACATGACATACTCGTACAATTATTAACTCAGTACAAGCCAACGGTTAACATTGATAGATCTATTGAGTCTGACAAACCCACCCATGGTGAGCGGTGATTGAAACCGACAACACAATTTTTGCATGCTAGTTACAAGGTTTGGTTGTACATGGTTACACAATAGCTGCTCCCCATAAATGCCTTATTTTATCATGTTTTGTAAAGGATTTGTTTTCAACTATATGCTATCTATATACAACTGTGTTATACTTACCAACTTTTTAGTTGACTTTATTTTATTCATGTTTCAGGCCCTAATATGTGAGAATGATTCAAGACGTGCTCAATATAGGATTTGGACTTAGCAATTTAAATCAAGAATTCTATGAGTTATTTTCTGTTTCTTTGTTTGAATTTGGTTGTACTTGGATTATTTGTAATGGAAATTTGACTTTAATATATTTCAATTTAGTCAACCATGTGCTATGAACAGTCTTACATGTCCCGCCCCGATGATTCCGCCATCGGTCGGGGTGTGACACACCGGCATAGAACGAGCTCACTACACTAATAACTCACAATTTACCAAATATATATATATATATATATATATATTATCCATACGCTGGTTAACTCGACCAACCTCTAGACACTGACTTACTAGTCCTAACCAGGACTCTCATAAACCAATTGACTCAATAGTTGTCCACAATGTACTCAGCCCGACACAACTGTCAATCTAACTCAACACACCACATTGATTCCATCTATTTATCACATCAATACCATCTCATACACAATTAATGTAACTCATCACTCGCATGCAATTCAACACATATATAAGCACACAAATACATACATCATCATTGCACCCTCATCAGGGTTATCCCCATCGGGATACTCGTCATAAGCTCAGCTCGACCCTTGTTACAGGGCCCAACCGCTAAACATAGTGACACACTCGTCATCTATGATGACTACCCATCGACCACACAGTGACTAGATCATCTACCATACGCTGAGTGACACATCACACGTACAATGATGAACCCGAAGGACTCCGTCCTCCATATCACTATTAGCCGTATACACGGACAACAATGCAAGCATACAAAGCAACACATATATACACATGACACTACCTGGACATGTACTACGACTCACCACCATTTACGGATCACTACGTGTGTAATCCAACGCTTACTTAGACGTATCCTAATAACGTCTACACACATTACCCAACTCTTTCCGAATAGGAAGTTATACGACACACAAAAACCATACTGGCTTCTAGCCCAAACATACTATGGACACCACATAGACTCATGCAAACACGATACCCGTCGTGTCACGAGGACAACGACACAATACACACATCATCAAGCACACGACGCATGACAACATAGTAGCACCTACTTGACTCGTTAATGAACCACATACGGTTTCCCATGCTAACTCTCCGTATATAACCATCACAGGTTTAACTAAATTCCTGACTCACCTCGACTAACTCATAATATGACACACACAGATCATCACGACTCTTATTCACCTACCTTAAGGACCCCACAACGACCCTTAGCTTCATTATTACATAATGGTCTCATAAAACACTTCAGGTTTAAATCATAACTCGTAATACGTTCTTTTAATAATACATGTGAGTATGTACGATAGCCCCAAAATAGTAAAACATTTAAAAGAAGCGGATTAGAAACTCACAGGTTATACCGCGTCCAAGTCCTAGCTCTGTACCGCGCGTACCCGCTCAAACCCCGCACCTGTCAATCGTATGATCACATGATCACGATACGTTTAAAACATACGTTGGATAACGTACCATAATATAATAAAACTCCGAGTTCCATTTGCTTGTCCATCCAACCCCATGCAACCCTAATCTCATGTCACCTTCGTATCGAACCGTTTGTGAACCGTTTAGAACTCGTATACATGTGTCGGGTCCCATGCATGCATGTACATGCACTAACCCTAATCGGATGTAACCCATCTCCTTCTCCTCCCTCGCTCATTCCCGTGAACCACCATTATTACCCGATCTCACCACCACACGACTTCCCGCCATGTGCCACTGTGACACCAAGCATTTCCAAAACATCGTCCGAACACGACTTAAACAGGTTTACGTTAATATGTTTCCTGAATCACTCAAAATAGTACACTCGAACAATAAAAGTCTAGTGAACATAATGCATCGATCGTACATATCGTAAATATTATAAGAATTGCCCGTTCATACGAATGTAAAGTCCGTATAACGCAAACGATAGCAATTAATTAATACAACAGAAAAATATTTAGAATTATATTCTAAATAAACGATCATGTTCCGGAGACTAAGACTTTTTATATATTATATGAAAATCCCCGTGAAAACGATACAAGAATTATCGTTGTAAATTATTCTCTAGTGCGCGTATAAATGTGAGCGAACACATTTACAACTAAAAATATATGTAAACTTGAACGCCTTCATTCAAGTTCGTTAAAGCGTCCAAACTAAGAATATATACATATATAATATATATATAGAATTGTATATATTATATATCGACAACTTCAAGGTTCGTTAATTATTCAAGTTCGTTAATTATTAAAACGGGTATTAATTGCGGGTAGTATACTGCATTTAAACCATCCACTACTAATCATCTTGGCAAGATGTACACTCAACCTCCACCATCATTATTTCTTATATCACACTCCACTCTAGATACCAATTCACCATGATGATTATGATGATGATTATGATGGTGATTATGACCAAAACCACACTCTATCCCTTTGTTTCCTCTAGTGGGTTACGAATCACATCACACCAAGTCCATCATCACACTTTCATCAACACTCCACTCAAGGAGTCGAATCATCATGATTAAGTGGTTGTTCATATGTGCACTCAAGTTCCAAGTATATATGTGCTCGCATCTATGAATAATAGTATACATGGTTTGAGTAATTTTCATAAAACTAGTCTTGGATTAGTAAACTATGACTTATAGTGTCATTTAAGGGCGTAACACTCTCCATCTATCTCTCTCTGGCTCTCGACTAACACTAAACACACACACACACTAGTTTTGAATCACCTACTGGAAATTCAAGAACGAATCACCCATCTTTGATGTTCTAAGGAATCATACAAGGGTTTCTCTTGAAGGGTTCTAGCTACAAACTTGAAGATCACCTTCTTTTCTTCTATAAAATCACCATCTCTTCTCTTTTTGGGTACGAGTAGTAGAGTTTGATTAGGAACAAATATTGTTTGCTAACCCATCTCGGACACCAGGTGAGTTCACGGCCCCCTTTCGCTTTTAAAAGTTTTGTAAACTACGGGGGAGAAACATACATTAAGTATTACAGTATTGTTTAATATATGTCGAAACATTGTTGTTTTATACAATTGGGAAAGTATTGCAAACATTTTTATATGATAACAAGGAAACAAGACACTAACACTGTGTCATACATGGTGAACAATATAGCGCTTAAAGTCCCCGGATTAACACACTTTTGTAACCATTAGCTATGGACTTAGCCTGAGATTCTGTGGATAGTACTATTAGGGGTGACGTCCCGGGTCATGGTTAGTCGCGCTAACCAGGGGTCCAAATGGCCGAATGACCGCATATTATCTTACTCGCAGAAAGGCGACGAGGGGCATTAAATTGTTGGGGTTTGGTTACGGTCCCATGTATGGACATAGGTATTTGTAAGACTAACTAGCTTACTAATGGAATAATAACATTTGTTATCATATGGGTTTAGAATTATTTCTACTTATTTTATGACGTTTAAGTCATGGGCATGTTTTCAAAGAAAAACTACTTATTTGATGACGGTTAAGTCATGTATATGTTTTCAAAGGAAAACTACTTAGTTTATGACGGTTAAGTCATGTATATGTTTTCAAAGGAAAACTACATATTTTATGACGGTTAAGTCATGGGCATATTTTCAAAGGAAAACTACTTATTTTATGACGGTTAAGTCATAGGCATGTTTTCAAAGGAAAACTACTTATTTTATGACGGTAAAGTCATGGGCATGTTTTCAAAGGAAACTACTTATTTTATGACGGTTAAGTCATGTGCATGTTTTCAAAGGAAAACTACTTATTTTATGACGGTAAAGTCATGTACATGTTTTCATGGGAAAACTACTTATTTTATGACGGTAAAGTCATGTATATGCTTTTGAGTAAAACTACTTATTTTATGACTGTTAGGTCAGGTACATGTTTTCGGGTAAACTACCGTCACTGTTATAACTAACTCTGTGAACTCACCAACCTTTGTGTTAACACTTTCTAGTATGTTTCTCAGGTAACCCTTAGTCATGGCGCGGTTGGAATAGGCTATCTATGCTGGATTAATTCCTAGTAACTGGAAGGGCATAGAGCATCAAGTCTCAAGTCTATCATTGATCTAGAAGAACTTAGATCATTGTATTACTTAGTTATAGTAATTGTATATGTAATCAAGTCTTAGAAATCACTATTACAGCTTCCGCTATCGTGTAATGAACCAATTGTTGCAACCTTTATTTATTTATTACGTAAATAAATTTGGGGGTGTGACACCCACCCACATGATTGGTCACCACATGCTACCGTAGTCGCCATCGGCTACCCCAAAGCTGCTACCACCTCCACCGGTCACCCTTCTCTCTCTCTCTTCCTTCCCAGCCATCGGCCTTGTCACACCCCCAAATTTATTTACTTATTAAATAAATACAGGTTGCAACGATTGGTTCATTTCACGATAGCGAAAGCTGTAATAGGGATTTCTAAGACTTGTATACATACACAAATAGTAAGACTAAATAGTACAATGATCTAAGTTCTTCTAGATCAGCGACAGACTTGAGACCGGATTATCTATGTCCTTCCGGCTAGGAATTGTTCCAACATAGTTAGCCTATTCCAACCGCGCCATGGCTAAAGGTTACCTGAGAAACATATTTGAAAGTGTCAACACAAAGGTTGGTGAGTTCACAGAGTTTGTTCATTTAGTACAGTTAGTTTTCCCCAAAAACGTATACATGACTTAGCCGTCATAAAATAAGTAGTTTTCCTTTGAAAACATGCCCATGACTTTACCGTCATAAAATAAGTAGTTTTCCTTTGAAAACATTACCATGACTTAACCGTCATAAAATATGTAGTTTTCCTTTGAAAACATTACTATGACTTAACCGTCATAAAATATGTAGTTTTCCTTTGAAAACATCACCATGACTTAACTGTCATAAAATATGTAGTTTTCCTTTGAAAACATTACCATATAAAATATGTAGTTTTCCTTTGGAAACATGTCCATGACTTAACCGTCATGAAATAAGTAGTTTTCCTTTGAAAACATTACCATGACTTAACCGTTATAAAATATGTAGTTTTCCTTTGAAAACATTACCATGACTTAACCGTCATAAAATATGTAGTTTTCCTTTGAAAACATTACCATGACTTAACCATCATAAAATATGTAGTTTTCCTTTGAAAACATTACCATGACTTAACCGTCATAAAATTTGTAGTTTTCCTTTGAAAACATTACCATGACTTTACCGTCATAAATCCAATGTTTAAACATAATCATTTTCCGATCAAAACTCTTTGTATGTATTACCAATGAATCCTAATACTAATCCGATCAATTGACCCCATTTGTAAACTTGCAAGGAATACAAAACAGTATGTAATGTACGAGACCGTAACCAAACCCCAACAATTTAGTGCCTCCCCTCGCTTTTCTGCGAGTAAGATAATATGCGGTCATTCGGTCATTTGGACCCCTGGTTAGCGCGACTAACCATGACCGAGAGCGTCATCCCCAATAGTACTATCCATAAAATCCCGGGCTAAGTCCATAGTTAATGGTTACTAATTTTTATTCCGAGGACTTTAAGCGCTTTATTTTTCCCTCAATACACACATACGGTCTGATCATTAGTTCATTCATTTACATACAAAAATTCTTTACAAGTATGTTTCCACCCCAAAACATTTCAAAAACTTAGAAAATAAAAAGGGGTTAGTGAACTCACAAAGAGTTAAACCAGAATGTTCATATTGTCAAACGTGTAAGCAATTGTATTTCATGTTCTCAAAACATAACAAGTAAGTATGTTTCTCCCCCGCAGTTTACAAAACATTAAAAAGCGAAAAGGGGGCCGTGAACTCACCTTGTGTTCGATGAAATCCTAGCAAAATAAGTAGCAACTAGCAAGGTCCGTGAATATGTGAGCCGACCTAACCATTCCCTATGGTAAATAAGATACTTTACGGTCTAAACACTGTTTCGAATGTGTTAGTTGATCGTGTATATGATTCACCTAATTAGACTCGACATAAATACTAGTTTATATTTCCGACAGTTTTGACATGACGACTGTCAGTGACGAGTTGTGACAATCATATACATTTATATATACTTATATAAATAAGTTATGCATCTCAAGACGTGTCTTTACGTTTACACAACCACCTCATGGTTGGAGTTGAAAACAAATATATAGTATGGAAGGTAAAACTTTTACATCAAAATAGCCTTTATTAATGTATTCGGGTTTTTAAGTCAACTTGTGTCGTGTTTTTAGTCATTTTATCGAACTCAATAATTTATGAAACTTTTACCACACTCAACTAAGTGTATTGAATCTATAGAAATGTATGGGTCATAATTTATAAAGGGGTTTAAGGGTTTTAAACAAAAATCATAACACAAAGATGTTAACAGCTTCGGTTTTGTCGGGTAGGTCTCGGAAATCTTGACAGTTGGGGGCCAAAAGGTTAGTTTTCTGATAATAGGACATATGGGTTGTAATGCCAACACAAAATACTAGTTTTAGAAAAAGAAATCAAGTCATTTGAACCATTTTTGAGTGAGTTATGACCCCATGAAGTCGGCCTTAGAATTCTGTCCAAAAACTCAGGTTGTACCAATTTTCTTGTATCGTTCTTTTCGGGTATCAAAACTCCACCAAAAATCACGAAATCACTTGAGTTGGATAGAGGATTCTTTAAACTTAATTTTTGACTCAAGTATCGTCCATTTTGGTTTAGTTTTGACCGAGATACAACTCCCTAAAGATGGCTAAAAATTCTGCCAGCAATAACGTGTATAAAGTGGCGACTTTTTCTTTGAACAATCCATTATTTGGGTGAATCTCCTACACAAAACAACTAGTGTACTTAATGAAATCAAGACTTAGGATATGAACACTCACTTAAAGCAAGCAAGGAGAAGGATGGAATTGTGTAGGAAGCTTGAACTCTTTAAAACACCCTTGAAACACCTTGAAGCTTCAAAGCTCTAGCTAAACCTATAGAGGATTTTGTTCTTGATTTCAAAATGGTTAAGTGTGTGTGCATGTATGTGTCGATACATATGGAGAGAAAGAAAGGAGTTGGAGTGTTTAGTTTCCATACCACTAGTCTAGCTAGGGAAGAACCATTAGTGAAAGATAATAATGCTTGAATCCTCTTAGTAAAAGCTTCCTAAAACTCCAAGATCTCTTGAATCTCCAACGCTTTTAGCTAATTCTTTCCAATGGATCTTGATCTTTGAGTTTTAAGTGTGTGTTTGTGTGTGTTGCTTGAGCCGAGAAAGGGAGAGAACAAGAGGAAACTCTTGTTCTTCCTCCATACACTCTTATATATATATGTTGGATGGAGTGTGAACTTGGTGATCATCATGTATCATTATTACAAGGTATGGTCGATGTGATGGAGGTGACTCTTGCTTGGAGTGTTGGTTAAATGGGCATGGCCTTATGACACATATGATGGGTGAGGATGGTGGGTGGGATTGATGTGACTTTGGCTTGATTGTCACATGAAAGAGTATGGTGCAAATGACACAAGGGATGGTGCCATGGAGAAGACAAGAAGGTGGGTCCCCCTCTAAGGCCATCTTCAGCCGAGAATAGAGTATGGGTGGGGGGTTGGGTCTTGTCAAATATTGTAGTTAGGATCCAATGGTTAGTTAGGTCGGTTCTAGTTAGAATACACCCGGTAGGTGATACCGTGATATAATACTCGGTGTAGGAACTTTTAGTGATTAAAACTTTATATCTATATACCTAGATATATATATATATATATATACATATATATATATATAATTATTAGATGAAACGAGGGTTTAGTATAGATCTCAACAAGTCATCATCATTAAGATTTGATGCTGGAGTGGAGTACAAGCAAGGATATAATGATAGTGATGTGATCTTTATGTTGCTTGCATCTTTGGTCATAATCATAATCATGATGATTATGACTCTTGAGTGTTGTGTAAGCAAATATATTTAATTATTAAAACGTCTTACTAGACTTTTACTGTCAAGTTCTTGTCAATCACCAACGACCGTACTTTGTGGGTTATCACTGTTTATTTTCCTAGTAATTCTCCAAAATTACTATTTTGGTTTAATTTCCTTTGTTAGACTCCTTAACTTTACTTAGTCAAAATAAAACTTCAGGAAATATATGTTATAAACGTGCATTTATGTAATATGGACACTTACCTGAAATACTGGGTGTCACAGGCCTCTTGGTTACTCGATCACCACCATCGCATGCTACCACTACCACCACGTCGGTCTCCGCCCGCATTCACGCCACCTCCATCACCTGCTGTCTTCACTCCGTCCCCCCTTCTTCTCGTCGTTCACGGCCTAACCATCCGACAAAAACCCTAATCAGGTTCCTTCCCTTGCATGCCAACTAGAATCTCATTAATGATACATAAGGAGGTTAAACGAAGATTACCTGACTGAGATTGAGATGATGCACAGCCGTACACCACCGTCGGTCGTCTCCCGCCGGCTCTTTCCTCTCGTCGCTCCTTCTTGTTGCCGTGCGACAACCCCTAGGCCAATTGGCCTAGGATTTCTTCTTAATGTGGTTTATAAACCTCCAAAGGTTTACGGTCTAGCCCCCTTAATCCTTTTGGTGCGTTTTCATCTCGAACCTTCGCAATACGGCTAACCGGGTCCCTTAACTTTGATAAACCAAACTCCACATGGAACCGTTATAATCGAAGTTGTTATAAAGGGATTTGGTTCCTTCATTAACTCCATCCAATAGCTAACGAATTTATGGGATGTTACACCACTGTTCCGTTACGAAATACTCGCTCCCCCATCGAAAGGATTAGTACTAGTAACTATGACCAACCTTACCTTAAATACAACGTTAATTAACAAGTGATAATAATCGGAGTAACACCTTATATGAGATAACATTTATAATTAAATTTCTTATCCTTTTTACCCTCTTTTAAACAAAACCCATTTTCTAACTTATTATCCTAGTCAGACAATAGCGAGGGTTGAGCACGGGATCTGTGTCCATGGTTCGATACTTGGTTCTTACCCAAACTATACTACGCTGCGATAGGTACACATGCCTATTATGTGTGTGTTTAGTTGAAGTATTTATAATTTTAGTTTATAAATTTAAAACTTGATTTTGTGTAACTCTAAACCGAACATTATTAAAGATATATATTACGTCTCTCGTATTTGGCATCAAGTTTTTGGAGCCATTACAAGGGACGTATTTACACACACACACACACACATATATATATATATATATATATATATATTATACACTAAAACACGCTCATCATTTGGATTGATCCACCCGTACTCAATCTCCATTCGGGTGGTGATGTTTCGAGCATGATTTTCTTATAAAAGGCAACCCGGTAGCAGATTTTGAAGAAGACCGCGAATGAAATGCTATATGATCATATTAGTTGGATTGAAGACAATACAACTTGCTACCAGCTAAGTTGTTTTTATTTTTGTATATTTATTTTTAGTCGTCTAGGTCTATAGTCTGAGTCTGTATAGTTAGAAAATCCATAAAAATAAAAAAAAATTCAAAAATGTCCTTGAATTAGAATTTTTACAAATAAATGGAAGATGATAGGTAGAATTGGAAACTTCTTGTGGAAATTAAATGAAAAAAATAATAATAGAAAGCGCGTCTGATTTGTAACGTTTTGGTAGACTTAGCCGACTTGAAAAGCTTAAACATTCTGATAGTATATCTTGGTTAATTGAATAATTTAATCAGGATATCTTATGGGTTCTCATCTTAGGGGCAACGGTAAGGCTGTTACTGTAAATATAGGGTGATAGGTACCACATTAAACAAAAATTTATAGGTTTTTGAAGATTTTTTGGCACAACGCTTTATTTTTATGAAAATAAATCCGAAACAGGGTGGCGACCGCATTCCATAATTCCATCTTTCATGAGGTTAGTTAATTGAGAGTTTAAGTTTCACCTACGTGTCACACGCCGAGTTGCAGCTTGGTTGAAACACCACTAGGTCAGATGCTTAAGTGATCAATCATTCTGAAAAACCAAGTTTCGTCTACGTGTCACACGTCGTGTTCCAGCCTGATTGAAACACCACTGGGTTGACACTTATGTACTTCATTGCTAAAACTGCAACCTATGTGCCACACACCGAGTTACAGTTTGGTTGAAGCACCACTATGTAAGGTTTAATCATAGTGTAAACAAAAGCTCATATCATTCATCCATCAATCCATTATCCATCCACCTTAATTTTTAAAACATCTAAATTTTTGTTTATAATGGTAGGAAATATATATGGTTTAACCCGGACAATGATATACCTTTAGATGGGATTAGGCTGAGCTGTAGCTTTCTGAGTGTGAGACCCACAGATAGAATGATAGTTGTGTAAAATAATATTAAAACGCAAACTGGGGGCTTGATAAGTCGGTGGTTGGGTTTAATCGGACAGAAATACCAATTGTTACAGTTAACGCATAATTATATTTGAGCTATTAAATGAATGAGAGTGTGAAAGCAAGTTTTCAATTGTGATTCCATTTCAGATTCTTTTTCGGGACGAAAAAAGATAAGTGTAGGGATGTGAATAGTGGTTGATAAACCCGTACTAATTGTATCTAATCATAAGTTTTTAACCCAAATAATGTGTGAAATAATTTAGTTTGACTTGTATTTATATTTTATAGGTTTTTATACATAATCAATTAAAAACACAGAAATTCATTTAAACTAAATGAAAAAATAGTTAAATAATAATTAATCTAAAATTTTGAATCAAAATTCTACTTTTTGGCAGGAGATTCACGAGACATTTCTTCACATTTTTGTGGACAACAATACAAGTTTACACATCAAAAGGAAAATTAACTTGGGCTTCGATTCACTATTATATATTGGGCTGAATATTTATATGGGTTGAAGGAATTGTAAACAAAGAAGAAAATTGAAGGAAATAAATAGGGAGTTCACGGCAATTTGAGTTTGCTGGCATGCAGACCTAGGCGTAAAGCCTTTTGTGGCTTTTGACGGAAGCGTGTGAACGACAGAACTAGGGTACGACGGCTGTGGAGATGAGGCAAGCAAGGAAAGAGGTCAACAACCTCTTTAGTTATTTTGGTTGTTGGCTTTAACCGAGAGAAAGGAAATAGGAAGAATTCATGCTCGGCTAAATCACTTGTGGCTTCCTCCAGACGAACATTTTGTATAGGTTTTATGTTTAATTCAGTTTGTTTATGTATTCGTTCTGTTTAGTTTCTGACAATAACAAAACGGAATGATGTATAGGTTAATTTAAACAGTTTATCTTTGTGTTTTGAGTTCTTTCTTTACAATCGCGTTCGGTTAATGACAAAACCTAGAAACGGGTTGGGTGACTAAATGGGGTAACTTGACACTAATAAATTGGGTAATTGAATTGTATTGTTTTATGACAAAACCAGTCCTGTAGGTTTTCTAACAAGAACTTGTCTTCAATAGCTACTTTAAATGATTTTTCAACACTATGTCTATGTGTTGTCTAATTAAACAACTGAGTTTTGTATGAAACCTAGAACCTGAAGTTTAGAAGAGGTTGCTTTTCTCTCTAAATTGAATTTTAATCAAAGAATCAAAGTTTGTAATTTCTAAACTAAAACCAATTTACATCAAAATTGAACTTTCCACCAATTCCTCGTGGAGACGACTCGACTTTCCACTTACTATTTAATTCATAATTTTTGACCAACCAAACGACATCGATCAGATGCCAGTCTTCATGATCAGCCGAGTAACTCCTTTCGCCAGCCAAACATCACCGTTCAACCTTCGTACTTGTCCTTAACCTTAATGTGCATACTAAAAAGTCAGTTATGCTAGTGAATTCTAGCTGTAACAAAATCATTAACTACAAATATTTGTCAAAAATATATCATTCAACTTCATTATTAAATGCGTACGAAAACATGCAATAACAAAATAGAACACATCATAACCCATAATTCAACGAACATATTGAATATGCGTCTTCTCGTAACCGTCAATTCTAAACATCACATACCGGCGGAGAAACCTAAGAATCACCACCACTAGGCCCTTCAACACCATACATTACCTGTAGGCGGAGAAACCTAGGGTCGGATACTTAAGCCATTCAACACCAAACTTCAAGCACGTCATCACAAGGATCACACGTACCAAACTTCAAGCATGATACTCCGTGGAGTAGTCATACCAGACTTCAAGTACCGTACCCCGGAAGGCACAAAAACCAAACTTCAAGGATCACGATAATCCCCTTGGTAACCGTCATCACCTCAGTTGTACAACAGTTGACCAGCCACATAGGCCCATATAAGGTAAGGCCCACAACGTACATCCTATACTCATAACCTCGATTCTCGGAGGAACCATGGCAGATTCGTTCGTTTGTGACTTTCATAAACGTTCACTTCTTTTACTTCAAAACTTCAGTTAAAGCATTTGTAAGTTTTATTAAAAATCATTCACTCATTCATGAACACTTCGTAGACTTCTTTTGGCAAGATATTTCATAAACACATTTTTAATAACCTTTCCTTTCAAAACATCATTCACAAACATCATTTCATAAAACGTCACAAACATCATTCATAAACATCGTTTTATAAAACAGTCACCTCGTCACGTATGCACACCAGCCCGAAAACATTATTTAAAACATTTAAAGAAGGGCTTCTAGAACTCACCTGATAAGCTAAACATGGTTGTCCTAAAGAAAGTCTAACAGCGTCACACACGATTTGAATTGCTTAATTAAAATACACATCAGACCCCATCTCGACTCTAACGACTTTAACCCTTCCTGAGCTAGGCGAACTTAGGGTAAGTTCGCCCAATAGAACCAAGCGAACATACCCAGCGAACTTACTAAGTTCTCCCATGCTTACTATCTGCGAACTTAACAGGTTCGCTATAATCAGAACTTCAGCGAACATACCAAGTGAGTTTAGGCAAGTTCGCCTGCCATAGGCTGCCCGCGAACTTATCAAGTTCGCTTGGCCAAGTTTTCCCAACTCCCCAGGAAAACTTAACAAGTTCGCCTACGGGGGCTGTCATCTTCCCCAAAACCCTAAGTTTGCATGTTAGTGGTGTCTCGATCTGATTACGTTCAAGTTACCAACTTTTTACGTTTAAAACTTGTAGTTTTCATTCTTGATCAAAGATCTATAATCCTTTTCTCGTTTGGTTCATAAAAACTCCACCTTTTTACGAAAAACACCCGAAAACCCCAAATGAATAAAAACTCAGATCTGGTTCAGCTTGTTACATGTATCGAGATTCTGATTCTGAGAACCACCACACGAACAATGGAGACACGAACCTGTGCGATATCGAAGTAATCTATCACTTTCTCTCTCTACGGTTTCTCTCTATAGAATGGAAAATGAGAGAATAATGGGGGGGGGGTTAGGCTATTTATAGGGGAAGGCTCCCCTATGTTCGCCACGCCCAACCCGGATCGGCCCATCGTGCTTCGTTCACTCCGTCTTAACTAGGGTAGAATGTGGCTACCCTTATTTTTTCTTTTGATTCTTGTTTATTACTTTGGGTTATCTTGACTTCTATGTTTACTTGTAATCTGAATTGGAAATTTCTTTTGCTTGAAACTTAAATATGCTAATGTCTACTTAAATCTCAAACTAACATTTCTACCAAATGTCAATTGCATTTCAATGTATATGATCTATCGATCTCTATTGCATGTCCATGACTACTCTATGACATCCATAACTTTTACTTACATAACTATTATCACTTCCTTGATGCATAATGAAAGGACGTAGCACACACGTGTAAGGTAAATTGACGATTGCGGTCCACAACGTAATCGTGAATTTACAGGTGCATTGTCGTTTTACACATCAGACCCTATCTCGACTCTAACGGTTTTAACCCTTCCTGACCTAGGCGAACTTAGGGCTAAGTTCGCCCAATAGAACCAAGCGAACATACCCAGCAGACTTACCAAGTTCAAAATGGAAACTTGTGAAACATATGAGATGTCAAAATCAAATGAAAATGGTAAATGAAAATGGAAACCATAGTTACCTGTTTCTAACTCCATGAAACAATCTCCTAAAATCGAGGAGAGATTTGATTATGTTTTGAAAGAAATTGTTTATTTTGATGAATCTGGCCGACCCAAGACCACAATGGCTTTGGTCTCCATCACTAACTAAACTTTTCTGTTGAATGTCCCTGTGGCGTCCTCAAATGAGTAGAACGCACATGGTCACAACGAATCACTCAATGAGTCAACTATGAGATGGAAGCATGAAGCCAATCAAACATAAACATAAACATAGAATATAGATGAAACAGAATCATTCTTATATAATCGATAACGAACTCATTATCACAGATTACAATACCGAAGGAGTGTACATCTCAACGTTTAAGCTCCAATTCCAACTCCTAGGTGAGCTCTACCTAGGAGTGGTGACTCACTTCTAATAGAGACTCACCCCCTCTCTATGGATGCTAACTCTAGCATGCTTACCCACAAATGAACACTTAATGTCCTATTTACAGGCGAACTTGTCAAGTTCGCCCATAATTCTATAGGCCAACTTAGCAAGTTCGATAGTTAAGTTCGCCTAAACATTCCCTTAGGCAAACTTAACATGTTTGCTACATATACACTTAGAATTTTAGCTACAGTTACAAAATCATGCTCTAAAAAACTCCCTCTTAACTGTCACACCCCGACCGATGGCGGAATCATCGGGGCGGGACATGTAGATTGTTCATAAGCACAAGGTTGACTAAATTAAATATATTAAACATAAAATTTCATTGCAAGTAATCCAAATACAACCAAATTCAAGATAGAACGAAATTGAAATACATAGAGTTCTTTCTATTTAAATTAACTAAGTCCAAGCCTACGTGTAGCACATCTTGAACAACCTCACACATTAGAACCTGAAACATGAATTAAACAAAGTCAACTAAAAAGTTGGTGAGTATAACACAGGTTTGTATATAGATATCATAGAGTTTGTAAACCAAATCCTTAACATAAGATGATAAATAAGGCATTTATGGGGAGCAGCTATTGTGTAACCAAGTACAACCAAACCTTTGTAACTAGTATGCAAATTGTGTTGTCGGTATCAATCACCCTAATCTGGGTGGGTTTGTTAGACTCAATAGATCTATCATTGAAAACCGTCAGCTTGAATAGTTAATGATTGCACATAAGTGTTCACAAAAGTTAGCACAACTAGCACTCGGGCATAAAGCTCAAATTTGCACACATGAATGTAAATAGGATTTGTACTTGTATTGTTTGTGTAAATGTAAACATGTAATTTGTATATAGTTCATGTTTCACCCCAAAAGTGTAAAAGAGTAAAAGGGGCTATGAAATACTCACTTAAAGCAAGCAAGGAGAAGGACGCGATGGTGTAGGAAGCTTGAACTCTTGAAATCACCCTTGAAACACCTTGAAACTTCAAAGCTCTAGCTAAACCTCTAGAGGATTTTGTTTTTGAATTTCAAAAGTGCAAAGTGTGTGTGTGTGGCATGCATCGATTTATATAGGGGGAAGAGATGGAGATGGAGTGTTGGTTCCATCTTCATCATCATAAGGTATGGGAGATTTGATGAATTTGACCCCTTTGCTTGACTTACACTTGAAAGGGTATGGTGCATATGACACAAGGGATGGTGATGAGATGGGGTAAGCAAGGTGGGTGGCATGAATAGATTGATTTGATCTTATATTGATTCACACTTGATTGAGAATGGTTTAACATGACACTTGCTTGATTTTCACTTGAATGGGAATGGTTCATCATGACACCAAGCATGGAAGATGAGAAGTGTGGTGATGTGAGGGTGGCCCCCACACTTTCGGCCGGGATTGGGGAGTTGGTGGGGGGTTGGGTGTTGTCAAATCTCTTAGTTAGGATCAACTGGTTAGTTAGATCGGTTCTAGTTAGAATACACTCGGTAGGTGATACCGTGATATAATACTCGGCGTAGGAACTTTTAGTGATTAAAACTTTATATCTATATACCTAGATATATATACATACATATATATATAATTATTAGATGAAACGAGGGTTGAGTATAGATCTCTACAAGTCATCATCATTAAGATTTGATGCTGGAGTGGAGTACAAGCAAGGATATAATGATGGTGATGTGATCTTTATGTTGCTTGCATCTTTGGTCATAATTATGATGATTATGACGCTTGAGTGTTGTGCAAGCAAAACAATCATGATGATGATGTGATTGATTTAGATGTGGTATAATACCTGAAATTTATACCCGCTTTAATATCTTTAATTATTAGAACGTCTCACATTTTGTGTAGTTTGACTAGCTTTAATAACCTGCTAGTGAATTTCTGACATAGTTATTACTTTAACTATATTATACATGTATACACATAAAATAACTCGAGGTTTTACAACCCACACTTTTATGTCTATGTTTTAAGGTTTAGTCACCAATATATATATTTTTATATTAAAGCGTCCCCCTAGACTTTTACTGTCAAGTTCTTGTTAATCACCAACGACCGTACTTTGCGGATTATCACTGATTATTTTCTTAGTAATTCTTAAAAATTACTATTTTGATATAATTTCCTTTGTTAGATTCCTTGACTTTACTTAGTCAAATTAAAACTTCAGGAAATATATGTTATGAACGTGCATTTATGTAATATGGATATTGACCTGAAATACTGAGTGTCATAGTGTATAACTGAGTAAAACTTGAGTATTTGTATTGAATCATTGTATTTAATTGTAGATACGAATAGAACAAATCAGTGCACTAGAATTAGGTTTGAAAAGCGCTATATTGAATCAAAATACGGATACTAAAAATCAGAAATGTTACAGTCTCCCCATGTTGAGAGAATTTCGTCCCGAAATTTAGCTAGAGGAAGCGATGGCATCAGTAAAAAGATGAGGGTACTTGAGCTTCATTTGGTCTTCTCGTTCCCAAGTGAATTCAGGACCACGCTTAGAATCCCAACGAACCTTGACAATAGGAATACGACTTCGCTTGAGTTGTTTAACTTCACGATCCATGATTTCTACCGGTTTCTCAACGAAGTGCATCATCTCATCAATGCACACGTCATCAAGCGGTATATGGAGATTCTCATCAGCGAGACATTTCTTCAGATTAGCTACATGAAATGTAGGATGCACATTGCCAAGAGATGGAGGTAAGTCGAGCTTGTAAGCCACTTTCCCAATCCTTTCAAGGATCTTGAATGGACCAACATAGCGAGGTGCTAACTTGCCTTTCTTTCCAAAGAGGATCACACCCTTCCACGGGGACACCTTTAGAAGAACAAGGTCACCGATTTGGAATTCCAAGGGATTTCGACGTTTGTCGGCATAACTCTTTTGCAGACTCCTCGCTACTCGAATGTTGTCACGGATTTGAATGATCTTATCGGATGTTTCTTGAATTAGTTCGGGACCGGTGATTTGTGCTTCACCAATCTCGTTCCAACAAATAGGAGAACGACACCTGCGACCATAAAGAGCTTCGAATGGAGCCATGTTGATACTTGTGTGGTAGCTATTATTGTAAGAGAACTCGATCAGGGATAAATGTGAATCCCAATTGCCACCAAAATCGATTACACAAGCTCGAAGCATGCGTTCAAGAGTTTGGATTGTTCGCTCGGTTTGACCATCAGTTTGGGGATGGTAAGCCGTGCTCAAATCCAATCGTGTACCAAGAGCAGTTTGGAGAGATTGCCAAAAAAGAGAAGTGAACCGAGCATCTCTATCGGATATTATGTTCAAGGGAACACCATGACGGTCACAATTTCGTCAATGTAAATTCGGGCTAGTTTCTCAACCTTATAGTCTTCACGGATAGGCAAGAAATGAGCAGATTTGGTGAGATGATCAATGATCACCCAAATGCTATCATAACCACTCGTGGTGCGAGGGAGCTTGGTAATGAAATCCATAACTAAGTTCTCCCATTTCCACACGGGAATATCCGGTTGTTCAAGCAAACCAGAAGGACGTTGATGTTCGGCTTTGACTTTGGAGCAGGTTAGACATTTGGCAACATAGAGAACAATGTCTTTCTTCATACCGGGCCACCAATATTGTTGGCGAAGATCTTGATACTTTTTATCCGCACCAGGATGAATAGAATAACGAGTCTTATGAGCCTCGTTTAAGAGAATTGCACAGAGATCATCGCGACCGGGAACCCAAATACGGTTCAAGTAATAAAGTAAGCCATTGGGTTTTGTTTTAAGAAGAAGTTCAACACCGCATGACATTTCTTCGTACATGTTACCTTCGGTGACTGAGACGTGTTGAGCTTCTAAGATACGAGTTTTAATATCGGTTTGAATACGGGCACAACGAAGCATAACATGGTCCTTTCGACTCAAAGCATTGGCTACAACATTTGCTTTGCCGGGAAGGTAACGAATCTCGCAGTCATAGTCGTTAAGGAGTTCGACCCAACGTCGTTGCCTCATATTGAGTTCTTTTTGGTTGAAGATGTGTTGGAGACTTTTATGGTCGGTGAATACCACATATTTTGTGGCATATAGGTAATGTCTCCAAATCATTAACGCGAATACGACCGCACCCAACTCGAGAATGTGCCATATAGGTAATGTCTCTAATTGGGATCGTGTCTTTGCAAGTAAAGGTTCAAAATTAAGTGACACAAAACTTTTATCGGCACCGGTATCGAAGAAAATGGAGGCATATTGACTATTAACAAGAAATGTACCATTGCCCACGTCATTGTTGGCTTGAGCTTCATTGGCGTTTATGTTGAATGCACGCCCACGAGCTCCACCTTGTCTAGCATTGACTAACTTTGGGCATTGATCACGGAAATGGTTCAGGTTGCCACACTCATAACATGCTCGCCCATTTGCAATAGCGGGTACACCTTGATTAGCCACTTGGGGGTTGATTTGGCCCGCAAGAGCCTTGGCCCTACAAACATTGACCGTATGACCATATTCCCACAATGAGTGCAAAGGCGACATGGGAGGTTTTGGGGATGATGATAGTTGCATGTGGCACAAAGAGGGTAGATCCCAACATATGGCTTTTTGGTCGGTGCTTGAACCATAGGTGCAGCTTGGTTAACAGGAATTGCAGGAGTGACCACATCATAGTTTCTAGTCTTCCTTTTCCTATTATTGCGGGAGGGTTCAGTTGTGGCTTCTTTGTTGTGGGTAGGAGGGGTTATAGTGTCAGAAACTTTCTTGGTGCCCTTTTTAGTAAGAGTCCCCGCCTTCACATGATTATCGGTTAAGGTAGCGGACAAACGGATGGCATCTTCAAGTGTTACGGGATTCCTTCCTAGGACAGTATCTTGAATTTTCCTAGGTAGTCCCCCAATATACTTTTCAATGCAGCGGGACAAGGGAGTGACCATATGGGGCACAAGAAGACTCAACTCATGGAACCGAGTTGTATATGCCAAGCTTTCACCACTATCTTGGGCAAGATCCCAAAATTCAGCTTCGAGTTTCTTCACTTCATTTCAAGGACAGAATTCCTCGGTCATTAGCATTTTAACCTCATCCCAAGGTAAGGCCATTGCTACATCCACACCCCTATTTCTTTTCTCCCCATTCCACCACGTGAGTGCCCGTTTTTGTAGGACACTTGTAGCATGACGAACACGAAGGTTGTCGGGGCAGTCACTATTGAGAAAGGTATTCTCAATGCTTTCGAACCATTGAAGGAGTCCAGTAGCTCCTTCGGTACCATAGAACTTGAGGGGATTGCACGAGTTGAAGTGCTTGAAGGTGCATTGAGATGGGTTGTTTCCACCATTTCCACCATTACCACCATTACCACTATTACTACCATTTCAACCATTGTTGCCATTGGTGGCATCATTGGCTTGAGTGAGTTGTGTCACGAGTTGTGCAAGAATAGCAGCAATGTCGGTGTTGGTGTTGGCCGCGGGAGCACGACGAGGAGGCATTTTACAAATTTTCACAAGACAAGAAAAGATGTAAGAACTTATGAGAATTGCTTGGATTTAATAGGATAAGATGACCAAATAAAATAGATAATCATAGTTTGGATTGTACTCAAATAGTGATATAATCACTTGAATACTATGACACATTAAGGTTAATTAAACTTATATAATTTTCAAGGAGACATGCTTTAGCCTATAAGTAAACACTCATCTCGGGAATTCCCAGGAAAGCATACGGGTCCCTCGGTTGATTGGGAATTATGCGAAATGCTTTCCTAGACAGAAAACCCAAAATACAGGTGCCACTCTTTCAGATTGCATGTGTCCTCAAATAATTAACAAAGTTTAAAAACCTTAACGAGGAAATAAGGAATTTTATAGATTTAGTTTCATGAAGTTTCCACATGCTAAGAAAGATAAAGATAGAGAAGAAGATAAGAATCTTATGAGGTTTAGGATATAGGAAGGGATATTGTTTATTTATTTATTATTTAAGGATATCCTAATAAGTCATGGATTCTTAACAAATAAATCATCAAAAATGAAATAATAATTAAGCATACTAAACATGTAACATATAGCATGTAGCACATAACACATAATCATGAAATATAGCATAAGTAGGGGTCCTAAAGTTATAGTCTAGGTCAAGGTGTCTAATAACCTAATTCCCTATAACAAAGGCTCTGATACCAATCTGTCACAACACCGACCGATGGCGGAATCATCGGGCCGGGACATGTAGACTGTTCATAAGCACAAGGTTGACTAAATTGAATATATTAAACATCAAATTTCATTGCAAGTAATCCAAATACAACCAAATTCAAGATAGAATGAAATTGAAATACATAGAGTTCTTTCGATTTAAATTAACTAAGTCCAAGCCTACGTGTAGCACATCTTGAACAACCTCACACATTAGAACCTGAAACATGAATAAAACAAAGTCAACTAAAAAGTTGGTGAGTATAACACAGGTTTGTATATAGATATCATAGAGTTTGTAAACCAAATCCTTTACATAACATGATAAATAAGGCATTTATGGGGAGCAGCTATTGTGTAACCAAGTACAACCAAACCTTTGTAACTAGTATGCAAATTGTGTTGTCGGTATCAATCACCCCAACCTGGGTGGGTTTGTCAGACTCAATAGATCTATCATTGAAAACCGTCGGCTTGAATAGTTAATGGTTGCACATAAGTGTTCACAAAAGTTAGCACAACTAGCACTCAGGCATAAAGCTCAAATTTGCACACATGAATGTAAATAGGATTTGTACTTGTATTGTTTGTGTAAATGTAAACATGTAATTTGTATATAGTTCATGTTTCACCCCAAAAGTGTAAAAGAGTAAAAGGGGCTATGAAATACTCACTTAAAGCAAGCAAGGAGAAGGACGGGATGGTGCAGGAAGCTTGAACTCTTGAAATCACCCTTGAAACACCTTGAAACTTCAAAGCTCTAGCTAAACCTCTAGAGGATTTTGTTCTTGAATTTCAAAAGTGCAAAGTGTGTGTGTGTGGCATGCATCGATTTATATAGGGGGAAGAGATGGAGATGGAGTGTTGGTTCCATCTTCATCATCACAAGGTATGAGAGATTTGATGGATTTGACCCCTTTGCTTGACTTACACTTGAAAGGGTATGGTGCATATGACACAAGGGATGGTGATGAGATGGGGTAAGCAAGGTGGGTGGCATGAATAGATTGATTTGATCTTATCTTGATTCACACTTGATTTAGAATGGTTTAACATGACACTTGCTTGTTTTCACATGAATGGGAATGGTTCATCATGACACCAAGCATGGAAGATGAGAAGTGTGGTGATGTGAGGGTGGCCCCCACACTTTCGGCCGAGATTGGGGAGTGGGTGGGGGGTTGAGTGTTGTCAAATCTCGTAGTTAGGATCCACTGGTTAGTTAGATCGGTTCTAGTTAGAATACACCCGGTAGGTGATACCGTGATATAATACTCGGCGTAGGAACTTTTAGTGATTAAAACTTTATATCTATATACCTATATATATATATATATACACATACATATATATATAATTATTAGATGAAACGAGGGTTGAGTATAGATCTCAACAAGTCATCATCATTAAAATTTGATGCTGGATTGGAGTACAAGCAAGGATATAATGATGGTGATGTGATCTTTATGTTGCTTGCATCTTTGGTCATACTTATGATGATTATGACGCTTGAGTGTTGTTCAAGAAAATCAATCATGATGATGATGTGATTGATTTAGATGTGGTATAATACCTGAAATTTATACCCGCTTTAATATCTTTAATTATTAAAACGTCTCACATTTTGTGTAGTTTGACTAGCTTTAATAACCTGCTAGTGAATTTCTGACATAGTTATTACTTTAACTATATTATACATGTATACACATAAAATAACTCGAGGTTTTACAACCCACATTTTTATGTCTATGTTTTAAGGTTTAGTCACCAATATATATATTTTTATATTAAAGCGTCCCCCTAGACTTTTACTGTCAAGTTCTTGTTAATCACCAACGCCCGTACTTTGCGGGTTATCACTGATTATTTTCTTAGTAATTCTTAAAAATTACAATTTTGATATAATTTCCTTTGTTAGATTCCTTGACTTTACTTAGTCAAAATAAAACTTTAGGAAATATATGTTATGAACGTGCATTTATGTAATATAGATATTGACCTGAAATACTGGGTGTCACAGTAACTGAGTAAAACTTGAGTATTTGTATTGAATCATTGTATTTAATTGTAGATACGAATAGAACAAATCAGTGCACTAGAATTAGGTTTGAAAAGCGCTATATTAAATCGAAATACGGATACTAAAAATCAGAAATGTTACATTAACTGTTGCTAACAATTCTATACAAATTACTCCTTGGTCAGCACTTTAGTTGGTAAGACTTGATCTTCGGAATTGCACTATGATCTTAAATTGGCAATGCTTCAATCTTGAGGCAAAAGACTCCCTCTAAACCGATGCATCCGTTGAAGAACAATTTTGTTTGGCCTCTTTATGAAAAACGACGAATCCAACACTTTTTATTGTAGTCCATCCTCTCAACAGTAACCACCTCCGCATTGATTCAAGAATCTCACCTATACCGCTTAGACATCATTAAACCAACTGCCATGAGATAGAGATTTTGAATTTGCAACAATAAACATCAAACTAATCAACTTCCACAAAGACATGAATCCCAGCTTGAAAATAAACTGAAACTACAATATAGTGTGCAAAAACCACTCTTTTCTTTGATCTTCATCTTCACCAAAAGTTTTTGACTTTCCCTCGTACTTTATCCACTCAACCGATAACCCGAAGTCTTTCATATCAGATCTCCCCTTCATGACACAAGCATCTCCGCATTAAACCAGAAACAGAAAAACGATTCTTATTTAACCGGCATATAATAAAGGTTCAATCTTCAACTAGTTGACAACAAATAACCAGCTTCATTTCAAACGTACTTAACCAAGTCTCACACACAGTCGGTAGTAATCATCGTGAATCCAACAATCTTCAATCTGATTTTCATTCCTGGTTAACACCTCCTACTAGTCATAATAGGTTGTATATCTGGATTCCGCCCAAATCCCAAATGAGATATCAAACCATAAACGAATCATGTCGAATCATTTAGATGATCTTGATCACTTGAACCGTTTTGCAAAGAAACATAATATTTCTTGAAATTTTTATATCCCTCTTTTCTTTGCAACACATGTGTAAATTGTCCGAAACACTTGCCATTGTTGATGTTAGCAATGGCGGAAGGTACCCAAACACAAACAATCAGCTTTGGTTGCGAACTCTTAGAGTAACTTGTACATTGTCTAGCTAGCAATAAGTGTGACTTACGTATGTGGATCCTGCAAACACTCAAACAGTTTATTCACTTGTAAACCTGTGAACTCACCAACCTTGTGTTGACACTTTTTCTTACATGTTTCTCAGGTCGCTAAGGCACAAGTTGCACACTTAGGACATGCATGGAGTCCTACTATCATTCCATCCTCATGCAAGCATTCAAAACAATTTATTTGTTTTATTAAACTAAACTTGGGCGCGCTTGTTTTGCGCATTTATTTTCTTATTTAAACGCTTCCGCATTAACTCTGAACTTTTATGATATTACATTTATGTCGCATATAGTGTCGTTTGATGTAACTAATGACTGAGATCCTGGTTTGTCACGCACCAACCGGTAAAACTCTGTTAGTGGAATTTGGGGGTGTGACAGATTGGTATCAGAGCCAGGTTATAGAGAACTAGGATTGCATACTAGACTATAACCGCACACATGCATTAGTTACATGGCACAGACACTCATACATGATACACACAGCATCCAGACATACATTGCATTGCAGTCATGTTGACATCATTCATATCACCTTCTGTTGACGAGGGACACAACATTTGCATTGCATCATCATTCCAAGTAGCGATACTCGGGGAATCACCAGAACACAATCCACTCCCGTCTGAGGGCAGCGAGACGGAGCTTTCGGAGGAGTCACTTATATCACCATCACCCATTGGGTATGGTGGGCTTTCTCAGGTCCATGTTATGGACGACACTCGGCACTAGAATATGTCCCTTTGAGAGTTGGGTTCGTCGGAGGCGAGTCCCTACTGTACCCACTAGCAACAATACGCTGAGTGAAGGCAGACCGTTGCACGCATTATTGTAGAATCCATTAACACATAGATGTCATCACTTTCCCGAGCCATGGGCTTGCGTCTTTGGTCAAAATTTTGTTGAAGATAGATTGACCACAAAGTTGAGAACGCAGTGCTCATTGCATACTCAAACCCTATCCTGACTCAGTTGAAAGGACAGCTACTTTGCTGCTTCCTGTAATTTGTATTCATGAATTAGTTTCATTTCTCGAAGTCGCATTTCATGTACCTGTTTGTTTCATGCTCTCATCTATAATCCGCTGGATTGGACTCATGTATTGTGTTTCAACTCGAGTGAATACTCGGATCAAACGATTCCCGACTACTCATCCTGATATGAGTCCTAGTTGATCAACTTATGACTGATGACTGAGCTTCTCAATGACTCATCATATCTGACAACACTCTGTACTCAACAATACATGCTAAAAGACATTATGACACAGGACAGGGAGAACTAGGGTGGGCATGCAAAGCAAATTATCATTACCGGTGCACGTGTAATAGTAATTTGAGGTGCATGTAAGTCCTGGTGAAACTTCATGTGTGAATAAATGGTCCTATTCTATGAATTACAGGCTTAAGTTTCCACTGTCCATAGAAATTCTTGTAACCCGCTCAACGACTAGTTGGTATCGTTACACCTGTTCAATAGTTGATAAACGCGACTATCAGATTGAAGATGTTTACAGACACACTTAACAATCATCAATAGGATCCATCATTATAGCTCACTCATGAAAGAGTCTTAGTGAAATTAAGACTCTCATCCAAATGTGATCACATTGTGCCAGTCACATTGTGCAACTTTGACATGATCATCTGTATGGATTAGTTATCTAAGAACCAAGCGAAAATTGTCTGTTGTGAGAAAATCGTTCGCATTCCTCCCCCGAGTGGAGAAACCCTTCTGTCCAAGGCGAAAGGATTGGTGCAGTCATTAGCATCATATCCTTCAAGAAAGCACAAAAGTATCTTCGAAAAGGTCATACTGCCATTTTGGCTATCGTCACCGAGCAGCCATCTGAGGAGAAGAAGATTGAAGACATCCCAATCGTACGTGACTATCCGGAAGTATTTCCCGAAGACTTTCCTGGTCTGCCACCGCATCGTCAAGTGGAATTTCAAATCAACCTAGCACCCGGAACAGCGCCGATTGCTCTGGCACCTTACAGACTTGAACCCAGTGAATTGCAGGAGCTATCCACTCAACTATAAGAGTTTTTGGATAAAGGTTCCGTCCTACCTAGCTCGCCTCCATGGGGAGCTCCAGTCTTATTTGTCAAAAAGAATGACGGGACTTTCCGCAGGTGCATCGACTATCGTGAGCTGAACAAAGTGACGATCAAGAATCGTTATCCTCTACCCCGCAGTGATGATCTGTTTGATCAACTCCAAGGATCAAGCTTCTATTCCAAGATAGATCTTAGATCCGGTTACCATCAACAGAGAGTCTGAGATGAGGATATATGTAAGATTGCCTTAAGAACTAGGTACAATCACTATGAGTTTATGGTCATGCCTTTCGGACTGACCAACGCACCCGCAGTGTTCATAGATCTCATGAACCGTGTGTGTAAACCTACCTTGATCAGTTTATCATCGTTTTCATTGATGACATCCTCATCTATTCTAAGAACAAGGAAGGACATGAGGAGCACCTACGCTTAATCCTTGAATTGCTGAAACAAGAGCAATTGTATGCCAATTCTCTATGTGCGAATTCCAGATTCGTGAAGATTCAACTTCTAGGACATTTAGTCAACGAGGAAGGAATACATGTCGATCCATATAAAGTAGAAGCCATCAAGAATCGGACAACACCGATGGCTCCAACATAGGTGCGACAATTTCTGGGATTGGCTGACTGCTACCATCAATTCATCGAGGGAATCTCAAAAGATTGCTCAACCTCTCACTACTCTAACTCAAAAAGGGTAAACCCTATAACTGCAGCAAAACTCAGGAATCCGCATTCCAATTGTTGAAACAGAAACTCTCTAGTGCATTATCCTATCTCTTCCTGAAGGAATGGATGACTTTGTAGTGTATTGCGATGCCTCTATGCAAGGCCTTGGTTGTGTGTTGATGCAACGTGAAAAGGTTATCGCATATGCTTCCCGTCAATTGAAATTTATGAGAAAAAAATACACTACCCATGACCTAGAATTGGGAGTTGTAGTGTTTGCTTTGAAAATCTGGAGACATTACTTGGACGGTACCAAGTGCACCATTTACACTGATCACAAGAGTCTTCAGCACATATTCGAACAGAAGGAGTTGAACATCCGACAATGCCGTTGGACCGAACATTTGAACGACTAAGATTGTGCTATCAAGTATCATTCGGGCAAGGCTAACATAGTAGCCGATGCCCTAAGCCGGAAAGAAACTAGACCCAGACGAGTTCGAGCATTTCAACTCACTATCCATCCTAGACTACCCGATCAGATCCGTAGTACTCAACTTGAAAACCTAAAAGAGGAAAACCTACCGTTGGAATCCAAGCATGGTTTGGAAGAACAACTTGACATTAAAACAGATGGCATTCGCTATTATGCTGAACGAATGTGGGTTCCAAAGCACGGGAACTTAAGAGAAATTGTAATGGATGAATCTCTTAAATCTCACTATTCTTATTATCCTGGTTCCAGTAAGATGTATCATAACCTAAAGGTTCTTTATTGGTGGCCGAACGTGAAGGCTAATATAGCCACCTATGTGAGTAAGTGCCTGACTTGAGCGAAGGTCAAAGTTGAATATCAAAAGCCTTCTGGTCTTCTCCAACAACCAGAGATTCCCATGTGGAAATGGGAGCAGATATCCATGTACTTTATCACAAAATTGCCACGAACTCCTACCGGATGTGATACCATTTGGGTAATCGTTGATCGTTTAACAAAGTCCGCTCGCTTCTTAGCAATCAAGGAAACCGACAAAATGGATAAGCTTACTCGTATTTACTTGAAAGAAGTAGTCTCTTGGCACGGGGTGCCAATCTCTATCATTTCAGATCATGATGCACGGTTCACCTCTCGTTTCTGGCAATCGTTACATAAAGCTTTAAGCACGCGTCTAGATATGAGCACAACATACCATCCTTAAACTGATGGCTAGACAGAACATACTACTCAAACCCTGGAGGATATGCTACGAGCTTGTGTGATTGATTTCGGTAACACCTGGGAGTCTCACCTACCGTTGGTGGAGTTCTCCTACAACAACAGCTATCACACTAGTATCAAGGCAGCTCCATTTGAAGCATTATATGGACGGAAATGCCGTTTTTCTATTTATTGGGATGAGGTTGGGGATAGTCAACATACAGGTCCTAAACTCGTACTTGAAACTTCTGAGAAAATCATTCAAATTAGAAACTGTATGGCAGCAGCTCATGACCGTCAAAAGAGCTATGCCTATAAGCGTCGTAAACCATTAGAATTTCAAGTAGGGGATATGGTCTTGTTAAAAGTCTCACCTTGGAAGGGTGTAATTCGTTTTGGGAAATGAGGCAAGCTAAATCCTCGTTATGTTGGACTATTCAAGATAGTGAAGAGAATTGGTCCAGTACCGTATCAACTAGACCTACCTGAAGGACTTAGTGGTGTACACAATGTCTTTCACGTCTCAAACTTGAAGAAATGTCTAGCAGACAAGTCACTCGCGGTTCCCTTGAGGAACTACACATCGATGAACAGTTGCGTTTCATCGAAGAACCCGTGGAAATTAGGGATAAGGAAGTCAAAACGTTAAAACACAGTAAAATCCCTATTGTCAGAGTCCGTTGGAACTCGAAGCGTGGACCGGAATTCACGTGGGAGCATGAGGATCAGATGATGCGCAAATATCCTAATCTATTCAAGCACCCCGCGTCAAACTCATAAGGTACCATTCTAATTTAGGGACGAAAATTCTTTCAACTAGAGGATGATGTGACACCCGAGAAATTTTTATTTATTTTTTTAATCTTCGGGACGAAAATTCTTTCAACTAGGGGATGATGTGACATCCGACTTTTTAGAGTTAACTCTGTTAACATGAACTCAGTTAATTTCGTTATCTCTTAACTCAGTTAACTCAGTCATTAACCACAGGGACTAATTCTGTAATTTCCCTAAACTCAATTCTTTGACTTCACAAAGTCAAAATCGAGCAATTGATCCCAAAATCAAACCCATATCATTGATGTTTGTCCAATTCGTAACTGATACGCACGATGAACACCATAAACGATCGTCATTATAGCATTAATCAACATCATTGAATTAAATTTAATTCCAATTATGCTCATTAACTCGTAACCGTCGACCCTCTGAGTAAAACAAATGAATTTGATCAAATCTGACTCACATTGTGAAGTCTAACCCTCTGCACACTTTATTCGCACCCCACTAAAGCTTTTGCACAACCAATCTGGTCAAAGACGCAACAGGAGTCACAGGAGGTCAAACCCGTCGATGTCAGAACTCCATCTAGTCGTTCACCATCAATTCCATCTCCATTCTAGTAATTTCTTGCACCTACAGTTTCGATTTAGTGTTTATATCAATAGCCCTATGCTAATTAGATCGTATCTAGGGTTCATACGATTCGGGTTTAATCGAACCCTAACCTAAACACAATCTTAATCCAATTAATTGGTATGGTTAGATTCGAAATCCTTTACCCTTTGAAAGCCCTATTAATCCAAACGATTTTATTATCAAAATTGATCGAATTTATTTCAAATTCAACCTAGAGTTTTCGGCTCTTTGAATCAGAAATTAAACGAACTTAAACATGATGAATTTTGAAATTAAATGAACCCAAAAACTCGCAATCCACTAATAAACAAAACCCCTATGCTTCCATGATTTATCGCGATCGATTTTAGGGGTTAAGGATGGGTGTTTGGGTTCGGTCGCGATAGGGGAGATGGACGCAGTGGGTTGCGTGTTGAAACCTTATGATATGGACTTCTATCACGATTCAATAGCGGGCAGAGATGGTTAAAACACTAGGCTCATACGCAGGAGACCCGGGTTCGAGTCCGGTCTCCTGCAATTTTTATTTTGGGGACTTTTTCATTAATTTACACTTATACAATTAATTCCTTTATTATTATATTAATATATTAACGTGTTTTGAAACCCGAAAACAACCAAAGGCCCGGGATTGATTTTATAAAACATTTTTAGAGAATTTTAGTGATATTAAAAATAATATATTAATTATATTATTTCACAAAATTAATACTTAATTTATGAAAACACACAAACAATTGTGTTTATATTAATGTCCGGGTTTAGTTTTATAACCGTTTTAATATTATTTTCCACTATTAAAAATAATATATTTAGATATTATTTTTATCGGATTAACGAGCATTGTGGAACGCTTCGAATTTATAAATAATATAATTAGTTATATTATTACCCCCCGTAATTATTTTCCCAAATCAAAATAATATATTATTATTTTTGCCACACAAATAGTTATCGTATTAACTATGCAAGTTTAAAAATAATATAATAATATTATTTTTCTGGACTACTATTTAGTGACAAAACGCTCGAATATGTTTATTATATATTATTTGTCATTCATCGCGAAATGCATTCATCCTAACTTAGAAATCCGTATTCCCGTAAACACGTTCGTTTATTCGTTGATCTTTAGAGCGTTTCCTTTAGGACGTTCCTTATTCCGTGTCGTCGTCACATATTCCATTTTATCCCTAATAATTATGTTGTAATTCTAGGGAATTCGCGAGCCGTGTCGGGCTAACGCTTGAGATTCTAATCTCATACTTGTGTGATTACTTCCTACATAATTAGGTGAGTTTCACGGCCCCTTTTTACTTGTTTTACTATTGGGGGAGAAAAATGCTTACACACAAACATTATTTTACTTGTTTTCCTGTTGAGGAGAAACATGGATAGTCACAAACATTATTTTACTCGTTTTCCTATTTGGGAGAAACATGCATACACAAAACAGTATTTTACTTGTTTTCCCTTTGGGAGGAACATGCATACAAACGAATATCATTTTACTTGTTTTCCCGTTGGGGAGAAACATGCGTAAAAATAATCATCATCTTACTTGTTTTACCGTTGGGGAGAAACATGCATATGAACAGGCATCCGTTACTTGTCTCCCAGCCAGGGAGAGACATACACATGGACATGGATCACATAGTATTTCATTACAACTTGTATACCTAAGTGCAAACATAACATGCAAAGTCCTTACACACTCGGACCGTTAATATATGGAGTATAGCGAGGAAATTTTAGTAGTACTACTGGGTTCGACAAACCCCACCCGGGTTAGTCACACTAACTTGATTGGAGGTCGAACGTGTGTAAATTTTCCTAAACACTTCCCATTGTTGATGTTAGCAATGGCGGAAGGCACCCAAACACAAACAGTCAGTTTCAGTTGCGAACGCTTAGAGTAACATGTACATTGTCTAGCTAGCAATAGGTGTGACTTACGTATGTGGATCCTGCAAACACTCAAACAGTTTATTCACTTGTAAACCTGTGAACTCACCAACCTTGTGTTGACACTTTTTCTTACATGTTTCTCAGGTCGCTAAGGCACAGGTTGCACACTTAGGACATGCATTGAGTCCTACTATCATTCCATCCTCATGCAAGAATTCAAAACAATTTACTTGTTTTATTAAACAAAACTTGGGCGCGCTTGTTTTGCACATTTATTTTCTTATTTAAACTCTTCCGTAGTAACTCTGAACTTTTATGATATTACATTTATGTCCCATATAGTGTCGGTTTATGTAACTAATGACAGAGATCCTGGTTTGTCACGCACCAAACGGTAAAACTCCGTTAGTGGAATTTGGGGGTATGACGTATAGTAAGGTTTAGGATAACATTTAGTGGAATTAAAGTGGTAACATGTAGACTAATCATTTAGTGTGGCAGATAGGGTCTTACATAAATAGCAATTTTATAAGCATGTGAGTTATCAAGTAACGTAGCACATAAGGTAACATGTATTGTATCATGTAATGTAATACCTAGGATAACATGCAAGATAATCACACAAGGTGTCCTAAGGTTATAGTCTAGGTCATTAGTTTCTAATAACCTAATTCCCTATAACCATAGCTCTGATACCAATCTGTCACATCCCAACCAATGGCGGAATACGTCGGGGCGGACGTGTAGATTGTTCACAAGCACATGATCAACTATAATTTCATATGTTCATTAAATCATGATTTCATTACATAAGTTCAATCTCTCAATCAAAATCAAATACATCAAGTGTCTAATTTCATTATTTAACTAGGTCCTCAGTCTTATATGTAGCATCTTGTTTATGAACTCAAATGTTAGCACCTGAAACATGATGAAAACAAGGTCAACTAAAAATAGTTGGTGAGCATACATAGGTTTTGACACCACAAATAATATCAAGAGTTTGTGTACAATTCATATGATACATGTTTTAATAAGGCAATTATGTAGAACCACTATAGTTTAAACTGTGGCGCACAATCAAACCTTGTGACTGATAGGCATAATACAAATGTTATCCTTAAGTGTTTTCGGCAACAATCACCTGTTGGTCAGACATAATAGATCTACCATTGTATACCATCGGCTTATACAGAGTTACCGATTGCACTTGAACTATGCACAAAAAGTAAGTAAATGTTTCTTGCACAAATAGTGTTCAAGCATAAGGCACAAATTCCACACATGATCATAATGTTTGAATTGTAATAAATGTATGTAGTTTGAATTTAATCATGTTTCACCTCAAATTTGTAAAAGTGAAAAAGGGGCTATGTAAATTCACCTTGCAATGAGTAGCTTGATAAGCACACAAATAGGTTGTTGTTGCACAAGTATTCTAGCTAATCTCAAGATTAACCTATGTTTGATGGAATATATGTGTCAATGATTTGTAAAAATGAAATAGGGTGATGCGCAAAGAGATTGATGTGGGTGTCCTTAATTTAATAATAAAGTAATTGCTTGAGTTTCAAATAATACTTATGAAATTCTTTGCAAAAGTATAAGTGTACGAATAAACGATTTCATTTGTTGTGATAATAAATGTAAATATTTGTATTAGTAAATGAATTATCTTCCAATTTGTAACATCCCGAAAATTCGAGAACTAAGTGAATCGGGTTATTAGTTGAACATAGGCTCTTTCAAATAGCATGGGCTATGTGGCTTTCACGTAAAGCTCGGGTTACCGAACTTTGAGGACCCGATTAGTCATTATCTTTGAAAGTTTGGATAAGAAAAGCATTAGATGGATATTGAAGGACCCGGATTGAAACTTAAAGTGGTATTTAAACCACCTAAGCCGCAAACCCTAGGCCATTTGGCTAGGTTTGAGTGACTGCAAGGATGCAAGCCGCGAGGAAGGGAACCCGGCGGAGGAAGGGGACGGCGGCACGACGGCTGTGGAGGTGGTGGTCATGGGTGAAGGTGGAGACTCGATTAGGGTTTTACCGAGGACACGTGCAATCTGGAAGGGTGACACCTGTATTTTGGGTTTTCTGTCTAGGAAAGCATTTCACAAAAATCCCAATCAACCGAGGGACCCGTATGCTTTCCTGGGAATTCTCGAGATGAGTGTTTACTTATAGGCTAAAGCATGTCTTCTTGAAAATTATATAAGTTTAATTAACCTTAATGTGCCATGATATTCAAGTGAATTTGTCACTTTTGAGTACAATCCAAACTAAGAATATCTATTTTTATTTTTATTATCTCATTCTATTAAATCCTATCAAATCTCATAAGTTCTTACAATCTTTCTTGTCTTGTGAAAATCTGTAGAATGCCTCCTCGTCGTGCCCCCGCAACCAACGCCAACACCGAAATTGCTGCTATTCTTATCCAATTGGTGACACAACTCACCCAAGCCAATGGTGCCACCAATGGCAACAATGGTGGAAATGGAAGCAATAGTGGTAATAATGGTGGAAATGGTGGAAATGGTGGTAACAATCAATCTCAATGCACCTTCAAGCACTTCAACTCGTGCAATCCCCTCAAGTTCTTTGGTACCGAAGGAGCTACTGGACTCCTTCAATGGTTTGAAAGCATTGAGAATACCTTTCTCAATAGTGACTGTCCCGCAACCTCCGTGTTCGTCATGCTACAAGTGTCCAACAAAAACGGGAACTTACATGGTGGAATGGGGAGAAAAGGAATAGGGGTGTTGATGTAGCTATGGCCTTACCTTGGGATGAGGTCAAAAGGCTTATGACCGAGGAGTTCTGCCCTCGAAATGAAGTGAAAAAGTTAGAAGCTGAATTTTGGGATCTTGCCCAAGATAGTGGGGAAAGCTTAGCATATACAACTCGGTTCCATGAGTTGAGTCTTCTCGTGCCCCACATGGTCACTCCTTTGTCCCGTTGTATCGAAAAGTATATTGGTGGGCTACCAAAACAAATCCAAGATACTGTCTTAGGTAGGAATCATGCTACTCTGGAGGATGCTATTCGTCTATCCGCTACCTTAACTGATAATCATGTGAATGCTGGAACTCTTACCAAAAAGGGTTCTAAGAAAGTTTCTGACACTATAACCCCCCCTACCCATAACAAAGAAGCCACAACTGAACCCTCCCACAATAATAGGAAAAGTAAGACTAGAAACTATGCTGTGGTCACTCCTGCTATTCCGGTTATCCAAGCTGCACCTATGGTTCAAACACCGGTCAAAAAGCCATATGTTGGAATTTACCCACTTTGTGCCACCTGCAACTACCATCATCCCCAAAGCATCCCATGTCGCCTTTGTACTTATTGTGGGAGATATGGTCATACAGTTAGTGTTTGTAGGACCAAAGCTCTTACGGGCCAAGTCAACCCACCAAACCAAACCAACACCCAAGTGGCTAATCAAGGCGTACCCGCTATTGCAAATGGGCGAGCATGTTATGAGTGTGGTAACCCGAACCATTTCCGTGATCAATGCCCAAAGTTAGTCAATGCTAGACAAGGTGGAACTCGTGGGCGTGCTTTCAACATAAACGCCAATGAAGCTCAAGCCAACAATGACGTGGTCAATGGTACGTTTCTTGTTAATAGTCAATATGCCTCCATTTTATTCGATACCGGAGCCGATAAAAGTTTTGTGTCACTTAATTTTGAACCTTTACTTGCAAAGACTCGGTCCCAATTAGAGAAAACATTTACCGTTGAAGTAGCAAATGGTGATTCCCTTACAATTGAGTCAATTATCTATGATTGCTCTTTAGAACTTAATGATCACACATTCCCAATCAACCTTGTTCCAATGCCACTAGGAAGCTTTGATATCATCATAGGCATGGATTGGCTATCGAATCATCATGCCGAAGTCATTTGCTTCGAGAAGTGTATTCGAATACCTCCACCATCTGGAGAAACGTTAAGAGTCTTTGGCGAAGAGCCTTGTAAAGGGCTTAAATTAATGTCATGCACTACTGCTCAAAAGTACTTACGAAAGAAGTACGTGGCCTTTTTGGCCCATATCGTTCAAAAGGATGTTAAGAAGAAGAGTATTCAAGATATCCCCATTATCCGAGATTTTCCTGAAGTATTCCCTGAAGACTTATCCGGTCTTCCACCCGTTCGTCATGTAGAATTTCGCATTGATCTTGTGCCCGGAGCTAACCCCGTGGCTAGAGCCCCTTATCGTCTTGCACCTTCTGAAATGCAAGAACTTGCAAGTCAACTTCAAGAGCTCTCCGACAAGGGATTCATCCGTTCGAGTCATTCACCGTGGGGTGCACCCATCTTATTCGTCAAAAAGAAGGATGGATCATTTCGCATGTGTATTGACTACCGCGAACTCAACAAGCTTACTATAAAAAACTGTTATCCTTTGCCTAGAATTGATGACCTCTTTGATCAACTTCAAGGTTCTACTTGCTTCTCAAAGATTGATCTTCGATCTGGTTATCACCAACTCCGTGTGCAAGAAGACGATATTCCAAAGACTGCCTTCCAAACAAGGTATGGTCATTACGAGTTCATGGTTATGCCTTTTGGACTAACCAATGCACCCGCAGTTTTCATGGATCTCATGAATCGTGTGTGCAAACCGTACCTCGATAAGTTCGTGATAGTTTTCATCGATGACATCTTAATCTATTCCAAGACTAAAGCCGACCATGAGCAACATCTTAGATTGGTTTTGGATCTCTTAAAGAAGGAACAACTATATACCAAATTCTCCAAATGTGAATTTTGGTTAAAAGAAGTTCAATTTCTTGGTCATATTGTCAACGACAAGGGTATTCATGTTGACCCTGCAAAATCGAAACGGTTAAGAATTGGAATGCCCCGAAGACCCCCACTGAAGTTCGTTCATTTGTTGGTCTTGCGGGATTTTACCGTCGCTTTATCTCCAACTTCTCCAAGATTGCTGTCCCCCTTACCGCTTTGACACACAAGGGCAAGACTTATGAATAGGGACCAAAGCAAGAAGAAGATTTCCAAACCCTTAAGCAAAAGTTGTGCAATGCTCCCATTTTGACTCTCCCTGATGGGAATGATGATCTAGTTGTCTACTGTGATGCTTCCAACCAAGGTCTTGGTTGTGTCCTCATGCAACGAGGCAAGGTAATCGCCTACGCATCACGACAACTCAAGATTCACGAGAAGAATTATACGACGCATGATCTTGAGCTGGGTGCGGTCGTATTCGCGTTAAAGATTTGGAGACATTATCTCTATGGTACAAAATGTGTGGTGTTCACCGACCACAAAAGTCTTCAACATATCTTTAACCAAAAAGAACTCAATATGAGGCAACGATGTTGGGTTGAACTTCTTAACGACTATGACTGCGAGATTCGTTACCATCCCGGCAAAGCGAATGTCGTAGCCGACGCTTTGAGTCGAAAGGACCATGTTATACTACATTATGCCCGAATTCAAACCGATATTCAAACCCGCATCTTAGAAGCTCAACACGTCACAGTCACCGAGGGTAACATGTACGAGGAAATGTCGTGTGGTGTTGAACTTCTGCTTGAATCAAAACCCAATGGCTTACTTTATTACTTGAACCGTATTTGGGTTCCCGATCGCGATGATCTCCGTACATATCTCATGAAAGAGGCTCACAAGAGTCGTTACTCTATTCATCCTGGTGCGGATAAAATGTACCAAGATCTTCGCCAACAATATTGGTGGCCCGGTATGAAAAAGGACATTGCTCTTTATGTTGCCAAATGTTTAACCTGCTCCAAAGTCAAAGCCGAGCATCAACGTCCTTCTGGTTTGCTTGAACAACCGGAAATTCCCGTGTGGAAATGGGAGAACTTAGCCATGGATTTTATTACCAAACTCCCTCGCACCTCGAGTGGTCATGATAGTATTTGGGTGATCATTGATCGTCTCACCAAGTCTGCTCATTTCTTGCCTATCCGTGAAGACTATCGGGTTGAGAAACTAGCCCGAATTTACATCGACGAAATCGTGAGTCGTCATGGTGTTCCCTTGAACATAATATCTGATCGAGATGCCCGGTTCACTTCTCGATTTTGGCAATCTCTCCAAACTGCTCTTGGTACACGATTGGATTTTGAACACGGCCTACCATCCCCAAACTGATGGTCAAACCGAGCGAACAATCCAAACTCTTGAAGACATGCTTAGAGCTTGCGTAATCGATTTTGGTATTGGGATTCACATTTATCCCTCATTGAGTTCTCTTACAATAATAGCTACCACACAAGTATCAACATGGCTCCATTCGAAGCTCTCTATGGTCGCAAGTGTCGTTCTCCTATCTGTTGGAATGAGATTGGTGAAGCACAAATCACCGGTCCTGAGTTAATTCAAGAAAAATCCGACAAGATTATTCAAATCCGTGACAATATGCGAGTAGCGAGGAGTCGGCAAAAGAGTTATGCCGACAAACGTCAAAAACCCTTGGAATTCCAAGTCGGCGATCTTGTTCTTCTTAAGGTGTCTCCGTGGAAGGGTGTGATCCGTTTTGGGAAGAAAGGCAAGTTAGCACCTCGTTATGTTGGTCCATTCAAGATCCTTGAAAGGATTGGGAAAGTGGCTTACAAGCTCGAGTTACCTCCATCTCTTGGCAATGTGCATCCTACATTTCATGTATCGAATCTGAAGAAGTGTCTCGCTGATGAAAATCTCCATATACCGCTTGACGACGTGTGCATTGATGAAACGATGCACTTCGTTGAGAAGCCGGTGGAAATTATGGACCGTGGAGTCAAACAACTCAAGCGAAGTCGCATTCCTATTGTCAAAGTTCGTTGGGAATCTAAGCATGGTCCTGAGTTCACTTGGGAACGAGAAGACCAAATGAAGCTCAAGTACCCTCATCTTTTTACTGATACTGTTGTTTCCTCTAGCTAAATTTCGAGACAAAATTCTCTCAACATGGGGAGACTGTAACATTTCTGATTTTAGTATTCATATTTTCAATTCAATGTAATGCATTTCGAACTCAATACTCGTGCACTGTCTTATTCTATTTTTCCGCCTCAAATTAAATGCAATGATTCAATACAAATTCACAAGTTTTGCTCGATTATATACACTTAAACATTATACAAGTAACTATTTAGTTCAAACTTATAGAACCTGAAAAGTCAAGAATTAAAGTTGAACAAAATACCAAGAAACCCTAATTGGCACGGTCGTGCTTCGTCCTGGCACGGTCGCGCCAAGTGCCTCGGCACGATCGCGCGACTGGTCCTAGAACGATGGCGCCCGGTGCCTAAGCACGGTCGCGCCTGCGTAACAGTCAAAACATAAAGGCAGTTTCAAAACGCCCAATCGTTCGAATTCAAAACCATTATACATTTTATTTTCATTAACCAAGAAAATAATACTATCAATCATTCCCTTTACTACCAATTAATCCTGAAATCGTTCAGCCTCAAAGAATTATCTCCCAAGACCACAAATCCTCTCTACAATCCGAATACTCCCGAACAATCCATCTCTATACGATATACAATCCTCTCTGGAACACCCGAAGCCATTGAAGCAGTCGGAATCGCAGCAGAAGTCGCCGGAAGTCAAGCTCGTCGACGCCGGAACTTCCTTCTACCGATCTCTATCAATTCTCTACGGTTTTGGGTAATTGAAACATTCCTCTCATTCGTTTCAGTCGATATATCAAAAGCCCCATGTTAATCTGGGCTTCCATTAAAGAAATCATCCTGAACCCAAATTCTTATTTTAATAAAAATGATTTAATCGAATCCATTCTTAAACACGATTTACATACAATTAAAATATATGAAAAGACTCGTAACAACTCAATAATCAAAAGCCCTAACAATTTCAGTATTTAAAATACAAGAATTTGTCAATTCGTGTCTGATTTGGAAGAGACACGGTCGCGCTAATCATCTAGCGCGGCCGTGCCTCATGAAACGCGGTCGTGCCGATTAGCAGCGTGGTCGTGTCCTCCTGTCCAGACCTAGTCATGCCCTTTGGGCTAGTCTCTGTTGTGTCTAAGAATCATAGACACGACCGTGCCGGGCCAAGGCACGGTCGTGCCTGTTGACTTGTCTAGTTTGTGCCCTCTGTTGATCAACCCGGACGGGTCCCGACTAGCGCGGTCGCGCCAGTGGATTAAGCACGATCGTGCCCTTCATAGGCACGGTCGTGTGTGAGTCAGATTTTTGGTAGAATTATCAATTTTATATTTTTCAATCAGTAATGTTTCAGATTTTATAAAAAATGTGTTTTAGTTATTTAAAAAGGATTAAAAGTTTGATCTTGGAATAAATATTATTTATTTAAAGTTATAAAAATTAAATTTATATTTATTGTAAAAGCTTACAAATAAATGACATTTTAAATGTCTAGGTTACAAATTTTTTTTATAAATGAATAAGGTAATGACTATTTATTTAATTCATGTTTAAACAAAATCAATTATTTATTTATTTTCAGGAGCAATTATTTTATACCTTACTTAATTATTTATTCAAACTCAAACCTTAATCAAAATGTTTTGATAATATTCATTTTAAACTTTATATTTTATTCAACACAGCCAAGTTCAAATCAATAACATTTTACTCAAGTCCAAACCATCATTTAACTTACACTTTTGTGCACACTATTTGATACAACATACATGTGTGCAATTTGAGCTTTATGTGAAAGCTGGAACTCTTACCAAAAAGGGTTCTAAGAAAGTTTCTGACACTATAACCCCCCTACCCATAACAAAGAAGCCACAACTGAACCCTCCCGCAATAATAGGAAAAGGAAGACTAGAAACTATGCTGTGGTCACTCCTGCTATTCCGGTTATCCAAGCTGCACCTATGGTTCAAACACCGGTCAAAAAGCCATATGTTGGAATTTACCCACTTTGTGCCACCTGCAACTACCATCATCCCCAAAGCATCCCATGTCGCCTTTATACTTATTGTGGGAGATATGGTCATATAGTTAGTGTTTGTAGGACCAAAGCTTTTACGGGCCAAGTCAACCCACCAAACCAAACCAACACCCAAGTGGCTAATCAAGGCGTACCCGCTATTGCAAATGGGCGAGCATGTTATGAGTGTGGTAACCCGAACCATTTCCGTGATCAATGCCCAAAGTTAGTCAATTCTAGACAAGGTGGAGCTCGTAGGCGTGCTTTCAACATAAACGCCAATGAAGCTCAAGCCAACAATGACGTGGTCAATGGTACGTTTCTTGTTAATAGTCAATATGCCTCCATTTTATTCGATACCGGAGCCGATAAAAGTTTTGTGTCACTTAATTTTGAACCTTTACATGCAAAGACTCGGTCCCAATTAGAGAAAACATTTACCGTTGAAGTAGTAAATGGTGATTCCCTTACAATTGAGTCCATTATCTATGATTGCTCTTTAGAACTTAATGATCACACATTCCTAATCAACCTTGTTCCAATGCCACTAGGAAGCTTTGATATCATCATAGGCATGGATTGGCTATCGAATCATCATGCCGAAGTCATTTGCTTCGAGAAGTGTATTCGAATACCTCTACCATCGGGAGAAACGTTAAGAGTCTTTGGCGAAAAGCCTTGTAAAGGGCTTAAATTAATGTCATGCACTACTGCTCAAAAGTACTTACGAAAGAAGTACGTGGCCTTTTTGGCCCATATCGTTCAAAAGGATGTTAAGAAGAAGGGTATTCAAGATATCCCCATTATCTGAGATTTTCCTGCTGTCACACCCCGACCGATGGCGGAATGATCGGGGCGGGACATGTAAGACTGTTCATAGCACATGGTTGACTAAATTGAAATATATTAAAGTCAAATTTGCATTACAATAAATCCAAGTACAAGATCAAATTCAAACAAGAAACATGAACAATTCATAAAATTCTTGATTTATTTTGCTAAGTCCAAATCCTATGTTGAACACGTCTTGAATCAATCTCACATATTGGGGCCTGAAACATGAATAAAATAAAGTCAACTAAAAAGTTGGTGAGTATAACACAGTTGTATATAGATGGCATATAGTTGAAAACAAATCCTTTACAAAACATGATAAAATAAGGCATTTATGGGGAGCAGCTATTGTGTAACCAAATGTACAATCAAACCTTGTAACTAGCATGCAAAACAAATGTGTTGTCGGTTTCAATCACCGCGTACCATGGGTGGGTTTGTCAGACTCAATAGATCCATCATTGAAAACCGTCGGCTTGAAAAGTTAATGATTGCACATAATAGCATACAAGAGGTTAACACACCTAGCACTCGGGCATAAAGCTCAAATTGCACACATGAATGTAAATAGGATTTGTACTTGTGTTGTTTGCGTAAATGTAAACATGTAAGTTGAATAGTGTTCATGTTTCACCCCAAAAATGTAAAAGAGTAAAAAGGGGTTGTGAATACTCACATGATTCGAAGGCGTAGCTAACACGAGACTCTAAGTAGCAAAGTGATCCTTGTAACGCACAACGTTAACCTAGAGTGTATTGCGTATGAAGATAAATTAATAAAATATTTAAATCGAAGTCTAGGGCTTCAAAGGATGTGAGTTTAGGGAGTTGTGTAATGAGTTCGTGTCGAATTATATGAAAGGGTTGTATAGGTGATTGCGTTTTATTTTTGGAAAATTGTTTTATAATTATTAATGTTGGGATATAGTGTCCTTAAAATAATGATTTAGAGCTTGGGTAATTAACTAAATAAATTAGATTTATTTATTTGAAGCGTAGTATGAAATTACCTTGCTTTAAATATAAACAAAATAATTAAGTCTATACTCATTTAGTTATTTAGTCATGAAAATACGTCAAATTTGGGTAAATATATATTAGCTTATAAAAGAGAAAAATTAGTGTTACATACCATCTAACACTAAGCGAGTTGAAATTACAATTCATATGAATAATAAATATATCTATTTTTATTCGGGGATATAAACGTGGGTAACTAATATAGGTATTTATATTATTTATAAGTTTGAAACGTTACCAGAAGTTTAATAACGAGGTGAAGGTATAATTATTTTATTTATTCCAAGGTGGGGTTTGAAAATAATATAACTATATTATTATAAAAGTTAGTATTTTTAAATAAGAAAAGGTTATAAACCAAACCCGAGCCTACGGGTGGTTTTACGAGGCTAGAACACATTAATATATTAATATAATAATATAGGGTATTGTTTTTATAATAAAATAATACAAATAAAATGTTTTAAAAATGAATGTGTGTGGAGGGACTCGAACCCGGGTCTCTCCCACACCAGCACACTCTCTTAACCAACTCCGCCCGCTAGGGTATCGCACACAAACCCGGTCAGAAATTGTTTTAACATAAAACCCGAGAGTGTTCTTCCCCTTTCCTCGAGCCGATCGAACCCAGTCCCAATTTCACCAAAACTGGCAGTGACCGACTGTAAGATCTTAGGGGTTTTGTTCGTTAACCTCAAACGAGCCTATGGTAGGTTTTAATTGCAAAAACAACGGGTTTAGGATGTTTAATTACAGATTCAATAGCTGAAACCCTAAGTTTGAACTCAAAATTGATTTGGATGATTCTGATAATGGAATGTGATAGAAACATGGGGCTTTTACTAATTAGGGTCTTGCGAATCTGTCGGTATGGTTTAATTGGATTAGGATTAAGTCTAGGGTCGAAACCCCCAAATCATTTTATGAACGAACCCTAGTTACGGGTTCTTGATTAAGCCGATGATATGAAACTGAATTGGCATAGGGTTATCGATTAAAAATGTATTTCGAATCTACTGGTATGAATTAATTTGATTTAAACAGAGTCGGGGGTAGGGTTCGATTAAATCCAATATTGTTAAGAACCCTAGAATCATATCATGCTTGATTCTGTAATGTAAGCCCTAATAAGCATAGGGCTTTTAATATATAGATAAAAACGAAGCTATTGATAGGTTTAATTACCAGAACGATGATCGAATTGACTGTGATCGACTAAACGGATGCCGACTATGGCGGGATTGGCTTTCCGGCGACTCTGCGTCCTTCTTCGATGAAATTGGATTATGTAGCAGGTTTGAGGGGATTTGTTAGAGATTTGCAGGTGATCGATTTCTGTGTAAATGATCGATAGTTTGCGAATTGGAGAGTAATACGAGGGAGGTCGACGGTTACGGTTGATTAGTCATAAATCGGGTTAAATCGTGAAATGATGAGCTGGTAATTGCTTCTATAATGATTGATAATGACACAAACGTGAATAACAGTTACGAATTTCAACTGATTCCGGGTGTGGGGTTTGAATTCGAGCAAAAACGGCAGTTTGACTTTCTGAAGTCAAACTAAATCGAAAATGAGTTAATTACAGATTGGTCCCTGCAGTTTCATGTTCAAAAATTCTGAATCTGGCGAAACTGGTCCCTCGGGTTTGAGTTGAGTTAAGTTGGTTAAGGATTCGTTAGATTTATTTATTAAAAGTCAACGGGAGCATATTTCCTCAATTTTTCCTTGACTTTCAAAGTTAATTATAATTAGATTTTTGACTAATTACACAACTAGTCCTTGTAGGGTTTAATGTCGCGTCGTTATTTTATTAATTAAAATAAATTAAAATGGGGTTGGAAAATCAGGAATGTTACAATCTCCCCCTGTTAAGGGAATTTCGTCCCGAAATTTAATTGATGGAGGCTGCAAAAGTCAAGATGGAGGAGGGAGTTTTGGGTTCTCAGGTAGCTTTGAGTGTTGGATTCTGGGGTGTGTAACCGTTTGACATGACTTAAGCCTGATACTTTGAATGCGAAGAGTGATAAAAATTTTGTTTTGAATTGAAGATTGTCGAATAAGAATTTGAATTCTAAATATGAAACGTATTACTTGGAATGAAATTGATGGGATTTTGACATTTAGAGTTTGTGTAAATATAGTCTAATATGCTCAACATTGTTAGTGGGTACGAGATTTCCTAAAACCTTGGTCTGGGTCAAAACTTCACGTGACACGAACAACGCTACTTATGATAATATGAGAGGACACTTATGTATAGGAAGTACCATCGGCGTATCCACCATGCCCTTATCATATTACTTCAGTTTCGTTGTTACATATCATGATAAGTTTTAGGTCACAACACACGACAAAATTTCCCTATAGTTTCCATACGCTGATTTTTATAATTCCGTGTGCACCCGTAATTATTCAAATCATCGTATGGTCCGTATAGATAGTTTCGTTGTGTGTGGGAAAGGGCACAATTTCACTATTATCACAACTATTATTTACACATAAAAGTTACTAACAATTAATTATGCATCAAATCAGATAAGTTTGCAACCAAAGAGTAGTAAAGTAGTAACACTTAAAGTTTCTTAGCTTGCTCGTGTTTGAACTAGAATACGTCAAACCCCGAGGCGTCTCAATGTATCATGGTCTTCAACTTTGGTGTACAAAGTGCATGACCATGTCTTGTGTATAATGAAATCGATCCATTGTAATAATTGTAAGCAAATTTTGTTTCGAGTATATAGTAAGCACACAAGTCTCATGTATGATCCAGTGTCACGTAGTTCGAAATCAAATAAGTCTCATATATATAAAGTAAACAATTTAGCATCTTGTATTTTGTAATCGGTAAACCATAACGTGTAATGTAAACAACATAGTATTATGTGTATCGAAGGAAGTGGACCTCATGTATAGTGTTAGCAACGTAGCATCATGTATCTTTTATAGTGTACACCGTTTAGTATAAAGTACTTTGTAATCAAATGAGTTTCATGTACAGTGTGGTCAATCTAGAATTATGTATCAATGAAGCAATTCTTATGTATCACGTATATTGCAAACAATCTAAGTTCCGTGTATCATGTGCTCAATCCAATAGCGTATGTATTGCAAATAAACATGTTTCGTGCATTACGTGATCAATCGAGCAAATTGTAATTTGTAGGCAACTAGTTTCATGTATTATGCAATTTGTGCAGCATTGGGTATATTGAGGTTCTTTGAGTTTCATGTATCATGTGGTTGCGTTGGATATATTGTAAACGTGTATACGTGAGTATTGAACGTCGCGTGCGATGTGTACTAACGGGTTTTGCATGTGATCGAGTGCTGCGGACAAACGTGTTGTTTGGTGTTCTTGTATCATGTGGTAGTTAGGTTCAAGTCCTCATATCTCATTGATGTTGGTGGGAAAAGTTAACGTTTACGCGGTATGGATCATCTCTTGAAGCGTCAAGTGAAAGGTAGCGAGGAGGTTTTGGAATTATTCGGGAATTGTGTTTACCAATACGGGCCTTTGTTTGAACATAGAAAGTGGGAAAATGTCTTTGGTTGAAGATATATAAAGTAGTAAAATCATTTAATCTTATATTTTAAATGAATATGCAGTTTATGAGAAAATATTTTTAACTTAAATTTTCAACTTAAATTTTCAACTATGGGCTAAATAAGTAGTAGTATATTAATTTAGCCAACTTTAGAAATATTTACTTTAATGAAGAAAAATCATAATTATTTATCAGTAGAGAGAAATTAATATTTTTATAAAAATGGTTGCATTAACCTTCCCTATTAGGTAAAAAGTTTTTATGGAAAATTTATGTTTTTTTTTTTTTTTTTTTTGGTATTATCTAAATTTTCGTTAAACATTTTGTTTAAACATGATAACGAGGTTTTGTTTAAATCATAAAAATAGGATGATTTATTTAATGAAAGAGATTGTTGGTAATGTACTAAATCATGTTGAATGAAAGAAGTAATATTTGAGAAAGTTTGATGAAAATATAACAGGTGTAATTTACGTTCCACGCGTCAAATCAATGAACACTAACTGTAGAGTTGAAATATATGGAATTGACTGAATACTGAAATGTTAAACATTATTCAAAAACATAAGAAAATGGTTCTCAAATCAAAAATTTTAAAGGAGAATAGTAGAAGCTTCTTCTAACGCCTCAGGTAGCTTTCCACTAGGAAGAAAATAATCGCCAAGATGAACACCGCTATGGTCACTCTAGTAGTAGATCTGGCTTCAGCCTTGGCGTTCTCCGTGCGATGCTCTTGAACTTCCTTTTCGAGGATGGAGATCAACTCCTTTTGGTACCCTAATTGGTTTGCTAGGTTATCCATTCTTTGTCTTTGCAATTCGTGTATCACTCCCTGCTCTATCCTATGCCTCTCGAATTCTGAGGTTCTTACATATTGATGGAGGTCATGGGTTGGAATCCCCATGACACTAGTGGGTGCCATGGTTTGTCTTACCCAAGGGTTAGGATGGTATGGGTCGGGCATTAGGTATGGGTCTCTTAGTAGGGGTGGTAATTGATTACGGGGGTGAGGTGTATGATACGGGTTTATGGGTACGGGTGATCCAGTTGTTCGAAGTCTCGGGTCGGTGTTCCCAATCCCGTACGCCCTTACATCGAACCTTGGCCTAGCGGCTGGGGGTGTTGGTGATCGATAAACGGGTGTCTCCGTGTCTTCTTCCCAATCAGATTCTGATCCAGGACGGTAAACCGGGGAGGGAGGAGCGTAGGAGTCCATGTCTAACAGAAAAACAATGAAAAAGTTGTAAGTGATAATGAAATATGAAGTGTCAAATATAGAAGTTCTTATGGGTTTTAGAGTTTGACTAGTCGTAACGCCGAACCTTCACGATAGTATTTTGGAAATACACTTGACCTATAAGTAATGTATCCCTAAGGAGAATTCCCAGGAAAGAGGGGTGGGTCACTAAGACACGCTTAGGTACCCTATCTTTCCTTAGCCAGAATTCCTCGTGGGCTTACACACTCTTCCAGCCATCATGTATTAATAATACTATTGTTGGGCTCATGGTTAAGATGAGAATTGTTGTGGACTGGGCTTTGAGGCCCAAGGTAAGATTTATACATTTAAGTGGGCTTCTTCTTCTTGAAGGATAGATGGGCTTCTTGGTTTATTATTGGTGGACATTAGGCCCAATAATTTAAATCTTTGCTCATAAAGGTGATGGTATCATGTATGGGAGTCTAAATGTGTATGAATAATGTGGTGAGTATGTGTGTGTGTCAACTTAGGATAGTGTTTAAATAATTTAAGTAGGTAGCTATGAATAGAAGGAAAAGTTGACACATAAACTATTGAGTATTGTATCATGTAATGAAATCATATAGTATAACATATGAAGATATTCACATAGGAAATAATCATATAGCATGTAGGTAGTAATGAGTGTAAGCACAAGAGTTATCAAGTAGTGTGACACATAAGTCATTATGTATTGTATCATGTAGTGTGAGTACTTAGGTTGGCATGTAAAAATAATCACACATGAATTTATAATGTAACATGTAGTAGTATTGCATTGTATGGGTGTCCTAAAGTTATAGTCTAGGTGAAGAGTGTCTAATAACCTAGTTCCCTATAACCAAGGCTCTGATACCAATCTGTCACACCCCGACCGATGGCGGAATCATCGGGGCGGGACATGTAAGACTGTTCATAGCACATGATTGACTAAATTGAAATATATTAAAGTCAAATTTGCATTACAATAAATCCAAGTACAAGATCAAATTCAAACAAGAAACATGAACAATTCATAAAATTCTTGATTTATTTTGCTAAGTCCAAATCCTATGTTGAACACGTCTTGAATCAATCTCACATATTGGGGCCTGAAACATGAATAAAATAAAGTCAGCTAAAAAGTTGGTGAGTATAACACAGTTGTATATAGATGGCATATAGTTGAAAACAAATCCTTTACAAAACATGATAAAATAAGGCATTTATGGGGAGCAGCTATTGTGTAACCAAATGTACAATCAAACCTTGTAACTAGCATGCAAAACAAATGTGTTGTCGGTTTCAATCACCGCGTACCATGGGTGGGTTTGTCAGACTCAATAGATCCATCATTGAAAACCGTCGGCTTGAAATGTTAATGATTGCACATAATAGCATACAAGAGGTTAACATACCTAGCACTCGGGCATAAAGCTCAAATTGCACACATGAATGTAAATAGGATTTGTACTTGTGTTGTTTGCGTAAATGTAAACATGTAAGTTGAATAGTGTTCATGTTTCAGCCCAAAAATGTAAAAGAGTAAAAAGGGGTTGTGAATACTCACATGATTCGAAGGCGTAGCTAACACGAGACTCTAAGTAGCAAAGTGATCCTTGTAACGCACAACGTTAACCTAGAGTGTATTGCGTATGAAGATAAATTAATAAAATATTTAAATCGAAGTCTAGGGCTTCAAAGGATGTGAGTTTAGGGAGTTGTGTAATGAGTTCGTGTCGAATTATATGAAAGGGTTGTATAGGTGATTGCGTTTTATTTTTGGAAAATTGTTTTATAATTATTAATGTTGGGATATAGTGTCCTTAAAATAATGATTTAGAGCTTGGGTAATTAACTAAATAAATTAGATTTATTTATTTGAAGCGTAGTATGAAATTACCTTGCTTTAAATATAAACAAAATAATTAAGTCTATACTCATTTAGTTATTTAGTCATGAAAATACGTCAAATTTGGGTAAATATATATTAGCTTATAAAAGAGAAAAATTAGTGTTACATACCATCTAACACTAAGCGAGTTGAAATTACAATTCATATGAATAATAAATATATCTATTTTTATTCGGGGATATAAACGTGGGTAACTAATATAGGTATTTATATTATTTATAAGTTTGAAACGTTACCAGAAGTTTAATAACGAGGTGAAGGTATAATTATTTTATTTATTCCAAGGTGGGGTTTGAAAATAATATAACTATATTATTATAAAAGTTAGTATTTTTAAATAAGAAAATGTTATAAACCAAACCCGAGCCTACGGGTAGTTTTACGAGGCTAGAACACATTAATATATTAATATAATAATATAGGGTATTGTTTTTATAATAAAATAATACAAATAAAATGTTTTAAAAATGAATGTGTGTTGAGGGACTCGAACCCGGGTCTCTCCCACACCAGCACACTCTCTTAACCAACTCCGCCCGCTAGGGTATCGCACACAAACCCGGTCAGAAATTGTTTTAACATAAAACCCGAGAGTGTTCTTCTCCTTTCCTCGAGCCGATCGAACCCAGTCTCAATTTCACCAAAACTGGCAGTGACCGACTGTAATATCTTAGGGGTTTTGTTCGTTAACCTCAAATGAGCCTATGGTAGGTTTTAATTGCAAAAACAACGGGTTTAGGATGTTTAATTACAGATTCAATAGCTGAAACCCTAAGTTTGAACTCAAAATTGATTTGGATGATTCTGATAATGGAATGTGATAGAAACATGGGGCTTTTACTAATTAGGGTCTTGCGAATCTGTCGGTATGGTTTAATTGGATTAGGATTAAGTCTAGGGTCGAAACCCCCAAATCATTTTATGAACGAACCCTAGTTACGGGTTCTTGATTAAGCCGATGATATGAAACTGAATTGGCATAGGGTTATCGATTAAAAATGTATTTCGAATCTACTGGTATGAATTAATTTGATTTAAACAGAGTCGGGGGTAGGGTTCGATTAAACCCAATATTGTTAAGAACCCTAGAATCATATCATGCTTGATTCTGTAATGTAAGCCCTAATAAGCATAGGGCTTTTAATATATAGATAAAAACGAAGCTATTGATAGGTTTAATTACCAGAACGATGATCGAATTGACTGTGATCGACTAAACGGATGCCGACTATGGCGGGATTGGCTTTCCGGCGACTCTGCGTCCTTCTTCGATGAAATTGGATTATGTAGCAGGTTTGAGGGGATTTGTTAGAGATTTGCAGGTGATCGATTTCTGTGTAAATGATCGATAGTTTGCGAATTGGAGAGTAATACGAGGGAGGTCGAAGGTTACGGTTGATTAGTCATAAATCGGGTTAAATCGTGAAATGATGAGCTGGTAATTGCTTCTATAATGATTGATAATGACACTAACGTGAATAACAGTTACGAATTTCAACTGATTCCGGGTGTGGGGTTTGAATTCGAGCAAAAACGGCAGTTTGACTTTCTGAAGTCAAACTAAATCGAAAATGAGTTAATTACAGATTGGTCCCTGCAGTTTCATGTTCAAAAATTCTGAATCTGGCGAAACTGGTCCCTCGGGTTTGAGTTGAGTTAAGTTGGTTAAGGATTCGTTAGATTTATTTATTAAAAGTCAACGGGAGCATATTTCCTCAATTTTTCCTTGACTTTCAAAGTTAATTATAATTAGATTTTTGACTAATTACACAACTAGTCCTTGTAGCGTTTAATGTCGCGTCGTTATTTTATTAATTAAAATAAATTAAAATGTGGTCGGAAAATCAGGAATGTTACACCTGCAGTATTCCCCGAAGACTTATCCGGTCTTCCACCCGTTCGTCAAGTAGAAGTACGTGATCTGACAGTCATTATGTGGTGATGTGTCAGCCACCGTATGGTAGATGATATAGTCACCATGTGGGTGGTTGGGTAGTCATCATAGATGACGAGTGTGTCGCTATGTTTAGCGGCGGGGCCCTGTAACAAGGGTGGAGCTGAGCTTAGGACGAGTATCCCGACGGGGATAACCCTGACGAGGGTGAAGTGATAAGTTATGTATTTGTGTGCTTATATATGTGTTAAATTACATGCAAGTGATGAGTTATATTAATTGTGTATGAGATGTTATTGATGTGATAAATAGATGGAATCAATGTGGTGTGTCGAGTTAGATTGACCGTTGTGTCGGGCTGAGTACATTATGCACAACTGTTGTGTCAATTGGTTTATGAGAGTCCTGGTTAGGACTAGTAGGTCGGTGTCTAGAGGTTTGATGAGTTAACCAGTGTATGGTTAATATATATGGTAAATTGTGAGTTATTAGAATAGTAAGTTCATTCTATGTCAGAGCGACTTACTGAGTTAAAGTGCTGGGTTGAGTCTAAGGTGGTGAATCCTTCGGGATATTGTAAGGTAATAGGGTTATCTATATGAGGACAATTTATAAAACGATTTTATAAAGACCAGAGGGTCTTGAGTGGAAATAAATATTAAATGAGACGAGTTGGCTTTTGTTAAATTAAACTATTAGAACTCACTCAGCGTAGCTGACTTTGTATGTACGTTAGATTGTTTTGTAGGTCAATCTGCTAGACGGGGTACCTTGGCTTGGGAGGGGGCTACTCGGGTTGGTGCGCATGCATTTGTCAGGTAACGTTATGAAAATTAACGAATTTAAAGATAGTACTATTTTGAGAAAGACTTCCGCTGTTTACTTAAATGAAAGTTAGATGTTTTTAAAGAGTATAACCAGTTATGAGAGTCAACTGTAGGGTGCCTGATTTGGGGCCTTACACAATTGTTTGTATAAGTTAATTAATGAATAAAAATATAAGAGGGTAAATTTTAAGGCCCCTTTTCCCCAGTGACCTCACTCATTGGATTTACTCATAAACATTGTCATCAGAGTGTTGAACTTAAAATTAAAATCGTTCAATCATAGCGGAAACACAACGGAAGCATTCATCATTTGGTTACATAAACAGCGGAAGTCTTAACATTTAAACATAAAACATTGTCTTAGCATAAAGTCATTTAAAATGGATGTCAGTCTTGTAGCAGGTAGCCATCACGCCTTTACATAAAGTGCATACTAAAAGTCAGCTAACGCTAGTGAGTTCTAGTTTAACACAAGAAGACGTAAACATTATTTGTTATCATACCTTCAATTGTATATAAATATAGGTATAAGTATATATTTATCATTTCAATTCTTTCCTTTGAACTTTCATTCTTATGGGTGAACGTATAATAGTACTTACATTCTTACATTCATACAAACATTTTTTTGAACGTTCATTTACTTACACACGAGGGTGATCAACCCATTATTCTGTTTACATAAGTCACAAAGACAAACGCTTCGTCTTACCGTCGTAGTCCGTGCTTCATAACGTCCGACCAACCTTCGGTCTTCCGTCATGCTTTACCGTCCGACCAACATTCGGTCATCCGTCTTTTCCGTCCGACCAACCTTCGGTCGTCCGCCCTTTTCGTCCTACCGTCGTAGACTGTAATTCGCCCGTTTGCCCTAAGGCATCCGTTTCCCACCTGAACTATTTATACAGTCGTGCATCGATTGAGGGACTGACTCCACTGTTGTGGCCTTAGTTTTAGTCTACCTTGCTAGACTTTCGTTTACGGCTGCGTAAATAGTTTTAGTTGAGTGGTTGTCCGTCTGCTGTGGTAGCCGTAATCATCATTTTCATCCATAACGTTTACATACATTCATAACATGCAATATATATAAATATAAAGCAAGATTTCATTCATTTACGTTATGTCATTCGTTCATTTCATTATTCGTATACATACGTTTCATTCTTTGGTCATCATTCATTTCCCTAAATATATATATCACGTATGATCACATTGGTATTCATAACATTTATTCATTTAGTGTATACACTTCAGCCCCAAAACCTTTAAATTGGTTTGCATGTAACACATAGGGGGCACATAGAACTCACTTGTATACTGGTATGCAACCTGAAAGTGATGTTTCAACTATTGCTAAAGCGTATGCTGATCTGCGCAAAAGTCAAAGTACAAATCCTATTATTTCATGCAAGAGTCGGCTAAAGCATAGGAGTGTCGACAGGCACAAATGAGAGCCAGCTAGGAGATTCGCTAGCCACACTCAAGAGTCGGCTAGGAGAGTCTCTAGCCACACTCATAAGTGTCGCCTGAACTTGCATTCAGGACTTCGTGTTCGAGAAAGGAGCCGATCCTCAGCGTATTCATCAAAGGGCCGACTCTTAGAGGGCCGGCTCATAAGAGCCGATTCTCTGAGGGTCGATTCTCTCTTGTGACAGATTCTCATCGTCTTCTTCCTCGCCGAGCGTCGGCACACGCAGGTGGCCGACACTCTAAGAGTCGGCTCAAGAACATCAAGCGTTTCCAGATCGGATTTCGATCCAAAACCTTAACTTTTTACGTTCAAATCATTTATCTAGCTTCCATGAAGCTAGATCTGAGCTTAGATTCACTTTTCATACGTAAAAATCCTACCTTTTTGTATAAAAACCCCATAAACCCTAAAACCCCGTTTTTGAAGAAAACTCAGATCTAAGGTTGATTCTTACCTCAAAACTCATGACTCTTCGTGTAGAATCAATCAAGAGTGATGGAGAGACAAGGTGAGAGTAGATTCCAAGCTTGAAAGGGTCTTCTTGAGCTTTCTCTCTCTAGAATTCTCTCTCTCTCTAGGGTTTCAAGGTTGAAGAAGGTGGAATGACGAAGATGGAGCTGATCTAGCCTTTATATACCTGGGCTACATCGGCCCATTGCAGCTGGGCCCAAGCCCTCTCTTCTTTCTTTCGCTTTTTCTTTAATTAATTCCTGACCTTGCTTCCATAAATCTATTTAATTATTTTGGGATGTTACATAAATAAATAGTTCAAGTGAATAAATAATTTAACGTCATAAATAAATAAAACCTCTTATTTATTTTAGTTTTATTTTTGTACTAAATAGGTAATTAATTCCCGACCTTGCTTCTGACCCTTTCCTGTGCTTCCATTGTACATTAACCAAAGGAATCGACTTATTGCGTAGTCGTCTCTCGGCTCGATCAAGAATAGATATTGGTTCTTCTACATAGTTTAAACCATTATCTACTTCGATCTCATCATATGGTATGTGAGCCGTATCGTAAGCAAGGCACTTTCGTAAGTGCGATACGTGGAATGTGGGGTGAATTCCACTGAGCTCATCAGGTAGGTCAAGTCGGTAAGCAACGTGACCAACTTTTGCTAGGATTTTGAAAGGTCCGACAAACCTTGGAATTAGTTTGCCACGTTTCCTAAACCGGATAATTCCTTTCAAGGTGAGACTTTCAACTGTACTATGTCCCCTACTTGAAACTCTAAATCTCTTCTTCTTTTATCCGCATATGATTTTTTTCTGTTTTTATCAGCTTTCATACGTGCTTTGATCTGGTCGAATTTCTTGGAAGTAGCTTTAACTACATCGAGACTTGCAAAGTCCTTTTGTCCAATTTCCCCCTAAAAGACTGGGGTTCTAAATCTTCTTCCATACAGCATCTCAAACGGCGGCATGCCAATGATTGAGTGATAGCTGTTGTTATATGAAAACTTTGCCAAATGCAGGTGGATATCCCAGATCCCATCGAAATTAATGATATAGGCCTGGAGCATGTCCTCCGAGGTCTGAATGGTCCTTTCTGATTGACCATCGATTTGAGTGTGGTAAGCTGTGTGAATATTCAGTCTAGTGCCCATTGATTCGTTGAATTTTTTTCAAAACCTTGATGTGAATCGAGTTTCCCTGTCGGACACGATCGACACTGGCATACCATGTATGCTTACAATTTCATTTATGAATAACTCTGCTGCTTCTCAGACGAAAAAGCCTCACGTATTGGTAAGAAGTGAGCTCTTTTCGTCAAGCGGTCGACGATAACCCAAATGGTATCATTGCCTTTAGCTGTTCGTGGTAGCTTGGTAATGAAGTCCATCGTGATCTCCTCCCATTTCCATTCTGGTATTGGCAAGGGTTGCATTTTACCACATGGCTTCTAGTGCTCTACCTTAACTAGTGAACAAGTTAGGCACTTGCTTACATATTCAGTCACATCGTTCTTCATGCCAGACCACCAGTATTTTTTCTTTAAGTCTTGATACATTTTGTTCGTTTCGGGGTGGATAGAGTAGCGAGACTTATGGGCCTCGTCAAGAACTTTGGCCCTAAGTTCACCAATATTGGGTATCCACATCCGGCCAAAATGAGTTCAACCATACGCATTAGTCTCCATATCACTTTGCTGTCCTACTATTCTTTCTCGCTTCATATTCCTTTCTAACAGTGCTTCATCCTGTACTTTTGATATGTCATTCATCAGGTCCGGCGTGATAATTAGTTGACATTCTTTGATCTGGATAGGTGTCGACTCTTCCTTTCTGCTTAAGGCGTCAGCCACTACATTTGGCTTGCCCGGGTGGTACAATATTTCACAATCATAATCTTTTAACAATTCTAACCACCTCCTTTTGTCTCATGTTTAATTCCTTTTGCTCGAAGAAGTACTTCAGGCTGTTGTGATCATAGTAAATGGTGCATTTAACCCCGTACAAATAGTGCCTCCATATCTTTAATGCGAAAACCTCGAAATTATCACAATTAGAGATAATATGATAATAATTGATGCCTAATCCATCCATTTGTGTTCCGATAGGATAATTGACCCGGATATGCAAAAACATGATAAAAACATTGAAAATAAAGGTAAAATCAGCATTCGGGGGCCAGTTGAACGAAACCGGACACAGAAGGTCAAACCTTTAAGTCAAAAATTCAACAAGAAGGTAACATGGTCAATGCACGGTGGTTCAAAGCCATGCACGGCCGTGCAAATGCCAAATTTGCCTCCTATAATCTCATGTATTGCCAAATTCCGCACGTGAAAGATATGGGTACTATGCACGCCCATGCAATCCAATGCACGGCCGTGCATTGCCAAAATGTTAGCTTATAAATAGCAAGCTCATTCTAGTGTTTTAGTTGTCCATTACCAAGAGGTGTGAAGGCCTTAGTGCTCTGCTAAGAGCCGGAACTCTCTCGGTTTTGGTCACTTTTATCTTTCTTGTTTATTTTCCTTTTTAAAGTCTTGTAATATGAAGCTATTCTTCTCATTCGAGTACAACAAGAGGCATTCTATAACCTCTTTTCCTTGGTGTTGGAATACTTCCACACGTTATCTAAGGGTTAGTGGAGTCACTTGTATGGTCATTCATGGCTAGCCATCTTGTATTGCTCGAGTTGGTTGAACTTTAATTAATTAATGAAGTATTTTTAGTATGTTATGTTTTTAAAGTCTTTACTATAATTTATCTTAAAAAGACAAGAATAAGTGATCTTTAAACCAATCTAATAATCTTGGATCTTGTGAGTTACTCAAGCAAGACTTCTTGTTAGGGAAGCTTATTCGATGTTTGTATGGTTTATATACAAATATTGGTTCTAGCATGGCCAGTTAGTATAGATTTAATATTATGGGTTGATTGGAGGTTTGGGTATTCAGTAAGTCGTTTGAGCCCTAACCAAACCGGGCGGTCCATGTTGGTTTTTCTTTACTTCTCTCGTGTCGGCTTGCAGAGGAGTTCTAGTGGGAGCAATGGGGTTTGATCTTGAGAAGGAAAGTCTTATTTATTTAAAATACCCTCTTTTCCTTGGCGTTGGAATACTTCCATACATTATCTAAGGGTTAGTGGAGTCACTTGTATGGTCATTCATGGCTAGCCATCTTGTGTTGCTCGAGTTGCTTGAACTTTAATTAATTAATGAAGTATTTTTAGTATGTTATGTTTTAAAGTTTACGATAATTTATCTTAAAAAGACAAGAATAAGTGATCTTTAAACCAATTTAATAATCTTGGATCTTGTGAGTTACTATAGCAAGACTTCTTGTTTGGGAAGCTTATTCGATGTTTGTATGGTCTATATACAAATATTGGTTCTAGCATGGCCAATTAGTATAGATTTAACATTATGACTTGATTGGAGGTTTGGGTATTCAGCAAGTCGTTTGAGCCCTAACCAGACCGGGCGGTTCGTGTCGATTTTTCTTTCCTTCTCTCGTGTCGGATTGAAGAGGAGTTCTAGTGGGAGCCATGGGGTTTGATCTTGAGAAGGAAAGTCTTATTTATTTAAAATACCCTCTTTTCCTTGGTGTTGGAATACTTCCACACATTATCTAAGGGTTAGTGGAGTCACTTGTATGGTCATTCATGGCTAGCCATCTTGTGTTGCTCGAGTTGGTTGAACTTTAATTAATTAATGAAGTATTTTTAGTATGTTCTGTTTTAAAGTCTTTACTATAATTTATCTTTAAAAGACAAGAATAAGTGATCTTTAAACCAATCTAATAATCTTGGATCTTGTGAGTTACTCAAGCAAGACCACTTGTTTGGGAAGCTTATTCGATGTTTTACGGTTTATATACAAATATTGGTTCAAGCATGGCCAGTTAGTATAGATTTAATATTATGGGTTGATTGGAGGTTTTGGTATTCAGCAAGTCGTTTGAGCCCTAACCAGACCGGGCGGTCCGTGTCGGTTTTCTTTACTTCTCTCGTGTCGGCTTGTAGAGGAGTTCTAGTGGGAGCCATGGGGTTTGATCTTCAGAAGGAAAGTCTTATTTATTTAAAATACCCTCTTTTCCTTGGCGTTGGAATACTTCCATACATTATCTAAGGGTTAGTGGAGTCACTTGTATGGTCATTCATGGCTAGCCATCTTGTGTTGCTCGAGTTGCTTGAACTTTAATTAATTAATGAAGTATTTTTAGTATGTTATGTTTTAAAATTTACTATAATTTATCTAAAAAAGACAAGAATAAGTGATCTTTAACCCAATTTAATAATCTTGGATCTTGTGAGTTACTAAAGCAAGACTTCTTGTTTGGGAAGCTTATTCGATGTTTGTATGGTCTATATACAAATATTGGTTCTAGCATGGCCAATTAGTATAGATTTAACATTATGACTTGATTGGAGGTTTGGGTATTCAGCAAGTCGTTTGAGCCCTAACCAGACCGGGCGGTTCGTGTCGATTTTTCTTTCCTTCTCTCGTGTCGGATTGAAGAGGAGTTCTAGTGGGAGCCATGGGGTTTGATTTTGAGAAGGAAAATCTTATTTATTTAAAATACCCTCTTCTCATTGGTGTTGGAGTACTTCGACACATTATCTAAGGGTTAGTGGAGTCACTTGTATGGTCATTCATGGCTAGACATCTTGTGTTGCTCGAGTTGGTTGAACTTTAATTAATTAATGAAGTATTTTTAGTATGTTATGTTTTTAAAGTCTTTACTATAATTTATCTTAAAAAGAAAAGAATAAGTGATGTTTAAACCAATCTAATAATCTTGGATCTTGTGAGTTACTCAAGCAAGACTTCTTGTTTGGAAGCTTAATCGATGTTTGTAGGGTCTATATACAAATATTGGTTCTAGCATGGCCAATTAGTATAGATTTAATATTATGGGTTGATTGGAGGTTTGGGTATTCAGCAAGTCGTTTGAGCCCTAATCAGACCGGGCGGTTCGTGTCGATTTTTCTATCCTTCTCTCGTGTCGGATTGCAGAGGAGTTCTAGTAGGAGCCATGGGGTTTGATCTTGAGAAGGAATGTCTTATTTATTTAAAATACCCTCTTCTCCTTGGTGTTGGAATACTTCCACACATTATCTAAGGGTTATTGGAGTCACTCGTATGGTCATTCATGGCTAGCCAACTTGTGTTGCTCGAGTTGGTTGAACTTTAATTAATTAATGAAGTATTTTTAGTATGTTATGTTTTTAAAGTCTTTACTATAATTTATCTGAAAAAGACAAAGTATAAGTGATGTTTAAACCAATCTAATAATCTTGGATCTTGTGAGTTACTCAAGCAAGACTTCTTGTTTGGGAAGCTTATTCGATGTTTGTTCGGACTATATACAAATATTGGTTCTAGCATGGCCAGTTATTATAGATTTAATATTATGGGTTGATTGGAGGTTTGGGTATTCAGCAAGTCGTTTGAGCCCTAACCAGACCGGGCGGTCCGTGTCGGTTTTCTTTACTTCTCTCGTGTCGGCTTGTAGAGGAGTTCTAGTGGGAGCCATGGGGTTTGATCTTCAGAAGGAAAGTCTTATTTATTTAAAATACCCTCTTTTCCTTGGCGTTGGAATACTTCCACACATTATCTAAGGGTTAGTGGAGTCACTTGTATGGTCATTCATGGCTAGCCATCTTGTGTTGCTCGAGTTGCTTGAACTTTAATTAATTAATGAAGTATTTTTAGTATGTTATGTTTTAAAGTTTTACTATAATTTATCTTAAAAAGACAAGAATAAGTGATCTTTAAACCAATTTAATAATCTTGGATCTTGTGAGTTATTAAAGCAAGACTTCTTGTTTGGGAAGCTTATTCGATGTTTGTATGGTCTATATACAAATATTGGTTCTAGCATGGACAATTAGTATAGATTTAACATTATGACTTGATTGGAGGTTTGGGTATTCAGCAAGTCGTTTGAGCCCTAACCAGACCGGGCGGTTCGTGTCGATTTTTCTTTCCTTCTCTCGTGTTGGATTGCAGAGGAGTTCTAGTGGGAGCCATGGGGTTTGATTTTGAGAAGGAAAGTCTTATTTATTTTAAATACCCTCTTCTCCTTGGTGTTGGAGTACTTCCACACATTATCTAAGGGTTAGTGGAGTCACTTGTATGTTCATTCATGGCTAGCCATCTTGTGTTGCTCGAGTTGGTTGAACTTTAATTAATTAATGAAGTATTTTTAGTATGTTATGTTTTTAAAGTCTTTACTATAATTTATCTTAAAAAGAAAAGAATAAGTGATGTTTAAACCAATCTAATAATCTTGGATCTTGTGAGTTACTCAAGCAAGACTTATTGTTTGGAAGCTTAATCGATGTTTGTACGGTCTATATACAAACATTGGTTCTAGCATGGCCAATTAGTATAGATTTAATATTATGGGTTGATTGGAGGTTTGGGTATTCAGCAAGTCGTTTGAGCCCTAATCAGATCGGGCGGTTCGTGTCGATTTTTCTTTCCTTCTCTCGTGTCGGATTGCAGAGGAGTTCTAGTAGGAGCCATGGGGTTTGATCTTGAGAAGGAATGTCTTATTTATTTAAAATACCCACTTCTCCTTGGTGTTGGAATACTTCCACACATTATCTAAGGGTTATTGGAGTCACTCGTATGGTCATTCATGGCTAGCCATCTTGTGTTGCTCGAGTTGGTTGAACTTTAATTAATTAATGAAGTATTTTTAGTATGCTATGTTTTTAAAGTATTTACTATAATTTATCTGAAAAAGACAAAGTATAAGTGATGTTTAAACCAATCTAATAATCTTGGATCTTGTGAGTTACTCAAGCAAGACTTCTTGTTTGAGAAGCTTATTCGATGTTTTTTCGGACTATATACAAATATTGGTTCCAGCATGGCCAGTTATTATAGATTTAATATTTTGGGTTGATTGGAGGTTTGGGTATTCAGCAAGTCGTTTGAGCCCTAACCAGACCGGGCGGTCCGTGTCGGTTTTCTTTACCTCTCTCGTGTCGGCTTGTAGAGGAGTTCTAGTGGGAGCCATGGGGTTTGATCTTCAGAAGGAAAGTCTTATTTATTTAAAATACCCTCTTTTCCTTGGCGTTGGAATACTTCCACACATTATCTACGGGTTAGTGGAGTCACTTGTATGGTCATTCATGGCTAGCCATCTTGTGTTGCTCGAGTTGCTTGAACTTTAATTAATTAATGAAGTAATTTTAGTATGTTATGTTTTAAAGTTTTACTATAATTTATCTTAAAAAGACAAGAATAAGTGATCTTTAAACCAATTTAATAATCTTGGATCTTGTGAGTTATTAAAGCAAGACTTCTTGTTTGGGAAGCTTATTCGATGTTTGTATGGTCTATATACAAATATTGGTTCTAGCATGGACAATTAGTATAGATTTAACATTATGACTTGATTGGAGGTTTGGGTATTCAGCAAGTCGTTTGAGCCCTAACCAGACCGTGCGGTTCGTGTCGATTTTTCTTTCCTTCTCTCGTGTCGGATTGTAGAGGAGTTCTAGTGGGAGCCATGGGGTTTGATTTTGAGAAGGAAAGTCTTATTTATTTAAAATACCCTCTTCTCCTTGGTGTTGGAATACTTCCACACATTATCTAAGGGTTAGTGGAGTCACTTGTATGGTCATTCATGGCTAGCCATCTTGTGTTGCTCGAGTTGGTTGAACTTTAATTAATTAATGAAGTATTTTTAGTATGTTATGTTTTTAAAGTCTTTACTATAATTTATCTTAAAAAGAAAAGAATAAGTGATGTTTAAACCAATCTAATAATCTTGGATCTTGTGAGTTACTCAAGCAAGACTTATTGTTTAGAAGCTTAATCGATGTTTGTACGGTCTATATACAAACATTGGTTCTAGCATGGCCAATTAGTATAGATTTAATATTATGGGTTGATTGGAGGTTTGGGTATTCAGCAAGTCGTTTGAGCCCTAACCAGACCGGGCGGTTCGTGTCGATTTTTCTTTCCTTCTCTCGTGTTGGATTGCAAAGGAGTTCTAGTGGGAGCCATGGGGTTTGATCTTGAGAAGAAAAGTCTTATTTATTTAAAAAATCCCTCTTCTCCTTGGTGTTGGAATACTTCCACACATTATCTAAGGGTGAGTGGAGTCACTTGTATGGTCATTCATGGCTAGACATCTTGTGTTTCTCGAGTTGGTTGAACTTTAATTAATTAATGAAGTATTTTTAGTATGTTATGTTTTTAAAGTCTTTACTATAATTTATCTTAAAAAGAAAAGAATAAGTGATGTTTAAACCAATCTAATAATCTTGGATCTTGTGAGTTACTCAAGCAAGACTTCTTGTTTGGGAAGCTTATTCGATGTTTGTATGGTCTATATACAAATATTGGTTCTAGCATGGACAATTAGTATAGATTTAACATTATGACTTGATTGGAGGTTTGGGTATTTAGCAAGTCGTTTGAGCCCTAACCAGACCGGGCGGTTCGTGTCGATTTTTCTTTCCTTCTCTCGTGTCGGATTGCTGAGGAGTTCTAGTGGGAGCCATGGGGTTTGATTTTGAGAAGGAAAGTCTTATTTATTTAAAATACCCTCTTCTCCTTGGTGTTGGAGTACTTCCACACATTATCTAAGGGTTATTGGAGTCACTTGTATGGTCATTCATGGCTAGCCATCTTGTGTTGCTCGAGTTGGTTGAACTTTAATTAATTAATGAAGTATTTTTAGTATGTTATGTTTTTAAAGTCTTTACTATAATTTATCTTAAAAAGAAAAGAATAAGTGATGTTTAAACCAATCTAATAATCTTGGATCTTGTGAGTTACTCAAGAAAGACTTATTGTTTGGAAGCTTAATCGATGTTTGTACGGTCTATATACAAACATTGGTTCTAGCATGGCCAATTAGTATAGATTTAATATTATGGGTTGATTGGAGGTTTGGGTATTCAGCAAGTCGTTTGAGCCCTAACCAGACCGGGCGGTCCGTGTCGATTTTTCTTTCCTTCTCTCGTGTTGGATTGCAAAGGAGTTCTAGTGGGAGCCATGGGGTTTGATCTTGAGAAGAAAAGTCTTATTTATTTAAAAAACCCTCTTCTCCTTGGTGTTGGAATACTTCCACACATTATCTAAGGGTGAGTGGAGTCACTTGTATGGTCATTCATGGCTAGACATCTTGTGTTGCTCGAGTTGGTTGAACTTTAATTAATTAATGAAGTATTTTTAGTATGTTATGTTTTTAAAGTCTTTACTATAATTTATCTTAAAAAGAAAAGAATAAGTGATGTTTAAACCAATCTAATAATCTTGGATCTTGTGAGTTACTCAAGCAAGACTTCTTGTTTGGGAAGCTTATTCGATGTTTGTACGGTCTATATACAAATATTGGTTCTAGCATGGCCAATTAGTATAGATTTAACATTATGACTTGATTGGAGGTTTGGGTATTCAGCAAGTCGTTTGAGCCCTAACCAGACCGGGCGGTTCGTGTCGATTTTTCTTTCCTTCTCTCGTGTCGGATTGAAGAGGAGTTCTAGTGGGAGCCATGGGGTTTGATTTTGAGAAGGAAAATCTTATTTATTTAAAATACCCTCTTCTCATTGGTGTTGGAGTACTTCCACACATTATCTAAGGGTTAGTGGAGTCACTTGTATGGTCATTTATGGCTAGCCATCTTGTGTTGCTCGAGTTGGTTGAACTTTAATTAATTAATGAAGTATTTTTAGTATGTTATGTTTTTAAAGTCTTTACTATAATTTATCTTAAAAAGAAAAGAATAAGTGATGTTTAAACCAATCTAATAATCTTGGATCTTGTGAGTTACTCAAGCAAGACTTCTTGTTTGGAAGCTTAATCGATGTTTGTAGGGTCTATATAGAAATATTGGTTCTAGCATGGCCAATTAGTATAGATTTAATATTATGGGTTGATTGGAGGTTTGGGTATTCAGCAAGTCGTTTGAGCCCTAATCAGACCGGGCGGTTCGTGTCGATTTTTCTTTCCTTCTCTCGTGTCGGATTGCAGAGGAGTTCTAGTAGGAGCCATGGGGTTTGATCTTGAGAAGGAATGTCTTATTTATTTAAAATACCCTCTTCTCCTTGGTGTTGGAATACTTCCACACATTATCTAAGGGTTATTGGAGTCACTCGTATGGTCATTCATGGCTAGCCATCTTGTGTTGCTCGAGTTGGTTGAACTTTAATTAATTATTGAAGTATTTTTAGTATGCTATGTTTTTAAAGTCTTTACTATAATTTATCTGAAAAAGACAAAGTATAAGTGATGTTTAAACCAATCTAATAATCTTGGATCTTGTGAGTTACTCAAGCAAGACTTCTTGTTTCGGAAGCTTATTCGATGTTTTTTCGGACTATATACAAATATTGGTTCTAGCATGGCCAATTATTATAGATTTAATATTATGGGTTGATTGGAGGTTTGGGTATTCAGCAAGTCGTTTGAGCCCTAACCAGACCGGGCGGTCCGTGTCGGTTTTCTTTACCTCTCTCGTGTCGGCTTGTAGAGGAGTTCTAGTGGGAGCCATGGGGTTTGATCTTCAGAAGGAAAGTCTTATTTATTTAAAATACCCTCTTTTCCTTGGCGTTGGAATACTTTCACACATTATCTACGGGTTAGTGGAGTCACTTGTATGGTCATTCATGGCTAGCCATCTTGTGTTGCTCGAGTTGCTTGAACTTTAATTAATTAATGAAGTAATTTTAGTATGTTATGTTTTAAAGTTTTACGATAATTTATCTTAAAAAGACAAGAATAAGTGATCTTTAAACCAATTTAATAATCTTGGATCTTGTGAGTTATTAAAGCAAGACTTCTTGTTTGGGAAGCTTATTCGATGTTTGTATGGTCTATATACAAATATTGGTTCTAGCATGGACAATTAGTATAGATTTAACATTATGACTTGATTGGAGGTTTGGGTATTCAGCAAGTCGTTTGAGCCCTAACCAGACCGTGCGGTTCGTGTCGATTTTTCTTTCCTTCTCTCGTGTCGGATTGTAGAGGAGTTCTAGTGGGAGCCATGGGGTTTGATTTTGAGAAGGAAAGTCTTATTTATTTAAAATACCCTCTTCTCCTTGGTGTTGGAATACTTCCGCACATTATCTAAGGGTTAGTGGAGTCACTTGTATGGTCATTCATGGCTAGCCATCTTGTGTTGCTCGAGTTGGTTGAACTTTAATTCATTAATGAAGTATTTTTTGTATGTTATGTTTTTAAAGTCTTTACTATAATTTATCTTAAAAAGAAAAGAATAAGTGATGTTTAAACCAATCTAATAATCTTGGATCTTGTGAGTTACTCAAGCAAGACTTATTGTTTAGAAGCTTAATCGATGTTTGTACGGTCTATATACAAACATTGGTTCTAGCATGGCCAATTAGTATAGATTTAATATTATGGGTTGATTGGAGGTTTGGGTATTCAGCAAGTCGTTTGAGCCCTAACCAGACCAGGCGGTTCGTGTCGATTTTTCTTTCCTTCTCTCGTGTTGGATTGCAAAGGAGTTCTAGTGGGAGCCATGGGGTTTGATCTTGAGAAGAAAAGTCTTATTTATTTAAAAAAACCCTCTTCTCCTTGGTGTTGGAATACTTCCACACATTATCTAAGGGTGAGTGGAGTCACTTGTATGGTCATTCATGGCTAGACATCTTGTGTTGCTCGAGTTGGTTGAACTTTAATTAATTAATGAAGTATTTTTAGTATGTTATGTTTTTAAAGTCTTTACTATAATTTATCTTAAAAAGAAAAGGATAAGTGATGTTTAAACCAATCTAATAATCTTGGATCTTGTGAGTTACTCAAGAAAGACTTATTGTTTGGAAGCTTAATCGATGTTTGTACGGTCTATATACAAACATTGGTTCTAGCATGGCCAATTAGTATAGATTTAATATTATGGGTTGATTGGAGGTTTGGGTATTCAGCAAGTCGTTTGAGCCCTAACCAGACCGGGCGGTTCGTGTCGATTTTTCTTTCCTTCTCTCGTGTCGGATTGCAGAGGAGTTCTAGTGGGAGCCATGGGGTTTGATTTTGAGAAGGAAAGTCTTATTTATTTAAAATACCCTCTTCTCCTTGGTGTTGGAATACTTCCACACATTATCTAAGGGTTATTGGAGTCACTTGTATGGTCATTCATGGCTAGCCATCTTATGTTGCTCGAGTTGGTTGAACTTTAATTAATTAATGAAGTATTTTTAGTATGTTATGTTTTTAAAGTCTTTACTATAATTTATCTTAAAAAGAAAAGAATAAGTGATGTTTAAACCAATCTAATAATCTTGGATCTTGTGAGTTACTCAAGAAAGACTTATTGTTTGGAAGCTTAATCGATGTTTGTACGGTCTATATACAAACATTGGTTCTAGCATGGCCAATTAGTATAGATTTAATATTATGGGTTGATTGGAGGTTTGGGTATTCAACAAGTCGTTTGAGCCCTAACCAGACCGGGCGGTCCGTGTCGATTTTTCTTTCCTTCTCTCGTGTTGGATTGCAAAGGAGTTCTAGTGGGAGCCATGGGGTTTGATCTTGAGAAAAAAAGTCTTATTTATTTAAAAAACCCTCTTCTCATTGGTGTTGGAGTACTTCCACACATTATCTAAGGGTTAGTGGAGTCACTTGTATGGTCATTCATGGCTAGCCATCTTGTGTTGCTCGAGTTGGTTGAACTTTAATTAATTAATGAAGTATTTTTAGTATGTTATGTTTTTAAAGTCTTTACTATAATTTATCTTAAAAAGAAAAGAATAAGTGATGTTTAAACCAATCTAATAATCTTGGATCTTGTGAGTTACTCAAGCAAGACTTCTTGTTTGAGTAACTCACAAGATCCAAGATTATTAGATTGGTTTAAACATCACTTATTCTTTTCTTTTTAAGATAAATTATAGTAAAGACTTTAAAAACATAACATACTAAAAATACTTCATTAATTAATTAAAGTTCAACCAACTCGAGCAACACAAGATGGCTAGCCATGAATGACCATACAAGTGACTCCACTAACCCTTAGATAATGTGTGGAAGTACTCCAACACCAATGAGAAGAGGGTATTTTAAATAAATAAGATTTTCCTTCTCAAAATCAAACCCCATGGCTCCCACTAGAACTCCTCTTCAATCCGACACGAGAGAAGGAAAGAAAAATCGACACGAACCGCCCGGTCTGGTTAGGGCTCAAACGACTTGCTGAATACCCAAACCTCCAATCAAGTCATAATGTTAAATCTATACTTCTTGTTTGGAAGCTTAATCGATGTTTGTAGGGTCTATATACAAATATTGGTTCTAGCATGGCCAATTAGTATAGATTTAATATTATGGGTTGATTGGAGGTTTGGGTATTCAGCAAGTCGTTTGAGCCCTAATCAGACCGGGCGGTTCGTGTCGATTTTTCTTTCCTTCTCTCGTGTCGGATTGCAGAGGAGTTCTAGTAGGAGCCATGGGGTTTGATCTTGAGAAGGAATGTCTTATTTATTTAAAATACCCTCTTCTCCTTGGTGTTGGAATACTTCCACACATTATCTAAGGGTTATTGGAGTCACTCGTATGGTCATTCATGGCTAGCCAACTTGTGTTGCTCGAGTTGGTTGAACTTTAATTAATTAATGAAGTATTTTTAGTATGTTATGTTTTTAAAGTCTTTACTATAATTTATCTGAAAAAGACAAAGTATAAGTGATGTTTAAACCAATCTAATAATCTTGGATCTTGTGAGTTACTCAAGCAAGACTTCTTGTTTGGGAAGCTTATTCGATGTTTGTTCGGACTATATACAAATATTGGTTCTAGCATGGCCAGTTATTATAGATTTAATATTATGGGTTGATTGGAGGTTTGGGTATTCAGCAAGTCGTTTGAGCCCTAACCAGACCGGGCGGTCCGTGTCGGTTTTCTTTACTTCTCTCGTGTCGGCTTGTAGAGGAGTTCTAGTGGGAGCCATGGGGTTTGATCTTCAGAAGGAAAGTCTTATTTATTTAAAATACCCTCTTTTCCTTGGCGTTGGAATACTTCCACACATTATCTAAGGGTTAGTGGAGTCACTTGTATGGTCATTCATGGCTAGCCATCTTGTGTTGCTCGAGTTGCTTGAACTTTAATTAATTAATGAAGTATTTTTAGTATGTTATGTTTTAAAGTTTTACTATAATTTATCTTAAAAAGACAAGAATAAGTGATCTTTAAACCAATTTATTAATCTTGGATCTTGTGAGTTATTAAAGCAAGACTTCTTGTTTGGGAAGCTTATTCGATGTTTGTATGGTCTATATACAAATATTGGTTCTAGCATGGACAATTAGTATAGATTTAACATTATGACTTGATTGGAGGTTTGGGTATTCAGCAAGTCGTTTGAGCCCTAACCAGACCGGGCGGTTCGTGTCGATATTTCTTTCCTTCTCTCGTGTCGGATTGCAGAGGAGTTATAGTGGGAGCCATGGGGTTTGATTTTGAGAAGGAAAGTCTTATTTATTTAAAATACCCTCTTCTCCTTGGTGTTGGAGTACTTCCACACATTATCTAAGGGTTAGTGGAGTCACTTGTATGGTCATTCATGGCTAGCCATCTTGTGTTGCTCGAGTTGGTTGAACTTTAATTAATTAATGAAGTATTTTTAGTATGTTATGTTTTTAAAGTCTTTACTATAATTTATCTTAAAAAGAAAAGAATAAGTGATGTTTAAACCAATCTAATAATCTTGGATCTTGTGAGTTACTCAAGCAAGACTTATTGTTTGGAAGCTTAATCGATGTTTGTACGGTCTATATACAAACATTGGTTCTAGCATGGCCAATTAGTATAGATTTAATATTATGGGTTGATTGGAGGTTTGGGTATTCAGCAAGTCGTTTGAGCCCTAATCAGACCGGGCGGTTCGTGTCGATTTTTCTTTCCTTCTCTCGTGTCGGATTGCAGAGGAGTTCTAGTAGGAGCCATGGGGTTTGATCTTGAGAAGGAATGTCTTATTTATTTAAAATACCCTCTTCTCCTTGGTGTTGGAATACTTCCACACATTATCTAAGGGTTATTGGAGTCACTCGTATGGTCATTCATGGCTAGCCATCTTGTGTTGCTCGAGTTGGTTGAACTTTAATTAATTAATGAAGTATTTTTAGTATGCTATTTTTTTAAAGTCTTTACTATAATTTATCTGAAAAAGACAAAGTATAAGTGATGTTTAAACCAATCTAATAATCTTGGATCTTGTGAGTTACTCAAGCAAGACTTCTTGTTTCGGAAGTTTATTCGATGTTTTTTCGGACTATATACAAATATTGGTTCTAGCATGGCCAGTTATTATAGATTTAATATTATGGGTTGATTGGAGGTTTGGGTATTCAGCAAGTCGTTTGAGCCCTAACCAGACCGGGCGGTCCGTGTCGGTTTTCTTTACCTCTCTCGTGTCGGCTTGTAGAGGAGTTCTAGTGGGAGCCATGGGGTTTGATCTTCAGAAGGAAAGTCTTATTTATTTAAAATACCCTCTTTTCCTTGGCGTTGGAATACTTCCACACATTATCTACGGGTTAGTGGAGTCACTTGTATGGTCATTCATGGCTAGCCATCTTGTGTTGCTCGAGTTGCTTGAACTTTAATTAATTAATGAAGTAATTTTAGTATGTTATGTTTTAAAGTTTTACTATAATTTATCTTAAAAAGACAAGAATAAGTGATCTTTAAACCAATTTAATAATCTTGGATCTTGTGAGTTATTAAAGCAAGACTTCTTGTTTGGGAAGCTTATTCGATGTTTGTATGGTCTATATACAAATATTGGTTCTAGCATGGACAATTAGTATAGATTTAACATTATGACTTGATTGGAGGTTTGGGTATTCAGCAAGTCGTTTGAGCCCTAACCAGACCGCGCGGTTCGTGTCGATTTTTCTTTCCTTCTCTCGTGTCGGATTGCAGAGGAGTTCTAGTGGGAGCCATGGGGTTTGATTTTGAGAAGGAAAGTCTTATTTATTTAAAATACCCTCTTCTCCTTGGTGTTGGAATACTTCCACACATTATCTAAGGGTTAGTGGAGTCACTTGTATGGTCATTCATGGCTAGCCATCTTGTGTTGCTCGAGTTGGTTGAACTTTAATTAATTAATGAAGTATTTTTAGTATGTTATGTTTTTAAAGTCTTTACTATAATTTATTTTAAAAAGAAAAGAATAAGTGATGTTTAAACCAATCTAATAATCTTGGATCTTGTGAGTTACTCAAGCAAGACTTATTGTTTGGAAGCTTAATCGATGTTTGTACTGTCTATATACAAACATTGGTTCTAGCATGGCCAATTAGTATAGATTTAATATTATGGGTTGATTGGAGGTTTGGGTATTCAGCAAGTCGTTTGAGCCCTAACCAGACCGGGCGGTTCGTGTCGATTTTTCTTTCCTTCTCTCGTGTTGGATTGCAAAGGAGTTCTAGTGGGAGCCATGGGGTTTGATCTTGAGAAGAAAAGTCTTATTTATTTAAAAAACCCTCTTCTCCTTGGTGTTGGAATACTTCCACACATTATCTAAGGGTGAGTGGAGTCACTTGTATGGTCATTCATGGCTAGACATCTTGTGTTGCTCGAGTTGGTTGAACTTTAATTAATTAATGAAGTATTTTTAGTATGTTATGTTTTTAAAGTCTTTACTATAATTTATCTTAAAAAGAAAAGAATAAGTGATGTTTAAACCAATCTAATAATCTTGGATCTTGTGAGTTACTCAAGCAAGACTTCTTGTTTGGGAAGCTTATTCGATGTTTGTACGGTCTATATACAAATATTGGTTCTAGCATGGCTAGTTATTATGGATTTAATATTATGGGTTGATTGGAGGTTTGGGTATTCAGCAAGTCGTTTGAGCCCTAACCAGACCGGGCGGTCCATGTCGGTTTTTCTTTACTTCTCTCGTGTCGGCTTGCAGAGGAGTTATAGTGGGAGCCATGGGGTTTGATCTTGAGAAGGAAAGTGTAGGTCCCTCGGGTGTGGCGGATCGTCAGATGTAAGTGGGTCTACTAGTCGAACCGGGTGCGGAATGCCCGTGACTAGGCGGAGAGTCAAACTAAACAAAGTAAACCGACAAGAGAAAACACTTTAAACGTTCTTTGTATTATAAACACTTGAAGGTTATAGAGAGAAGCACTAAGATTACAATTTTGCGTATTTGCTATTATGTCTGCGTACTTAACTTCTGTCAACTTATCCTATTTATACAAGACCTGATGTCTGCGCCCTTAGGAAGTGCGCAGGGCAAAATGCTCTTGCGTACTTAGCAAGTACGCAAAGGTATTCTTGCGTACTTTCTAAGTACACAGGAGCTTTCTCCTGCGCACTTACAAGTGCACAAAACACTTAGAGAAAAATGCAACATTCAATATGTAAAATTAAATACAACTCGATAAACTAATACATAAAGACTCTTACATACAAAGATAATTACAAACAAGAAATTACAACCTAAGACTCTATCTATCCAGAGTGTTTGTCATAGGAAAGTGCTTCAACAAACTCCCCCTTGACAACAGCTCTGGATAATCTTCAGTCTTCATATCTTCAGTCTTCACAGCACTTGATCTTTACCTTCCATCTTCTTCTAGTATTCAAGGCAGAACTTAATCACTTTGTCATATTTAGAAGCAAGGAGCTTTGTCCATTCATCAGTGTACACATAGTATCTGTCTGCCAGTGCCTCCAGATCTTTCACAGAAAAGTTGATGAAGCAGACTTCATCAAATATTCTGATTAGTTCTTTTGGCACTATGTTTCCACTATCTGAACGTACCTTTCCCATGATCACAGCCTCATCCATTTTTGGATCTACGTACCAGTACCACGTGTCACCAAGAATATCCTGAGATAACTTGCTCAGGGGAATCTTAGTTTCACATCGCACTGGCTTGTATACCAATTTCTTTAAGTGCTTCTTAGTCACAGGATGTCTAGCGTGCTTATCCTTGACTCTCTTGGGCACTTGAGGCTTGAACATCTCGAATTTTCCAGATCTTGCTTCCCGCTGTAGAACCACCCACAAACCCATTGCCACTGCGTGATTGGAATGACCCAACAGCTCTCGGTTTGCTAGGTTCAAAAGGTCGTATTTGGGTAAGGAGCTGAACGCTTCACTGGTGGGTTTCAAGTATTGAACCCCGCCAGATCTTTTGATAGCGAACAACTGCTTATCCTCCTCGAACCTTACTGCCAAGATCATCCCTGTTGCTCCGTGTTTGTCTATTATAGACGTCTTTTACCACACAAGAGCTGGACCCTTTGATGAAGTAGAAGGCATATATGTTTCTTTCGGTGCCACTAGGTCCATAGGTGCACGGTCAACTTGGGAGGCTTCAGTCGAGGCTTCCACATTACTAGCATGCTCGACTGAACTTGTGTCGAGCGGAGCTTCAAAGGATGGAAATTCAAAGATCTCTCCATCTTCTAACTCGTACTCTCCTTCCCCGTCACCCTTGGGAATTTCGATTACAACGTCCTCATCATCATCATCCCAATCGTCACCAGAGTCGATCTCTCCTTCTTCTAGATTAAAGAGAGCATCGACCTATGCTTCATTGGAATAGTCAGGCTCTAGGTATAGGATCTCATCATTAGATAAGTCCTTAAGCACTTCAGCCACTGACTTTCCTTTGTCACCACCACCACCAGAGGTATCACCACCCTCTTGACGAGTAGACTCTCCCTGAGCCATTGGAACAGCAGAGATAGGCACGATTGCTAAAGCTTGGTGCTCACCTCCACTAGGACCGGCTTCGGGATCCTTGTCCTTGTCGTCATCCTTAATCAAGTCGACAGGATGACACGCCTCATCACCAGTAGTCCTCTTTTCTTTCTCTTTCTCCTTCTCTGTCTCTTTCTCCTTCTCTTTCTCCCCCTGAGCATCAAGCTTCTTGGTCACATCAGCAATCAGTTTGACCATCAGCTCATACTCTTTCCTTTGAGTATCAAACCGCAGCTCCAAGGACGACCCGTGACCCAGAAGCACTTCATTTGTCTTGATTAGGAGCTCGTTCTGGGCCATGACGTTCTTCAGTCGTTCATCAGTCCCCGTTCTCTGGCTACGTAGGATTCTAACTTCGTCTACCAAAGAGTTAATCTGTGCTTGTTGAGCGTCAGACTCCTCCTTTGATTTCCGAATAGTCTCCAGTAATCCAGCGACTTGGGTTTCCAGAACATCTATCCTTGCATCATTCGGATCAGGATGTCTGGATGAGGACACCTTGGCATTGTGAATGGGGGAGGAGAATATGGTATCGAAGTCAAACCCTTGTGTGAAATCTCCATAATTGAAGGGTTGACTTAGAGGCTCAATGGTGGTGGTTGGGATTGAGGTTGTGATGAGGGTTGTAGGGGTAATGGTAGGGGTGATGGTGACTGACTCCGTGAGAATTGGAGTAGTCACCGCCACCTGAGCAGTTATGGTAGGGAGGGTCACTATCACAGGAATAACCTCTGTGATTGTAGTGACGGCCACTTCACGTTGCACTTGTGGCCTCCTCCTCCTACGATACAGTTGCTGTGAAGGTGGGGTGGAGGCTGAATCAGGACTAGCAGCTGAAACTTGTACTTGCTGCTGAGTCTCCACCTCACTTGGGATAGAAAGTTGTTGCCTATCGCCCCTGTTCTTGTGAATGCTTTCCCGTCTTTGTCTTTGTCTTTGTCTCTGTATAGCAACGTCAGAGTAAGAGTCTGGCTCGTATTCGCTGCTAGAAGACTGTCGCTTTCTCTTGGAGGACGACTCAGGTAGGGTTAACTTTGCCGTTCTCCTTGGGTGTACCTGCGATGGTGCATCATCGGAATCAGAAGAATCTGGCTCGATCTCTTCGGAGTCGGATCCCTCAGCACCATCATTTCCTCCTTCGTCGTCTCCATCATCAGACGATCCATCATCACTTTCCACTTCCTCCTATTGTTGCTGTTGTTCATCGGAGTGTTCACTCAATTCAGGCTCCGAATCATGACTATACCCTCTCCAGTCACCTGGTGCCACGTATGCTTCATTGATGAGGTGGCCAAAGAGTTCTGTATGCACAGGGGTAGGATCTACACTGCCTGGCTTTAGGAACTGTGCGAATACTCTTTTGTCCACCCTCTTGACTTGCAGTCTCTCCCCTATAGCAGGTAGGTTTGGCAACACGTCATTAATCAAAAGTTGCACAAACCTAGGGTATAATAAGAACCTAAACCTCTCCGCCGTGTTGATCTGGTCATTGATGGCTTTGAATATGTAGCGGGAGAAGTTGTAGCCCTTATTGAGAGAAAGGCCGACCATGGCTGCTGCAAGGTCATGACTCATGGCATCTTTTCCAGCTTTCCTTGATGAGATGCACATGATCATGACGTGGGCGAAGTATCTCCATTGGTGTAACACCCACATCCTCTTGTATGAAGCATAGTCTCTCGCACCGACATAACCCATTCTTTGCCTCCAACAGCCGTCCACAAAGTAGTCTGGATAGGCTGTCGGGTCGGTCGAGAGAACTCTGAATTGAAGGACCCTTCTAATAGTATCTTCAGAGAAAGCGATAGCATGACCAACAATGGTAGCCCTTATAACGTTGGGGGTTACCGTACAATCGTGCTCCGCAGTCTCCCAAAACTGCTCCAGATAGGGTCTTGACACGATCGGGTCGCCAGAAATGTCGTAGCTAATTCTTGAACGGTTCAAGAAATCAATTATGTCTCTATACTGCAGTGCTGCACCCTTCCATTCTGGTTCAGTGTTAGCTAACAGGTTGAATTCGTTTGTAAACGCCCTAGCCATGATCTGCAAAGACACATAGAAAACATAATCAGAACAACACGTATCATTGGAAATGGATAAACACGACTCAGTATAGCAGTTACTCTTTGAAATGAAATTTCAGACTTAGAATTTTTTTGCCAAGTGTTGGTCCTGCGTACTTAGCAAGTGCGCATGATTTTCCTCATGGGTACATAACAAGAACGCATGAAGTGCTTCTTGCGTACTTGTTAAGTGCGCAGGAAAAGCACTTGGTGAAAAATTCCAGAAGTTTGAAATTCAACTGATGTTCAAAAATTGGTGTGTATTGGGTCACCACTAGGTCTGAATCAATGATTCGAGCCTATGGGACCAACAACAACACCAAATACCTGCTATACATGACCAATTTTGACCTATAACGGTCGACCGAACCACTGTCGGTTCAACTTCAAGCACAAGGTCAAAATTAAAGACGAAATTGGACGATTAAGGTCTCATAGGTGATCGATTAATGATTCTTAAAATGTTTTAATTATTAGGTTTTACCCAAATAACCCAAAATTTGTCTAAAAATCTCGAACAAAAACCTAAGATGAATCGGTCCAAAATCACGAGTTTTTGCGGATTGATTGAGCCTAGATTCTCACCAAATCGATGTTATAAGATGATGAAACTTGTAGTGGGACGAAAAGACGGTTTAGGAACACTTGGATTTTGAGTAAAAGTTTGCAGAGGGAAAATTTCAGTTTGAATGCGATGAAAAACTCAGAAATTTTCTAAGTCCCCTTTTTATAATCAACACTAAACAGTCGTGCGTACTTGCTAAGTGCGCACGCTTTAACTCTTGCGTACTTACAACTGCGCAAGGCTTAACTCTTGCGTATTTACAAGTGCGCAAGACTTAACTCTTGCGTACTTGTTAAGTACGCAGGCCTTACTTCATGCGCACTTACAAGTATGCACAAACCCTTAAGTGCACAAACTTTCAACTCAAATTTATGAAGTTTTTCAAGTCAAATAACGAACAAGATAAAAAAATATTCAATCAGGAGGATTCAAATACAATTCAGTAAGGTTAAACACGAATATTTTTGGCTTTTCTGAATAATATTGAACTACGCATAAACCTAAAATTTTTTTTGATCTTTTCTCATAGAAATATACAAGTATTCACACAAACTATTTTTGATCAAGGACACGAGCAGAGGATCATATCAGGCTATCTTTTAGCAAAAACGATACAATATAAACATCAAAGAATATGGGATCATGTCATGGATTACTATTTATTCATACATAATAAGCACATAAACAAGTAATTCAAGTTGACAATATTATAAGATTTGAAACTATAAGCATCTTTGTATCACGTTCTTGTGTATTAAGGTATTAATTATAAGATATACAACGTGTACCCCACTGATATGCTACAATAATGTAAATTGCACTATCTCAAGGCATCTAAGATTTTCCCAATGATTTTCTAAATTTTCAGAATGAAGTTACATCTATTCGCACAGGAAAAATCAAGCAGAATCCATAAGGATTATCAGGAATCATAAGATTCAGAATCGAGTGATTCATTTGTCTTGGTTTCATTTGATTTTCTTCATTGAATATTGGTATGATGATTCAGGATAATATATATGGTGTTTGAGTTTTAAGGTAAGGGGATCCAACTTTTATCTGGATTTGATTTCAATGAATCAGGAGTGATTCAAGGGTGAATACATGCTTAACGGTTGATGTAGAGACATGTCCTGATTCAATCTCTCCTTGCATACTTGTGAGTATGGGCAGTGAGATGAACCGCATTAATTGTGGTAACGACATAACCCGAAACTGACCTCAAAAGAAAATTATTGCCAAGATCTAACATCCTTTATCTGATAATGATCTTTTCTATTCTTTTACGCACACACACTTGCAAACATGGGTTCAAATCACAGTTGTAATTTAGATTTAGTTTCCACACTACTAGTGATTCAAAGGCGCATACAGCCTACTGACAATTTAAATTACTTGTAAATAAGCAGATTAAAAACATAATAATTGAAACAATTAAGTAAGCATGATATAGTCATTTCCCATATGAGCAGTCTGTGACGTTTAGATCATTTCTGATGTACTATCATTTTCTCTTTTCTCAAGTTAACTTTGAAATTTTCTCCATTTTCTATTTTGTTTTTGATTTTGTAAAATATTTTGAAACTTAAAAGAACTAACAGAAAATTTAAAAGAAATAAAGTTTAACTTCCATGAATTGAATTGATTTAAGAAAAATTAATTTTCACTCAGGATTGAACATTCCTATCAAGTTGACAAGATGCTCAAAACGGGATCGATCAAATGCCTTTGTGAAAAGGTCAGCAAGATTGTCATCCGTGTGAACTTTTACAAGCTCAATTAAATGCTTTTCAGCACAATCACGGATGAAATGATGGCGAATTTCTATATGTTAAGTTTTGGAATGTTTCACTGGGTTATTTGTGATGGACATGATGGCATTGTTGTCAATGAATAAAGGAGTTCCAGTGAAGTTTAAGCCGTAGTCTCTCAATTGCTGCTGAATCAACAATAACTGAGAACAACCGCTCGCCGCAGCAATGTATTCTGCTTCACAAGTTGAGACAGAAACCGTTGACTGCTTCTTGCACTGCCAGGAGACCAGTCTGTCTCCTAAGAATTGACATCCACCAGAAGTTGACTTTATGTCAAGGTTACAACCGCCATAATCTGAATAAGTGTAGGCTTTGAAGTCGAATGACTGCTGCTTAGAGTACCAAAGACCTAATCGGGGTTTCCCTTTCGGGTATCTGAAAGTTCTCTTCACAACTATCATATGTGACTCCTTCGGTTGTGACTGAAACCTTGAGCACAAGCACACAACAAACATTATATCGGATCTTGAAGCCGTGAGATACATAAGTGATCCAATCATCCCACGGTACAATCTGCTATCTACCTCCTTTCCATCTTTGTCAGGATGCAGACCATGATTGACTGGGATAGGTGTGCCATAAGTACTGCTATCATTCATCTTGTATTTTGACAAGATGTCCTGCACATACTTGGTTTGATGTAGATAAATGCCATCCTCTCTTTAACTGACTTGCAGACCCAGGAAGAACGACAATTCACCCATATTACTCATTTCAAACTTTGACTTCATCACCTGCTCGAATTCTCTACACATCCCTTCATTGGTAGATCCAAAAATAATGTCGTCGACGTATACTTGTACAAGAAGAATGTCACCTCCTGCTTTCCTAATGAAGAGGGTCGAGTCAATCTGTCCACGGTCGAAACCATTGGACAGTAGATGCTTAGATAATGTCTCATACCATGCCCGCGGTGCTTGATGAAGACTATAAAGTGCTTTGTCGAGCTTATACACTTTGTTGATATTATGCGGATCTTCAAAGCCGGGAGGTTGAGTGACATAGACCTCTTCATAAAATTTACCATAAAGGAAAGCACTCTTCACATCAAGTTGGTAGACCTTGAAGCCGACATATGTGGCATAAGCCAAGAACAGTCGAATGGCTTCAATTCTAGCAACTGTGGCATATACTTTCGTGTAATCCAAGCCCTCTTGCTTATAAAAACCCTGAACAACCAATCTTGCTTTGTTCTTCACAACTACATGATGATCATCCGTCTTGCATTTGAACACCCATCTGGTTCCAATTGGCTGAAAGCCTTTTGGCAGGTCAACCAAATCCCACACGTGCAATTTTTGGAATTGAGACAATTCATCTTGCATCGCCTCAATCCAGCAGTTGTCAGTGAGAGCCTCATTAACATTCTTCGGCTCTAACTGGGACACGAATGCAGTATGCAGACATGTTTCCATGACACCAGTGTCAAGTATCTCTATGTAAAGACTGGTGTTCTCAGTGATGGTTCGATGACGAGTCTGAACACCGGCATAAGGATCACCAATAATGTTGCCGATTGGATGATTCCTATGCACTCTCGTCTCCGGTACAATCGGTTCCTGAATTTCTGAATCTATATTCGTGCTAAACTCCCCAATTTCCTATGTTCCAGAGGAAGAAGATTCAATGTTAATTTGATCAGCTGAAGCTTCATTTCCTACAGTTGTGTTAGGATTGGCTTGAGCGTCATCTCCAACAATATGAACATCTTCACTGTTATCACTATCATGAGTTCCAGATGCAGATGCAGCATTGGAATCAGGAGTTATAATCGGTACAGTCGCACGAGTAGAGAAGCTAGAGTCATTGTCGCCACCCAATAATTAATAAACATTTGCGGCGTCAACTACAGATAGACCAGGAAGATTGAATGACTTGAATAGCGCATCATAATCAAAACCCCAAGCTGGACCTGTTGGTTCTGGTGGAATGTTGTGTTTACTACAATCCACTTCGAACCATTCCTCGACAGTACGAGTTCATATGTTGTACACTCTCTTGCAAGGCGAGTTGGCAATGTATCCTAAGCAGATGCCTTCCACCGCTTTTGCATGAAACTTAGACTGGCGGTCTTTATACTGTAGCAACAAGGAACAGGGACTACCAAAAGGAACTAGGTAATCAAGATTGGGGAGTCGATTGTTGATCAACTCGTAACAAGTCTGGTTGTGCCTCTTCACAACGAGAACTCTGTTTAAGACGTGACAAGCTGTATTAACGGCTTCTGGCCAGAAAGTAACAGGAAGCTTTGCATCTGACAGCATAGTCCTTGCAGTCTCAATCAATGTTCTGTTCTTCCGTTCAGCAACTCCATTCTGTTGAGGCGTGTACGGCGCGCTGAATTCGTGACGGATCCCTTTCTTGAGACAGAAAAACTCCATCAAATTATTCTTGAACTCAGTTCCGTTGTCACTCCTTATTCTTCTAATTTTCAGCTTGCAGACAGATTCCAAGCTCAGGATCAAGTATTGAAGAATATCAGCAGTCTCGTCTTTAGTACCTAAAAAATGCACCCAAGAAAAACGTGAGAAATCATCAGTTACAACCAGACAGAATGACTTACCTCCAATACTCCTGATACTTATGGGGCCAAATAGATCCATGTGTAATAGCTCCAAAAGGGTATCAATAGAGTTTTGGAGCTTGGGCTCGTGAGACTTCCATTGTTGTTTGCCCTTTTTACAAGGCATACAGTCATCTGCAACGGTAAATCTCAGATTAGGAACCCCGGTTACCAAACTGTTTTGGACAAGATGATTCATTTTACGATACGAAATATGTCCGAGTTTCCTATGCCACAAGATGGAGTCAAGCTCTGTCGCTTTGGTAAGCAAACAAGTAGCAACTGATGAGGTGGTTGTTGCCACGCTCATATCAATCTGATAGGTTTCGTTTGTTCCTGGCGCTCTCATCAGGATCCAGTCTTTGGGAATTTCAAAACCAGGTTTGAGAATCAGGCATTCTGACTTGTCAAACATCACCGAGTTCTCCTTATCACACATTTTGGAGACACTCAACAGGTTATGCTTCAGCTGCTCGCAAAAGTTGACATTGTCAAAGCTGACACAATCGTTCGAAACCACGCCTTGACACGTAATGCAGCCGCCTTTTTCTCCGGCAAAGGCCACATAGCCGCCTCTGAATGGTTTAACATCTTGAAGCAAGGCCATGTTTCCTGTCATGTGCTGGGAGCATCCACTATCTACGTACCAGCGGTTAGAGATAGTACCCTTCGGACGTCCCTGCACGAGTAACAAAAGAATTAGTTAGATTTGGAGACCCAAGCCATTATGGTCTTGGGTCATCCATCCTTTTCAAAATAAACTACTTCCTTTAACTCATAGTCATGATGACTGTTCAAAATGGATGAATCTTTTAAAGAATTAGGACTAGGAGATTGAGAAGTTTTGGATTTTGCTATCCAGGATCTCTTCTGTTTCTTAACCGGAACAGGAGACTTTGGTTCAACAACAGCAGGTGAACTTGTGCAAGCTTCACCTGATTGAACTGAAGTCACCTGTTCTAGCTTTCTCAACCTCTTGTTCCTTCTTCTTCTCTGTGGCTTTGAGAGTCTTGCCATAGGTTTCTCACCAGTACGTGTACTACCAAAGGTAGATACACAAGGTACAACATGTTGCGTTACCTTTCTTGAAACAGATGGTTTAGCTTCAGATTTGGTCTTAGGCTTTGCCATCGGTTTGACTGGTGGTTTCACCACATTTTATTTTCGATGTTTGGGAGGTTTTACTGATGGCGACTTAGGGATAACAGCTGGTTGTGAAACAACAGGCCGTTTCCCTTGGTTCTTCGAAGGACAGTTCACAATAATGTGACCAACCAAGCCACAGTGAAAACAATTCCTCTTGTCTATATAAGTTCTCTTGTAAGGTTCATTGGATCTGGCCTTAGATAACTCAGCATTATGAGCAGGAGGAGTTGGTTTATGAACAGGAGTCTGAACCTTTACAGTTTTGTTTTTGGGGGTATACTATTTTTCCAAATTCTCTTTGTAACTAAGCCCATAGTGAGCTGAAAAAGCCTCTTTCTTTACTTGGTTAAAACTTTTATAACCCCCATAGAGCATTACCTTTAGTTTATCATTTGTTTCAATGATATCGGGTTCAGTTAAAATGCAATTATCACTATTAGTGATAATGTTTTTCTTTACTTTCTGTTAAGTAAATAACTCCTCAGATACTAGTCCTTTAGGGAAAGTGTTAACCGACCCATCTTCAGAAGCAGTAACGAACTCCTCACTAGATGTGGAGTTAGCCTTACTTCAGGATTCATCCTTTTTAGGGGAATCATCTAGACAAGTGAGATCAATTTCTATTAAGCTATTACAAACTTCCCGCTCACTGGTGGAGGAATGGCATTAGTACCCAACCCTAACCCATTCATTTGTCTCACTACAGATTCGTAGTGTTCCACCATAAAACGAGAGTTTTTCAACTTCTCATTAGTACATTTTAACTGCAAGATCTCATTTTGCAGTTTGTTGATTTCATTGTTCCGTTTTTCCAACCCCCTGTATGCAACATCTAAATGAAGCTGTTGATCACTTATTTTTAGAGAATATTCACATTTTTCTTTTTTTAACGTTTCAATAGAATCTTTAAAACGTTTTTCGTTTTCTTTATAGTTTAGAGCTGCCATACTTAGGGGTTCGATTTTGTCTTGGAGCCAAGAATTTTCAAGTTTTAGCCCTAGACATTTAGAACATGTAATAACAGAAAAAGGGTTAGAATCTACCTCAGAAGATGAACTTGTTGCTTCTCCAATGGCCATGAGAGCAACAGCAGTAGTCGATTCCTCTTTCTCAGCTATAGGAGCTTCCTTTTCTTCAGCTTCCTTCTCCTCCTCTGTAGCAGCAGTAGACTCTTCTAGGTCAGCCATAGAAGCTTCCCTTTTCTCTGCTTCCATCATCTCCATGATCTCAGTCACGAGACCAACCTGGGTTTGTGCGATGATGGCATCCTCCAGATGAACACCCCAATCAAAGCTTTTGTCCTGTTGGGCTACCAGTGCATTGGACGTTCCACCTTGGTTTTTGATTGTGGTGGTTTGGGTTGTTGTGACCATGGCTGTTTCCTTGGCTAGGTTTGGTAAAACCAGAGGCCGGTGCTCTGTCTTTCTGACACTCACGAGCAAAGTGTCCAAAATTTAGACACTTATAGCATTTGGCCTTAGATTTGTCAAACCCGACCTTGGCATTAGGATGCCTGCCAAAAAAACTTTCTTCGTGTTCTGTTTAGGAAACGCTTGGCTCTCCTCAATAGCATGGCCATATTCCATTGAATATCCATGTCCTCCATGTCATCAGGATCCACTTGATTAAAATCTTCTTCAATCGTCTCGGGATCAGTAAGCTTGCCACCAATGAAATTCTCATACGCAAGCATACAAGATGAGAATAGTGTCACATGATCTTCAGCTATTCTGGCTATAGCTGATTGGTTAGCTGAAGACGTAGCAGGAGGATTTCTTGAGGTATTTTGATGATGAGACCCCAACCCTGATCCAGTTGCAAAGCATGCATGACCACCACAACCATTTGAGTGGTCTTCATCAGTAGAGTTTCCAGTGAAAAGGGCAATTCCAGAGCCCGATGACTTGGATGTAGAAGTCATCCCATGATACATAGAAGGATCTTGTATCTGAGGCCTTCCTGAGCTCTCTTTTCTTTTTAGGTTCATGTCATGAGCTTGAACCTTTCATATTGCCTCCTCTACTGTCAACTCATAGAATTTTGGATTTTCCCTCATCAGGGTTGTGTACATCTCAAATTTGGGTGGCAAAGCATCCAAAAACTTCTCCACCATCTCTTCATCTGGATACCTGAGTTCAAAAGCCTTCAACTCAGTCTGTAAATGATAGAATCTAGAGATGAGGTCCTCTAAAGATTTGTTCTCTAAAAATCTGAAGCACTCATACTGCTTCCTGAGAAGATCCCTCTTACTCTTCTTGATGTCACTATTTCCTTCGAATCTTTTCTGTTAAGCTTTCCAAAGATCCTTGGAATTGTCATAACCTCGGAAACTGGGAAACAATTCCCGAGTTAGTGCCATAGTGATCGAACCAAGTGCCTTCTTTTCACGATCATAAGCTTTCTTTTCTTCGTCAGAAAGTTTAGAGATAGGTTTGGGCATGGTTTCATCAAGATAGATGTGTGTGGGATGCTTGTATCCCTCAAGGATTGGTATCCATAGCGATGAGTCGGTATAAGAAATGTAGTGCTCGAAACGTGCTTTCCCATTAGAATAATCGTTTACGTTCAGCAACTTTGGCGGTTTCTGTGGTGTACCGATCTCATTATCATAATTTAACAGGTTTTCAAGATTCTGAAGATTCGACATAGTGAACACTTAGTCAAATTTCAGAAAAATCAGACACAGTTGCGCACTTGATTTTGGCCTTGCGCACTTGAGAAATGGTCTTGCGTATTTAGATTTGCTCTTGCGTACTTGATAAGTACACATGAGTGAATAATAAGTACGCAGGATATAACTTAAGTTCGTAAAAGATCAGTCTTGCGCACTTGTAAGTACGCAGGAGATTAGTCTTGCGTATTTACCAAGTACGCAACAGAACTATACTTTTTCCCAGAAATGGTAAGTACGCACAACACCTTTTTAGCAACTTTCACCTAACTATTGCGGTCACCTGAAAATCATCGGAGATGGTAAAAATTGAACTGATGATCAATGCAAATGAGCCAAAGGGTCAGAAACTTGTTTCTAACCAACCTTTGATGCTCAAAACACTCAAATACACAACACAAATTAGTTTTTTTTGAGTGATTTTTGCTTCTAAAATAGTGCTCAAGAGCTAACCCTATTTTATCACAAAAATCAACAAAAATACCTCTTTTTGCTTGTAAAAACTAGGTAGAAACTCTCCAAACTCACTCACAACACTCGAAATCAGGAGCAATGCTCTGATACCACTTGTAGGTCCCTCGTGTGTGGCGGATCGTCACATGCAAGTGGGTCTACTAGTCGAACCGGGTGCGGAATGCCCGTGACTAGGCGGAGAGTCAAACTAAACAAAGTAAACCGACAAGAGAAAACACTTTAAACGTTCTTTGTATTATAAACACTTGAAGGTTACAGAGAGAAGCACTGAGATTATAATTTTGCGTATTTGCTATTATGCCTGCGTACTTAACTTCTGTCAACCTATCCTATTTATACAAGACCTGATGCCTGCGCACTTAGCAAGTGCACAGGGCAAAATGCTCTTGCGTACTTTTCAAGTACGCAATGGTATTCTTGCGTACTTGCTAAGTACGCAGGAGCTTTCATTTAGAGAAAAATGCAACACTCAATATGTAAAAGTAAATACAACTCGATAAACTAATACATAAAGACTCTTACATACAAAGACGATTACAAATAAGACATTACAACCTAAGACTCTATCTATCCAGAGTGTTTGTCATAGGAAAGTGCTTCAACAGAAAGTCTTATTTATTTATTATATCGTCTTTTCCTTGGTGTTGGAATACTTCCACACATTATCTAAGGGTTAGTGGAGTCACTTGTATGGTCATTCATGGCTAGCCATCTTGTGTTGCTCGAGTTGGTTGAACTTTAATTAATTAATGAAGTATTTTTAGTATGTTATGTTTTAAAGTCTTTACTATAATTTATCTTAAAAATACAAGAATAAGTGATCTTTAAACAAAACTAATAATCTTGGATCTTGTGAGTTACTCAAGCAAGACTTCTTGTTTGGGAAGCTTATTCGATGTTTGTACGGTCTATATACAAATACTGGTTCTAGCATGGCCAATTAGTATAGATTTAATACTATGGGTTGATTGGAGGTTTGGGTATTCAGCAAGTCATTTAAGCCCTAACCAGACCGGGCGGTTCGTGTCGATTTTTCTTGACTTATCTCGTGTCGGCTTGCAGAGGAGTTCTACTGGTAGCCATGGGGTTTGATCTTGAGAAGGAAAGTCTTATTTATTTAAAATACCCTCTTCTCCTTGGTGTCGGAATACTTCCATACATTATCTAAGGGTTAGTGGAGTCACTTGTATGGTCATTCATGGCTAGCCATCTTGTGTTGCTCGAGTTGGTTGAACTTTAATTAATTAATGAAGTATTTTTAGTATGTTATGTTTTAAAGTCTTTACTATAATTTATCTTAAAAAGACAAGAATAAGTGATCTTTAAACCAATCTAATAATCTTGGATCTTGTGAGTTACTCAAGCAAGACTTCTTGTTTGGGAAGCTTATTCGATGTTTGTACGATCTATATACAAATATTGGTTCTAGCATGGCCAGTTAGTATAGATTTAATATTATGGGTTGATTGGAGGTTTGGGTATTCAGCAAGTCGTTTGAGCCCTAACCAGACCGGGCGGTTCGTGTCGGTTTTTCTTTACTTCTCTCGTGTCGGCTTGCAGAGGAGTTCTAGTGGGAGCCATAGGGTTTGATCTTGAGAAGGAAAGTCCTATTTATTTAAATCACCCTGTTCTCCTTGGTGTTGGAATACTTCCACACATTATCTAAGGGTTAGTGGAGGCACTTGTATGGTCATTCATGGCTAGCCATCTTGTGTTGCTCGAGTTGGTTGAACTTTAATTAATTAATGAAGTATTTTTAGTATGTTATGTTTTTAAAGTCTTTACTATAATTTATTTTAAAAAGACAAGAATAAGTGATCTTTAAACCAATCTAATAATCTTGGATCTTGTGAGTTACTCAAGCAAAACTTCTTGTTTGGGAAGCTTAGTCGATGTTTGTACGGTCTATATACAAATATTGGTTCTAGCATGGCAAATTAATAAAGATTTAATATTATGGGTTGATTGGAAGTTTGGGTGGTTTTCAGCAAGTCGTGTCAGCCCTAACCAGACCGGGCAGTTCGTGTCGATTTTTCTTTACTTCTCTCGTGTCGGCTTGCAGAGGAGTTCTAGTGGGAGCCATGGGGTTTGATCTTGAGAAGGGAAGTCTTATTTATTTAAAATACCTTCTTCTCCTTGGTGTTGGAATACTTCCACACATTATCTAAGGGTTAGTGGAGGCACTTGTATGGTCATTCATGGCTAGCTATCTTATGTTGCTCGAGCTGGTTGAACTTTAATTAATTAATGAAGTATTTTTAGTATGTTATGTTTTTAAAGTATTTACTATAATTTATCTTAAAAAGACAAGAATAAGTGATTTTTAAACCAATCTAATAATCTTGGATCTTGTGAGTGTGTCACCCAGTAGTCGAGGTCAATACCCATAGTCATATTTGCACATTCCTATTTTCTATTTCTTGGAATATTATCTTTGACATAGTATTGTCAAGAGTCTAGCAAAGGGACAAGTGTCATATTTAGTAATCTTTGACATAGTTTTATCAACAGTTACAAAACATGTCCTAACACATGTTTACAAAGGAAAACTACTTATTTGATGACAGTTAAGTCATGTTGTAGGATCGTGAAATTACAAGATGGTTCTGTTCTTAGTTGAAATTGGCGGAAACAATAACAACTACACAAGTATAATCGAATAACACTGTTGTATTAAGCTTTTTGCAAACAAACGATTACAAATGAAAACTCAATCGAAAAGCACACTTACAATGAAGTGTTTACACAATATTTATACTCACTTAGAATCAAGACAGCCCCTTGATTCTAAGGATCAGATCTAACACAGACCATTGATCTGATGTATATAGCTAACTATTACACGTTTAGTCTAAAACTAGTTAACTTTATTGAAGCGTCTTCTTTATGCATTATTACTTGCATGCTTGGAGAAGAGCATTGTTGTTTGTCATTGGTTGTGCCATTGAGGTTCCTTCTGCTTTGAGTGTGTCAGTTGCTTTTGTAGAAAGTTGTCAGTGACGCTTGGCATGGATAGTCAGCTGCAACGATTTGTCTTCAAGGCACACGGCTGTCAGCAGCAAAGATGAGGATCAGCAGCAAGATGACCATCCAAAGCTGCTGATGATTTGCCTGTCAGTAGCATCAAGTGTTGATGCTGCTGAGAAGCCAATCCGCAGCAACTCTGGTCTTCAGCAGATAAGGCTATCCGCTGCAGATTTGCTCTTCAGCAGGAGAACAAGTATCCGCTGCAGATAAGCTTGTCCGCAGCAGTTTGTTGGTCAGCAACAAACTCTGAGATCCGTAGCATTTGTACTTAGATAATTTTGTAGCCATCAGTCTTTATCTTTACAAACTCCCCCTAGACTGATGCTACCAAAATTCTTTTACTGCCTTTGTTGCTGAAGATTTTGCATGTTTTTGACTATCCTTTCAAACTCATATCCTCTCTGGTCCATGCTGGGATTGTTAAGAGGAAGATCAAATAGAGTCCTGATGTCTTCGCTTGCCATTTTGAAGATAGCTTTGCTTGAACATCTCCAGTCGTCAAGACTGTTTGAGTCTTCCTCCATTGGGACCATCTCCCCCTTTTAGGTTGCATCAGTGGACAAATAATCATCAGTTTGGGTGCCCACTGATACAAGGGAGGGAGTAGGTAAAGTTGGGCATTGATGGGCTTCATGCATAGAGACTTAGTGTCTTAGTTTTGACACTTTAGCCTCTAGCATAGCCACCCCTAGCCGTCAATTCCAAGACATGAAGTTGCAGTCTGTCCTCATCCACAGTTGTGGAATCCTTAGATCCAGATGGGGCCTTAGGCCTAGCCTCTTCATCCCCATCACCCATGGTTTCTTGGCACCTGGGATTCCTCTCAGTGAGGGGAGTTTCCAAGGAAGCATCCTCACTGTGAGTTGTCGTGGTTGAGGTGTTAGCAATGTTGTCACTGTCCTCCAGGTCATTTGATGGACCAGCAGTAGTGACAGCCTCATCCACTCTTTCATAACTCCTAGAGTGGACCTTCAGGGTAGAAGAACTTGGGTTCGGTGTGTTGGAAGCAAGATCAATCAGTACCTCCGAGATAGTGGTAGTTGGAGAAGGTACATTATCTTGATCAGGTTCTTCAACACTTACGTTCAGAAGAGAAAGGAAAGGCTCAGGGGGCTATTCTATGGATCCAGGAAGTGATCCTGATCCTAATAGAGAGACATCCAAAGGAGTCTTCCTAATAATGTGGCTATCCCTTATGATATTCTCACCAGAATATTGTGATTCTGAGTGAGGGCTGTTAGGTTGGGTTTGGGCCTTGGAGGCAAGAGAAGAAGGAGTTCTCTTGCCCCTTTTCCTAGTATATGTCATTGCAACCGGGGCCCTGTGTTCCGGTTGAACGATAACATCAAAAACAGGTGTAAGTAATTTTTGTACCTGTGCATCCTTAGTAGTATGCACAGGGGTTCGAATGGTAGAAGCAGACTGTTGTTCAGGATGTGAGGTGGAGGGTGTGGGATCAGTATCAGCTGGGATTGCTGAACTGTCACCTGGCGTACTTTGTATGTTCAGAATTGTAGATAACAATGGAACATTGACCCCTGAGAAGTTTTTCGAAACAGCTTCATCTTATCACTCCAAATCGGCGAAAATGCCGATCTTCGTGAAAACCCTAACGGGTAAAACGATCACGTTTGAGGTCGAATCCTTCGACACAATCCACAACGTGAAGGCAAAGATCTTTGTAACATTCCTGATTTTCCGACCCTATTTGAATTTATTTTAATTAATAAAATAACAATACGACATTAAATCATATACTTGTTCAAACCTACACCTCATTAATTGTTAGCCGATTGTATTCAATTCGAAGATATAGAACTCTTAATCATGTGGTAACACCTCCTAGAGTTAATACAGTTAGTAATCCCGTTAATTTTCCGTTAAATCCTAACCAAGCTAATTCTGTCAAAGTTGAAGTTGCAAGGGCTGAATCTGTAAATAACCAGAAACCCTAGTAGGCACGGTCGCGCCACGTGTTGGCACGGTCGCGCCTCGTCTGGCACGGTCGCGTCTATTATTGGCACGGTCGCGCCTGAGTAACAGTCAAAACGTAAATGCAGTTTCAAAACGCTTGGTCGTTCGAATTCGAATCCTATGTGCGTTTCATTTCCTGTATCAAAGAAAATAATCGTCTATTTCGATTACTATCATCCAATTGCAAATTCTCTCAAGAAAAGCCATCCAATATTTCTCCCAAGCCTCGAATCATTATTTTCGATCCCGTTACTACCAAATAATCAAGAAACTCAATCCTCCAATCATCTCTAAGGTTGCTGAAGGAGTTGGAACAGCCGGAATAGCAGCAGAAGCCGCCGGAAGCCACTTTCTCCGTCGCTGGAACTCCCTTCTACCGATCGCTATCAATTCCTTTCTATTTTAGGTAATTGAATCATTCCTCTTGTTCGTTTCAATCCATATATCAAAAGCCCCATATTAATTTGGGCTTCCATTATAGTAATCATCCCGAATCAGAATCTATGTTTTATTCCAAAATGGTTTAATCGAATATGACTTTAAACATGTTTTAAAAGCAATTAATCTACACCAAAAGACTCGTAATAATCTTGTGAATGAAAGCCCTATCAATCCCGACTCCATCAATATAAGGATCAACCAATTCGTGTCTGTTTTGAAAGAGACACGGTCGCGCTAATCATCTAGCGCGGTCGTGCCTCGGGAGACGCGGTCGTGCCGACTTCTAGCGCGGTCGTGCCTCCTGCTCAGACACAGTCATGCTCGTTGGCTAGACTTGGTCGTGCCCCAGAAGCATAGACACGGGCGTGCCTGTCCAAGGCACGGTCGTGCCTAGTGATTTACTTAACTATGTCCTCTGTTGATCAACACGGTCGCGCCCTGGCTAGCGCGATCGCACCCGTGGTCCGAGCACGGTCGTGCCCTGTCTAGGCGCGGTCGTGTTTGTTGACAGAATATTTATAATTTTTATTTCTTTTTACAAATAGTATTTCAGATTTATTTTTAAAATAAAAATGATTGAAATTATAAAAATCTGTATTATTGTTTATTTAGAAAAGATCAAATATTTAATCTTAAAATAAATGGAAATTATTTAAAGTTCAACATTTAATTCATAAACTCTACTCTTAAATAATATTGTTATGTTTAAGTTACATTTTATAAATAAATGAATAAGTTAATAATTATTTATTTGATTTATAACTAAACAAAAACATTTATTTAATTATACTAAATTACATATAATACCTACGTTATTTCCATAAACTATAATTATTTAATTTACTTAAGTAATTATCCCAAAATCAAACCTTATTTAAAATGTTCTAAAAATATTCATTTCGAATCTCCTATTTTACTTTCAAGTACCAAATCACTAACTCCATCCAATTCAACCATAGACTTAGACTTAGACTATTGTACATTATTAATGCAATATATTACACTTTAGGTTATCTTGTGCATCTCAAGGATCATTATACTATTTAGTATTTGTGCTAGCTACGCCTTCGAAACATGTGAGTATTCACAACCCCTTTTTACTCTTTTACATTTTTGGGGTGAAACATGAACACTATTCAACTTACATGTTTACATTTACGCAAACAACACAAGTACAAATCCTACTTACATTCATGTGTGCAATTTGAGCTTTATGCCCGAGTGCTAGGTGTGTTAACCTCTTGTATGCTATTATGTGCAATCATTAACTTTTCAAGCCGACGGTTTTCAATGATGGATCTATTGAGTCTGACAAACCCACCCATGGTACGCGGTGATTGAAACCGACAACACACTTTGTTTTGCATGCTAGTTACAAAGGTTTGATTGTACGTTTGGTTACACAATAGCTGCTCCCCATAAATGCCTTATTTATCATGTTATGTAAAGGATTTGGTTTACAAACTATATGCTATCTATGTACAAACTTGTGTTATACTCACCAACTTTTTAGTTGACTTTATTTTATTCATGTTTCAGGTGATTTCATTTGAGTTTGATCAAGACATGCTACACATAGGCTTTGGACCTAGTAATATTAAATCAAAGACAAATTGTATTTCATTATGTACTTTGAACTTGTTTCGTGTTTGTTTGAATGGGAATGGATTTAATATATTACAATCTAGTCAACCTTGTGCTCATGAACAGTCTTACATGTCCCGCCCCGATGATTCCGCCATCGGTCGGGGTGTGACAGATTGGTATCAGAGCCTTGGTTATAGGGAACTAGGTTATTAGACACTCTTGACCTAGACTATAACTTTAGGACACCCATACAATGTTGTACTACTACATGTTACATTATCAATTCATGTGTGATTATTATTTTTTTTTTCTTACATACCAACCTAAGTACTCACACTACATACAATACATAATGACTTATGTGTCACACTACTTGATAACTCTTGTGCCTACACTCATTACTACCTACATGCTATATGAATATTTCCTATGTGAATATCTTCATATGTTATACTACATGAATACATTACATGATACAATATTCAATAGTTTATGTGTCAACTCTTCCTTCTATTCATAGCTACCTACTTAAATCATTTAAACACTATCCTAAGTTGACACACACACATACTCACCAAATTGTTCATACACATTTAGACTCCCATACATGATACCATCACCTTTATGAGCAAAGACTTAAATTATTGGGCCTAATGTCCACCAATAATAAACCAAGAAGCCCATCTATCCTTCAAGAAGAAGAAGCCCACTTAAATGTATAAATCTTACCTTGGGCCTCAAAGCCCAGTCCACAACAATTCTCATCTTAACCATGAGCCCAACAATAGTATTATTAATACATGATGGCTGGAAGAGTGTGTAAGCCCAAGAGGAATTCTGGCTAAGGAAAGATAGGGTACTTAAGTGTGTCTTAGTGACCCACCCCTCTTTCCTGGGAATTCTCCTTAGGGATACATTACTTATAGGTCAAGTGTATTTATAAAATACTATCGTGAAGGTTCGGCGTTATGACTAGTCAAACTCTAAAACCCATAAGAACTTCTATATTTGACACTTCATATTTCATTATCACTTACAACTTTTTCATTGTTTTTCTGTTAGACATGTACTCCAACGCTCCTCCCTCCCCGGTTTACCGTCCTGGATCAGAATCTGATTGGGAAGAAGACACGGAGACACCCGTTTATCGATCACCAATACCCCCACCCGCTAGGCCAAGGTTCGATGTAAGGGCGTACGGGATTGGGAACACCGACCCGAGACTACGAACACCTGGATCACCCGTACCCATAAACCCATATCATACACCACACCTCCACAATCAATTGCCACCCCCACTAAGAGACCCATACCTAATGCCCGACCCATACCATCCTAACCCTTGGGTAAGACAAACCATAGCACCCACTGGTGTTATGGGGATTCCAACCCATGACCTCCATCAATATGTAAGAACCTCAGAATTTGAGAGGCAAAGGTTAGAGCAGGGGATAATACACGATTTACAAGGACAAAGAATTGATAGTCTAGCAAACCAATTAGGGTACCAAAAGGAGTTGATCTCCATCCTCGAAAAGGAAGTTCAAGAGCATCGCACGGAGACCGCCAGGGCTGAAGCCAGATCTACTACTAGAGTGACCATAACGGTGTTCATCTTGGCGATTATTTTCTTCCTAGTGGAAAGCTACCTGAGACGTTAGAAGAAGCTTCTACTGATTTCCTTTAAATTTTCAATTTGAAAACCATTACCCTATGTTTTGAATAATGTTTAACATTTCAGTATTCAGTCAATTCCATATATTTCAACTCTACAGTTATTTTTTCATTGATTTGATCCGTGGAACGTAAATTACACCTGTTATATTTTCATCAAACCTTCTCAAATATTACTTATTTCATTCAACATGATTTAGTACATTACCAACAATCTCTTTCATTAAATAAATCATCCTTGTTTAAATAAAATGTTTAACGAAATTTTAGATAATACCAAAAACATAAATTTTCCATAAAAACTTTTTACCTCATAGGAAAGGTTAATGCAACCATTTTTATAAAAATATTAATTTCTTTCTACTGATAAATAATTTTGATTTTTCTTCATTAAAGTAAATATTTCTAAAGTTGGCTAAATTAATATACTACAACTTATTTAGCCAATAGTTGAAAATTTAAGTTAAAAAAAAAATATATATATATTTTCTCATAAATTGCATATCCATTTAAAATATGCGATTCATTGATCTCACTACTTTATATATCTTCAACCAAAGACATTTTCCCACTTTCTATATTCAAACAAAGGCCCGTATTGGTAAACATAATTTCCGAATAATTCCAAAACCTCCTTACTACCTTTCACTTGACGCTTCAAGAGACGATCTATACCGCGTAAACGTTAACCTTTTCCCACCAACATCAATGAGATTTGAGGACTTGAACCTAACTACCACATGATCAAGGACGCCAAACAACACGTTTGTCCGCAGCACTCGATCACATGCAAAACCCGTTAGTACACATCGCACGCGAAGTTCAAAACTCATGTATGCCCGTTTACAATATACCCAACGCAACCACATGATACATGAAACTAGTTGCCTACAAATTACAATTTGCTCGATTGATCACGTAATGCACGAAACATGTTTATTTGCAATACATATGCTATTGGATCGAGCACATGATACACGGAACTTAGATTGTTTGCAATCTACGTGATACATAAGAATTGCTTCATTGATACATAATTCTAGATTGACCACACTGTACATGAAACTTGTTTGATTACAAAGTACTTTATACTAAACGGTGTACACTATACAAGATACATGATGCTACGTTGCTAACACTATACATGAGGTCCATTTCCTTCGATACACATAATACTATGTTGTTTACATTACACGTTATGGTTTACCGATTACAAAATACAAGATGCTAAATTGTTTACTTTACATACATGAGACTTATGTGCTTACTATATACTCGAAACAAAATTTGCTTACAATTATTACAATGGATCGATTTCATTATACACAAGACATGGTCATGCACTTTGTACACCAAAGTTGAAGACCATGATACATTTAGACGCCTCTGGGTTTGACGTATTCTAGTTCAAACACGAGCAAGCTAAGAAACTTTCAGTGTTACTACTTTACTACTCTTTGGTTACAAACTTATCTGATTTGATGCATAATTAATTGTTAGCGACTTTTATGTGTAAACAATAGACGTGATAATAGTGAAATTGTGCCCTTACCCGCACACAATGGAATGATCTATACGGACCATACGATGATTTGAATAATTACGGGTGCACACGGAATTATAAAAATCAGCGCATGGAAACTATAGTGAAATTTTGTAGTGTGTTGTGACCTAAAACTTATCATGATATGTAACGACGAGACTGATGTGATATGACGAGGGTATGGTGGATACGCCTATGGTACTTCCTATATATAAGTGTCCTATCATATTATCAAAAGTAGCGTTGTTCGTGTCACGTGAAGTTTTGACCTAGACCAATGTTTGTGAAATCTTTTACCCTTTAACAATTTTGAGCACATTAGTCTACATCTTACACGAACTCAAAATTTTAAAATTTCCCCCCATTTCCATTTCAAATAATACATCTCACCTTCATTTTATTATTCGTTCAATCTTCTTCTTAAACAATGTCAACCGTTACACCCCTTTGAAATCCAACAATCAAAATTCAGCGAGAATCAAAAACTCCCTCCTCCTTCTTGATCTTAGCAGCCTCCATTAATTAAATTTCGGGACGAAATACCCTTAACATGGGGAGACTGTAACATTCCTGATTTTCCGACCCTATTTGAATTTATTTTAATTAATAAAATAACAATACGACATTAAATCATATACTTGTTCAAACCTACACCTCATTAATTGTTAGCCGATTGTATTCAATTCGAAGATATAGAACTCTTAATCATGTGGTAACACCTCCTAGAGTTAATACAGTTAGTAATCCCGTTAATTTTCCGTTAAATCCTAACCAAGCTAATTCTGTCAAAGTTGAAGTTGCAAGGGCTGAATCTGTAAATAACCAGAAACCCTAGTAGGCACGGTCGCGCCACGTGTTGGCACGGTCGCGCCTCGTCTGGCACGGTCGCGTCTATTATTGGCACGGTCGCGCCTGAGTAACAGTCAAAACGTAAATGCAGTTTCAAAACGCTTGGTCGTTCGAATTCGAATCCTATGTGCGTTTCATTTCCTGTATCAAAGAAAATAATCGTCTATTTCGATTACTATCATCCAATTGCAAATTCTCTCAAGAAAAGCCATCCAATATTTCTCCCAAGCCTCGAATCATTATTTTCGATCCCGTTACTACCAAATAATCAAGAAACTCAATCCTCCAATCATCTCTAAGGTTGCTGAAGGAGTTGGAACAGCCGGAATAGCAGCAGAAGCCGCCGGAAGCCACTTTCTCCGTCGCTGGAACTCCCTTCTACCGATCGCTATCAATTCCTTTCTATTTTAGGTAATTGAATCATTCCTCTTGTTCGTTTCAATCCATATATCAAAAGCCCCATATTAATTTGGGCTTCCATTATAGTAATCATCCCGAATCAGAATCTATGTTTTATTCCAAAATGGTTTAATCGAATATGACTTTAAACATGTTTTAAAAGCAATTAATCTACACCAAAAGACTCGTAATAATCTTGTGAATGAAAGCCCTATCAATCCCGACTCCATCAATATAAGGATCAACCAATTCGTGTCTGTTTTGAAAGAGACACGGTCGCGCTAATCATCTAGCGCGGTCGTGCCTCGGGAGACGCGGTCGTGCCGACTTCTAGCGCGGTCGTGCCTCCTGCTCAGACACAGTCATGCTCGTTGGCTAGACTTGGTCGTGCCCCAGAAGCATAGACACGGGCGTGCCTGTCCAAGGCACGGTCGTGCCTAGTGATTTACTTAACTATGTCCTCTGTTGATCAACACGGTCGCGCCCTGGCTAGCGCGATCGCACCCGTGGTCCGAGCACGGTCGTGCCCTGTCTAGGCGCGGTCGTGTGTGTTGACAGAATATTTATAATTTTTATTTCTTTTTACAAATAGTATTTCAGATTTATTTTTAAAATAAAAATGATTGAAATTATAAAAATCTGTATTATTGTTTATTTAGAAAAGATCAAATATTTAATCTTAAAATAAATGGAAATTATTTAAAGTTCAACATTTAATTCATAAACTCTACTCTTAAATAATATTGTTATGTTTAAGTTACATTTTATAAATAAATGAATAAGTTAATAATTATTTATTTGATTTATAACTAAACAAAAACATTTATTTAATTATACTAAATTACATATAATACCTACGTTATTTCCATAAACTATAATTATTTAATTTACTTAAGTAATTATCCCAAAATCAAACCTTATTTAAAATGTTCTAAAAATATTCATTTCGAATCTCCTATTTTACTTTCAAGTACCAAATCACTAACTCCATCCAATTCAACCATAGACTTAGACTTAGACTATTGTACATTATTAATGCAATATATTACACTTTAGGTTATCTTGTGCATCTCAAGGATCATTATACTATTTAGTATTTGTGCTAGCTACGCCTTCGAAACATGTGAGTATTCACAACCCCTTTTTACTCTTTTACATTTTTGGGGTGAAACATGAACACTATTCAACTTACATGTTTACATTTACGCAAACAACACAAGTACAAATCCTACTTACATTCATGTGTGCAATTTGAGCTTTATGCCCGAGTGCTAGGTGTGTTAACCTCTTGTATGCTATTATGTGCAATCATTAACTTTTCAAGCCGACGGTTTTCAATGATGGATCTATTGAGTCTGACAAACCCACCCATGGTACGCGGTGATTGAAACCGACAACACACTTTGTTTTGCATGCTAGTTACAAAGGTTTGATTGTACGTTTGGTTACACAATAGCTGCTCCCCATAAATGCCTTATTTATCATGTTATGTAAAGGATTTGGTTTACAAACTATATGCTATCTATGTACAAACTTGTGTTATACTCACCAACTTTTTAGTTGACTTTATTTTATTCATGTTTCAGGTGATTTCATTTGAGTTTGATCAAGACATGCTACACATAGGCTTTGGACCTAGTAATATTAAATCAAAGACAAATTGTATTTCATTATGTACTTTGAACTTGTTTCGTGTTTGTTTGAATGGGAATGGATTTAATATATTACAATCTAGTCAACCTTGTGCTCATGAACAGTCTTACATGTCCCGCCCCGATGATTCCGCCATCGGTCGGGGTGTGACAATCTTCGTGAAAACCCTAACGGGTACAACCATATTCACTTTTTGTTGTTACAGCTGTAATACACCGAGGCAGTCATGGTAAAGACTAACGTTAATTTTTACAGCGGGTGAAAGTTTATTTGGACTTAAATTTACCCATCAGCAGCAAACTTGGTTGTTGTAGATGAATAAGCATGTCCGCTGCAACCTTGGTTGCTATGGAAGGTTAAGTCTGTCAGCATCAAACTTATCTGCTGCTGATGGATTTAATAATCCGTAGCAAGGATGTTGCTGCTGACAGTCTTAAAGAAATCCGCAGGAAACCTGTTCCTACTGATAACTTAAAGCAATCAGCTGCTAATCTTTTGCTGCTGAAGATTAAACCTGTCAGTAGCTGAAGGACAAAAATGTTGATGACTTATAACTTTTATTTACAACATAAGACAAAAGACATTTTAAAATAGAATTTTTAGAGATAGATTTTAATCAAAGTTCATCATACCAATTGATTTAACTAAATATTTAAATCTAGCTTCATCAAAAGGTTTTGTAAACAAATCAGCATATTGCTCATTCGTATGAACTTTGGTTAAGATAATCCTCTTTTTCTCAGCTTGATCTCTTATGAAATGATACCTGATGTCAATGTGCTTTGTCTTTGAGTGCTGCACCGGATTGTTTGTGATTGAGATGGCACTCATGTTGTCAATGTGAATTGGAGTTGCCATGAATGTCATCCCATAATCCAACATTTGATTTTGTATCCAGATGACTTATGCACAGCAACTTGAAGTTGCAATGTATTCTGCTTCAGCTGTAGAAGTTGAAACACATGTTTGCTTCTTGCACTGCCATGAAATCAATCTCCCTCCTAGAAACTGACATCCCCCTGAAGTGGACTTTTTGTCCAAGTTACATCCCCCATAGTCACTGTCAGTGTATGCATACAGATTAAACATGTCATTTTTTGAGTACCATAGCCCAAGTCTTGGGGCACCCTTTAGGTATCTAAAGATTCTCTTGACAGCCTGAAGATGTGAAACTTTTGGAGCTGCTTGAAATCTTACACAGAGACATACTGCAAACATGATATCTGGCCTTGAGGCAGTGAGATACATGAGAGACCCTATCATTGCACGGTACTGATGTTGATCAGTGTCTTGGCCATCTTTGTCTGGAGTCAGTTGATGATGCACTTGCATAGGGGTTCTTGCAGCACAGCAGTCAGCCATTTTGAATCTTTCCAAAATGCTCTTTACATATTTGGATTGGCTGATGAAGATTCCATTTGGGACCTGTTTGACTTGTAGACCCAAGAAGAAATTTAGTTCACCCATTGAACTCATTTCAAACTTTGAGTGCATCAGAATCTCAAAGTCTTTGCACAGCTGTTTCCTTGTTGATCCAAAGATGATATCATCAACATAAATTTGAACTAGTAAGATTTCTCCCCCTTCATCTTTGATAAACAAGGTCTGGTCTATGGCACCTCTTCTGAAATTGTTGCTTAGTAGATATCCTGACAAGGTTTCATACCAGGCTCTTGGTGCCTGATGTAGGCCATACAGAGCTTTGTCTAGTTTGAACACTTGAGTAGGATGTGCAGGATCTATAAAGCCTAGAGGCTGTTTGACGTATACTTCCTCACCAATCTTCCCATACAGAAAGGCACTTTTTACATCCATTTGATAGACAGTGAAATTCTTGGATGCAGTATATGCCAGGAAGATTCCGATGGCCTCCAGTCTTGCAACAGGAGCAAAGACTTCATCATAGTCAATTCCTTCTTCCAGAGTGTAGCCTTGAGCTACAAGTCTAGCTTTGTTTTTTACTACAATGCCTCTCTCGTCTTGCTTGTTCCTGAAAACCCATCGTGTGCCAATAGCATATTTACCTGGTGGAAGATCAACAAGTTTCCAGACATCCTGCCTCTTGAATTGCAGCAGTTCTTCCTGCATTGCTTCAATCCAGTTGCTGTGTTTGAGTGCTTCATCTATCTTCTTGGGTTCCACCTGAGATAGGAAACATGAAAACAAGCAGATATTGGCCTCGTGAGCTTTGCTTCTTGTGTGAACTCCTTGGTGTACTTGGCCAATAATATTCTCTTGAGGATATTCTTTGTGGATCCTCTATGCTGGTATCACCTCCAGCTGTATCCCTAGCTCCATATTGCTTTGATTTTGATCAGGGGTCTTTTCATTCATGTTGGAAGAGTCTTCAACAGCATTATCCACATCAATATTTTCAGCAATAGCATCATCAGCATCTACGGCATTTACCGAAGAGTCTTCATTTAGATTTTCAGTTTCAGACAGGCTGCTTACATTAGACAGTCTTGTTGCTACATCACTTGCTTCAATTGCTTCCACAACTGATGGAGGATCAATTGTTGGTCTTCTCAGACTGATAGAAGATTTGGGAAAATCCAGTCTGTAGTCAGTGGATGAAGTGGAGGCAGGTGTTTGTGTAGACGTAGACTCCATATTTGAGAAGGTGAGAGGCTCAAATATTTGGGAGAATGAGTCTATGTCAAAGAGCCAGTTTGGACCTTTTCCCTGCTCACAGACAATGTGTTCTCTGCATTCCACATTTGCTTATTCTTCCACAATTCTTGTTCTTGAATTGAATACTCTATAGGCCTTTGATTGAGAGGAATAGCCTACGAAATATCCTTCATTAGATTTGGCACCAAACTTAGGAAGAACCCCATGTGTGATGAGAATGGTGCATGGACACCCAAAAGGTTTTAGAAACCCAATGTAGGGAATTCTTTGAAACCAAAGTTCATAGGGTGTCTTGTTGAGGGGTTTGACAATTAGAACTTGGTTTTGCACATAACAGGCTGTGCTAACTGCTTCTATCTAGAATGTGAGTGGCAGTTTTGAGTCAGCCAACATAGATCTTGCTGACTCAATAAGAGTTCTGTTTCTTCTTTCAGCAACTCCATTTTGTTGAGGAGTTCTTGGAGCACTGTATTGTCTTTCTATCCCCTTGCTTTCACAGAAACAGTTCAAGGTGCGGTTCTTGAACTCTGTGCCCTGATCACACCTTATGATCTTCACCTTTTGATCGCTTTGACTCTCTACCCTGAGAATGTAGGATTTGATAATTTCAGCAGTTTCATCTTTAGTTCTCAAGAAGTATACCCATGAGAATCTGGTGTAGTCATCTGTTATCACCAGACAGTATGACTTTTTTCCCATTGACATGACATTTGTAGGACCGAAGAGTTATGCAGCAGTTGCAGTGGAGTGTCATTTGAATTCAAGGTCTTGGGATTGTGAGAACTTTTGTGTTGCTTCCCCATTAGGCATGCAATGCAGTGGTCTTCTACCTGAAATTCTTTGTCAGGAATCTCTTTGACAAGATTATTCTTTACCAATTTGTTAACGGTTTTGATATTAACATGGCTTAATCTCCTGTGCCAGAGAGCTGATTCATCAACTGAGGCTTTTGAAAAAAAGCAGGAGACACTCCCAGATGGAGTGACTTCATTCATGTCCAATACATAGAGATTCTCTTTTCTCTGAGCAGTCAGTAAAATGCTTTCTGGAGGAGGTGTGGATAAGCCTGGAGGCAGTACAAAGCATTATTTATCTGTGAAGAGCATCCAATGCTTTTTATCACATACATGGGAAACACTCATGAGATTGAAATCCAATTCTTTGACATAGCTGACCTTATCAATGCTCATTCTTTCGTTGGACACAGTTCCTTGTCCGGTAATGGATCCCCCCTTTGAGTCACTTCTAAAGGCAACATAACCTCCATTTAAATGTCTGAAGTTGGAGAGGATGGATCTGTTGCCTGTCATGTGTCTGGAACAACCACTGTCTACCACCCAGGTGTTATTCTTGTGACCTGGTCGTCCCTGCACATGATAGATTTTTAATTAGTAGGAGGAACCCAAGAGTCTGCAGACTTGAAAAAGATGGTTGTTAGTTTATCCTTTTCAGTATGTTTGCAGTCAATGGAACCAATGACAATGCTTGGAGATGGTTTGGCTTTCCATTGCCTTGTTGGTGATTTTCTAATTTTCCTCACATTGTCAGCAACAGATTTTGCTACTGATGTTGCTGGCTTGCCAACAGTAGATCCTGCTGTTGATGGCTTTGTTGAAGTAGCAGCATTGTTTGCTGCTGCAGGCTTTGCCTTAGATTTTGCCTTATCAGCAGTGGACACTCTTGTTGCTGATGGTTTTGCCTTATCAGCAGCAGATTTTGCTGCGGAGGATTTTAGCTTATCAGTAGCAGACTAGGTTGCTGCTGAAAGCTTCTGCTTTGTTTTCTTGGGCTTAACTTGACTAACGACCGATGTATGTTGATCCTTCTTTACTTTTTGTCTTTGAGGGGCTTGATGAAGGATCTGGTTGAAGGGGTTAAACTTACAGTTTGCAGCAAAGTGGTCTGATTCACCACAAATGATGCAAGTTTGTTGAGATTTAGGCAGCTTCACTCTTGGGGGAGATAGAGACTCCCTGAACTTGGTTGCTTTTACCTCATAGCTTCTTACCTTCTTGTTTTTGTTGGTCTTTTCAAAGGCATGTTGCTTTGAATTTCTTTGGTATTCCAGGTAATGAAAGCAGGTGCTGGCAGTGTGGTTATATCTGTCACACACAAAGCATGATCTTGTCACTTTGTCTCTTGAAAAGTAGACATAGTCCTTTCTTTGGAACAGATCCTTGAAGTTCCATGGATGAGCTTTGTTATGTTCAAAAGTGGCTTCTTCTAGGGTCTTTTGAACATATGGAACTTTTTCTTCAGGCTTACGACATATATCAAATACCTTCCTCTTTGTGATTGGCTTTGACTGAGGCTTGGGGTTTGTGGGTCCTGATGTCTGTCCCTTTTTAATGTTTAGCTTTCTTCCATCTGGAGGATAGCTGATCTTGATCTGTTTGAATGGTACAGAGGCTGGAACAGTTGGAGTAACAGCAGGAACTTCAACTCTATTTAGAACAACTTCAGATGGAGCTGCACTGGTTTCATCATGGTCTGAGTAGGTTGACTCAGATTCCGATGAGGTAGTGCAGTCTTCGACAAAAGGTTCATCCGTTTAAGGATCAAGATTTCGGTTTGCAGAGTCAAGATTTGCAACATTGAAGCTTGGTTCGTAAATGGCAATATAGTCAGCAGGAGGAGGAACAGATTTGTACTGATCATTGTTATACCCAAGTCCAGTCTTTACCTTTTCATGGACTTGAATACCTAAAAGTCTTTGTAATTTTTTAGAGGAAAATTCATATTTTTCAATATGAACTTTCTGTTCTGCCAGTTCAACTCTGGTAGCTTTTAGTTTGATCAGTAGATCATCAATCCGAGTTTAAAGATTAGTTTGTTCGTGTTTTAACGATGAAATCTCTTTCTTAAGGCAGTTAATCTTTTCTTTATAAGTATTTTCAACCTTTTTGAACTCAGATTTCATCTGATGAAACTTTTCATTTTGATCTATAAGGTTTTGGTTATGCTTTCTATAACCCAAAACTTTATCAATACAGGCTTGAGAGCAAAGATGTTCAAATACATGAGGTGGTATCTCTATAGTGTCTGTCATAAGAGCTTGATTGTTGACAGGCAGTTCTTCATACTGGAAGCTCCAGTCGAACTCAGAAGTTCCAACAGTTGCACAGGCTGCAGTTTGAACTGGAGGAGTAGCTTGGTGTTGTTGTTGTCTGGGTTGGGCTTGGTGAGCTTGTCTTGACTGAGGAGTAGCTGAATTTGCTCTTGGTGCCTTGCATTCTCTAGCAAAGTGACCCAGTAGGATGCAGTTGTAACATCTTAATTTGCTTTTATCCAACCCAACTCTGGTGTTGGAGTTGTTACTTGGAATGGGTCTTTCGGTTCTAGAGTAGAACCTTTTTGCTCTTATAGAGAGCATGGCATACGAGTGCTGTATGTCCATTTCTTCTAAATCATCTGGATGAAAGTATTCCAGATCCTCTTTGATGAAGGACATGTTGCTTGAGTTTTCAGAAACAAAAGCAGCAGAGGTTGATGTTTGAGGAGGAGCTTCTAGGAGAAACGGTGAGCTGTTTGTTTGAGAGGTAGGAGTTTGTGGATGGGTGACAATGGGAGGATAGTAGTTGCTTGAACTAGGACCTGAGTGCTCAGAATGGAGGGCAGAGGAGGTGGTGGTGGATGTTGAGGCTGTTTGGTATCTTGAGCTTCTTTCTTTTGCCTGAATCATCTCTAGCTCATAGGTTTTTAGCATTCCAAAGAGCTCAGTCATCTGGAGAGTCTTCAGATTCTCAGTTCTTCTGATTGACACTGTGTAAAGTGTCCAGTAGCTTGGTAGAGACCTGATGAACTTCTTGAGAATATCTTCATTCTCTAGCTTCACCTTTGAGCACTGTAGCTCTCCTACAAGATAGGTAAATTTGTTGTATTGAACAGTTAGAGACTCACCTTCCTTCTAGACGAAGTTTTCATACTGCTGCTTCAGGATGTTTCTTCTGTTTTCTTTGACTTCCTCTGAGCCAGCAAACATCTTCTCAAAAGCCTCCCAGTGCTCTTTAGCAGTTTTGTAACTTCTAAAGTTATGAAAAACTTCATTTGGAAGGCACATTTGGATAGCTCCTAGTGCCTTTAAGTCCACCTCCATCTTCTTTATGTCCTCTTCTGAGTACTTGGAGGGCTCCTTTGGAACTGGTGGTCCTACAGAGTCAGAAGAGGCCACCATGGGAGTGTAGGGTCCATCCCTGATGGATTTCCACATTCCGTACTCCTGATAGCAGAAAACTACTTATTTTATGACGGTAAAGTCATGGGAAAATTTTCAAAGAAAAACTACTTATTTTATGACGGTAAAGTCATGGGCATGTTTTCAAAGGAAAACTACTTATTTGATGACGGTTAAGTCATGTATATGTTTTCAAAGGAAAACTACTTATTTTATGACGGTAAAATCATGGGCATATTTTCAAAGGAAAACTACTTATTTTATGACGGTAAAGTCATGGGCATGTTTTCAAAGGAAAACTACTTATTTGATGACGGTTAAGTCATGTATACGTTTTCGGGGAAAACTAACTGTATTAAATTAACAAACTCAACCTTTGTGTTGACACTTTCATGTATGTTTCTCAGGTAACCTTTAGCCATGGAGCGGTTGGAATAGGCTAGCTATGTTGAAACAATTCCTAGTAACCGGACGGACATAGATTATCAAGTCTCAAGTCGACCATTGAACTAGAGGGACTTAAATCATTGTATTTATTTAGTTTTAGTAATCGTATATGTAATCAAGTCTTAGAAATCACTATTACTGTAGGTCCTCATGGCACTTCTACGGATCGTTCTAGTGATAAGACGTGTCGTTAACTCGAAGTGCGGAATCCAACGAATCAACGATTGCATACACAAGAGACAATAGAGACAATCAAGTAAATAACATTCACGCTTGTATTCCAATTCTCAATAGAGTTTACAGACTCAATCAGACCAAATTGTACAACTCTGTTCGCTTTCTGATTGTTGTTCAAACTGACTCTGTAAACCCTATTTATAGACATCTTACCTGCATTAGGCGAACTTAACAAGTTCGCCTCTAACAGACTAAGGAAACTTAACAAGTTCGCCTCAGATATACTTAAGCGAACTTAACAAGTTCGCCTCTGTTAGACTAGTCGAACTTAACAAGTTCGCCTCTAGAATAACTTGCATAAACACTTAGAACATTTTACATTACAAAAACCTAAAGACATTAGATCTAAACTATTACAAAGCGTTTGTCATTACAAACTATGTCCTAACAGACTCCCTCTTGACAATAGCTTGATCTTCAGTCTTCTATCTTTATGATGAGCTCTTCCAATTATCCAGTAATCTGCTGCCTGCATGCACTCCATATCTTCTACATATCTCCAACACTCTCTTGTACTGCAACCCTTGTTCTTTCCATTCATCAGTGTACATAATCTCATTCTTTCTCAACGTCCTCTGATCTTTCTTTGAAAAGTTAATAAGATTCATTGCATCAAAGAAACACACAATGACCTTATTGTCTTTATCTTCAATCCTTGCTTCACCAGTATTTTCACACCCCGGCCGGCGGAGGATTATACGCTGGGGCTGACGCGGTTGTTCATAAGCACACGATCATCTATTAAATGTGACAATATTCATTCATCAAAATTAAACGCATCTGTTACAAGTAGAAATGGATAATAAAGCGTTCAAACATGACATAAGTTGAATTTAATCTTTAATAGAGCTAGGTCCAATGTCCTAAGTGATCAAGTAGTGTCCTCAAACTGGTGCACCTGAAACATGTGAGTAAATGTCAACTACAAGTAGTTGGTGAGTAACATAGGTTTTGACACGAAACAAAAGTTAAGTAGAGGTTTACAATTCAATATGTTCAACGCATGTCTAAAGCATATATGTGAAAACATACAAGGTTCCAAGCGTACAATTCAAGCCTGATAATAGAAAATTAGATACGCAATCCCACTGATTGCCATTTTGAAAAGGGAGCAAGCGGATACTCCAAGTTATAGTTGATACCCAACAAAACCCGCCAAGGTCTTGTGGTAAGTTATAGTTTCAGTTTACCATATAAATGATCATGTTAGGTACTACCTTAGGCTTGGGCTGCAAGTTAATGAATGTACTGGCATGAAACACATGCAATGGTCACCAAGTAGTTCAAATATAAAGCATGAAGATCAAGCACAAGAACATAGATATTGAATTGTTTAAATAGATAAAGTTGATAACATGTTTCACCCCAAAAGCAAAAACAGTAAAAAGGGGCTATGTAAACTCACCTTGCAATGAGTAGCTTGGATGTCACACAAGTATATTGCACAAATGTTCTAGCTAATCACAAGGTTAACCTATGTTTGATGGAACATATATATCAATGATTTGTACAACTGAAATAGAGAATCCTATTGTGCGAGGAGATTGATGTGAGTGTCCTCATTTTAATAATAAAATAATTATTTGAGTTGCAAATAATATTTTATGTAAATCTTTGATAAATATTTATATTGTAATAAGTGAAAGAATTAATAACGATGTTGTTTGTTTGTAATAATTATATAAGCGTATGAATACATAATTAGTTTTCTTTTGTTTGTAAATAAATACACAATTAAATAAATGACTAGTTTTCTTTTATTTGTAATTGCATAAATTAATAGATAGATAGATGAATAAATAAATGAGTAATAATTAGTTGAGTAATTAAATAATTTACTACATAAATAAATGAATGAAACCTTTCATTTGATTTATGGAAAACAAGTGTTAAAAATAATGATTTAATTAGTTGGTAATTAAACCAAAATTTAAAGTATAACAACGTTTTAATTAATTAATAATTAAACCATAATTAATTATTAATTAAAAGTATAGAATTGAGTTTTAAATGTTCTCATATAATAAAAATAAATTATATAAAAGTTTGTATAAATATTTATAAAGAAATGAGTTTATAATCATAATCATAATTAGTTGAAAGTGGTTGTTGTACACTAGAATGGTTATCATTCCAGAGTAGTACCTCCAACAGAAAAGTTCCCAGGAAAGAGTTGGTCGGATCAGAACCCCGTCTTTTCCTAGCCAGAACTTTAATGTTTGCTAGATAACTACATACTGGTTTGAAATTTACTCTATTTGCATACTTAACCAAGTTTAGTTTGTGTTTGGAAAGTATTTGGGCTAAAGTGAAAATATAAGTTTATGTAAAGATAGAAATTAAATATTAAATAATTTAACTTGAAAATAAGGATTTTTAGTAAAAACATATTTTTTGAAATTGAAAGGAGTAAGAATGATCAACCAAGCTTTTAAATAAAAGTTTGACACAATTTTAATTAAAACAGGGCTTTTGATCTTGGATAGGTCTATGATTATAACATAAACATGTTAGGGATCATAGATCTAGTTAGTTATGAGAGATTTTTAAAGGAAAAGTATGAACAAGCAAGAATATACGAAGAACTTACTTATGAATATGGAAACGACTTTGAATCTTGAGAGAAGGATTAGAACATGATATGGTGTGAGAATGATGGAAGAATGAGGGTCTATTTATAGGGTAGTATCATGGACTTATTTACAAAATTTAATTTGTTATAGGGATTAAGATTGCAAAATATGAAAAATAGTTTTTAATTTCATAACATATTTCAACTTAAGTGATCATAAATTTTATGTTCATGACTTCATTTCATCATAATTCATATTTAATATGTTTATAGATATAATTATATATTTATTTGTTTTATTTACCTTTAGTAATTTAAAAATACTAGCAATGTTATATTTTCATAATAAATTGTTTATATCATGTGTGTATATATATAGTTTTAGAAATGACTTAGTATGTACCTATATATTTATGGAATAGGATGGTGACAATTATTTACAAAGCATATAACATAAATATTTATTACTTATGAATTTGAAGTAGGTAATTAAGGTTCTTCATAAATGCGATTCACCAAAATAATGAACTTACATTGCCGGAAAAGTTAAAATAAAAGCGGGAAATTTCCTGGAGATTACAAGTATTAACATCTACATACCACCATTTCATATTCCCAAGGAAATCTTGAGGAATCTTCTTCAATAGTATTTTGTGTACAGCACGTACTGGTTTGAATTTGTACTTCTAGGTCACTTTCCCAGTCTTTTGATCTATGTTCTTCACTCTCTTTCCTTTTTGAGGCTTTAGCCTTTCATACTTCCCCGAACCACCTTCTCTCTTGATCAGATTTGCAATCACATCAGCTAAACCAAACTTGGATCTATTAATAAGTGGCTTTGAAGCTAGACCATTCATTTCACACATTGGCAAGGTATTGAAATACTTGATCCTCGGCTTTAAGTACTGAACACCATCAGATCTTTTAATAGCAAATAATTTTGTGTCATTATCATAAAACCAAATTATGATTCTTCCTACACACCTCTCTTTATTCACATATTTTTCTTTCTGAGCAGGTTGTGCTTGAGACTTGGGTAGCACCTTCATCCATCTATTCACAACTTCTCTCCACTGTTCTCTAGTCATACCTGTATTTCTGTACATCACAGGTTCTTCATTCACCTTTGGAGACTCAGTGTGAGTAGTATCAGCTTCAACATCTTTATTGGATTGAATGTTTTCATCATCAGTATTAATCTTAGAATCAGCAGTATCTTCAGGCAGTGTGATGTCTTCAAAAGAGTCCATAGATTCTGTCACTCCTTCATAAGTGAACTCAGGAATAACATCATCTTGGATGAAGTTATAAGAGACATTAAGACCATCACAGTCTTCATAAGTCACTTTATCTTGACCTTTCTCTATCTCTATCTCCACTATCTCTCCTTCTTCTATTTCATTATCTGACACATCATCTTCTATATCATTGAATAATTCATCAATGTCATCAAGACATGCTATCTTCTCAGCTTCTTCCTCCTCAGACTCTGCAAAGAACTCCAATAATAAAATTTCTTCTTCATTAACTCTAGAAGTATCTTTCTTTCCATCAATGGATTGTGATGTCGACTCCCCTAGACTCTAGATATAGGATTAACGTCAGCGTATTGACGACCACCCTTAATATTACCAGAAGGTTCATTGTCTTCATCATCATGTCTTTGAATAGACTCAGTGTGACATGTATCACGTATCCTTAACTCCCCCTGAGCGTCAAGATGCTCAACAAGTTTGGACACTAATGCCTGCATGGCAGCAATCTGCGTAGCTTGAGTCTGAATCACCAGCTGTCCTTGAGTATCAGTAGATACAAGAGTCCACCTGAGTTTGTAAAGCAAGAACTTGAGATTCAAGGAAAGTAATCCTATCAGAATCAGAAGGCTTGGAAGGACTAGCTGAAGATTGAGGAACCGAAGGACTAGGAGTAGGAATAATCACATGAGGAACATGAGTTAGAACAGGAGATGGATCTTTAGAACTTGGAGGTGTAACTATTAAGGAAGCAACAAACGTAGCATCCTCTACACCCTGTGAAGATTGAGCAGCAGCAATTGAAGCAGACATAAGCTTTTGAGTTTTAGGATCCGGATTAAAATCACTATCAGAACTCTCATCCACCAATGTTCTTTTGCCAAGTACTGATCCGGAAGGAGGATCTCGAACAGACTTACGTCTTTGTCTTCTGGCTATAGATTTAATACGTTTACCAGCATTAGCCAATGGTATACTAGCCAACCTTTCATAATGATCTGAGGGAAAATCTCTAGATTCATCAGATTCGGTTTCTTCAGAAATAGGTAAAATCGTATCACTTGAGCTAGAACTTGACTCGTTATCTGTCACCACATTCCCTTCAGCTTCATGAATGGGTGAGTTCACAACGTCATCAACAAAATCATCCATATTCATCCCTAGATCTTGTTCATGTTCATGAACGACCTCTTCTGGAACAGGTTCATTAACAGGTATATCAACCTGAGCTTACTGAATTGGAACTTGTTCTTGAATAGGAATTTGTTGTTGTACGGGAACTTGTTGTTGTTGAACTATTATTGGTTGTTGAATAAGTTGTTGTGGTTGTTGTTGTTCTTGTTGAACATTCGGACCTTGCACTTGAGCTATCTCATCAGGATGAAACCAGTTGTCATTCGGTGGTTCAACATAATCAGGATTGATTAAGTGACCAAACAAAGGAGTATTAACAGGAATCAACGCTGCATTCTGTTGTTTCACCTTAGTGCAATCAGTAAAGATACGTTTGGACATCGGAGTCAAAGTTAATCGAATCGGATGCTGTGGGAGATCAGGAATAAGATGATTCAGAATCATTTGAATGAACCGATGATACATAAGAAATCTTTGACCTTCAGCAAGTGTGATTTGAATAACCATTTCCCGATAAACATAACGTGCAAAATTGAACTGCTTGTTCAAAGTCAAAGCTACCATAGCAGCTTGAAGAGCAGTCTTTAACCCATCAGTACCAGCTTTTCTACGAGATAGGCATTGGATAATCACATGCATGAAGTATCTCCATTCACCAACCAAACCACCCTTACGAGCTTGTGTATCATTTGGTCTTCCACGGTAACCCATCCTCTGAAAGCATCCCATAATCAATGTACTAGGATATGACATAGGATCATCAGCAGCACCACCTAGAGCAAGAGCAACACGAATAGTTTCTTCCGATATTGCAATCTCCGTATTGTTTACATTGGCACGAAGAACATGAGGTTCTACGTCAGTATTTTGATGAACTGTGTCCCAAAATTGCTGAATATACATCAGGCTAATGTGTGGATCTGCAGATAATGCGACACGAAGTCGTGAACGATTCAGAAATCCAATAATTCCTTGAAAGTTTACGGCCTCGGACATATTAGGAACTAATAATGCCACCTGGTTATGTTTGTATTCAACACGACGAGCCATCTGAAAAATATTTGGACAACAGACACATTAGACAAATAACCAACACAAACAACAAAAACAACAAAAAATTTGAAACAAAAACAAAACAAAAAAATTTAAAAAAAAAATTACAAAACAAAAAAAATTTAACAAGTCCAAAACCCTTCTGACCCCTAGGCGAACTTAATAAGTTCGCTTAGTGTTGCAAGAGACGAACTTAGACAAGTTCGCTTGAACAAGTTCGTCTGAACCTGTCTGACGTTTCAAATACCAACCCAGAAATCAACTATCTTCAAATCGATTGGAAAACATGAAGTAAGCATTTGAATCACATCGATTAGCACTAATGAATCAATATCAATGATCAATTTTAAGATTTAAGTCCGAATAACCATCAATTTAGGGCAAGACAGTCATGATGAAAAACCGACCTGAAAAAGGTAATTTTCTCACGATTGAACGGATGAAATTTGATTAAAATACCTTAGGCAAGTTCGTAATTCAAATCCGAACAAGAATAAATCGGTGAACAACCCAACAATCACTGATTTTGAAATTTTCAAAAAAATTTTGACAAACAGACAAGTTCGCTTGAACTGTGAAGAGGACGATTGATTAAGTTCGCCTGGACAAAACCTTATACAGATTAAGTTCGCTTATTTAGGCGAACTTGTTAAGTTCTCTTAACAAGCCCTAGGCGAACTTAATAAGTTCGCTTCACCAACATCAGGCGAACATATTAAGTTCGCTTCACCAGAGTTAGGCGAACATAATGACTTCAACTTTTCCCTTAATCAATTTTTTTACCAACTTTCAACCCATCACTTCTTGAACTTCCGTTAGCAGCATGTATTTGATCCAATCCCAAACAATTTAATAAAAGCTTAGAATTTCATGGAAAATAAAAAATAAAATCTTTTTGAATTTTATCTATACAAACGGAATCACATATTTTTGGATTTTTATCTGTACAAACTGAAATCACATATTTTTGAATGAACATCATGAGTAAGAAGATCATATCAGTATATGAGTAGTTCATCACACATTTTAGCAATAACTAAAGGTAACCTATGATATGAAACAATCCAACTCATTATTGTGCGCTTTACATCTTTTTCATTTTTATACATTCTTTTCAGTATTTGACTAATATTTGAAATGATACGCGATAAATTTCAAAGTAAATGAGATCAGGTTATGAAATGCTCAATTATTCATACCGAATTTGTAATATAAAGCATGAATTCTTAAATTTGTCAATATTATATGATTTGAAACTATAAGCGTTTATTCTTCAAGTTCATGTGATTTAGTACCATTTAGATGAAAAACATCGTGTACCCCACATATATGCCAAACAGAAATAAAAAAAGCACTATCTTCAAGACATATACAGTTTATATTAAGATTAGATCAATTTCCAAGATGAAATTATCTCATTTGGCACAAGAATAGAAGCAGATTCCAAAGGATATAAGAATCATGATAATTCAGAATCAGAAGATTCTAAAGAATTGGCTGTACAATGAGAATCAACAGATTCAGGTATGAGGATCCAACTATTATCTGGATAAGATTCAATGGAGTCAGACTGATGATGTATCTAACTGATCCAAGGGCTAATATATGTTTCAACAGATTTTGAAAGCATATCTTAGTTCAATAATACATTGCATGTTTTTTCGGGTCATGGGCAGTAATGTGAACTGAAATAGATTTGTGCTAAAGATATAATTCGATATTGGTCTCATGAAATTCGTTAAAAACATATATTTCTTTATCTGATAATGATCTTTTACACACACACCCAGGCATATAATGGATTCAAATCACAGATGTAATCATATTATATTTAGTTTTCACACTACTATTAGTTTCAAAACGCTTCTAGTCTATTGACAATTTAAGTTTCAAAACTCATACACAAATTAAAAAAAATTATCAAGATTAGAGCATTCACAACACTATCATTTCTCATTTATGCAGACTTTGAAATTTAGATCAAATCAAATTACTTTAAACAATCATATATCAAAGGTATACTAAGGTCGTGTGAAATGAACTAATCACTGATGTACTATCATTTCTTCTCTAACTTCAAATGATGTAATATTTTATATTTTTCACTTTGTTTTGATTTTTTTTATAAATTAAGAACTTTTTGACTGAAAATTTAAAATGCAGAAATGTAATAAAGCAATAAAAGAAATTAAAAAACAAAATTTTCCATTAAAATCTGATTTTGAAAAACTTTTATTCGGGATTGATCATACCTATCATTTTGATTAGAAATTCAAACCTGGTACGATCAAATGCCTTGGTAAACAAATCAGCAAAATTATCATCTGTGTGAACCTTTACCAGCTCAATCAACCTTTTCTCTGCACAATCACGAATAAAATGATATCTAATATCAATGTTGTAGGTCCCTTCGTGTGTGTCGGATCGTCACATGCAAGTGGTCTACTAGTCGCACCGGGTTGCGGAATACCCGTGACTAGGTGGAGAGTCTTACTAAACAAAGTAAACCAAACACGAGAGTCACAATAAACGTTCTTTGTAATATAAACACTCGACGGTTACAGAGAGAATACAAGCTGCGTACTTAGAAAAACTGATTTCGTCTGAACAAATGGTTCTGCGTACTTAACCTCTGTGAAACTATCCTATTTATACAGACCTGATGCCTACGCACTTAGTAAGTGCGCAGGACCAATTGCTCTTGCGTACTTAGCAAGTACGCAAAGGTGTTCTTGCGTACTTGCTAAGTACGCAGGAGCTTTCTCCTGCGCACATGTAAGTGTGCAAAACACTTAGCAGAAAAACAACATACATTATGTAAAAGTAAATACAACTCGATAAACTATTACATAATGACTCATAAATACAAAGACAAATTACAGACATTAGAAATACAAACTAAGACTCTATCCAGAGTGTTGTCACAGGAAAGTGCATCAACAAACTCCCCCTTGACAACAGCTCGGGATCTTCATCGTCTTCAGTCTTCGGTCTTCAGTCTTTCGTCTTCAAAACATCTGCTCCTTAGCTTCCATCTTCTTTTTGTAATCAAAACAGAACTTGATCAACTTGTCGTATTTGGCAGAGAGAAGCTTCGTCCATTCGTCAATGTGGATGCAGTACTTGTCGGCTAGTACCTCCAGATCGTTCACAGAAAAGTTGATGAAGCAGACTTCATCAAATATCCTGATCACTTCCTTTGGCACAATATTTCCACTTGCTGACTTACCTTTACTCATTACCACAGCCTCGCCTGTTTTTGGATCAACGTACCAGTACCACATGTCACCAAGAATATCCTGAGGTAACTTGCTCAGGGGAATCTTAGTTTCACATCGCACTGGCTTGTATACCAATCTCTTTATGGGCTGCTTAGTCACAGGATGCACAGCGTGCTTATCCTTGACTCTTCTGGGCACCTGAGGCTTGAGGTATTCAAATTTCCCTGATCTTGCTTCCCGCTGTAGTGTTACCCACAAACCCAATGCTATTGCATGATTCGAGTGACTTAGCAGATCGCGGTTTGCGAGGTTAACTAGGTAGTACTTGGGCAAAGAGTTGAACTCCTCACTGGTGGGTTTCAAGTATTGAACCCCCCCAGATCTTTTGATGGCGAACAGCTGCTTGTCCTCCTCGAACCTAACATCTAAGATCATACCTGTCGCTCTGTGCTTGTCTGTGATAGACGTCTTTTGCCACACGGGAGCTGGACCCTTTGTAGATGCAGAAGGCATGTCTTTTTCTTTTTGTACCTCGGGGTCCACAGGTATAGGGTCGACCGGGGAGGCTTCAGTTGTAGTTTCAACATTACTTGCCGTGTCAACTGAGCCTGTTTCGAGCATAGAGTTGAGCGATGGTACTTCAAAGATCTCACCATCTTCTAACTCATACTTACCTTCCCCGTCGCCCTTGGGAATCTCAATCACCACATCATCGTCATCCTCGTTCCAGTCATCACCAGAGTCGATCTCTCCTTCTTCCAGATTAAGGAGAGCATCGATCTATGCCTCTTTGGAATAGTCAGGCTCTAAATAGAGGATCTCATCATCAGATAAGTCCTTGAGCACGTCAGCCGCTGACTTCCCTTTATCTCCGCCACCACCACCTGAGGTATCACCACCCTCTTGCTGAGTAGACTCCCCCTCAGCCAATGGAACAGAAGAGATGGGCACAATCGCCAAAGCTAGGTGCTCACCTCCACTAGGACAGACTTCAGGATCCTTGTCTTTATCATCATCCTTAGTCAGATCGACCGGATGACAAGACTCGGCACCGGTGGATTTCTTTTCTTTGTCTTTGTCTTTCTCTTTCTCTGTCTCCTTTACCCCCTGAGCACCTAGCTTCGCGGTCAGTTCACCAACTAATTTGACCATAGCTGCGTGCTCCTTCCTTTATAGATCCAACCTTAGCTCCAGGGAAGTTCTGTGGGCTAGAATCATGTCATTAGTCTTCATCAACAGTTCATTCTGTGCCATGACATTCTTCAACCGTTCATCAGTCCCCGTTCTCTAGCTACGCAGAATCCTAACTTCATCCGCCAGAGAGTTTATCTGTGCTTGTTGAGCATCAGAGTCCTCTTTTGACTTTTGAATAGTCTTCAACAAGCAAGCAACTTGGGTTTCTAGCACATCGATCCTAGCTTCATTTGGATCCAGATGCCTAGAGGATGAGGCTTCGGCGTTGTGGATGGGGGAAGAGAAGATTGTGTCAAAGTCGAACCCCCTGTGAGAAATCACCGTAGTTAAAGGGTTGACCTGATGGCTCTTTGGTGGGTGTTGGGATGGGGGATGTAATGATGGGAGTTATGGTTGGGGTGATGGTGACTGACTCCATGAAAAGTGGAGCAATCACCATCACCTGGACGGTTGGAGTAGGGAGGGTCACCGTCACAGGAATCACCTCTGTGACCGCCGTGACTGCCACATCTGCTTGTACTAGTGGCCTTCTCCTCCTTCTGTACAGTCGTTGTGCTGGTGGGGTAGATTCTGATAGCAATCGTGCTGGTGGACTGTCAGCCGCAGGTTGTACTTGCTGCACAGTCGGGATCTCTACAACCCTAGGGATAGCAACCTTTTGCCTATCGCCCCTCTTCTTGTTGGCCCTCTCACGCCTTTGTCTTTGTAGAGTAGCGTCAGAGTCGGAATCCGGCTCGTATTCGATGCTCGAGCTTTGTCATTTTCTTTTTGAAGACGACGCTGGCAGGGTTACCTGTACCGACCTTCTCGGATGTGCCTGTGATGGTGCGTCATCGGAATCAGAAGAATCTAATTATGTTGCCTCTGAATCGGATTCCTCAGCACCACCAACATCACCTTCATCATCATCTTCATCATCATCATGCTCTTCACCAGAGTCATCACTCATCTCTGGTGCTGAGTTGGGACTATACCAGTTCCAATCTTCAGGAGCGACGTATGCTTCATTCAGTAGGTGGCCAAAGAGTTCAGTGTGCGCTGGGGTAGGTTCTACACTGCCTGGCTTTAGAAACTGAGCAAAGACTCTCTTGTCCACCCTTTTTACCTGCAGTCTCTCCCCGATAGCACGTAGGTTTGGCAATGCATCATCGATCAGGAGCTGCACAAACCTCGGGTACAAAAGGAACATGAACCTCTCTGCTGTATTTATCTGGTCATTGAGTGCTTTGAAGATATAGCGAGAGAAGTTGTAGCCCCGATTGAGAGACAGGCCCACCATGGCCGCTGCAAGGTCATGACCCATGGCATCTTTCCCCGCTTTCCTGGATGAGATGCACACGATTATGATGTGGGCAAAGTAATGCCATTGATCCAATACCCACATCCTCTTGTAAGAAGCATAGTCCCTAGCCCCGACATATCCCATTCTGTGCCTCCAACACCCATCCACGTAGTAATCTGGATAGGATGTCGGGTCGGTGGCAAGGTCTCCGAACAGCAATACTCTTCTTATTGTATCCTCAGAGATAGCAATAGCCCGACCGTCAACGGTAGCCCTTATGACATTCGGGGATACCGTGCAATCGTGCTCTGCAGTCTCCCAGAATTGCTCCAGGTAAGGTCTTGACACTGTTGGGTTTGCTGAGATTGCATAACTTATTCTTGATCTGTTCAGAAAATCCACAATCTCCCTGTATTGCAAGGCTGCGCCTTTCCATTCTGGTTCGGTGTTAGCCAATAGGTTGAATTCGTCAGTGAATGCACGAGCCATAGCCTGCAAACACACATAGAAAACATATTCAGAACAACTTATAACACTGGAAGTGGACACACATGACATAGTATAGTAGTTACACTTTGAAAAAAAATTCAGATTTAGGAAAAATTTCTAAGTGTTGGTCCTGCGCACTTAGCAAGTACGCAGGATTTTCCTCTTGCGTACTTAGCAAGTACGCAGAAATTGCTTCTTGCGTACTTGCTAAGTGCACAAGATTCACATTTAGCAAAAATTCCAGAAAATTGTAATTCGTTCAAAACGTGGGTTGATTAGGTCGCCACTAGGTCGGAATCAAGGATTCTAACCTATGGTACCATTATCAACACCACACACTGCTTAACCTCGTTCAATTTTTGACCTAGACCAGTCGCTGACCCACTGTCGGTTCAACTTCAACCGACGGATCAATCGAGGACCAGGAGATGATTAGGGAATCGATTAAAGCTTCCTGTTCGCTTGTTACAGATAATAAGTTACCCAAACAACCCCATTTTACCCCAAAATATATCGGATTTAACCTAACATTTTCTAAGTCAAAAATTGGTCAATAGTCACGATTAAACGGATGAAATCGGCCAAGATTCTCACCTATGAGATGAAATAAGATGATGAAAGTATGGACGGAACGAAAGATGGTTTAGACAGTATCGATTTTGAGCGAAAAATTTGCAGAGGGAAATTTTGAGTTTTGAATGCGTGAAACTGAGAACAATTCTAAGTGTCACATATATACCCCTCACTTACTGCTCGTGCGTACTTGTTAAGTGCGCACGAGTTAACTCTTGCGTACTTACAAGTACGCAGGACTTAACTCTTGCGCATTTACAAGTGCGCAAGAATAACTCTTGCGTACTTGTTAAGTGCGCAAGTTTTACTTCGTGCGAACTTGACAAGTGCGCACAACCCTTAAGTGCGCAATTTTCAACTCAGAATTTATGAAGATTTTCAAGACAAATAACGAACAAGATAAAAATATTCAACCAAGAGGATTCAAATGCAATTCATGAAGATTAAACATAAAATATTTTTGGCCTTACTATGCATAAACATAAAACTTAAAATCTTTTTGTTCTTTTCAAGATAGATATATACAATCATTTACACAAGCTATTTTTGAACTAAGACACGAGCAGAGGATCATATCAGGCTATCTTATAGCAAAAATGATACAATATAAACATCAAAGAATATGGGATCATGTCATGTATTACTCTTTATTCATACGTAATAAGCACATAAACAAGTAATTCAAGTTGACAATATTATAAGATTTGAAACTATAAGCATCTTTGTATCACGTTCTTGTGTATTAATGTATTATTTATAAGATATACAACGTGTACCCCACTGATATGTTATTCTAACTTGCACTATCTCAACGCATCTAAGATTTTTCTAATGATTTTTTAAATTTTCAGAATGAAGCTACATCTATTAGCTCAGGAAAAATCAAGCAGAATCCATAAGGATTATCAGGAATCATAAGATTCAGAATCGAGTGATTCATTTGTCTTGGTTTCATGTGATTTTCTTCTTTGAATATCGGGATGATGATTCAGGATAATAGATATGGTGTTTGATTATCAGGTAAGGGGATCCAACTTTTATCTGGATTTGATTTCAATGAATCAGGAGTGATTCAAGGGTGAATACATGCTCAACGGTTAATGTAGAGACATGTCTTGATTCAATCTCTCCTTGCATACTTGTGAGTATGGGCAGTGAGATGAACCGCATTAATTGTGCTAACAACATAACCCGAAACTGATCTCAAAAGAAAATTATTGTCAAAATCTAACATCCTTTATCTGATAATGATCTTTTCTATTCTTTTACGCACACACGCTTGCAAACATGGGTTCAAATCACGGTTGTATTTTAGATTTAGTTTCCACACTACTAGTGATTCAAAGACGCATACAGCCTACTGACAATTCAAATTACTTGTAAATAAACAAATTAAAAACATAATAATTTAAACAATTAAGTAAACATGACGCAATTATTTCCCATATGAGCAGTCTGTGGTGTTTAGATCATTTCTGATGTACTATCATTTCCTCTTTTCTCAAGTTAACTTTGAAATTTTCTCCATTTTCTATTTTGTTTTTTTTCTTTTTTTTTGTTTTTTTTTTTTGGTTTTAGTAAAATATTTTTAAGACTAAAAGAACTATACAGAAAATTTAAAAGAATTGTCAATTTAACTTCCATGAATTGAAATGATTTAAGAAAACTTAGTTTTCACTCAGGATTGAACATTCCTATCAAGTTGACAAGATGTTCAAAACGGGATCGATCAAATGCCTTTGTGAAAAGGTTAGCAAGATTGTCATCCGTGTGAACTTTTACAAGTTCAATTAAATGCTTTTCAGCACAGTCACGGATGAAATGATGGCGAATCTCTATATGTTTAGTTTTGGAATGTTTTACCGGGTTATTTGTGATGGACATGGTGGCATTGTTGTCAATGAATAGAGGAGTTCCAGTGAAGTTCAAGCCGTAGTCTCGCAATTGCTGCTGAATCCACAATATCTGAGAACAACCGCCAGCTGCAGCAATGTACTCTGCTTCACAAGTTGAGACAGAAACCGTTGACTGCTTCTTACACTGCCAGGAGACCAGTCTGTCTCCCAAGAATTAACATCCACCAGAAATTGACTTTCTGTCAAGGTTACAACTGCCATAATCTGAATCAGTGTAGGCTTTGAAGTCGAATGACTGCTGCTAAGGGTACCAAAGACCTAATCGGGGTTTCCCTTTCAGGTATCTGAAAATTCTCTTCACGGCTATCATATGTGACTCCTTCGGTTGAGACTGAAACCTTGAGCACAAACATAAAGCAAACATTATATCGGGTCTTGAAGCTGTGAGATACATAAGTGATCCGATCATCCCATGGTACAACCTGCTGTCCACATCCTTTCCATCTCTGTCGGGATGCAAACCATGATTGACTGGGATTGGTGTACCATAACTAGTGCTATCACTCATCTTGTATTTTGACAAGATGTCCTGCACGTACTTAGTTTGATGTAGATAAATACCATTCTCTCTTTGACTGACTTGCAGACCTAGAAAGAATGACAGTTCACCCATATTGCTCATTTCAAACTTGGACTTCATCACCTTCTCGAATTCCCTACACATCCCTTCATTGGTCGACCCAAAGATAATGTCGTCGACATATACTTGCATAAGAAGAATGTCACCTCCTGCTTTCTGTATGAAGAGAGTCGAGTCAATCTGTCCACGGTCGAAACCATTAGACAGTAAATGCTTAGATAATGTCTCATACCATGCCCGCGGTGCTTGATGAAGACCATAAAGTGCTTTGTCGAGCTTGTACACTTTATTGATATTATGCGGATCTTCAAAACCGGGAGGTTGAGTGACATAGACTTCTTCATGCACCTTACCATAAAGGAAAACACTCTTTACATCAAGTTGATAGACCTTGAAGCCGACATATGTGGCATAAGCCAAGAACAGTCGAATGGCCTCAATTCTAGCAACTGGGGCATATACTTCATTGTAATCCAAGCCCTCTTGTTGATAAAAACTCTGAACAACCAATCTTGCTTTGTTCTTCACAACTACATGACGATCATCCGTCTTGCATTTGAACACCCATCTAGTACCAATTGGCTGAAAGCCTTTTGGCAAGTCAACTAAATCCCGCACGTGCAACTTTTGGAATTGAGATAGTTCATCTTGCATCGCCTCAATCCAGCAGTTGTCAGCGAGAGCCTCCTTCACATTCTTCGGCTCTACCTGGGACACGAATGCAGCATGCAGACATGTTTCCATGACACCAGTGTCAAATATCTCTGTGTAAAGACTGGTGTTCTCAGTGATGGTTCTATGACGAGTCTGAACACCGGCATAAGGATCACCAATAATGTTGTCGATTGGATAATTCCTGTTCACCCTCGTCTCCGGTACAATTGGTTCTTAAATTTCTGGATCTAGATTTGTGCTTAACTCCCCCATTTCCTGTGTTCCAGAGGAAGAAGATTCAATGTTAATTGGATCAGCTGGAGCTTCATTTCCTATAATTGTGTTAGGATTGGCTTGAGCGTCATCTCCAACAATATGAACACCTTCACTGTTATCACTGTCATGAGTTCCAGATGCAGATGCAGCATTGGAATCAGGAGTTATAATTGGTATAGTAGCACGAGTAGAAAAACTGGAGTCATTGTCGCCACGCAATAAATCATAGACATTTACGGCGTCTTCTGCAGATAAGTCAGGAAGATTGAAGGACTTGAATAGCGCATCATAATCAAAACCCCAAGCTGGACCTTTTGGTTCTGGTGGAGTGCTGTGTTTACTACAGTCCACTTCAAACCATTCTTCGACAGTACGAGTTCCTATGTTGTACACTCTCTTGCAGGGCGAATTGGCAACATATCCTAAGAAGATGCCTTCCACCGCTTTCGCATGAAATTTAGACTGACGGTCTTTATACTGTAGCAACAAGGAACAAGGACTACCAAAAGGAACTAGGTAATCAAGATTGGGAAGTCGATTGTTGATCAACTCATAACATGTCTTGTTGTTCCTTTTCACAACCAGAACCCTGTTTAAGACGTGACAAGCTGTATTAACTGCTTCTCCCCAGAAAGTGACAGGAAGCTTTGCATCTGACAGCATAGTCCTTGCAGTCTCGATCAGTGTTCTGTTCTTCCGTTCAGCAACTCCATTCTACTGAGGTGTGTACGGCGCGCTGAATTCGTGACGGATCCCTCTCTTGAGACAGAAAAGTTCCATCAAATTATTCTTGAACTCAGTTCCGTTGTCACTCCTTATTCTTCTAACTTTCAGCTTACAGAGAGATTCCAAGCTCAGGATCAGGTATTGAAGAACATCATCAGTCTCGTCTTTTGTACCTAAAAAATGCACCCAAGAAAAACGTGAGAAATCATCAGTTACAACTAGACAGAACGACTTACCTCCAATACTCCTGATACTTATGGGGCCAAACAGATCCATGTGTAATAGCTCCAAAGGGGTATCGATAGAGTTTTGGAGCTTGGGCTTGTGAGACTTCCGTTGCTGTTTGCCCTTTTTACACGGCATACAGTCATCTGCAATGGTAAACCTCAACTTAGGAACCCCGGTTACCAAACCGTTTCAGACAAGATGATTCATTTTACGATAAGAAATATGTCCGAGTTTCCTATGCCACAAGATGGAGTCAAGTTTTGTCGCTTTTGTAAGCAAACAAGTTGCAACTGATGAGGTGGTTTTTGCCACACTCATATCAATCTAATAAGTGTCGTTTGATCTTGGTGCTCTCATCAGAATCCAGTCTTCGGGAACCTTAAAACCGGGTTTGAGAATCAGACATTCTGACTTGTCAAACATCACCGAGTACTCCTTGTCACACATTTAGGAGACACTCAACAGGTTATGCTTCAGCTGCTCGCAAAACTTGACATTTTCAAAGCTAACACAACCGTTTGAAACTACGCCTTGACACCTGATGCTGCCGCCTTTTTCTCCGGCAAAGGCCACATAGCCGCCTCTTAATGGTTTAACATCTTGAAGCAAGGCCATGTTTCCTGTCATGTGCCGGGAGCATCCACTATCTACATACCAACGGTTAGAGATAGTACCCTTCGGACGTCCCTGCACGAGTAACAAAAGAATTAGTTAGATTTGGAGACCTAAGCCATTGTGGTCTTGGGTCGTCCATCCTTCTCAAAATAAACTACTTCTTTCAACTCACAGTCATGATGACTGTTCGAAATTGGTGAATCTTTGGATGAATTTGGAACAGGAGATTGAGAACCTTTAACTTTCTTGTTCTAGGATCTCTTTTGATTCTTAACCAGAACAGTAGACTTTGGCTCAACCACAGCCGGTGAACTTGTGGAAGCTTCACCTGATTGAGTCTTAGTCAGCTGTTCCAGCTTTTTCAACCTCTTATTCCTTCTTCTTCTTTGTGGCTTAGAGAGTCTAGCCACAGATTTCTCACCAGTGCGTGTACTGCCAGATGTAGACACACGAGGTACAGCAGGTTGCTTTACCTTTCTTGCAACAGATGGTTTGGCCTCAGATTTAATCTTAGGTTTTCCCATAGGTTGTACTGGTGGTTTCACCACATTCTGGTTTGGACTTCTGGGAGGTTTCACTATTGGCGACTTAGGGATAACGGTTGGCTGTGAGATAACATGTCGTTTCCCTTGGTTCTTTGATGGACAGTTCACAAGAATGTGACCAACCATGCCACAATGAAAACACATCCTCTTGTCCACATGAGTTCTCTTGTAAGGCTCATTAGATCTGGACTTAGATAACTCTCCATTATGAGCAGGAGGAGTTGGTTTATGAACAGGAGTCTGCCCTTTTTTAGTTTGGTTTTTGGGGGTATAATAATTTTGCAAATTCTCTTTGTAACCAAGCCCATAATGAGCTGAAAAAGCCTCTTTCTTAACTTGGTTAATATTTTAACAACCCCCGTAAAGCATTACCTTAAGTTTATCATTTGTTTCAATGATATCAGGTTCAGTTAAAATGCAGTTATCACTATTAGTGATAATGTTTTTGTGGACTTTCTGTTCAGTCAACAACTCCTCAGAGACTACTCTTTCAGGGCAAGTGTTAACCGACCCATCATCAGAAGCAGTAACATAATTCTCACTAGGTGTGGAGTTAGCCTTACTTGAGGATTCATCCTTTTTAGGGGAATCATCCTTATTAGAGGACTCATCTAGACAGGTGAGATCAATGTCTATCAAGCTATTGACAAACTTCCCACTTATTGGTGGAGGAATGGCATTGGTACCAAGACCTAGGCCCTTCAATTTCCTCACTACTGATTCGTAGTGCTCCACCACAAAGCGAGAGTTTTTCAACTTCTCATTTGTACATTTTAACTGCAGGATCTCATTTTGCAGTTTGTTGATTTCATTGTTCCGTTTTTCTAACCCCCTATACGCAATATCCAAGTGAACTTGTTGCTCACTTATTTGTAAAGAATATTCACATTTTTCTTTTTTCAACGTTTCAACAGACTCTTTAAAACGTTTTTCGTTTTCTTTGTAGTTATGAGCTGCCATAGTTAGGGTTTGTCTTGGAGCTTAGAAATTTCAAGCTTTAGCCCTAGACATTTAGAACAAGAAATAACAGAGAAAGGGTTAGAATCTACCTCAGATGATGAACTCTGTGCTTCTCCAATGGCTATGAGAGCAACGGCAGTGGTAGACTCCTTTTCAACAGCTACAGAAGCTTCCATCTCCTCAGCTTCTTTTCTCTCAGCCTCCATCAGCTCCATGATCTCAGCCATGAGACCAACCTGTGTTTGAGCAATGATGGCGTCCTCTAGATGAACACCCCAATCAAAGTTTTCGTCATGTTGAGCTACCAGTGCATTTGACGAACCACCTTGGTGTTGATTATGGTGACTAGTGTTGTTGTGGCCGTGGCTGTTTCCCTGGCTAGGTCTGGTGAAACCAGAGGCCGGTGCTCGGTCTTTTTGACACTCACAAGCAAAGTGTCCATAGTTCAGACACTTGTAGCATTTGGCCTTGGATTTATCAAATCCAACCTTGGCATTTGAATGTCCACCAATGAACTTTCTTCCTGTTCTGTTCAGGAAACGCTTGGCCCTCCTCAAAAGCATGGCCATATTCCATTGAATATCCATGTCCTCAATATCATCAGGATCCACTTGGTTAAAGTCTTCTTCAATAGTTTCGGGATCCGTTAGCTTGCCGCCTATGAAATTCTCATACGCAAGCATACATGATGAAAACAACGCTACATGATCTTCAGCTATTTTGACTATTGCAGAATGGTTAGCTGAAGACGTAGCTGGAGGATTTCTTGAGGTGTGTTGATGATTAGTTCCCAACCCTGATCCGGATGCATAACAAGCATGACCACCACACCCATTTGAGTGGTCTTCTTCATTGGAGTGTCCAGTAAAGAGGGCAATTCCAGAGCCCGATGATTTTGAAGTGGAAGTCGTCCCATGATACATGGAAGGGTCCTGTATCTGAGGTCTTCCCGAGCTCTCCTTCTTCATAAGATTCATGTTATGAGCTTGAATCTTACCAATAGCCTCATCTACTGTTAACTCATAGAATTTAGGATTTTCCCTCATCAGGGTTGTATACATCTCAAACTTTGGTGGCAAAGCAACAAGAAATTTTTCCACAAGTTCTTCATCGGGATATTTCAGTTCAAAAGCTTTCAACTCCGTTTGTAAATGATAGAATCTAGAGATGAGATCATCTAACGATTCATTTTCCATGAAATTGAAACATTCATATTGCTTCCGGAGAAGATCCCGCTTACTCTTCTTAATGTCACTGTTCCCCTCAAATCTTTTCTGAAGTGCTTTCCAAAGATCCTTGGAGGTGTCATAGCCTCGAAAACTGTGAAACAATTCCCGAGTTAATGACATAGTGATTGAGCCAAGAGCCTTCTTTTCCCGATCATAAGCTTTCTTTTGTTCTTCATCAAGCTTAGAGATGGGCTTTGGCACCTCTTCATCAAGATAGATGTGTGTGGGATGCTTATATCCCTCAATGCTTGGTATCCATAATGATGAGTCGGTGTATGAAATGTAGTGCTCAAAACGCACCTTCCAATTGGAATAATCATTTACATTTAATAGTTTAGGCGGTTTCTGAGGTGTACCGATATCATTATCATAATTTAACATGTTTCCAAGATTCTGAAGGTTCGACATAGTGAATTACTTGGTCAAAAATCAGAAAAATCAGACACTATGCGCACTTGGTTTTGGCCTTGCGCACTTGAGAAATGGTCTTGCGTAGTTAAGACTTGCTCTTGCGTACTTCTAAGTACGCAGGAGGAAATATTAAGTACGCAGGATATAACTTAAGTTCGCACAAGTTCAGTCTTGTGCACTTGTAAGTACGCAGGAGATAACTCTTGCGTAGTTAGTAAGTACGCAGAAGACTGTACTTTTTACCAAAAATGGTAAGTACGCAGGACACCTTTTCAGCAACTCTCACCAAACTTTTCCGGTCACCTGAAAATCGTCGGAGATAGTGAAAAATAGGCTGATGATCAATGCAATCGAGCCAAAGGATCAGAAACAAGTTTCTAACCAACCTTTGATGCTCAAACCACACAAATACACAGCAAAAATCGGTTTTTGAGAGATTTTTGCTTCTAAAAAAGTGCTCAAGAGCTACCCTTTTTTTATCACAAAAATCAACAAAAATACCTCTTTTTGCTTGTAAAACTCAGTAAAACGTCTCCAAACTCACTTACAACACTCGAATTCAAGAGCAATGCTCTGATACCACTTGTAGGTCCCTTCCTGTGTGTCGGATCGTCACATGCAAGTGGTCTACTAGTCGCACCGGGTTGCGGAATACCCGTGACTAGGTGGAGAGTCTTACTAAACAAAGTAAACCAAACACGTGAGTCACAATAAACGTTCTTTGTATTATAAACACTCGACTGTTACAGAGAGAATACTGTAGGTCCAGGTAACTCAGCTACTGATCAAACTCGTGATATGACGTTGATATAACACGAAGTGCGGAATCCTTCGCGTTACCGATTTGTATACTAACCGACAATCCAAAACAACACGCGTAAATAAACTTCTCGATTATATTCAGAATAACAATGGTTACAGACTCAATCAGACAATTGTTCACTTCTGTTCATCTCTGTCTAATGACTCTGTAACACATATATATAGAACCATAACTGCTGTAAGCGAACTTAGTTAAGTTCGCCTGAAACAGTCTAAGCGAACTTAACAAGTTCGCCTCAGCTATGCCTAAGCGAACTTATTAAGTTCGCCTCTGATAGGTCAGGCGAACTTAACTAAGTTCGCCTCTAGGCTTACTACTAAAAAACACTTAGCAACTTTACAATTTCATGACAAAACATAAAGACATAAAATCTAACTATTACAAGCTTTTGTCATTACAAGTCTATGTCCTAACAGACTCCCCCTTGACAATAGCTTGATCTTCTGTCTTCAATCTTTATTTTGAAGTCTTCCAGTTATCCGGTAGTCTGCTGCCAGCATGCACACCGTATCTTCTGCATATCTCCAAAACTCTTTTATACTATAGACCTTGTTCTCTCCATTCATCAGTATACATTATCTCATTCTTTCTCAGTGTCCTCTGATCTTTCTTTGAAAAATTAATAAGATTCATTGCGTCATAGAAACACACAATGACCTTATTATCTTTATCTTCAACCCTTGCTTCACCAGTATTGACGTCAACATACCACCATTTCATATTCCCAAGAAAGTCTTGAGGAATTTTCTTTAATGGTATTTTGTGTATAGCACGCACTGGTCTGTACTTGTATCTCCAGGTTACTTTCCCAGTCTTAGGATCTGTAATCTTCACTCTCTTTCCTTTCTGTGGTTTCAGCCGTTCATACTTACCTGAACTTCCTTCTTTCTTTATCAGGTTTGCTATCACATCAGCCAAACCATTCTTCGATCTATTTATGAGAGGCTTTGAAGCTAGACCATTTATTTCACACCTCGGTAAGGTATTGAAATATTTGATCCTAGGCTTTAAGTATTGAACACCGTCAGATCGTTTGATTACAAACAATTTTGATTCATCATCATAGAACCAACTTATGATCCTTCCTACACACTACTTTTTATTCACATATTTTTCTTTCTGAGCAGGTTGTATTGGAGACTTGGGTTGTACCTTCATCCAACTATTTACTACTTCTCTCCACTGTTCTCGTGTCATACCTGTATCTCTAAACATCACAGGTTCTTCATTAATCTTCGGAGACTCAGTGTGAGTAGTTTCAGTTTCAGCATTCTTATTGAATTGAAGATTTTCATCATCCGTATCCATCTTTGACTCAGCTGTATCATCAGGCAATGTGACGTCTTCAATAGAGTCCATAGAGTCAGTTATTCCGTCATAAGAGAATTCAGGAACAACATCCTCTTGGATGAAGTTATACGGCACCTTAAGACCGTCACAGCCTTCATATGTAACACTGTCTTTATCTTTCTCTATTTCAATCTCCACTATTTCTCCTTCTTCTATCTCAGTGTCTGACATATCATCTTCCATGTCATTGAATAAATCGTCAATGTCATCAAGACATTCAATCTTTTCAGCCTCTTCTTCTGAATCTTGAAAGAATTCTAATAACAGAATTTCTTCTTCATTATTACCCGAAGTATCTTTATCTTTGTTTCCTTCAAGAGATTGTGATGTCGACTCCCCCTAAACTCTAGATATAGGATTAGCGTCAGTGTATTGACGATCACCCTCAATATTTCCAGCAGGATCATTGTCTTCATCATCACGTCTTTGTATTGACTCAGTATTGACTCAAGACGCTGAACGAGTTTGGACACTAACGCTTGCATATCAGCAATCTGTTGAGCTTGAGTCTGAATCACCAGCTGTCGTTGAGAATCAATAGACACAAGAGAGTTAACTTGTGTTTGTAAAGTAAGCACTTGAGATTCAAGGAAAGTAATCCTGTCAGAATCAGAAGGCTTTGATGGACCAGTTGTGGATTGTGGAATAGAAGGACTTGAAGTAGTAGGAATCGCTGTAGGAATAGGAGATGGATCCTTAGAGTTTGGAGGAGTAACAATCAGAGAAGCAACAAAATTTGCATCCTCAACTCCTTGAGAAGATTGTGCAGCCGCAATTGAAGCAGACATTAACTTTTGTCGTGAAGGATCAGGATTAAAGTCACTATCAGTGTCAGAACTTTCATCTACCAACGATCTTTTTCCAAGAACTGATCCGGAAGGAGGATCCCGAACAGACTTGCGTCGTAGTCGTCTGGCTTGAGATTTAATGCGTTTTCCAGCATTAGCCAGTGGAATAGCAGCCAACCGTTCATAATGAACTGGAGAAAAATCTCTAGATTCATCAGAAGCAGTGCTGTCATCATCAGATGATGAAGTATCACTTGAACTGGAACTTGACTCAGCTTCAGTCACCACATTCCCTTCTTGTTCATGAATGGGCGAGTTCACAGCATCATCAACAAAATCATCCATGTTCATTCCTAGATCGTGATCAGGATCATGAACGACCTCTTCTAAAACTGGTTCCTGAATAGGAATATTAACTTCAGCTTGTGGAATAGGAACTTGTTCAGGAATAGGAATTTGAATTTGTGGTTGTGGAATCTGTTGGGGTTGAACTTGTTGTAGTGGTTGTTGTGGTTGTTGTTGGTGTTGTTGCTATTGTGGTTGTGGTTGAACATTAACTCCTTGAACTTGAGCAAGTTCATCAGGATGAAACCAATTGTCATTCAGTGGTGCAACATAATCAGGATTGATTAAGTGCCCAAACAGTGGAGTATTTACTGGAATCAACGCAGCATTTTGTTGTTTCACCTTTGTACAATCGGTAAAGATACGTTTTGACATCGGTGTCAAAGTCAATCTGATAGCATGGTGTGGCAGATCCGGAATAAGATGATTGAGTATCATTTGAATAAATCTTGGATACATCAAAAAACCTTGACCTTCAGCTGGATTAATCTGCATGACCATCTCCCGATAAAAATACAGTGGAAAATTGAAACGTTTATTCAATGTTAAAGCCACCATTGCTGTTTGAAGTGCCATCTTCAAACCATCTGTACCAGCTTTTCGTGGAGAAATACATTGTATAATCACATGCATAAAGTACCTCCATTCACCCACTAATCCACCTTTCCGAGCTTGAGTATCATTTTGTCGTCCACGATAACCCATCCTTTGAAAACAACCCATAATAAGAGTATTAGGATAAGAAATTGGATCTTCAGCATTTCCACCCAAAGCAAGAGCAGCACGAATTGTCGCTTCTGAAATTGCAATCTCGGTATTATTGACTGTGGCACGAAGGACATGCGGTTCCACGTCAATATCTTGATGTACGGTATCCCAGAATTGTTGTATATACACCAAGCTGATATAAGGATCCGCAGATAATGCAACATGCAATCTTGATCGATTCAGAAAATTGATTATGCCTTGAAAATGAACAGCTTCCGGCATATTAGGATCTAATAATGCCACTTGATTATGCTTGTATTCGACACGTCGAGCCATCTGTGAAAATATTGGACAACTTAACAAACATTAGAACACGTACACATATATGACACTCACAATTAATACGACACACAAACAAAACAATCAACACAAAATAAAAAAAATTCAAACAAAAAAAATTTAAAAAATTTCAAACAACAAAAAAAATCACAACTCTTTTTCACTTCTGACCCCTAGGCGAACTTAATAAGTTCGCTTAGTGTTGCAAGAGGCAAACTTAATAAGTTCGCCTGACAAGTTCGCTTCAAACAAGTTCGCTTGGAACAAGTTCGCTTGAACCTGAGACGATTCAAATTCATACACAGAGAATTCAAATTTTGGCAAACCAAGATCAAATCATGAAATAATCCTATCCAATCAATCGAATATCACAATATGACCAAAAACGATGAACAATTTGATGGTTAGGTCAAAATGTAGGTCTACAACAGCCGTGAAATAGGCCGACGAAACCCGAAACTAAAAAGCATCGATTACGCTCAAATTAGCAGATGAAATCCAACGAAATTACCTTTGTTAGATTCGCAATGGGATTTCGATCAAGAATCAATCAAAAATTAACACCCACAACACAGAATTAAAATTTGAGAAATTTTGGGATAAGTTCGCCTAAACTCTGATGAAGACGATAAACATGACAAGTTCGCTTGAATCAAATCTTAATTAGAATAAGTTCGCTTGATTAAGCGAACTTGTTAAGTTCGCTTAACAAACCTTCGGCGAACAAGATAAGTTCGCTTCATCCTTAAGTTCGCTTCACCTTAGACAGAAGATTAAGTTCGCTTCACCGATTTAAGCGAACATATTAAGTTCGCTTCACTGTACACAGGCGAACTTAATTGTTTTTTTTTTTTTTTTTTTTTTTATCCTTTTTGCCTTGAACAAAATTTACCAACTTCAAACTTTCAAATCCCGAACATCCATCAGCAATATTCGATCCAATCCCAAACAATATTAATATAAGTTTAGAATTTTCATGGAAAATAAAAATAAATTTTTTTTTTTAATTTTATCTATACAAACGGAAACACATATTTTGGTTTTTCTCTGTACAAATAGAATCACATATTTTGGATTTTTCTTTGAATAAACTGAAATGACATATTTTTGATTTGAACATCATGAGCAAGAAGATCATATCAGTATTTAATTAATTCATCACACATATTATGAATAATAAAGGGTAACCTATAGTATGAAACCTTCAAACTTAGTCTTGTGCACTTTGCATCTTTTTCATTTTGAAGCTCATTTAATTTGAATGACATTTGAAATGATACGTGATAAATTTCAAAGTAAATGAGATCAGGTTATGAAATGCTCTTTTATTTATACCGAATTTGAAATATAAAGCCTGAATGCTTAAAATTGTCAATATTATATTATTTGAAACTATAAGCGTTTATTCTCCAAATTCATGTGATTTAGTACCATTTAGATGATAAACAACGTGTACCCCACATATATGCCAAATAGAAAATAACTGCACTATCTTCAAGACACATGAAAGATTTTACTAAAAATTTTTCGAATATTCAGAATGAGGAGACATCACTTAGCACATGAATAGCAGAATCCAAATTGGATTGTATAGGAATCAATGAGATTCAGAATCGAATGAGTCAATGTTTTGGCTTATATTTGTGGAATCATAAGATTCAGGTACGTGGATCCAACTGTTATCTGGATTATGAATTCAATGGAATCAGTAAAGATAATGTATCAATATGATCCAAGGGCTAGTATACGATTGACAGATGTTGTCAAGTACATATCTTGATTATACTTCAAATTGCATGCTTTTCGGGACATGGGCACTGAAGCAAATCGAATGAATAGTGCTAAGAACATAACCCGAAACTGATCTCATAGGAAAATCCTTATTAAAAGCTAATATTCTGTATCTGATAGTGATCTTTTAACACACACACCCAGGCATAAAATGGGTTTAAATCACAGATGTAATCATATTATATTTAATTTTCACACTACTATTAGTTTCAAAACGCTTTTAGCCTATTAACAATTCAAGTTTCAAATTTTATAAACAAATTTTAAAACAAATTATCAAGAATAGAACAATCATAATACTATCATTTCTTATTTATGCAGACTTTGAAATTTAGATCAGATCAACTTATTTTAATCATTCATATATCAAGGTCTACTAAGGTCGTGTGAAATGAACTAATCACTGATGTACTATCATTTCTTCTCTAACTTCAAATGATGTCAAATTTTATATTTTTCAATTTGTTTTGACTTTTTATAAATTAAGACTTTTTGACTGAAATGTAAATGCAGAAATGTAATAAAGCAATAAAAGAAATTAAAAACAAAATTTTCCATGAAATTCTGATTTTGAAGAAATTTTTATTCGGGATTGATCATACCAATCATTTTAATTAGGAACTCAAACCTGGTACGATCAAATGCCTTAGTGAGCAAATCAGCAAAATTATCTACAGTATGTACCTTGACCAGCTCAATCAACCTTTTCTCTGCACAATCACGGATAAAATGATATCGAATTTCGATGTGCTTAGTTTTACTATGTTTAACAGGATTATTCGTTATGGACATAGTAGCATTATTATCAATAAACATAGGGGTTCCTGTGAAATTCAAACCGTAATCTCTCAATTGTTGTTGTATCCACAGGATCTGTGAACAGCAACTTGCAACAGCGATGTATTCTGCTTCGCATGTTGAAATCGAGACTGTGGTTTGCTTTTTGCATTGCCAGGATACAAGTCGATTACCTAAGAACTGGCAACCACCTGTTGTAGATTTCCTGTCCAGACAACAACCACCAAAATCAGAATCAGTATAAGCATTGAAATCAAAGTTAGAACCATGAGGATACCATAGCCCTAAACGTTGTTTTCCTTTTAAATACCGAAAGATTCTTTTCACAGCAATCAAGTGAGATTCTTTTGGCTTTGCCTGAAATCTGGAACAGATACACACAGCAAACATTATATCCGGCCTTGAAGCGGTTAAGTACATGAGGGATCCAATCATAGCTCTATAAAGTCGACAGTCCACATCTTTTCCTTCCGGGTCAGAATTTAACTTATGATTGACCGGAATTGGAGTATCGTATGAAGTACAGTCCTCCATCTTGAATCGGCTCAAGATGTCTTTGACATACTTGGACTGATGAATAAAGAAACCATCTTCCTTTTGATTTACTTGTAAACCTAAGAAAAACGATAACTCTCCCATCGCAGACATTTCAAATTTCGACTTCATAACATCCTCAAATTCTTTGCACAACCCTTCATTTGTCGAGCCAAATATAATATCATCCACATAAATCTGTACCAGTAGGTAATCTCCCCCTGATTTCTTTATGAATAAAGTCGAGTCTATCTTTCCACGAACAAAGTTATTCGCCAAAAGATGTGTTGATAAAGTCTCATACCACGCACGAGGAGCCTGATGAAGACCATAGAGGGCCTTATCTAGCTTGAAAACCATGTTCGGATTCAGTGGATCTTCAAACCCCGGCGGCTGACACACATAGACTTCCTCCTTGACCTTTCCATATAAAAATGCACTCTTTACGTCTAATTGAAACATCTTAAAGCCTTTAAAAGAAGCAAAAGCTAGAAACAGCCTTATAGCTTCGAGCCTCGCAACCGGCGCATAAACCTCGGTATAATCAATTCCTTCTTGTTGATTGAAGCCCTGGACAACTAATCTTGCCTTGTTGCGAACCACGACACCTCGATCGTCCTTTTTACATTTAAACACCCATTTTGTTCCTATCGGATACGCACCTTTCGGTAAATCAACCAGATTCCAAACCTTCAGTTTGTCAAATTGAGCTAGTTCTTCCTGCATAGCTTCTATCGAGTTATTGTCATTTAAAGCCATCTCTACATTCTTGGGTTCAACCTGTGAAATAAAGCAAGAATGTGAGCAATCATCAAGAACACCAGAATCTTTAATGCAAGTATACAAACAAGTATTGTCAACAAGAGAATGAGTTTTCACTCCATCCTGTAAATTTCCAATTATATTTGTCATCGGGTGATTTTTGAGTTCCTTGATGGATGCGACCTCAGGAACCGGCAACACTTCAACTTGAGTAGATTCAGATTGATAAGAATAATCTTGAGGAATTGGAATTGCCGAGTCTAAATTTGTTGGAATCTCCCCCTGATCCTGTGTCGAAGGTAGTGGATCATCACTTAACAGCGGATCAGCAGAAGAATCTTAAAAAATAGCATTATCCTCCTCACTCTCTGAATCTTGTGGACCGGAACAAGAAGCAACATTAGGATCAGGAGCAGAAATAGATGAAATCGATGAATTGGGAACTGCATTTGGTAGAAATCCATAATGCTGTGCATCTTGACAAGAATCATAAAGAACAGCAGCATCTTCATCAGAAATGTCAGAAGGTAAATGAAAAGACTTGAATAAGTTTTCATAATCAAATGCCCAATCCGGACCAATCGCTATTTGTGGTAAAGACCGATTTGAACAGTCAATATGGAACCATTCTTCAACTTGGCGTGTCTCTTTGTTATAAACCCTCTTGGTAGTCGAATTGGCCACATACACCAGAAAAATCCCTTCAATAGCCTTCGCACTGAATTTTGTCGGGACATCTCGAACCTTCAGTAGGGTACACGGATTACCAAAAGGTAGTAAGTATTCCAGATTCGGCTTTCGATTGTTTAACAATTCATAGCAAGTCTTGTTATGTCGCTTGACGGTCAAGACCCGGTTCAAAACATGACACGCAGTATTGACAGCTTCAGCCCAAAAGGTGACTGGTAGCTTAGAATCTACAAGCATCGTGCGAGCTGTTTCGACCAACGTCCTGTTCTTTCGTTCAGCAACACCATTTTGTTGAGGAACATATGGCGCACTGAATTCATGATGAATTCCTTTTTGTAAACAGAATAAGCCCATTTTGCTATTCTTAAATTCGCTGCCATTGTCACTCCTGATTCTTCTGACTTTCAGATTTAATAAATTCTCCAAACCCAGGATTAAGTATTGAACCAACTCAGTGGTTTCAGCTTTAGATGAAAGAAACTTAACCCATGAAAATATGGAGTAATCATCAGTTACTACCAAGCAGTACGATTTCCCACCAATGCTCCTAATACTTATTGGACCGAACAAATCCATATGCAGCAATTCCAAAGGAGTTACGATAGAATTTGTCGATTTTGATTTGTGAGATTTCTTTCTTTGCTTCCCCTTCTTGCACGGAATACAATCATCAGGAACTGAGAATTTCATTTTCGGAATACCAAGCACAAGATCATTCCTAACAATGTAGTTCATCTTCCTGTAGTTTATGTGAGCTAGCTTCCTGTGCCACAATATTGAATCAGATTCCGACGCCTTGGAGAGCAAACATGTTGGAATTGAATCCGTTGTAGTGGCGACACTCATGTCAAGGACATACGTGTCATTTCTCCTTAGAGCCTTCATAAGAATCCATTCATCAGGAATCACAAATCCCGGTTTCAGAATATAGCATTCAGCATCATTAAAATGGAACGAAAACTTCTTGTCACAGACTTGTGATACGCTTAACAGATTGTGTTCCAGCTGCTCAACATAATTCACCTTTTCAAATTTTACTTTTTCATTCTTTAACGTTCCCTGGCCTGTTATGTACCCGCCTTTATTACCCGCAAAAGCGAAATAACCACCATCAATTTTAATCACATCCTCAAGTAATCTAACATTCCCTGTCATATGTCGAGAGCAACCACTATCCACATACCATGTATTGTTGATAGTCCTCCTTGGTTGTCCCTACATAAACAACGAGAATCAGTTAGAAAGTGGAACCCAAGCCATCGTGGTCTTGGGTCGTCCCGATTGATCAAAATAAACTACTTCTTGTAATTTACAATCAATTTTATCATTCACTGTTGGAACAGACGATTGACAATCAGATCTTTTCAAAGAAGAACCATTTGTATTATTTTGAAAAACATTATGAGATTTATTATTGTCGGAATCAGATGTTTCCAAAATTTTCTTTAATTTTCTGTTTCTTCTTCGTCTTTGAGGTCTCGACAATTTAACCTCCTGAAAAGAATCTTTTGAAATTCCAACTTTCGGAATCTCAATTTTCTCTTTGCAAACAAAAGATTTAGCATTCAATAAATTCTGTTGTTTAAATCCATGGGATTTAACAAAAGAATGATCAGTCATATGTTTCTCCAAACTGAAAGGCGACTTTCCCTCATCTTTTCTTTTTAGAATTTTCACCACTTTCGGTTGTGAAGGAACAGCCTTCATTTTACCCTTGTTCTTGTATGGACAATTAATTAAAATATGACCAGATTCATTGCAGTGAAAACACACTCGTCTTTCTTGATAAGTTCTAAAATAAGGTGTTTTCTTTGAATTCGAAGAACCATCAGAAGAAGACGCTTCAGATGAATGCCCAGAACAATTAACCGGCTTCTTAGGAACATAAGTCTGTTTTGGCACCTTAGAAGAATTCACTTTTTGAAAACCAGCCGCAATAAACCCACTTGACTTGAATATTGGAGAAAGTTTAGTTTGAACCACCTTCACCTCTTCAGGTTCTGTCAAGATGCACCTATCCCGAGTAACATTCTTCACAATCTTTGGTTCATCAATTTTCACCTCTCTCGGAATGCCTTCAACCTTTGAATCATCAAATACTTCATCCTCTGTATCAGAATCATACACCATGTCTTCACCCGTCACTGGATTCACTTTTAAAACTGTCTTGGGATCAATCTCCTCTTCATAAATTATTTCAGGCTCAACTACATAATTCCCATTGAACGGAGGAGGAACAAACCCAATACCAGCAACCCTTTTTGTGGGATCAGCATTAGCCTTAAAATAATCCAACACTACAGATGAATTCTCAAACTGTTCCAGCTTTCTATGTAACTTTATCACCTCAGATTCTTTTTCCGAAATTTCCTTGTTCTTTTGGGCAACTACTTCATTTCGTTTTTCAATTTCAGCATAAGCCATATCAAGATGATAACCCTGCTCTTTGTATTTTAACCCAAGAGAATTTAAGTCTCTTTTCAACGACTCAATTCTATCAATGCACAGTTTATCATTATCTTTTAATTTCTGATTAACAGTATGCATTGATTTCATGTTTCAAATCAAGTTTGTGTTATCATCCATGACTTTCTGCATTTTATTTTTAACAGAAATACAGTTAGAACAAAATATATCATAAACAGAGTCTTTTACCTTAGTCGGGTCAGACATGTCTGCCATGAATACTTTGGCAATCGGAATGTTTTCTGAATCTTCACCAACAAACACATTTTCTGTAAGAACAATTTCTTTCTCATCATCAACACTTGGAACACTCTCACCATCACATGAATCATCACTAGAACTTTCATCATCAGTAGATTCTTCTGGTTTTTCGGAATAAATTTCTGCAACAAAAGCCTGACTCACAGCACCCACCAAATCTTCCAGATGAATGCCCCAATCATAATTTTCATCATTTTGAGCAACTAGAGCTGATGATGCAGATGCATGATTTGAATTACCAGAAGGACCATGATTTTGATTACCAGATGAACCATGTAACTGATTCCTATTATGCTGAAAGTTAGATTGCTTCTTTTGAGAATCAAATTCTACCTTTGGCTTCACACACTCCTTAGCAAAGTGACCATACTCTTGGCAGTTGTAACACCTAACTTTGCTCTTATCAAACCCCATACGCGATCGACTATTTGAACCAATATATTTCCTACCAGTTCTCTTCAAAAAAATCTTTAGCCTGTCGCATCAACATTGCCATATTCCATTGGATATTCATTTCTTCCAGATCAACAGGGTCAATCTGTCTGAAATCTTCTTCTATTACCTCAGGATCATGTATTTTACTTCCAATGAAATTCTCATATGATGCCATAAATGAAGAAAACATAGCCAAATAATCATCAGCAACTTTCTGATTCATATGAGATCCAGATGATGTTGAAGCAGTAGTAGCAAAAAATCCAGAATGGCTTGTATGACCAGAATAAGTTGGAACTCCAGAACACTGATCATTTGTAGACTCTTGAGCATCACCAGAAAAAAATGCTACACCAGTACCAGATTTACCAACAGATTTGGAAAAATACATCGAGGGATCCTGGATATGCTCCAAATTAGTCTCTTTCTTTTTCAAATTCATGTCATGTGACTGAATCTTCCCTAGAACTTCTTCAAGAGACATGGTTTTGTACTTAACATTTTCCTTGATCAAAACCGTATACACATCAAACTTTGATGGTAAAGCCTCCAAGAATTTATCATTTATTTCCTCAGTCTCATATACCATAGATGCACTAGCCAGTTCACTAAGAAGATGATAGAATCTTGTAGCAAGATCATCCAAAGATTCATTCTGAAAATGTTTAAAAACTAAGAACTGCTTCTTTAGTAATTCTTTTCTACTTTTCTTCACATCTAAACTCCCTTCACACCTTTTCTGTAGAGCTTCCCACAGCTGTTGAGAAGACTTGAACTGTGATAAATTTCCTTTGGTAGAGACATCGAAATGCTAGCCATTGCTTTCTTTTCTCGATCAAATAACAGCTTCTCTTCAGTAGATAAAGCAGACACTGGTTTTGGAACATCATCTTTTCCCATCCATGAATAAGTAGGGTGTGTATACCCTTCCAAAATTGGAATCCACAAACTAGTATCGGTAAAAGATACGAATTGGTCAAACCGATCTTTCCAATTTGAATAATCAGATAGATTCAGCAACTTCAGAGGTTTTTGAGATGTTCCAATCTCATTGTCATAATTGAACATGTTTGTGACTTGAACCATATTTGCCATGTTAAAAAAATTTCTGAAAAATTTTCTAAGTACTGAACTTCTTTACCCTCAGGCGAACTTAATAAGTTCGCTTTAGGGAGTACTAAGCGAACTTAATATCAGGCGAACAAGACAAGTTCGCTTAAGGAGGAAATCTGGTAAGTTCGCTTAACAGCTAAGTTCGCTTGAAATGTGAGAAGCGAACTTAATAAGTTCGCTTGCTAAGTTCGCTTGCTAAGTTCGCTTGAACAGGAACTCAGCAAGTTCGCTTAAACTGCTGTAACAGAATCAATCAGTCTTCAACCAAACATGAACTGAAACTTTCAAAATTCATGATTTCTCAGCGAATTGATGGAATTTAATGAAATTGATCCGTAGGATTATGACTTTTAACAAATGTAACAGTTTTATCGGTCTAATTTCGTCAATTTCACTTCCAAAATCACGAATTCAGTCAAGAAACAGTCTTCAAGAACTTGAAAAACGCCATTGTTGCAGAAACTTCAAGAATGTTGAAAATCTTGTCGAATTGTACACAAAAACCGTCAATTATCACTAAGAATCGTACTAAATTCACGAGCACTTTTCTCTGATACCACTTGTAGGTCCAGGTAACTCAGCTACTGATCAAACTCGTGATATGACGTTGATATAACGCGAAGTGCGGAATCCTTCGCGTTACCGATTTGTATACTAACCGACAATCCAAAACAACACGCGTAAATAAACTTCTCGATTATATTCAGAATAACAATGGTTACAGACTCAATCAGAAAATTGTTCACTTCTGTTCATCTCTGTCTAATGACTCTGTAACACATATATATAGAACCATAACTGCTGTAAGCGAACTTAGTTAAGTTCGCCTGAAACAGTCTAAGCGAACTTAACAAGTTCGCCTCAGCTATGCCTAAGCGAACTTATTAAGTTCGCCTCTGATAGGTCAGGCGAACTTAACTAAGTTCGCCTCTAGGCTTACTACTAAAAAACACTTAGCAACTTTACAATTTCATGACAAAACATAAAGACATAAAATCTAACTATTACAAGCTTTTGTCATTACAAGTCTATGTCCTAACAAATACAAGCTGCATACTTAGCAAAACTGAGTTCGTCTAAACAAATGGTTCTGCGTACTTAACCTCTGTGAACCTATCCTATTTATACAGACCTGATGCCTGCGCACTTAGCAAGTGCGCAGGACCAATTGCTCTTGCGTACTTAGCAAGTACGCAAAGGTGTTCTTGCGTACTTGCTAAGTACGCAGGAGCTTTCTCCTACGCACATGTAAGTTCGCAAAACACTTAGCAGAAAAACAACAAACATTATGTAAAAGTAAATACAACTCGATAAACTATTACATAATGACTCATAAATACAAAGACAAATTACGGACATTAGACATACAAACTAAGACTCTATCCAGAGTGTTGTCACAGGAAAGTGCATCAACAAATGTGCTTTGTTTTACTGTGCTTAACAGGATTATTAGTTATAGACATTGTAGCATTATTATTAATAAGAATAGAGGTTCATGTGAAATTCAAACCGTAATCTCTTAATTGTTGTTGTATCCATAGGATCTGTGAACAACAACTTACAGCAGCGATGTATTCTGCTTCGCATGTAGAAATGGAGACTGTGGTTTGCTTTTTGCATTGCCAGGAAACAAGTCGATTACCCAAGAACTGGCAACCACCTGTTGTAGATATCCTGTCAAAACAACAACCACCAAAATCAGAATCAGTATAAGCATTAAAATCAAAGTTAGAACCATGTGGATACCATAGTCCCAATCTTTGTTTTCCTTTCAAATAACGAAAGATTCTTTTTACAGCTATTAAGTGATATTCTTTTGGTTTTGCCTGGAATCTGGAACAGATGCACACAACGAACATTATATCTGGCCTTGAAGCGGTTAAGTACATGAGAGATCTAATCATTGCCCTGTAAAGTCGACAATCCACATCTTTTCAATCCAGGTCAGAATTCAACTTATGATTGACCGGAATCGGAGTATCATATGGGGTACAGTCCTCCATCTTGAACCGGCTCAAGATGTCTTTGACTGATGAATAAAGAAACCATCTTCCTTTTGATTTACTTGTAAACCTAAGAAAAACGATAACTCTCCCATAGATGACATAACACTCTCAAAATCTTTGCATAACCCTTCATTTGTTGAGCCAAAAATAATATCGTCCACATATATCTGCACCAGTAGGTAATCTCCCCCTGATTTCTTTATGAATAAGGTCGAGTCAATCTTGCCACGAACAAAATCATTTGCCAAAAGATGTGTGGACAATGTTTCATACCACGCTCGAGGAGCCTGATGAAGACCATAGAGGGCCTTATCAAGCTTGAAAACCATATTCAGATTAAGTGGATCTTCAAACCCCGGTGGCTGACAAACATAAACCTCCTCCTTGACCTTTACATATAAAAATGCACTTTTCACATCCAATTGAAACACCTTAAAACCTTTATAAGAAGCAAAAGCCAAAAACAGCCGTATAGCTTCAAGCCTCGCAACAGGCGCATAAACCTCGGTGTAATCAATTCCCTCTTGTTGATTGAAACCCTGGACAACTAATCTTGCCTTGTTTCTTACCACGACACCTCGATCGTCTTTCTTACATTTAAACACCCATTTAGTACCAATCGGATACACACCTTTCGGAAGATCTACAAGATTCCAAACCTTAAGTTTGTCAAACTGAGCAAGTTCTTCCTGCATGGCCTCTATCCAATTGTTATCATTTAAAGCCATTTCAACATTTTTGGGTTCGACCTGAGAAATAAAACATGAATGTGAGCAATCATCAAGATCACCAGAATCTTTAATACATGTATACAAACAAGGATTGTCAACAATAGAACGTGTTTTCACTCCATCCTGCAAATTCCCGATTATATTTGTCACCGGATGATCTTTGATTTCCTTGATGTAAGCAACCTCAGGAACCGGCAACACTTCAACATGAATTGTATTAGATTGATAAGACAAATCATGATTAATTGGAATTTCTGAGTCTAAATTTGTAGGAATCTCCCCCGAATCCTGTGTCGAAGGTAATGGATCATCATCCAACAAAGGATCAGCAGAAGAATCTTGAAAAATAGCATTGTCTTCCTCACTCTCTGAATCTTGTGGTCCCGAACAAGAAGAAACATTAGGATCGGGAGCAGAAGTGGATGGAACCGATGAATGTGGAACTGCATTTGGTAGAAAGCCATTATGTTGTGCATCCTGACATGAATCATAGAGAACAGCAACTTCATCAGGAGAAATATCAGAAGGTAAATGAAAAGACTTGAATAAGTTTTCATAATCAAATGCCCAATCTGGTCCAATCGCCATTTGAGATAAAGACCGATTTGAACAGTCAATATGGAACCATTCTTCCACTTGGCGCGTGTATTTGTTATAAACCCTCTTGGTAGTAGAATTTGCAACATACGTGTCGTTTCTCCTCGGAGCCTTCATGAGAATCCATTCGTCAGGAATAACGAAACCCGGTTTCAAGATATAACACTCAGCATCATTGAAATGGAACGAAAACTTCTTGTCACAAACTTGTGATACACTCAAAAGATTATGTTCAAGCTGCTCCACATAATTCACCTTCTCAAATTTGAATTTGTCATTCTTTAAAGTACCCTGTCCAGTTATGTACCCGCCTTTATTACCCGCAAAAGCAACAAAACCTCCATCAATATTTTTAACATCTTCAAGCAGTCTAATATTCCCTCTCATATATCGAGAGCAACCACTATCCACATACCATGTATTGATGATAGTCCTCCTTGGTTGTCCCTACATAAATAATGAAAATCAGTTAGAAATAGGAACCCAAGCCATTGTGGTCTTGGGTCGTCCAGATTGATCAAAATAAACAACTTCTAGCAATTCACAATCAATGTTATCATTAACCTTTGTAATAGAAGTTTCACCATCAGACTTTTTCAAAGAAGACACATTTTGATTATTTTGAAAAGCATTATTTGATATAATATTATCAGATTCAAATGTTTTCAAAATTTTCTTCAATTTTCTGTTTCGTCTTCTCCTTTGTGGTCTAGACAATTTAACTTCAGATTGAGAATCTTTTGAAATTCTAACATGAGGAATCTCAAGTTTCTCTTGACAAACAAATGATTTAGAATTCAATTTATCCTGCTGTTTAAATCCATAGGATTTAACAAAAGATCGCCAGGACATATTTTTCTCCAAACTAAATGATGACTTTCCCTCATCTGTTCTTTTCAGAATATTCACCACTTTTGGTTGTGAAGAACATTTTTCAATTTGCCCTGGTTCTTATAAGAACAATTGACCAGAATGTGACCAGCCTCGTTGAAATGAAAACAAACTCTTCTCTCTTGATAAGTTCTGAAATAAGAAGTGTTCTTTAAGTTTGAGGAGCCATCAGAGAAATAAGCTTCAGAAGATTTTCCAGAACAGTTTACTGACTTCTTTGGAACTTAAACCTGTGTAGACACCTTTGATGAATGCACCTTTTGATGACCAGCAGCGACAAAACCACTTGACTGTAAAATTGGGGAAAGCTCAGGTGTAACAACTTTCACCTCATTAGGTTCAGTCAGAATGCATCTGTCACAAGTAACAGTTTTTACAACTGTTGGTTCATCAAGTTTCACCTCTTTTGGAATACCTTCGACTTTCTTCTCATCAAACACCTCATCCTCAGAATCAGATTCATAAACCATATCCTCACCAGTTACCGGATTGACTTTCAACACAGTTTTTGGATCTATTTCTTCTTCACGTATGATTTCAGGTTCAACCACATAATTTGCATTAAATGGTGGAGGAACAAATCCAATCCCAGCAACTCTCTTATTAGGATTAGCATTTGCATTAAAATAATCCAATACTACAGAAGAATTTTAAAAATTTTCCAACTTTCTATGAAGTTTGATCACCTCAGACTCTTTGTCAGAAATTTCTTTATTCTTTTGAGCAACAACTTCATTTCGTTTTTCTATCTCAGCATAAGCCATAATCCAGATGATAAGCTTGTTCTTTATATTTTAACCCCAGAGATGTTAAGTCTCTTTTCAAAGACTCAATTCTATCGATGCACAATTTATCATTATCTTTCAGTTTCTGATTAACTGAATGCATCGATTTCATATCACAAATCAAGTTTGTGTTATCATCCATGACCTTTTGCAATTTATCTTTTACAGTAATGCAGTTAGAATAGTAAATATGACAAACATAGTCTTTTACCTTTGACTGATCAGACATGTCTGCCATGAAAACTTTGGCAATGGGAATATTCTCTAAATCAGCACCATCTGAAGCATTTTGTGTTAGAACAATATCATCTTCAGCAACACCTGATGCAACATCAGAATCAATATTCTGCACTTGTTCTATTTCTTCATCAAAAATCTGCACACTTTTACCATCACTCGAACCATCACTCGAACTGTCATCATCAATCACCTCTTTTGATTTTTCAGAACGAATTTCTGCTATAAAGGCTTGACTTACAGCACCCACTAAATCTTCCATATGAATACCCAAGCCATAGTTTTCATCGTTCTGAGCAACCAACGCCGATTATGCAGATGCATGATTTGAATTTCCAGATGAACCATGTGACTGATTACGATTATTCTGAAAATTATTCTGCTTCTTCTGAGAATCAAACTCAACCTTTTGCTCTTTAGCAAAGTGACCATACTCTTGATAGTTATAACAACGCACTTTGGTTTTATCAAATCCCATGCGTGATCGACTATTAGACCCAATATACTTTCTACCAGTTTTCTTCCAGAAATCCTTTGCTTGACGCATCAACATGGCCATATTCCATTGGATGTTCATTTCTTCCAGATCAACAGGGTCAATCTGTCTGAAATCTTCTTCGATAACCTCAGGATCATGAATTTTCCCTCCAATAAAATTCTCATACGAAGCCATGAATGAGGAAAACATAGCTAGATAATCATCAGCAACCTTTTGATTTATATGAGATCCAGAAGATGTAGAAGCTGTAGTCGCAGAAAATACTGAATGACTAGAATGACCAGAATGAATAGGAACTCCAGAACACTGATCATTAGAAGAATCTTGAGCATCGCCAGAAAAGAATGCAACTCCTGTACCAGTTTTACCAGAAGTCTTGGCAAAATACATTGAAGGATCCTGGATATGCTCCATGTTAGTCTCTTTCTTCTTCATATTCAGGTCATGCGATTGAATCTTCCGAAGAACTTCTTCAAGAGACATGATTTTGTACTTGATATTTTCTTTTATCAAAACCGTATACACATCAAATTTTGATGGTAATGCCTCCAAGAACTTATCATTAATTTCTTCAGTCTCATACACCACAGAAGCACTCGACAGTTCACTAAGCAGATGATAGAATCTGGTAGTAATATCATCCAAGGATTCATTTTGAAAATGTTTGAAGACCAAGAATTGCTTCTTTAGTAGCTCTTTTCTACTTTTCTTTACATCCAAACTACCTTCACATATTTTCTGTAATGCTTCCCATAGTTGTTGAGAAGACTTGAATTGTTTGAAACTGTGATATATTTCCTTCGGAAGAGACATCGAAATACTTGCCATCGCTTTCTTTTCCCTATCAAACATCAACTTTTCTTTAGTAGTTAATGCTGACACTGGCTTTGGAACATCATCCTTTCCCATCCACGAATAAGTCGGATGTGTATAACCTTCTAAAATAGGAATCCATAGACTGGTATCGGTAAAAGATACGAACTGATCAAATCTATCTTTCCAATTAGAATAATCAGCAAGATTCAATAACTTCGACGGTTTTTAAGATGTACCAATCTCATTATCATAATTGAACATATTCGGTACTTGTACCATATTTGCCATTTTCTTGAAAAATTTTCAAGTGTTGAACACCCACTACCCTTAGGCGAAGATAACCAGAATCCAGAAAATCTAATTAAGTTCGCCTAAAAATAACTTCGCCTAATTTGTGAGAAGCGAACTTGACAAGTTCGCCTGCACACCAAATCAGCAAGTTCGCTTGCTTCAGCAAAATCAAAATCAAGAACAGTTCAGTCCAGAAACCGCGAACCAAAAATCAACATAAAACTTCATAATTCACTGATTTGAAGGAATTAGTCAAAATCAATCCTTAGGATTGTGTAATTTCTCAATTAGAACCTTTCTATCGGATCAATTTCTTTAAAATCCTCTTCAAAAACACCAAATCAGAACCAAATTAAGCTTGAAAACTCCATGAAAATGAAAATTTCAAAGATGATGAATTTCTTGTAAATTTGCATACAAAACCATCTAGAATCACCAAGAATCACGAGCATAAGGTCTGATACCACTTGTAGGTCCTCATGGCACTTCTACGGATCGTTCTCGTGATAAGACGTGTCGTTAACTCGAAGTGCGGAATCTAACGAATCAACGATTGCATACACAAGAGACAATTGATACAATCAAGTAAATAACATTCACGCTTGTATTCCAATTCTCAATAGAGTTTACAGACTCAATCAGACCAAATTGTACAACTCTGTTCGCTTTCTGATTGTTGTTCAAACTGACTCTATAAACCCTATTTATAGACATCTGACCTGCATTAGGCGAACTTAATAAGCAAACTTAACAAGTTCGCCTCAGATAGACTTAAGCGAACTTAACAAGTTCGCCTCTGTTAGACTAGGCGAACTTAACAAGTTCGCCTCTAGCATAACTTGCATAAACACTTAGAACATTTTACATTACAAAAACATAAAGACATTAGATCTAAACTATTACAAAGCTTTTGTTAATACAAACTATGTCGTAACAATTACAGCTTCCGCTATCGTGTAATGAACCAATCGTTGCAACCTGTATTTATTTATTAAGTAAATAAATTTGGGGGTGTGACAGTGAGTTACTCAAGCAAGACTTCTTGTTTGGGAAGCTTATTCGATGTTTGTACGGTCTACATACAAATATTGGTTCTAGTATGGCCAGTTATTACAGATTTAATATTATGGGTTGATTGGAGGTTTGGGTATTCAGCAAGTCGTTTGAGCCCTAACCAGACCGGGCGGTCCGTGTCGTTTTTCTATACTTCTCTCGTGTCGGCTTGCAGAGGAGTTCTAGTGGGAGCCATGGGGTTTGATCTTATGAAGGAAAGTCTTATTTATTTAAAATACCCTCTTTTCCTTGGTGTTGGAATACTTCCACACATTATATAAGGGTTAGTGGAGTCACTTGTATGGTCATTCATGGCTAGCCATCTTGTGTTGCTCGAGTTTGTTGAACTTTAATTAATTAATGAAGTATTTTTAGTATGTTCTGTTTTAAAGTCTTTACTATAATTTATCTTTAAAAGACAAGAATAAGTGATCTTTAAACCAATCTAATAATCTTGGATGTTGTGAGTTACTCAAGCAACACCTCTTGTTTGGGAAGCTTATTCGATGTTTGTACGGTCTATATACAAATATTGGTTCTAGCATGGCCCGTTAGTATAGATTTAATATTATGGGTTGATTGGAGGTTTGGGTATTCAGCAAGTCGTTTGAGCCCTAACCAGACCGGGTTGTTAGTGTCGATTTTTCTTTACTTCTCTCGTGACGGCTTGCAGAGGAGTTCTAGTGGGAGCCATGGGGTTTGATCTTGAGAAGGAAAGTCTTATTTATTTAAAATACCCTCTTCTCCTTGGTGTTGGAATACTTCCACACATTATCTAAGGGTTAGTGGAGTCACTTGTATGGTCATTCATGGCTAGCCATCTTGTGTTGCTCGAGTTGGTTGAACTTTAACTAACTAATGAAGTATTTTTAGTATGTTATGTTTTTAAAGTCTTTACTATAATTTATCTTAAATAGACAAGAATAAGTGATCTTTAAACCAATCTAATAATCTTGGATCTTGTGAGTTACTTAAGCAAGACTTCTTGTTTGGGAAGCTTATTCGATGTTTGTACGGTCTATATACAAATATTGGTGCTAGCATCGCCAGTTAGTATTGTAGGTCCACATGACTCATCTCAGATCGATCTCGTGATAAGACGTCTTGATAACACGGAGTGCGGAATCCTTCGTGTTAACGACTGTATACTAATTGACAAGTAAACACATCATGTAAATAAAGCTTTATCTTTGTATTCACAAACACAGAGTTTACAGAATTCTTTTTCGTTCAGTCTCACTTCTCCGTTCTAAATAGACTCTGTAACTCTATTTATAGACACAAGTTCTGCACCAGGCGAACTTAACAAGTTCGCTTCAAAGATGCTTAGGCGAACTTAACAAGTTCGCCTCTGATAGACCAGGCGAACTTATCAAGTTCGCCTCTAGAAGAACTTGTACAAATACTTAGACAAAAACTAAACATTTACATAAAAACATAAAGAAAATAAGATCTTGTTGAAGCACTTTCCTGTGACAACACTCTGGATAGAGTCTTATTTTGTATTTTCATGTCTGTAATTGTCTTTGTATGTAAGAGTCTTTATGTATTAGTTTATCGAGTTGTATTTACTTTTACATATTGAATGTTGCATTTCTTTCTAAGTGTTTTGCGCACTTACATGTGCGCAGGAGAAAGCTCCTGCGTACTTAGCAAGTACGCAAGAATAACTTTGCGTACTTGTTAAGTACGCAAGAGCAATTTGCCCTACGCACTTGTTAAGTGCGCAGGCATCAGGTCAGGTATAAATAGGATAGGTTGACAGAAGTTAAGTACGTAGACAATATAGCAAATACGCAGATTGTAATCTCAGTGCTTTTCTCTATAACCTTCAAGTGTTTATAATACAAAGAACGTTTAAAGTGTTTTCTCTTGTCGGTTTACTTTGTTTAGCTGGACTCTTCGCCTAGTCACGGGCATTCCGCACCCGGTCCGACTAGTATACCCACTTGCATGTGACGATCCGCCACACCCGAGGGACCTACAAGTGGTATCAGAGCATTTGCTCCTGATTTCGAGTGTTGTGAGTGAGTTTGGAGAGTTTTTACAAGCAAAAAAGAGGTATTTTTGTTGATTTTTGTGATAAAATAGGGGTAGCTCTTGAGCACTATTTTAGAAGCAAAAATCACTCAAAAACTAATTTTTGTTGTGTATTTGAGTGTTTTGAGCATCAAAGGTTGGTTAGAAACAAGTTTCTGACCCTTTGGCTCATTTGCATTGATCATCAGACGATTTTTTACCATCTCCGGCGAGTTTCAGGTGACCGGAAAAGTTTGGTGAAAGTTGCTGAAAAGGTATCCTGCATACTTACCATTTCTGGCAAAAAGTACAGTTTTGTGCGTACTTACTAAATACGCAAGACTTATCTCCTGCGTACTTATAAGTGCGCAAGACTGAACTTGTGCGAACTTAAGTTATATCCTGCGTGCTTTAGATTTTTAGAGAACGAATCTTTAGATGACCTCATCTCTAGATTCTATCATTTACAGACTGAGTTGAAGGCTTTTGAACTCAGGTATCCAGATGAAGAGATGGTGGAAAAGTTTTTGGATGCTTTACCACCCAAATTTGAGATGTACACAACCCTGATGAGGGAAAATCCTAAATTCTATGAGCTGACAGTTGAAGAGGAAATAGGAAAGGTTCAATCTCATGACATGAACCTAAGAAGAAAGGAGAGCTCTGGAAGACCCCAGATACAAGACCCTTCTATTTATCATGGGACGACTTCTACATCCAAGTCATCGGGCTCTGGAATTTCCCTATTCACTGGAAATCCTACTGAAGAAGACCACTCTACTGGGTGTGGTGGTCATGCTTGCTATGCTTTAGGATCAGGGTTAGGGTCTCATCATCAAAATACCTTAAGAAATCCTCCTGCTAAGTCTCCAGCTAACAACTCAGCTATAGCCAGAATAGATGAAGATCATGTTGCACTATTCTCATCTTGTATGCTTGCATATGAAAATTTCATAGGTGGCAAGCTTACTGATCCAGAGACGATTGAAGAAGATTTTAATCAAGTGGATCCTGATGACATGGAGGACATGGATATTCAATGGAATATGGCAATGCTATTGAGGAGAGCCAAGCGTTTCCTGAACAGAACATGAAGAAAGTTTATTGGCGGGCATCCTAATGCCAAGGTTGGGTTTGACAAATCCAAGGCCAAATGCTACAAGTGTCTGAACTATGGACACTTTTCTCGTGAGTGTCAGAAAGACAGAGCACCTGCCTCTGGTTTCACCTGACCCAGCTAAGGAAACAGCCATGGCCACAACAATCCAAACCACCACAATCAAAGCCAAAGTGGAACGTCTAATGCACTGGTAGCACAACAGGACGACAGCTTTGACGGGGGTGTTCATCTTGAGGATGCCATCATCGCACAAACCTAGGTTGGTCTCATGGCTGAGATCATGGAGATGATGGAAGCAGAGAAAAGGGAAGCTTCTATGGCTGACCTAGAAGAATCTACAATTGCTGCTAAAGAGGAGGTGAAGAATGCTGAAGAAATGGAAGCACCTGTAGCTGAGGAAGAGGATTCAACCACTGATGTTGCTCTCATGGCCATAGGAGAAGCAAAAAGTTCATCGTCTGAGGTAGATTCTAACCCTTTCTATGTTATTTCATGTTCTAAATGTCAACGGCTAAAACTAGAAAATTCTAGGCTCCAAGACAAGATTGAACCCCTAAGTTTGGCAGCTCTAAACTATAAAGAAAATGAAAAACGTTATAAAGATTCTATTGAAACGTTAAAAAAGGAAAAATCTGAATATTCTTTAAAAATAAGTGATCAACAGCTTCACTTAGATGTTGCGTACAGGGGGTTAGAAAAACGGAACAATGAAATCAACAAACTGCAAAATGAGATCTTGCAGTTAAAATGCACTAACGAGAAGTTGAAAAACTCTCGCTTTGTGGTGGAACACTACGAGTCTGTGGTGAGACAACTGAATGGGTTAGGTTTGGGTACTAATGCCATTCCTCCACCAGTGAGCGGGAAGTTTGTCAATAGCTTATTAGACATTTATCTCACTTGTCTAGATGAGTCCTCTGATAAGGATGGTTCCCTTAAAAAGGATGAATCCTCAAGTAAGGCTAACTCCACATCTAGTGAGGAGTTTGTTACTGCTTCTGAAGACGAGTCGGTTAACTCTTGCCCTGAAGGGGTAGTATCTGAGGAGTTGTTGACTGAACAAAAGGTAAAGAAAAACGTTATCACTAATGGTGATAACTGCATTTTAACTGAACCCGACATCATTGAAACAAATGATAAACTAAAGGTAATGCTTTACGGGGGGTATAAAAGTCTTAACAAAGTAAAGAAAGAGGCTTTTTCAGCTCACTATGGGCTTGGGTATAAAGAAAACTTGGAAAAATACTATACTCCCAAAAACCAAACTGTAAAGGCTTAGACTAATGTTCATAAACCAACTCCTCCTTCTCATAATGTTGGGTTATCAACTTCAAGAGCTCTCCGACAAGGGATTCATTCGTCCAAGTCATTCACCGTGGGGTGCACCCGTCTTATTTGTTAAGAAGAAGGATGGATCATTTCGCATGTGTATTGACTACCGCGAACTCAACAACCTTACTATCAAGAACTGTTATCCTTTACCTAGAATTGATGATCTCTTTGATCAACTTCAAGGTTCTACTTGTTTCTCGAAGATTGATCTTCGATCCGGTTATCATCAGCTTCATGTTCAAGAAGATGATATTCCAAAGACTGCTTTTCGAACAAGGTATGGTCATTACGAGTTCATGGTTATGCCTTTCGGGTTAACCAATGCACCCGCAGTTTTCATGGATCTCATGAATCGTGTTTGCAAACCGTACCTTGATAAATTCGTGACCGTTTTCATTGATGATATCTTAATCTATTCCAAGACTAAAGCCGACCATGAAGAACATCTTAGACTAGTTTTGGATCTCTTGAGAAAAGAACAACTATATGCCAAATTCTCCAAATGTGAATTTTGGCTAAAGGAAGTTCAATTTCTTGGTCATATTGTCAATGACAATGGGATTCATGTTGATCCTGCTAAGATTGAAACGGTTAAGAATTGGAATGCCCCGAAGACTCCTACCGAAGTTCGTTCATTTCTTGGTCTTGCGGGTTATTATCGTCGTTTCATCTCAAACTTCTCAAAGATTGCTGTCCCTCTCACCGCTTTGACCCACAAGGGTAAGACTTATGAATGGGGACCGAAACAAGAAGAAGCTTTTCAAACCCTCAAGCAAAAGCTGTGCAATGCTCCCATATTGACTCTCCTCGATGGAAATGATGATTTAGTTTTCTATTGTGATGCTTCTAACCAAGGTCTGGGTTGTGTTCTCATGCAACGAGGCAAAGTAATCGCTTATGCATCTAGGCAACTCAAAGTTCATGAGAAGAATTATACGACGCACGATCTCGAGTTGGGTGCGGTCGTATTCGCGTTAAAGATTTGGAGACATTACCTATATGGCACAAAATGTGTGATATTCATCGACCACAAAAGTCTTCAACATATCTTCAACCAAAAAGAACTCAATATGAGGCAACGACGTTGGGTCGAACTCCTTAACGACTATGACTGCGAGATTCTTTACCATCCAGGCAAAGCAAATGTTGTAGCCGATGCTTTGAGTCGAAATGACCATGTTATGCTTCACTGTGCCCGTATTCAAACCGATATTCAAACCCGTATCTTAGAAGCTCAACACGTCTCGGTAACCGAGGGTAACATGTATGAAGAAATGTCGTGTGGTGTTGAACTTCTTCTTGAATCAAAACCCAATGGCTTACTATATTACTTGAACCGTATTTGGGTTCCCAATCGCGATGATCTCCGTACATTTCTCATGAACGAGGCTCACAAGACTCGTTATTCTATTCATCCTGGTGCGGATAAAATGTACCAAGATCTTCGCCAATAATATTGGTGGCCCGGTATGAAAATGGACATTGCTCTCTATGTTGCCAAATGTTTAACCTGCTCCAAAGTCAAAGCCGAACATCAACGTCCTTCTGGTTTGCTTGAACAACCGGAAATTCCTGTGTGGAAATGGGAGAACTTAGCCATGGATTTTATTACCAAACTCCCTCGCACCTCGATTGGTTATGATAGTATTTGGGTGATCATTGATCGTCTCACCAAATCTGCTCATTTCTTGCCTATCCGTGAAGACTATCGGGTCGAGAAACTAGCCCGAATTTACATTGATGAAATTGTGAGCCGTCATGGTGTTCCTTTGAACATAATATCTGATCGAGATGCCCGGTTCACTTCTCGATTTTGGCAATCTCTCCAAACTGCTCTTGGCACACGATTGGATTTGAGCACGGCTTACCATCCCCAAATTGATGGTCAAACCGAGCGAACAATCCAAACACTTGAAGACATGCTTAGAGCTTGCGTAATCGATTTTGGTGGCAATTGGGATTCACATTTATCCCTCATTGAATTTTCTTACAACAATAGCTACCACACAAGTATCAACATGGCGCCATTCGAAGCTCTCTATGGGCGCAAATGTCGTTCTCCTATCTGTTGGAACGAGATTGGTGAAGCACAAATCACCGGTCCCGAGTTAATTCAAGAAACATCCGACAACGTTATTCAAATCCGAGACAATATGCGAGTAGCGAGGAGTCGGCAAAAGAGTTATGCCGACAAACGTCGAAAACCCTTGGAATTCCAAGTCGGTGACCTTGTTCTTCTTAAGGTGTCCCCATGGAAGGGCGTGATCCGTTTTGGAAAGAAAGGCAAGTTAGCACCTCGTTATGTTGGTCCATTCAAAATCCTTGAAAGGATTGGGAAAGTGGCTTACAAGCTCGAGTTACCTCCATCTCTTGGAAATGTGCATCCTACATTTCATGTATCTAATCTGAAGAAGTGTCTCGCTGATGAAAATCTCCATATACCGCTTGACGACGTGCGCATTGATGAAACGATGCACTTCGTTGAGAAGCCGGTGGAAATTATGGATCGTGAAGTCAAACAGCTCAAGCGAAGTCGCATTCCTATTGTCAAAGTTCGTTGGGAATCTAAGCGTGGTCCTGAGTTCACTTGGGAACGAGAAGACCAAATGAAGCTCAAGTACTCTCATCTTTTTACTAATACTATTGTTTCCTCTAGCTAAATTTCGGGACGAAATTCTCTCAACATGGGGAGACTGTAACATTTCTGATTTTCAGTATTCATATTTCAATTCAATATGATACAACTTCGAACTCAATACTCGTGCACTGCCTTATTATTTTGCTTACCGAAAACTAAATGCAATGATTCAATACAAATTTACAAGTTTTGCTCGATTATATACACTTAAACGCTATACAAGTAACTATATATTTCAAACTAATCAAACCTGAAAAGTCAAGGACTAAAGTTGAAAATTTATTAAGAAACCCTAATTAGCACGGTCGTGCTTCGTCCTGGCACGATCGCGCCAAGTGCCTCGGCACGATCGCGCGACTGGTCCTGGAACGATCGCGCCCGGTGCCTAAGCACGGTCGCGCCTGCGTAACTGTCAAAACGTAAATGTGATTTCAAAAGGCTCGATCGTTCGAATTCAAACCCGGTTATGTTTCATTTTCATTGTCAAGGAAAATAACTCAGTTGATTACGATTATTATTATCAAAACTCTCTTCCTCTCCAGAAAAACCGTCGATCTTTTCTCTCAAGACTCAAATCCTAAAATTCGATCAAGTTCCTCTCAAGCAATCAAGAAATTCTATTCAGCAATCTCCCCTGTTATTATTGGACTCTCTGGACTAGACGGAATCGCAGTAGAAGTCGCCGGAAACCGCTACCGCCGACGCCGGAACTCCCTTCTACCGATCGCTATCATTTCCTTACTGTTTGAGGTAATTGAATCATCCCTCCCTTTTGTTCGGTCCATATATCAAAAGCCCCCTATCAATCTGGGCTTTCATTACAGAAATCGTCCGAATCAGAACTTATATTTTTAATAAAAAGGATATAATCGATTTCACTCTTAAACACGATTTACATGCAATTAAATTATATGAAAAGACTCGTAATAACTCAGTAATCAAAAGCCCTATCAAATCCAGCGCTAAAAATACAAGATTTGTTCAATTCGTGTCTGATTTGGAAGAGACACGGCCGCGCTAATCATCTAGCGCGACCGTGCCTCATGGAGCGCGGTCGTGCCGACTAGCAGCGCGGTCGTGTCCTCCTGTCCAGACCTAGTCATGCCTTTGGGCTAGCCTCTGTCGTGTCTAAAAATCATAGACACGACCGTGCCGAGCCAAGGCACGGTCGTGCCTGTTGACTGGTCTAGTTTGTACCCTCTGTTGATCAACCCGGTCGCGCCCCGACTAGCGCGGTCGCGCCCGTGACTTGAGCACGATCGTGCCCTTCCGAGGCACGGTCGTGTGTGACTCAGAAATTTTAACAAAATTATAATTTTATATTTTTCAATCAATAAATGTTTCAAATTTTATAAAAATATGTTTTCTGTATTTGAAGAGATAAATATTATTTATTTAAAAATTTATAAAAATTAAGTTTATATTTATCTTACACTTAAATGATGTTTTAAATGATTAAGTTACAAGTTTATAAATAAATAAGATAATAATTATTTATTTAATATTTAAACAAAAAAATCATTTATTTATTTATACTTAATTACAATCAATAATTACATTATTTCATAAACTATAATCATTTATTTAATTATTAATTTTTAACACATGCATATTTTCATAATCAACAATTTTATAAAAATTCTATTATTTAAATTCCAAACTTTAATCAAATGTTCCAAAAATGTTTACTACAACTTTATATATTTCATTTAATACTTTTTATACACGAACTCAACCTTCAATGTTAGACTTAAACTTTGTACACCGATTTGATTCAATATACATTACTATCTAGGTTAACCCGTGCGTATCAAGAACCCTTATTTTATCTATACTCTTTCTTAGCTACATCTCCATACCAACTGAGTATTCACAACCCCTTTTTACTCTTTTACACTTTTGGGGTGGAACATGAACTCTATACACATTACACATTTACATTTACGCAAACAACACAAGTGCAAAATCCTATTCACATACATGTGTGCAAAATTTAAGCTTTGTGCCCGAGTGCTAGTTGTGCTAACCTTTGTATGTGATTATGTGCAATCATTAACTATACAAGCCGACGGTTTTCAATGATAGATCTATTGAGTCTGACAAACCCACCCAGGTGCGCGGTGATTGAAACCGACAACACAATTTTTGCATGCTAGTTACAAGGTTTGGTTGTACATGGTTACACAATAGCTGCTCCCCATAAATGCCTTATTTTATCATGTTTTGTAAAGGATTTGTTTTCAACTATATGCTATCTATATACAACTGTGATATACTCACCAACTTTTTAGTTGACTTTATTTTATTCATGTTCCAGGCCCTAATATGTGAGAATGATTCAAGACGTTCTCAATATAGGATTTGGACTTAGCAATTTAAATCAAGAATTCTATGAGTTGTTTTATGTTTCTTGTTTGAATTTGGTTTGTACTTGGATTATTTGTAATGGAAATTTAACTTTAATATATTTCAACTTAGTCAACCATGTGCTATGAACAGTCTTACATGTCCCGCCCCGATGATTCCGCCATCGTTCGGGGTGTGACATAAACCATCTGTTCCAAGAAAGGTAATGCAACCTGCTGTACCTCGTGTATCTACCTCTGGTAGTACACGTACTGGTGAGAAACCTGTGTCAAGACTCTCTAAGCCACAGAGGAGGAGACGGAACAAGAGGTTGAGAAAGCTTGAACAGCTGACTTCAGTTCAATCAGGTGAAGCTTCCACAAGTTCATCTGCTGTAGTTGAACCAAAGTCTACTGTTCCGGTTAAGAAACAGAAGAGATCCTGGACTGCAAAATCCAAAACTTCTCAATCTCCTAGTTCTATTTCTTCTAAAGATTCATCAATTTTGAACAGTCATCATGACTGTGAGTTAAAGGAAGTAATTTATTTTGAAAATAATGGACGACCCAAGACCACAATGGCTTGGGTCTCCAAATCTAACTAATTCTTTTGTGACTCATGCAGGGACGTCCGAAGGGTACTATCTCTAACCGCTGGTATGTAGATAGTGGATGTTCCAGGCACATGACAGGAAACATGGCCCTGCTTCAAGATGTTAAACCATTCAGAGCCGGCTATGTGGCCTTTACCGGAGTAGAAGGCGGCAGTATCACGTGTCAAGGCGTGGTTTCGAACGGTTGTGTCAGCTTTGACAATGTCAACTTCTGTGAGCAGCTGAAGCATAATCTGTTGAGTGTCTCCCAAATGTGTGATAAGGAGTACTCGGTGATGTTTGACAAGTCAGAATGCCTGATTCTCAAACTCGGTTTTGAAGTTCCTGAAGAATGGATCCTAATGAGAGCGCCAAGAACAAACAACACCTATCAGATCGATATGAGCGTGGCAACACCCACCTCATCAGTTCTTACCTGTTTGCTTTCTAAAGCGACAGAGCTCGACTCCATCTTGTGGCATAGGAAACTCGGACATATTTTGTATCGTAAAATGAATCATCTTGTCCGAAACGGTTTGGTAACCGGGGTTCCTAAGCTGAGGTTTACCGTTGCAGATGACTGTATGCCTTGTAAAAAGGGCAAACAGCAACGGAAATCTCACAAGCCCAAGCTCCAAAACTCTATTGATACCCCTTTGGAGCTATTACACATGGATCTGTTTGGCCCCATAAGTATTAGGAGTATTGGAGGTAAGTCGTTTTGTCTAGTAGTAACTGATGATTTCTCACGTTTTTCTTGGGTGCATTTCTTAGGTACTAAAGACGAGACTGCTGATATTCTTCAATATTTGATTCTGAGCTTGGAATCTCTTTGCAAGCTGAAAGTTAGAGGAATTAGGAGTGACAACGGAACTGAGTTCAAGAATAATTTGATGGAGCTTTTCTGTCTCAAGAAAGGGATCCGTCAAGAATTCAGCGCGCCGTACGCCCCTCAGCAGAATGGAGTTGCTGAACGGAAAAACAGAACACTGATTGAGACTGCAAGGAATATGCTGTCGGATGCAAAGCTTCCTGTCACTTTTTGTGCAGAAGCCGTTAATACAGCTTGTCACGTCTTAAACAGAGTTCTGGTTGTGAAGAGGCACAACAAGACTTGTTACGAGTTGATCAACAATCAACTTCCCAATCTTGATTACCTAGTTCCTTTCGGTAGTCCTTGTTCCTTGTTGCTACAGTACAAAGACCCGCAGTCTAAGTTTCATGCAAAAGCGGTGGAAGGCATCTTCTTAGGATACGTTGCCAACTCGCCTTGCAAGAGAGTGTATAACATAGGAACTCGTACTATCGAGGAATGGTTTGAAGTGGATTGTAGTAAACACATCATTCCACCCGAACCAACAGGTCCAGCTTGGGGTTTTTATTATGATGCGCTATTCAAGTCATTCAATCTTCCTGATTTATCTGCAGTTGACGCCGCAAACGTTTATGAATTATTGGGTGGCGGTGATGACTCCAGCTTCTCTACTCGTGCTACTGTACCAATTGTAACTCCTGATTCCAATGCTGCATCTGCATCTGGAACTCATGACAGTGATGACAGTGAGGATGTTCTTGTTGTTGGAGATGACGCTCAAGCCAATCCTACCACAACTATAGGAAATGAAGCTCCAGCTGATCCAATTAACATTGAATCTTCTTCCTCTGGAACATAGGAAATGGGGGAGTTAAGCACGAATCTAGATCCAGAAATTCAGGAACAGACTGTACCGGAGACGAGAGTGCATCGGAATCATCCAATCGATAACATTATTGGTGATCCTTATGCCGGTGTTCAGACTCGTCATCGAACTATCACTGAGAACACCAGTCTTTACACAGCGATATTTGACACTGGTGTCATGGAAACATGTCTGCATGCTGCATTCGTGTCCTAGTTAGAGCCGAAGAATGTGAAGGGGGCTCTCACTGACAACTGTTGGATTGAGGCGATGCAAGATGAACTGTCTCAATTCCAAAAGTTGCACGTGTGGGATTTGGTTGACTTGCCAAAGGGCTTTCAACCAATTGGAACCAGATGGGTGTTCAAATGCAAGACGGATGATCGTCATGTTGTTGTGAAGAACAAAGCAAGATTGGTTGTTCAGGGTTTTTATCAGCAAGAGGGCTTGGATTACATAGAAGTATATGCCGTAGTTGCTAGAATTGAGGCCATTCGACTGTTCTTGGCTTATGCCACGTATGTCGGCTTCATGGTCTATCAACTTGATATGAAGAGTGCTTTCCTTTATGGTAAAGTTCATGAAGAGGTCTATGTCACCCAACCTCCCGGTTTTGAAGATCCGCATAATATTAATAAAGTGTATAAACTCGACAAAGCACTTTATGGTCTTCATCAAGCACCGCGGGCATGGTATGAGACATTATCTAAGCATTTACTGTCTAATGGTTTCGACCGTGGACAAATTGACTCGACCCTCTTCATTAGGAATGCAGGAAGTGACATTCTTCTTGTACAAGTATACGTCGACGACATTATCTTTGGATCTACGAATGAAGGGATGTGTAGGGAATTCGAGCAGGTGATGAAGTCCAAATTTTAAATGAGTAATATGGGTGAATTGTCGTTCTTCCTGGGTCTGCAAGTCAGTCAAAGAAAGGATGGCATTTATCTACATCAAACTATGTGCAGGACATCTTATCAAAATACAAGATGAATGATAGCAGTACTTATGGAACACCTATCCCAGTCAATCATGGTCTGCATCCTGACAAAGATGGAAAGGATGTAGACAGCAGATTGTACCGTTGGATGATCGGATCACTTATGTATCTCACAGCTTCAAGACCCGATATAATGTTTGCTGTGTGCTTGTGCTCAAGGGTTCAGTCACAACCGAAGGAGTCACATATGATAGCCGTGAAGAGAATTTTCAGATACCTGAAAGGGAAACCCCGATTAGGTCTTTGGTACTCTAAGCAGCAGTCATTCGACTTCAAAGCCTATACTGATTCAGATTATGGCGGTTGTAACCTTGACAGAAAGTCAACTTCTGGTGGATGTCAATTCTTAGGAGACAGACTGGTCTCCTGGCAGTGTAAGAAGCAGTCAACGGTTTCTGTCTCCACTTGTGAAGCATAATACATTGCTGCAGCGAGCGGTTGTTCTTAGATACTGTGGATTCAGCAGCAGTTGAGAGACTACGGCTTAAACTTCACTGGAACTCCTCTATTCATTGACAACAATGCCACAATGTCCATCACAAATAACCCGGTGAAACATTCCAAAACTAAACATATAGAGATTCGCCATAATTTCATCCGTGATTGTGCTGAAAAACATTTAATTGAATTTGTAAAAGTTCACACGGATGACAATCTTGCTGACCTTTTCACAAAGGCATTTGATCGATCCCGTTTTGAGCATCTTGTCAACTTGATAGGAATATTCAATCCTGGGTGAAAATTAATTTTTCTTAATTCAATTCAATTCAATTCATGGAAGTTAAACTTTATTTCTTTTTAAATTTTCTGTATAGTTCTTTTAAGTTTCAAAATATTTTACAAAAACAAAAACAAAAATAGAAAATGGAGAAAATTTCAAAGTTAACTTGAGAAAAGAGAAAATGATAGTACATCAGAAATGATCTAAACGTCATAGACTGCTCATATGGGAAATGATTGCGTCATGCTTACTTAATTGTTTAACTTATTATGTTTTTAATCTGCTTATTTACAGGTAATTTAATTTGTCAGTAGGCTGTATGCGTCTTTGAATCACTAGTAGTGTGGAAACTAAATCTAAATTATAACTGTGATTTGAACCCATGTTTGCAAGTGTGTGTGCGTAAAAGAATAGAAAAGATCATTATCAGATATTGGATGTTAGATTTTGGCATTAATTTTCTTTTGAGGTCAGTTTCGAGTTATGTCGTTAGCACAATTAATGCGATTCATCTCACTGCCCATACTCACAAGTATGCAAGGAGAGATTGAATCAAGACATGTCTCTACATTAACCGTTGAGCATGTATTCACCCTTGAATCATTCCTGATTCATTGAAATCAAATCAAGATAAAAGTTGGATCCCCTTACCTTATTCAATCACCATATATATATTATCCTGAATCATCATTCCGATATTCAATGAAGAAAATAAAATGAAACCAAGACAACTGAATCACTCCATTCTGAATCTTATGATTCCTGATAATCCTTATGGATTCTGCTTGATTTTTCCTGTGCTAATAGATGTAGCTTCATTCTGAAAATTTAGAAGATCATTGGGAAAATCTTAGATGCCTTGAGATAGTGCAAGTTAGAATAGCATATCAGTGGGGTACACGTTGTATATCTTATAATTAATACCTTAATACACAAGAATGTGATACAAAGATGCGTATAGTTTCAAATCTTATAATATTGTCAACTTGAATTACTTGTTTACGTGCTTATTACGTACGAATAAAGAGTAATCCATGACATGATCCCATATTCTTTGATGTTTATTTTGTATCGTTTTTGCTAAAAGATAGCCTGATATGATTTTCTGCTCGTGTCTTTGATAAAAAATAGTTTGTGTGAATACTTGTATATTTCTATGAGAAAAGATCAAAAATATTTTAAGTTTATGCATAGTTCAATTTTATTCAGAAAAGCCAAAAATATTTTTGTTTAACCTTCCTGAATTGTATTTGAATATTTTTATCTTGTTCGTTATTTGACTTGAAATACTTCATAAATTCTGAGTTTAAAATTTGCGCACTTAAGGGTTGTGCGTACTTGTCAAGTTCGCACGAAGTAAGCCTTACGTACTTAACAAGTACGCAAGAGTTATAGCTTTTGCACTTGTAAGTACGCAAGAGTTAACTCGTGCGCACTTATCAAGTACGCACGACTGATTAGTGAAGGGTATAAAAGTGGGACTTAGAAACGTTTCTCAGTTTCATCACATTCAAACCGATAGTTTCCCTCTACAAATTTTTACTCAAAACCGAGTGTTCCTAAACCATCTTTTCGTCCCGTCTATTGTTTCATCATCTCATTTCATCGACTTGGTGAGATTCTAGGCTAAATCCATCCGTAATTTCGTGACTTTTGGAACGATTGTCGACTTATAAAAATTTAGGGTTATTCTTGAATTTTTGGGTAAAATTGGGGATTGTTTGGGTAATTTCTTATCACTAATCTGGATTAGAAAACTTAATCGACTCCTAATCATCCCGTTTGGTCCTTGATTTGATCCGTCGGTTGAAGTTTAATCGTCAGTGGGTCGAGGGGTCGTTTTAGGTCAAAATTGATCCTGGTTAGGTAGTTTGTGGTGTTGATACTGGTCCCATAGGTTAGAATCATTGATTCCGACCAAGTGGTGACCTATTCGACCCATTTTTTGAACGATCAATCAAATTCTAAACTCTCTGGAATTTTTCTTAAGTGCTGTTCTTGCGTACTTAGCAAGTACGCAAGAGGTAGTTCTTGCGTACTTGTTAAGTACGCAAGAAGAAAAGGTTGCGCACTTGCTAAGTGCGCAGCACCAACACTTAGGAGATTTTATGAGTCTGAAATTTCTGTTCAAAGAGTAACTACTATACCGTTTCATGTTTGTTCATTTCCAATGATACGTGTTGTTCTGATTGTGATTTCTGTGTGATTTTGCAGATTATGGCTCGGGCGTTTACTAACGAATTCAACCTGTTAGCGAACATTCAACCCGAATGGAAAGGTGCAGCATTGCAATATAGGGAGATAGTTGACTTCTTGAACCGCTCAAGAGTCAGCTATGCTATCTCAGCTGACCCGACCATGTCAAGACCTTACTTGGAACAATTCTGGGAGACAGCAGAGCACGACTACACGGTAACCCCCAATGTCATAAGGGCTACCTTTGCTGGTCAGGCTATCGCTTTTTCTGAAGATACCATAAGAAGGGTCCTGCAGTTCAGAGACCTTGCTACCGACCCGACAGCCTATCCAGACTACTTTGTGGATGGGTGTTGGTGGCAAAGAATGGGATACGTCGGAGCGAGGGACTATGCTTCTTATAAAAAGATGTGGGTATTAGACCAATGGCGGTATTTCGCCCATGTCATGATCGTGTGCATCTCATCAAGGAAAGCTAGTAAAGATGCCATGGGTCATGACCTTGCAGCAACCATGGTGGGCTTGTCTCTTAATAGGGGCTACAACTTCTCGCGCTACATCTTCAAAGCAATCAATGACCAGATCAACACATCAGAGAAGTTTATATTCTTATTGTACCCTAGGTTTGTGCAACTCTTGATCGATGACGCGTTTCCAAGCCTTCCTGCTATAGGGGAGAGACTGCAAGTTTAGCGGGTGGACAAAAGAGTATTTGCTCAATTCCTGAAGCCAGGCAGTGTAGAACCTACCCGTGTGCACACATAAATCTTTGGCCACCTTCTAAATGAAGCATATGTGGCACCTGAAGACTGGAGATGGTACAGCCACGAATCGGAACCTGAACTGAGTGAGCATTCAGATGAACAACAGGAACAACAAGAAGAGGATAATGAAAGTGATGACGGTGACGACGAAGGCGGTGATGGTGGTGCTGAGGAATCCGATTCAGAAGCAATAGAATCAGATTCTTCTGATTCTAATGACGCACCATCACAGGCACACCCCAGGAGATCGGCACAGGTAACCCTACCTGAGTCGTCCTCCAAAAGAAAGCGACAGAGCTCGAGCAGCGAATATGAGCCAACATCTGACTCTGACGCTGCTCTACAAAGACAAAGACGAGAGCGTGTTCATAAGAACAGGGGAGATAAGCAAGAGGTTGCTATCCCCAGTGTGGTAGAGGCCCCGGCTCAGCAGCAAGTACAAGTTTCAGCTGCCAGTCCGGATTCAGCCTCTACCCCACCTTCACATCAGTTATACCATAAGAGGAGAAGACCACAAGTTCAAACTGACGTGGTAGTCACGGCAGTCACAAAGGAGGTTCCTGTGACGGTGACCCTCCCTACAACATCAGTCCAAGTGGCGGTGACTACTCCAATTGTCACGGAGTCTGTCACCATCACCCTTACTATAACACCCACTCCCATCATCTCATCCTAAATCCCAACACCCACCATTGATCTTCCAAGTTAACCCTTCACTTATGAAGATTACTCACAAGGGTTTGACTTTGGTACCATCTTCTCCTCCCGTATCCATAATGCCGAGGCATCATCGTCTAGGCATCCTGATCCGAATGAGGCAAGGATCGATGTGCTAGAAACCCAAGTTGTTGGACTGCTGAAGACTATTCAGAAGTCAAAGGAGGAATCTGATGCTCAAAAAGCACAGTTGATTCACTGGCCGATGAAGTTAGGATTCTACATAGCCAGAGAACGGGGACTAATGAGCGACTGAAGAACGTAATGGCACAGAATGAGCTGTTAATGAAGACAAATGAAATGATTCTAGGCCACAGAACGTCACTTGAGCTAAGGCTGGATTTACAAAGAAAAGAGCACGAAGCGATGGTCAAATTAGTTGCAGAACTGACCAAGAAGCTTGATGTTCAGGGGGAGAAAGAGAAAGAGAAGGAGAAGGAGAAAGAGAAAGAGAAGGCGAAGGAGAAAGAGAAAGAGAAAGAGAAAGAGAAAGAAAAGAAATCCACTGGTGCTGAGCCTTGTCATCCAATCGACTTGACTATGGATGACGATAAAGACAAGGATCCTGAAGCCGGTCCTAGTGGAGGTGAGCACCAAGCTTTGGCAATTGTGCCCATCTCTGCTATTCCAATGGCTGAGGGGGAGTCTACTCAGCAAGAGGGTGGTGATACCTCTGGTGGTGGTGGTGATAAAGGGAAGTCAGCAGCCGGTGTGCTCAAGGACTTATCTGATGATGAGATCCTTTATCTTGAGCCCGACTATTCCAAGGAAGCACATATCGACGCTCTCCTTAATCTGGAAGAAGGAGAGATCGACTCTGGTGATGACTGGAATGGTGATGATGAAGACGTGGTGATAGAGATTCCCAAGGGTGGCAGGGAAGGAGAGTACGAGCTAGAAGATGGAGAGATCTTTGAAGTTCCATCCTTCGACGCTCCGATCGACACAGGTTCAGTCGAGCAGGCTAGTAATATAGAAGCCTCGACTGAAGCCTCCCCAGTTGACCCAGAACCTGTGGACCCAGAGGCACCAAAAGAGACAGATATGCCTTCTACTAGTTCAAAGGGTCCAGCTCCTGTGTGGCAAAAGACGTCTATCATAGACAAGCACAGAGCAACAGGGATGATCTTGGCTGTAAGGTTCGAGGAGGACAAACAGCTGTTCGCCATTAAAAGATCTGTCGGGGTTCAATACTTGAAACCCACCAGTGAAGTGTTCAGCTCCTTGCCCAAATACGACCTGGTGAACCTAGCAAACCGAGAGCTGCTGGGTCATTCCAATCACGCATTGGCGATGGGTTTTTGGGTGGTTATGCAGCGTGAAGCAAGATCTGGGAACTTTGAAATGTTCAAGCCTCAGGTGCCCAAGATAGTCAAGGATAAGCACGCTGTGCATCCTGTGACTAAGAAGCACTTAAAGAAATTGGTATACAAGCCAGTGCGATGTGAAACTAAGATTCCCCTGAGCAAGTTATCTCAGGATATTCTTGGTGGCATGTGGTACTGGTACGTAGATCCAAAAACGGGCGAGGCTGTGATCATGGGAAAGGGACGTTCCGAAAGTGGGAACTTAGTGCCAAAAGAACTTATCAGAATAATTGATGAAGTCTGCTTCATCAACTTTTCTGTGAAAGATCTGGAGGTACTAGCTGATTGGTATTGTGTCCACACAGACGGATGGAAAAAGATCCTTGCTTCTAAATATGACAAGGTGATCAAGTTCTGCCTTGAATACAAGAAGAAGATGGAAGCTAAGGATGGACAGCTGTGAAGACTGAAGACGATGAAGAATCCGAGCTGTTGTCAAGGGGAAGTTTGTTGAAGCACTTTCCTGTGATAACACTCTGGATAGAGTCTTAGTTTTTATTTTCATGTCTGTAATTATCTTTGTATGTAAGAGTCTTTATGTATTAGTTTATCGAGTTATATTTACTTTTACATATTGAATGTTGCGTTTCTTTCTAAGTGTTTTGCGCACTTACATGTGCGCAGGAGAAAGCTCCTGCGTACTTAGCAAGTACGCAAGAATACCTTTGCGTACTTGTTAAGTACGCAAGAGCAATTTGCCCTGCACATTTGTTAAGTGCGCAGGCATCAGGTCAGGTATAAATAGGATAGATTGACAGAAGTTAAGTATGCAGACAATATAGCAAATACACAGATTGTAATCTCAGTGCTTTTCTCTGTAACCTTCAAGTATTTATAATACAAAAAAACGTTTAAAGTGTTTTCTCTTGTCGGTTTACTTTGTTTAGCTAGACTCTTCGCCTAGTCACGGGCATTCCGCACCCGGTCCGACTAGTATACCCACTTGCATGTGACGATCCGCCACACCCGAGGGACCTACAGATCTAAACTATTACAAAGATTTTGTCATACAATCTATGTCTTAACAGACTCCCCCTTGAAAATAGCTTGATCTTCTGTCTTCAGTCTTCATGATGAGCTCTTCCAGTTATCTGGTAATCTGCTTCAAGCATGCACTCCATATCTTCTACAAATCTCTAACACTCTTTTGTACTGCAATCCTTGTTCTTTCCATTAATCGATAAACATGATCTCATTCTTTTTTAATGTTATCTGGTCTTTCTTTGAAAAATTAATAAGATTCATTGCATCGTAGAAACTAACAATGATCTTATTATCTTTATCATCAATCCTAGCTTCACCAGTATTCACATCTACATACCACCATTTCATATTACCCAGAAAATCTTGTGGAATTTTCTTCAATGGTATCTTCTGTACAGCACGTACCGGCTTGAACTTGTACTTCCAAGTCACTTTCTTAGTCTTTTGATCTACAAGCTTCACTCTTTTACCCTTCTGTGGTTTTAACCTTTCATACTTCCCTGATCCACCTTCTCTCTTAATCAGGTTAGCATTCACATTAGCTAATCCACAATTTGATCTATTCATCAGTGGTTTAGTAGCCAGACCATTCATTTCACACCTTTGGCAGGGTATTAAAATACTTAATCCTAGGCTTTAGGTACTGAACACCATCATATCTTTTAATAGCAAACAACTTTATCTCATTATCATAGAACCAACTTATGATCTTTCCGATACACCTCTCTTTATTTACATATCTTTCTTTTTGAGCAGGTTGTACAGGTGACTTTGGTAGTACTTTCATACAACTGTTCACCACTTCTCTCCACTGTTCTCTAGTCATACCTGTATCTCTATACATCACAGGTTCTTCATTCAGCTTAGGAGACACAGTACGAGTAGTATCAACATCAGAATCAATCTTGGATTGAGCAGTATGATCAGGTGTAGTGATATCTTCAAAAGAGTCCATAGAATCTGTTACTCCATCATAGGAAAAATCAGGAATAACATCCTCTTGGATGAAGTTATACAGAACATTCAGACCATCACTTCCTTCATATGTAATCTTAGATTTACTCTTTTCTACCTCAATTTCCACAATCTCACCTTCTTCAACTTCGTTATCCACCACATCTTCTTCATCGTCATCATCAAATAACTCGTCTATATCATCCAGACACTCTAATTTCTCAGCTTCTTCTTCAGAATATTGAAAGAATTCCAATAACAATATTTCTTCATTTACTCCAGAATCATGAGTCTTGGTTCCTTCAATAGTATGCGATGTCGACTCCCCCTGAGCTCTGGATATTGGATTCACGTCAGGGTATTGACGATCACCCTCAACATTACCACTAGGATCATTGTCTTCATCATCTTTTCGTTGAATTGATTGAGTATGACACGTATCAGGTATCCTTAACTCCCCCTGAGTGTCAAGACGCTTAACAAGTGTAGACACCAATAACTGCATGTCAGCAATCTGTTGTGCTTGAGTTTGAAGGACCAATTGTCTCTGAGAATCAACAGACACAAGAGTATCCACCTGAGTTTGTAATGCTAGCACCTAGGGTTCAAGGAATGTAATTCTTTCAAAATCAGACGGCTTTGAAGGACCAGCATCGGATGAAGTAGGAACATTTGGAACATTTGGAGAAAGCACTAGAGATTGTTGCCTAGAAGAAGGAGGTGTAACCAGTAGAGATGAAATAAAAGTAGCATCCTTAACTCCCTGAGATGATTGAGCATCAGCAATAGAAGCAGACATAAGCTTCTGAGCTTTAGGAACTGGAATAGAATCACTATCCGTGTCAGAAATTTCATCAAGCAAAGTTCTTTTGCCAAGTACTGATCCAGAAGGAGGATTCCGAACAGACTTACGCCTCGACTTTCTGGCAGTAGATTTAATACGTTTTCCCCTATTAGCCAATGGTAACTGAGCCAAAATCTCATAATGATCTGAGCTAAAGTCTCTAGACGAATCAGAATCAGTAGCTTCAGAATCAGGTAAGATAGTATCATCGGAACTCGTATCTTCAACATTGCCTTCGGCTTCATGAACAGGTGAGTTCACAACTTCATGATCAAAATCATTCATATTCATACCCAACTCTTGATCATTCTCATGAGCAATCTCTTCTTGAACTGGTTCATTAACATGAACATGAACCTGGTCTTATGGAATAGGAACTTGTTGTTAAGGAACTTGTTGTTGTATTTGAGCAGGAACTTGATTCTGGACATGACCTTGAACTAACTACTCAGGATGAAACCAATTATCATTTGGTGGCTCAACATAATCAGGATTAATTATGTGAGCAAACAGAGGAGTAGGAACAAGAATAAGAGCAGCATTTTGTTGTTTCACCTTTGTGCAATCAGTAAATATCCTTTTTGACATAGGAGTCAAAGTCAAACGAATTGGATGCTGAGGTAAATCCGAAATTAAATGATTCAAAATCATTTGCACAAACCTAGGATACATCAGAAATCCTTGACCTTCAAGAGGATTTATTTGCATGACTAACTCACGGTAGATGTATAACACAAAGTTAAACCGTTTATTGAGTGTCAAAGCTACCATAGCAGCTTGTAGTGCACTCTTTAAACCATCAGTACCAGCCTTCCTTGAAGACAGACATTGTATGATAACATGCATAAAATATCTTCATTCGCCAACCAAACCTCCTTTTCTTGCTTGTGTATCATTCGGTCTTCCTCTATAACCCATCCTGCTGAAAACATCCCAAAATCAGGGTTTCAGGATATGATATCGGATCATCAACAGCACCACCTAATGCCAAAGCAGTATGAATAGTTTCTACTGAAATAGCGACCTCCATATTATTTACTGTAGCACGAAGAACGTGAGGTTCAACATCCGTGTCTTGATGAACGGTATCCCAGAATTGCTGAATATATAAGGTAAACTTATATACGGATTAGCAGAAAAAGCAACATTCAAACGTGAAGGATTCAAAAAGTTGATAATTCCTTGAAAATGAGCAGCTTCAGACATATTAGGATCCAATAAAGCCACTTGATTATGTTGTACTCAACACGACGAGCCATCTGTAAATGTAGCTTACAAAAACACATTAGTAAGTATAACAAACAAAAAAAAAAATTTAAACAAATCACAAGTCCAATACACTACTAAGCCCTTAGGCGAACTTACTAAGTTCGCTTAGTGTTGCAAGAGGCGAACATAATAAGTTCGCCTGAACCTGTTTGTCGATACAACTTCCAAACAGAATCACAAAATTTTGTCTAAATCAAGCTAAAATCTCAAATCAAACTTAACACTAGCATCGATTAAGATTCATGACACATTTTAATTCTTCAATTTCAAATATTAAGTTAGAAACAAGTCCACATCTCAGAAAAACGTTACAATTTTTCAAACCGAAGAACACATATAAAAAATTACAAAATCAGGATGATTTACCGGATAGAAATCAATGAAAATACTCTAGAATGACTCGCAATTGAAAATCAATCCAGAAACAAACACACAAGGTTCTACTTAGAAACCCTAGATCCGAAATCACAAGTTCTCTAAAAAAGCCGTAAGTTCGCTCAGATATGTTCGCTCAAACAGTGAAGAGGATAAAATAATAAGTTCGCCTGAACCCAATACTAAATCACCATTAAGTTCGTTCCATTAGGCGAACTTATTAAGTTCGCTTAACAAGCCTCAGGCGAACATATTAAGTTCGCTTACTCTGAACCAGGCGAACATGTTAAGTTCGCTCCAAACCCTTTCTTTGACCAAATTTCTTCACTTTCAACACGACCCCTTTTCGTGAACTTCCATCTGTATCAAGTATCCGATCTAATCCCGAAACATTTTAAAATTAAAATTTTCATGTAAGATAGAAACAAAATATTTTTGGATTTTATCTATACAAATGGAATCACATATTTTTGGTTTTTATATGTACAAACAGAAACACATATTTTTGGTTTTTATATGAACAAACTAAAATGCATGTTTTTGGATGAATATCATGAGCAAGAAGATCATATCAGTATATGAGTAATTCATCACACAGTCTATTTTCAACTATGGGTAACCTATGATATTAAACAATCAACAATATCATTCTTATGTAAATACATTCTTTTTCAATATATGTAACTTTTTCAATCAAATTGAATTATACTTGAAATGATACGCGATAAATTTCAAAGTAAACAAGATCAGGTTATGAAATGCTCAATTTTTCATTTCGAATTTGCAATACAAAGCATGAAGTTTTAAATTGTCAATATTATATGATTTGAAACCACAAGCATTTTTCTACCAAATGCATGTGATTTAGTACCATTTGGATGAACAACATCGTGTACCCCACATATATGCCAACAGAAATTAAATGTGCACTATCTTCAAGACATACACAGTTTATTAAAAGATTAGATTAATCTCCAAGATGAAATTATCTCTATTAGCACAGGTATAGAATAGCAGATCCCAAAGGATATAAGTATCAGAATGATTCAGAATCGAAAGATTCTAATGAATTGGTTTTTTTAATGAGAATCAATAGATTCAGGTAGGAGGATCCAACTATTATCTAGATAAATTTCAATGAAATCAGACTAGATGATGTATCTAAATGATCCAAGGGTGAATATGTAGGTCCCTCGGGTGTGGCGGATCATCACATGCAAGTGGGTCTACTAGTCGGACCGGGTGCCGAATGCCCGTGACTAGGTGGAGAGTCTAGCTAAACAAAATAAACCGACAAGAGAAAACACTTTAAACATTCTTTGTATTATAAACACTTGAAGGTTACAGAGAAAAGCACTGAGATTACAATCTGCGTATTTGCACTAAAGCCTGTGTACTTAACTTCTGTCAACCTATCCTATTTATACAAGACCTGATGCATGCGCACTTAGCAAGTGCGCATGGCAAAATGCACTTGCGTACTTAGCAAATACGCAAAGTTACTCTTGTGTACTTGCCAAGTACGCATGAGCTTTCTCCTGCGCACTTACAAGTGCGCAAAACACTTGGAGAATTCTGCAACATTCAATATGTAAAAGTAAATACAACTCGATAAACTAATACATAAAGACTCTTACATACAAAGACAATTACAAACAAGACAAAACAACCTAAGACTAAGACTCTATCTATCCAGAGTGTTTGTCACAGGAAAGTGCTTCAACAAACTCCCCCTTGACAACAGCTCTGGATAATCTTCAGTCTTCGGGCTTCACATCTTCAGTCTTCATAGCGCTTGATCTTTAGCTTCCATCTTCTTCTTGTAATCAAGGCAGAACTTGATCACCTTGTCGTATTTAGAAGCAAGGAGCTTTGTCCACTCATCCGTGTAGACGCAATAGTGTTCTGCTAGTAGCTCCAGATCCTTCACAAAAAAGTTGATGAAGCAGACATCATCAAATATTCTGATCAGCTCCTTTGGCACTAGGTTCCCACTCTCTGAACGTCCTTTACCCATGATCACAGCCTCGCCCGTCTTTGGATCTACGTACCAGTACCACATGTCATGAAGAATATCCTAAGATAACTTGCTCAGGGGAATCTTAGTTTCACATCGCACTTGCTTGTATACCAATTTCTTTAAGTGCTTCTTAGTCATAGGATGTACAGCGTGCTTATCCTTGACTCTCTTGGGCACTTGAGGCTTGAACATCTCGAACTTCCCTGATCTTGCTTCTCGCGGCAGAACCACCCACAAATGTTGGAGCATATTCTTGTGACAACGAGCTTGAAGATATTATGTCTTAGTCTTAGAGTCTTTGACTTGTAATTGATAGAATTTTTAGCAACAGTTAAAGGGGAGTCTGTTAGGACATGTTTTGAAACTGTTGATAAAATTCTGTGTAAGTTCTGCTAAAGGCGAACTTAACAAGTTCGCCTAGCCTATCAGAGGCGAACTTAATAAGTTCGACTAGTCTATCAGAGGCGAACTTATTAAGTTCGCTTAGGACTATCAGAGGCGAACTTAACAAGTTCACCTAAGCATCTTTTAGGCGAACTTGTTAAGTTCGCCTGGTACAGAACTGTTGTCTATAAATAGGATATTTCAGCAGAAACAGAGTAGACCAGAACGGAGTAGAGAATAGACGATATCATAGTAGACGAGAGAGAATTCTTATAACCTGATATTGGTGGAAATACAAAGAGTTTATTTACACCGTTGTTGTTGATTGAGTTACACGAGCACGTTGATCATGGATTCCGCACATTATCACCGTGTCGTACCGCGAGTCTAGAGATCCGTCACGCAACGAATTAGGGACCTACAAGTGGTATCAGAGCTTATGCTCTTGATTAGTAAAAGATTCGTGGTGTTTTCGTGTCCAATCAACATCAAAGTTCAGAGATTTTGAAGATTTTTGATGAATTCGTGTTCTTGATAAAAATGGAAGAATATTGACAAATTTGCATTGATTTTGAATTGTTTTGATGAAATTGATCCGATAGAAGTGTTCCAAATCAGTTCATACACATTCCTACGGTTCAATTTTATCAAATTCCATCAATTCAGCAAGAAATCATGATTTTCGGAATTTTTGGTTCGTGTTTGGGTTGAACAGCTGAACCAGGCGAACTTAAATTTCTGTTGCAGGCGAACTTATAAGCGAACTTAATTAGTTCGCTTGGTGAAGGTCAGGCGAACTTAACAAGTTCGCTTGGGTCAAATTCGCTCGGGTCAAGTTCGCTTGTACAGTATCAGGCGAACTTAGTGTTCATAAAAAAAAAAAAAAATCTGTGATGATAATTTTGGCGGGAAAATTCATCTTGTTCAAATTTTTTAGGGAAAGTTTATATGGTCGTTTTGAATAATTTTTGAAATTTTGAATTTTTGAAATTTTTTAAAGAGTATATTGGCGGGAAAATTTTTTCCGAATATTTTCGGCAAAATTTCAAAATGTCAATTTCGTGTGATGATAATGATATTGGAACTATGCCACCGAGACTTTTGTGCATATCAGATTTTCGTAGCTGGAAAGTCCGATTCGAACAGTTCGTATCAGAAACTGATGACAACTTTTGGACATCCATATTTGAAGGATATTTGCATCCTACTTATGACTATATGGGATATTATGATGTTCCTAAACCAGTGACAGCTCTTAGTAAACTAGAAAAGCAGAAGTTTGATCGAGAGATGAAAACGCATGAAACATTAACGACGTCTTTACCTAAAGAAATCATTCATAGTATCGGGAAGTGTCCTACTTCAAGAGATCTATGGGAAGCATTGAAGAAAAAGGATGAAGAAACTTCTCAAGCGTTCGTGGTCTTGATCAACGAAGTATTAGAGAAGAAGAGTGATTCTCAAAGTGATTATTCTGCAGATTTAACCGATAGTGAGAGTATTCGTTCTGGTGAAAGTACTCAATCTACTGAGACTGATGTGATGAGTGAAGAAAGTTTTCAGACAGTTGAAGATGATCTGAGTGACTTAGAAACTGATGCAGAGCCTGTCATTATTGATCAAAAGCGTGAAGCTGATGATGACGTATTCATGGCTCCTGGTGCATCTTCTTCAGAAGAAAAAGCTGAGGTACTTTCTAACTCTGAAACGTTTTGTTCTAACTGTGTTTCAGTTAAGGATAAAATGATGAGGGTTATGGATGACAATGTAAACCTCATTTGTGATATGAAATCAATGCACACGGTAAATCAGAAATTAAAAGATAATGAGAATGTGTGTATTGAGAGAATAGAATCACTGAAAAGGGACATAAATTCTCTGACTTTGAAGATCAAAGAGCAGGCATATCACCTGGATATGACCTTTGCAGAAATTGAGAAAGAAATAATGATCTTGTTGAGAAAGATAAGGAACTAGCTGAATCTAAAGCAGAGGTGATCAAATTGCATAGAAAATTAGAAAGCTTTGGAAATTCATCATTCTTATTAGGATATTATCATGAAAATACTGAAGAGGGGAAGGGAACTAGTGGTATTGGCTATGTTCCTCCACCATTCAATGGCAATTATTCTGTTACACCTGAGATTATAAACGATGAGGATTTAGATCCTAAGACTGTGTTGAAGGTGAATCCAGTCACAGGTGAAGATATGGTGTATTCTGATGAGAGTGATGATGAATATTTTGATGAAGCTAAGGTAGAGGGGATACCGAAAGCTGTTAAGAAAGAAGACTCAAAGGTTAATTCTAATTCATCTGGAAATTCTACATTTGGAAGTTCTTCAAATTCAAGGAGAGTTCCATATGTCAGAGATTATACAGACATGCGTACATGTTTTCATTGTAATGAGATAGGACACATTGTAGTGAACTGTCCTGACAAAAATAAAGGGAAGAAACATGTAGTTCCTGAGAAGGTGAAGCCTGAATCAAGACCTGTTGAGAAAAAGTTTATTCATTCTCAAACTCCAAAAGAAGTTCATGTAGGAGAATCTTCTTCAAGTGCAGCTTATCGTGTGAAGATTCCTTATATGAGAGAATATCGTGACACGAGATCTTGCTTTTACTGTGGTCTTGTGGGTCACCTTAGGATTGCTTGTCCTCACAACGTCAAAGGTAACCGACATGTTATTCCAGAAAAGGTAAGAACTCCTGGTAAGCCTTATGTTAACCCAAATGTGGTTAAACCTCGTGATACACCAAAGGGTAATTCAAAATCTGAGGTTAGGCTTTCTAGACCTCAAAGACGAAGGAGAAACACAAGATTGAGAAAACTTTTAGAACAACAAGAGTTTTCACAATCAAATCAATTTTCAAATGAAAGAAAATGTTCAAACACTTCACATTTTAAGCAAAAAGAACTTAATGAAAAGAAGTATGTTTGGAAATCTAAAGTTTCTGTTTCTGACTCGTCGGAGCAATCACCGAAAATTGATGAGAGATTCAATTGTGAATGGAGTGAGGTTTATTATTTTGATACAGATGGAAGACCCATGACTACCATGGCTTGGGTCCCAATTTAAAATTAATGTTTCTTGTTAGATGTGTAGGATTTACCAAGAGGGACTATTAATACTATTTTGGTTGTTGATAGTGGTGGTTCTAAGCACATGACAGGGAATGACATCTGCAAGAGTAAAGAGTTGTTGATAACTGAGAATCTATTTGATTCAACGACTTGATACAATGTTTTGGAAACAGTTTTACAAAGTCCAAATGATAACCTAAAACTTAGGATGACGATGGTGAGCATAAATGTCACACCCCGACCGATGGCGGAATCATCGGGGCGGGACATGTAAGACTGTTCATAGCACAAGGTTGACTAAATTGAAATATATTAAAGTCAAATTTCCATTACAAATAATTCAAGTACAAACCAAATCCAAACAAGAAACATAAAATAACTCATAAATTCTTGATTTAAATTGCTAAGTCCAAATCCTATGTTGAACACGTCATGAATCAATCTCACATATTGGGGCCTGAAACATGAATAAAATAAAGTCAACTAAAAAGTTGGTGAGTATAACACATTTGTATGTAGATAGCATATAGTTGAAAACAAATCCTTTAGAAAACATGATAAAATAAGGCATTTATGGGGAGCAGCTATTGTGTAACCATGTACAACCAAACCTTGTGACTAGCATGCAAAAATTGTGTTGTCGGTTTCAATCACCGCGCACCATGGGTGGGTTTGTCAGACTCAATTGATCTATCATTGAAAACCGTCGGCTTGTATAGTTAATGATTGCACATAAGAGCATACAAAGGTTAGCACACCTAGCACTCGGGCACAAAGCTCAAATTTTGCACACATGTATGTAAATAGGATTTTTGCACTTGTGTTGTTTGTGTAAATGTAAATGTGTAATGTGTAATGTGTATAGAGTTCATGTTCCACCCCAAAAATGTAAAAGAGTAAAAAGGGGTTGTGAATACTCACATGGTATAGAAGTGTAGCTAACAAAGATAATAGATAGCAAATATGATCCTCGAAATGCACAATTTAACCTAAAGAGTAATGTGTATCGAATCAAATATATGTATAAAGTTTAAGTCTAAAATGAAAGTTGAATTTGTGTATAAAACTATTGATTTGTATTTAAAAGTATTGAATAAAATATATATAGAGTTTGAAGTAATAATATTTTTGAAACAATTTCATTAGGTTTGAATTGGATAATTGAATAAATATATAATTATAGTTTATGAAATAATGTAAATATTAATCGTAATTAAGTATAAATAAATAAATGAGTTTGATTTAAATTGTAATTAAATAGATAATCATTATCTTATTTATTTATAAATTTTGAAACTTAATTATTTAAAATATCATTTAAGTGTAAGATGGGAAATATGAATTTAATTTTTCATAAACTTTTAAATAAATTATATTTATGCCAAGATTAAACTTTTAATCCATTTTTAAATACAGAAAACATATTTTTATAAAATCTGAAACATTTACTGATTAAAATATAAAAATTTATAATTCTGTTAAAAGGTTCTGAGTCTCACACGACCGTGCCTCGGAAGGGCACGATCGTGCTCAAGCCACGGGCGCGACCGCACTAGTCGGGGCGCGACCGAGTTGATCAACAGGTGCACAATCTAGACAAGTCAACAGGCACGACCGTGCCTTGGCCCGGCACGGTCGTGTCTATGATCTTTAGACACAACAGAGACTAGCCCAGCGGGCATGACAAGGTCTGGACAGGAGGACACGCCCGCGCTGCTATTCGGCACGACCGCGTTACATGAGGCACGGCCGCGCTAGATGATTTGCGCGACCGTGTCTTTTCCAAATCAGACACGAATTTACAAATTCTTGTATTTTAAACGTTGGAATTGTTAGGGCTTTTGATTAATGGTTTATTACGAGTCTTTTCGTATAATCTAATTGTATGTACATCGCGTTTAAGTAGGGGTTCGATTAAATCATTTTTTATAACGCATGAGTTCTGATTCGGATCGATTTCTATAATGGAAGCCCAAATTGAATAGGGGCTTTCGATACAGATACTGAAATGAATGAATTAAAGGATTTAATTACCCTGAACAGCAGCGAATTGATAAAGAACGGTAGGGAGGAAGTTCCGGCGACGGCAAGACTGGTTTCCGGCGACTTCTGCTGCGATTCCGAATTCTTCAGCGGCTTCGGATGATTCAGAGATGATTTGGGAAACGATTGACTGGATTGCTTGAGATAATTCTGATCGAAAAAGCTTGAGAGAGTTTTTCTTGAATTGAGAGAGTTTTTCTTGAATTGTTGAAATGAAACTGAGGCGTTTTGAGAATTTGAAAAAGTGGTAATACAATTGTTAAGGGAAAACAAACGTATGACTGTTACGGATTCGAACGATCGGGCGATTAAAGTTGCAGTTACGTTTCAGCTGTTACACAGGCGCGACCGTGCCTAAATATGGCACGACCGTGCCTAGGCACCGGGCGCGATCGTTCCAAAGCAGGTCGCGCGACCGTGCCAAAGCACTTGGCGCGACCGTGCTAGGACGAAGCACGACCGTGCTATACTAGGGTTTCTTGACATTTTTCAACTTTAGTCCTTGACTTTTCAGATTTAATAAGTTTGAATAAAATAGTTTCTTGTATAGTGTTTAAATGTATATAATCGAGCAAAACTTGTAAATTTGTATTGAATCATGGCATTTCGTTTAAGGTAAACAAAATAATAAGGCAGTGCACGAACATTGAATTTGAAATTGCATTACATTGAATTGAAATATGAACACTAAATTCAGAGATGTTACAATAAAGTCGTTGATGCAACCATTTGACTAGTTGAGGGGGAGTCTACAGGACAGGGGGAGTACAGAACTGTGTTGACAGAGGCAATGACATTCAATTACAGGATTACATCGGTTTGAGTTTTTAATTGATTGAATTGCTTAATCCTGAGTAATCAAGTAAAATGTTTTTCATAAAATGTTATCATGAAAGGTTTATTTTCGTTTATTTTACTTTCTTTGAAAAATATTTTGAAAAAGCCAAACAAACTGAAAAACATAAAATCGACATTACTTGAAGTTAAAGAAGAGATGATAGTACATCAGTAGATGTTCTTTCACACATGACCTTAGATTGACTGGTTGGTGCTTTATGTTAATATATCTAAAATTTATGTTTTGATCTAAACTTTAGAGACTACACAAGTAGGAAATGATAGTGTTGTGTATGCATATAATTTGAATTGTCAGTAGACTAAAAGCGTCACTGAACCATTAGTAGTGTGAAAACATAATTGCATATGTTACAACTGTGATTTGAACCCATTTTATGCCTGGGTGTGTGTGTTAAAAGATCACTATCAGATAAAGAATATTAGCTTTTAATAAAGATTTTCCTATGAGATCAGTTTCGGGTTATGTCCTTAGCACTATTCATTCGATTTGCTTCAGTGCCCATGTCCCGAAAAGCATGTAATTTGAAGTATAATCAAGATATGTACTTGACAACATCTGTCAAACATATACTAGCCCTTGGATCATATTGATAAATCATCTTTACTGATTCTATTGAATTCATAATCCAGATAACAGTTGGATCCACGTACCTGAATCTTATGATTCCACATATATAAGCCAAAACATTGAATCATTCGATTCTGAATCTCATTGATTCCTATACAATCCAATTTGGATTCTGTTATTCATGTGCTAAGTGATGTCTCCTCATTCTGGAAATTCGGATAATCTTTAGTAAAATCTTGTATGTCTTGAAGATAGGGCATTTACTTTCTGTTGGCATACTAGTGGGGTACACGTTGTATTTCATACTTAAATTGTACCTTAACTCACAAGAAAGTGGGAATGAGATGCTTTAGTTTCAAATCTTATAATATTGACAATTTGAATTTGTGTGTCATAGCCTGATTCTATTTTCTTTGAATGTTTATCGCGTATCATAACATGCAATATAAAAGTCTTGAAAAGAAAATGTGATAATCTTGAAAGATATTCATTTGATTGCTCAAGGCTTGAAAGAATGACATATGATACTATTTGATATTATATGGATTTTATATCCAAGATGTGTGATTGATATATCGTATATACTGATATGATCTTCTTACTCGTGATGTTTGACCAAAAAGATGTGATTTTGTATTTTACATTTCAGTTTATATAGAGAAAAACCAAAAAGATTTTGTGTTTCTTATGTTTGAAAAACCAAAAAGATTTTATTTTTCCAGCTTCCATGGAAATCTTAATTGCTGGTTATTCTTGGTTATTCTCCTTTGCATAAATGAAATTTGCAGACAGAAGTTGACAAGGGGTCCTTCTCCCAAGTTTTCTTCTAGATAGAAAGAGAAAGTGTGCAGATGAACAAGACAAAGACTACAACTTGTTTGATGATATTTGAAGACGGATGACAATCTTCTGAAGCTGTTGTCAAGGGGGAGTCTGTTGGAGCATATTCTGGTGACAACGAGCTTGAAGATATTATGTCTTAGTCTTAGAGTCTTTGACTTGTAATTGATAGAATTGTTAGCAACAGTTAAAGGGGAGTCTGTTAGGACATGTTTTGTAACTGTTGATAAAATTATGTGTAAGTTCTGCTAGAGGCGAACTTAACAAGTTCGCCTAGCCTATCAGAGGCGAACTTAATAAGTTCGCCTAAGCATCTTTTAGGCGAACTTGTTAAGTTCGCCTGGTGCAGAACTGTTGTCTATAACTAGGATATTTCAGCAGAAACAGAGTAGACCAGAACGGAGTAGAGAATAGACGATATCAGAGTATACGAGAGAGAATTCTTGTAACCTGATATTGGTGGAAATACAAAGAGTTTATTTACACCGTTGTTGTTGATTGAGTTACACGAGCACGTTGATCATGGATTCCGCACATTATCACCGTGTCGTACCGCGAGTCTAGAGATCCGTCACGCAACGAATTAATGACCTACAACAAACCCATCGCCACTGCGTGATTGGAATAACCCAGCAACACTAGGTTTGCTAGGTTCACAAGGTCGTATTTGGGCAAGGAGCTGAACACTTCACTGGTGAGTTTCAAGTATTGAACCACGCCATATGTTTTGATGGCGAACAACTACTTGTCCACCTCGAACCTTACAGCCAAGATCATCCCTGTTGCTCCGTGTTTGTCTATTATAGACGTCTTTTGCCACACAGGAGCTGGACCCTTTGATGAAGTAGAAGGCATGTCTGTTTCTTTCTGTGCCTCTGGGTCCACAGGTTTAGGGTCAACTGGGGAGGCTTCAATTGATGCTTCTACATTACTGGCCTGCTCGACTAAACCTGTGTCGAGCGGAGCGTCAAAGGATGGAAATTCAAAGATCTCTCCATCTTCTAGCTCGTACTCTCCTTCCCCGTCACCCTTGGGAATTTCGATCACAACATCTTCGTCATCATCATCCCATTCGTCACCAGAGTCGATCTCTTCTTCTTCTAGATTGAAGAGAGCATCAATCTGTGCTTCATTCGAATAGTCAGGCTCTAGATATAGGATCTCATCATCAGATAAGTCCTTAAGTACTTCAGCCACTGACTTTCATTTCTCACCACCACCACCACCAGAGGTATCACCACCCTCTTGATGAGTCGACTACCCCTGAGCCATTGGAACAACATAGATGGGCACGATTGCTAAAGCTTGGTGCTCACCTCCACTAGGACCGACTTCGGGATCCTTTTCCTTGTCATCATCCTTAGTCAAGTCGACTGGATGACATGCCTCATCACCAGTAGTCCTCTTCTCCTTCTCTTTATCCTTCTCTTTGTCCTTCTCCCCTTGAGCATCAAGCTTCTTGGTCAGATCAGCAATCAGCTTGACCATCAGCTTATGCTCCTTTCTTTGAGCGTCAAACCTAAGCTCCAAGGACGACCCATGACCCAGAAGCATTTCATTTGTCTTGATTAGGAGTTCATTATGGGCCAGGACGTTTTTCAGTCGTTGCTCAGTCCCTGTTCTCTGGCTACGAAGAATTGTAACTTCATCTATCAAAAAATTGATTTGTGCTTGTTGAGCGTCAGACTCCTCCTTCGATTTCTGAATAGTCTTCAGTAATCCAGCAACTTGGGTTTCCAGAACATCTATCCTAGCATCATTCGGATCAGGATGTCTGAATGAGGACGCCTCGGCAGTGTGAATAGGGGAGGAGAATATGGTATCAAAGTCAAACCCTTGCGTGAAATCTCCATATGAAGAATTGTAACTTCATCTATCAAAAAATTGATTTGTGCTTGTTGAGCGTTAGACTCCTCCTTCGATTTCTGAATAGACTTCAGTAATCCAGCAACTTGGGTTTCCAGAACATCTATCCTAGCATCATTCGGATCAGGATGTCTGAATGAGGACACCTCGGCAGTGTGAATAGGGGAGGAGAATATGGTATCAAAGTCAAACCCTTGCGTGAAATCTCCATATTTGAAGGGTTGACTGAGAGGCTCAATGGTGGTAGTTGGGATGGAAGATGTGACGAGAGTTGTAGGGGTAATGGTAGGGGTGATGGTGACGGACTCCGTGAGAATTGGAGTAGTCACCGCCACCTGAGTAGTTGTGGTAGGGAGGGTCACTATCACAGGAATCACTTATGTGAATGTAGTGACAGCCACTTCACTTTGCACTTGTGGCCTCCTCTTCCTACGGTAAAGCTATTGTGAAGGTGGGGAGGAGGCTGAATCCGGACTAGCAGCTGATACTTGTACTTGCTGCTGAGCCTCCACCACACTGGGGATAGAAGGCAGTTGCCTATCGCCCCTATTCTTGTGAATGCTTTCCCTTCTTTGTCTTTGTATAGCAGCGTCAGAGTCAGAATCTGGCTCATATTCACTGCTAGAGGACTGTCGCTTTCTCTTGGAGGACGACTCAGGTAGGGTTACCTTAGCCGTTCTCCATCGGTGTAACTGCGACGGTGCATCATCGGAATCAAAAGAATCTGACTCAGTCGCTTCCGAATTGGATCCCTCAGCACCATCATTTCCTCCTTCGTCGTCTCCATCATCAGACGATCCATCATCACTCTCCATTTCCTCCTGTTGTTGTTCCTGTTGTTCGTCGGAGTGTTCACTCAATTCAGGCTCCGAGTCGGGACTGTACCATCTCCAGTCGCCTGGGACCACATACGCTTCATTGATGAGGTGACCAAAGAGTTCTGTATGAACAGGGGTGGGATCTACACTGCCTGGCTTTAGGAATTGGGCGAATACTCTTTTGTCCACCCTCTTTACTTGCAGTCTCTCCCCTATAGCAGGAAGGTTTGGCAACGTGTCATTAATCAGAAGTTGCATAAACCGAGGGTATAACAAGAACCGAAAGCTCTCCGCTGTGTTGATCTGGTCATTGATGGCCTTAAAGATGTAGTGGGAGAAGTTGTTGCCCTTGTTGAGAGAAAGGCCGACCATGGCTGCTGCAAGCTCATGACCCATGGCATCTTTACCAGCTTTCCTTGATGAGATGCACATGATCATGACGTGGGCGAAATATCTCCATTGGTCTAATACCCACATCTTTTTGTATGAAGCATAGTCCCTCGCACCAACAAAGCCCATTCTTTGTCTCCAACAGACGTCCATAAAGTAGTCTGGATAGGCTGTTGGTTCGGTCGCATGGTCTCTGAATTGAAGGACCCTTCGTATAGTATCTTCAGAGAAAGCAATAGCTTGACCAGCAATGGTAGCCCTTATAACGTTGGGGGTTACCGTGCAATCGTGCTCTGCAGTCTCCCAAAATTGCTCGAGGTAGGGTCTGGTGGCGTAGCTGATTCTTGAGCGGTTTAAGAAATCAACAATGTCTCTGTACTGCAATTCTGCACCCTTCCACTCAGGTTCAGTGTTAGCTAACAGGTTGAATTCGTTAGTAAACGCCCGAGCCATGATCTGAAAAAACACACAGAAAACATAATAAGAACAACACGTATCATTGGAAATGGATAAACATGACTCAGTATAGCAGTTACTCTTTGAACAGAATTTCAGACGTAGGAATTTTTGCCAAGTGTTGGTCCTGCGTACTTAGAAAGTACGCAGGAGTTTCCTCTTGCGTACTTAACAAGTACAAATGAAGTGCTTCTTGCGTACTTGTTAAGTGCGCAGGAAACGCACTTGGTGGAAAAATTCAGAAGTTTGAAATTTAACCAATGTACAAAAACTGGTGTGTATTGGGTCACCACTAGGTCAGAATCAGTGATTCTAACCTATGGGACCAACAACAACACCAAATACTACTATACATGACCAAATTTGACCTAAAAATGTTCGACCGAACCACTGTCAGGTCAACTTTATGCACAAGGTCAAAATCGAAGACTAAAAAGGACGATTAAGGGTCGATTATGTGATCTAATCATGTTTAATGAAAATAGGTTACCCAAACAACCCTCAAATTGCCCTAAAAATCATGGTTTGAACCTAGATTTTCTTAGTCAAGAATCGGTCCACTGTCACTAATTCGGGGATGGATTATGCCTAATATTTCACCAAATCGATATAATGAAGTGAAGAAACTTGTAGGGGAACGAAAAAATCGGATTGGAACACTTGGATTTTGAGTAAATATTTGCAGAGGGAAAAAGGTCTATTTGAATGCGATGAAAAAGCCTGAAAATTTCTAAGTCTCCTTTTTATACCCCACACCAAAAGGTAGTGCGTACTTAATAAGTGTGCACGTTTTAACTCATGCGTACTTATAAGTGCGCAAGCTTTAACTCTTGCGTATTTACAAGTGCGCAAGACTTAACTCTAGCGTACTTGTTAAGTAGGCAGGGCTTACCTCATGCGCACTTACAAGTAAGCACAAACCCTTAAGTGCGCAAACTTTCAACTCAAATTTATGAAGTTTTTCAAGTCAAATAACGAACAAGTTAAAAATATTCAATCAAGAGGATTCAAATACAATTCAAGAAGGTTAAACATAAATATTTTTGGCTTTTCTAAATAAAATTGAACTATGCATAAACTCAAAATCTTTTTGATCTTTTCTAATAGAAATATACAAGTAATCACACAAACTATTTTTGATCAATGACACGAGCAGAGGATCATATCAGACTATCTTTTAGCAAAAGCGATACAATATAAACATCAAAGAATATGGGATCATGTCATGGATTACTATTTATTCATACGTAATAAGCTCATAAACAAGTAATTCAAGTTGACAATATTATAAGATTTGAAACTATAAGCATCTTTGTATCACATTCTTGTGTATTAAGGTATTATTTATAAGATATACAACGTGTACCCCACTGATGTGCTATACTAATGTAAATTGCATTATCTCACGGCATCTAAGATTTTCCCAATGATTTTCTAAATTTTCAGAATGATGTTACATCAATTAGCACAGGAAAAATTAAGCAGAATCCATAAGGATTATCGGGAATCATAAGATTCAGAATCGAGTGATTCATTTGTCTTGGTTTCTTTTGATTTTCTTCATTGAATATCGGTATGATGATTCAGGATAATATATATGGTGTTTGAGTTTTAAGGTAAGGGGATCCAACTTTTATCTGGATTTGATGTTAATGAAACCGGAGTGATTCAAGGGTGAATACATGCTCAACGGTTAATGTAGAGACATGTCTTGATTCAATCTCTCCTTGCATACTTGTGAGTATGGGCAGTGAGATGAACCGCATTAATTGTGCTAACGACATAACCCAAAACTGACCTCAAAAGAAAATTATTGCCAAAATCTAACATCCTTTATCTGATAATGATCTTTTCTATTCTTTTACGCACACACACTTGCAAACATGGGTTCAAATCACAGTTGTAGTTTAGATTTAGTTTCCACACTACTAGTGATTCAAAAAGGCATACAGCCTACTGACAATTTAAATTACTTGTAAATAAGCAGATTAGAAACATAATAAGTTAAACAATTAAGTAAGCATGACGTAATCATTTCCCATATGAGCAGTCTGTGACGTTTAGATCATTTCTGATGTACTATCATTTCCTCTTTTCTCAAGTTAACTTTGAAATTTTCTCCATTTCTATTTTTGTTTTTGTTTTTGTAAAATATTTTGAAACTTAAAAGAACTATACAGAAAATTTAAAAGAAATAAAATTTAACTTCCATGAATTGAATTGATTTAAGAAAAATTTATTTTCACTCAGGATTGAACATTCCTATCAAGTTGACAAGATGCTCAAAACGGGATCGATCAAATGCCTTTGTGAAAAGGGCAGCAAGATTGTCATCGGTGTGTGTTAGGACATGTTTTGTAACTGTTGATAAAATTCTGTGTAAGTTCTGCTAGAGGCGAACTTAACATGCTCGCCTAGCCTATTAGAGGCGAACTTAATAAGTTCGCCTGATCTATCAGAGGCGAACTTAATAAGTTCGCTTAGCCTATTAGAGGCGAGCTTAATAAGTTCGCCTAAGCACAGTGAAGCGAACTTGTTAAGTTCGCCTAGTGCAGAACAGTGCTTATATATAGGTGTTTACTGAGACAGAACAAAGTAAGTTACAAGACAGACTAGAGACTGAGAGAAATTCTGTAATCTTGTAAACTGATATTGTGGTGGAAATACAAAGAGTTTATTTACACCGTTGTTGTTGATTGAGTTACACGAGCACGTTGATCATGGATTCCGCACATTATCACCGTGTCGTACCGCGAGTCTAGAGATCCGTCACGCACCGAATTATGGACCTACAAGTGGTATCAGAGCTATTGCTCTTGATTAGCAAAAGATTCGTGGTGTTTTCGTGTCCAATCAACATCAAAAATCTGAGATTTTGAAGCTTTTTCATCTTTTTGTGTTCTTGATAAAAATGGAAGAATTTTAACAAATTTGGATTGATTTTGGATTGTTTTGATGAAATTGATTCGATAGAAAGGTTCTAATTGACAAATTACATAATCCTACGGTTTGATTTTGATTAATTCCTTCAAATCAGTGATTAATGATGATATCAGTATGTTTCTGGTTCGCGAGTTTGGTCTTAAGTGTTCTTGAATTTGAATCTGCTGAAGCAAACGAACTTGCTGAATCTGTTGTGCTGGCAAACTTAGGGAGGCGAACTTAATAAGTTCGCTTGGTGAATATTAGGCGAAGTTCGCTTGGTGCAGAGTAGGCGAACTTAATCAGGCGAACTTAACAAGTTCGCTCGGGTCAACTTAAGTTTGCTTGAATTAAAAAAAAAATCATTTTGTTCAAATTTTTTAGGGAAAGCTTATATGGTCGTTTTGAATCATTTTTGAAATTTTGAATTTTCAAAATTTTTTTAAAAAGAGTATTTTGGTGGGAATTTTTTTCCGGATATTTTCGCAAAAATTTCAAAATGTCAATTTCATGTGATGATAATGAGATTGGAACTACGCCACCGAGACTTTTGTGCATATCAGATTTTCGTAGCTGGAAAGTCCGGTTCGAACAGTTCGTATCAGTCACTGATGAAAATTTTTGGACATCTATATTTGAAGGATATGTGCATCCTACTTATGACTATATGGGATATTATGATGTTCCTAAACCAGTGACAGCTCTTACTAAAGTTGAAAATCAGAAGTTTGATCGAGAGATGAAGACGCGTGAAACTTTAACGTTGTCTTTACCAAAAGAAATCATCAATAGTCTCGGGAAGTGTCCAACTTCAAGAGATCTATGGGAATCATTAAAGAAAAAGGGTGAAGCAACTTATCAAGCGTTTGAGGTCTTGATCAAAGAAGTATTGGAGAAGCCGAGTTATTCTCAAAGTGATTCTTCTGCAGATTTAACTGATAGTGAGAGTATTCGTTCTGGTGAAAGTACTCCATCTACTGAGACTGATGTGATGAGTGAAGAAAGTTTTCAGACAGTTGAAGATGATCTGAGTGAATTAGAAACCGATGCAGAGCCTGTCATTGTTGATCAAAAGAGTGAAGCTGATGATGACGTATTCATGGCTCCTGGTGCATCTTCTTTAGAAGTAAAACCCGAGGTATTTTCTAACTCTGAGATGTTTTGTTCTAACTGTGTTTCAGTTAAGGATAAAATGATGAGGGTTATGGATGACAATGTAAACCTCATTTGTGATATGAAATCCATGCACACGGTGAATCAGAAATTAAAAGATAATGAAAATGTGTGTATTGAGAGAATAGAATCACTGAAGAGAGATATAAATTCTCTGACTTTGAAGATCAAAGAGCAGGCATATCACCTGGATATGTCCTTTGCAGAAATTGAGAAACAAAATAATGATCTTGCTTTGAAAGATAAGGAACTAGCTGATTCTAAAGCAGGGGTGATTAGATTACATAGAAAGTTAGAAAGCCTTACAAATTCATCATTCTTATTAGGATATTATCATGAAACTACTGAAGAGGGGACGTGAACTAGTGGTATTGGCTATGTTCCTCCACCATTCAACGAGAATTATTCTGTTGCACCTGAGATTATAAACGATGAGGATTTAGATCCTAAGACTGTGTTGAAGGTGAATCCAGTCACAGGTGAAGATATGGTGTATTCTGATGAGAGTGATGATGAATATTTTGATGAAGCTAAGGTAGAGGGGATACCGAAAGCTGTTAAGAATGAAGACTCAAAGGTTGAATCTAATTCATCTAGAAATTATACATTTGGAAGTTCTTCAAACTCAAGGAGAGTTCCATTTGTCAGAAATTATACAGACATGCGTACATGTTTTCACTGTAATGAGATGGGACACATTATGGTGACATGTCCTTACAAAAATAAAGGGAAGAAGCATGTATTTCCTGAGAAGATGAAGCCTGAATCAAAACCTATTGCAAAATCTGGAGTTCCAGAGAAAATAAAGCAAAAAGAAGTTCATATAGGAGAATCTTCTTCAAATGCGTCTAATCGTGTGAAGATTCCTTATATGAGAGAATATAGTGAGAAGAGATCTTGCTTTTCTTATGGTCTTGTTGGTCATCTTAGGATTGCTTGTCCTCACAACACCAAAGGTAACCGACATGTTACTCCAGAAAAGGTAAGAACTCCTGGTAAGCCTCATGTGGTTAAACCTCGTGATATACCAAAGGGTAATTCAAAATCTGAGGTTAGGCTTTCTAGACCTCAAAGACGGAGGAGAAACAGAAGATTTAGAAAACTTTTAGAACAACAAGAGTTTTCACAATCAAATCAATTTTCAAATGAAAGAAAATGTTCAAACACTTCACATTTTAAGCAAAAAGAACTTAATGAAAAGAAGTATGTTTGGAAATCTAAAGTTTTTGTTTCTGACTCGTCGGAACAATCTCCAAAAATCGATGAGAGATTTGATTGTGAAAGGAGTGAGGTTTATTATTTTGATACAGATGGACGACCCATGACTACCATGACTTGGGTCCCAATTTCAAATTAATGTTTCTTGTTAGTTGTGCAGATTACCAAGAGGGACTATTAATAACATTTGGTTTGTTGATAGTGATGGTTCTAAGCACATAACAGGGAATGACATCTGCAAGAGTAACGAGTTGTTGATAACTGAGAAGATATTTTATTCAACGACTTGATGCTCAAGGGGGAGAATATGTCACACACAATGTTTTGGGATGAGTTTTACAAAGTCCAAAAGAAAACCTGAAACTTAGGATGACAATGGTGAGCATAAAGTCGTTGATGCAACCATTTGACTAGTTGAGGGGGAGTGTACAGGACAGGGGGAGTACAGAACTGTGTTGGTGATAGAGGCAATGACATTCAATTCAATTACATCGGTTTGAGTTTTTAATTGATTGAATTGCTTAATCCTGAGTAACCAAGTAAAATGTTTTTCTTAAAATGTTTTCATGGAAGGTTTATTTTATTTTGTTTTACTTTCTTTGAAAAAGATTTTGAAAATGTTAAAATCGACATTACTTGAAGTTAAAGAAGAGATGATAGTACATCAGTAGATGTTCTTTCACACATGACCTTAGATTGACTGGTTGGTGTTCTATGTTAATATATCTGAATTTTATGTTTTGATCTAAACTTCAGAGACTGCACAAATAGGAAATGATAGTGTTGTGTATGCATATAATTTGAATTGTCAGTAGACTAAAAGCGTCACTGAACCATTAGTAGTGTGAAAACATAATTGCATATGCTACAACTGTGATTTGAACCCATTTTATGCCTGGGTGTGTGCGTTAAAAGATCACTATCAGATAAAGAATATTATCTTTTAATAAAGATTGTCCTATGAGATCAGTTTCGGGTTATGTCCTTAGCACTATTCATTCGATTTGCTTCAGTGCCCATGTCCCGAAAAGCATGCAATTTGAAGTATAATCAAGATATGTACTTGACAACATCTGTCAAACATATACTAGCCCTTGGATCATATTGATAAATCATCTTTATTGATTCCATTGAATTCATAATACAGATAACAGTTGGATCCACGTACCTGAATCTTTTGATTCCACACATATAAGACAAGATATTGAATCATTCGATTCTGAATCACTTTGATTCCTATACAATCCAATTTGGATTCTGCTATTCATGTGCTAAGTGATGTCTCCTTATTCTGGAAATTCGGATAATCTTTAGTAAAATCTCATATGTCTTGAAGATAGTGCATTTACTTTCTGTTAGCATACTAGTGGGGTACACGTTGTATTTCATACTTAAATGGTACCTTAACTCACAAGAAAGTGGGAATGAGATGCTTTAGTTTCAAATCTTATAATATTGACAATTTGAATTTGTGTGTCATAGCGTGATCCTATTTTCTTTGAATGTTTATTGCGTATCATAACATGCAATATGAAAGTCTTGAAAAGATAGAGTGTGATAATCTTGAAAGATATTTGTTTGATTGCTCAAGGCTTGAAAGAATGACATAGGATACCATTTGATATTATATGGATTTTATATCCAAGATGTGTGAATGATATATCATATATACTGATATGATCTTCTTACTCGTGATGTTCGAACAAAAAGATGTGATTTTGTATTTTACATTTCAGTTTATATAGAGAAAAACCAAAAATATTTTATTTTTCAAGTTTTCATGGAAATTTTAATTGTTGGTTATTCATGGTTGTTCTCCTTTGCAAAAACTAAATATTGCAGACAGAAGTTGACAAGGGGTCCTTCTCCCAAGTTTCTTCTAGAAATAAAGAGAGAGTGTGCAGATGAACAAGACGAAGACTACAACTTGTTTGATGATATTTGAAGACAGATGACAATCTTCTGAAGCTGTTGTCAAGGGCGAGTCTTTTTTTTTTTTTTTCTATGAAAACTAAGTTCGTCTCATACTGTACAAGCGAACTTGACCTAAGCGAACTTGTTAAGTTCGCCTGATCTTCACCAAGCGAACTTATTAAGTTCGCCTGCAACAGAACGTTAAGTTCGCCTGGTTCAGCTGTTCAACCCAAACACGAACAAACTTGGCTGAAAATCATGATTTCTGATCAAAATGATGGAATTAAACAATTCTGAACCGTATGATTGTGTAGAAACTGTTGCAGCATATTCTGGTGACAACGAGCTTGAAGATATTATGTCTTAGTCTTAGATTCTTTGACTTGTAATTGATAGAATTGTTAGCAACAGTTAAAGGGGAGTCTGTTAGGACATGTTTTGTAACTGTTGATAAAATTATGTGTAAGTTCTGCTAGAGGCGAACTTAACAAGTTCGCCTAGCCTATCAGAGGCGAACTTAATAAGTTCGCCTGGTCTATCAGAGGCGAACTTAATAAGTTCGCTTAGCCTATTAGAGGCGAACTTAATAAGTTCGCCTAAGCACAGTGAAGCGAACTTGTTAAGTTCGCCTGGTGCAGAACAGTGCTTATATATAGGTGTTTACTGAGACAGAACAGAGTAAGTTACAAGACAGACTAGAGACTGAGAGAAATTATGTAATCTTGTAAACTGATATTATGGTGGAAATACAAAGAGTTTATTTACACCGTTGTTGTTGATTGAGTTACACGAGCACGTTGATCATGGATTCCGTACGTTATCACCGTGTCGTACCGCGAGTCTAGAGATCCGTCACGCACCGAATTAGGGACCTACAGTGTGAACTTTTACAAGTTCAATTAAATGCTTTTCAGCACAATCACGGATGAAATGATGGCGAATCTCTATATGTTTAGTTTTGGAATGTTTCACCGGGTTATTTGTGATGGACATGGTGGCATTGCTGTCAATGAATAGAGGAGTTCCAGTGAAGTTTAAGCCGTAGTCTCTCAACTGCTGCTGAATCCACAGTATCTGAGAACAACCGCTCGCTGCAGCAATGTATTCTGCTTCACAAGTTGATACGGAAACCGTTGACTGCTTCTTACACTGCCAAGAGACCAGTCTGTCTCCTAAGAATTGACATCGACCAGAAGTTGACTTTCTGTCAAGGTTACAACCGCCATAATCTGAATCAGTGTAGGCTTTGAAGTCGAATGACTGCTGCTTAGAGTACCAAAGACCTAATCGGGGTTTCCCTTTCAGGTATCTGAAAATTCTCTTCACGGCTATCATATGTGACTCCTTTGGTTGAGACTGAAACCTTAAGCACAAGCACACAGTAAACATTATATCGGGTCTTGAAGCTGTGAGATACATAAGTGATCCGATCATCCCACGGTACAGTTTGCTATCTACATCCTTTCCATTTTTGTCAGGATGCAGACCATGATTGACTGGGATAGGTGTGCCATAAGTACTGCTATCATTCATCTTGTATTTTGACAAGATGTCCTGCACATACTTAGTTTGATGTATATAAATGCCATCCTCTCTTTGACTGACTTGCAGACCCAGGAAGAACGACAATTCACCCATATTACTAATTTCAAACTTGGACTTCATCACCTGCTCGAATTCCCTACACATCCCTTCATTGGTAGATCCAAAGATAATGTCGTCGACGTATACTTGTACAAGAAGAATGTCACCTCCTGCTTTCCTAATGAAGAGGGTGTCCACGGTCGAAACCATTAGAGAGTAAATGCTTAGATAATGTCTCATACCATGCCCGCGGTGCTTGTTGAAGACCATAAAGTGTTGGTCCTGCGTACTTAGCAAGTACGCAGGAGTTTCCTCTTACGTACTTAACAAGTACGAATGAAGTGCTTCTTGCGTACGTGTTAAGTGCGCAGGAAACGCACTTGGTGGAAAAATTCAGAAGTTTGAAATTCAACCAATGTGCAAAAATTGGTGTGTATTAGGTCACCACTAGGTCGGAATCAGTGATTCTAACCTATGGGACCAACAAAAACACCAAATACTACTATACATGACCAAATTTGACCTAAAAATGTTCGACTGAACCACTATCGGTTCAACTTCATTCACAAGGTCAAAATCGAAGACTAAAAAGGACGATTAAGGGTCGATTATGTGATCTAATCATGTTTAATGAAAATAGGTTACCCAAACAACCCTCAAATTGCCCTAAAAATCACGGTTTGAACCTAGATTTTCTTAGTCAAGAATCGATCCACTGTCACTAATTCGGGGATGGATTATGCCTAATATTTCACCAAATCGATGTAATGAAGTGATGAAACTTGTAGTGGGACGAAAAAATCGGATTGGAACACTTGGATTTTGAGTAAATATTTGCAGAGGGAAAAAGGTCTGTTTGAATGCGATGAAAAAGCCTGAAAATTTCTAAGTCTCCTTTTTATACCCCACACCAAAAGGCCGTGCGTACTTAATAAGTGTGCACGTTTTAACTCATGCGTACTTATAAGTGCGCAAGCTTTTACTCTTGCGTATTTACAAGTGCGCAAGACTTAACTCTAGCGTACTTGTTAAGTACGCAGGGCTTACCTCATGCGCACTTACAAGTACGCACAAACCCTTAAGTGCGCAAACTTTCAACTCAAATTTATGAAGTTTTTCAAGTCAAATAACGAACAAGTTAAAAATATTCAATCAAGAGGATTCAAATACAATTCAAGAAGGTTAAACACAAATATTTTTGGCTTTTCTGAATAAAATTGAACTATGCATAAACTCAAAATCTTTTTGATCTTTTCTAATAGAAATATACAAGTAATCACACAAACTATTTTTGATCAAAGACACGAGCAGAGGATCATATCAGGCTATCTTTTAGCAAAAGCGATACAATATAAACATCAAAGAATATGGGATCATGTCATGGATTACTATTTATTCATACGTAATAAGCACATAAATAAGTAATTCAAGTTGACATTATTATAAGATTTGAAACTATAAGCATCTTTGTATCACATTCTTGTGTATTAAGGTATTATTTATAAGATATAGAACGTGTACCCCACTGATATGCTATACTAATGTAAATTGCATTATCTCACGGCATCTAAGATTTTCCCAATGATTTTCTAAATTTTTAGAATGAAGTTACATCAATTAGCACAGGAAAAATCAAGCAGAATCCATAAGGATTATCAGGAATCATAAGATTCAGAATCGAGTGATTCATTTGTCTTGGTTTCATTTGATTTTCTTCATTGAATATCGGTATGATGATTCAGGATAATATATATGGTGTTTGAGTTTTAAGGTAAGGGGATCCAACTTTTATCTGGATTTGATTTCAATGAATTAGGAGTGATTCAAGGGTGAATACATGCTCAACGGTTAATGTAGAGACATGTCTTAATTCAATCTCTCCTTGCATACTTGTGAGTATGGGCAGTGAGATGAACCGCATTAATTGTGCTAACGACATAACCCGAAACTGACCTTAAAAGAAAATTATTGCCAAAATCTAACATCCTTTATCTGATAATGATCTTTTCTATTCTTTTACGCACACACACTTGCAAACATGGGTTCAAATCACAGTTGTAGTTTAGATTTAGTTTCCACACTACTAGTGATTCAAAGACGCATACAGCCTACTGACAATTTAAATTACTTGTAAATAAGCAGATTAGAAACATAATAAGTTAAACAATTAAGTAAGCATGACGTAATCATTTCCCATATGAGCAGTCTGTGACGTTTAGATCATTTCTGATGTACTATCATTTCCTCTTTTCTCAAGTTAACTTTGAAATTTTCTCCATTTCTTTTTTTGTTTTTGTTTGTGTAAAATATTTTGAAACTTAAAAGAAACTATACAGAAAATTTAAAAGAAATAAAATTTAACTTCCATGAATTGAATTGATTTAAGAAAAATTAATTTTCACTCAAGATTGAACATTCCTATCAAGTTGACAGGATGCTCAAAACGGGATCGATCAAACGCCTTTGTTAAAAGGTCAGCAACATTGTCATCTGTGTGAACTTTTACAAGTTCAATTAAATGCTTTTCTGCACAATCACGGATGAAATGATGGCGAATCTCTATATGTTTAGTTTTGGAATGTTTCACCGGGTTATTTGTGATGGACATGGTGGCATTGCTGTCAATGAATAGAGGAGTTCCAGTAAAGTTTAAGCCGTAGTCTCTCAACTGCTGCTGAATCCACAGTATCTGAGAACAACTGCTCGCTGCAGCAATGTATTCTGCTTCACAAGTTGATACAGAAACCGTTGACTGCTTCTTACACTGCCAGGAGACCAGTCTGTCTCCTAAGAATTGACATCGACCAGAAGTTGACTTTCTGTCAAGGTTACAACCGCCATAATCTGAATCAGTGTAGGCTTTGAAGTCGAATGACTGCTGCTTAGAGTACCAAAGACCTAATCGGGGTTTCCCTTTCAGGTATCTGAAAATTCTCTTCACGGCTATCATATGTGACTCCTTTGGTTGAGACTGAAACCTTGAGCACAAGCACACAGTAAACATTATATCGGGTCTTGAAGATGTGAGATACATAAGTGATCCGATCATCCCACGATACAGTCTGCTATCTACATCCTTTCCATCTTTGTCAGGATGCAGACATGATTGACTGGGATAGGTGTGCCATAAGTACTGCTATCATTCATCTTGTATTTTGACAAGATGTCCTGCACATACTTAGTTTGATGTATATAAATGCCATCCTCTCTTTGACTGACTTGCAGACCCAGGAAGAACGACAATTCACCCATATTACTAATTTCAAACTTGGACTTCATCACCTGCTCGAATTCCCTACACATCCCTTCATTGGTAGATCCAAAGATAATGTCGTCGACGTATACTTGTACAAGAAGAATGTCACCTCCTGCTTTCCTAATGAAGAGGGTGTCCACGGTCGAAACCATTAGAGAGTAAATGCTTAGATAATGTCTCATACCATGCCCGCGGTGCTTGATGAAGACCATAAAGTGCTTTGTCGAGCTTATACACTTTATTGATATTATGCGGATCTTCAAAGCCGGGAGGTTGAGTGACATAGACCTCTTCATGAAATTTACCATAAAGGAAAGCACACTTCACATCAAGTTGGTAGACCTTGAAGCCGACATATGTGGCATAAGCCAATAACAGTCGAATGGCTTCACTTCTAGCAACTGGGGCATATACTTCCGTGTAATCCAAGCCTTCTTGCTGATAAAAGCCCTGAACTACCAATCTTGCTTTGTTCTTCACAACCACATGACAATCATCCGTCTTGCATTTGAACACCCATCTGGTTCCAATTGGCTGAAAGCCTTTTGGCAAGTCAACCAAATCCCACACTTGCAACTTTTGGAATTGAGACAATTTATCTTGCATCGCCTCAATCCAGCAGTTGTCAGTGAGAGCCTCCTTCACATTCTTCGGCTCTAACTGAGACACGAATGCAGCATGCAAACATGTTTCCATGACACCAGTGTTAAGTATCTCTATGTAAAGACTGATGTTCTCAGTGATGGTTCGATGACGAGTCTGAACAACGGCATAAGGATCACCAATAATGTTGTCGATTGGATGATTCCTATGCACTCTCGTCTCCGGTACAATCGGTTCTAGAATTTCTGGATCTAGATTCGTGCTTAACTCCCCCATTTCCTGTGTTCCAGATGAAGATGATTCAATATTAATTGGATCAGCTGGAGCGTCAATTCCTACAGTTGTGTTAGGATTGGCTTGAGCGTCATCTCCAACCACATGAACACTTTCACTGTTATCACTGTCATGAGTTCCAGATGTAGATGCAGCATTGGAATCAGGAGTTATAATTGGTACAGCAGCACGAGTAGAGAAGCTGGAGTCATCACCGCCACCCAACAATTCATAAACATTTGCGGCGTCAACTGCAGATAGATCAGGAAGATTGAATGACTTGAATAGCGCATCATAATCAAAACCCCAAGCTGGACCTGTTGGTTCGGGTGGAATGCTGTGTTTACTACAATCCACTTCGAACCATTCCTCGACAGTACGAGTTCCTATGTTGTACACTCTCTTGCAAGGCGAGTTGGCAACGTATCCTAAGAAGATGCCTTCCACCGCTTTTACATGAAACTTAGACTGGCGGTCTTTGTACTGTAGCAACAAGGAACAAGGACTACCAAAAGGAACTAGGTAATCAAGATTGCGGAGTCGATTGTTAATCAACTCATAACAAGTCTTGTTGTGCCTCTTCACAACCAGAACTCTGTTTAAGACGTGACAAGCTGTATTAACGGCTTCTGCCTAGAAAGTGACAGGAAGCTTTGCATCCGACAGCGTAGTCCTTGCAGTCTCAATCAGTGTTCTGTTCTTCCATTCAGCAACTTCGTTCTGCTGAGGCATGTACGGCGCGCTGAATTCGTGACGGATCCCTTTCTTGAGACAGAAAAGCTCCATCAAATTATTCTTGAACTCAGTTCAGTTGTCACTCCTAATTCTTCTAACTTTCAGCTTGCAAAGAGATTCCAAGCTCAAGATCAAGTATTGAAGAATATCAGCAGTCTCGTCTTTAGTACCTAAAAAATGCACCCAATAAAAACGTGAGAAATCATCAGTTACTACTAGACAGAACGACTTACCTCCAATACTCCTGATACTTATGGGGCCAAACAGATCCATGTGTTATAGCTCCAAAGGGGTATCAATAGAGTTTTGGAGCTTGGGCTTGTGAGACTTCCGTTGCTGTTTGCCCTTTTTACAAGGCATACAGTCATCTGCAACGGTAAATCTCAGTTTAGGAACCCTGGTTACTAAACCATTTCGGACAAGATGATTCATTTTACGATACGAAATATGTCCGAGTTTCCTATGCCACAATATGGAGTCGAGCTCTGTCGCTTTAGTAAGCAAACAGGTAGGAACTGATGAGGAACCATTTCGGACAAGATGATTCATTTTACGATACGAAATTTGTTGCCACGCTTATATCGATCTGATAGGTGTCGTTTGTTCTTGGCGCTCTCATCAGGATCCAATCTTCGTGAACTCAAAACCGGGTTTGAGAATAGGCATTCTGACTTGTCAAACATCACCGAGTACTCCTTATCACACATTTGGGAGACACTCAACAGGTTATGCTTCAGCTGCTCGCAGAAGTTGACATTGTCAAAGCTGACACAACCATTCGAAACCACGCCTTGACACGTGATGTTGCCGCCTTTTTCTCCGGAAAAGTCCACATAGCCGCCATCTTGAAGCAAGGCCATGTTTCCTGTCATGTGCCTGGAACATCCACTATCTACAAACCAGCGGTTAGAGATAGTACCTTCGGACGTCCCTGCACGAGTCATAAAAGAATTAGTTAGTTTTGGAGACCCAAGCCATTGTGGTCTTGGGTCGTCCATCCTTTTCAAAATAAACTACTTCCTTTAACTCACAGTCATGATGACTGTTCAAAATTGATGAATCTTTAGAAGAAATAGAACCAGGAGATTGAGAAGTTTTGGATTTTGCAGTCCAGGATCTCTTCTGTTTCTTAACCGGAACAGGAGACTTTGGTTCAACAACAGCAGGTGAACTTGTGGAAGCTTCACCTGATTGAACTGGAGTCAGTTGTTCTAGCTTTCTCAACCTATTGTTCCATCTCCTCCTCTGTGGTTTAGAGAGTCTTGCCACAGGTTTTTCACCAGTACGTGTACTACCAGAGGTAGATACACGAGGTACAGCAGGTTGCGTTACCTGTTTTGGAACAGATGGTTTAGCTTCAGATTTGATCTTAGGCTTTACCATCGGTTTGACTGGTGGTTTCACCACATTTTGCTTTGGATGTTTGGGAGATGGTTTCACTATTGGCGACCTGGGGATAACAGCTGGTTGTGAAACAACAGGCCGTTTCCCTTCGTTCTTCGAAGGACAGTTCACAAAAATGTGACCTACCAAGCCACAGTGAAAACAGTTCCTCTTGTCTACATAAGTTCTCTTGTAAGGCTCATTAGATCTGGCCTTAGATAACTCAGCATTATGAGAAGGAGGAGTTGGTTTATGAACATTAGTCTGAACCTTAACAGTTTGGTTTTTGGGAGTATAATATTTTTCCAAATTTTCTTTATGCCCAAGCCCATAATGAGCTGAAAAAGCCTCTTTCTTTGCTTGGTTAAGACTTTTATAACCCCCATAAAGCATTACCTTTAGATTATCATTTGTTTCAATGATATCGGGTTCAGTTAAAATGCAAATATCACCATTAGTGATACCGTTTTTCTTTACCTTTTGTTCAGTCAACAACTCCTCAGATACTACTCCTTCAGGGCAAGAGTTAACCGACCTGTCTTCAGAAGCAGTAACAAACTCCTCACTACATGTGGAGTTAGCCTTACTTGAGGATTCATCTTTTTTAGGGGAATCATCCTTATCAGAGGACTCATCTAGATAAGTGTGATCAATGTCTATTAAGCTATTGACAAACTTCCCGTTCACTGGTGGAGGAATGGCATTAGTACCCAAACCTAACCCATTCAGTTGTCTCACCACAGACTCGTAGTGTTCCACCACAAAGCAATTGTTTTTCAACTTCTCATTAGTGCATTTTAATTGCAAGATCTCATTTTGCAGTTTGTTGATTTCATTGTTCCATTTTTCTAACCCCCTGTATGCAACATCTAAGTGAAGCTGTTGATCACTTATTTTTAAAGAATATTCACATTTTTCTTTTTTCAACGTTTCAATAGAATCTTTAAAACGTTTTTCATTTTCTTTATAGTTTAGAGCTGCCAAACTTAGGGGTTCGATTTTGTCTTGAAGCCTTGAATTTTCAAGTTTTAGCCCTAGACATTTAGAACATGAAATAACAGAGAAAGGGTTAGAATCTACCTCAGACGATGAACCTGTTGCTTCTCCAATGGCCATGAGAGCAACAGCAGTGGTCGATTCCTCTTCATCAGCTACAGGAGCTTCCATTTCTTCAGCTTCCTTCACCTCCTCTGTAGCAGCAGTTGTAGATTCTTCTAGGTCAGCCATAGAAGCTTCCCTTTTCTCTGCTTCCATCATCTCCATGATCTCAGCCATGAGACCAACCTGGGTTTGTGCGATGATGGCATCCTCAAGATGAACGCCCCAATCAAAGCTGTCATCCTGTTGTGCTACCAGTGCATTGGGCATTCCACCTTAGCTTTGATTGTGGTGGTATGGATTGTTGTGGCCATGGTTGTTTCCTTGGCTGGGTTGGGTAAAACCAGAGGCAGGTGCTCTGTCTTTCTGACACTCACGAGCAATGTATCCAAAGTTTAGACACTTGGAGCATTTGGCCTTGGATTTGTCAAACCCGACCTTGGCATTAGGATGCCCGCCAATAAACTTTATTCCTGTTCTGTTCAAGAAATGCTTGGTTCTCCTCAATAGCATGGCCATATTACATTGAATATCCATGTCCTCCATGTCATCAGGATCCACTTGATTAAAATCTTCTTCAATCGTCTCTGGATCAGTAAGCTTGCCACCTATGAAATTCTCATACGCAAGCATACAAGATGCGAATATTGTTACATGATCTTCAGCTATTCTGGCTATAGCTGATTGGTTAGCTGAAGATGTAGCAGGAGGATTTCTTGTGGTATTTTGATGATGAGACCCCCACCCTGATCCTGAAGCATAGCAAGCATGACCACCACACCCAGTTGAGTGGTCTTCTTCAGTAGGATTTCCAGTGAAGAGGGCAATTCCAGAGCCCGATGACATGGATGTAGAGGTCGTCCCATGATACATAGAAGGGCCTTGTATCTGGGGTCTTCCTGAGCTCTCCTTTCTTCTTAGGTTCATGTCATGAGCTTGAACCTTTCCTATTGCCTCCTCAACTGTCAACTCATAGAATTTAGGATTTTCCCTCATCAGGGTTGTGTACATCTCAAATTTGGGTGGTAAAGCATCCAAAAACTTTTCCACCATCTCTTCATCTGGATACCTGAGTTCAAAAGCCTTCAACTCAGTCTGTAAATGGTAGAATCTAGAGATGAGGTCATCCAAAGATTCGTTCTCTAAGAATCTGAAGCACTCATACTGCTTCCTGAGAAGATCCCGCTTACCCTTCTGGATGTCACTATTTCCTTCGAATCTCTTCTGTAAAGCTTTCCAGAGATCCTTAGAATTGTCATAACCTCGGAAGCTGTGGAACAATTCCCGAGTTAATGCCATAGTGATCTAACCAAGTGCCTTCTTTTCACGGTCATAAGCTTTCTTTTCTTCGTCAGAAAGCTTAGATATAGGTTTGGGCATGGTTTCATCAAGATAGATGTGCGTCGGATGCTTATATCCCTCAAGGGTTGGTATCCATAGCGATGAGTCGGTATACGAAATGTAGTGCTCAAAACGTGCTTTCTAATTAGAATAATCGTTCACGTTCAGCAACTTTGGTGGTTTCTGTGGTGTACCGATCTCATTATCATAATTCAACAGGTTTCCAAGATTCTAAAGATTCGACATAATGAACACTTAGTGAAATTTCAGAAAAGTCAGACACAGTTGCGCACTTGGTTTTGGCCTTGCGCACTTGAGAAATGGTCTTGCGTATTTAGATTTCCTCTTGCGTACTTGTAAGTACGCAGGATTAACTGTAAGTACGCAGGATATAACTTAAGTTCGCACAAGTTCAGTTTTGCGCACTTATAAGTACGCAGGAGATAAGTCTTGCGTATTTAGTAAGTACGCACAAAACTGTACTTTTTGCCAGAAATGGTAAGTACACAGGATACATTTTCAGCAGCTTTCACCAAACTTTTCCGGTCACCTGAAACTCGCCGGAGGTGGTAAAAATTCGTCTGATGATCAATGCAAAGGAGCCAAAGGGTCAGAAAATTGTTTCTAACCAACCTTTGATGCTCAAAACACTCAAATACACAACAAAAATCAGTTTTTGAGTGATTTTTGCTTCTAAAATAGTGCTCAAGAGCTACCCCTATTTTATCACAAAAATCAACAAAAATACCTCTTTTTGCTTGTAAAAACTCTCCAAACTCACTCACAACACTCGAAATCAGGAGCAAATGCTATGATACCACTTGTAGGACCCTCGGGTGTGGCGGATCGTCACATGCAAGTGGGTCTACTAGTCGGACCGGGTGCGGAATGCCCTTGACTAGCTGGAGAGTCTAGGTAAACAAAGTAAACCGACAAGAGAAAACACTTTAAACGTTCTTTGTATTATAAACACTTGAAGGTTACAGAGAAAAGCACTGAGATTACAATCTGCGTATTTGCACTAAAGCCTGCGTACTTAACTTCTGTCAACCTATCCAATTTCTACAGGACCTGATGCCTGTGCACTTAGCAAGTGCGCAGGGCAAAATGCTCTTACGTACTTAGCAAGTACGCAAAGTTACTCTTGCGTACTTGCCAAGTACGCAGGAGCTTTCTCCTGCGCACTTACAAGTGCGCAAAACACTTGGAGAATTCTGCAACATTCAATATGTAAAAGTAAATACAACTCGATAAACTAATACATAAAGACTCTTACATACAAAGACAATTACAAACAAGACAAAACAACCTAAGACTAAGACTCTATCTATCCAGAGTGTTTGTCACTGGAAAGTGCTTCAACAGAATATATGTTCTAACAGATGGTGTCAGAAACATATCTTAGTTCAACAACACCTTGCATGTTTTTCGTGGCATGGGCAGTGAAGTGAACTGAAAGAGATTGTGCTAAAGATATAATTCGATATTGGTCTCGTGAAATTCTTAAAACCATATATTCTATATCTGATAATGATCTTTTACACACACACCCAGGCATAAAATGGATTCAAATCACATATGTAATCATATCATATTTAATTTTCACACTACTATTGGTTAAAAAATGCTTCTAGTCTATTGACAATTCAAGTTTCAAACTTATATTCAAATTAAAACGTGTTATCAAGATTAGAGCATTCAAAACACTGTCATTTCTCATTTATGCAGACTTTGAAATTTAGATCAAATCAAATTATTTAAACTTTCATATATCAAAGGTCTACTAAGGTCATTTGTAATGAACTATTTACTGATGTACTATCATATCTTTTATAACTTCAAATGATGTCAATTTTATATTTTTCATTTTGTTTTGAATTTTTATAAATAACAATTTTTGACTTAAATGTAAAATGCGGAAATGTAATAAAGCAATAAAAGAAATTGAAAACAATATCTTCCTAATTCTTCTGACTTTCTGTTTAAACAAATTCTCTAAACCCAGGATTAAGAATTGTACCAACTCTGTGGTTTCGACTTTAGAAGCAAGGAAATTAACCCATGAAAATCTAGAGAAATCATCTGTTACGACCAGACAGTAAGATTTACCGCCAATGCTCCTGATACTAATCGGTCCAAACAAATCCATATGCAGTAGCTCCAAAGGAGTTACAATTGAATTCTTTGTCTTAGATTTGTGGGACTTCTTGTATTGTTTCTCCTTCTTGCAAGGAATACAATCATTAGGAACTGAAAATTTCATTTTCGGAACACCAAAAACCAGATTATTCTTAACAAGATAATTCATTTTCCGATAATTGATGTGAGAAAGTTTCCTGTGCCACAAAATAGAATCTGACTCAGACGCCTTTGATAGTAGACATATAGGAATTGAATCCATTGTAGTAGCAACACTCATGTCGAGGACATAGGTGTCATTTCTCCTCGGATCCTTCATTACAATCCATTCGTCAGGAATCACAAAGCCCGGTTTCAAGATATAACACTCAGAATCATTGAAATGAAATGAAAACTTCTTGTCACACACTTGAGATACACTTAAAAGATTATGTTCAAATTGCTCCACATAGTTCACTTTCTCAAATTTAACTTTTTCATTCTTTAAAGTACCTTGACCAGTTATATAACCGCCTTTATTACCAGCAAAAGCGACATAACCACCATCAATATTAATCACATCTTCCAACAAACGAATATTCCCTGTCATATGTCAAGAACAACCACTATCCACATACCACGTATTGTTGATAGTCCTCCTTGGTTGACCCTACATAAACAAAGAAAATCAGTTAGAAATTGGAACCCAAGCCATTGTGGTCTTGGGTCGTCTAGATGGATCAAAATAAACAACTTCAAGCAATTCACTATCAACCTTGTCATAAACCTTTGGAACATAAGAATTTTGATTAGACCTTTGCAAAGACGACAAATTATGATTATTTGGAAAAACAGAATTAGATTTATGATTATCAGATTCAGGTATTTCCAAAAATTTCTTTAATTTTCTGTTACGTCTTCTTCTTTGTGGTTTAGATAGTTTGACCTCAGGTTGAGACTCTTTTTGAATTCCAACAGATGGAATCTCGAACTTCTTTTGAAAAACAACAGGTTTAGAAATATGCTTATCATATTGCTTAAATCACGAAGATTTAGCAAATGAATGACACGGCACATTCTTAACAACACTAGATGTAGGTTTTCCCACATTTTGTCTTTTCAAGATCGTCACCACCCTTTGTTGTGAGGGATAACTTTTTAATTTGCCTTGATTCTTATAAGGACAGTGAATCAAAATGTGACCAGCCTCATTAAAATGAAAACAAACTCTTCTGTCTTGATGATTTCTGATATAAGGAGTTTTTCAAGAATATGATGACCCATTTGATGAACTAGCTTCAGAAGAATTTCCTGAACAATTAAATGGCTTCTTTGGAACAAACACTTTATTAGTTACTGTTGAAGAATTCTTCTTTTGATAACCAGCAGCAACAAAACCACTAGATTGTAATATTTTGGAAATGTTAGGTTCAACTTTCACCTCATCCAGTTCTGTTAAAATACACTGATCACGAGTAACATTCTTCACTACCTTTGGTTCATGAATATGCACTTCCTTTGGAATGCCTTCAACCTTATTATCATCAAACACCTTATCCTCAGAATCAGAATCATATATCATATCTTCACCAGTTACTGGATTCACCTTCAACGCTGTTTTTGGATCAATTTCCTCTTCATGAATAATCTCTGGTTCAGCCACATAATTTGCATTGAATGGTGGAGGAACAAATCCAATCCCAGCAACCCTCTTAGTAGGATCAGCATTAGCATTAAAATAATCCAATACTACAGATGAATTTTCAAAATTTTCCCTATTTCGATGTAGTTTGATCACTTCAGATTCTTTATCAGAAATTTCTTTGTTCTTTTGAGCGACAATATCATTTTGCTTCTCAATCTCAGCATAAGCCATATCCAGATGATATGTTTGTTCCTTATATTTCAATCCCAATGAGTTCAAATCTCTTTTCAAAGACTCAATTCTATCTATACACAATTTATCATTATCCTTCAATTTTTGATTAACTGAATGCATAGATTTCATATCACAAATCAAATTTGTGTTATCATCCATTACCTTTTGCATTTTACCCTTTATACTTATGCAATTTCAACAATAAATGTGACAGACAGAATCTTTTACCTTAGACGGATCTGACATATCTGCCATGAAGACTTTGGCAATCGGGATATCTTCAGAATCAGTACCACCAGAATCAGCACCACCAGCAAGAGAATTTTTAGATAACAGAATATCATCGTCAGATATACCAGATGCAATCTCAGTCTCACCATTTTGTACTTGATCGCTTTCTTCATCAGCACATGGCATACTCTCACCATCACATGAGCTATCATCATCAGTTGACTCTTCAGATTTAGTAGAAAGAATCTCAGCTACAAACGCTTGACTTACCGAACCAACCAAATCTTCAAGATGAATACCCCAGTCATAGTTTTCATCATTTTGAGCAACCAACGCAGACGATGCAGATGCATGATTAGAATTTCCAGAATTAGAAGATACATGTGATTGATTACGATTGTTCTGAAAGTTAGTAGGCTTCTTCTGGGAACCAAATTCAACTTTTGGCTTCACCCATTCTTTAGCAAAATGACCATACTCTTGACTGTTAGACCCAATATACTTTCTTCCAGTCTTCTTCAAAAAATCCTTTGCTTGTCGCATAAGCATAGCCATATTCCATTGAATGCTCATTTCTTCTTGATCAACAGGATCAATCTGTCTAAAATCTTCTTCAATAACCTCTGGATCATGAATTTTTCCTCCAATAAAATTTTCATAAGGATCCATAAAAGAAGAAAACATAGCTAAGTAATCATCAGCAACCCTTTGATTCATATTGTGTGTTCCAGACGAAGAAGAAGTTGCATTTGCAAAGAAACCTGAATGACTTGGAACCCCAGAACAATGATCGTGAGAGACATCTTGAGCATCACTAGAAAAGAACGCTACCCCTGCACTAGTTTTAACAGAAGACTTAGCAAAATACATTGAAGGATCTTGAATATGTTTCATATTTGTTTCCTTCTTCTTCATATTCATATCATGTGATTGTATCTTCCCAAGAACCACTTCAAGCGACATGGTTTTATACTTGACATTTTCTTTAATCAAAACTGTATACACATCAAATTTTGATGGTAATGCTTCCAAAAACTTATCATTTATTTCTTCAGTCTCATAAACCACTGAAGCACTCGACAACTCACTCAACAAATGATAAAATCTTGTTGCAAGGTCATCTAAAGATTCATTTTGAAAGTGCTTAAACACTAAGAACTGCTTCTTCAATAATTCTTTTCGGCTTTTCTTAACGTCCGAACTACCTTCACACCTCTTTTGCAACGCCTCCCACAATTGTTGAGAAGTTCTGAATTGTTTAAAACTGTGATAAATTTCTTTAGGAAGAGACATTGAAATACTGGCCATTGCCTTCTTTTCTCTATCAAACAATAGTTTTTCTTCTGTGGTTAACGCAGATACCGATTTAGGAACATCATCTTTTCCCATCCAGGTATATGTCGGATGCGTATAGCCTTCTAAGATTGGAATCCATAAACTTGTATCAGTAAAAGATACGAACTGATCAAACCGATCCTTCCAGTTAGAGTAATCTGCAAGACTTAATAATTTGGGAAGTTTCTGAGATGTACCAATCTCGTTGTCGTAATTCAGCATATTTGTCACTTGCACCATATTTGCCATTTTCCAAAAAAATTTCAAGTGTTGAACAAACAATCCCTTAGGCGAAGATAATAAGTTCGCCTAAAACAAGCAGAATTTATATCAAGCGAACTTGACAAGAAATCCAAAAAGTTCGCTTACAGATAACTTCGCCTACTAAGTTCGCTTAAACTGAGAGAAGCGAACTTAATAATTTCACTTGCTAAGTTCGCCTGCAACAACTTTCAGCAAGTTCGCCTAAACCAGCTGAAGCAAACTCAGCAAGAACATTAACCCAAACACGAACATTACAACACCATAAATCATCATATCTCACATAATTGAAGGAATTTAATGAAATTGCACCGTAGGATTGAGTATTTGATGAATTAGAACACTTCTATCGGATCAATTTCATCAAAATCCACCTCAATTTCACCAAATCAGCAGTAAAACCAGTTTCAAGAACTTGTAAACTCCATGGATACAAAATCTTCAAAAATGACCAATTTCTTGTCAAATTGTACACAAAAACCGTCTCTTATCAACAAAAATCAACCACAAATCACGAGCAAAAGCTCTGATACCACTTGTAGGTCCACATGACTCATCTCAGATCGATCTCGTGATAAGACGTCTTGATAACACGGAGTGTGGAATCCTTCGTGTTAACGACTGTATACTAATTGACAAGTAAACACAACATGTAAATAAAGCTTTCTCTTTGTATTCACAAACATAGAGTTTACAGAATTCTTGTTCGTTCAGTCTCACTTCTCTGTTCTAAACAGACTCTGTAACTCTATTTATAGACACAAGTTCTGCACCAGGCGAACTTAACAAGTTCGCTTCAAAGATGCTTAGGCGAACTTAACAAGTTCGCCTCTGATAGACCAGGCGAACTTATCAAGTTCACCTCTAGCAGAACTTGTACAAATACTTAGACAAAAACTAAACGTTTACATAAAAACATAAAGACAATAAGATCTAAACTATTACAAAGCTTTTGTCATACAATCTATGTCCTAACAAGTATAGATTTAATATTATGGGTTGATGTAGGTCTACATGACTCATCTTAGATCGTTCTCGTGACAGGACGTCTCGTTAACACGGAGTGCGGAATCCTTCGTGTTAACGTTTGTATATCAATTGACAATAGAAACAGCCGGTAAATAAACTTCTCTTTGTATTCCATAAAAAACAGAGTTTATAGATTCATAGAATACACTCGTTCAAAGTCCCTCTGCTGCTTCTTTCACTGAATCTGTAAACTCTCTATTTATAGACACAAACCTGCTATAGGCGAACTTATTAAGTTTGCTCCTAAAGATGCTTAGGCGAACTTGTTAAGTTCGCCTCTCTATGAACTTATACAGAATTTTGACAAACTCCTCTTTAACTGTTGCTAACAATTCTATCAATTACAAGTCAAAGACTCTAAGACTAAGACATAATATCTTCAAGCTCGTTGTCACCAGAATATGCTCCAACAGACTCCCCCTTGACAACAGCTTTAGAAGATTGTCATCCGTCTTCATATCTCAGCATTAAACAAATTGTAGTCTTTGTCTTGTTCATCTGCACTTTCTCTTTCTATCTAGAAGAAAACTTGGGAGAAGTGTGACACCCGACATTTCAGGTCAATGTCCGTACATGTTATAAACGAATTTACATTATAGTTGTTTTCGAGATTTACTTAATTTCACAATCAAGGACATTAAGGTCTAACAAAAACCGTACATTGTCTCATTTTACATTTTGGTAACTCTAGGAGTTACCGGTTCATATACCCGTATGAACCGACTAAATACAAACATTAGTAGTTAAATTAAATAACCAGAAAAATGTATATACATATATATTACATAAACTCTACGTTGGACAATAATTTAATTTTAGACTAAATCATATAATATACGTAAAAGTAAAATATCGAACCCTTTCGAAAACATTACCATGTAGCATCACCTTTTGGCACGGGTACCTACAAATATTCACCCCAACGAATTATACAACTCGTGATTTGAATATATTATTGTTTTTCATCAAACTAGTCCTTAATTAATAAACCATAATTCGAGTTCCGTCAAGAACCTAAACCGAACTAAATTATCGTTGGAACGCTAATTTCGATTAATACCACCTAATAATCTAGATAACTAGTACCTAAACTAACTAAATATTTACCCAAACCAAACTCCCCCAACCCTTTTTCCTGATCTCAGACGAGATGCCCCAAATGGGGTCTTTCACCAATCAAATCTTTCCATCCAAATTCTTTAATCCTTATACCATGCCTATTGCCTTCTAAAACTTGACAAGAGCTCACCTTCCATCATATCTATCACATACCAATTCCAAACACACACTCCACCGTATTCTTCTCTCTTTTACGGCACTAGCAACGCCACCACTTTTATCCTTTATTTCTTTAGTATTCATCCAATTTCAAGGCAAAATCATCCGTCTGTTGGTGTTCTTCCATAATCGAAGACTCGAATCCTTTATTTCGGTATTATAAGGAGAGTTCCAAGTGTTTTCTCAAAGGTTTTTAGCAGTAGGAGTCAAGATCATTCTCTTTTTCTCTCAAAAATAACCATCTCTATCCAGAGGTAAAAACTCGATACCATACATATTATTTTCCTTAAAACCGTAGCTAAACATACAAATCGCTCGAACGCAAGTAAGATAACAAGAAAAGTGTGTCAAATTCAAGATTAAAACATAAAAATATGCAGGACTGATTCTGTCAATCAAAAGTTCAGTAATCGAAACTATAGTTTCGATACCTGTTTAATCAATCGAAACTAGGTAGTTTCGATACCTGTTGTTTAATCGAAACTAAGTAGTTTCGATACCTATTGCCCAATCGAAACTAGGTAGTTTCGATACTATTCTTGCCAATCGAAACTAAGTAGTTTCGATACCTATTGCCCAATTGAAACTAGGTACTTTCGATACTATTCTTGCCAATCGAAACTAGGTAGTTTAAATACCCAGTTTACTCAATTGAAACTAGGTAGTTTCGACATCTGTCCTGTTCAATCGAAACTAGGTAGTTTCGATACCTGTTCATCAGTCCCATTGGGCAGTAACTTAGAACTGTTTTATAACGAAACAAGTGTTGAAAAACTAAGAAGATATTTTAAACAAAAGCAATCAGATTTGCTAAGTCGGTGAACAACTTACGTATAAAACGGGTAGTTTTTACACATTAGTACCCTTGTGTGATTAGGGTACAGATAGACAAGAACTAGCACAAGTTTGTTTGCTAGGATTTCAACGAACACAAAGTGAGTTCACGGCCCCTTTTTTAACTCTTTACTGTTTTGTAAACATCGGGGGAGAAACATACTTACTTGTTATGTTTTGAAAACATGAATTACAATGCTTATACATTTGACAATACGAACATTCTGGTTTAACTTCTTGTGAGTCTCACGGCCCCACTTTTACTACTTGTTTTTAAATTATTTTTAAACAAACGGGGAGAAAACTTGCTCAACTAAACAGCTGGACACAAGTACACTCAACGATTGTTCGGATGAACAACACACAACGATTGTTCGGATGAACAACACTCAACGATTTGGGGGAAGAACATACTTACAACTATTTTTATGTGATAACAAGAGAATAAGACTCGACTTTTATGTTTACATGAGTTAAACGATTTGAGGCCGCTAAAGTCCCCTTGAACAATTTAGTAACCATTAACTGTAGCCTAGGGTCCTATGAATAGTACTATGGAGAGTGACGTCTCCCGGTCATGGTTAGTCGTGCTAACCACAATCTGGAGGATTTATGGCCGCATAAAACCGGATAACGAAATTAGGGGCGTGTACAATTGTCATGGTTTGGTTACGGCTCATGTAGGAACATATTATTTGTAATCTTAGCTAGTTTACAAATGGGTCAACAATTCTTATTCTGATTATCACATGCAACTGGAACTATTTATGAACAATTGAAGTTTAAACAAAGTGTTCTGATCAGGTTAAAGTGATCAGGTTTAAACAAAGGGTTCTGATCAGGTTAAAATGATCAGGTTTATACAAAGAAAAACTACATATTTTATGACGGTTAAGTCATGGTAATATTTTCAAATGAATACTATTTATTTTATGACGGTAAAGTCATGTACATGTTTTCGGGAAAAACTATAAGCACTAATACAACTAACTCTGTGAACTCACCAACCTTTGTGTTGACACTTTCAAGTATGTTTCTCAGGTAACCTTTAGCCATGGCGCGGTTGGAATAGGCTAGCTATGTTGGATCAATTCCTAGAAGCTGGAAGGACGTATAATATCAAGTCTCAAGTCTATCGTTGATCTACTTAGATCATAGTATTACATAGTTTTAATAATTGTATATGTAATTAAGTTTTAGAAATCACTATTATAGCTTTCGCTATCGTGTAATGAACCAATCGTTGCAACCTGTATTTATTTAATAAGTAAATAAATTTGGGGGTGTGACAAGAAGGACCTCTTGTCAACTTCTGTCTGTAATATTCAGTTTTTGCAAATTTACTTAGTTCATGTCTATAGTTTTCACATATAAGTTGCTAATACGTAACTATGTCCCTAAATAGGCCGGTCTGTTAGCAACTAATGTGTAACAAGGTAGTATAACTTAAAGTTTCATAGTTTACTCGTGTTTGAACAAGAGTACGTCAAACACCGAGTTGTCTTAAAGTGTTACAGCTTCCTCATGTTTGAACAAGTATACGTCAAACCCCGAGTAACTTTAATGTGTTATGGATTTCAAGTTTGGTGAACAAAGTGTTTGACCATGCTTCATGTATGTTGTGATCAATCAATTGCAAGAATCGTAAGTATCCTAGTTCCATACATAATGTGAACACACAAGTCTCATGTATGATCTAGTGTTATGTAGTTAGTAATCAAATAGGTTTCATGTGTAACGTGAACAACTTGGCATCATGTATCTTGTAAAAATCAACTAAACTTGTATGGTAAGTAATGCAGTATCATGTGTATTGCAAGCAACAAATTTCATGTATGGTATTAACAACTTAGTACCACGTATTTGTAAACCAACAATCTTTCATGTGTAATGTCAGTAATGTAATATCGTGTATCTTGTAACCAAATAAGTTTCATGTTCAATGCGAACACTCAAGTATTATGTATCAAACAAACGATTGTTATGTATTGTGTGATCATTTCAGTATATGTATATTACAAACAACTACGTTTCATGTATTACATAATCAATCCAGTAGAACGTGTATTGCAACTAATCAAATTTCACATAACATGTAATTAGTGTAGCATTGGGTATATTGGAAGTAACTGGTTTTCATGTATCATGTGATTGTGTTGTGTATATTGTAAATGTGCATACGTAAGTTATTGAGTTTCGTGTGTGATATGTGCTAACGAGTTTCGTATGCGGTCAAGTGTTGTGGAGAAGCGTGTTGTTTGGTGTTCATGTATAGTGTGGTGGTTAGGTTCTAGCTCTTCAAATCTCATTGAGGTTGATGGGGATGGTTAACGTCTACGCGGTATGGATCGTCTCTTGAAGCGGAAAGTGAAAGGTAACGAGGAGGTTCTGAAAACACTCAGGGAAAATATGATTACAAATAACTGATCTTTGTTTGTATATATGTGATTGTAATTTGTTCTTGTTTGTAGATAAATATGGCAGTGAAACTAATTAGTTGAATAATCTAAATAATTGGATAATTTATAGGAAACCTTTTTATTAAAATTTTCAATTATTATAAGGAGAATATTTTTAAGAGAAATTAATGGCTAAACAAGTAGTTGTATATTAATTTAGCCAAGATTTAGAAATAATTAATTTAATGAGAACAAGTCAAAATTATTTATCAATTTGAAATAATGCTTTTATAAAATAGGTTGTATTAAGTTTTCTTACAAGGTGAAAATGTTTATGGAAAAATTTATATTCCTGATACTCTCTAAAAGTTTGATAAACGTTTGGTTTGAAAATAACGAGGTGGTTTAAGTCAAATATTATGAGTTGTTTACGAAGGAGATTGTCGGTAGTGTACTAAATCGTATTGAATGAATAAGGTGATACTTGGGAGATTTTTGATGAAAATATGATGGGTGTAATTCACACTCAACGTGTCAAATCAATGAATAATAACTTTAGAGTTGGAACATATAAAATTGATTAAATGCTTAAATGTTAAACATTACTCAAAACATAGGGAAATGGTTCTCAAACTGAAAATTTAAAGACAATAGATAAATAAAAGAAAATTCTGTTAACGTCTCTTGTAGCTTTCCACTAGAAGGAAGATAATTCCCAAGACAAGCACCGCTATGGTCACTCGGGTAGCCAATCTGGCTTCAGCTTTAGCTGCCTCCGTGCGATGCTCCAGTACTTCTTTTTCGAGGATGGAGATTAACTCCTTTTGGTACCCTAATTGGTTTGCTAGGCTATCCATTCTTTGTCATTGCAAGTCGTGCATTACCCCCTGCTCCATCTTTTGCCTCTCAAATTCTGAGGTCCTTACATATTGGTGAATGTCATTGATTGGAATTCCCATAGCACTAGTGGGTGCCATGGTATGCCTTACCCACGGGTTAGGATGATACGGGTCGGGCACTAGATACGGGTCTCTTAGTGGGGGTGGTAGTTGAGTGTGTAGGGGGGTGTTTGGTACTGGTTTCTGTGTGAGGGTGATCCAGGTGTTCGAAGTCTTGGGCCGGTGTTCCTAGTCCAATATGTCCTTACATCAAACCTTGGCCTGGCAGCTGGGGGTGGTGTGACCGATACACGGGTGACCTGATATCTTCTTCCCAATCAGACTCTGCTCCGGGACGGTATACTGGGGAGGAAGGAGAGTAGGAGTCCTTGTCTAACAGAGAAATAAAGAAAAAGGTTGTAAGTGATAATAAAATACTGAGTGTTAAATATAGGAGTTCTCATAGCTTTAGAGTTGGACTAGTCATAACACCGAGTCTTCACTATAGTATTATTGAATTACACTTGACCTATAAGCGATGTATTACTGAGGGGAATTCCAGGAAAGAGGGGTGGGCCACTAAGACACACTTAAGTACCCTGTCTTCCCTTAGTCAGAATCCCTCATGGGCCTACACACTCTTCCAGCCATCACGTATTAATAACACTATTGTTGGGCTCATGGTTATGATGAGAATTGTTGTGGACTGGGCTTTGAGGCCTGAAAGTGAGGCTTGTATATTGTAGTAGGTTTCTTCTTCTTGGAGGGTGAGTGGGCTTCTTGTTTATTATTAATGGGCTTTAGGCCCAATAGTTTAGATTTAGATCACAATAGGTGGTGACATTATATGTGTGAGTTTAAGGGTGCATGAAGAACTAAGTGTGTATGAGTGTGTGTGGAAACTTAGGATAGCACTTTAAATAATTCAAATAGGTAGCAATGAATATGAGGCAAAAGTTGGCAGGTAAAGTGACACATAGACTATTAAGTATTGTATCATATGATGTAATTATATAGTATAACATGTAAGAATATTCACATAAGAAATAATCATGTAACATGTAGTAGCATGGCATAGTATGGGTGTCCTAAGGTTATAGTCTAGGTCAAGAGTGTCTAATAACGTAATTCCCTATAACCAAGGCTCTGATACCAATCTGTCACACCCCAACCGACGGAGGAATCATCGGGGCGGGACATGTAGACTGTTCATGAGCTCAAGGTTGACTAAATTGAATATGTTAAATCTATTTCCATTCAAATAAACATGAATCAAGTTCAAAGTACATAATGAAATACAATTTATTTTTTTTATTTAATATTAACTAGGTCTAAAGCCTATGTGTAGCATGTCCTGATCAAACTCATATGAAAGCACCTGAAACATGAATAAAATAAGGTCAACTAAAAAGTTGGTGAGTTTAACACAGGTTTGTATATAGATAGCATATAATTTGTAAACCAAATCCTTTACATAACATGATAAATAAAGCATTTATGGGGAGCAGCTATTGTGTAACCAAGTACAATCAAACCTTTGTAACTAGCATGCAAAAATTGTGTTGTCGGTATCAATCACCCTACCTGGGTGGGTTTGTCAGACTCAATAGATCTATCATTGAAAACCGTCGGCTTGAATAGTTAATGATTGCACATAAATTGCACACAAAAGTTAGCACAACTAGCACTCGGGCATAAAGCTCAAATTTGCACACATGAATGTAAATAGGATTTGTACTTGTGTTGTTTGTGTAAATGTAAACATGTAATTTGTATATAGTTCATGTTTCACCCCAAAAGTGTAAAAGAGAAAAAGGGGCTGTGAAATACTCACTTGTATCAAGGATGAAGATAGCACAAGCGAATAGGTACCAAGGTGATCCTTGTAACTCACAATATTAACCTAGAGTGTAATGTATATGAATCTGGATTAATAACATGCACAAAAGTCTAAGACAAGGTCTAATGTTCCTTGGGTCCGAATATGTGTGGGTTTGTGTTTGTTTTGAACAAGAGTTTATTGATAAAGTAGATTTAAAATATATGCTAATAGTTTTGGTGTTTTAGTTTAATTAATTTAAATAAATAAGTTCCCTTCATTTCTCTATTTAAAATAGTGTGCCTTTATAATATATGTGATATGATATTCATTAAAAATAAATAAATATATTTTATTTACTGATTTATTTATTTATTTATAACGGTGTGTCAAAAAAATATGTATTGGTATAAAATTTGAGGTAAAATACACTTCAAAACCCTAAATAGATTTCAAATAAAGAGGTAAATAACATCTCTTTTAGTTTAAACCTTGTCAAAATAGGGTGTCTCAAAATAAGTGCATATGTATATATATCTAGGAAAATTTAAGTTTGTTTAAATAGAATTTAAACCCTAATAATTATCAAAAATGATAATGTGATTTTAAATAATCTCTTCATGATTTATATAAAACTTTGGTACTTAAATACCTTGTGTTGTAATTAAATAATTGGGTTTAAAATAATTTTTAAATGATTAAAATGAGATTCTAATTAACTAATTTGTGATAATAAAGGTTTTATGTTAAAACTTGCAATTTATCGTACTAATCAGTTCAAAAGTCATTAGGTTTTATGAAACAATTCTTAAGAATTGATTGAAGTTGTTAAAAATGGTTTTTAAAAGAATATGCAGACCACCCGGTTCGAACCCGGGTGGTTTCTGCAGGGGGACAACGTTTTACCACTACACCAAGGGGACTGGTACTGATATAAGCCAGTTCGCAATTGTGATAAAGTGGTATCAGGAAGGAGTTGGGTCTAGTTTTAATGAACATGCAAAAAGCCGTTGGGTATGGATTTGAACCCGCGACCTGAGCTATAAAGGGAGCAGCGTTTAACCAGATGATCTATAGAACAAGTCTTGATAAAAATAAGTGTGTTAACCAATTTAATAAACATCCCCAACCCACCATCTTCCCCATTCGCGCAACCCGTAGCCCTAGCCCCAAATTAGATCCGTTTAATCATAGGTATGAGATCGATTTGTTGGGGCTTTCATTTAGGGAATCAAAACGAGTCAAGGGATGGTTTAATTACCTGGAACTGTTGCGGGAAGGAGGAGATCGATTGAAGCATATGGTTCGAGCACCTTGGAGATTGAACAGATCGCAGAGGTGATTTGGGAGGGGTTTGAGAGTGACGAGAGTAACAGGGAGGTGTTGTGAGTGTGTGGGGCTTGATAAATAGGTTCAATTTTAAGTAATCATTCGAATTGAATGTGGTTTAATCATGAGACGGTTTCGAAAGGAAATTTTGAATCCACTCATTGAAATTCCACCAATTGGTTCACGAAACTTACGCGGATCAGTTGTTAACGCATATAGGCATGATCGATTGAAGTTAATTCGCGTGAATTTAGGGACTTGGTAACCGATTTGGAGTTTGTTGACTTTAGATAGTCAAAGTGACGGGATTGTTTTCAAAATTTGAAAATGAGTCTATCTTGAGATGTTGGGGGGTTTAATTTGAGGGTTCAAGGGTATGAAGGGGGTTCAATTGGTCTATTTAAATTGAAATTATATGTACATGCATATATATATATTCTTGTTTTAAAACTTTATGACATTAATTATTCTATAAATTTTGAAATGGTTTATTAAAAATGTTGAATATATATATATATATATATATATATATATATATATATATATATATTTGTTTTAACACTAGCCGACACAAACAAGAGGTTTAAAAGTAAGATTTTACTTGCGTAATTATATACATAACTTTTAAAATAATTACACGTATATATGTATACGTACACCAAGTGTGTTATAAAATTTAATATGTAACGTAAGTTTGGATTTTGGATAGAAACTTTAGTTAACATAATAGTTTACATGACCTAAGGTGCTTGATGAAATATCGAATTTAATGTAGTGTTGTTATTGTATTAATCAAAATATACTAAAATAGGATCGTAAAATTTGGGACGTTACATTAGTACCCTTATGTGATTAGGGTACGGATAGACAAGAACTAGCACAAGTTTGTTTGCTAGGATTTCATCGAACACAAGGTGAGTTCACGGCCCCTTTTTTTAACTCTTTACTGTGTTGTAAACATCGGGGGGAAAAAACATACTTACTTGTTATGTTTTGAAAGCATGAATTACATTGCTTATACATTTGACAATACGAACATTCTGGTTTAACTTCTTGTGAGTCTCACAGCCCCACTTTTACTACTTGTTTTTAAATTGTTTTTAAACAAACGGGGAGAAAACTTGCTCAACTAAACAGCTGGACACAAGTACACTCAACGATTGTTCGGATGAACAACACACAACGATTGTTCGGATGAACAACACTCAACGATTTGGGGGAAGAACATACTTACAACTATTTTTATGTAATAACAAGAGAATAAGACTCGACTTTTATGTTTACATGAGTTAAACGATTTAGTAACCATTAACTGTAGCCTAGGGTCCTATGAATAGTACTATGGAGAGTGACGTCTCCCGGTCATGGTTAGTCGCGCTAACCACAATCTGGAGGATTTATGGCCGCATAGAACCGGATAACGAAATTAGGGGCGTGTACAATTGTCATGGTTTGGTTACGGCTCATGTAGGAACATATTATTTGTATTCTTAGCGAGTTTACAAATGGGTCAACAATTCTTATTCTGATTATCAAATGCAACTGGAACTATTTACGAACAATTGAAGTTTAAACAAAGTGTTCTGATCAGGTTAAAGTGATCAGGTTTAAACAAAGGGTTCTGATCGGGATAAAATGATCAGGTTTATACAAAGAAAAACTACATATTTTATGACGGTTAAGTCATGGTAATATTTTCAAATGAATACTATTTATTTTATGACGGTAAAGTCATGTACATGTTTTCGGGAAAAACTATAAGCACTAATACAACTAACTCTGTGAACTCACCAACTTTTGTGTTGACACTTTCAAGTATGTTTCTTAGGTAACCTTTAGCCATGGCGCGGTTGGAATAGGCTAGCTATGTTGGATCATATCCTAGAAGCTGGAAGGACGTAGAATATCAAGTCTCAAGTCTATCGTTGATCTAGAAGAACTTAGATCATAGTATTACTTAGTTTTAATAATTGTATATGTAATCAAGTCTTAGAAATCACTATTACAGCTTCCGCTATCGTGTAATGAACCAATCGTTGCAACCTGTATTTATTTAATAAGTAAATAAATTTGGGGGTGTGACAGATTGGTATCAGAGCAATGGTTTTAGCGAATTAGGTTTCCTTAGTGACACCTAGGCTCTAACCGGACTCATTTAGGGACCAAGATTTCTAAGACTTGCATCACACTAAAAACACTGAAGACTTGAGCATAGGAATTCCAACCGTTGCGTAGACTATTAGTGTATGAAGTTACACTAGGGTACCATTAGCCACACTAATACAATTACATGGCACATGTAGTGAACACTTAAACACATACAATAATGTGGAAATAATAAACACTTATAACATGATACTGTTCGGATTACGAGTCAAGAATAACGGGTACTCAGCATACTGCAACCTTAGAAGATCGAGTTACGAGCTGAGCTTGGACGACGACGGCGGCGATCGTCAGTTACCGATCTTGGTATCACAACAGGCTGAACCCGTACTAGAATCTGTACCTATACCTGCACCACAACTACTCCAGCCATGGAGGGAACTATCTTTCTAACGTATTTGCGGTATAAATACTCTCCTTCATAAGTTGTCGGATCGGATACCTAGACTCTCGCCATGATATGTGGCAGGCATGATTGCCTAGACAGAAGGGAATTCAAGGTGAATAAGCAGGACTAAGTGGGAGAGAACTCCAAGGGTTAGGAGACCCAGACATACATCAGGATCATGTGGATCCATGCATATATACAGACTTGGAGCATGAGTTGCTCGACACTCGTTTGAGGATCTCTGCCCAACACATAGTGCCTGAACTTCACCATGCACATTTTTTAAGAGACACTGGTGGTGCCTCTCTACCATTAGCCTCATCTGACAACTGCCATATTCGGCAGATTCATGAGTATTGGTACACATAATTAAGAGTAATCCGATAAAACAATGCACACTCCTGTACAAATGTGCAAACGCAATGTAATGATCATTTCAAATCCCTTTGGTTAAAAGCTAGGGATAGAAGAAACACTATAGCGATCAGGCAAGGCAAATTATCATTACGGGTGCACACGTAATCATAATTTGCAGTGCATGGGAACTTTAGTGAGTCTTGCTGTCTAAGCTGATGATCAACCCATGTTCTCAATCACTTGAGTAAGGATTGAATCTTAACAAATCAGACTTCTCAATTAGGTGCTCACAAAGCATTAAGTGCTCCCAAATCATTCTCCTAGTTTTGGAGGAGCGAGAGAAATTCAAATTGAATTCAACCAATCCTTAGTGAATCCTGAACGGCGAAGGAATTCACACATTCATTCTTTGAGATTCTACTGGTCAAGATAGCTTTAAATTGAGCATTACCACAACCCACGCTTACAATAATTGCACAATTATTGTGGGAGATTATAGCATAATCTCAAGATCCATCGTACAATTTAGTCTCACATATACTTGAAATTTTCGTCAAGAGTGCCAGGCACTAACTCCGGTAATGGGGCAGAAAATATTTCTGACCCGCATACACATAGTACCTATGAGGTATTGTGGAAACTCTATGTGAGACAAGTAGCTAGTCTGACATTTCAAAACATCGGTCAAACAGGGTTGCTCTCACAGTCATTGACATTCAATATACCTTTAAGTCTAACTATTCTCTCGGTAATGGATAAGCCGGGGTTGATGCTCAAGCGAATGCCAAAGAAACCTAAGTGTGGACTAACGACTGTTGTCGCACTAACATGGAAACGACGTGCAAAACTATTAAAGGAGTCCCAAATGAAGAATTTCATGCTGATCTCATTAGCTCATGATATGCATAAGGGGCGTAAGCTCGAGCTATTCACAACAGGCCACTGTCCACAAAGAGTTGAGAAGAATAATTTATTACTCTTTTGTACTCGCACTTCCCAAGGGTTCACCTTGATGGATGGATCCCAAATTTAGCCTAGAAGAGAGGTGAGATTGCATCTTTCACTCCTAGTTTTCTATAATTGGGAAGCTCTAGAGCATCTATTGTTAAGAAATGATCTCTTGGAGTAGACTCAATTAGAATACAAAAGTCTCGACGTTCAACACTCATTACCTCAAGTTTATCCTTGTGCTAAGAATTTTGAGGCTATAACCTGAATGAGTGGAATACGTAATGGTAAGTCACCAAAGCACCATTCAAACACTAAGGGAGTGCATACACACTATATGACTAATAGTTGGCTATCAACCTTTTCTGCCAACTTAATGGGTTGACAAACCCATAGCCCATTTTGGGGAAAGCATTAATTCGATGAGACCATTCTCACAGTATTACTATTCATTCCCTCAGCTAGACGGAATGTGAACATTCCAAACAAACATCGAACTTCGTATGGCTTACATACTTTGAAGGTATGGTAGTCGAGACATGAGTTTACATATCAGGACGCTACAACCCAAAGGCTAGTCTGCCTCGAAAGGTAGTGCAAGCAAAGGGGTAAAGTGGTGATTAGACTCGAAATTCGCAAATAAGAGCTCCCAAGGAATATCAATTCCTAACTCCATGAAGGCACATGGAGAGGAAAATCCTAGAAAACATGAAACCTGAAATAAGGGAAAAGTCTTAGTCCGGGAAAATGCTTTCGAAAAGCATAAGAGGGACAAACATAAAGTTTCATTTTCATACTGTTTCATTTCTACCCAATATACAACAAAAACTTGGACACCTCGTCGAGTAATTCTTTCATAAGACCTATAGTGCGTAGACGAATAAAGCGTATGTGTCAACATACGCTCAAGATTCGCAGGCACCATTCCTTTCATTACCAGGAATGAGCATCACATAATCCTACCATATTGAGGGTAATCAAATAAAGGGATTCTTACACGTTTAATATCGTTAGTCGGGGAAGTATTCGCTTTGCTTTCGAATACTGACTACCAAGTAAATGGAATCAAACAATTGAAGCCTAAGTTGGATGATACAGATATAATTTGGGTACCAAGTATTGGTAGCCTATGTGGGAGGTTATGGATGAAGTCCATAAGCCCAAGTACTTCGTTCATCCAGAATCGAATGAAACGTATAAGGACCCAGAGGAACTCCATTATGTGGCCAAACATGAGAGGAAAAATAGCTATCTATGTTAGGAGATACTTGGCAGTACAAGTAGAATGTTAGGAATCACCTGAGTGATTACAACAAACACATATTTATCAATGGGAAAGGGAAGAGAATTCCATGGATTTCATTACAAATCCACCCAGAACACCTAGCGACTATGATACTATATGGTAATCGTCAGTCGTTTGACGAAATCCGCGCATTCCCTACCAATAAAGGAGACAGATAAAAGTAAGAAGCGAGCAAGGCTAAATATTAAGGGAATTAAGGCTAAGCATGGTATGCCAGTTTCCATTTTCTCTAAAAGGGACAGTCGATTCAGCAGTCTGTACAAGAAGCCTTGGGCACACGCCTTTACATGAGCACTGCATATCATCCCCAAATGAATGGTCAAAGTAAAAGGACCATCCAAACTTTAAAAGATGTGCTTCGTGCGTGTGTAATCGATTTCAGAGGAAATAGGGATACTCACCGCCGTTGGCTGAGTTTTCATATAATACCAACAACCATACCAGCATTAAAGCCGCTCCGTTGAGGCTTTGCATGGTTGTAAGTGTCACTCATCGCTATGATGGGCGGAGGTTGGCGAAAAGCATTTGACTGGTCCTGATATTGGCTAGGAAACCACTGACAAGATCGTCAAAACAAAAGATCGCCTGAAAGCCACTCAATACAGACGAAAGAGAGTTGAAGTAGCAACAGACGAAAACCATTAGAATTCCATGTGGGAGACAAAGTCATGTTGAAGGTCTCACCTTGGAAAGGAGTTGCAAGATTTGGCAACCGTGGCTAGCTTAACCCTAGGTACATTGAACCATTTGAAATACTGGCTAGGGTTGACCATGTAGCCTACAAGCTCAAGCTACCACAAGAACTAAGCAACGTACACGATACATTTCATGTGTCTAATCTCAAAAAGTGTCTGTCGGATGAGACTTTGATCATACCGCCTAATGAAATTCACATTGATGATAAACTTCATTTCATCGAGGAACCAATTGAGATTTCAGATTGGAAAGTTCAAAAGCTGAGACGTAGTCGAATCAAACTGGTTAAAGTACGTTGGAACTCAAAACGTGGTCCTGAGTATACATGGGAACGAGAAGATAAAATGAAAACAAAATACCCCTCCTTGTTTAAGGATACACACCAGTTCAAGAGGACACAAATTGAATTTCGGGACGAAATTCTTTTAACATGGGGAAAATGTGACACCTGACATTTCAGGTCAATATCCGTACATGTTATAAACGAGTTTACATTATAGTTGTTTTCGAGAACCGACTAAATACAAACATTAGTGGTTAAATTAAACCGACTAAATACAATCAAGGACATTAGTGGTTAAATTTCACAATCAAGGACATTAAGGTCTAACAAAAACCGTACATTGTCTCATTTTACATTTTGGTAACTCTAGGAGTTACCGGTTCATATACCCGTATGAACCGACTAAATACAAACATTAGTGGTTAAATTAAATAACCAGAAAAATATATATACATATATATTACATAAACTCTACGTCAGACATTAATTTAATTTTAGACTAAATCATATAATATACGTAAAAGTAAAATATCGAACCTTTTCGAAAACATTACCATGTAGTATCACCTTTTGGCACGGGTACCTACAAATATTCACCCCAACGAATTATACAACTCGTGATTTGAATATATTATTGTTTTTCATCAAACTAGTCCTTAATTAATAAACCATAATTCGAGTTCCGTCAAGAACCTAAACCGAACTAAATTACCGTTGGAACTCTAATTTCGATTAATACCACCTAATAATCTAGATAACTAGTACCTAAACTAACTAAATATTTACCCAAACCAAACTCCCCCAACCCTTTTTCCTGATCTCGGACGAGATACCCCAAATGGGGTCTTTCACCAATCAAATCTTTCCATCCAAATTCTTTAATCCTTATATCATGCCTCTTGCCTTCTAAAACTTGACAAGAGCTCACCTTCCATCATATCTATCACATACCAATTCCAAACACACACTCCACCGTATTCTTCTCTCTTTTACGGCACTAGCAACGCCACCACTTTTATCCTTTATTTCTTTAGTATTCATCCAATTTCAAGGCAAAATCATCCGTCTGTTGGTGTTCTTCCATAATCGAAGACTCGAATCCTTTATTTCGGTATTATAAGGAGAGTTCCAAGTGTTTTCTCAAAGGTTTTTAGCAGTAGGAGTCAAGATCATTCTCTTTTTCTCTCAAAAATCACCATCTCTGTCCAGAGGTAAAAACTCGATACCATCCATATTATTTTCTTTAAAACCGTAGCTAAACATACAAATCGCTCGAACGCAAGTAAGATAACAAGAAAAGTGTGTCAAATTCAAGATTAAAACATAAAAATATGCAGGACTGATTCTGTCAATCAAAAGTTCAGTAATCTAAACTATAGTTTCGATACCTGTTTACTCAATCGAAACTAGGTAGTTTCGATACCTGTTGTTTAATCGAAACTTAGTAGTTTCGATACCTATTGCCCAATCGAAACTAGGTAGTTTCGATACTATTCTTGCCAATCAAAACTAAGTTGTTTCGATACCTATTGCCCAATTGAAACTAGGTAGTTTCGATACTATTCTTGCCAATCGAAACTAGGTAGTTTCGATACCCAGTTTACTCAATCGAAACTAGGTAGTTTCGACATCTGTCCTGTTCAATCAAAACTAGGTAGTTTCGATACCTGTTCATCAGCCCCATTGGGCAGTAACTTAGAACTGTTTTATAACGAAACAAGTGTTGAAAAACTAAGAAGATATTTTAAACAAAAGCAATCAGATTTGCTAAGTCGGTGAACAACTTACGTATAAAACGGGTAGTTTTAACACATTAGTACCCTTGTGTGATTAGGGTACGGATAGACAAGAACTAGCACAAGTTTGTTTGCAAGGATTTCATCGAACACAAGGTGAGTTCACGGCCCCTTTTTTTAACTCTTTACTGTTTTGTAAACATCGGGGGAGAAACATACTTACTTGTTATGTTTTGAAAACATGAATTACATTGCTTATACATTTGACAATACGAACATTCTGGTTTAACTTCTTGTGAGTCTCACGGCCCCACTTTTACTACTTGTTTTTAAATTGTTTTTAAACAAACGGGGAGAAAACTTGCTCAACTAAACAGCTGGACACAAGTACACTCAACGATTGTTCGGATAAACAACACACAACGATTGTTCGGATGAACAACACTCAACGATTTGGGGGAAGAACATACTTACAACTATTTTTATGTGATAACAAGAGAATAAGACTCGACTTTTATGTTTACATGAGTTAAACGATTTGAGGCCGCTAAAGTCCCCTGGAATAATTTAGTAACCATTAAATGTAGCCTAGGGTCCTATGAATAGTACTATGGAGAGTGACGTCTCCCGGTCATGGTTAGTCGCGCTAACCACAATCTGGAGGATTTATGGCCGCAGAGAACCGGATAACGAAATTAGGGGCGTGTACAATTGTCATGGTTTGGTTACGGCTCATGTAGGAACATATTATTTGTATTCTTAGCTAGTTTACAAATAGGTCAACAATTCTTATTCTGATTATCACATGCAACTGGAACTATTTATGAACAATTGAAGTTTAAACAAAGTGTTCTGATCAGGTTAAAGTGATCAGGTTTAAACAAAGGGTTCTGATCAGGTTAAAATGATCAGGTTTATACGAAGAAAAACTACATATTTTATGACGGTTAAGTCATGGTAATATTTTCAAATGAATACTATTTGTTTTATGACGGTAAAGTCATGTACATGTTTTCGGGAAAAACTATAAGCACTAATACAACTAACTCTGTGAACTCACCAACCTTTGTGTTGACACTTTCAAGTATGTTTCTCAGGTAACCTTTAGCCATGGCGCGGTTGGAATAGGCTAGCTATGTTGGATCAATTCCTAGAAGCTGGAAGGACGTATAATATCAAGTCTCAAGTCTATCGTTGATCTAGAAGAACTTAGATCATAGTATTACTTAGTTTTAATAATTGTATATGTAATCAAGTCTTAGAAATCACTATTACAGCTTCCGCTATCGTGTAATGAACCAATCGTTGCAACCTGTATTTATTTAATAAGTAAATAAATTTGGGGGTGTGACAAGAAGGACCTCTTGTCAACTTCTGTCTGCAATATTAAGTTTTTGCAAAGAAGAACAACCAAGAATAACCAACAATTAAGATTTCCATGGAAGCTGGAAAAATAAAATCTTTTTGGTTTTTCAAATATAAGAATGACAAAATCTTTTTGGGTTTTCACTATATATACTAAAATGTAAAATACAAAATCACATCTTTTTGGTCGAACATCATGAGTAAGAAGATCATATAAGTATATATGAGATATCAATCACACATCTTAGATATAAAATCCATATAATATCAAATGGTATCCTATGTCATTCTTTCAAGCCTTGACCAATCAAACCAATATCTTTCAAGATTATCACACTCTATCTTTTCAAGACTTTCATATTGCATGTTATGATACGTGATAAACATTCAAAGAAAATAGGATCAGACTATGACACGCAAATTCAAATTGTCAATATTATAAGATTTGAAACTAAAGCATCTCATTCCCACTTTCTTGTGAGTTAAGGTACCATTTAAGTATGAAATACAACTTGTACCCCACTAGTATGCCAACAGAAATTTAAATGCACTATTTTCAAGACATATGAGATTTTACTAAAGATTATCCGAATTTCCAGAATGAGGAGACATCACTTAGCACATGAATAGCAGAATCCAAATTGGATTGTAAAGGAATCAATGAGATTCAGAATCGAACGATTCAATGTTTTGGCTTATATATGTGGAATCATAAGATTCAGGTACGTGGATCCAACTGTTATCTGGATTATGAATTCAATGGAATCAGTAAAGATGATTTATCAATATGATCCAAGGGCTAGTATATGTTTGACAGATGTTTTCAAGTACATATCTTGATTATACTTCAAATTGCATGCTTTTCGGAACATGGGCACTGAAGCAAATCGAATGAATAGTGCTAAGGACATAACCAGAAACTGATCTCATAGGACAATCTTTATTAAAAGCTAATATTCTTTATCTGATAGTGATCTTTTCACACACACACCCAGGCATAAAATGGGTTCAAATCAGAGTTGTAACATACGCAATTATGTTTTCACACTACTAATGGTTCAGTGACGCTTTTAGTCTATTGACAATTCAAATTATATGCATACACAACACTATCATTTCCTATTTGTGCAGTCTCTGAAGTTTAGATCAAAACATATAATTCTGATATATTAACATAAAGCACCAACAAGTCAATCTAAGGTCATGTGTGAAAGAACATCTACTGATGTACTATCATCTCTTCTTTAACTTCAAGTAATGTCGATTTTATCTGTTTCAATTTGTTTATCTTTTTCAAAATCTTTATGAAAGAAAGTAAAACAAACGAAAATAAAATCTTCCATGAAAACATTTTAAGAAAACATTTTAATAGTCCCTCTTGGTTAATCCTGCACATTTGTAGGTCCACATGGCTCTTTTACGGATCGTTCTCGTGATAAGACGTATTGTTAACGCGGAGTGCGAAATCCAACCGAATCAACAATTGTATACACAAAAGACAATAGAAACAATCACGTAAATAACATTCAAGCTTATATTCCAACAATCATAGAGTTTATAGACTCAATCAGACAATTCGATCACTTCTGTTCTATTTCTCTGATTCTCTCTCTAATCAAACTGACTCTGTAACCTCTATATATAGACATCTGATCTGTATTAGGCGAACTTAACTTAACAAGTTCGCCTCTAACAGACTAAGCGAACTTAACAAGTTCGCCTCAGATAGACTAAGCGAACTTAACAAGTTCGCCTCTGTTAGACTAGGCGAACTTGACAAGTTCGCCTCTAGCATAACTTGTATAAACACTTAAGAACATTACATACAAAAACATAAAGACATTAGATCTAAACTATTACAAAGCTTTTGTCATTACAAACTATGTCCTAACAGACTCCCCCTTGACAATAGCTTGATCTTCAGTCTTCAGTCTTTATGATGAGCTTTTCCAATTATCCGGTAATCTGCTGCCTGCATGCATTCCATATCTTCTACAAATCTCCAATACTCTATTGTACTGCAATCGTTGTTCTTTCCATTCATCAGTGAACATGTTTTCATTCTTTCTCAATGTTCTCTGATCTTTCTTTGAAAAATTGATAAGATTCATTGCATCATAGAAACATACAATGACCTTATTATCTTTGTCTTCAATCCTTGCTTCACCAGTATTAACATCAACATACCACCATTTCATATTCCCAAGAAAATCTTGAGGAATCTTCTTCAATGGTATCTTGTGTACAGCACGTACTGGTTTGAACTTGTACTTCTAGGTCACTTTCCCAGTCTTTTGATCTATTATCCTCACTCTCTTTCCTTTATGAGGTTTTAGCTTTTCATACTTTCCCGAACCACCTTCTCTCTTGATCAGATTAGCAATCACATCCGCTAAACCAAACTTAGATCTATTAATAAGTGGTTTTGAAGCTAGACCATTCATTTCACACCTTGGCAAGGTATTGAAATATTTGATCCTCGGCTATAAGTATTGAACACCATCAGATCTTTTAATAGCAAACAATTTTGTGTCATTATCATAAAACCAAATTATGATTGTTCCTACACACCTCTCTTTATTCACATATTTTTCTTTCTGAGCAGGTTATGCTTGAGACTTGGGTAGCACCTTCATCCAGCTATTTACAACTTCTCTCCACTGTTCTCTACTCATCCCTGTATTTCTGTCCATCACAGGTTCTTCATTCACCTTAGGAGACACAGTGTGAGTAGTATGAGCTTCTGCATCTATATTGGATTGAACATTCTCATCATCAGTATCCATCTTGGATTCAGCAGTATCTTCAGGCACAGTGATATCTTCAATAGAGTCCATAGAATCTGTTACTCCTTCATAAGTAAACTCAGGAATAACATCATCTTGGATGAAGTTATAGGGAACATTAAGACCATCACTGCCTTCATAAGTAACAGTATCTTTATTTTTCTCTATCTCTATCTCCACTATCTCTCCTTCTTCCACATCATTATCAGACACATCATATTCAATGTCATTGAATAGTTCATCAATGTCATCCAGACATTCTATCTTCTGAGCTTCTTCCTCTTCAGAATCCGCAAAGAATTCCAATAACAAAACTTCTTCATTAACTCCAGAAGCATCCTTGTTTCCTTCAATTGTTTGAGATGTTGACTCCCCCTGAACTGTAGATATAGGATTAACGTCAGCGTATTGACGATCACCCTCAGCATTTCCAGTAGGATCATTGTCTTCGTCATCCTTTCTTTGAATGGACTCAGTGTGACACGTATCATGCATCCTTAACTCCCCTGAGCGTCAAGACGCTCAACAAGTTTGGATACCAATGCTTGCATGTCAGCAATCTGCTTGGCTTGAGTCTGAATCACCAACTGCCTTTGAGAATCAGTAGATACAAGAGTATCCACCTGAGTTTGTAAAGTAAGCACTTGAGATTCAAGGAAAGTAATCCTCTCAGAATCAGAAGGCTTTGAAGGACCAGCTGAAGATTGAGGAACCGAAGGACTTGGAGTAGTCACTGAAGGAACAGGAGTTATAACAGGAGATGAATCTTTAGAGCTTGGAGGTGTAACTATTAAGGAAGCAACAAAGGTAGCATCCTCTACACCTTGTGAAGAATGAGCAGCAGCAATTGATTCAGACATAAGCTTATGAGCTTTAGGATCCGGATTGAAATCACTATCAGTATCAGAACTCTCATCCACCAATATTCTATTTCCATGTACTAATCCGGAAGGAGGATCCCGAACAGACTTCCGTCTTGGTCTTCTGGCTTGAGATTTAATACGTTTGCCAGCATTTGCCAATGGTATTTCTGCTAACCTCTCATAATGATCTGAGCAAAAATCTCTAGATGCATCAGAGTCAGTTTCTTCAGACACAGGCAAAATTGTTTCACTTGAGCTGGAACTAGAATCATTCTCTGTCACCACATTCCCTTCAGCTTCATGAATGGGTGAGTTCACAGCATCATCAAAAAAATCATCCATATTCATCCCTATATCATGTTCATGTTCTTGAACGACCTCTTCTTGAATAGGTTCATTAACAGGTATATCAACATGAGCTTGTTGAATAGGAACTTGTTCTGGAATAGGAATTGGTTGTTGTACCGGAACTTGTTGTTGTACATTCTGACCTTGTCCTTGAGCCAACTCTTCAGGATGAAACGAGTTGTCATTTGGTGGTTCAACATAATCAGGATTGATTAAGTGAGCAAATAATGGAGTTTGAACAGGAATCAACGCTGCATTCTATTTTTTTACCTTAGTGCAATCTGTAAAAATTCTCTTTGACATCGGAGTCAATTTTAAACGAATAGGATGTTGTGGGAGATCAGGAATAAGAAGATTCAGAATCAGTTGGATGAACCGAGGATACATAAGAAATCCTTGACCTTCAGCAGGAGTTATTTGCATAACCAATTCCCGATAAATGTAAAGAGCAAAATTGAACCGTTTGTTCAAGGTCAAAGCCACCATTGCAGCTTGTAGAGCAATCTTTAATCCATCTATACCAGCTTTACGAGGAGATAGGCATTGGATAATCACATACATGAAATACCTCCATTCACCAACCAAACCCCCCTTATGAGCTTGTGTATCATTAGGTCTTCCACGGTAACCCATCCTCTGAAAACATCCCATAATCAATGTGCCAGGATATGACATAGGATCATCAGCAGCACCACCTAGAGCAAGAGCAGCACGAATAGTCTCTGACGATATGGCAATCTCCGTATTGTTCACAGTAGAACGAAGAACATGAGGTTCTACGTCTGTATCTTGATGTACTGTGTCCCAGAATTGCTGAATATACACCAAGCTGATGTATGGATCTGCAGATAATGCTACACGGAGACGTGAACGATTTAAGAACCCAATAATTCCTTGAAAATTAACGGCCTTCGACATGTTAGGATCTAACAGTGCCACCTGGTTATGTTTGTATTCTACACGACGAGCCATCTGAAAAATATTTGGACAACAGACACATTAGACAAATAAGAAACACATACAACAAAAAATTTCAAACACAAAAAAAATTTCACAAGTCCAAAATCCCTCAGAGCCCCTAGGCGAACTTACTAAGTTCGCTTAGTGTACAAAAGGCGAACTTAATAAGTTCGCTTAGACAAGTTCGCTTGAACAATTTTGCCTGAACCTGTCTGCCGTTTCCAATTCCAAACAGAAATCAAATTTCGTTTAATCGATGTTGTAACCCAGAATTAACCATAGAAATAATATCGACTAGTACTCACGAAACAAACACAACACTCAATTTGTAGATTTAATACAGATTTAGCACCAATTAGGTCAAAAATGTCTCGGTTAAAATTTTTACGAAAACCGTAAAGAAAAGTCCTAATATCTCACGATTCAACGGATGAAAAACTATAAAACTACCTTAGGAATGATCGCAATTCAAATTCGAACAAGAAGATATCAGTTAAACAATCCAACAACACACTGATTTTGAAAATTTTAAATTCTCTCAACTCGGATAAGTTCGCCTAACGTTTATGAGAAGACAAAGTGAGTAAGTTCGCCTGGACAATAATCCTTATACACATTAAGTTCGCTTAATTAGGCGAACTTGTTAAGTTCGCTTAACAAGCCCCAGGTGAACATATTAAGTTCGCTTCACCAACCTCAGGCGAACATATTAAGTTCGCTTCACCTCAACCAAGCGAACATATTAAGTTCCCCTCAACCTTTTGCCTTGAAAAATTTTCCAACTTTCAACACGTCATTTCTTTCACTTCCGTCAGCAGCAGGTATCCGATCCAATCCCAAACATTTTAATAAAAGCTTAGAATGTTCATGGAAAATAAAAAACAAAATCTTTTTGAATTTTATCTATACAAACGGAATCACATATTTTTTGATTTTTATCTGAATAAGCTGAAATCACATATATTTGGAGTTTTATCTAAATAAGCTGAAATCACATATTTTTGAATGAAAATCATGAGTAAGAATATCATATCAGTATCCGAGTAGTTCATCACACATATTAACAATAACCAAGGGTAACCTATGACATGAAACAATCCAACTCATTATTGTGTACTATGCACCTTTTTCATTTTTACATACTCTTTTTCAGTATTTATAAATCAATCAATTTGAATAATATTTGAAATGATACGCAATAAATTTCAAAGTAAATAAGATCAGGTTATGAAATGCTCAATTATTCATACCGAATTTGTAATATAAAGAATGAATTCTTAAATTTGTCAATATTATATTATTTGAAACTATAAGCGTTTATTCTCCAAATTCATGTGATTTAGTACTATTTAGATGAAAAACATCGTGTACCCCACATATATGCCAAACAGAAATATAAATTGCACTATCTTTAAGACATATACAGTTTATTTTAAGATTAGATCAATTTCCAAGATGAAATTATCTCTTTTAGCACAAGTATAGAAAAGCAGATCCCAAAGGATATAAGAATCATGATGATTCAGAATCAGAAGATTCTAATGAATTGGCTGTATAATGATAATCAACAGATTCAGGTAAGAGGATCCAACTATTATCTGGATAAGTTTCAATGGAGTCAGACTAGATGAAGTATCTAACTGATCCAAGGGTGAATATATGTTTCAACAGATGTTGTTTGAAAGCATATCTTAGTTCAACAACACATTACATGTTTTTCGGGGAATGGGCAGTGAAGTGAACTGAAATAGATTTGTGCTAAAGATATAATTCGATATTGGTCTCATGAAATTCTTTAAAACCATATATTCTTTATCTGATAATGATCTTTTACACACACACCCAGGCATATAATGGATTCAAATCACAGATGTAATCATATCATATTTAATTTTCACACTACTATTAGTTTCAAAACGCTTCTAGTCTATTGACAATTCAAGTTTCAAAACTCATACACAAATTTAAAAACATATTATCAAGATTAGAGCATTCAAAACACTATCATTTCTCATTTATGCAGACTTTGAAATTGTAGGTCCCTAATTCGGTGCGTGACGGATCTCTAGACTCGCGGTACGACACGGTGATAACGTGCGGAATCCATGATCAACCGTGTAACTCAATCAACAACAACGTTGTAATTAAACGCTTTGTATTTCCACCACAATATTAGGTTACAAGAATTCTGTCTCTAATCAGTTCCTCCTCTGATATTGTCTATTTTCTCACCGTTCTAATTCTGTCTACTGATATCTCCTATTTATAGCCACAGACCTGCTATAGGCGAACTTAACAAGTTCGCCCCAAAGATGAATAAGTTCGCCTCTAATAGGCTAAGCGAACTTATTAAGTTCGCCTCTGATAGACTAGGCGAACTTGTTAAGTTCGCCTCTAGCAGAACTTACACAGAATTTTATCAACAGTTACAAAACATGTCCTAACAGACTCCCCTTTAACTGTTGCTAACAATTCTATCAATTACAAGTCAAAGACTCTAAGACTAAGACATAATATCTTCAAGCTCGTTGTCACTAGAATATGCTCCAACAGACTCCCCCTTGACAACAGCTTCGAAAGATTGTCACCCGTCTTCATATATCATCAAACACACTGTAGTCTTTGTCTTGTTCATCTGTACACTCTCTCTCTATTTATTTCTAGAAGAAAACTTGGGAGAAGGATCCCTTGTCAACTTCTGTCTGCAATATTCAGTTTTTGCAAAGGAGAACAACCAAGAATAACCAACAATTAAGATTTCCATGGAAGCTGGAAAAATAAAATCTTTTTGGTTTTTCAAACATAAGAAACACAAAGTCTTTTTGGTTTTTCTCTATATAAACTGAAATGTAAAATACAAAATCACATCTTTTTGGTCGAACATCACGAGTAAGAAGATCATATCAGTATATATGATGAATCAATCACACATTTTGGATATAAAATCCATATAATATCAAATGGTATCCTATGTCATTCTTTCAAGCCTTGACCAATCAAAATAATATCTTTCAAGATTATCACACTCTATCTTTTCAATATTTTCATATTGCATGTTATGATACGCGATAAACATTCAAAGAAAATAGGATCAGGCTATGACGCACAAATTCATATTGTCAATATTATAAGATTTGAAACTAAAGCATCTCATTCCCACTTTCTTGTGAGTTAATATACCATTTAAGTATGAAATACAACGTGTATCCCACTAGTATGCCAACATAAAGTAAATGCACTATCTTCAAGACATATGAGATTTTACTAAAGATTATCCTAATTTCCAGAATGAGAAGACATCACTTACCACATGAATAGCATAATCCAAATTGGATTGTATAGGAATCAATGAGATTCAAAATCGAATGATTCAATGTTTTGGCTTATATATGTGGAATCATAAGATTCAGGTACGTAGATCCAACTGTTATCTGGATTGTGAGTTCAATGGAATCAATAAAGATGATTTATCAATATGATCCAAGGGCTAGTATATGTTTGACAGATGTTGCGAAGTACATATCTTGATTATACTTCAAATTGCATGCTTTTCGGGACATGGGCACTGAAGCAAATCGAATGAATAGTGCTAAGGACATAACCCGAAACTGATCTCATAGGATAATCCTTATTAAAAGCTAATATTCTTTATCTGATAGTGATCTTTTAACACATACACCCAGGCATAAAATGGGTTCAAATCACAGTTGTAACATATGCAATTATGTTTTCACACTACTAATGGTTCAATGACGCTTTTAGTCTACTGGCAATTCAAAATATATGCATACACAACACTATTATTTCCTATTTGTGTTGTCTCTGAAGTTTAGATCAAAACATATAATTCAGATATATTAACATAAAGCACCAACCAGTCAATCTAAGGTCATGTGTGAAAGAACATCTACTGATGTACTATCATCTCTTCTTTAACTTCAAGTAATATCGATTTTAAATTTTTCAATTTGTTTGGCTTTTTCAAAATCTTTTTCAAAGAAAGTAAAACAAAAGAAAATAAAATCTTCCATGAAAAAATTTTATGAAAAACATTTTATTTGGTTACTCAGGATTAAGCAAGTCAATCAATTAAAAAATCAAACCGATGTAATCCTGTAATTGAATGTCTTTGCTTCTGTCACCAACAGAGTTCTATACTCCCCCTGTCCTGTAGACTCCCTCTCAACTAGTTAAATGGTTGCATCAACGACTTTATGCTGACCATCGTCATCCTAAGTTTCAGGTTATCATTTGGACTTTGTACAACTGTTTCCAAAACATTGTGTGTGACATATTCTCCCCCTTGAGCATCAAGTCGTTGAATCAAATAGATTTCTCTGTTATCAACAACTCTTTACTCATGCAGATGTCATTCCCTGTCATGTGCTAAGAACCACCACTATCAACAACCAAAATGGTAGTAATAGTCCCTTTTGGTAAATCCTGCACAACTAACAAGAAACATTAATTTGAAATTGGGACCCAAGCCATGGTAGTCATGGGTCAGCTATCTGTATCAAAATAATAAACCTCACTCCATTCACAATCGAATCTCTCATCAATTTTTGGTGATTGCTCCGACGAGTCAGAAACAGAAACTTTAGATTTCCAAACATACTTCTTTTCATTAAGTTCTTTTTGCTTAAAATGTGAAGTGTTTGAACATTTTCTTTCATTTGAAAATTGATTTGATTGTGAAAACTCTTGTTGTTCTAAAAATTTTCTCAATCTTCTGTTTCTCCTCCGTCTTTGAGGTCTAGAAAGCCTAACCTCAGATTTTGAATTACCCTTTGGTGTAACATGTGGTTTAACCACATTTGGGTTAACATAAGGCTTACCATGAGTTCTTACCTTTCCTTGAGTAACATGTCGGTTACCTTTGTCTTTATGAGGACAAGCAATCTGAATATGACCCACAAGACCACAAGAAAAGCAAGATCTCGTCTCACGATAATCTCTCATATAAGGGATCTTCACACGATAAGATGCACTTGAAGAAGATTCTCCTACATTAACTTCTTTTTGCTTTATTTTCTCTGAAACTCCAGATTTTGCAACAGGTTTTGATTCAGGCTTCATCTTCTCAGGAAATACATGCTTCTTCCCTTTATTTTTGTAAGGACAGGTCACCACAATGTGTCCTATTTCATTACAATGAAAACATGTACGCCTGTCTTTATAATCTCTGACATATGGCACTCTCCTTGAATTTGAAGAACTTCCAAATGTATAATTTCTAGATGAATTAGAATCAACCTTTGAGTCTTCTTTCTTAATCTCTTTCGGTATCCCCTCTACCTTAGCTTCATCAAAATATTCATCATCACTCTCATCAGAATACACCATATCTTCACATGTGACTGGATTCACCTTCAACACAGTCTTAGGATCTAAATCCTCATCTTTTATAATCTCAGGTCTCACAGAATAATTTCCGTTGAATGGTGGAGGAACATAACCAATACCACTAGTTCCCTTCCCCTCTATAGTATTATTATGATAATGTTCTAATAAGAAAGATGAATTTCCAAATCTTTCTAACTTTTTGTGTAATCTGATCACCTCTGCTTTAGATTCAGCTAGTTCCTTATCTTTCTCAACAAGATCATTATTTCTCTTCTTAATTTCTGCAAAGAACATATCGAGGTGATATGCCTACTCTTTGATCTTCAAAGTCAGAGAACTTATATCCCTCTGCAGTGATTCTATCCTTTCAATACACACATTCTCATTATCCTTTAATTTCTGGTTTACCGTGTGCATCGATTTCATATCACAAATGAGGTTTACGTTGTCATCCATAACCCTCATCGTTTTAACCTTCACTGAAATACAGTTAGAACAAAACGTCTCAGAGTTAGAAACTACCCCAGCTTTTACTTCCGAAGAAGATGTACCAGGAGCCATGAAAACGTCATCATCAGCTTCATTCTTTTGATCAACAATGACAGGCACTGCATCATTTTCTAATTCACTCAGATCATCTTCAACTGTCTGAAAACTTTCTTCACTCATCACATGAGTCTCAGTAAATTGAGTACTTTCACCAGAACGAATACTCTCACTATCAGTTAAATCTGCAGAATAATCACTTTGAGAATAACTCGGCTTCTCCAATACTTCTTTGATCAAGACCACAAACGCTTGAGAAGTTGCTTCACCCTTTTTCTTCAATGCTTCCCATAGATCTCTTGAAGTTGGACGCATTCCGAGACTATGAATGATTTCTTTAGGTAAAGACATCGTTAAAGTTTCACGCGTCTTCATCTCTCAATCAAACTTCTGCTTTTCTACTTTAGTAAGAGCTGTCACTGTTTTAGGAACATCATAATATCCCATATAGTCATAAGGAGGATGCACATATCCTTCAAATATGGATGTCCAAAAGTTTTCATCTGTTGCTGATACGAACTGTTCGAACCGGACTTTCCAGGTACGAAAATCTGATATGCACAAAAGTCTCGGTGGCATAGTTTCAATCTCATTATCATCACATGAAATTGACATTTTTTTAAGAACACTAGCAAATAGATAAGTTTGCCTGATACTGTACAAGCGAACTTAATAAGTTCGCCTCTGAGACACCCAAGCGAACTTAATGAGAAGCGAACTTAATAAGTTCGCTTAAACCAGAAACTTGAAAACTGCTTAAGTTCGCTTAAAATAAGTTCTCCCAAAATAAGTTCGTTTAATCCTGTGAGAAGCGAACTTGACAAGTTCGCCTGCACACAATTCAGCAAGTTCGCTTGTAATAACAGAATCAAGATCAAGAACTCTTCAAACCAAACTCGCGAACCATAAACATATGAAAATCATCATTAATCACTGATTTGAAGGAATTAAACAAAATTGGACCATAGGACTGTGTAATTTGTCAATTAGAAGCTTTCTATCAGATCAATTTCATCATAATCCTCTTCAAAAACACCAAATCAGATCAAAATCAGTCTTGAAAACTCCATTGAAATGAGAAACTCAAAAATGATGAATTTGATGTTGATTGGATACGAAAACACCACGAATCTTTTGCTAATCAAGAGCAATAGCTCTGATACCACTTGTAGGTCCCTAATTCGGTGCGTGACGGATCTCTAGACTCGCGGTACAACACGGTGATAACGTGCGGAATCCATGATCAACGTGCTCGTGTAACTTAATCAACAACAACGGTGTAAATAAACGCTTTGTATTTCCACCACAATATCAGGTTACAAGATTCTGTCTCTAATCATGTCTACTCTGATATCGTCTCTTTCTCACTCTCTGATAACAGACTCTGTAACTGTATATATAAGCACCAGTTCTGCAGTAGGCGAACTTAATAAGTTCGCCTCAAAGATGCTTAGGCGAACTTATTAAGTTCGCCTCAAAGATGCTTAGGCGAACTTATTAAGTTTGCCTCTAATAGGCTAGGCGAACTTAACAAGTTCTCCTCTGATAGGCTAGGCGAACTTGTTAAGTTCGCCTCTTACAGAACTTACACAGAATTTTATCAACAGTTACAAAACATGTCATAACAGAAATTTAGATCAAATCAAATTAGTTTAAACAATCATATATCAAGGTCTACTAGGGTCATGTGAAATGAACTAATCACTGATGTACTATCATTTCTTCTCTAACTTCAAATGATGTAAAATTTTATATTTTTCACTTTGTTTTGACTTTTTATAAATTAAGAACTTTTTGACTGAAAATTTAAAATGCAGAAATGTAATAAAGTAATAAAAGAAATTAAAAACAAAATTTTCCATGAAAATCTGATTTTGCAAAACTTTTATTCGGGATTGATCATACCTATCATTTTGATTAGAAATTCAAACCTGTTACGATCAAATGCCTTGGTAAACAAATCAGCAAAATTATCATCTGTGTGAACCTTTACGAGCTCAATCAACCTTTTCTCTGCACAATTACGAATAAAATGATATCTAATCTCAATGTGCTTTGTTTTACTGTGCTTAACAGGATTATTAGTTATAGACATTGTAGCATTATTATCAATAAACATAGGGGTTCCTGTAAAATTCAAACCGTAATCTCTTAATTGTTGTTGTATCCACAAAATATGTGAACAACAACTTGCAGCAGCGGTGTATTCTGCTTCGCATGTAGAAATGGACACTGTGGTTTGCTTTTTGCATTGCCAGGAAACAAGTCGATTACCCAAGAACTAGCAACCACCTGTTGTAGATTTCCTGTCCAAACAACAACCACCAAAATCAGAAACAGTATAAGCATTGAAATCAAAGTTAGAACCATGTGGATACCATAGTCCCAATCTTTGTTTTCCTTTCAAATAACGAAAGATTCTTTTACAGCTATCAAGTGAGACTCTTTTGGTTTTGTCTGGAATCTGGAACAAATACACACAGCGAACATTATATCTGGCCTTGAAGCGGCTAAGTACATGAGAGATCCAATCATCGCCCTGTAAAGTCGACAATCAACATCTTTTCCATCCGGGTCAGAATTCAACTTATGATTGACCGGAATCGGAGTATCATATGGGGTACAGTCCTCCATCTTGAACCGGCTCAAGACGTCTTTGACATACTTGGACTGATGAAAAAAGAAACCATCTTCCTTTTGATTTACTTGTAAACCTAGAAAAAATGATAACTCTCCCATCGCTGACATTTCAAACTTCGACTTCATAACACTCTCAAAATCTTGGCACAACCCTTCATTCGTAGAACCAAAAATAATATCGTCCACATATATCTGTACCAGTAGGTAATCTCCCCCTGATTTCTTTATGAATAAGGTCGAGTCAATCTTGCCACGAACAAAATCATTTGCCAAAAGATGTGTAGACAACGTTTCATACCACGCACGAGGAGCCTGATGAAGACCATAAAGAGCCTTATCAAGCTTGAAAACCATATTCGGATTAAGTGGATCTTCAAACCCCGGCGGCTGACAAACATAAACTTCCTCCTTGACCCTTCCATATAAAAAAGCACTTTTCACGTCCAATTGAAACACCTTAAAACCTTTATAAGAAGCAAAAGCCAGAAATAGCCTTATAGCTTCAAGCCTCGCAACAGGAGCATAAACCTCGGTGTATTCAATTCCCTCTTGTTGATTGAAACCCTTGACAACTAATCTTGCCTTATTTCTTACCACAACACCTCGATCGTCTTTCTTACATTTAAACACCCATTTTGTACCAATTGGATACATACCCTTCGGAAGATCTACAAGATTCCAAACCTTGAGTTTGTCAAACTGAGCAAGTTCTTCCAGCATGGCCTCTATCCAATTGTTATCATTTAAAGCCATTTCAACATTCTTTGGTTCGACCTGAGAAATAAAACATGAATGTGAGCAATCATCAAGAACACCAGAATCTTTAATACATGTATACAAACAAGTATTGTCAACAATAGAATGTGTTATCACTCCATCATGCAAATTTCCTATTATATTCGTCACCGGATGATCTTTGAGTTCCTTGATTGATGCGACCTCAGGAATTGGCAACAATTCAACTTGAGTTGTATCAGATTGATAAGAAAAATCTTGAGTAATAGGAATTTCTGAGTCTAAATTTGTAGGAATCTCCCCTTGAGACTGTGTCGAAGGTAATGGATCATCACCCAACAAAGGATCAGCAGAAGAATCTTGAAAGATAGCATTGTCTTCCTCACTCTCAGAATCTTGTGGTCCTGAACAAGAAGCAACATTAGGATCGGGAGCAGAAGTAGATGGAACCGATGAATTTTGAACTACATTTGGTAGAAAACCATTGTGACGTACATCCTGATATGAATCATAGAGAACAACTGCTTCTTCAGGAGAAATATCAGAAGGTAAATGAAAAGACTTGAATAAATTTTCATAATCAAATGCCCAATCTGGTCCAATCGCCATTTGAGGTAACGACCGATTTGAACAGTCAATATGGAACCATTCTTCAACTTGGCGTGTCTCTTTGTTATAAACCCTCCTGGTAGTAGAATTTGCAACATACCCCAGAAAAATCCCTTCAATAGTCTTAGCACCGAACTTGGTTGGGACATCTCTAACTTTCAATAGGGTGCATGGATTACCAAAAGGTAGTAAATATTCCAGATTCGGCTTTCGATTATTTAGCAACTCGTAGCATGTCTTGTTGTGTCGCTTGACAGTCAAGACCCTGTTCAAAACGTGACACGCAGTATTCACAGCCTCAGCCCAAAAAGTAACAGGAAGCTTAGAATCTGCAAGCATCGTGCATGCCGTTTCAACCAATGTCCTGTTCTTTCGTTCAGCAACACCATTTTGTTGAGGAACATATGGCGCACTGAATTCATGATTAATTCCCTTTTGTAGATAGAATAAACCCATCTTGCTATTCTTAAACTCGCTGCCATTGTCACTCCTAATTCTTTTGACCTTCAGATTGAACAGATTCTCCAAACCTAGTATTAAGTATTGCACCAACTCAGTGGTTTCAGCTTTAGAAGAAAGAAACTTAACCCATGAAAATCTAGAGAAATCATCCGTTACCACCAAGCAATACGATTTTCCACCAATGCTCCTGATACTAATCGGACCGAACAAATCCATATGCAGCAGCTCCAAAGGAGTTACGATAGAATTCTTCGATTTAGATTTGTGTGATTTCTTTCGTTGTTTCCCCTTCTTGCAAGGAATACAATCATCAGGAACAGAGAATTTCATCTTCGGGATACCAAGAACCATATCATTCTTAACAATATAGTTCATTTTTCGATAGTTGATGTGAGCTAGCTTCCTGTGCCATAAAATAGAATCTGATTCTGACGTCTAGGACATACGTGTTATTTCTCCTTGGAGCCTTCATGAGAATCCATTCGTCAGGAATAACAAATCCCGGTTTCAAGATATAACACTCAGCATCATTGAAATTGAACGAAAACTTCTTGTCACAAACTTGTGATACACTCAAAAGATCGTGTTCAAGCTACTCCACATAATTCACCTTCTCAAATTTGACTTTGTCATTCTTTAAAGTACCTTGACCAGTTATGTACCCGCCTTTATTACCCGCAAAAGCGACATAACCTCCATCAATATTTTTGACATCTTCAAGCAACCGAATATTCCCTGTCATATGTCGAGAGCAACCACTATCCACATACTATGTATTGTTGATAGTCCTCCTTGTTTGTCCCTACATAAACAAAGAAAATCAGTTAGAAATTGGAACCCAAGCCATTATGGTCTTGGGTCGTCCAGATTGATCAAAATAAACAACTTCAAGCAATTCACATTCAATGTTATCATTAACCTTTGGAACAGAAGTTTCACACTTAGACTTTTTCAAAGAAGACACATTATGCTTAATTGGAAAAACATTGTTTGATATATTATTATCAGATTAAGAAGTTTTCAAAAGTTTCTTCAATTTTCTGTTTCGTCTTCTCCTTTGTGGTCTAGACAGTTTAACTTCAGGTGGAGAATCTTTTGAAATTCCAACATGTGGAATCGCAATTTCTCTTGACAAACAAATGATTTAGAATTCAATTTATCCTGCTGTTTAAATCCAGAAGATTTAGCAAAAGATCGACCAGGCATATTGTTCTCCACATTAGAAGTTAACTTTCCCTCATCTACCCTTTTTCCGGATTTGCACCACTTTTGATTGTGAAGGAGCAGTCTTAAATTTGCCCTGGTTCTTATAAGGACAATTTATCAGAATATGACCAGCTTCATTGCAGTGAAAACAAACTCTTCTCTCTTGATGAGTTCTAAAATAAGGGGTTTTTCTTTTGTTTGAGGAACTATCAGATGAGTAAGCTTCAGAAGATTGTACAGAACAATTTACTTGCTTCTTTGGAACATAAACCTGTGTAGGTACTTTTGATGAAAGCATCTTTTGATGACCGGCAGCAACAAATCCACTTGACTGCAAAATTGGGGAAAGCTTAGGTGTAATAACTTTCACCTCGTCAGGTTCAGTCAGAATGCATCTATCACGAGTAACAGTTTTTACAACTGTTGGTTCATCAAGTTTCACCTCTTTTGGAATACCTTCAACCTTCTTCTCATCAAATACCTCGTCCTCAGAATCAGACTCATAAACCATATCCTCCCCAGTTACCGGATTCATTTTTAATATTGTTTTTGGATCAATTTCCTCTTCATGTATGATTTCAGGTTCAATCACATAATTTGCATTAAATGGTGGAGGAACAAATCCAATCCCAGCAACTCTCTTAGTAGGATCAGCATTAGCATTAAAATAATCCAATACTACAGAAGAATTTTCAAAATTTTCCAACTTTCTATGAAGTTTGATCACCTCAGACTCTTTGTCAGAAATTTCTTTATTCTTTTGAGCAACAACTTCATTTCGTTTTTCTATCTCAGCATAAGCCATATCCAGATGATAAGCTTGTTCTTTATATTTCAACCCTAGAGAATTTAAGCTTCTTTTCAAAGACTCAATTCTATCGATGCACAATTTATCATTATCTTTCAGTTTCTGATTAACTAAATGCATCGACTTCATATCACAAATCAAGTTTGTGTTATCATCCATAACTTTTTGTAATTTATCTTTTACAGCAATGCAGTTAGAACAGTATATATAACAAACGTCTACCATGAAAACTTTGGCAATCGGAATACTCTCTGAATCAGCACCATCTGAAGCATTTTGTGTTAGAACAATATCATCTTCAGCAACACCTGATGCAATATCAGAATCAAGATTCTGCACTTGTTCTATCTCTTCATCAACGCTCGGCACACTTTCACCATCACTCGAACTATCATCATCAGTCGACTCTTTGGATTTTTCAGAATGAATCTCTGCTACAAATGCTTGACTTACCGTACCTACCAAATCTTCCAGATGAATACCCCAATCATAGTTATCATCGTTCTGAGCAACCAAAGCCGATGATGCAGATGCATGATTAGAATTTCCAGATGAACCATGTTACTGATTACGATTATTCTGAAAATTATTCTACTTCTTCTGAGAATCAAACTCAACCTTTGGCTTCACACACTCTTTAGCAAAGTGACCATACTCTTGACAGTTATAGCAACGCACTTTGGTTTTATCAAATCCCATGCGTGATCAACTATTAGAGCCAATATACTTCCTGCCAGTCCTTTTCAAGAAATCATTTGCTTGATGCATTAACATAGCCATATTCCATTAGATGTTCATTTCTTCCAGATCAACAGGATCAATCTGTCTGAAATCTTCTTCAATAACCTCTGGATCATGAATTTTCCCTCCAATAAAATTTTCATACGACGCCATGAATGAGGAAAACATAGTGTAGAAGCATGTTTTGTAACTATAGATTAAATTCTATGTATCGGTGTACGTGGCTAGTACACAGGAGGGTGTTCCTGAGTACTTAGCCTGCACACCAGTTTGGTCCTGCGTACTTAGTAAGTACGCAAGGCTTTTGCCTTGCGTACTTGTCAAGTACGCATGACCAAACCATGCGTACTTAGTAAGTACGCAAGGCTTTTGCCTTGCGTACTTGTCAAGTACGCAGGTAGTGTTCCTGCCCTTATAAATAGAAGACTTGTCTTCATTTGTAGGTGGAACTCTGGAACAAGGTTGAGAGGTGTCCAGGTCGGGACGAGCTCTCCCGACCCCTGGACCGTGAGCTTAGATGAGAGATGTGTGCTCCTTCGGTATGTAGTCTGTAATACGGGATGACTTCTATATTATGGATTACGTTTCATTTCATTATCTTTTGTCTTTGTTCATGTTTTCTCTGTCTCGTTTCTTAGTTCCCACACAAATCACAGAACAGGTCCGTGTATCTCCGCTGTGCGACGGGGCTCCCGGGACCTACACATAGCTAAATAATCACCAGCAACCTTTTGATTCATATTGTGAGTGCCAGACGATGAAGACGCTGTAGTTGCAGAGAAACCAGAATGACTAGAATGACCAGAATGAAGACGAACTCCAGAACACTGATCATTAGAAATATCTTGAGTATCACCAGAAAAGAATGCAACTCCTGTACCAGTTTTACCAGATGTCTTGGCAAAATACATTGAAGGATCTTGTATGTGTTCCGTGTTTGTCTCCTTCTTCTTCATATTCAGGTCACGTGTTTGAATTTTCCCAAGAACCTCTTCCAAAGACATTGATTTATACTTGACATTCTCTTTTATTAAAACTGTATACACATCAAACTTAGATGGTAATGCCTCCAAGAACTTAACGTTAATCTCTTCAGTCTCATACACCACAGAAGCACTCGACAATTCACTCAGTAGATGATAGAATCTTGTAGCAAGATAATACAAGGATTCATTTTGAAAGTGCTTGAAAACCAAGAATTGTTTCTTGAGTAGCTCTTTTCTACTCTTCTTTACTTCCAAACTACCTTCACATCTTTTCTGTAATGCTTCCCACAATTGTTGAGAAGACTTGAATTGTTTAAAACTGTGATATATTTCCTTCGGAAGAGACATCGAAATACTCGCCATCGCTTTCTTTTCCCGATCAAACAACAACTTTTCTTCTGGGGTCAACGCAGACACCGGCTTTGGAACATCATCCTTTCCCATCCACGAGTAAGTCGGATGCGTATAGCCTTCTAAGATTGGAATCCATAGACTGGTTTCGGTAAAGGATACGAACTGATCAAACCGATCTTTCCAATTAGAATAATCAGCAAGACTTAACAACTTCGGCGGTTTCTGAGATGTACCAATCTCATTATCATAATTGAACATATTAGTTACTTGAACCATATTTGCCATTTTCAAAAAAAATTTCCAAGTGTTGAACACACACTACCCTTAGGCGAAGATAGTAAGTTCGCTCCAGATGCACCCAAGCGAATTTAATAAGAAGCGAACTTAATAAGTTCGCTTAAACCAGAATCCAGAAATCTGATTAAGTTCGCCTAACAATTAAGTTCGCCTAATTTGAGAGAAGCGAACTTGACAAGTTCGCCTGCTAAGTTCGCCTACAGACCAATTCAGCAAGTTCGCTTGCTTCAGCAGAATCAAAAATCAAGAACAGCTTTAACCCAAAAACACGAACCCAATTTCACCAAAAATATTCATAATTCACTGATTTGAAGGAATTAGACCAAATTAATCCGTAGGATTGTGTATTTTCTCAATTAGAACCTTTCTCTCGGATCAATTTCTTCAAAATCCACTTCAAAAACACCAAATCAGAAGCAAAATAAGCTTGAAAACTCAATGGAAATGAAAATTTCAAAGATGATGAATTTCTTGTCAATTTGCATACAAAACCGTCTCAAATCACCAAGAATCACGAGCATAAGCTCTGATACCACTTGTAGGTCCACATGGCTCTTCTACAGATCGTTCTCGTGATAAGACGTATTGTTAACGCGGAGTACGGAATCCAACTGAATCAACAATTGTATACACAAAAGACAATAGAAACAATCACGTAAATAACATTCAAGCTTGTATTCCAACAATCATAGAGTTTACAGACTCAATCAGACAATTCGATCACTTCTGTTCTATTTCTCTGATTCTCTATAATCTAACTGACTCTGTAACCTCTATATATAGACATCTGACCTGTATTAGGCGAACTTAACAAGTTCTCCTCTAATAGACTAAGCGAACTTAACAAGTTCGCCTCAGATAGACTAAGCGAACTTAACAAGTTCGCCTCTGTTAGACTAGGCGAACTTGACAAGTTCGCCTCTAGCATAACTTGTATAAACACTTAAGAACATTACATACAAAAATATAAAGACATTAGATCTAAACTATTACAAAGCTTTTGTCATTACAAACTATGTCCTAACAACATCTAACAAGAAACATTAATTTGAAATTGGGACCCAAGCCATGGTAGTCATGGGTCGTCCATCTGTATCAAAATAATAAACCTCACTCTATTCACAATCGAATCTCTCATTAATATTTGGAGATTGTTCCGACGAGTCAGAAACAGAAACTTTTGTTGAAGCACTTTCCTGTGACAAACACTCTGGATAGATAGAGTCTTAGTCTTAGGTTGTTTTGTCTTGTTTGTAATTGTCTTTGTATGTAAGAGTCTTTATGTATTAGTTTATTGAGTTGTATTTACTTTTACATATTGAATGTTGCAAAATTCTCTAAGTGTTTTGCGCACTTGTAAGTGCGCAGGAGAAAGCTCCTGCGTACTTGGCAAGTACGCATGAGTAACTTTGCGTACTTGCTAAGTACGCAAGAGCATTTTGCCCTGCGCAGGCATCAGGTCTTGTATAAATAGGATAGGTTGACAGAAGTTAAGTACGCAGACATACACGCAAATACGCAGATTGTAATCTCAGTGCTTTTCTCTGTAACCTTCAAGTGTTTATAATACAAAGAACGTTTAAAGTGTTTTCTCTTGTCGGTTTACTTTGTTTAGCTAGACTCTCCGCCTAGTCACGGGTATTCCGCACCCGGTCCGACTAGTAGACCCACTTGCATGTGACGATCCGCCACACCCGAGGGACCTACAAGTGGTATTAGAGCATTGCTCCTGATTTTGAGTGTTCTGAGTATGTTTGGAGAGTTTCTACCGAGTTTTTACAAGCAAAAAGAGGTACTTTTGTTGATTTTTTGATAAAATTGGGGTAGCTCTTGAGCACTATTTTAGAAGCAAAAATCACTCAAAAACTGATTTTTGTTGTGTATTCGAGTGTTTTGAGCATCAAAGGTTGGTTAGAAACTAGTTTCTGACCCTTTGGCTCATTTGCATTGATCATCAGACCAATTTTTACCATCTCCGACGAGTTTCAGGTGACCGGAAAGTTTGGTGAAAGTTGCTGAAAAGGTGTTGTGCGTACTTACCATTTCTGGAAAAAAGTACAGTTTTGTGCGTACTTACTAAATACGCAAGACTTATCTCCTGCGTACTTACAAGTACGCAAGACTGATCTTGTGCGAACTTAAGTTATATCCTTCGTACTTGTTATTTACTCCTGCGTACTTACAAGTACGCAAGAGTAAATCTAAATACGCAAGACCATTTCTCAAGTGCGCAACTGTGTCTGATTTTTCTGAAAAATTGACTAAGTGTTCACTATGTCGAATCTTCAGAATTTGGGAAACCTGTTAAATTATGATAATGAGATCGGTACACCACAGAAACCACCAAAGTTGCTGAACGTGAATGATTATTCTAATTGGAAAGCACGTTTTGAGCACTACATTTATTATACCGACTCATCGCTATGGATACCAATCCTTGAGGGATATAAGCATCCCACACACATCTATCTTGATGAAACCATGCCCAAACCTATCTCTAAGCTTTCTGACGAAGAAAAGAAAGCTTATGATCGTGAAAAGAAGGCACTTGGTTCGATCACTAGGGCATTAACTTGGGAATTGTTCCACAGTTTCCGAGGGTATGACAATTCTAAGGATCTCTGGAAAGCTTTACAGAAGAGATTTGAAGGAAATAGTGACATCAAGAAGAGTAAGCGAGATCTTCTCAGGAAGCAGTATGAGTGCTTCAGATTTTTTGAGAACGAATCTTTAGATGACCTCATCTCTAGATTCTATCATTTACAGACTGAGTTGAAGGCTTTTAAACTCAGGTATCCAGATGAAGAGATGGTGGAAAAGTTTTTGGATGCTCTACCACCCAAATTTGAGACGTACACAACCCTGATGAGGGAAAATCCTAAATTCTATGAGTTGACAGTAGAGGAGGCAATAGGAAAGGTTCAAGCTCATGACATGAACCTAAGAAGAAAGGAGAGCTCAGGAAGACCCCAGATACAAGACCCTTCTATGTATCATGGGACGACTTCTACATCCAAGTCACCGGGATCTAGAATTGCCCTCTTCACTGAAAATCCTACTGAAGAAGACCACTAAACTGGGTGTGGTGGTCATGCATGCTATGCTTCAGGATCAGGGTTGGGATCTCATCATCAAAATACCTCAAGAAATCCTCCTGCTACGTCTTCAGCTAACCAATCAACTATAGCCAGAATAGCTGAAGATCATGTAGCACTATTCTCATCTTGTATGCTTGCGTATGAGAAATTCATAGGTGGCAAGCTTACTGATCCAGAGACGATTGAAGAAGATTTTAATCAAGTGGATCCTGATGACATGGAGGACATGGATATTTAATGGAATATGGCCATGCTATTGAGGAGAGCCAAGCGTTTCCTGAACAGAACAGGAAGAAAGTTTATTGGCGGGCATCCTAATGCCAAGGTCGGGTTTGACAAATCTAAGGCCAAATGCTACAAGTGTCTGAACTATGGACACTTTGCTCATGAGTGTCAGAAAGACAGAGCACCGGCCTCTGGTTTTACCCGACCCAGCCAAGGAAACAGCCATGGCCAAAATAACTCAAACCACCACAATCAAAGCCAAGTTGGAACGTCCAATGCACTGGTAGCCAAACAGGACGAAAGCTTTGATTGGGGTGTTCATCTGGAGGATGCCATCATCGCACAAACCCAGGTTGGTCTCATGGCAGAGATCATGGAGATGATGGAAGCAGAGAAAAGGGAAGCTTCTATGGCTAACCTAGAAGAATCTACAACTGCTGCTACAGAGGAGGTGAAGGAAGCTGAAGAAATGGAAGCTCCTGTAGCTGATAGAGAGGAATCGACTACTATTTTTGCTCTCATGGCCATTGTAGAAGCAACAAGTTCATCTTCTGAGGTAGATTCTAACCCTTTCTCTGTTATTTCATGTTCTAAATGTCTAGGGCTAAAACTTGAAAATTCAAGGCTCCAACACAAAATCGAACCCCTAAGTATGGCAGCTCTAAAGTACAAAGAAAATGAAAAACGTTTTAAAGATTCTATTGAAACGTTGAAAAAAGAAAAATGTGAATATTCTTTAAAAATAAGTGATCAACAGCTTCACTTAGATGTTGCAAGGGGGTTGGAAAAACGGAATAATGAAATCAACAAACTGCAAAATGAGATCTTGCAGTTAAAATGTGCTAACGAGAAGTTGAAAAACTCTCGCTTTGTGGTGGAACACTACGATTCTGTAGTGAGACAACTGAATGGGTTAGGTTTGGGTACTAATGCCATTCCTCCACCAGTGAGCGGGAAGTTTGTCAATAGCTTAATAGACATTGATCTCACTTGTCTAAATGAGTCCTCTGATAAGGATGATTCCCCTAAAAATGATGAATCCTCAAGTAAGGCTAACTTCACATCTAGTGAGGAGTTTGTTACTGCTTCTGAAGATGGGTCGGTTAACTCTTGCCCTGAAGGAGCAGTATCTGAGGAGTTGTTGACTGAACAAAAGGTAAAGTAAAACGTTATCACTAATGGTGATAATTGCATTTTAACCGAACCCGATATCATTGAAACAAATGATAATCTAAAGGTAATGCTTTATGGGGGTTATAAAAGTCTTAACCAAGCAAAGAAAGAAGCTTTTTCAGCTCATTATGGGCTTGGGTATAAAGAAAATTTGGAAAATATTATACTCCTAAAAACCAAACTGTAAAGATTCAGACTAATGTTCATAAACCAACTCCTCCTTCTCATAATGCTGAGTTATCTAAGGCCAGATCTAATGAGCCTTACGAGAGAACTTATGTAGACAAGAGGAACTGTTTTCACTGTGGCTTGGTTGGTCACATTATTATGAACTGTCCTTCTAAGAACCAAGGGAAACGGCATGTTGTTCCACAACCAGCTGTTATCCCTAGGTCGCCATCAGTGAAAGCACCCAAAAATCCAAAGCAAAATGTGGTGAAACCACCAGTCAAACCGATGGTAAAGCCTAAGATCGAATCTGAAGCTAAACCATCTGTTTCAAGAAAGGTAACGCTACCTGCTATACCCTGTGTATCTACATCTGGTAGTACACGTACTGGTGAGAAACCTGTGGCGAAACTCTCAAAGCCACAGAGAAGAAGAAGAAACAAGAGGTTGAGAAAGCAGGAACAGCTAACTTCAGTTCAATCAGGTGAAGCTTCCACAAGTTCACCTGCTGTTGTTGAACCAAAGTCTCCTGTTCCGGTTAAGAAACAGAAGAGATCCTGGACTGCCAAATCCAAAACTTCTCAATCTCCTAGTTCTATTTCTTCTAAAGATTCATCAATTTTGAACATTCATCATGACTGTGAGTTAAAAGAAGTAGTTTATTTTGAAAAGGATGGACGACCCAAGACCACAATGGCTTGGGTCTCCAAATCTAACTAATTCTTTTGTGACTCATGCAGGGATGTCCGAAGGGTCTATCTCTAACCGCTGGTATGTAGATAGTGGATGCTCCCGGCACAAGACAGGAAACATGGCCTTGATTCAAGATGTTAAACCATTCAGAGGCGGCTATGTGGCCTTTGCCGGAGAAAAAGGCGGCAGCATCACGTGTCAAGGCGTGGTTTCAAACGGTTGTGTCAGCTTTGACAATGTCAACTTCTGCGAGCAGCAGAAGCATAACCTGTTGAGTGTCTCCCAAATGTGTGATAAGGAGTACTTGGTGATGTTTGACAAGTCAGAATGCATGATTCTCAAACCTGGTTTTGAAGTTCCGGAAGACTGGATCCTGATGAGAGCGCCATGAACAAACGCCACCTATCAGATCGATATGAGCGTGGCAACAACCACCTCGTCAGTTGCTACCTGTTTGCTTACTAAAGCGACAGAGCTCGACTCCATCTTATGGCATAGGAAACTCGGACATATTTTGTATCATAAAATAAATCATCTTGTCCGAAACGGTTTGGTAACTGGGGTTCCTAAGCTGAGATTTACCGTTGCAGATGACTGTATGCCCTGTAAAAAGGGGAAACAGCAACGGAAGTCTCACAAGCCCAAGCTCCAAAACTCTATTGATACCCCTTTGGTGCTATTACACATGGATCTGTTTGGCCCCATAAGTATCAGGAGTATTGGAGGTAAGTCGTTCTGTCCAGTAGTAACTGATGATTTCTCACGTTTTTCTTGGGTGCATTTTTTAGGTACTAAAGACGAGACTGCTGATATTCTTCAATACTTGATCCTGAGCTTGGAATCTCTTTGCAAGCTGAAAGTTAGAAGAATAAGGAGTGACAAAGAAACTGAGTTCAAGAATAATTTGATGGAGCTTTTCTATCTCAAGAAAGGGATCCGTCACGAATTCAGCGCGCCGTACACGCCTCAGCAGAATGGAGTTTCTGAACGGAAGAACAGAGCACTGAATGCAAAGCTTCCTATCACTTTCTGGGCAGAAGTCGTTAATACAGCTTGTCACGTCTTATACAGGGTTCTGGTTGTGAAGAGGCACAACAAGACTTGTTACGAGTTGATCAACAATCGACTTCCTAATCTTGATTACCTAGTTCCTTTTGGTTGTCCCTGTTCCTTGTTGCTACAGTACAAAGACCGCCAGTCTAAGCTTCATGCAAAAGTGGTGGAAGGCATCTTCTTAGGATACGTTGCCAACTCGCCTTGCAAGAGAGTGTACAACATAGGAACTCGTACTTTCGAGGAATGGTTTGAAGTGGATTGCAGTAAACACAGCATTCCACCCAAACCAATAGGTCCAGCTTGGGGTTTTGATATGATGCGCTATTCAAGTCATTCAATCTTCCTGATCTATCGGCAGTTGACGCCTTAAATGTTAATGAATTATTGGGTGGCGACAATGACTCCAACTTCTCTACTCGTGCTACTGTACCGATTGTAACTCCTGATTCCAATGATGCATCTGCATCTGGAACTCATGACAGTGATAACAGTGAAGATGTTCTTGTTGTTGGAGATGACGCTCAAGCTAATCCTAACACAATTGTAGGAAATGAAGCTACATCTGATCCAATTAACATTGAATCTTCTTCCTCTGGAACACAGGAAATGGGGGAGTTAAGCACGAATCTTGATCCAGAAATTCAAGAACCGATTGTACCGGAGACGAGAGTGCATAGGAATCATCCAATCGACAACATTATTGGTGATTCTTATGCCGGTGTTCAGACTCGTGATCGAACCATCACTGAGAACACCAGTCTTTACACAGATATACAAGACACTGGTGTCATGGAAACATGTCTGCATGCTACATTTGTGTCCCAGTTAGAGCCGAAGAATGTGAAGGAGTCTCTCACTGACAACTGCTGGATTGAGGCGATGCAAGATGAATTGTCTCAATTCCAAAAGTTGCACGTGTGGGATTTGGTTGACTTGCCAAAAGGCTTTCAACCAATTGGAACCAGATGGGTGTTCAAATGTAAGACGGATGATCGTCATCTTGTTATGAAGAACAAAGCAAGATTGGTTGTTTAGGGTTTTTATCAGCAAGAGGGCTTGGATTATACTGAAGTATATGCCCCAGTTGTTAGAATTGAGGCCATTCGACTGTTCTTGGCTTATGCCACATATGTCGGTTTCAAGGTCTATCAACTTGATGTGAATAGTGCTTTCCTTTATGGTAAAGTTCATGAAGAGGTCTATGTCACTCAACCTCCCGGTTTTGAAGATCCGCATAATATCAATAAAGTGTATAAGCTCGACAAAGCACTTTATGGTCTTCATCAAGCACCACGGGCTTGGTATGAGACATTATCTAAGCATTTACTGTATAATGGTTTTGACCGTGGACAGATTGACTCGACTCTCTTCATTAGGAAAGCAGGAGGTGACATTCTTCTTGTACAAGGGTACGTCGATGACATTATCTTTGGATCTACCAATGAAGGGATGTGTAGGAAATTCGAGCAGGTGATGAAGTCCAAGTTTGAAATGAGTAATATGGGTGAATTGTCATTCTTCCTGGGTCTGCAAGTTAGTCAAAGAGAGGATGGCACTTATCTACATCAAACCAAGTATGTGCAGGACATCTTGTCAAAATACAAGATGAATGATAGTAGTGCTTATGGCACACCTGTCCCAGTCAATCATGGTCTGCATCCTGACAAAGATGGAAAGGATGTAGATAGATTGTACCGTGGGATGATCGGATCACTTATGTGTCTCACAGCTTCAAGACCCGATATAATGTTTGCTGTGTGCTTGTGCTCAAGGTTTCAGTCTCAACCGAAGGAGTCACATATGATAGCCGTGAAGAGAATTTTCAGATACCTGAAAGGGAAACCCCGATTAGGTCTTTGGTACTCTAAGCAGCAGTCATTCGACTTCAAAGCCTACACTGATTCAGATTATGGCGGTTGTAACCTTGACAAAAAGTCAACTTTTGGTGGATGTCAATTCTTAGGAGACAGACTGGTCTCCTGGCAGTGCAAGAAGGAGTCAACGGTTTCTGTCTCAACTTGTGAAGCAGAATGCATTGCGGCAGCGAGCGGTTGTTCTAAGACATTGTGGATTCAGCAGCAATTGAGAGACTACGGCTTGAACTTCACTGGAACTCCTCTATTCATTAACAACAATGCCACCATGTCCATCACAAATAACCCGGTGAAACATTCCAAAACTAAACATATAGAGATTCGCCATCATTTCATCCGTGATTGTGCTGAAAAGCATTTAATTGAACTTGTAAAAGTTCACATGGATGACAATCTTGCCGACCTTTTCACAAAGGCATTTGATCGATCCCGTTTTGAGCATCTTGTCAACTTGATAGGAATGTTCAATCCTGAGTGAAAATTAATTTTTCTTAAATCAATTCAATTCATGGAAGTTAAACTTTATTTCTTTTAAATTTTCTGTATAGTTCTTTTAATTTTCAAAATTTTTTTACAAAATAAAAAAAAATAGAAAATGAAGAAAATTTCAAAGTTAACTTGAGAAAAGAGGAAATGATAGTACATCAGAAATGATCTAAACGTCACAGACTGCTCATATGGGAAATGATTGCATCATGCTTACTTAATTGTTTAAATCATTTTGTTTTTTATCTGCTTATCTACAAGTAATTTGAATTGTCAGTAGGCTGTATGCGTCTTTGATTCACTAGTAGTGTGGAAACTAAACCTAAATTACAACTGTGATTTGAACCCATGTTTGCAAGTGTGTGTGTAAAAGAATAGAAAAGATCATTATCAGATAAATGATGTTAGAATTTGTCAATAATTTTCTTTTGAGGTCAGTTTCGGGTTATGTCGTTAGCACAATTAATGCGGTTCATCTCACTGCCCATACTCACAAGTATGCAAGGAGAGATTGAATCAAGACATATCTCTACATTAACCGTTGAGCATGTATTCACCCTTGAATCACTCCCGATTCATTGAAATCAAATCCATATAAAAGTTGGATCCCCTTACCTTAAAACTCAAACACCATATATATTATCCTTAATCATTATACCGATATTCAATGAAGAAAATCAAATGAAACCAAGACAAATGAATCACTCGATTCTGAATCTTATGATTCCTGATAATCCTTATGGATTCTGCTTGATTTTTCCTGTGCTAATAGATGTAACTTCATTTTGAAAATTTAGAAAATCATTGGGAAAATCTTGGATGCCTTGAGATAATGCAATTTACATTATTGTAGCATATCAGTGGGGTACACGTTGTATATCTTATAATTAATACCTTAATACACAAGAACGTGATACAAATATGCTTATAGTTTCAAATCTTATAATATTGTCAACTTGAATTACTTGTTTATGTGCTTATTACGTATGAATAAATAGTAATCCATGACATGATCCCATATTCTTTGATGTTTATATTGTATCGTTTTTGCTAAAAGATAGCCTGATATGATCCTCTGCTCGTGTCTTTGATCAAAAATAGTTTGTGTGAATACTTGTATATTGTTATTAGAAAAGTTCAAAAAGATTTTAAGTTTATGCAAAGTTCAATTTTATTTAAAAAAGCCAAAAGTATTTGTGTTTAACCTTCCTGAATTATATTTGAATCCTCTTGGTTGAATATTTTTAACTTGTTCGTTATTTGACTTGATAAACTTCATAAATTTGAGTTGAAAGCTTGCGCACTTAAGGGTTTGTGCGTACTTGTAAGTGCGCATGAAGTAAGCCTTGCGTACTTAATAAGTACGCAAGAGTTAAGTCTTGCGCAATTGTATGTACGCAAGAGTTAAGTCTTGCGCACTTGTAAGTACGCACGAGTTAAAACATGCGCACTTGCTAAGTACGCACGACCTTTTTGTGTGGGGTATATAAACCGGACTTAGAAAATTTTCAGAACCTTATCACTTTCAAACCGGTTCATATTCCTTCAGACTTTCACTCGAAAATTCAAGTGTTCCAATCCGATTTTTCGTCCCATTGCTAGTTTCATCACTTTATTACATCGATTTGGTGAGATTTTAGGCTTAATCCATCCACAAAAAAATCTTGATTTTGGACCGATTATCTAAGGTTTTTGTTCCAGATTTTTAGACATTTTTTGGGTTGTTTGGGTAATACCTAATAATTAAAACTTGTTAATAATCATTAATCGACCTTTAATCGTCCATTCGAGTCTTTGATTTTGACTTTGGGCTCGAATTTTAACCGACGGTTGCTACGGTCGACTGTTAGAACAAAATAGGTCAGGATTAGCAGGTACTTGGTGTTGATATTGGTCCCATAAGGTAGAATCTTCTATTCCGACCTAGTGGTGACCCAATACACACCAATTTTTAAACATTGGTTGAATTTCAAACTTCTGAATTTTTCCACCAAGTGCCTTTCCTACGCACTTAACAAGTACGCAAGAAGCACTTCATTCGTACTTGTTAAGTACGCAAGAGGAAACCCATGCGTACTTGCTAAGTACGCAGGACCAACACTTGGCAAAAATTCCTAAGTCTGAAATTCAGTTCAAAGAGTAACTGCTATACTGAGTCGTGTTTATTCAGTTCCAATGATACATGTTGTTCTGATTCTGTTTTCTGTGTGTGTTTGCAGATCATGGCGTGGGAGTTTACTAACAAATTCAACCTGTTAGCTAACACTGAACCAGACTGGAAGGGTGCAGCATTGCAGTACAAAGACATAGTTGATTTCTTGAACCGTTCAAGAATCAGCTACGCCATTTCTGCTGACCCGATCGTGTCAAGACCCTACCTCGAGCAGTTTTGGGAGACTGCAGAGCACGACTGCACGGTAACCCCCAACGTTATAAGGGCTATCGTTTCTAGTCATGCTATTGCTTTCTCTGAAGATACTATAAGAAGGGTCCTTCAATTCATAGATCTCGCAACCGACCCGACAGTCTATCCAGACTACTTTGTGGACGGCTGTTGGAGACAAAGAATGGGCTATGTCGGTGTGAGGGACTATGCTTCATACAAGAAGATGTGGGTGTTAGACCAATGGAGATACTTCGCCCACATCATGATCATGTGCATCTCATCAAGGAAAGCTGGGATAGATGCCATGGGTCATGACCTTGCAGCAGCCATGGTTGGCCTTTCTCTTAACAAGGGCTACAACTTCTCCTGCTACATCTTTAAGGCCATCAATGACCAGATCAACACAGCGGAGAGGTTTCGGTTCTTATTATACCCTCAGTTTGTGCAACTTCTGATTAATGACGCGTTGCCAAACCTTCCTGCTATAGGGGAGAGACTGCAAGTAAAGAGGGTGGACAAAAGAGTATTCGCCCAATTCCTAAAGCCAGGCAGTGTAAATCCTACCCCTGTACATACAGAACTCTTTGGCCACCACATCAATGAAGCATATGTGGCCCCAGGTGACTGGAGATGGTACAGTCACGACTCGGAGCCGGAATTGAGTGAACACTCCGACGAACAACAGGAACAACAAGGGGAAGAAATGGAGAGTGGTGATGGATCGTCTGATGATGGAGACGACGAAGGAGGAAATGATGGTGCTGAGGGATCCGACTCGGAAGCGACTGAGTCAGATTCTTTCAATTCCGATGATGCACCATCGCAGGTACACCCGAGGTGAACGTCTAAGGTAACCCTAGTCGTCCTCCAAGAGAAAGCGACAGTCCTCTAGCAGCGAATACGAGCCAGACTCTAACTCTGACGCTGCTATACAAAGACAAAGAAGGGAAAGCATTCACAAGAACATGGGCGATAGACAACAGCCCTCTATCCTCAGTGAGGTGGAGGCTCAGCAGCTAGTACAAGTGTCAGCTGCTAGTCCTGACAACAGCCCTCTATCACCAGTGAGGATAGATGTTCTGGAAACCCAAGTTGCTGACCTACTAGAGACTATTCAGAAATCGAAGGAGGAGTCTGACGCTCAACAAGCACAGATCAATTCTTTGGTAGACGAAGTTAAAATCCTTCGTAGCCAGAGAACGGGGACTGAGGAACGACTGAAGAGCGTCATGGCCCAGAACGAGCTCCTAATCAAGACAAATGAAATGCTTCTGGGTCACGGGTCATCCTTGGAGCTGAGGTTTGACGCTCAAAGGAAGGAGCATGAGCTGATGGTAAGTTTGATTGCTGATCTGACCAAGAAGCTTGATGCTCAGGGGGAGAAGGACAAAGAGAAAGAGAAAGAGAAGGAAAAGAGGTCTACTGGTGATGAGGCGTGTCATCCTGTCGACTTGACTAAGTATGACGACAAGGACAAGGATCCCGAAGCCGGTCCTAGTGGAGGTGAGCACCAAGCTTTAGCAATCGTGCCCATCTCTGCTGTTCCAATGGCTCAGGGGGAGTCTACTCATCAAGAGGGTGGTGATACCTCTGGTGGTGGTGGTGGTGATAAAGGAAAGTCAGTGGCTGAAGTACTTAAGGACTTATCTAATGATGAGATCCTATATCTAGAGCCTGACTATTCCAAAGAAGCACGGATCGATGCTCTCTTCAATCTAGAAGAAGGAGAGATCGACTCTGGTGACGATTGGGATGATGAGGAAGACGTTGTGATCGAAATTCCCAAGGGTGACGGGGAAGGAGAGTACGAGCTAGAAGATGGAGAAATCTTTGAATTTCCATCCTTCGACGCTCCACTCGACACATGTTCAGTCGAGCAGGCTAGTAATGTAGAAGCCTCGACTGAAGCCTCCCCAGTTGACCATGCACCTGTGGACCCAGAGGCACCGAAAGAAACATACATGCCTTCTACTTCATCAAAGGGTCCAGCTCCTGTGTAGCAAAAGACGTCTATAATAGACAAACACGGAGCAACAAGGATGATCTTGGCTGTAAGGTTTGAGGAGGATAAGCAGCTGTTCGCAATCAAACGATCTGGCGGGGTTCAATACTTGGAACCCACCGGTGAAGCGTTCAGCTCCTTACCCAAATACGACCTTGAGAACCTAGCAAACCTAGAGCTGCTGGGTCATTCCAATCACGCAGTGGCAATGGGTTTGTGGGTGGTTCTGTAGCGAGAAGCAAGATCGGGGAAATTCAAGTTGTTCAAGCCTAAAGTGCCCAAAAGAGTCAAGGATAAGCACGCTATACATCCTGTGACTAAGAAGCACTTAAAGAAATTGGTATACAAGCCAGTGCGATGTGAAACTAAGATTCCCCTGAGCAAGTTATCTCAGGATATGCTTGGTGACATGTGGTACTGGTACGTAGATCCAAAGAGAGCGGGAACATAGTGCCAAAGGAACTGATCAGAATATTTGATGAAGTCTGCTTCATCAACTTTTCTGTGAAAGATCTAGAGGTACTAGCAGAATGTTATTGCGTCTGCACGGATGAGTGGACAAGGTCCTTGCTTCTAAATATGACAAGGTGATTAAGTTCTGCCTTGATTACAAGAAGAAGATGGAAGCTAAAGATCAAGTGCTGTGAAGACTGAAGATGTGAAGACCGAAGACTGAAGATTATCTAGAGTTGTTGTCAAGGGGGAGTTTGTTGAAGCATTTTCCTGTGACAAACACTCTGGATAGATAGAGTCTTAGTCTTAGGTTGTTTTGTCTAGTTTGTAATTGTCTTTGTATGTAAGAGTCTTTATGTATTAGTTTATCGAGTTGTATTTACTTTTACATATTGAATGTTGCAAAATTCTCTAAGTGTTTTGCGCACTTGTAAGTGCGCAGGAGAAAGCTCCTGCGCACTTGGCAAGTACGCAGGAGTAACTTTGCGTGCTTGCTAAGTACGCAATATCATTTTGCCCTAGGAAAGCGAACTTAACAAGTTCGCCGAACAAGTTCGCCCGTAACAGAATGAACATGTTCGACTGCCTCAACTGAAGAACGACGAAGGTTGTTCTATCACCCAAACGCATGAACTATACTAAAAATCTTCATATCTCTCTATTTTGAAGGAATTAACGAAATTCTTTCCGTAGGAATCTTCAAATGAAAATCTAAAACACTTCTATCGGATCAATTTTGATAAAATACCATCAAAAATGAAGAATTCAATCAAAATTCTTCTTCAAAATCGCAACACACCTCAAAAATACAGAAACTTCAAAAATCATCATCTTTTTGTGTGAATTCAATCGAAACGATGTTAAACAACAATAGCTATTCAAGAGCATAAGGCTCTGATACCACTTGTAGGTCCCGATAGGGTATACGGATCAATCTCTGCTGTAAAACACGCAATACGTATACGAAGTGCGGAATCCTAACATATACGTACGTCTTGAATACTCACACACACGATACGATCACACACAAGAAAAGATATCATAAAGCTCCTTGTATTATCTCTGTAAACAGTGTACACAAGTAGTAGTTCCAGAATTACAGATTTATACAGTTGAACAACTACTGCACTATTTATAGGCAATACAACTGGTATAGGCGAACTTAACATGTTCGCCAACTTTAGTTCAGGCGAACTTGTTAATTTCGCCACAACTAGGTTAGGTGAACATCTTAAGTTCACCTGTTACAAACTTAACACATTACAAGACTAAAACATACAAAACATAACATAAAGACTAAACTATTACAAAGGCTTCTACACTCCTATACATACCACAACCCTTTGTACACACATCCAATTCAATCCTAGAATTTGACATAGACTTTTGTACACGCTGTTAATTCAATTTTACACTAGGTTAACGTGGTGTGTTACAAGGATCACTTTGCTACCTCGTCTCGCGTGCTAGCTACACCTTTGAATCATATGAGTATTACATAGCCTTATTTACTCTTTTACACTTTTTGGGGTGAAACATGAACTCTATACACACAATTGCTTACATTTACACAAACTACACAAACACAAATCCTCTTTACATTCATGTACAAAAAATTTGAGCTTTATGTTTGAGTGCTAGGTGTGTTAACTCTTTGTGTGCAATTTATGTACAATCATTAACTATTCAAGCCGACGGTTAACAATGATAGATCTATTGAGTCTGACAAACCCACCCAGATTGGGGTGATTGTTACCGACAACACAATTTGCATGCTAGTTACAAAGGTTTGATTGTACTTTAGTTACACAATAGTTTCTCCTCGTGCGCAGGCATCATGTCTTGTATAAATAGGATAGGTTGACAGAAGTTAAGTACGCAGACATAGACGTAAATACGCAGATTGTAATCTCAGTGCTTTTCTCTGTAACCTTCAAGTGTTTATAATACAAAGAACGTTTAAAGTGTTTTCTCTTGTCGGTTTACTTTGTTTAGCTAGACTTTCCGCCTAGTCACGGGTATTCCGCACCCAGTCCGACTACTAGACCCACTTGCATGTGACGATCTGCCACACCCGAGGGACCTACAACTTTAGATTTCCAAACATACTTCTGTTCATTAAGTTCTTTTTGCTTAAAATGTGAAGTGGTTGAACAATCTTGTTCATTTGAAAAATGTTTAGATTGTGAAAACTCTTGTTGTTCTAAAAGTTTTCACAATCTTCTGTTTCTCCTCCGTCTTTAAGGTCTAGAAAGCTTAACCTCAGATTTTGAATTACCCTTTGGTGTATCATGAGGTTTAACCACATTTGGGTTAACATAAGGCTTACCATGAGTTCTTACCTTTCCTGGAGTAACATGCTGGTTACCTTTAGCTTTGTGAGGACAAGCAATCCTAATGTGACCCACAAGACCACAGTAAAAGCAAGATCTTGTCTCACTATATTCTCTCATATAAGGAATCTTCACATGATAAGATGCACTTGAAGAAGATTCTCCTACATAAACTTCTTTTGGAGTTTGAGACCGAACAAACTTTTTTTCAACAGGTTTTGATTCAGGCTTCATCTTCTCAGGAACTACATGCCTCTTCCCTTTATTTTTGTAAGGAATGGTCACCACAGTGTGTCCCATCTCATTACAATGGAAACATGTACGCCTGTCTTTATAATCACTGACATATGGAACTCTCCTTGAATTTGAAGAACTTCCAAATGTATAATTTCCAGATGAATTAGAATCAACCTTTGAGTCTTCTTTCTTAACCTTCGGTATCCCCTCTACCTTAGCTTCATCAAAATATTCATCATCACTCTCATCAGAATACACCATATCTTCACCTGTGACTGGATTCACTTTCAACACAGTCTTAGGATCTAAATCCTCATCTTTTATAATCTCAGGTGTAACAGAATAATTTTCGTTGAATGGTGGAGGAACATAACCAATACCACTAGTTCCCTTCACCTCTTATGTATTATTATGATAATGTCCTAATAAGAATGATGAATTTTCAAAGATTTCTAACTTTCTATGCAATTTGATCACCTCTACTTTAGATGCAGCTAGATCCTTATCTTTTTCAGCAAGATCATTATTTCTTTTCTCAATTTCTGCAAAGGACATATCCAGGTGATATGCCTGCTCTTTGATCTTCAAAGTCAGAGAACTTATATCCCTCTTCAATGATTCTATCCTCTCAATACACACATTCTCATTATCCTTTAATTTCTGATTTACCATGTGCATGGATTTCATATCACAAATGAGGTTGATGTTATCATCCATAACCCTCATCATTTTATCCTTCACTGAAATACAGTTAGAACAAAACGTTCCAGAGTAAGAAACTACCTCTGCTTTTACTTCTTAAGAAGATGCACCAGGAACCATGAATACGTCATCATCAGCTTCACCCTTTTGAGCAACAATGACAGGCTCTGTATCAATTTCTGATTCAGTCAGATCATCTTCAACTGTCTGAAAGCTTTCTTCAGTTAGCACACCAGTCTCAGTAGATTGAGTACTTTCACCAGAACGAATACTCTCACTATCACTTAACTCTGCAGAAAAATCACTTTGAGAATCACCATGCTTCTCCAATACTTCTTTGATTAAGACCACAAACGCTTGAGAAGTTGCTTCACCCTTTTTCTTCAATGCTTCCCATAGATCTCTTGAAGTTGGACACTTCCCGAGACTATGAATGATTTCTTTTGGTAAAGACATCGTTAAAGTGTCACACGTTTTCATCTCATGATCAAACTTCTGCTTTTCTACTTTAGTAAGAGATGTCACTGGTTTAGGAACATCACGAAATTCCAGAAAGTCAAAAGTAGGATGCACATATCCTTCTGTTATTGGTCTCCAAAAATTTTCATCAGTTTCTGATACGAACTATTCGAACCGGACTTTCCAGCTATGGTAATCTGAGATGCACAAAAGCCTCGGTGGCATAGTTTCAATCTCACTATCATCACACGAAATTGACATTTTGAAACTTTTGTGAAAATATCCGGAAAACAATTTCCCGCCAAAATACTCTTTTTTTAAAATTTCAAAAATGATTCAAAACAACCATATAAGCTTTCCCTAAAAAATTTGGACAAGAACAATTTCCCGCCAAAATACTCGATAAGTTCACCTGAAATTAGTTCGCCTGATAATGTTTTTTTTTATGAACATTAGCGAACTAGATAAGTTCGCCTGAAATTTGTTCCCCGGATAATGCTTGAGCGAACTTAATAAGTTCGCCTGAACCTTACTGAGCGAAGCGAACTTGATAAGTTCGCCTACTAAGTTCGCTTAAACTGAGAGAAGAAAACTTAATAAGTTCGCTTGCTAAGTTCGTCTGCAACAACTTTCAGCAAGTTCGCGTACAACAGCTGAAACAAACTCAGCAAGAAATTTAACCCAAACACGAACAAACAGCACCAAAAATCATCATTTCTCACAGATTAGAAGGAATTTGAAGAAATTGAACCGTAGGATTTAATATTTTATGAATTAGAACACTTCTATCGGATTAATTTCACCAAAATCAACTTCAAATCCACGAATTCAATAGTAAAATCAGCTTCAAGAACTTGAAAACTCCATGGATACAAAAACTTCTAAAAATGATCAATTTCTTGTCAAATTGTACACAAAAACGTCTCTAATAACCAAGAATCAAACACAAATCACGAGCAAGAGCTCTGATACCACTTTTAGGTCCAAATGACTCATCTCAGATCGATCTAGTGACAGGACGTCTCGATAACACGGAGTGCGGAATCCTTCGTGTTAACGTATGTATATCAATTAACAATAGAAACGGCAGGTAAATAAACTTTTCTTTGTATTCCACAAAACACAGAGTTTACAGATTCACAGAATACACTCATTCAAAGTCCCTCTGCTGCTTCTTTCACTGAATCTGTAAACTCTCTATTTATAGACACAAACCTGCTATAGGCGCACTTATTAAGTTCGCTCCTAAAGATGCTTGAACTTATACAGAATTTTATCAACAGTTACAAAATATGTCCAAACAGACTCCCCTTTAACTGTTTCTAACAATTCTATCAATTACAAGTCCTAGACTCTAAGACTAAGACATAATATCTTCAAGCTCATTGTCACCAGAATATGCTCCAACAGTTGATTAGAGGTTTGGGTATTCAGCAAGTCGTTTGATCCCTAACGAGACCGGGCGATTCGTGTCGCTATTTCTTTACTTCTCTCGTGTCGGCTTGGAGAGGAGTTCTAGTGGGAGCCATAGGGTTTGATCTTGAGAAGGAAAGTCTTATTTATTTAAAATAATATTATAAGTAAAGACACTATTTAAGAACATAATTTGTTAGGTCCGAGCATTCATAAAGTACCTTTGTAGGAAGTCGTGCATTTCGACTTACCGGAAGAAGTTACAAGACCAGATGTACGCCAGTCACATGGATAATTTTAGTCTGAATAACGAATTGTGAGATACCGACGGACTTGAAACCCCGTTTATGGTCCGTTATATTCATTAAGGAACAGTTGGCCGACCGTATCCACTTTTCCGTTACGAAATACTAACTCCCCTATCGAAAGGATTAGTACTAGTAACTATGACCAACCTTACTTTAAATATAACATTAATTAACAAGGAATAACAACTAGAGTAACACCTTAAATGGGATAATATTTCTAATTACATTTCTTATCTTTTTATTTTCCTTTTAACCAAAACCCATTCTACAACTTATTATCCTAGTCAGACAATAGCGAGGGTTGAGTACGGGATCCGTGTCCATGGTTCGATACTTGGTTCTTACCCATATTATATTACGATGCGATAGGTACACTTGCCTATTGTGTGTATTTAGTTGAAGTAATTATCATTTTAATTTATAAATTTAAAACCTGATTTTGTGTAGATCTAAATAGAATATATTTATTACTACTAAAAACACGCCGTCATGCTTTTGGCGTTGTTGCCAGGGTTATATATATATTTAAATTTTTATCTACATATAAAACACACATCATTTTTTGGCGTCGTTGTCGGGGACACGGTAATTTTGCGAAATATCTAAGTCGTTCGACTGACTATTTATTTCTATTTTACTTTTGTTTTATTTCTACGTTATGTTTCATTTTCATTTTATCTTCATCTTTATTTTATTTTTATTTTTTTTCTACTTTATTTATCCTTTTCATTTTTATTTTTATTCTTACTACTTTTGTTTTTATTTTGGTACTCATGCTACTTAAACTATTTTTGCAGCAACTTTCAAGGATCGCAACCCAGGAATTATTGCTAAGAAAATTGAACGGATACAAGTGACACCATTCAAAAGCATTTTAAAATAGGCGTAACACTTACAAACGGTTTTATGTGGTCAACATTGGTCAACAGTCAAAATTGGTCAACAGGGGGCATTGCACGGCCGTGCAACCCAATGCACGACCGTGCATTGGGGACTGTGCATGTCTGGTGTTAAAAACTGCAGAAAACTCATTTTTCTCAAATTCCCAAACTCCGAACTCGCTCGATTTCGGCCAAAATCGCTCCAAAACCCCCGATTTCTCACGTTTTCTCCTGATTTTTGCTTCCAATCTCTTCCTCGAGGTATGTAAACTTATCCAATGTCAATTTTATTGTAATTTATGCTTCAAATGTGGCTAATCTTGTTCAAATAATGCTAGGGTTTCGTTTTGAACTTAGGTTTGAGTATGCTTGAATATGAACTCAATGCTTGATCTAGATGCATATTTGACTAGGTAGGATCATAATGTAACTCATTTTTGCCTTTTTGGGTAGGATTTGTTTGATTTGTATGGATGAGTTTATAAAGTTTGACCTAGAACTCTTGAACTTAGAAATACAAATTGGAGCATGAATCTGTTTGAATGTGTTTAGGTCTTAACATAGTTGGTGGGAAATTGTTGATTAGTTGAAGAATTTTGATGGGTTTGACTTTTCGAAAGTCAACATGTTGACAATCTATATTAGTAGTCATATTGAACCGTTTGAATTTACGTCTTGTTTGACTTATTGCAATTGACCATTTTGAGACTCGAGAAATATAACCGGGCCATAACCATGCACGAATTTATGTTCCCCTTGTGTGGTCCAAAAATTATATACGTATATATTTTTATAAAAGCATGATTCTTATCAAGCTTTTGGCACCAATATGCATCGTACTTTACATCCAATCAAGTTTTTGGCGCTGTTAAAATATATATGTTGAATCACTAACTCCTTTAATTAATGATTATGTAGGTCATGGCTGAGTCTTCCCGACATGCAGGGCGAAAGAGGAGAAACACCCGATCAGGTTATAGGCCAGGTTCATCCTCGTCTGCCCACATGAGTGGCTCGCCACAGACTCCACCATCTCCTCCACCGCCTTTTCACCCGTAGCCCATGCCAGAAGGACCACAGGATTTGCACCCGTGGCTTATCTTTGACCCCGATGAGGCCATCGAGGTCCATGCCTACTAAACACTACCCACATTGCTAAGGCAAACCTTCGGAACACACAAGACAATTTTCTACCCAACCTTAGAAGATGTTAATCTCTTAGACAGTGCAGTTCCCCCATCACTAATCCTTGGCATAGATTCTTTGCCATTAGGGAAGCAACCTATTACTACCTCAACCTTGAGTTCCTAGCATCCTTCCAGTTTGATAGGCCGGTAGTGAGTATGGAAATGCATGATTGTGTACGTTTCAAGATGGCTAGACATTGGTATGAAATGTCATTGTCCCAATTAGGGGTAAAAATGGGATTATACAGGCACAAGGAGATTACGGAGCCGATCTTTACTGACAGCAAATGGGAGTTTGCAGAGGGAGAGGCATCAACATTTTGGCATAGGATCAGATCCGGACCTTTTAACCAACACAGTAAAAATAGCACCAAGATCAAATATCCCCTCCATCGTTACCTACACCGATGCATTGTCCTTTCCATCGGGGGGAGAAAGGATAGCACAGGGGTTATGAGCGTTAGAGATCTTCTCCACTTGCACTGCTTGATTGATGGAATTCCTTGCAACTTGGCCTACAGTTTGGCCAAGTTCTTTACTAGATCTACTGTCTACTGTTCCAACAGCCATATCTTTGGTGGACCATATATTACTCACCATGCCTCATACCTAGGTGTCTTGTCCTCTGTGCACCTCGGTATACTTACAGAGATGGACACACCCATTCTACCTGTTGACACCCAAGTATTGATCAACATGCATATGATGAAGAAGTTCAATGGGGTGTACCGATTAGTAGGCCATCGGGGAAATATTTGGACTGGTGTAGTTGAAGAATCAGAGTACGAGGGTGCACCTATGGGACAACTGGGGCATCAAGGCCCAGGTATGTACCAAACTATTGTTAACCCCACAACGTTAGATCTAATGATCCGTATGGGTCAGCTGGGTCAGACGATGGATGACATGCGACAGGACTTCTACGATCACACTCATGATCCGTATGCCCATCAGCAATATCAGCAGCAGCTTCCCAGGCCACACCAGTAGTGGAAGCTTCCTCCTTTTCAGTAGCAGCTCTGTTCACCCTTCATATTTGGTACCTGTGGTTATTTTCTGACGTAGTTTATGGTTGTTGACTTTTGACGTTGGTTTGTTTGACTAGACATGATACCATTTTTACCAGTTACAAGAGTAACCGTTGACATAGTGGCACTGCCACCAACCTTATTTGGCCGCTTTGTTAAGCGAATGTTAGTTTAATTTTTCCTTTTTGTACTTACTTTATGTGTTGGGCATTGCATAGCATTACATGTTATATAGATTTTGGTTCGTGCCCGAAAATACGATCTAGGCATTGATGAGAATCGATTACACGCCCGAAAATTACGTCCCATCAGGGGAGTATTAGTTTTACCACACTCTTATTATTCTTGACACATATCATATTGCATACATTCATATTGTCAGAAACTAAGTGTGGGGTGGAACTCCATTGATATTTTGACTACCTGATCTTGTCTTAAGTATTACAATTGCATGATTAACAAATACCCAATTCATGAAATCAAAATTTATGTATAGAAGTAATAAAAACATTTTATAAAATAATCTTAAAGCAAAAGTCTTAAAAATCATTTGGCATAAACGAGCTTATAAAAACAGCAATTGAAATACCATCGAAGTGAATCAAGGAAACAAATAGGGAAGATTAGGGAGAACAACAGAAAGAAAGAAATAAGTTTATGCACATTCTTACTTTATTACCCTTTACCTCCCGTTTCCATATGAGAAATTTGAACCTATCCGATGCATTATCATGAATACATCAAGTTTTTGACGTCATTTCACATGCTCATTTCGTTTGTTAGAGTGATTGCTAATTATTGCTTTGCATGTTAAAACTTGTGTAAAATGTACATTTCAAGATCATGGACTAAAAGAATGCATAAAAATGATTGAGGCATTAGGATTAACCCATTTTCTTTAGCCTTTTCTTTTCCTTTACCTACCCTAAACATTATCCCCTATTTAGCCCCTTTGAGCCTAAACCTTTTCGTTTCCAAACCCACATCTCGAAACCTTTAAACCCGGAAAATTAGCCTTTTATCTTTTAACCCTTTTAGTTGAAAATTGACTTGGCTATGAATGAATAAATGATTATCCAGTGAAAGTTTATAGATCCATCTTATGTTTGAAGAAAGAAACTCATCTAATATGAAAAGAAGAATTATTGTGAAAAGAAAAAGGGTCAACTAAAAAAATTATTAAATTGCCCAAGTTAGTGAAGAAATCTCATCAAAAGAGAATCAAACTTACCCGAAAAATTGGAGTATGCAATGCTGATCAAAATGAATGTATTTGGAAGAAAAAGCTGAATGATTCATGAAGAATTGATAGCAATGAATATTTTAACGATAAGAAGAAGGTGATATTCTTGAAACAAGGGATTTAGTCTTGACAATTTGACCTTAAAAGAGTCCTTAGATTTGTCACAATGTCTAATTTAAGTTGAATAGGAAATCATTCACATTTTAATCATCAAGCCAAGTCAGATTTTCAACATTTAGTCACTTTTCCCAAATACTTCCTACCTTAACCCTAAGCTAAACATTACAACCCTTTGCAAAGCCCTCTTGATTCATGCATATATTTTATGTCAATTGGTGGAGATTTGATTTCTATACAAGCCTATGACTATGCAAGCATTAATTGTAGCATTGAGTGTTCTTCTTAACATACAATATCCATATATTTAACCGAGTGTTGAGTGAACAGTTGTCAGACTGTAATTTTGTGCGTAATCATAGTTTCATCAAGTATGTTGGGCTTGCTACCCTATTGCGGAGAAACACTCGAAAGGTATAACCACCAAATCATTATTTTTAAGAGGGCCATTCAGCCATTTGGGACAACAGCTTTGGATTAACATTTAACCAATACTTTACTTCTACGGGTATAATCATGCACTAGTTTGCTTGAGGACAATCAAAGTTTAAGTGTGGGGTATTATAATATAACGTAAATTATACATGTTTTGCACGCATAATTATCCCCGAAATCATCACAATTAGAGATAATACGATAATAATTGATGCCTAATCCATCCATTTATGTTCCGATAGGATAATTGACGCGGATATGCCAAAACATGAAGAAAACACTCAAAATCAAGGTAAAATCAGCATTTGGGGTCAGTTGAACGTAACCGGACGCAGAAGGTCAAACATGGAAGTCAAAAAGTCAACATGAAGGAAACACAGTCAATGCACGGTCATGCAAAGCCATGCACGGCCGTGCAAATGCCAAATTTGCCTCCTGTACTATCTTGTACTGCCAGATTCTGCACGTGAAAGAAATGGGTACTTTGCACGCCTGTGCAATCCAATGCACGGTCGTGCATTGCCAAAATCTTCGCCTATAAATAGCAAACTCATTCTAGTGTTTTAGTTCTCCCTTACCAGGAGGTATGAAGGCCTTAGTGCTCTGCTAAGAACCGGAACTCTCTCAGTTTTGGTCCGTTTTAGCTTTCTTGTTTATTTTCCTTTTTAAAGTCTTGTAATATGAAGCGATTCTTCTAGTTTGAGTACAACAAGAGGCATTCTATACCCGCTCTCACTTGGTGATGGAATACTTCCACACATTATCTTATGTTTTTAAAGTCTTTACTATAATTTATCTTAAAAAGACAAGAATAAGTGATCTTTAAACCAACCTAATAATCTTGAATCTTGTTACTTACTCAAGCAAGACTTCTTGTTTGAGAAGTTTATTCGATGTTTGTACGGTCTAAATACAAATCTTGGTGCTAGCATGGAAAGTTAGTATAGATTTAATATTATGGGTTTATTGGAGGTTTGGGTATTAAGTAGGTCGTTTGAGCCCTAACTAGACCGGGAGGTTTGTGTCGGTATTTCTTTACTTCCCTCGCGTTGGCTTGAAGAGGACTTCTAGCGGGAGCCAAGGGCTTTGATCTTGACAATGAATGTATTATTTATTTAAATTAATATTATAAGTAAAGACACTATTTAAGAACATAATTTGTTAGGTCCGAGCGTTCATAAAGTACCTTTGGAGGAAGTCGTGCATTCTGACTTACCGGAAGAAGTTACAAAACCAGAGGTACGTTAGTCACAGGGATAATATTAGTCCGAATAGTGAATTGTGAGATAACGACAGACTTGAGACCCCGTTTAGGGTACATTATATTCATTAAGGAATAGTTAGCCGACCGTATCCACTGTTCCGTTACGAAATACTAACTCCCCTATCGAAACGGTTAGTACTAGTAACTATGACCAACCTTACTTTAAATATAACATTAATTTACAAGGAATAACAACTAGAGTAACACCTTAAATGGGATAATATTTCTAATTACATTTCTTATCTTTTTATTTTCCTTTTAAACAAAACCCATTCTCCAACTTATTATCCTAGTCAGACAATAGGGAGGGTTGAGTACGGGATCCGTGTCCATGGTTCGATACTTGGTTCTTACCCATACTATATTACGCTGCGATAGGTACACTTGCCTATTGTTTGTATTTAGTTGAAGTAATTATCATTTTAATTTCTAAATTTAAAACCTGATTTTGTGTAGCTCTAAATAGAATATATTTTTACTACTAAAAACACCCCATCATGGTTTTGGCGTTGTTGTCAGGGTTATATATATATTTACATTTTTATCTACATATAAAACACACATCAGTTTACTCTTGCTTTCCCCTCAGTTAAGGCGTAGGCTCGAGTCCTAGCCTTTGGCTGTGTAACCTTTCTGATTTTCATGTTTTCATTTTAGTACAATAAAGCATGTATGAATTTCAATCTTAGTGAAATGGTTATATCAAGCCCTAATGTTATCAAATACCGATTCACAATTTCCACCCGCATTTATTCTAGAATCACTATATGTATATATTTAGACTTATGTGTACCTATATATACACATTTACACCCAATTTGCAAATACTTTTACATTAGATTGGACCCTAAATCATTTGAACTCTCAAACAATTAAACCTACACTTTCAATTTTGACTTTTAAACATCAAATTTTGACTTTCCATGATCCGGTTGACTTTTAAAAGTCAAAGCAGCCTAAATCGCGATAATCCAAGGCTGCCTTCGACGATTCTTGTTGAATTGGACTTCTCATGGTTACACAAGCAATAATAGACCAAATCCAGGCCCAAACAACGTATTAATTCAATCAATTTTAGCGGGTGAGTTTGAATTCAAACGAATTTGACTTCACAAAGTCAAATTCGTATCAATCCATTATCAATCTATGCAATTAACGTGTTTAAACCCCCGAAAATCACGCGCAAACGTCTCTTGAGTGAATGTGGAACCTGTTCGTGACCCAATTCAATTCCAAATCTTTGATTCGATGCGTAAATCTCGTCCGTTAGCTGTCATCGTCAAACCCGAATCAAATCAAGCAGTTAAGATAAAATTAAACGAATTAAAACATACGTTTACCTTCGCCTAGTCTATTACAATCTCTCTGAACCACTAATCGCGTCTCATTTCGCGTCTGAAGCCAAATCCAGCACCAAGAACAGTCGGGGAAATCGCGTAGCCGTCAGGACTCGTTGCCCAATCTTAACGAGTAAGTTTTAGATCATTTGGTTCGTAATTGAGTCCTGATCGTTAGCCCCCTATCAATTCGAGTAAACATAATCCATCGAAATCAATTTGAATTAGAGTTCTTGGCCGTTTTACTCGAAGTCTGATTTGGGGAAAATGGATAATTCAAGTTTACCTATTTAAGTTTCCTTGTTCCTATTATGACCAGGGAACCACCTGGTCCGACTGGTTAAGTCTATGCTCCATCGGCCGGGTGGTGTGGGTTCGAAACCCACGTAGACCGACCCTTTTTGCGCGTGACTCAAAGCCAGACCCGGCCTCTTGAACCGAACTGGTTATATACAAATCGATCCAGTCCAAAACACGGGTTAGCCCCCTGGTCCAGTGGTTGAGACGACTGCCTAGTACAGAAGCCACCGGGGTTCGAGCCGGGTGGCCTGTTTAAAATTTTAAAACGAGTTTTACAACTTCAAAAATTTTATAAAAAAGTATTTTTATAAACCTTACACTATTTGTAACAGAATAAAACCAAATTTGAAAATTTTCAATATAAATTCAGTTTTATTAATTTCGTTGTTCAAATTGTGTATTAAAATAATTAAAACAAAAACTTTAAATATCAAAAATTAATTTCTAAATAAAAGCAATAAATTTTATAAAAGTTTATAAAATGTTAACTCATTTAAAGCAAATTAGTATATATTTTTTTTAGATGATAAATAAAATAAAAATTATTCATTTAATTTATTTAAATAAATGAAATTATTTATTTATTTTATTTATTTAATTAAAACACTATTCGCATAAGTAGAAATTATTTTTCTAAACATATATTTACAATCCATATATTTTAACATATTTTTCACAAATAAATAAATAAAAATTATTTATTTATTTAATTTAATTATTTAAATAATTAAAATTATTTATTTATTTAAAATATGCACTATTCGTATAAGTAGAAATTATTTTTCTAAACATATATATTTTAACATATTTTTCACAAATAAATAAATAAAAATTATTTATTTATTTAGTTTATTTAAATAAATAAAATTATTTAATTTATTTATTTAAATTAAACACTATTCGTATAAGTAGAAATTCTTTTTCTAAACATATATATTTTAACATATTTTTTACAAATAAATAAATAAAAATTATTTATTTATTTAGTTTATTTGAAAAAATGAAATTATTTATTTTATTTTTTTAAATTAAACACTATTCACATAAGTAGAAATTCATTTTCTAAACACATTTATATATTTACACTCTATATATATGTTAGCATATTTGTCACAATTAAATAAATAATATTAATTAATTTATTTAAATCCAACCCTACGTCGGTGACTATTAAGTTCATACATATATACCTTGAACTCATAATACACATTAAATTCGTATTTAAGCATAGTATGCCTTTACATGGAATAACACAAATCTATTTGTACCAACCCACACACATCAAAAACCGTTGAACCCTAGAATTAGACATAGACTTTTGTACACACTATTAACTCAATACACATTATACACTTGGTTAACGTGGTGAGTTACAAGGATCGTTTTGCCACCTAGACTCGCGTTCTAGCTACACTCTTGATTCAAGTGAGTTTACATAGCCCCCTTTTTATTTTGTACTTTTGGGGTGAAACATGATTTACTTTTTGAAACTTTTTGCATAGACTTAAATACAATTCAATAATATGATATTATGTGTTATGTGCTTTGTGCCTGAATGCTATGAGTTAAGACTACATATACATGACTTTAGTACAATCATTAACTCCGTACAAGCCAATGGTTAACATTGATAGATCTATTGTGTCTGACAAACCCACCCGGTTAGGGTGTTTGTTACCGACTTTACATCAGGGTAACCTGCGTGTTATGCCTCAGTCACAAGGTTTGATTGTACACACTTAGTTTAACTATAGATTCTCCATAAATGCCTTACACACGTGTATCGTATGAATTGTATAAAACACTTTAAACTTGGTTGTGTGACAAAACCTATTTATGCTCACCAACTTTTTAGTTGACCTTGTTTTCATCATGTTTCAGTTACTAATGCTTGAGAATAAGTACAAGATGCTTCACTTAGGACCGATGACCTAGAATTTAATTTAAAGAGACTATTTATGTATTTCTATTTCCCTTGTAATGTTGGATTTATGTTTATTTGTGATATGAAATTGGTTGTTTAATTATTTAAGCTTTAGTAAACCTTGAGCTTTTGAACAGTCTACATGTCCCGCCCCGACGTATTCCGCCGTGAGTTGGGTGTGACAGATTGGTATTAGAGCCAGGTTATAGGGAATTAGGTTATTAGACACCTTTGACCTAGACTATAACCTTAGGACACCCATTATTTGCCATGCTCTATGATTATATGATATGCTACATGCTATGTGTTACTTACTTATTATATTTTGATACTTTATTTGTTAAAATTCATGAATTATTAGGCTATACTTAAATAATAAATTAAATAAACAATATCCCTACCCATACCCTAAGCCTCATAACCTTCTTACCTACTTCTATGTCATCATCGTCATAGCATGTGGAAACTTTATGAATTTAAATCTATAGAATTCCTTTATTTCCTCGTTAAGGTTTTAAACTTTGTTAATTATTAGAGGACACGTGCAATCTGGAAGGGTGACACCTGTATTCTGGGTTTTCTGTCTAGGAAAGCATTTCGTATAAATCCCAATCAACCGAGGGACCCGTATGCTTTCCTGGGAATTCCAGGGATGAGTGTTTACTTATAGGCTAAAGCACGTCTCCTTGAAAATTATATGAGTTTAATTGACCTTAATGTGTCATAGTATTCAAGTGATTATGTCACTATTTGAGTACAATCCAAACTATGATTTACTACTTCATATATTATTTTGTTCCCTTTTAAAGTCAATCAACTTTCATAAGTTCTTACATCATTTCTTGTCTTGTGCAAATATGTAGAATGCCTCCTGTCGTGCTACCGTGGCCAACAACAACACAGATATTGCTACTATCCTTGCACAACTTGTAACTCAACTCACTCAAGTTAATGGTGCCACAAACGGTAACCATGGAACTAATGGTGGTGGTGGTGCTAACCAACCGCAATGTACTTTCAAGCACTTTAACTCGTGCAACCCCACTAAGTTTTATAGCACTGAAGGAGCCACGGGTCTTTTGCAATGGTTCGAGAGCATTGAAAGCACTTTTCTCAACAGCGATTGTCCCGACAACCTCCGGGTCCGCTATGCCACCAGCGTCTTCCAAAAACGAGCGCTCACTTGGTGGAATGGTGAAAAGAGGTATATGGGGCATGGATATGGTAATGGCCTTGCCATGGGATGAGGTCAAACGGCTCATGACCGAGGAGTTTTGTCCTCGCAATGAAATGAAGAAGCTAGAGGCCGAATTTTGGGATCTTGCCCAAGATAGTGGTGAAAGTTTAGCCTACACCACCCGTTTCCATGAGCTAAGTCTTCTAGTACCTCATATGGTCACACCTTTGGCTCGGGGTATTGAAAAGTACATCGGTGGTCTGCCGATGAAGATTCAAGACACTGTTTTAGGGAGGAACCCAGCTACCCTTGAAGATGCCATCCGCCTATCCGCCACATTAACCGATAACCATGTAAAGGCGGGTACGCTAACAAGGAAGGGTACTAAGAAGGTCCTAGACACGGCAACACCTTCTGAGCCCTCCAAAGGGGTTAAACTCGAACCTTTCTCCAACAACAAGAAACGAAAGACTAGGAACTTTGCTGTTGTTACCCCAGCTGCCCCAGTCAATCACGTTGCTCCTATGACTCAGAATTCAGCCAAGAAACATTATGTGGGCAGCAGCCCTTTGTGCAATACGTGCAATTACCATCACTTCCCAAATATACCGTGTCGGATATGTGCCAGCTGTGGAAGATATGGACATTTAGCCAACACCTGCAGAGTCAAACCACCTGGCAATACAACCAACCAGGGAAACAAAGGGGTTCTAACTATCACTAATGGGAATGCTTGTTTTGAATGTGGTAACCCAAACCACTTCCGAAACCGATGCCCAAAACTTATCAACCCTAATCAAGGTGGAGCTAGAGGGCGTGCTTTCAACATAAATGCTAATGAAGCCCAGGCCAACAATGATGTGGTCAACGGTATGTTCCTCGTTAATAACCAGTATGCTTCCATACTATTTGATATCGGTGCCAATAAGAGTTTTGTTTCACTTAATTTTGAACCTTTGCTTGCTAAAACCCGAACTAAGTTAGAGAAAATGTTTACCGTTGAAGTAGCGGATGGAAACCCCATCATCATTGACTCCATTATCCGCGATTGTGTCATCGAACTTAATGAATATTCCTTTCCCGTCAACCTCATACCTATGCAACTGGGAAGCTTTGATATCATGATAGGCATGGATTGGCTATCTAGTCATCATGCCGAGGTTGTTTGTTTTGAGAAGAGCATCCAAATTCCTCTCCCCTCTGGTGATACATTAAAAGTCTTTGGTGAGAAACCATGTAGTGGGCTTAAGCTCATGTCGTGCACTATGGCCCGAAAGTACTTACGGAAGAAGTATGTGGCCTTTCTAGCCCATATCGTTCAAAAGAAGGACCAAGAGAAGAGCATTCAAGACATCCCCATCATTTGTGACTTTCCCGAAGTATTTCCTGAAGATCTATTCGGTCTTCCACCTGTTCGTCAAGTCGAGTTTCGTATCGACCTTGTACCCGGAGCTAATCCTGTGGCTAAAGCTCCATTCCGCCTAGCACCTTCTGAAATGCAAGAACTTGCAAGTCAACTTCAAGAACTTTCCGATAAAGGTTTCATTCGTCCCAGTCATTCACCATGGGGTGCACCCGTCCTATTCGTGAAGAAGAAAGATGGCTCATTCCGGATGTGTATTGACTACCGCGAACTCAACAAACTTACTTACCATCAAGAACCGTTATCCTTTGCCTAGGTATGATGATCTCTTTGATCAACTCCAAGGTTCCACCTACTTCTCGAAGATTGATCTTCGATCCGGATATCACCAACTTCGTGTACAAGAGGAGGATATTCCAAAGATTGCCTTTCGTACAAGATACGGTCACTACGAATTTATGGTTATGCCTTTTGGGCTAACCAATGCCCCCGCGGTTTTCATGGATCTCATGAATCGCGTATGCAAACCATACTTAGATAAATTCGTGATCGTTTTCATTGACGACATCTTGATCTACTCTAAGACCAAATCAGATCATGAGCAACACCTTAAGTTGGTTTTAGACCTTTTAAGAAAAGAACAACTATATGCTAAGTTCTCCAAGTGTGAATTTTGGCTAAAGGAAGTTCAATTTTTGGGTCATATTGTCAATGAAAAGGGAATTCATGTTGATCCCGCAAAGATCGAAGCCGTTAAGAATTGGAGTACCCCTAAGACCCCTACCGAAGTTCGTTCATTTCTTGGTCTTGCTGGTTATTACCGTCGTTTCATCTCAAACTTTTCCATGATTGCGGTCCCTCTCACGGCCTTGACCCACAAAGGTAAACACTATGAATGGGGACCAAAGCAAGAGGAAGCCTTCCAACTCCACAAGCAAAAATTGTGCAATGCTCCTATTCTCACTCTTCCTGATGGCAACGATGATCTGGTGGTCTACTGCGATGCATCAAATCAAGGCCTTGGTTGTGTTCTCATGCAACGGGGCAAGGTGATCGCTTATGCATCAAGACAACTTAAAATTCACGAAAAGAATTATACGACACACGATCTTGAGTTAAGTGCGGTTGTCTTCGCATTAAAGATTTGGAGGCATTATCTCTATGGCACGAAATGCGTGGTGTTCACTGACCATAAAAGTCTCCAACACATCTTCAATAAAAAAGAACTCAATATGAGGCAACGACGTTGGGTCGAGCTCCTTAACGACCACGACTGCGAGATTCGGTACCATCCCGGTAAAGCGAATGTTGTGGCCGATGCCTTGAGTCGTAAGGACCACATTATGCTTCATTGTGTTAGGATTCAAACCGATATTCAAAATCGCATCTTAGAAGCTCAACACGTCTCGGTCACCGAGGGTAATCTGTATAACGAAATGTCATGTGGTGTTGAACTCCTATTATAAACCAAACCTAATGGCCTCCTCTATTACTTGAATCGTATCTGGGTCCCCGATCGTGGTGACCTTCGCGCGGTCCTTATGAGCGAGGCACACAAAACTCGTTACTCCGTCCATCCCGGGGCTGATAAAATGTACAAGGGTCTTCACCACCAATACTGGTGGCCCGGGATGAAGAAAGACATTGCACTATATGTCGCAAAATGTCTAACTTTCTCCAAAGTCAACATGTCCTTCTGGTTTACTTGAACAACCAGAAATTCCAGTGTGGAAATGGGAAAATCTAGCCATGGATTTCATTACCAAACTCCCTCGTACTTCTAGAGGTTATGATAGCCTTTGGGTGATCATTAACCGTCTCACCAAATCTGCTCACTTTCTACCCATCCGAGAAGACTATCGGGTAGAGAAACTAGCTTGAGTCTACATTGACGAAAATGTGAGTCGTCACGGGGTCCCACTTAACATAATCTCTGATAGGGATGCTCGTTTCACCTCCCGCTTTTGGCAATCTCTCCAAACTGCTCTTGGTACACGCTTGGATTTAAGCACGGCTTACCATCCCCAAACTGATGGTCAGTCCGAGCGAGTGAATCCAGACGCTCGAGAACATGCTTAGAGCTTGTGTAATTGATTTTGGTGGCAATTGGGATTCACATCTATCCCTCATTGAGTTCTCTTACAACAATAGCTACCACACCAGCATCAACATGGCTCCATTTGAATCTCTCTATGGTCAGAAGAGTCACTCCTATTTGTTGGAACGAGATTGGTGAAGCACAAATCACCGGTCCCGAATTAATCCAAGAAACGTCAGACAAGATCCTACAGATCCGCAACAACATTCAAGTAGCAAGGAGTCGGCAAAAGAGCTATGCCGACAAGAGACATAAACCCTTGGAGTTCCAAGTCGGTTATCTTGTACTTCTAAAGGTATCTCCTTGGAAGGGGGTGATTCGCTTCGGGAAGAAGGGTAAACTAGCACCTCGCTATGTAGGTCCATTCAAGATCCTCGAAAGGATCGGGAAAGTGGCTTACAAACTCGAATTACCTCCATCACTTGATAATGTACATCCTACTTTCCACGTGTCCAACCTAAAGAAATGTCTTGCTGATGAGAATCTCCATATACCTCTTGACGATGTGCGCATTGACGAAACGATGCACTTCGTGGAGAGACCAGTGGAGATCATGGGTCGCGAGATCAAGCAACTCAAGCGAAGCCGTATCCCTATTGTCAAAGTACGATGGGAATCTAAGCGTGGACCTGAATTTACTTGGGAACGTGAGGACCAAATGAAGCTCAAGTACCCTCACCTCTTTGCTGATACAGTCGCCGCAACTAGCTAAATTTCGGGACGAAATTCCCTCAACATGGGGATACTGTAACCTTTCTGATTTTCATGTTTTCATTTTAGTACAATAAAGCAAGTATGAATTTCAATCTTAGTGAATTAGTTATATCAAGCCCTAATGTTATCAAATACTGATTCACAATTTCCACCCACATTTATTCTAGATTCACTATATGTATATATTTAGACTTATGTGTACCTATATATACACACTTACACCTAATTTGCAAATACTTTTACATTAGATTGGACCCTAAATCATTTGAACTCTCAAACAATTAAACCTGCACTTTCAATTTTGACTTTTAAACATCAAATTTTGACTTTCCATGATCCGGTTGACTTTCAAAAGTCAAAGCAGCCCAAATCGCGATAATCCAAGGCTGCCTTCGACGATTCTTGTTGAATTGGACTTCTCATGGTTACACAAGCAATAATAGACCAAATCCAGACCCAAACAACGTATTAATTCGATCAATTTTAGCGGGTGAGTTTGAATTCAAACGAATTTGACTTCACAAAGTCAAATTCGTATCAATCCATTATCAATCTGTGCAATTAACGCGTTTAAACCCCCAAAAATCATGCGCAAACTTCTCTTGAGTGAATGTGGACCCGGTTCGCGACCCAATTCAATTCTAAATATTTGATTCGATGCGTAAATCTCGTACGTTAGCTGTCATCGTCAAACCCGAATCAAATCAAGCAGTTAAGATAAAATTAAACGAATTAAAACATATGTTTACCTTCGCCTATTCTATTACAATCTCTCTGAACCTCTAATCGCGTCTCATTTCGCGTCTGAAGCCAAATCCAGCACCATGAACAATCGGGGAAATCGCGTAGCCATCAGCACTCGTTGCCCAATCTTAACGAGTAAGTTTTAGATCATTAGGTTCGTAATTGAGTCCTGATCGTTAGCCCCCTATCAATTCGAGTAAACATAATCCATCGAAATCAATTTGAATTAGGGTTCTTGGCAGTTTTACTCGAAGTCTGATTTGAGGAAAATGGATAATTCAAGTTAACATATTTAAGTTTCCTTATTCCTATTATGACCAGCGAACCACCTGGTCCGACTGGTTAAGTCTATGCTCCATCGGGCGGGTGGTGTGGGTTCGAAACCCACGCAGACCTACCCTTTTTGTGCGTGACTCAAAGCCAGACCCGGCCTCTTGAACCGAACTGGTTATATACAAATCGATCAAGTCCATAACACGGGTTAGCCCCCTGGTCCAGTGGTTGAGACGACTGCCCTGTACAGAAGCCACCCGGGTTCGAGCCAGGTGGCCTGTTTAAATTTTTAAAACCAGTTTTACAGCTTAAAAAATTTTATAGAAAATATTTTTATAAACCTTACACTATTTGTAACAGAATAAAACCAAATTTGTAAATTTTCAATATAAATTCAGTTTTATTAATTTCGTTGTTCAATTTGTGTATTAAAATAATTAAAACAAAAACTTTAAATATCAAAAATTAATTTCTAAATAAAAGCAATAAATTTTATAAAAGTTTATAAAATGTTAACTCATTTAAAGCAAACTAGTATATATTTTTTTTAGATGATAAATAAAATAAAAATTATTCATTTAATTTATTTAAATAAATGAAATTATTTATTTATTTTATTTATTTAAATAAAACACTATTCGCATAAGTAGAAATTCTTTTTCTAAACATATATTTACAATCCATATATTTTAACATATTTTTCACAAATAAATAAATAAAAATTATTTATTTAATTTAATTATTTAAATAAATGAAATTATTTATTTATTTTATTTATTTATTTAAATTAAACACTATTCCTATAAGTAGAAATTCTTTTTCTAAACATATATATTTTAACATATTTTCACAAATAAATAAATAAAAATTATTTATTTATTTAGTTTATTTAAATAAATGAAATTATTTAATTTATTTATTTAAATTAAATACTATTCGTATAAGTAGAAATTCTTTTTCTAAACATATATATTTTAACATATTTTTCACAAATAAATAAATAAAAATTATTTATTTATTTAGTTTATTTGAATAAATAAAATTATTTATTTTATTTATTTAAATTAAACACTATTCACATAGGTAGAAATTCTTTTTCTAAACACATATATATATTTACACTCTATATATATGTTAGCATATTTGTCACAATTAAATAAATAAAATTAATTATTTTATTTAAATCCAACCCTACGTCGGTGACTATTAAGTTCATACATATATACTTTGAACTCATAATACAAATTAAATTCGTATTTAAGCATAGTATGCCTTTATATGGAATAACACAAATCGATTTGTACCAACCCACACACATCAAAACCCGTTGAACCCTAGACTTAGACATAGACTTTTGTACACACTATTAACTCAATATACATTATACACTAGGTTAACGTGGTGAGTTACAAGGATCGTTTTTCCACCTAGACTCGCGTGCTAGCTACACTCTTGATTTAAGTGAGTTTACATAGCCCCCTTTTTATTTTGTACTTTTAGGGTGAAACATGATTTACTTTTTGAAACTTTTTGCATAGACTTAAATACAATTCAATAATATGATATTATGTGTTATGTGCTTTGTGCCTGAATGCTATGAGTTAAGACTACATATACATGACTTTATTACAATCATTAACTCCGTACAAGCCAACGGTTAACATTGATAGATATATTGTGTCTGACAAACCCACCCGGTTAGGGTGTTTGTTACCTACTTTACATTAGGGTAACCTGCGTGTTATGCCTCAGTCACATGGTTTGATTGTACACACTTAGTTTAACTATAGATTCTCCATAAATGCCTTACACACGTGTATCGTATGAATTGTATAAAATACTTTAAACTTGGTTGTGTGACAAAACCTATGTATGCTCACCAACTTTTTAGTTGACATTTTTTTCATCATGTTTCAGGTACTAATGATTGAGAATAAGTACAAGATGCTTCACTTAGGACCAATGACCTAGAATTTAATTTAAAGAGACTATTTATGTATTTCTATTTCCCTTGTAATGTTGGATTTTAATTTTATTTGTGATATGAAATTGGTTGTTTAATTATTTAAACTTTAGTAAACCTTGAGATTTTGAACAGTCTACATGTCCCGCCCCGACGTATTCCGTCGTCGGTTGGGGTGTGACAGGCTGTTCATGTTTCTTTTCTTTTCCTAAACCAGATTGTCTGGTTCTCCTACAGTTCTTGGTCAGGTGTCCAAATAGTCCACAACCTTGGCATTTAGTGTCTCTTAAACAGTCGCGAGAATAGTGCCCCGCCTTCCCACACCTATAACAGATGGTGGAACCAACTAGGCACTCGGCTTGGTGTTTCTTCAAACATTTCTTACAAGCGTCATATTCTTCAGTTCTTGGCTTCTTAGCCTCAGCTGTATAGTTCCCCTTTCCAGTTCCCTTAGACACGTTTTCCCATTTCCTTTTCTGTGTCTCAGGTAACAGACTAGGCAATACGCTCTTCTGTGTCAGTACAACCTCACGGGCAATAGCATCCATAAGTTCAGGTTCCAGTCGTAGTGACCCTTCATTGCCATCTCCCGGTGGGGTCACATTAGTGCCATGCATTCTATCGGTGTGTTTCACGTGCACGCTTTATTCTTCCTCTTGTCTATGGTTCAATGGAGGTCTAGCTACTCGGCCCGTATGACCGCCTTGGCATGTAAGTCTTCCTCTACTAGCCATAGTTTTCTAGATTTTTCTGATATGTAAAGGAAATACATCAATGTCATTCCTTCAGATCATAGTTTAGAACAGTACGAAGTGACCGGTTTGTGATTAATAATTTGCTTTGCTTTTCGGGTTCAAAACTCTTCACGTCAGTGGTGACATTGACATCTATGTGTTCTAAGTTAAGGCATCTATTCCTATCTACATGCATTACTTTACTACTTACTTAATGAGCTAGTGTTGGCGTTGGCTACCCATACCGACATTTGTGCGTTGGTCCCATTATCAGCTTGAGTCCAGACATTTAGGGATGTCTGAATCTCTCAAACTATTGCTCTGATACCAACTTGTAAGGCCCCTTTTCCTGGGTGACCTCACTCGTTGAATTTACTCATAAACATAGTCCTCAGAGTGCTGAACTTAAAATTAAAATCGTTCACACATAGCGGAAACATAGCGAAAGCATTCATCATTTGGTTACATAAACAGCGGAAGTCTTAACATTTAAACATAAAACATGGTCTTAGCGTAAAGTCATTTAAAAGGGATGTCAGTCTTATAGCAGATAGCCATCACGCCTTTGCCCGTCATTTCTTCTTGTTACCTGAAGTGCATACTAAAAGTCAGCTAACACTGGTGAGTTCTAGTTTAACACAAGAAGACATAAACATTATTTCTTATCATACCTTCAATTGTATATAAATATAGGTATAAGTATATATTTATCATTTCAATTCTTTCCTTCGAACTTTCATTCTTATGGGTGAATATATAATAGTACTTACATTCTTAGATTCATACAAACATTCTTTTGAACGTTCATTTACTTACACATGAGGGTGATCAACCCGTTATTCTGTTTACGTAAGTCATAAAGACAAACGCTTCGTCCTACCGTCGTAGTCCGTGCTTCATAACGTCCGACCAACCTTCTGTCCTCCGTCATGCTTTACCGTCTGACCAACCTTCGCCCGTTTGCCCTAAGGCATCCGTTTCCCACCCGAACTATTTATACAGTCGTGCATCGATTGAGGGACTGGCTCCAATGTTGTGCCTTAGTTTTAGTCTACCTTGCTATACTTTCATTTACGGCTGCATAAATAGTTTTAGTCGAGTGGTCGTCCGTTTACCATGGTAGTCGTAATCATCGTTTCCGTCCATAACGTTTACATACATTCATAACATGCAATATGTATAAATATAAAGCAAGATTTCATTCATTTACGTTATGTCATTCGTTCATTTCATTATTCGTATACACACGTTTCATTCTTTGGTCATCATTCATTTCCCTATATATATCACGTATGATCACATTGGTATTCATAACATTTATTTAATGTATACACTTCAGCCCCAAAACATTTAAATTGGTTTGCATGTAACACATAGGGGGCACATAGAACTCACCTGTGTATTGGTATGCAACCTGAAAGTGAAGTTTCAACTATTGCTAAAGCGTATACTGATCTACGCATAAGTCAAAGTACAAATCCTATTATTTCATGCAAGAGTCGGCTAAAGCATAGGAGTGTCGGCAGGCACACATGAGAGCCAGCTAGGAGAGTCTCTAGCCACACTCGAGAGTCGGCTAGGAGAGTCGCTAGCCACACTCATTAGTGTCGCCTGAACTTGCGTTCAGGACTTCATGTTCGAGAAAGGAGCCGATCCTCAAGTGTTTCCAGGTCGGATTTCGAACCAAAACCTTAACTTATTACGTTCAAATCGTTTATCTAGCTTCCATGAAGCTAGATCTGAGCTTAGATTCACTTTTCATACGTAAAAATCCAACCTTTTTGTATAAAAACCCCATAAACCCTAAAACCCCGTTTTGGAAGAAAACTCAGATCTGAGGTTGATTCTTACCTCAAAACTCGTGACTCTTCATGTAGAATTGATCAGGAGTGATGGAGAGACAAGGTGAGAGCAGATTCCAAGCTCGAAAGGGTCTTCTTGAGCTTTCTCTCTCTAGGGTTTCAAGGTTGAAGATGGTGGAATGAGAAAGATGGAGCTGATCTAGCCTTTATATACCCGGGCTACATCGGTCCATTAGAGTCGGGCCTAAGCCCGCTCCCCTTTATTTCGCTATTACTTTAATTAATTCCCGACCATCCTTCCATTAATCTGTTTTATTATTTCGGGGTGTTACATAAATAAATAGTTCAAGTGAATAAATAATTTAACGTCATAAATAAACAAAACCTCTTATTTATTTTAGTTTGATTTTTGTACTAAATAGGTGTTAAGAATACTGATTTAATAGATAAACCAAATTTTAAAATATAATATTCTAATTAACTAAATAATTAAACCATGATTAATGATTAAACTAAAGGCGTGAAATATGTTTTAAAAAGATAATTTGTATAAAAGATGGTTAAGTTCCTTTACGAGGTAAAGAGTTTATAAAAATAACTAAGTGTCAAATATATTTTATAAACTTAGGGTTTTAAATAATTAGTTGTCTAAAGTAAAAAAATATATATTTGGCTAAAATTTATTTGGTTTTAACCCTAGTAATATTAAAGAAAATGGTTTTTATTGAAAGTTTAATAGTTTGAATTTATAAAATGGATGGGGGGATCCAAGGGCTTATAAAATAACTTTTATAATTTAGTTTAATGCTTAAAACGGATTTAAAAAAAGAATGGGGCTGCCCGGATTTGAACCCGGGTCTGCCCGGTGAATGCTCTTACACGCAAACCACTGGACCAAAGGACCCGTTTGTGTAAAGGAGTGGTTCAAAATAGTTTTAATATACTATATAGAGGGGACCGGGTTTTAGGGCCAAACACGCGTAAAAGGAAAAAGGTGCGGGGCTCGGATTCGAACCCGTGACCTTTTTTGTATGAGTCAAGAGTCTTAACCGTTGGATCTGGGCTAATTCCTTGACTAAGGACTGATGCGTTTAAATTTTAACAAGCAATCCCAACCCTTATTCTTCCCCAAAACGCGTAACCCATAAACCCTAGTCCCAATCCACCATGAATTCTCACTGCTACGAGATCAATTTGATAGGGCTTTTGTTCAGTAGGTTAAAACGAGTTTAGGGTTGTTCTTATTACCTGAAATGGTTGCACGGTGAGGGGTAACCGCTGGGACGTGCGGGTTCGAGTTCCTTCGATTATGATCGGGTTCTAGAGGTGTTTTGAGTTGCAAATGAGAGTTCCAGGAGTGCAAAGGGATAGTCGCGAAGGTGTAGGACTTGTTATATGGATTCAATTTCACAGAAAACTTATGGATTGATTGCGGATCGAATTGGGACTGTTACGAAATTAAATTGGTAATCAACTCATTGATTTCCATTTAATTGCTTCGTTGGAATCATTAGCAACAGGCCGATTAATGTTTTTGAATGATTAATAGGAGTTAATTTGCACAAATTTGATGATCGGTAACCGATTTGGGGATGGGTTTCGTCCCTGTTGACTTTAAAAGTCAAGATCGGCAAGGAGGAGGTTGAAACCAAAAAAAGGTTCAAATTGGTAAGTCAAGAGGGGTTCAGATGAGGGTTCAATCGAAGGATTGAGGGTCCAAAGGCAATTTAGAGGATTTAATTTGCATGGAGGGGTTTAAGACATAATTATTTGATTTAAATTCTTTTTAATTAATTATAAAAATTGTTTTTATACAAGTTATAAAAGTAAAACATAAATTGTTTTATTATAAATATCTATAAGGGAAAAGAGTTCCATTTTTATAAAATTACAATTTGTTTAGGTGGTCTATTTAACAAAACCAAAGGATATATATATATATATATAGGGGCTGGATATTGTACAAAGGGGCCCAAGCGTACGAAGCATACGAAGTGCCCCTATCCGTCAGATTAATATGATCTATGGTTGGGGAGGACGCGGTGACATAAACGTAATTACTTACAAAGGGGAAAAGGGGCGTCCGGGTGAAAAAGGGAAATTTTGTCAATTTCTACCCATGCGTACAAAGCGTAAGAAACTGTCAAGACGTGGAAACGTGGTTATTCAAACGTAAATGAAAACCCTTAAAGTGTGAAATAAGAAGGAAGATCATCAATGGAAAAATCACAAAAACTGAAGAACAAAGGTACGTCTGGTTGCTCTTCTTCATTGTTAGATTACGGCCATTTCGATTTTGTAAACTTTGTTTAATGTTCATCTTTTGAACTAAAAACGTGATTATTCAACAGATACTCGTAAGAAGGTAGCAATGACTAAACATAAAAGAGAATTACGAACCAAGAAAAACAACGACAGACCTACAAAGAAATGAAAAACAGGTTCAAATATAAACCCTAGTTGTCTGATATGATGAAACAATTGAAAGTAATTGACTAATTTTGTGGTTTCTAATATACAGTCACGCATTGTATAATAAGCTATTTAAGTTATATTCATAATATGTTCATTATGGTTAGCGTGAATGCGTGATTGCGTGTATACGAGATTGGGTGTATTCATAATTCTTCATTATGGGTAGCGTGAATGCGTGCTTGATTGAAATATTCCTAATGTGTTCATTTGGTTTAACGTGATTGCGTGATTACGTGATTTGGTGTATTGTTTAATATTTCATATATGGTTAGCGTGATTACGTGATTAATGCTGATTTTGTTATTTTAAAAAACAGATACAGATTCGCATGATGATGCTTTCACCCAAAGGAACCAGCATAAAAAAACAACAGAAAGGGATGATGATGATGATTTTTAACAACCAATGCAGCTTGAAGTAGTAGTGCAAAGGTCGTTCCAAGAATTTACAAATAGCAAAATTACCATCAGAACCTCACCAGCAAATCTAGTTCAAGCTGTAAAAAACTTGTCTGCTGCTCAACTCAAAGATATAAAGAAAATGGGGTTTGAATCAATCCTGTAATTCCGAATAGACAACATCCCACCTAATCTAGGTTGGTGGTTGGTGTTGAACTATGACACTAAAACAAGACTCCTAAACACTGGAAGAAAAAAGATACACATAACACCTGCCCTGGTACAGGAAGTACTAGGTGTCCCAAGGGGTTAAAAAAATATTAGTGAAAAAAATAAACCAAGAAAAGGAGTTAATTCTACCATACACACTTTCATAGATCAATTCAGCGAATCACGCATAAGTGAGGAATATGATGAAATCAAGAACATGGATTGGTGCATATATGCTATTGATTGTTTAGACTACACAATATCAGAGTGGAAGATGAATCAACAATATAACGGACTAATTGCTATGTTGTTGGTATGATCACTAATCACGTTTCAACTTATATGCTGATCATCGTAATTTAAATTGATTATAACGCTACATGTCATTATTGTTATTGTTTCTATTATGCAACTAACAATTTAATTATAAATTTAGATGTTGTACAAATATACACATGACAAAAGGCATGCAAATATCACACCCCCAAAATCCACTAACGGAGTTTTACCGTTAGGAGCGTGACATACCTGGATCTCAGTCATTAGTTACTTTGAACGACTCTATATGAGTTTAAGAAAACCACTAGTATTGCTCATAGTCACGATGCAACACTAGTAATGAAAACACTGATTTAATGTAAGACTGCGGAAGCGAAAAGTTAAATGAAAAGCATGCGCCAAAAATAAATAATCCATCAATAAATAAAATAAATAGTTCTTGAGTTTGAAAATGATGGACTTCGAATGCATGCATGCCTTAGCTTGTGCTTGTACCTTAATGACCTGAGAAAACATGCTAAAACGTGTCAACACTAGGTTGGTGAGTTCACAGGTTTCAATGCTTGTAAAGAACACTAGATAAAACCATTTACAATTTATATCATAGGTAGCTAACCTAGTTACATGTTACTAAAGTGTTTCGACACCGAAGCTGGCTGTTTATGTTTGAACTGCCTCCTACCATGACTATCATGATCAATGGTAAATGTTTAGGTCAATATTGCACCCGTTCGACTACCTGTCGTGTTAGCGTGACTAACGCGGGTGGGGCTTGTCAATGCCCAGTAGTACTACTCAAGATTACCTCGCTATCCCATATATTAAACGGTTCGATATGTAAGGACTTGCATGATATGTTTGCGCTTAGTACAACAAGTGATATAAATGAAATGTAAGATCTAAATGTTTGTACTCATGTTTTCTCACCCAAGTTTAAACCATAAGAAAAAGGGGCCGTGAAACTCACCTTAGAGTGCGTGCGAAAGAAAGCGAACTTAGAATGCTTGACGACTAACTGCCACCTATAAACACCAGTTTATAAGTGTGTGTTTGTGCAAGGCGATGGGAACCCTAAGTATCCAAACAATCTCATTGTTTTAAGGGTTTAGAAAATATTTATTAGTTTGACTAAGTTTGACCAAGTTTGACTAAGTTTGACCAAATTTGACTCGACGACCCGTTGGTGACCCGTTTAGTGATTAAATGTTTGACTTGCATAACAACACGCTTAGCACACAAATAATTCACGTTTCATGCTACCTAAGGCATAACTAACATCGCATGGCAAACTACGTCATCAATACACGTTACATTAACTTATTATTTTTTTTTTAAATATATAAACTCATGTTTGCTTTCAAGTGAATCACATTATCTATAACACGTTCGTATCATCATCCCATGTCTATCTACACATGCTAATACATAATAGATTACCATAACACACCTCATTAAGTCTAGACAACAAGTTCCAATTTACAAAAGTTTCCACTTTTGGTAACGTATGATTTATTTAATCTATTTGCATTCAATAACACTTTAACAATCATTAATACAACCATACTAACATACTAGAGTCAATTAATAACATCATACACACCTAGAAACCTTCACATTCAAAAATAATTTTTAACAAAGTTTCCCTTTTTAGTAAGTCGTCCATTACACGCTTTGTTTACACAATTTAGCACATCTATTCAATCCTAAATCATTCAACTAATATAATTACAACTATAATAACCATAATTCACGTCTAGCATGGGATTCCTATAGGTCACATAATCAACAAAACTCAATTTACACGTCGTATAACAACTAGGGTTTCATAGATGTCCAATAATTCATCAATACGATACAACAATATCAAACAATTAACCAATTCATTAAAATATTTCGAAATCATTAAGTTTGGATAATCTAGGGTTTCGATCTCAAAAATAATAATGAAATAACGACGGATTTTAATAAAACGACTTACGTAGGAACGTTAGGAATGCCTAGACTAGCATGTATCCACTTCCGGTTTCACGATTGAAGCTCGATCGAAGGTCCTATGGTTTCTTGAATCTCTCGGCCGAATGGAGGGTGAGGGGTGGGAGTCGCTACGGCAAGGGGGTGGGGGTAGGGTTTATGTTTTTTTTTTTTTAAGTTCTTTATATATTACATGCGCTAATGGCTTTTTAAGTTGGGCTTCGGGTTTAATTAAGGCCCATAGGCTATTATTATTAAACTAACACTTAATAATAATTAAAACTATCAATTATTATTTTTATAAAATCTCTAACTTTTATAAAAATACTACATACGATTAACATTCGATAAACATGCACGACAACCAGAAAATTCACATAGTTCACGTAAAGTCACGTAATCACATAAAACTCATATAATTTATATTAAATATAAATTATTAAATGTTTGTAATATTAATCTTGATTAATCACCAACGTTTTGGGTTAGACTCGAGTGCGATCCTGTAATTCTACGGATAGCCGTTGTGTGTGAATTAATTAACACATTTAATTAACCTAATTAAATGCAATGCACGTGTGACTAACTGGGATAACTGAGTTTGCAATGTGTAGAACCAAAGACTGATTGCTACCAAATTATTCTAAGTACAAATGCTGCTGATAGGCTTATAAGCAGCATTCAACACATATGGCTGATAATAGGCTTATCAGCAGCATTCAACACTTGTTGTTGCTGATAGGCTTATCAGCAGCATCCATCACAAATTGCTGCTGATAGGCTTATCAGCAGCATCCAACACTTGTTGCTGCTGATAGGCTTATCAGCAGCATTCAACACAAGTTGCTGCTGATAGGCTTATCAGCAACATTATTCTCATATCTGCTGCTGATAGCTTTATTCACTGAAGACCAAACGTTGCAGCTGACTATCCATGTGAAGCACCTCTGACACCTTTCCGCAAAAGCAACTGCCACACTCCAAGCAGAAGGAACCTCACTGGTGCAACCAATAAAGGACAATGACGCGCTTCTCCAAGCATGCAAACAATGATGCCCTAAGAAGACGTTTCAGTAAAGTTATCTAGATTAGCCTTTGCGTGTAATTTAGATTAATAAACAAGATCAACGGCTTGTGTTAGATCTGATCCTTAGAATCAAGGGTCTGTCTTGATTCTAAGTTACTATAAATACTGTGTAAATACTTCATTGTAAGTGTGCCTTGATAGTGCTTCTTGATAGTGTTTTACTTGTAAACTTGTAATCTCGGAAGTCTAATATAACAGTGCATTTATCAGTATTCTTGCTGTTTACTTGTTTACTTTGTTGGTTGCTATTGTTTCCGCCAATATCAACTAGAACAGAATCACCTTGTAATCTTACGATCCTACAAGTTGTATCAGAGCTTTGGCTCAAGATTAAACAAACTAACATTTGTTTAATCACTTTCGGATTCTATTCAAAACTCTATTCTTGATCAAGTCACATCAAAACAAAAATGTCACAAAGCAACGGGCTTGAAGACATCCTGAAGCAGCAATATGAAAACTTTGTCTGCAATGAAGGTGAGTCACTAACCAGTGTATATAACAGGTACACCTACTTGGTAGGAGAGCTACAGTGCTCTAAGGTGAAACTGGAGAATGAAGACATTCTCAAAAGGTTCATCAGATCTCTTCCTAGTTGCTGGACACTTTACACAGTGTCAATAAGAAGAACTGAGAATCTGAAGACTGTGCAAATGACTGACCTCTTTTGTATGCTAAAAGCCTATGAATTAGAAATAATTCAAGCCAAAGAAAGAAGCTCAAGCCATCAATCAGCCTCTTCCACATCCTCTTCCGCGCTTCACTCTGACCACTCAGGTCCTAGTTCAAGCGACTACTATCCTACCAGACAAGCACACCAAGCTCAGCCAAGACACCAACAACAGCAACAAGTCAATCCTCCAGCACAAACTGCAGCCTGTGCAAATGTTGGAACTACTGACTTTGACTGGAGCTTCCAGCCTGAGGATCTTTCTGCCAACAATCAAGCCCTCATGGCAGACACATCAGAGGTACCACCAAAGGTATATGAAAATCTATGTACTCAAGAGTGCATTGATAAGGTCCTTGGATATAGGAAACATAACCAGAAGCTCATAGATCAAAATGAAGAATTTCACCAAATGAAATCTGAATTTAAAAAGGTTGAAAATAGTTACAAGGAAAAGAATGATTGTTTAAAGAAAGAAATTTCATCATTAAAACATGAACAAACAAACCTTGAAACTGAAATTGATGATATTCTGGTTAAGTTAAAAGCTGCAAGGGCTGAATTGGCAGACCAAAAGGTCCATGTGGAAAAATATGAATTTGCATCCAAAAAGCTGCAAAGACTTTTGGATGTTCAAATCCATGAAAATGTAAAAACTGGGTTGGGATATCATGCTGACCAGTATAAAACCGTCGCACCTCCTGCTGATTACGTTGCCATCCATGAACCAAGCTTCAATCTAGCAAATCTTGACATGGCCAACCGAAATCTTGACCCTGCTGTCAAAGAAACCCCTGTGCAAGAATGCACTACTTCATCAGAGACTGAGTCAACTTGCTCAGACTCCACTGAAACAAGTAATGCCTCATCTCCTCCTGCCCCTCAAGTAATAGTCACTAAAGATGAAGTCCCTATTATCCCTTCAATACCAGTTCCTAAACCCTTCAAACAAATTAGAATTAGCTATCCTCCAGAAGGAAGAAAGCTAACTATTGAAAAGGGACAGTCCTCCACCTCCACCAACTCAAAGCCTCCTTCCAATTTAGTCCAGCCAAGGAAGGTGTTTGACACATATCATGCGCCTGAAGAAAGGGTTCCATATGTTCAAAAAACATTGGAAGAAGCTACTTTTGAGCACAACAAAGCTCACCCTTGGAATTTCAAAGACCTTTTCAAAAGAAAGGATTATGTGCATCTTTCAAAGGATAAACTGGCAAAATCATGTTTTGTCTGTGGGAAATATAACCACACTGCCAGCACCTGCTTCTACTACCTACAGCAGCAAAGAAACCTCAAGCAACATGCTTTTGAGAAGACAAAGAAGAACAAACAGGTAAGAAGCTTTGAAGCTAAGACAACTCAATTCAGAAAGTCACTTTCTCCACCAAGGGAGCAGTTGTCAAAGCCTCAAAAATCTTGCATCATCTGTGGAGAATCAGACCACTTTGCAGCAAACTGTAAGTTTAACCCCTTCAACCAGATTCTTCATCAAGCCCCTCAAAGACAAAGGGTAAAGAAGGATCAGCATGCATCGGTTGTTAGTCCAGTTAAGCCCAAGAAAACAAAGCAAAAGCCGTCAGCAGCAACCAAGTCTGCTGCTGATAAGCTAAAATCCTCCGCAGCAAGAGTGCCCACTACTGATAAGGCAAAATCCAAGGCAAAGCCTACAGTAGCAAAGAATTCTGACACTTCAACAACGCTGTCAGCAGCAGGATCTACTGTCAACAAGCCAGAAACATCAGTAGCAAAATCTGCTGCTGGTATTGTGAGGAAAACTAGAAAAACACCAATAATGCAATGGAAAGCCAAATCATCAGATACAATGTCTGCTGCTGAAAAGACAAAGAAAGCTGGAAAACCACCAACTCAACAATGGAAGGTAAAGAAAACATCAAGCATCATCATCGGTTAAGGTGAATGCGTCTATCTTTTGATGTAAATATGTCTGTCTTATGTTGTAAATAAAAGTTATAAGTCAGCAGCATTTTTGCCTCTCAGCTGCTGACAGGTTTAAAGTTTCAGTAGCAAAGCTTTTGCCACTGATCGCTTTAAGTTATCAGCAGGAACAAGTTTCCTGCGGATAGCTTTAAGGCGGTCAGCATCAACCTTTTTGCTGCGGAATGAATACAACAGTCAGCAGCACCCAAATCTGCTGCTGAAAGACTTCACTATCCGCAGCAACCAAGTTTGCAGCGGATAGCACACCATCAGCAGCAATCAAGTTTGCTGTTGATGGGTAAAACAAGTCTACATTAACTTTTACCTATGGTAAAAACTACTCTCAGTCTTTACCATGACTGCTCGAGTGCTTTACAGCTGTAACAATGAAAAGTGAAACAGGTTGTACTGTACAAGTAAGGTTGCTTTTTCTTCGTCTGCCGTTATATCACAATTTCAAACGTTCCCACAACCTCTTCATATTCAATTTCAAACCCTAATCTCCCATCACTTTCTCTCCCGTCCCCACAGCATTCAAAGCCCTCCATTCAAACACCCTTCTCTCTTCCCTCCAAATCCATTATAATGGCAGGTGCAGACATAAACAACCCCAACGAAAAGTTTTCCCCATATCACAACCTCACGGAATGCCTAATAAAGGGCAAGAAATCAGAAGGTTTCGATGATATGATCGACTTCCTTTGTCGGTCCAAAATCCACCATGCCCTAACAGTCAACCCAACCATCTATACTTCCCACATGGAAGATTTTTGGAGCTCGGCCGTGTATTCTACTGACCAGGGCACTCCCCAAATCAAAGGAACAGTAGACGGCAAGGCGATGGTTATCACTGAAGCAAAGCTCCACCAACACCTCAAGCTTCAAGATGAAGGGGATGCCATCTCTTACCCAAGAGACGTATACATGAGGACCTTTGTATCCATAGGGTACACTGGGAATCAAACAGAGTATACGATAGAGAAGGCACTCATGGGTCCCAAATGGAAGTATCTCTGCCACACTCTTCTCCAATGCATATCCCAGAAGAGGAGTGGCTGGAACCAACTTAGCTCCGGACTTGCGTCGGCAATTCACGGTATGATAACTGGGGAGGATTTCAATTTTTCCCACCTCATTCTTGAAGGTTTGAGATACAACCTTCAAGAAGGGGTGAAATCACAGTTCTTCATGTACCCAAGATTCTTGCAGGAAGTGTTCAACATTGAGCACCAAGATCTTTCAAAAACTGCAAGAATCTACTCAATTCTGGGACATAAGAACAACATTTTTCAAAGCATGAGAACAGTTTCATCAAAGTTCTCAGGGGCCGATGTTCCATTGTTGTCTACAGTGTTGAACACGCAAAGTGCCCAGGGTGACAGTTCAGCAAACCCAGCTGATACTGATCCCACACCCTCCACCTCACTGCCACAAACTCAAACTGTCGTTTCCCTTGATCGAACCCCTGTGCATTCTACTGAGAATGTACAGGCACATACTCTACTCACCCACAGTTTGATTGCTCAACCAGAACACAGGGCCCCGGTTGCAGCCAAGTATACAAGGAAGAGGGGCAAGAGAACTCCTTCTTCTCTTGCCTCCAAGGCCCAAACCCTAGCCAACATCCCTCACTCAGAATCACAACATTCTAGTGAGAATATCATAAGGGAAAGCCACACTGCTAGGGAGACTCCTTCGGAAGTCTCTCTATTAGGATTAGGATCACTTCCCGGATCCATAGAACAGCCCTTTGAGCCATTCCTATCTTCTTTGGACTTAAGTGTTGAGGAACCTGACCAAAGTGATGTACCTTCTCCAACCACCACTATCAAGGAGGTACTGATTGGTCTTGCTTCCGAAACACCCAACCCAAGTTCTTCACCCTTGAAGGTCCACTCCAGGAGTAATGAAGGAGTGGATGTGGAAGAGGCTGTCACTACTGCTGGTCCATCAAATGACCAGTAGGGCAGTGACAACATCTTTAAAACCTCAACCACGGCAACTCATGGTGAGGGTGTTTCCTTGGAAACTCCCCTCACTGAGAGGAATCCCAGGCGCCAAGAAACCACGGGTGATGGGGATGCTGAGGCTCGGTCTACGGTCCCATCTGGGTCCAAGGATTCCACAACTGTGGATGAGGACAGACTGAAACTTCATAACTTGGAATTGACGGCCAGGGTGGCTATGCTAGAGGCTGAAGTGTCCAAACTACGACACCAAGTCTCTATGCATGAACCCCCCAACTATTCAGATCATCAAAGAAGCTAGAATTTGACTCCATTCTAGCTTGTGGGCATGATGGATCAGCTGAGAGGTTTTGGATTGGATGGGAGTTCAGTGGAGTTGAAGAGCTAAACTAGAACTCTCTCAATGCCCTCCAAGTCCTACAGCTATACGTATCAAACTGCATCAACAACTCAGCAGATCTCTCAGCAGAACTTGCCATTGGCAGGTTCTATGACCTGATGGAGGATAATCTACCCCACTTCGAAAGACTAATTCAAAAAGCAAAACGGGTAGCTTATCCTGAATCCTCGGTGGCCGCAGAAAGGAGACTGACTCCTAGCAATCTTGAAATAACAAGGAGCAGTCTTCTCAATGAAGAAGAAGTTCTGGGCCTTCGAAGATTCCTGTATGCCTTCCTGGTCAAAGACTTGGACATGCTAGGTTGGGTGAGCACTAAGTCCCTTGACCACACTCTTCTGCTCAGCAACGGCTCCTCTCTCATCATCAACACCAGGAACATCCTTCAGCTGCCCTCAGACTTCCTATTCAAGATTTTTCAGCTCAGAGCCATCATCTGCAATATCAACTCATTGGAGAGCCAGGCAATGATGGTCACCATCAAAGCCCATCTTGAAAAAGAAGGACTGATTCCCCAGGAAGAGTCTGTGTCAACTTCTGATACTGACTCCAACTCAGATACTCCACAAGTTGAAGCCACATCTGTAGCAGCTGGCACAAGATCTTCACTTAGGGATCAACTGAGGGAATTAGAAGGTCCTGAGTATCAACTTGATGAAGACAATGATCGTCCCTTGTCAATTCCTCAATTTGCCAATGAAGCTGAGGCAGAGATCCCATTAGCAGCATCATCATCTGCTGTTGTGATCAGTGAAGCTGAAGCAGAGGCACCCAATGTAAACAAAGGAAAGGGAATCATGACTGATGAAGATGAAGAGAGGTTGCTAAAAGAGAAAAGAGAGAGGGAAGAGAAAAGAAGAAGAAGAGGAGATGGCTGACATGAAAAAGGCTCAAGAAAGAAAAAACAGCCATTCTCCTAAGAGAACAAACCATCAAGCTGTATGCTAAACAGTTGGATGAACTAAAAAGAAAGATTCCTGCAGTTGACCGGATTGAAGAAGATGCAGCTCTTACTCTTCAACTGCAGGAACAATTCAATAGAGAAGAAGAAGAGTTGGAGAAGAAGAAGAAAGAAGAAGCTAAGTTCAGAATAACCGATTCTGAACTAGCTAAACAAAATGAGGGAGGAGTGGATAAAGACTCTAGTCTCTCAAGGTGACGATGCAGACTACCTTAAGAAACTATCAACTAAAGAAGTCTACAGAGCCTTCATGGTTCAGCAAGGTCAGTTGGCAAAGAAGAAAAAGGCTGAAGAAGAAGAAAAAGCCAAACAACAGTCCAAAAAGACCATTGCCTTTAATAAACGGACCCATGAAGAAAGGAAGGTCATGATTGACTTCCTTAAGGCTAGAGGAGATAGTGGAAAGAGGCTCGGTCCCATGAATTTCATGAACCTGCAAGCCCTCTACTTCAAAGTTAAAAAGGATGAGGAAGAAAGACTAGGGAAGAAGGGCTCCAAGAAAAGGGTACTTATCAAAGAAGAAGAAAAACCAAAGACAAAGAAACCCAAGCCTTCTCCCTCACCTACCTCTTCCTTAGTCCATCATCCTTCCACTCTCCTCCCCAAACCTTCCACTCCTCCACCCAACAAGTCCAAATCATCCCACCCAGCTCCCACTCATCAACAGCCTCCCTTAAAGAAATCCAAATCCTCATCTGAACTTGAAGACTCAAGAAACATAGTTGAATGGGTCTACAATCCACAGGATCAAAGGTTTGAGATCTTCAGGGGGAGAACTGAAAGAAGAAGATCTACATACAGGTCTGTTGATGAGGTTCTGCAGCTACCAGATTCAGACCTAAGAAGAATTTTGGAGCTGGGTGAAGCTCATGAGCCTGCAAATGAGAGAGGGAAACATCTTATGCTAGCAATCAGACATTACTTCAACCCTAGCAAAGATGTGGTCGTGGATGTCAAACCACTCAAGTACCACTCTCTATTTGTATCTTGGTCCTACAATGCTGATTTGGATGAGTTCACTCTGATTGATGTAAAGAAGCAGCAGATGAGATGTTCAAGCAAAGCAATCTACAAAATGCCACTCAAAGACATCAAGACTCTGTCTGAACTTCCACTGAACAATCGCAGCAAAGATCCAAGAGGCTATGAGGTTGAAAGGATAGTCAGCCACATGCAAAAGCTTCAGCAGCAAAGTAATTAGAAGAATTTTGGTTGCATCAGTCTAGGGGGAGTTTGTAGAACCAAAGACTGATTGCTACCAAATTATTCTAAGTACAAATGCTGCTGATAGGCTTATCAGCAGCATTCAACACATATGGCTATTGATAGGCTTATCAGCAGCATTCAACACTTGTTGCTGCTGATAGGCTTATCAGCAGCATCCATCACAAATTGTTGCTGATAGGCTTATCAGCAGCATCTAACACTTGTTGCTGCTGATAGGCTTATCAGCAGCATTCAACACAAGTTGCTGCTGATAGGCTTATCAGCAGCGATATTCTCATATCTGCTGCTGATAGCTTTATTCACTGAAGACCAAACGTTGCAGCTGACTATCCATGTGAAGCGCCTCTGACACCTTTCTGCAAAAGCAACTGCCACACTCCAAGCAGAAGGAACCTCACTGGTGCAACCAATAAAGGACAATGACGCGCTTCTCCAAGCATGCAAACAATGATGCCCGAAGAAGACGTTTCAGTAAAGTTATCTAGATTAGCCTTTGCGTGTAATTTAGATTAATAAACAAGATCAACGGCTTGTGTTAGATCTGATCCTTAGAATCAAGGGTCTGTCTTGATTCTAAGTTACTATAAATACTGTGTAAACACTTCATTGTAACTGTGCCTTGATAGTGCTTCTTGATAGTGTTTTACTTGTAAACTTGTAATCTCGGAAGTCTAATACAACAGTGCATTTATCAGTATTCTTGCTGTTTACTTGTTTACTTTGTTGGTTGCTATTGTTTCCGCCAATATCAACTAGAACAGAATCACCTTGTAATCTTACGATCCTACACAATGAATAATGTTTGAACTAACGAGGTTTGTGTTAACGGAGTTAACCTGGAATTGTCGGATGTCACAGCAAAGAATGCCATACAAATTCCGGCAATTGGTTACAAAACATTAGAAGCTTTGGCTAAATTGGAAAATAGCCTGTATGAAAATAGGTCGATTACAGATGATGATTTGGATGATGAAGAAGGAGGAGATGAAGAAAAAGGTAATAATGAATCTGAGGAGGAAGATGATGATGAGAAAGAAGGTGACAAAGAAAGTGAGTCTGCTAAAGGTTAGGATGCTAAATGTCAGGATGATAAAGAAGAGGATGACATGGATGATAAAGTTATTGGTGATGAGGAAGGTGGGGATGAAGAAGGTGAGGACGAAGGTGGTGATGAAAAAGGTGAGGTGGAAGATGATAATGAAGAAAAAGTATATTTTGCAGAAGATAATCAGCAAGATCACCATTAGTAATTGAGGAGGAAGAAACACCTTGTTATAAGGATGATGTTTTTGTAGGAGGTGAGGAGGAAGATGGTGATGAATATAATGACCAATGTAGGGGTGATTATACTAACTTATATCAAAGTTATAATTTGAAACTCAACATGGCTGTGGGAAAATCAACACAGGAAATTATCAACTACTATATCCCACCAAAACAAATAACAAAGGATGAGAAGGTTAGCTCAATTTTAATAATGTTCAAAGCATTTATACACATGTTATATAACCCACGTACGCATATTATACATGAATGTTTGTAATTCAGAAATGGTTCAACAATGTGGATAAGAAAGCTTGGAAATTACAAAAAAAATTATTGTTGGACTGGAGACACTGATAAACGAGGGGAGAACAAACTTCATGTTTAATAAAGATATACTAGCCGCATGTACAAAATGGGAAAGTGTAGTCAACAAAATTAAGGAACAAAAAAATGGTTAGTTTAGACGATCCTTCAACTATTAGTTTACGCTATGACTATATAATTTACCCTAGATATTTATTTTAATGCTCACAGGGAAAGATGATGGTGTTAATGAAAGAATACTGTAACCGAATGATGGTAAGTTATAATTACCTATTTTTTTTCATATATCACGCAATCACGCTATATGAAATATGAACTAATCACAGTTATCCTAATCCACTCCAATTTAAGTTGAATATGACGTGGTTGAAGATGAAGTGGTTGAAGAAAGGTTGGTTGAAGATGAGGTGATTGATAATGAGGAGGTTAGAGATGAGGTGGTTGCAAATAAGGAGAATGCGGAGGTGGTTATGGATGAAAATGTGGTTGAAAATATTCCAGGTATGATACATTATATATAATATATATATATATATATATATATATATATATATATATATCACGCTTCATCTTTTGAATCACGCTATTAATATACAAAAAAATCTGAGAAGCAGGACAACAAAAAAATGAAAAAAAAAGAAAGGCTCCTCTATAAGGTCAATTGAATTGTGGCGGAAATGGAGACAAAAACTGTATGATGCTAACGTAGGATACACATGGCCATCTCTCAATCGAATGGGAGATTAAATATTATTGAAAGAGCTGGATAAATCTAAAGAAGTTAGTTGGAGGTATACAATGCTTCTATTCAAATCAATGTTTATATAATATGTATTAGAATTCAAGATTTTTTTATCACGTTATTATTTTTATCTGAATAGAAAAAAGTGTTTTGAAAGAAATTTAAGAAGAAACTGAAACAGAGAAGGATGAGAATGACGTTGAAAAACTTTTGGCAAGTGTTCCATTTCTACAAATAGGACACCCAACCAAAAAGGATGACATCAATCAAGAAAAAAGATTAAAAACGTTGTCACAGGCCTTAAAATCACCATATGTCAACAGGAAAGTAGCTATGGGAGAAAAGATGACAACAACTGAAACTCTGGTGACAAATTATATTTTCAAGGATACAGATGCTTCAAAATAGTAAGCATGTGTTTTATATAACTACTACAATTAAGTTTTATAAAAAATTATTCCAAATCAAACATATTGATTAAACAGTGAAATAGTCTTCCAATCATCGATTACTGGCAACGATTTCTATAAAGTAGTATTTGAGAGCTTCTATCCAAATGTCCAAGTAGTGGCCAATGCATTAGATGCATTCTCTGAATTGCTAAACTTCGAAGAGCAAAAAAGAAGCCTAGACTCGAAATTCAGGCTTTATGGAACATGCACAATGCTGGTAAGATTCCTGTTTTTATTAATCACGTAATCACGCAATCACGTAATCACGCAGTCATGCTTAATATTGTAACACGAAATCACGTAATCACGCTTAACTCTATTGTGACGATGCAGCCTAGTAATCACTATGAGCCGACATTCAGCGATTCTCAGAGATTTAAAATCTTCAGTGATAATCTTGAAACAAGATTAAGGGCTCTCAATATCAAATCACTGAAAGTGGTAGACTTGTTAATTATACCAATGCTTTTGTCTGATCATTATTATGTTTTATCCTTTAATTTAAGAGACAGAGCTGTTGATTTGTTGGACAATAGTGCTTATCAACAGCCTTTCAACCAAAGATACAACAACGCACCAGAACTGATGGTAAGCAATAAATATAATATTTCTTAATAATCATAAGAAAAAACATTACTAACTTATTGTATGATAACACTTTGTAGAAGAAAACAGCGTGTGCTTATCTAGACACGATTGGGTGTAATATTTGCAAAACAATGGAGATTTCTGAGATTAAAAGAGTTGAAATGACATGTAGGACGCTAAATAACTAAGTGGACTGCGGTATTTTTGCAATGCATCACATGGAAACATTTACCGGTGATACTACATGGCAATGTGGCTTTGATGATGAACAAGAGAAGGAAAAACAAAACAGGCAAATCACAGAACTCCAGTACAAGTACGTTTCCAAGATCCTACTATCAGATCTAAACAACTGCAAAAATCAACTATTGGGTTATGCAAAAGAGTATAAAAAATCAACGGAGGGGAAGAAAGAAGATCCAAAATGCAATTTGTTTAACGAACTCATGGAACGTAATGTTGAAACATTTTCGTAAAATCACGCTTTTAGATTCTGTAGATCAACAATCATGATTTTTTTGATTTGTATGCGCGTGTATTTTGATTTATCGACTGGGCATGTTTTGATAGTCAGGCTTATACATTTTTATGATAATCACGCAATGCATACCTCTTTCTGAACAAGTACATATGGATCTACAGTGTTTAGGATAATCACGTATTTTATTAGGACTAAATAAACAAAATACAAACTGTCACACCCCGACCGATGGCGGAATCATCGAGGCCGACAATGGAATGATTGTTCAAAAGCACATGATAACTAAAATGTTGCATAATTCATTAATTAAATTTAAAGACAACAAAGATCCAAATACAATACATTTCAAATAACCTAATCTAGTTCAAAACATTGATTTATTTAACTAGGTCCATAGTTCTTAAGTGGAGGAATCTTCGGCAAGCAATCACATATCCAAACCTGAAACATTATTTAAATCAAGTGTCAACTAAAAAGTTGGTGAGTACATAGGTTTTGTAGTTCCGATAAGTAGTAGATAAAAACATTTTGTAACTCATTGTTTATCTTGTTAAACATAGCATGTGGTGTATCATTTATCTAATCACAATTCAAACCTTGCTTGACGCGCTTGAACAAAGCACAACAGCTAAGTCCGGTAATGTTTGAATATAGTTACCCACTATATCCGGTATGTTTGAATATAACACGCGGCTATATCCGAGTATGTAGTAATAAACACCCTAACCGGGTGGGCTGGTCAGACACAATAGATCTATTAATATTACTGTTGGTTTTCTTGTGTTTAAATGTATGTACATCCAAGATAATAAGCATATAGTCCACATGTATAACACGTATAAACAATGTGAGTAGCATGTATAATGTTTCACCCCAAAATGTACAAAAATGTAAAATAGGGGCTATGTAACTCACCTGGCTAGCGGATGTTTTTAATCCACGAGGGTAGGTGATACGGATATTGAAACCTAAGCGTGTTGGAACCCTATGTGGATAAATAGGTATTATTGTGTGTTTTGTATGTGCGAATTCGTATTTAAATGTGTATAGGTTTATAACAATATTTCTTAACATTTATTGGTAAAAAGATGTTAATGGTTTTGTAAAACTTAACATCAAAATATATATATATATATATATTTATATTTTAATTTTGTTAAAATATTATATTTTAAAAAATTTGTTATTATGTTTATTGTATTTATATATAATAATAAAAAGAAAGTTTCCATTTATCCAATTATGTTATCATTATCATATATTAAAAATTTATTTTTAATAACTTGTTATTATGTCTATTGTATATATATATAAAAAGAAAGTTTCCATTTGTCTAATCATATATTAAGATTTATTTTTTTGAAAAAAATTTGTTATTATGTTTATTGTATTTATAATAATAAAAAGAAAATTTCTATTTGTTTAATTATGTTGTCATTGTTTTCATTAAAATTTATGTTAACAAGTTTATAAAAATATAGGGTTTATTATTTTATAAAAGTTGGGCGGGTTAAATGTGTATAAAAAGTTCTTTAATGGTTTTTAAAATAAACCAACGAGTAAACCGGCTCGTTTTAGTTTTTATTGTATAAAAAGAATATTAAAATAAGTTAAAATAAATAAAAAAAATAAAAACAGAATAAAAAGTTTGGGCCGAAGGCCAACCGGGATCGAACCCGCGACCTCAGGATCAAACACACACACGCATAACCAGCCGGGCTACTGCCCATCGCTGGTTATGTGGGTACTTGTTAATTTAAATACACAAGGGCAAATCAGGTCGCTGGTTCTCGGCAACCGGCAAACCGTGTCCGAGGACACTGGTTTGCCCGGTAACTCATGGTCGATGATCACGATTTTGATTGGGGTAGTTTGACAAGCGGTAACATAAGGTAAAGGAACCAAATTGAGACTCGAACCTGGTCGCGAAGGGTCTGGTCGGCAGAGTTCTAAATCAGAAAATGTCAAGAATGGGAATCGATCTTCTGGATGGAATTAGCCTTTAAGAACTTGGTCACAGCTTCACTTGGAGACGACGAATGCAATGGCGCCTTCAATTTGGAGTGAGAGTGGGTGGAAGGGGGGTAGCGAGCTCGAGCAGGTCCGAAGATGGCTTTTTATAGCCGAGCTCAAACCTTATGGCCAATCGTGAAATTGAGCATGACGAAGCTAACCAGCTATCAAGCACGCGTGGAGGTTGACTGTCGGGCTTCGTGGCGTAGGTTCTCGGCCACCAACAGGATCAGACGATCCGTATGTTGGGGAGACCAATTGGTCGGGGGTTCTTGTTCGTGTAGGCAAGACGAGTTCAGACATGCCTTTAGCGGCTGTTGAGGTGCAGGGAACAGCCCTGTCGGGGTGTTCACCGGAAAAATGCTTTACCCGCCGGACCAAGGAACATGGTGACCGGAAAGTCGATTTGGGAATTGGCAGATTTGGTCCTTGTAGTTTGGTTTTGATTTAATTCGGCCCCTGAGATAATTACGGATGAGTCCTTGTAGTTTGATTTGTACAGCAATAGTCTCTAAACTGATTTTTGCTTAAAACCTTCTAGTTTGAAAAGTTTCAAAACAACCCCTTAACTTTTATAAAAATAATTAGTTTAATTTCTTTTAATTTTCAAATATATTTTATAAACTTATATTATTATTATTGTTATAAATAATTTTTATAAGAGTTAGTTATCTTTTTTAAATAGGTTATTTTATGAAACTTTTTAAATTTAGATTTTTATATAAAATTTTATATAAGTTTAAAACGTATTTATTTTTAATTATTTTAAATCCATAAATAAATAAAAATAAATATATATTTTGTACAAAATTAAATAAAACACTTGCATTTCATTTAGTTGAAAATGATTATATGATATATATTACAAATGCGTGAATAAAAATCCGGAATGTCACACAAACATCACATAAAAACATAACAAAATAACAAACACATTGAATATAGAAAACACATCATAAGGAATTAAAAATTGGATTTTCATATCAATGGAACAATTCAGCATCATTATAACCTTCATCAATTCCTCAACATACTTCTGATCCTTCTCCTTAATGTCAACCATGAACATAACGGCAAGATCACGGAGAGTGGTTGAATTCATGGACATTAAAATATGAGTTACTTCGTCCCTACGGCTGATCATACTTGAAACATTGTTCAATCTACCTTGCAAAGCATCTCTACGAGAAGCATCTATACTAATCTGACGTGTAACCCGTTTTATCAAACGAGATCTAATGGAGGGAGAGCATGATGAAGAGGAATCCATATTTAGGATAAGGCAGACAAGTTTGTGGTTTGAGTTGGTTTATAAAGACATTTTAAAACAAAAAAAGGAAATGTTAAAAGGAAATAACACAGACAAAAAACACTACCAAACAAGAGAATGCAGACAAATCACTAAAAAACATATTTGATCGTTATAAGGCTAATCATTAATAATGCAATCACACTATTATAAGTTTAATAATATATAAAATTTTATTAACCATTATAATGCTAATCAATAATAACACAATCACGCTATTAGAAGTTTAATAATATATGAAATTATATCCAATATTTTATTTGAAAATAGTCAAATATCAGGGCAACAAATCTAAGAACTGATGGATGTGCTTTAATATAATGATGAAATTTCTACACTCGTAGCTGTATTCAACAAAACATAAAAAATGTTATGCAAATTAAATAAAAACATCATCACGCTTCGAAAATCACGCTAAAAATTCATATCTTATTATAAATGAGATATCAACAAAATATCTTGATATCAAGTGTAATGAATGTGATTTGATATAATATAATGATGAATTTGTCCTAAATTAGAGATGATAAATACTTCAACTACCAAATCTAAAAAAAACGTTATAAATAAGGTATTTTCATACATAACCATAATAAAAAAAATGAATATAAACCAGATAAACTTGGAAATAAAAAGTCTTATAGCAATTTCTTCATTAGCAGAATTTAACACCGACGTTAGTTCATCCGCATGTCTACTATCGGTAAAAAAAACATGGCCTGGAGAATGCGCAAGCAAATATGGCAACGTACAATCAACTATCAAGGAACCAAAATCCGACCTACGTGACAGGTTGATGTGCTACCTCCTAGACCAGGTAGCAACTGAGCTGAATATCTCCGACCAGCCAATAAATGTAGCTGATGAGGTCTTGGGAGGAATGGAGGCCAAAGGAAGGGGGTTTCGAATGATTGTAGATGGTAATTAGTGTTGAAGCACTTTCCTGTGACAAACACTCTGGACAGATGGAGTCTTAATCTTAGGTTGTTTTGTCTTGTTTGTAATTGTCTTTGTATGTAAGAGTCTTTATGTATTAGTTTATCGAGTTGTATTTACTTTTACATATTGAATGTTGCAGAATTCTCCAAGTGTTTTGCGCACTTGTAAATGCGCAGGAGAAAGCTCATGCGTACTTGGCAAGTACGCAAGAGTAACTTTGCGTACTTGCTAAGTACGCAAGAGCATTTTGCCCTATGCACTTGCTAAGTGCGCAGGCATCAGGTCCTGTATAAATAGGATAGGTTGACAGAAGTTAAAAACGCAGGCTTTAGTGCAAATACGCAGATTGTAATCTCATTGCTTGTCTCTGTAACCTTCAAGTGTTTATAATACAAAGAAAGTTTAAAGTGTTTTCTCTTGTCGGTTTACTTTGTTTAGCTAGACTCTCCGCCCAGTCACGGGCATTCCGCACCCGGTCCGACTAGTAAACCCACTTGCATGTGACGATCCGCCACACCCGAGGGACGTACAAGTGGTATCAGAGCATTTGCTCCTGATTCCGAGTGTTGTGAGTGAGTTTGGAGAGTTTTTACAAGCAAAAAGAGGTATTTTTGTTGATTTTTGTGATAAAATAGGGGTAGCTCTTGAGTACTATTTTAGAAGCAAAAATCTCTCAAAAACTGATTTTTGTTGTGTATTTGAGTGTTTTGAGCATCAAAGGTTGGTTAGAAACAAGTTTCTGGCCCTTTGGCTCATTTGCATTGATCATCAGACGAATTTTTACCATCTCCGGCGACTTTCAGGTGACCGGAATAGTTAGGTGAAAGTTACTGAAAAGGTATCCTGCGTACTTACCATTTCTGGCAAAAAGTACAATTTTGTGCGTACTTACTAAATACGCAAGACTTATCTCCTGCGTACTTATAAGTGCGCAAGACTGAACTTGTGCGAACTTAAGTTATATCCTGCGTACTTATATTTAATCCTGCGTACTTATAAGTGCGCAAGAGGAAATCTAAATACGCAAGACCATTTCTCAAGTGCGCAAGGCCAAAATCAAGTGCGCAACTGTGTCTGATTTTTATAAAATTTGACTAAGTGTTCACTTTGTCGAATCTTCAGAATCTTGGAAACCTGTTGAATTATGATAATGAGATCGGTACAACACAGAAACCACCAAAGTTGCTGAACGTGAACGATTATTCTAATTGGAAAGCACGTTTCGAGCACTACATTTCTTATACCGACTCATCACTATGGATACCAATCCTTGAGGGATATAAGCATACCACACACATCTATCTTGATGAAACCATGCCCAAACCTATATCTAAGCTTTCTGACGAAGAAAGGAAAGCTTATGACCGAGAAAAGAAGGCACTTGGTTCGATCACTATGGCATTAACTCGGGAATTGTTCCACAGTTTCCGAGGTTATGACAATTCTAAGGATCTCTGGAAAGCTTTACAAAAGAGATTCGAAGAAAATAGTGACATCAAGAAGAGTAAGCGGGATCTTCTCAGGAAGCAGTATGAGTGCTTCAGATTCTTAGAGAACGAATCTTTGGATGACCTCATCTCTAGATTCTACCATTTACAGACTGAGTTGAAGGCTTTTGAACTCAGGTATCCAGATGAAGAGATGGTGGAAAAGTTTTTGGATGCTTTACCACCCAAATTTGAGATGTACATAACCCTGTTGAGGGAAAATCCTAAATTCTATGAGTTGATAGTTGAGGAGGCAATAGGAAAGGTTCAAGCTCATGACATGAACCTAAGAAGAAAGGAGAGCTTAGGAAGACCCCAGATACAAGACCCTTCTATGTATCATGGGACGTCTTCTACATCCAAATCATCGGGCTCTGGAATTACCCTCTTCACTGGAAATCCTACTAAAGAAGACCACTCAACTAGGTGTGGTGGTCATGCTTGCTATGCTTCAGGATCAGGGTTGGGGTCTCATCATCAAAATACCTCAAGAAATCCTCCTGCTACGTCTTCAGCTAACCAATCAGCTATAGCCAGAATAGGTGAAGATCATGTAGAACTATTCTCATCTTGTATGCTTGCATATGAGAATTTCATAGGTGGCAAGCTTACTGATCCAGAGACGATTGAAGAAGATTTTAATCAAGTGGATGCTGATGACATGGAGGACATGGATATTCAATGGAATATGGCCATGCTATTGAGGAGAGCCAAGCGTTTCCTGAACAGAACAGGAAGAAAGTTTATTGGCGGGCATCCTAATGCCAAGGTCGGGTTTGACAAATCCAATGCCAAATGCTACAAGTGTCTGAACTATGGACACTTTGCTCGTGAGTGTCAGAAAGACAGAGCACATGCCTCTAGTTTTACCCGACCGAGCCAAGGAAACAACCATGGCCACAACAATCCAAACCACCATGACAACTTTGATTGGGGCGTTCATCTTGAGGATGCCATCATCGCACAAACCCAGGTTAGTCTCATGGCTGAGATCATGGAGATGATTGAAGCAGAGAAAAGGGAAGCTTCTATGGCTGACCTAGAAGAATCTACATCTGCTGCTACAGAGAAGGTGAAAGAAGCTGAAGAAAAGGAAGCTTCTGTAGCTGATGAAGAGGAATCAACCACTGCTGTTGCTCTCATGGCCATTGGAGAAGTAACAAGTTCGTCGTTTGAGGTAGATTCTAACCCTTTCTCTGTTATTTCATGTTCTAAATGTCTAGGGCAAAAACTTGAAAATTCAAGGCTCTAAGACAAAATCGAACACCTAAGTATGGCAGCTCTAAACTACAAAGAAAATGAAAAACGTTTTAAAGATTCTATTGAAACGTTGAAAAAAGAAAAGTGTGAATATTCTTTAAAAATAAGTGATCAACAGCTTCACTCAGATGTTGCATACAGGGGGTTAGAAAAACGGAACAATGAAATCAACAAACTGCAAAATGAGATCTTGCAGTTAAAATGCACTAATGAGAAGTTGAAAAACTCTCGCTTTGTGGTGGAACACTACGAGTCTGTAGTGAGACAACTGAATGGGTTGGGTTTGGGTACTAATGCCATTCCTCCACCAGTGAGCGGGAAGTTTGTCAATAGCTTAATAGACATTGATCTCACTTGTCTAGATGAGTCCTCTGATAAGGATGATTCCCCTAAAAAGGATGAATCCTCAAGTAAGGCTAACTCCACATCTAGAGAGAAGTTTGTTACTGCTTCTGAAGACGGGTCGGTTAACTCTTGCCCTGAAGGAGTAGTATCTGAGGAGTTGTTGACTGAACAAAAGGTAAAGAAAAACGTTATCACTAATGGTGATAATTGCATTTTAACTGAACCCGATATCATTGAAACAAATGATAATATAAAGGTAATGCTTTATAGGGGTTATAAAAGTCTTAACCAAGCAAAGAAAGAGGCTTTTTCAACTCATTATGGGCTTGGGTATAAAGAAAATTTGGAAAAATATTATACTCCCAAAAACCAAACTATTAAGGCTCAGACTAATGTTCATAAACCAACTCCTCCTTCTCATAATGTTGAGTTATCTAAGGCCATATCTAATGAGCCTTACAAGAGAACTTATGTAGACAAGAGGAACTATTTTCACTGTGGCTTGGTTGGTCACATTTTTGTGAACTGTCCTTCTAAGAACCAAGGGAAACGGCTTGTTGTTCCACAACCAGCTGTTATCCCCAGGTTGCCACCAGTGAAACCATCTCCCAAACATCCAAAACAAAATGTGGTGAAACCACAAGTCAAACCGATGGTAAAGTCTAAGATCAAATCTGAAGCTAAACCATATGTTTCAAGAAAGGTAACGCAACCCGCTGTACCTTGTGTATCTACCTCCGGTAGTACACGCACTTGTGAGAAATCTGTGGCGAGACTTTCTAAGCCACAAAGAAGAAGAAGAAACAAGAGGTTGAGAAAGCTTGAACAGCTGACTTCAGTTCAATCAGGTGAAGCTACCACAAGTTCACATGCTGTAGTTGAACCAAAGTCTCCTGTTCCGGTTAAGAAACAGAAGAGATCCTGGACTGCAAAATCCAAAACTTCTCAATCTCCTAGTTCTATTTCTTCTAAAGATTCATCAATTTTGAACAGTGATCATGACTGTGAGTTAAAGGAAGTAGTTTATTTTAAAAAGGATGGACGACCCAAGACCACAATGGCTTGGGTCTCCAAATCTAACTAATTCTTTTGTGACTCGTGTAGGCACGTCCGAAGGGTACTATATCTAACCGCTAGTATGTAGATAGTGGATGTTCCCGGCAAATGACAGGAAACATGGCCTTGCTTCAAGATGTTAAAACATTCAGAGGCGGCTATGTGGCCTTTTGCTGAAGAAAAAGACGGCAGCATCACATGTCAAAGCGTGGTTTTGAACGGTTGTGTCAGCTTTGACAATATCAACTTCTGCGAGCAGCTGAAGCATAACCTATTGAGTGTCTCCCAAATGTGTGATAAGGAGTACTCAGTGATGTTTGACAAGTCAGAATGCCTGATTCTCAAACCTGGTTTTGAAGTTCCCGAAGATTGGATCCTGATGAGAGCGCCAAGAACAAACGACACCTATCAGATCGATATGAGCGTGGCAACAACCACCTCATCAGTTCCTACCTGTTTGCTTAATAAAGTGACAGAGCTCGACTACATCTTGTGGCATAGGAAACTCGGACATATTTCGTATCGTAAAATGAATCATCTTGTCCGAAACGGTTTGGTAACCGGGGTTCCTAAGCTGAGGTTTACCGTTGCAGATGACTGTATGCCTTGTAAAAAGGGCAAACAGCAACGAAAGTCTCACAAGCCCAAGCTCCAAAACTCTATTGATACCCCTTTGGAGCTATTACACATGGATCTGTTTGGCCCCATAAGTATCAGGAGTATTGGAGGTAAGTCGTTCTGTCTAGTAGTAACTGATGATTTCTCACGTTTTTCTTGGGTGCATTTTTTAGGTACTAAAGACGAGACTGCTGATATTCTTCAATACTTGATCCTGAGCTTGGAATATCTTTGCAAGCTGAAAGTTAGAAGAATTAGGAGTGACAACGGAACTGAGTTCAAGAATAATTTGATGGAGCTTTTCTGTTCAAGAAAGGAATCCGTCACAAATTCATCGTGCCGTATACGCATCAGCAGAATGGAGTTGCTGAACGGAAGAACAGAACACTGATTGAGACTGCAAGGACTATGCTGTCGGATGCAAAGCTTCCTGTCACTTTCTGGGCAGAAGCCGTTAATACAGCTTGTCACGTCTTAAATAGAGTTCTGGTTGTGAAAAGGCACAACAAGACTTGTTACGAATTGATCAACAATTGACTTACCAATCTTAATTACCTAGTTCCTTTTGGTAGTCCTTGTTCCTTGTTGCTATAGTACAAAGACCGGCAGTCTAAGTTTCATGCAAAAGCGGTGGAAGGCATCTTCTTAGGATACGTTGCCAACTCGCCTTGCAAGAGAGTGTACAACATAGGAACTCGTACTGTCGAGGAATGGTTCAAAGTGGATTATAGTAAACACAACATTCCACCCGAACCAACAGGTCCAGCTTGGGGTTTTGATTATGATGCGCTATTCAAGTCTTTCAATCTTCCTGATCTATCTGCAGTTGACGCCGCAAATGTTTATGAATTATTGGGTGGGGGTGATGACTCCAGCTTCTCTACTCGTGCTACTGTACCAATTATAACTCCTGATTCCAATGCTGCATCTGCATCTGGAACTCATGACAGTGATAACAGTGAAGATGTTCTTGTCATTGGAGATGACGCTCTAGCTAATCCTAACACAACTGTAGGAAATGAAGCTCCAGCTGATCCAATTAACATTGAATCTTCATCCTCTGGAACACAGGAAATGGGGGAGTTAAGCACGAATCTAGATCCAGAAATTCAGTAACCGATTGTACTAGAGATGAGAGTGCATTGGAATCATCCAATCGACAACATTATTGGTGATCCTTATGCCGGTGTTCAGACTCGTCATCGAACCATCACTGAGAACACCGGTCTTTACACAGAGATACTTGACACTGGTGTCATGGAAACATGTCTGCATGCTGCATTCGTGTCCCAGTTAGAGCCAAAGAATGTGAAGGAGGCTCTCGCTGACAACTGCTAGATTGAGGCGATGCAAGATGAATTGTCTCAATTCCAAAAGTTGCACGTGTGGGATTTGGTTGACTTGCCAAAAGGCTTTCAGCCAATTGGAACTAGATGGGTGTTCAAATGCAAGACGGATGATCGTCATGTGGTTATGAAGAACAAAGCAAGATTGGTTGTTCAGGGTTTTTATCAGCAAGAGGGCTTGGATTACATGGAAGTATATGCCCCAGTTGCTAGAATTGAGGGTATTCGACTGTTCTTGACTTCTGCCACATATGTCGGCTTCAAGGTCTATCAACTTGATGTGAAGAGTGCTTTCCTTTATGGT